>CM061350.1:39647500-40946250 GCA_030867105.1 Liasis olivaceus | reverse complement strand
CTCCTGAATGATGTGCAGGTCTGATCCACAGCTACAGGAAGCGCCTGGTTGAGGTTATTGCTGCCAAGGGGGTGTCAACCAGTTATTGGTTCCAAGGGTTCACTCACTTTTTCCACTAGTATTTTAAATGTTGAATGAGTGTGTTCAATAAAAACATGAAGGATCAGAATTGTTTTTGTGTTATTATTTTAGGCACATTATATTTGTCAGTACTCTTGACCTAGATGATGGTCAGATCACATTTTATGACAAATTAATGCAGAACACCATGAAATTCCAAAAGGTTCACATACTTTTTCTTGCAACTGTATAGGTGGATGCTTCTAAACAATCCCACATTCACATTTTTCCCTTCTGGATTTTCAGAAGAAGAATTGTACAAATAAGGTCTCTCAGGTGTGGTCTAGGGATGAGGAGTCTAATCCACCCTGCTAGGTTGCCTCATCCCAAGTATGGGCCAGCAACCATTTTCTGTAGAGGGCATCATCCTCTATTCAACCCCATACCCCTGTAAATGTAATCTCTGCCCATGTTTTCTTGCTTCACATTGAAAGTAAAGTCTTCCAGCTTGTACTGACTCAAGTGTTGCTATCTGGTTTGACTGTTGTGCTTTACTTCCTCCTAGGCAATCCCCTAGATTGGTTTGGCTGCTGCATGCAGTGGCAGGAACACCCCTCCCTGGGTCAAGGGTGGTTGCCCTGCAACTCTCTAAGCTCAGCTGCAGCTACCGCTACCAATACTATTCCAGTAGCATAGTGGTTATAATGTTTGCCTGAGATGCAGGGGGTTGCTTTAAACACCGCTCTGGAGTATTTTTTCATCTGGGCTGTTTGGGAACTGGGATGAAACAGTTTTACCTCAAGTGACAAGAAAATAATGAAATGGTGCACCAATAAACTTGTTTTAAAAATGTAGCAATATAGATAATCCAGGGAAAGAAAAATAGTAATTTAAAAAATTGATACCATTAGGTTCCAAAACAGTGCTGTTCTGCACATCAGGCAAATGTTACAGCCATGGTGCAACTAAGGGATTCTAACAATAGCAGCTGCAGCAGACTTTATAGAGTCTATAAACCTATAAAAATTTTTTTAAAAAAAGGATTTTTATTTGAAAGATGGCTGTTGTGCCTACATACCTCTGCATCGGGATGCTTTCAGAAGCATCTGCTGGGAGAGACCAAGGGGCCAAGATGGCAGGTGTGATTGCATGATAGAAGCCTTGCCCCTTTGGACATGCATGTGATGTTGGTGTACATAGAAAGACATGGGCTTCAGTCATGTGGTTGTGCTTTCTATCATGGTCATGCCATGGACACATCCAACAGGGCCCCCCAAATGTTTCATCCCAAGGCTGGGAAAACAACCATGTCTTCAAGGCTTTACAGAATGCCAACAAGGTAAGGGACATATGGATTTCATGGGGGGATGTTCTCATTCAATAGTGCAGGCACCATGCTTCTTGGGTCTTGATAGATTTAATCAAAGGGACCTGGAACATGTCAACTCTGTCAGCTTTCAGTACCATCTCAGTACTGAATCCTGGCCTGAAACCCAATTGAAATGGGTATAGGCAATCCACTTCCTCCAGGATTCTTTGCAACTGAAGACTGACTACTTTCTCAACAACCTTCCCCCAAAAGGGAAGACAGGATGGTAGTTGTCTAAAATTGTTGCATCCAAGGCCAGCCTCTAAAGGAGGGGATGCACCACTGCCAAAGGCCAAAAGGCACCACCCTCTCTCTCAACAAGGCTGACACCACAGCATGGACCCAACTACAGGTCATTTCTCTGCATCCAATAAACAGGTGTCTGAACTAACAGTGCAGAGATCTTGTCTATTTCCTCAGGTGTCATATACTCAAACTCATACCAGGTCATACCATAAGACTGAGTCTCAGGCATCTCAGCCAGACCTGCCCTCTGGAGTCCAGCTTGGAGTGGATTTGAGTGACCCTATCCACCAGATAACCTGAATATTCTTCATAGCAGCCCTGTAGATTATCCAGTCGTCGATCCCTTCCCAGGAGGAACCAGGTCACCTTAACAAGGGCTGCCGGATGGCTATCAGCAGACTCAGTAATGATGGAGAAATACTGATGTTTACTGTTGCGCTGCATATGGCCAGTTCAGGAAGTCACAGAAAAAAACAAAACAAAACCCTATCACCTTCAATATACTATAATTTTAAGGAAAAGGGATAGAAGAGATTTCTTGTCCACTGAAGAAATTTTAGAATGCAACCCTCATCTTCTTCCATAGTGGATTTTCTTTTCTTGGAGAGTATGACTATTAGTCAGGCTTTATTTTAGGGTGCAACCCTCATCTTCTTCCATAGTGGATTTTCTTTTCTTGGAGAATATGACTATTAGTCAGGCTTCATTCTCTTTAGTTATTCATTCTGCCATAGATTATCAGTAAAAATCCAAATCTGTTTGCAGCAGTTGCAGTGGACTAATTTTCAGTCTCACGAAAACCCAAAATTACATTTTCTACATAATAAACAAAGGAGAAAGTAGCATGCTGCTTCTTCATGATGGCTTAATGTCAGCCTTCCCCAGCCTTAGGGATCTTGGATCTGTGAACATCATAATTCCCAGCATTGGCATGCTGCTTGAAGAATTGTGAGAGTTATTATTTTTTTTTTTTTCCTGCACTCAGTCATTACTGACCCTGCAGTGACTGCCTGGACGAATCCTTGCAGTTTTCAAGGCAATTGTTTTTCGGAAGTGGTTTGCCAGAGCCTCCTTCCTAGAGCAGAGCCCAGCTGGCGAGCGCAGGAGGTGGGGTTTCCATTGCTTCGCGCCCTTTTCGGGCGAGCGCGGTTTCACGCTTACCGGCAACTGGTCCCGTCTCTCTGTGCAAGGTGCTGCCAGCATTTTTCCTCCCACCGGAGTGAGAGTCCCCATTTATCTACTCACGTGAGTTTTCGACCTGTTGGGTTGACAGAAGCTGGGGAGGAAACAGGAGCTCACCCTGTTAACGTGAAGGCTGGATTCGAACTGCCGAAGCGTCAGCCATTTCTGGCCGGCAACTTTCAGCGTAAACTGGGAAGGCTGCTCCAAGTAATACATAAACAGGGGTAGGAGTTGGTTTATTCAACTTAAAATTTGGGCAGCTTAAAAATGTTGATTCTAGCCTTTTGGTTGTGAGCCTTCCCAGTCACTCACTCTTCCCCTGATGTATTTCACAAGCACCATTATTGTTCATGGATCTTCATTGCATAACTTAAGCAGCACAACAGTTTTCTGCTTTGAGGTTTGTATAGTCTAAACTTTGATAAAGAAGTTTCTCTTCAAAGAAGAGAGAAAGAAAAGAAGTGGGTGGGGGAATAAGAGTAACAGGAAATCTATCTATCTATCTATCTATCTATCTATCTATCTATCTATCTATCTATCTATCTATCTATCTCAATGTATACATACCTAGCTTTTATTTCTGTTGGAGATAAAGGACTAGGGAGTTAAGCAAAAAGCTTCATAAAAAAGAAGGTATAGAATAAAGTTGAAGGAAGAGAATAGCCCCTTGTATAAATGATCTGAATGTACAAACCATCTACAATAGGTCATATGCTTCACTTACATGTTTGCAGATTGGAATTTAACCTACCTAGAATATATTCCTTTTCTTAATGTCTGGAGTTTGGGCACCGGAAAAGTATATGTGATCCTGCTTTCTCCATCTCTTCCCCCTTCCCTGGCTTTGCCCATAACTTCTCTAGGAGGCTTCTCACTTCAAATGATTCCACAGAGCTGTTCTGAGAGGGAATTTCTGACATAAAAAGGCATCAGAGGAAAAAAGACAGCAGAGTTGAAGGAATAGGAAACATTTGGCAACTGGGGCAGCTGAGACGGGCAGAGATGTAATGTCAGCATATCAGAATAATTCAGAGGTTGCCTCTCCTTGTATGAATCCTTCTACGCTGGCTGGGGAATTCTGGGAGTTGAAGTCCACCTATCTTAAAGTTGCCAAGGTTGAGAAACACTGGCTTAGTCCAATCAAGGGTTCATTTTAGCATTGTGCAGGAGAAATGCTTTTTTGCACTTGAGCTATTCTTCAGACGGCTTCGTCTTTAGACGTTTGTCCTTTATCCTTTGTTACAGGTTAATTTTCTCGTGGGAAGGTCTAGCAGTGACCACACAATCAAAGCTCCACCTTTCTTAGGTGCATTGCATTTTAAAAAAGGAGTGCAGCACTGATTATGAGGTCATGTTGGAAAACCTTATCTCCAGATCAAAGCAAGTGCACATACTGTCAGTTCAGTTAGCAAACGTATGGTTTGATGTTTATTTATTAAACATCAGCAAATAACAAAACAGTTAACTGGCAAAAGCAGGGAGAGACAGATACATGAACAACAGGCAACAACTCACATTATTTACTAAATCTATATATCAAAAGGCATAAACCTTTCCAGAGCCAGTGGAAACAATACAGGTAGTCCTCACCTAATAACAGTAATTGGGACCAGAATTTCCATCGCTAAGCGATGCAGTCGTAAAGTGCAATGTCACATGACCATGCTACTTAGTGATGGCAGTTCTGGCACTTCTTATAGCTGTCGTTAAGCAAATCCCATGTCATTAAGCGCAACGTCATGTAGTCACAATTTGTGACCTCTTGCCGGCTTCCCCATAGACTTTGCTTGTTGGAAGCTGGCAGTGAAGGTTGTAATTGGCGATCATGTCACAGCGTCATAATTGCAAGCTGGTCGCTGATGATTGTGATAACATGACTGCAGGGATGCTGTGACTGTCATAAACACGAGGACCACATAAGTACAAGCATCACATAAGTGGCTGTAAGTACCACTTGTTCAGCACCGTTATAAGTTTGAACAGTTGCTGAATGAGTGGTTGTTAAGTGAGGACCACCTGTACTGTGGATAATTAGCCTGGACAGTCCGAAAGGGAGGGGCCTTTCATTATCCCAGGCATAACTCTTTTATGCACATAACAGCAGCAGAAGAGAGATGGAAAGTAGGGCACCAGGGGATCCTTCCTCTATTCTGCACCATTAAAGAAACAATTTGGTGGATGAAGATAATATATCCATCAGGTTTCAGCTGCCATCTTGATTTTTTGATGCCCCCTACAAATGAACACCCCTGTTTTCTAGCTTAGTTATAGTTTGCTTATAGTAGTTGTGTTCACATGGAGTTTCATTAAACAGTACTGCCCTGTTTAATGAGGCTTCATTCCAGATAAGTACACCTGGAATTGCAGCTACAGCCTTCTACTCTGTTACCTGCTGATAAGGCATGATTGTCCTACAGTTCAAAATGCTTAGAGCTTCAAAAAACTCTGATTTGAGTTTGAGCCACTCTGTCCTGAGTTCAAAACAGCTGTTCTGACTTTATGGAAGTGTTCCAAAAACTGTTTAAAACACCTGTTTTAAATCTGAAACAGAGCGGTTTTGAGCTTCAAACACTTCTGGAATGGTCAGAACAACACTGGAGCCCTTCCAGTAGAATCAGAACATACTTCAGAATAGAACAGCCTAGAGATGAGCTGTTCCATACCTAAAAGGGTTCTCTGTCCTTTCCCCCTTTTTACAGAATGGAGAGATGAATTTTATATTCAGTAAAGCTTCAGAAAATTTTTAAAATCAGTCTGTTTATTCTTGAAATTATATCCTTTTTTTTTCACATGTCTAACTTGATGACAAAATGGTTCAATGTTTCTCTCTAATTTTCAGAAAAATATATTGGACAATAATGGCAAAAAATACATATGAGAGAATGCCAGGGCTTCTCCAGAAGGGCAAAAATGTTAAGATGGCAGCTGCATGGCTTTTTTGACCATCCTAGAGAATGCTGTCCTGTCTATTGTTGGGAGCACCTGGTAATAAACAGAATATTTATTTTATATCCTTTTTTGTTGTTGTTGATGCTCTGCCTCCACTTTTCCTTGGGCGTACTTCCAGCCCATCACATGAGAGTGAAGGCTCTCAACCCCCTTCCTCCATATTATAGGCTCAGAGTGAATTACGATGCTGTTACAAGGTGCACCATGAACAGGACATGGAAACAAGTGGCAGAAGTGAGACATATTTTGGCTCTTTTTTGGATACTAATTGCTTTAAAATTCTGGACCTGTTGTTACTTTGTTAATCTGTCTGTTCAGCAAGCATTTGTCTAACACAGCAATCCTGAATTAGGAAGAACGTGTTTTATACTTTTCTGGAGAAGTACAGTATGTATTTAAGCCTACCACATAAATGATTGGTCATAATAATAGTATTAAAAAAATCATCCATATGGTTTTCATTTTGGCCTTCAGTTTCTAGCTAATATTCTGCCAAGAGCCACAGAAAAACTTTTTATGGAATTTGCTGACTCATTAAGAAGAGAGACCATTGCAATTTTGGGATTGGCACCTGGAGAGTATGAATATATTTCTCTTCAAAACATCACAGGTATTATTATAAAAATGTCTATGACAACATGAAATAAGTTTTCATAATATGGATCCTTCCCTTCATTTCCTTCATACAAACCAGTTGTCTTCTACCTGTAGTTCTTACAGTATGTACTTATGTGATTTTTGAAAAAAAGTCTGAGCAGCAAATGTGGTGTTATCGCTAAGGTGCTGGATGGACTGGGAAACCCAAGTTCACATCCACTGTCAGATATGAAAACTCACTGGGTACCTTAGGGGCAATCACCCTTCATTAGCTCAGTCTTCTTACAGGACTGTTGTGAGAATAAAATGAAGGGAGACTCCCATGCCAGCTTTTGGAGAAAAGGCAGAATATAAACCTAAATAAGCAACTGTGCTGTTTTGTCTAATTCCATGTCAACTTCTGCAACACAGTTGGCAAAGCCAGTTTTACATAATTAAAAAAAAAATACAATTCTTATTCTCTCATTAAAGAACATACAAGATCTGGATTCTGAGAATTTTAAATGGGTAGGAATGTAATACTGCTGCTTGCTTGTTTGTCTCTGGTAAGACAAAGACTTTAAAAATTATGTTTAGGCTGCAGTCCTCTGCATATTTATCTGAGGGTTAGCCAACAGAACTCAGTGGGATTTTAAAGAAGAAATGGGGTATGATTTCCTGTTCTAGATTTGGGATTCCTTAAAACTATGAATGTCAACATATTTATATCTCATTTTTTAATGTACCATAAGATAAATTCTCCTTCAAGTTGAGATGGACTCCTGATGACTTTTCCAGCAGTTAGAGCAATTCAGAAGTTTTTTGCCACTGCCTTTTTCCAGAATTCTTTCTTTATTTTCAACTTCCCATTCTAGCCTACTGTCCTAGGATTCTCTAGAAGTCTCCTATCCAAGTATATACCAGTGCCAGGAGAGTCTACAGGATATGTTAAAAAAAAGGCAAGATAGTGGAGCTTCTATTGCACTGTTGTGGCTACCATCTTGATTTTGTAACAACACTTTGTGGACCCCCTGATTAGTGATTATGTCTCGAGCCTAACTTGCTTAGGTTCTAAGCACAAATGTCAGCACGTGATACTATCTGCTTTAACAGTCAAAACTTAATAGAAACGCAGTTGTATTTAACAGACATTGTTACATTAAGCCTGTTCTGCAGGGATACTTGCTATTTATTCAGCAAAATTATCTTGATAGGGTCCAACATAAAGTGTAGATGGGTGTGTAGTAAATCAAAATTCTTCCAGTACATTTTTGAGTAATCTGCAATATAGCAAGCAAGTGCAACAGCAGCTTTGCGATGCCCCAGCCTTGTATTGATTGTTTATCTACGTGTCTCAATTATTCCTTAGGTATAAAAGTTCTAGAGAGCCAATTTGGTGTAACAGTTAAAGGTACCAGGCTAGAAATCAGGAGACTAGTGAGTCCTAGATCACCTTTGGGCCATTGCTTTCTCTCAGTCCTAGGAAAAAGGCAAACTACTCCTGAAAATTTTACAGAAAACTGCATGGACATGTTCATCTAGTCATCAGGAGAAGACTGACTCAGGCACACATTTTTATGCAGCAATACTGGGCATTTTTAGAGTTTCATAATCATTGGATGCTATTGGTGCTGCAGCCCAACCATGAGGCAGGTGGTCACTTTCCAGGGAAATGGGAGAACTTTACTAGGAAACACACACCCATACCACAGATCAGTCCGAAGAATTTAAGATCCATAGAAGGGTACAAGATTCATGTTTAAAAAGAGTTCTCTCTACTTCTCCTGCCAGTTTGAAAAACAGTTTGGGGGGCAAATGTGAAGCAGCTTCTGCCCTCCACACCTGACTCTTGTTTTTTAGCTTGGCAGGAGTCACCTCCCCCTCTTTTCCTGCCAGCTCCCCAAATAGATGATGTGGGCCATGGTGACAGCAAGATTTCCCAGACCTCTGCCAGGTCTAGGAGGGATAGCAGGAAAAATCTGGAAAACAGTGATCAGTGGAATTCTTGGGGTTCTCTGAGCTTGGTTGTTTTCTTGCAGATGTTTTATCACCCAGCTAGATAACATCATCAGTACTAGAAGGGAGCAGGGTTTTCAAGGAAAACCAACTTGAATGTTGCTTGGATTGATTACAAGAAGGCATTCGACTCCCTGCCACATGATTGGTTAATCAAGTGCCAAGAAATAACAGGAGTCAGTAGAAACATCAGAAGCTTTGTGCAAAGATCAATTGGACGATGGAAGGCACAGTTGCTGGTCAAGGATGATAGACTGGGAGAGGTTAACATCAAGAGAGGAATCTTTCGAGGAGACTCACTATCACCGTTATTGTTTGTCATTGCATTGATTCCTCTGTCAACAATACTGAACAAGTCAGGCCATGGCTATCAAACATCAAAAACATCTGCCAGGCTATCCCA
Source organism: Liasis olivaceus (assembly GCA_030867105.1). Taxonomy (NCBI): domain Eukaryota; kingdom Metazoa; phylum Chordata; class Lepidosauria; order Squamata; family Pythonidae; genus Liasis; species Liasis olivaceus. Next base: position 40,937,449 of record CM061350.1, on the reverse strand, counting down.
CCTCCTTTACTTGGATGATCTGAAGCTGTATGGAAAAACACCATTGAAATAGAATCCCTGCTTAACACTGTCCAAATTTACAGCCAATAAATTGTAATGGAGTTTGGACTGGACAAATGTGCCACCCTTACCATCAATGGGGGAGGGGGGAATAGTGAAAACTGAAGGAATCAAGATGCCCTATGGAAATAACATCAAGGGTCTGGATGAAGAAGATCATTACAAATACCTTGTCATCCTTCAGGCTGACAACATCAAGCACAGTGAAGTCAAGAAGAAGGTTGGCAGTGAATCTATCAGAGGAGTAAAGAAGATCTTAAAGTCCAAACTCAGTGGAGGAAATAGCATCAAGGCAATTAACACCTAGGCAATTCCAGTCATTAGATATACAGCTGGAATAGTGGACTGGACTCAAGCTGAACTAAAAGCCCTGGATAGGAAGACCAGAAAAATAATGACAATGAATCCTGCTTTTCATTCATGCAGCGATGTTGACAGACTCTACTTACTAAGGAGCATAGGTGGGCGTGGAAAGTTACAAGTACACCAGGCAGTTGAAGAAGAAAAAAGGGCATTGGAAGAATATATGAAGGACAGCGAAGAAAATGCACTGAAGTTAGTACACCATGAAGAGTTACTGAATACCACAGAAACCAAACTGGCCTATAAGAAAAACCAAATGAAGAACAGAAAAGAGACATGGCAAGGCAAAGTATTACATGGCCAATACACAAAAAACCTAGTAGGCAAAGCAGATAACAACAACACCTGGCAATGGCTCAGAATAGGAAAGTTGAAGAAGAAAGACAGAGGGGCTAATTCTGGCTGTACTAGACCAAGCCTTAAGAACAAATGCATAAAAAGCCAGAATTGAGAAGACAGCAACAGACAGCAAATGCCGCCTCTGCAAAGAAGCTGAAGAAACAGTGGACCACCTGGTTAGCTGCTTCAAGATCACACAGATTGACCAAAAACAACAGAATGACAAAGTAGCAACAATGGTGCATTGGAATATCTGCAAGAAATACCATCTGCCTGTACCAAGAACTGATGGGACCACAAAACAGACAAAGTAATAGATAATGCAAAAGCTAAAGTGCCCTAGGACTTTAGAATTCAAACAGACAAGCACCTACCACATAACACCCCAGACTTAACAATTGTTGATAAGAAAGATAAAAAAAGTCTGGATAGTGGACACTGCAATACCTGGAGACAGCAGAATAGAAGAGAAAGAACTGGAGGAAATCACAAAATACAAAGATCTGCAAATATAAGTAGAACGACTATAGCAAAAGAAAGCTAAGATAGTACCAATAGTAATAGGTGCCTTGGGTGCAATCCCAAAACATCTGGAGCACCACTTGCTGACTGTCAGCATTGACAAAATCACCCTCAGTCAGTTGCAAAAGGCAGCTTTACTTGGAACAGCTTACATCCTGCGACGATACCTTTAGCACCATCAAACAACAACATCTGTCTATCCCAGGTCCTTGAGAAGGACTCGATAGGTGGATAAAAATGCCAAATCGAGTCTAAATATCTGGCTGACTGTGCGACCAACCACAATCATCATCATCATCATCATCATCAGAACAGAGACTGTTGACTTTAAATAACTGTTTCTAGCATGACAGTGATTACTGCAATCCACTATAGGTGGGATTTGGAAAAATGATTTAATCCAAAATAGAGCTGTTAGTTTGTTATCTGGGGATGTTAATATGAAAGCCAGCACTGGGTCAGTTGGCTGCCACTTGGATCATGTATTTTCTCCTGGGCTATTAAGTAATATAATTAACTAATATAATTAATACTACTACTACTGATAATTAACTATATTATTAGTTAATATAATTAATTAATTGTTATATTAATATAATATAATTAACTAATTGTTGTTTTTACTGTTTTATTGTTTTGGATCTTTTCTAACAGTTTCATAATGCAACTGGAGAACTCCAATTACTGAGAAGATTAAATAAATAAATAAATAAATAAATAAGTAAGTAAGTAAGTAAGCACCAAAACCCAGCAGGTGGCAGCACCTAGCTGACTGGCTAATCTCAAAAGCTAAGTAGCATTGGCTCTGGTCAGGGCTTGGATGGGACACTGCCTGGGAATCCCAGACTGTAGGCTAGATTGAGAAATTGGAAAAAAAAAAACCCACACACATTCTGGAAGAATGCAGTGGCAAACCCCTTATTTAACATTCAGCTCTAGGTTAAAGGAAGGACAGCTTATGTTCACTATACATGTCCCACTTTCGAAAAATAGCCCCATGACTTCACATGCATGCAGGACTTTTCTACCCAGGAAACTACTCTGCATAGTATTTCAACTCCTTGTTATAAGCAAGATCCAGCCTGTGAGAAACAGCATAATACACTCTAGTGTTAACCCAGCTTGTAGATTTGAAACACTGCTATTTTTATCACCTTGTCCTTCTTTTTCCTTGGCTGCAGTAGAGAAATAAAAATAACTTATCATTTTATCAGTCTACAACACACAGACCCTCCTCTCCCCGCCTTCAGGCAATTCACACTCTGAGGCAAATCCTACCATTCTCTCATGGGTGTTACATATACGAGTGAACCATGTTTTCTTATACATACATAATTTATCTTGAACTTGTCCTATTTAAGAACCGGAAATCCCTGCTTGCAAGGCATATCCTATCCACTAGAGCAGTGTTTCTCAACCTTAGCAACTTTAAGATGTGTAGACTTCAACTCCCAGAATTCCCCAGCCAGCATGCTTCTGGGATTTGAAGTCCACAGATCTTAAAGTTGCTGAGATGGAGAAACACTGCACTAGAGTTTCCACAGGTCTTATTTAGTATATACTCCTGATAGTACACTATCAGTCCTATATACTATCAGAGAAATATTTTGCCTATTTGCTAAAGCAAGCAAACAAACAAGCTATATTTTGTGCTTGATATCAAATTATCTTGGTGACACAGTTGTGGAATTTGTGGACGTCTTCAGTCCTCCCTTTATGGATAAAGTAGGTTGTTCTGTGGATGGTTTAGTGGAGTTAACATATTGAGCATCATTTCTTAAGGGAATGTTTGGGTTAGACACTGTTGGAACTATTATGTTTGATTGTGTGGGTGTCTGGTTAGTGCCCTCTTCTCATGCTTCATCAGAAATAGATTATGGTGTGTGGAGTTATCCATTCATTGGGGGAGACCGATTCATTTAATCTGCAGCAAGCTTGCAGACAAGCACCTTTTTTAAACGACATTGTGAGAAATGGTAGGGTTGCAAAGAATTTTGAGACATAAAACATAATCCATTTTTATTTATAAATGGAATAGATCTCTATCAGAATTATAACTGGAAGAGATTTCAGTCATTGATGGAGTCCTCATTTTTCTGTTCATGCCCTTTCTTGGTTCTATTCAAGAAATGATAAAAAAGCAATAATTACTGAATCCAAATCAACATGGCTGCTCCTGTGGTATTGAATGGCAGTGAGTGGAATTTCTGACATAGAGAGGCCCTTGCTCTTTTTAACACTCCTTACTAACCATATAGATTTAATAAATAATGTTAAATATGGCTCTATGAATGGCTCTATGAATCATGTAAATAAATATATAAAAATAAATAAGGATGAAGTAAAGGCTCTCTTGAGTCAAGCTCAAATCCTGTGTCTACATAAACCCTTCCATATATAGTAGATTTCCTGGCAATGCTATGGACATAGTTTGCTGTTGCTACATTTGGGGCTTTTTTGAAGACTTCCCAGTGTAGACAATTGCCTTGGTATTTCCTGATGACTTCCTATTCAAACCCAGCCCTACTTAGCTTTCATTATCAGTCAAGATTGGCTAGGTGTTCCCATCTACATCATCACAATTATACCAAAGTAAGGCTTGACATATCTTGCTTTGCATGTAATGCGTCCATCTCATATATTGGTTTCACCTTTTGAGTTGCCATACTGACATAAATGAACATTTGCACGATATTCTAATTTTTCAAGTTTCACCTGTACCTGGGCAAAATTAGGATGAGCGGAATGAATTAAGCTAATACATCTTCTATGGTAAATTAAGTCTATGGGATTTCTGCTAAGTTAATTGCCTACAGAAACAAGTTTACAGAGTATAACTATTGTAGTTTATGTTGATGATTGCAGATTCTAACAGATGTTCAGCAGGCTTAATTTTTAAAAAGAAAACATTGCTTATAATATATAGAAAGCAAAAAAGCAAAAGCAAAAACACAAACAAGCTAAATAAACAGGAGTAAAGAAAAAGGGATATATATCTATCCATGCCAAGATCTATATCTAGATGTATCTATAAGATTTAGTTTTGAAACAACAAATTAAATCTTGACCACATGGACTAGTATTAGTCACACTTTCTTCTACACCACTGTCAAAGAAGTTCAGAGAGTGAACACATCAATCCAGGTTTTAAAACTGCTTAGAGTGTTTCCATCCAAGTGAAGCTTTTTTTAAAAGCACAGTTCATGCATGATGAATCCATAGTTCTTCATAAATTGTCACACATAGTTGACTTCAAGCTTGTGTGGGTATACTAGCGGCTGCACTGTGCTAAAATGGCCATTCTTTACTAAATAGCACAATAGTTATATTGCAGTTTAACTATTTAGTAGAGTTGAGGACATATTGAAAATGAGGTGGAAGAAGTGCTTTGCCTTTCAGGGAAGCACAGCACCTCTCTGCTGTTCATTAAGGCAGCTGGACCTTGTTTGGGCTTCCACATGACCCTCCTGCCTTAAGATCATTCTTACTTGAATGAGTCAACTTCTCATGTGGCAGAGTCTTTTATTCAGGCTCAGCTAGAAGCTGGAAATAAGGGGGGCTGCATTAGTGAACAGCAGAGCGGTGCTGTATGCACACAGGAACCAAAGCATTTCTTCTGAATAATTCTCACAGCATGTGCAAGAGAAGGATCCCTTATTGGGTAATTATTGTTATTGGTGGATTAAGCATCCCTGTGATCTTGCATTGTTACTTGATTACCTTTATGCGTTGCAGTTCTTGCAGACTCACTTGAGCTAGTTGTTAATAAAGTAAGCCACAGGAAAAAAAACCCTGCTCTGATTGTAATGTCTTTTGTTGGATGAGTCAAAAAGACACAACAATGGCAGTAAGGGGAGATGGTAAAAACACCAAACAAAACTTCTCAAGCCTTGCTTTATCTCTGGAGTGAGAGAAATGGCTGTAAAAAACAGAGAACAAATAATACTGAACTGGTCCACAGTGAACAAAGACAAAGAGGAAAAGAGTACAGCGGGAAGGCTATTTGTATTGGCAAGATGTGGCACCAATGACTGGACGTGAAATACAGAGAGACTTGAAGATTTTTTTTTTTTTTGAGGCAGATGAGAAAGTTGCTAGAAAAACGTGCCTGTTTTACTGTGTGTTATGGGAAGCAAACCATACTCCTTATTATGAAGCTTCTCTTGCAATTCAGCTTTGCAGAACTAATAAAAATAAACCAGGAATATTTGGCGCCGAAACTATTAGTGAATGGAGAGCATTTCAGGCTTCTGAAGTACAAACAGAAAGAGGGGGAGTCCATTGCAGCATCTGCAGCTGAACTTCTACAAATTTGGTGGCTGGCCGAATGATGCATTGAGCCATTGGCTGGTCTGGAATTCTGAAAGAGAGCATTCAAAGAAACAGACTTACCGTTTAAGAGAGCATTTCAAATTGCGGTCTCCATGGAAACTGCTGGGAGCAACAGGCAGGAATAAAAGCAAAGTGAATAAACTTGCAATAGTGTAGAGGCAGAAGAAAATGAGAAAATGAACTATGCTGTTGCACCCCAAAGTAAATTTAAAGGAGAAAGGTGCAGAAAATGCAATACATTGGGATATTTTCAGAGAGCCTGTCAATCAGGGTAAAGCAAACCATCTGCTAAAGATGAGCAATTGTGGCATTACTTTAAAAGAGGTACAGTGGTGCATGCTATAGATGAAGAATTTGAGAAAAAAATGAAACAGGGATAGATAACCTGGAGATATATAGTATAAAAATTAAATGAGACCAGCAGTGTAGCTCATACAAGAAATGAATGCCAAAACCATATCGATCCCATTAGACATTGCCTCTTTTGCATTCAGTCAAGTCTGTGATAGGAGCAGCAAGGCTGCAGCAGAATATCAAAAATAGCATTGCAACATCACAGCACAAGTTCCATGCCTTTTCGAGGTGCATCATGACATCTCATGCACGTGTGAAAGGATCAGAGCTTGCAGCGCAATGTTGCAACACTGCTTTCATCATTCTTATAAAAACAGCAAGCTTTTCTGTATGTCCATGGCTGTATCAGGTACATTACAGGTGAATTTGAGCAACATTTCAGAGATATTAAACTCAAGCCATCAGAAATACCATAAAAAACTCATACCAGAGAAGAGATAATTCCCATGGGAGTGATGGTGTAACTGCAAAATACAACAACCAGCAAGTGCATTGGACTTACATGTTGTGAAAATGGGTGGACCATGAACTGTGGGATCATGACTGGCTGAGGAAAATGTTCCTAGATTTGAGTTCCATTAACCGCCTGTGACCACTGAGACTAAGCTGGAAACGGTTTTGTATGATAATGATTCATCTATGTTCAAAGGTGACTTTGGTATACTCAAGCACATGAAAGATAAAATAGTATTCCAAGAAAATGTCACACTCAGGATTCACAAAGCATATCCGCTTCCATGTGTCATATGCAAAAAGGAAGAAACTGAACTGGATTAGATGCAAGCTGAGTCCCCCCCCCACCCCCCAAAAAAAGATGATTGGAGCCCATGTCCTACACTTCTGATTCTAGTAGCTAGAAAGAATGGGACTGTCAGGACCTGTGGCGAATTTAAAGTTACCATTAATCCACTATAATAGGCTGAGCAATATTTCATGCCTAGAACTGAGGATGCTTTTGCTAGCCTGGAACTAGCTGAGGTTTATTTACAGATGGAAATGGAGGATGATTCCAAAATTTATCTCACCATAAATATACACAAAGGGTCATGTCATTATAATAGACTTGTTTTTAGAGTAGCATCTGCACAGCACTTTGGCAGAGAGCTATGGACTAAGTGCTACAAGGCTGTCCAGACATTGAGTGCTATTTAGATGACATCATTATCACTGGAGAAACCGATGAGGTGCATCTGCAAAGCCCCAAGTTTCGGAGACTGGCAGTCAATGATCTTTAAGCATGAAACAACAAATGTGAGTTCTTTATGCCTAGTATTGCATATTATAGCCACGCCATTGATGCTCAAGGCCATAACAAGCGTACAGAGAAAAATCCAAGCAAGTGTGATGGTTTCAGGGCCACAAGACATGTCACAGCTATGATCCTATTTAGGATTCATTAATTATTTTAACAGATTCTTGCCATATTTAATCACCACACTCTACACTTTGAGCACTACTGTAAGTAAGTAGTCTCCCCCCAAAGGGCCATACAACTCCTATTCCTCTTGTGTTCAAAAAACAAGTAGAATCAATACTGTTACAGAGGATCTTTAGTTGTGGTTGATTAAGAATTGCCATCAGAGGAATTTTCAATTATATCATATGTTTGGCTTTCATGGTTATGTATAATTTGTGTAAATTTTGGTTTTAACTTTGTAGTTGCCCAGAGCCCTTGTAGATTAGGGCAGGTTATAAATACTGTAAACAAACAAATAAATGAAGGCCTTGGTGTAGTTGTGTTACACATCATGAAAGATAGCAATAAGTGACTGATAGCTTTTGCATCATGTTCACTCAAAGCTGCAGAGAAGAATCATGCACAGATAGATAGGTAAGCACTGGGCTTGGTTTGGGGAACTAAATATCTCAACTAGTATTTGTATGGAAGGGAGTCACCAATCCTCACCATTATTGTCAATCTTTAGTCCACAAAAAAGGAATCCACTTGCAGTTGCTGCTCATATTTAGTGTTTGGCTTCGTATCTTGGAGAACACAGATATAAAAAACACTTCAAAATGATACACAATCATGCAAATGCATACAAACTGTTTACTTTCTAGAAGCAAACAAGACAATTTGAAAAATCCACATCGGATGGGGATTCCTTCTTGAGGAACTTCCACTTGACAGTGATTGTATATGAAGAATGTGAATGTCATCACGCTGCAGGCTGAGAACTCAAGGAACTGCTGGTGGAACTGGATAGTTGAGAGAGGTAAACATGAAAGCACTGTAGCTTGTAGCTTGCTTGTCGGCCAAAAATAGACAACAAACCAAACAGCTTGCAATGTTGCTTAAGTTGCCACCATAGTCAAAAGATGCCAAAAGGTGTGCTACTTCATCAGTGGGAATAATTCATATGGACTTTGTAAGACATTTATTGGCACCATCTTTATGGCTGTGGTAGATGCATGTTAAGAGTGGCAAGAAGTGCTTCCAGTGATTTGTTTGTTTGTAAACCTTATTGTCATTGCACCTCGTACAACGAAATTAAATGCCATCCCCAGTGCACCTTATAAATATAAAAACCATAAAATAAAAAACACACATCCTTCACATTCTGTTCAACCCTTACTCTGATGTTACATTAATATTGCACTATACAGTAGAGTTCAATATAGTTGCAGCTCTGGGATAAAAGCTATTCTTCAGCCTATTTGTCCTTGTTTTTATTATCCTGTACCATCTACCAGATGGTAATAGTTCAAAAAAAGAATGTCCCAGGTGAGATGGATCCTTAAGAATGTTTTGAGCTTTCTTAAGGCAGCGGGAGCTGTAAAGGTCTTCCAAAGAGGGGAGAGGGCAACCAATGATCCTCTGGGCACTGGTGGTAACCCTCTGGAGCGCTTTCCTATCTGCCACTGTGCAGTTAGCAAACCATACACAGGTGCAGTAGGTTAGAATGCTCTCAGTAGTGCAGCGGTAGAAGGTCACCAGCAGTTTTTCATTCAGTTGTTGTTTCCTGAGAAGTCTCAGGTAGTATAATCTCTGCTGGGCCCTCTTAACCAATGCTGCAATATGAGCGCCCCAGGTCAGGTCCTCCTTTATGGTAACACCCAGAAACTTAAAACTGGCCACCCGCTCCACTCAGTCTCCATTGATAACCAGGGATTGGATGTCTAATCTATTCCTTCTATAGTCCACTATAAACTCCTTGGTCTTATTGATATTAAGGGCCAAATTATTGTCTCTGCACCACAAAAGCAGCCGATCCACCTCATCCTGGTAGGCAGACTCATCCCCCTCGGACATAAGCCCCACCACTGTTGTATCATCTGCAAATTTAATAATAATATTGCTGAAGTGAGTGGGAGTGCAGTCATATATGTAAAGAGTGTAAAATAAGGCTGTCATTTTAATGACAGCCCTACATACCACAGATATATTGAGAGAATATATTGTGAGAATAGATGTTCCAGAACAATTTTGTGAATGATAATGGGCCACAATTTGTAATGCAACAATTTCAGACATTCATGAAAAAGAATTCAATCAGAAATATAACATCAGCTACAAAAGGATTGGCTGAAAGGTTTGTTCAATGTGTCAAGAATGTGTTGCAAGCAATGCCTGGAGAATACATCACACTGAATGAAAATGTCGCAAATTTTCTATTTGCATATTGCAGTATAGTGCACACAACAATCAAATGCCAGTGATGTTGTTCTTAGGTTGTACTTTACATTCAGTGTTGGACCTTCTCAAACCTAATTTGAGAAGAAGTGTTCAGGATAAATAGCTGAAACAAGTTAAACAATCTTATGCTGAAACATGACACTTCTCCATTGGACAAGCTGCACTAGCAAGAAAATATAAAGGGGAGCGTGAGGAATCACCTAGATCAAACAAAGAACTGAACTTCTTTCTCATACTATAGAGATTGCCCTTGATAATATTTGGAGATAACACACTGACCAGCTGAAATGAACAGAGGTATAAAAATAAGTTGTGACAGTAGTGGTTGGAGACTCAACTGTAACTCCTAAGCTAGTGGCACCTAATCCTGAAATAGATACACAACCATTCATTGTCCCATAATTGTCAGTTCTGTCAGGCACTGAGCATTACTGTTTGTGGTGACAGATGCTACCCCATTCCATAAGAAAGCCACCACAGTGCCTACCCAGGTAAATATAATAGATTTGTATCTTGGTGGGGAGTCCTGGACTACGTATTGTACTGATGACACACCAAACAGCTGGAGAAATTTCACATGCACGGCTCTGCTCCATCCTTGGCATTCATTGGCAAGAGTGTGTCTCCAACCTGGAGGTCTTGGATTACACGGAGTCCATCAGCACTGAGTCCCTGATTATCAGAGCCCAAATGCAGTGGGTAGGACACGTCATCAGAATGGACGACCACTGTATGCCTTGCCAGTTGCTCTGTGGTGAACTGGAGACTGGGAAGAGACCTCGAGGTCATCCACAGAAGTGTTACAAAGAACCTGTGAAGGAAGTCCTACGCCACTGTGACATCCAGCTAAAGGGACTAGAAGTTGCGACTGCTGAAGGAACCTGCTGGCGAGACCTGTGCTATGAAGCCTATACCAGTTTTGAAGGCAGGCGCTGCCAAAAACTGATGGAAATTTGTGAGCGGCATCACAGAATAACACCCACAGTTATTGTAACAATGGACTTCCAGTGCCCCCATTGTGCTATACTCTGTGCTTCCAAATTGAGACTACAGAGCCATCTCTGTGCTTACAGATGAACTGCAGAACAGTGTGTTTTCTTCGAACCTGAAGGACTACTCGTAATATCTTGGTGGGGAGGGGTGTTGGGTATTTGGTTGTTGTTATTGCTGGATTAACCAACTGGGGCCAGCAATCTTGTATTGTTACTTGATTACTCTGGGTTGCTTTTTATAATACTTGCAGACTCATTAGAGTTACTTCTAGAAGTTTCGGTAAATCAAGCAGCAGAAAAATCTACTCTTGCTGTGATGTTTTTTGTTTGATCACAACAACAACAACAAAAAGATGCCTAGCACCTAACACTCTTCTGAGGGAGAAGACATTTTTGGATCTTTTACGGTATTCTGTTTCACACCATTGCTTGTGAGCTCTTCCACCCACATATATATTTGTCCTTTGCAATTATACTTCTGAATCCTTCAAAGCTGGAGTATTTTGTTCTATTTTGGAAGAGGAATAATAGTAACAACCACAGCAAAAACATTAGCAAAAAGGTGAATAAGCACATTACTCTCCTCTTACTCCATTTATTAGTTTTAGATCAGAATCAGATAATATTTAATTCAGGGTGTGGAAGTGAATTGGAAGTTCATTTGGGGGGTCCCTTTTAACTTTTTGTGGGTTTTTTTTTTGGTAAAAGAGTTTACTAGTTAATTTTTTAAGTGGAATTTCACTCGGTTTCAGTGCCATAACCTCGGAGGATTCCAGACCATTTACTGCTTGTGAGCCACCTTCTTTTGCTGTAATCACCACTTCCAGTTTTGCTATTTTTAATACTGTAAAAGGATTAGAGTAATAGTACTATATTCATATTAGCGTATAAGGTAATGCTACCAGATAATAGATCCACTAGATGGCAACAAAGAGTTACACATTTTTTGATATCTCTTCAATGCCTTCTAGCGGTCATCTGCACTTTTGCAGCTCTAATCTTGAAGCCATAACATAGTTTTATTTGCACATTTTAGAATGCAAGGCTAGAGTTATCAAAATATTGTTCAATGTTCATGCCCTCATTTTTTCTAGTAGAGAGGTTCTGGGAATCTCTCTAAGTTCACCTCTTGTTATTTGTTCCCATACTACTAGTTATGTATAAGCTCATTCCTATCTCCTGTCCAGATATTGGTCAGATTATGCTCTGTACATTTCTTTGCTATCGAGTCTCCATCAGGTGGCAGTTACGAGAGCGGAGGATGTTTTTTTTCTGAGTGGATTTCATCTTTGCACTCTTACAAATAGAGAAACAAAACTGGCATGTCCAGAGGGATCTACAACCAGTGCTAGAAAGTGAATGTACTACTTCTAGAGAAGCCTTAGGAAAAAATCATTGTTTTATATTATAAAATGGATCTTTTTCCATTGAAAGTGCTATGTTAGGGAATAATATTATGATTCCACACATTATTTTTCTTTTGTTACAGCTTTGAAGCTCAGAGAGGTGGAGTGTGACTATGGGCCATCGTTTAATTAATATCTCATCAGTTTCATCAGTAGGTAGAGAGATGAATGAAGGCTATCATCCTTCTTCCTTTCATATGGTTTTCTATTATTCTGGCATCCAGTTACAGGTAGTCCTCACTTACTGACTGCAATTGAGACCAGCAACTCTGTTGCTCAGCAATGTGGTTATAAAGTAAAATGTCATGTGACTGTCTCAACTTACTTCATCAGTTCTGGCTGTGGTTGTTAAGTGAATAACTGTTGGTCATTAAGTGTGATGTTACTGACCTCATCTTGCAACTTCCTGCCAACTTCCCCCTTGGCCTTGCTTGTCAGAAGCCGGCTGTGAAGATCGCAAATGGTGATCACATGAATGTAGGATGCATATATAAATATGCATATAAATGAGCCCCAGTTGCCAAGTACTCGAAGTGTGATCATGTGACCTTGGGAATGCTGCAATGGACGCAGCTCTGAGGACTGGTCATAAGTCTCCTTTTTCAGCACCATCGTAGCTTCAAACAGTTGCTGACAAGTGATTGGTAAGCAAGGACTATCTGCACTGCTTTTGTCCTAAATGAACTGCAATGTTAGTTTGCATCAGTGGTTGATAAAAATGGTTCCCCTTCATTAAATACTGAATGAAGGTATTTTTTGCATATGTTACACTATCAGGTAAAGGGTAAGTGGATGTAATGCTAATTAAATTGGTTAGGCCAGGCCAGGGATAAATTGCCTGCAGATCTCCAAATACTCCAAATACTACAAATCCTATTAGTCATCAAGCCATTATACTCAATGGTCATGGATTTGGGGGCACAGGAACCCCTCCCTTGCTGCAAGCTTTAAGTATGGATTGGAATCTGTTCAGATTAAACCTTTATTATGACCATAAAGATAGCTGGAATTGGAATCAGTTGAAACAACCAAGTGCAGCGGCTCAGATTCTGAGTTAGTTTTAAGAACACAGAAAATTCAGAAGTGATAGGAGATTACCAGACAAATTTAGCTTCACCTCAAGAGTTAGCCCATACCAGATTCGTGTTTGTTGTAGATCTTCTATGTTATGAGTTAATAAAGTTGTCGCCTTGGTTAGCTTAATAATTTCCGTCTTGCCTATTATTATATTACTGTTAGGCATAAATTCCACCAAATACAAAACATTAGTTCTTGGAACTAAGCTAAACATTCAGTCCCACTGGAAGGGTGAAATGGGGCTTTATAAAGCCTAATTTGAGCCTTATTTACTTAGGGGAAAGTCCTACTGTGTCAAACTGTCCTTACAGCCTGCTAAGGAATATATCGTGGCTTTAATTACTGTGACTGATAAATTTTATTGATTTTTAGAGAACTTGATGATATTTCATAACGTGCAATATCTTCTTGCAATAGTTTCTGGCAGCTGCTTGGAATTTGTGCCCTAGATGGGATTATGCAGAAGTGTGACTTTTGCAATGATGGTAAACTGTGAGGACTGTGGATCTGTTTTTGCAAGTCTTCCTCTACACACTGCCTGGACTGTGAGATTGCAGGCTGCATGGTTCGTTCTGAAAATCTGTTGTGTGATGGCCACTGGTTGTCTGAACCAGCTCTTTAAAAATTATTCACCCCTGCCAGATTGTGTCAGTTGTCAGGAAAGGTTGTAAGCCAAGACATCTATGACACTCCTGAAAGGCATTTATACACTCTCAGAATTAGTTTCTTCAATTACATTTTTTAAAAGCATGGCTGAAGTCTCAGGAGGCCATCAACATCACCTGCAATCTTGTGTGAGACTGGTGAAATCTGGCCAAATCAACACTGAAATGTCAGGCTGACAGTGAAAATCTCATAACATCTTGCAAAAGCTGACCATTTTTTGTTTTAAAAAAATAGAAATGGCTTTTGCATAAATTTGCTAGTGGAACTAGCTGCCTGAAAAGGTTGCAATCCCAAACAGATAATACAAGGTCATAAGGAATGAAGGAACTGTGCAGTGTGCCACATAATTATGTACTGCAATTTTTTCATTGCATCCTGAATCACATAATGAAGTTTAGTGCTTGCATATAATCAAGCCTTATTTATTGTGACCCTCACCCCAAGCTATTATTTTCTGAGCTCTCTCCCTGTATGGATTGCTTTTGCTTAGAAACAGATGGCAGAAAAATACAATTTGCTTTTTTTCCCCACAGGAAGTAAGGCAATTTCTAAATGGGCGCATAATCCAATCTGTTGGGGGCCCCAAGTCAATACAATACAAGGAACTGAGAAAATAATCATGTATAAGAGACCAGGCAGCCCCCCCCTCTTTCTTTCATGATATATCATGAAATTTTAGAATTTAATTCCCTTTTAGGGCTCAGCTTTGTGATGGGTGAAACTTCTACTGCAGTAAGTTAACACGCCTTTCATTCACAGTCAGTAGGAGTATTCACTATTAGTTGCAAAAGAGAAATACTGTAGATTTCATTTGTATGCTCCCTTGCTCTTTGATATGAATATTGATGTTTGTAAAGCCGAATAATGAGCAAAACATACTTATCCTGTTTACTGCATGTTTCTTAAATTTAATATTCAAAGCCTGTGTTTTAATTGTCTGCTCAACAACCTTGTAAAGGAGGCCAGCCCTGTTATATTGTGGAAACAAGCTTGCTGCAGCTCACCCTGAGACCTGGAGTCTGGATTATCCTATTATCATGTTTCCTGACTGCAGTGTATACATTCAGTTCTAGAACAGCCATACAAATAGCAATCAATCAATACTGATATAGAAAAAGAAGCACAGAGGCATGCACAAAATTCAAATTCTTTTGAATTGTCAATTGCCTGATTTGTATGGTGAAATAACCCTCTCCTTCCCGACCCCAGAATATCATCAATCTTTCCATGTAACGGCAAACAATGCACCATGTGCAAATCAACAATTCATTTCCTAGCATTGTTGCTGGGGGGAGGGGAGAAATTTAGAGCTAGTTAAATGTGATTACTATTTATATCTCTCCCCCCTCCCCCCTGCTGAGCCATATGTACTCCCTTCAAATAAAGCAGAATACAAACAAAAGAGCTTTCTGTATATGCAGTGAGTAACTCAAGTTTCCTCTCTTCTCTCTGTTGCTCTTCCTCCAAGAGTTAAATCTGCAGAAGGGGGGCATAGGGAGAAGAGAAGCTAGACTTTATGTCTGTACTTGGTGGGATCCATTAAATTACTGTTGGATGTTTTTAATTATGCCATTCATAAATGATTCCACACCATGGCATTTGAATCCAAATGTGTCTCATTGATGTGTGCTCTGCGTTAATTTTGAAAGGCACTGCCTGGCACTTGTCTGTGGTGGCCCCTTTGCGCCACCTTTGTAGCCTGGGATTCTTTCTTTATTTTTTAGCTACAAGGATGGGAGCTCATGCCGGCAAAGGGGGAAAGGAAATGGCTAATAAAACCAAGAGCTAAGCGGCTTGCTGGAGCCAGTAGAACTGGGGCTCTGGTTAATTGCTTAAAAAATGAAAAAGATTTAGGATTTTTCATGAAATCCCATAGGTGCACTTGCCAAGCCTCAAATATTAGATTGAATTACAGTTTCTAAATTCCTTTCTTCATTTTACCCTCAGCCATGTGGATTATTTCTTCGGAAGGTTGTTCGAGGCTGGGGAGCAATGGCTGGAAATGAAGACGGGAGGGGGCTGAGAGCTGAACAGCAGGCATTACCTCTCTGCCCACCACTTCCTTTAGTCTTTGAAGTTTCTTTCTACCCAGTATCTTCTGTCCTGCGATCACTGGGGGCACTTTCTCACAGATCCTGATGTTCCTTCATTTTCCTATGATATAAGACCTGTGCAAATTTTCCCTGGGTATTTCAGATAATTTATCACTGACAGCTGATCTGCAGATGCATAATATTGTGAATTACCTCTCTCTTGAGACTTGTATGCCTAAGACTACAGATAGGCAGTACTGTATCTGAATGCCTCTCCATGTTGGTAAGTCCCTGAAAATGCTTCTCTTTCCTCCCTTTCCTTACAAGATAAATATCTCAGGGATGGCTATGGCGTGACTGGAGACTGAGTTTGCCTAGAACAACCTCACAACCTCACAGCAAGCCAGCCAGAGGATCCTCATCACTGCTGCGTGTCATGAATAGGCCTCTGAAGCATTGATAGGATTATCTGGAGGGTGTATTGCAGGGTTGTGACTGAGAACAAGGAACAATGATAGTTGATGGTCACCAACAATAGATGTTTCTGATAGGTCAGACTGAGTGATTCTAACACCTGAATACTTATGGATCAGCCTTTACTCCATGTTGGTTATGTGGGGAGACTGCAGTGACTGATCCTAATTATTTCCATATGTGTCTTAATGCAAGTCTCAGAAACCCGTGATCTTCTGGATATTGCTAACTACTCCATCAGCATCCCTTGCTCTGCATATCCTGCCTGCGTACACTGAGCAATTCTCCACTTTCACAAATATGGGCTGAGATTTTGTATAGCAAAGTTACTTGTGAATATTTGGCTAGCAATAGCAATAATTGGGGTGCTGCTCTGGACAGAGGGCTTTCCTGGGGTGTGGATATGCTTGCCATGGAAGTTGAGTTCTTTTACTGCAGTGTTTCTCAACCTTGGCAGCCTGGAGATGTGTGGACTTCAACTCCCAGAATTCCCTAGCCAGCACTGCTCTACTGTGTGGAAGACACTGTTTCAAGTGTTGGACAAGGACAAAGAAGACACTTCTACACCGCCAACATTTTTACCCCCTCACAAACCTGAGTTGCATACTGTGACCATCTATACTACTTCTACCAGGAAGTTGACAGTACTTCCTTCAGCTGGCCAATAGAAATATACAAAACCTGGTGCTCCAGCCAGTATCTTATCCTTGAGCTTGCCTTATCCCATTTGTTTTGCAGCTACAAAAGCTACAGAGCATTGAAATAACATAAGTGGTCCTCAGTTCCACTGAGCAGAATGGGGGAACAGTGCTTTGCCTTCTGAAGAGCTCAGAAACCAGGAGGCTGAATGAGGTGAGAGTTTCCACCAATGGGAAACTACTTGTCTCACAGCTCAAGAGGAAATACTGCAGCACTATCTTCACTGTGTTTCCTCTGAAGCCAGACATTAATTAGCTCAGCTGCTGAAGATATCCTCAAGATCACGGGCACTGTGGGAATACAGGGAGTGGTGCTGATCCTGCATTGGTGCCCCCTGTATGTGCAGAAGGGGCCAGATGATTAGCAATCTCACTATGTCAAGACTTAGCAAGCAATACAGTAAACTGACATAAAAGGGCATGGAGATGGGAAACAGCCCCAGCAGTTATACTGCACAGTATGCCTTTCCACTTCTGTTCAAAGATGAAGCAAATTTAGGGGCCATAAAAATGTGAACATTGAACATTAGTCCTTGAAAGCAATGAAAAGAATGCATGACAAAGCACAGAGAGAAAATCGATTCCTTTCATCCTTATGAAACGATGGTGTCTAATCTGCAGGCTACATGTGAAACCCCACCCCCAACTTTATTGCGGCACATAATCATTCATTGCCAAAAATCAATTGCAAATTGCTGTTGTATTGTGCTTTGTTTTTATGCTGTTAAAAAAGAAAATAAGCAGTAAGACGGGTGCACTGAAGCTATTTTAAGTCATTCTCTCCCTCCCTCTCTCTTACATACATACCTTTGTATTTTAAAGAGGGCAGAAAATTCCAGCTCCTCTTCCTCTGATAATCTCCCCACATCACCTACATGTCCTGCTACTCTCAATCCCCCAAAAGAAAAGGTTAAAAAGTGCAGCCTTAGTTGTAAAAGGTTGTCCAATCATCACAGCAATTCATGCTGTTGCATACTATGACCTGAAAATGGTTCTTTTGATCTAATCAATTTCTTGTTGGGTGCCAGCAATACAGATGGATGTTGTTCAGAGATTGTTTTAACTATATTAGCTCAGTTTTAATGGACCTGCTTTCTACACATAAATCGGTTTGCTTGCAGCTAAACTGTTTGGCTTTCCCTACCATTAGAACACACACGTGGCAGATTTTGGGTGTGGGGAGGAGCCATGAAGGGTGGGATGATACCATGCCTGAGAGCCAGCTATACTCCATATCAACCAGCCTCTTCCAGATACAACGGTGTGTACTGTCTTGTTGCCTGTGTTGAACAAGTATGATGAATTGACAAAGAGTGTCTTCTTGCCCTCACTTTAGGCAACAAAATATTTTGGGCTGGTCCTGCTAGGATGAGCTGGATTGTGACTGGGCCCACAAACAACACACTTTTGCTTGCATAATTGTGCAAAAACCCCAAATTAGGTAAACCTATTATAGTGTTGTAATAGTTGATGGTGTAGCTTCAATATGAAACATTAAATACATTCCATACATAATGTAGGCGCAACAGTTTGGGAAAGGGCCTCAGAGAGCTCCAGAGCCCAGCCTCTATAAATCTCCATTAAATCAGTTTGACGGGGGTGAGTGTTAAGAGACAGGGCTGCCAGAAATAGCTCTTTTCCTGCAAGATGAAGAAAAGATTACAGCTGAGGCTGGAGGCGGGGAAAGGGGGGAGGAGATGGAGTCCAGGCAAAGGATGCGGGTGAGCCCTAAAAGGCATCTCATAAAAGTCCCATTTGTTTGGCGGCTGAAGGAAGTGGAGGCAGCTTTGGCACACGTGTCCCTGGTGCTAAATTAACTGTTAACACAAATAATCAAAGTGCAAGGCCCATCAAGACGCTGGCGCCAGCAAACTGAGGGAGGGGCCAGGACAGCACTCCTCTTGAGCCGGCAAACTAGCAGGTGGAGACCGAGTTGGGGACCTGACAGGATGGAAATGCTTACAGAACACATTGATCCATTGACAGAGGAAAACACCACTCCACTCCCGCCTTCCAGCTATTGTGTGTGGTGAGGGTTTGGTGTGTATTTTTGTTCCTTTTATTCCTTCTTTTTTCTTTGACTAACTGACTTAATTCCTTCCCTGCCTGTCCCTTTCCCGCACCACCTCACAAACTGCTGAAGTTGAGAGTGGCAACGTCAGCCCGTATTTGGCAGTGGCTGGCTGGGCAGCTGAACAAAACACCAAAGAGTGATTGAAGGTAGCAAAAAAAAACTTGAACTTTGAAAAGAGCAAATGCATTTCACAGATAGGAACTGGGGAAAAAAGAGGTATGGGTCCCTCTTTTGGTTACCTCCCTGGTTTCTACCTGATATTTGGGAGAGGAGGAATTAAAGCACACACCTTTTACCAGTAAGGCCTCTACAACTCCTTGACATATTTTGTACAATACTCAAATGGCTTAGTAACTTTTGCAAACAGATAGGGTATTGCACCCTCCACAATTACATAGAGGAAAGTAAAAAGAACAGTGCACATGTAATTTGTATCCTCAAATTGCCATGGATGGAGGATGATGGTATATGTCTGTGTGTCCAATGTATGGGACATTTTAGGATGCCAGTACTTACCCAAGATCAATTTCTTTGAAAGGAGATAATTAAAAACAAATGGCATTTGTTTCAACACTACCTGACCATGAAACAGTCACATTCTCTCAGCACATTCTATTTTGCAGGGTTGTTGTTAGAGATAAAATTAGACCCTCAAATAGACTGCTTTGACCTCTCTGAAAAGGGTGGCATATAAGTGCCATAAGTAGAGATCACAGAATCAAGATTCAAACTCCTTAGATCTCTAAAACAATTCAGTTAGCAGTCACCAGTTAAAGCAATGAGAAGGGGATGGAAGGAGATGAGAGGAGGAGCTGTGACTCTATTTAAAAGCCAAAACCTCAAGACTGCTTGCAGTTCAGGAATGGATTGCTTTTTCCTCTTAGAAGCCCTGGGCATCATTTCAGAGGGGTTGACCATCCTACAATTTCATGATAGTTTTGGACAGGTGCAAGCAACCTTGGCCAGGAGCTGATTGTGCCATTAGACTTTCTACACTGCATCACCAAAGTTGGGCAACAAACTGCTGATTTTTGTCCATGAAACTTTAAGTTTTTCCCTACTGATATAAGGGAGAAAAAGACTTGTATTAAGCCTATACACTCCAAAACACGCAGTAAAGCAAACAATTTTGGCCCCATAAAGTCAGTATATTGCTGGACATTTGTTCCACAGCTCTTGGAAGTCTAGAAAATAATGTGTGGACACTGGATGAAGACACCCCTCAAGTCCTGCTGTGCTGCCTTACTGTGGTGGGGGTGTTCCTGGGTGGGATGAGTGAAGAACATTGGGAGTGTCTGCCAAGAGTATATATTCTCAGTAGGGTCACCCAAGGCATGAAGGTCATCCCAACTGCCCAGCTAAACAGGCACCAATATTGGGCAGCAGTGATATAAGGAAGATGCCGGAGGCAGATAATCACTTTCGTGACAGCGTCAAAGGCATCAATTCATACTGTGTGGGAGAAGGCAATGGTAAACTACTCCTGTATTTTTAGCATGAAAACCACATGGATAGAAAATATAAAATGATTGAGAATATAGTGCCAGATAATGGGCCTCTCAGGTCAGATGGCACCCAACATGCTACTGAGGAAGAGCTGAGGATTTTTCGGAGTGTTAATGGTGTTTATAATATGGCTAGATTAAAGCCTTTGGGACGTCTAGTTGCTGATTTTGCCATACAGGAAAAGAAAATCCGAAGCTGCAAAGATAGAATTACAGTAAGAATGTGGAACGTAAGAAGCATGAACACAGGGAAGTTCAACACAGTGAAAGATAAAATGAAACAATTACAAATTGACATCTTAGGCATCAGTGAATTGAGATGGACTGAGATGGGACACTTTCAGTCAGAAGATTACACCATTTATTACTCAGGACATGAAAAACAAAGAAGAAACGGTGTTGCTTTTATAGTTACGAAGGGTATAGCAAGGTCAGTACTTGGCTACAATGCAATCAATGACCAAATAATATTGATTAGACTTTGTGGACAACCCTTTAATATGATGATCTTTCAAGTTTATGCTCCAACTACTGATGCAGAAGAAGAGGAGGTTGATGATTCTATGATCAAGTTCAATTTGAAATTGACAGAGCATGCAAGCAATAAAATCTGTGCATCAAGATTAACATTCACTAAAATTGCTAATCCAGCCCTGTGACGGCCCTTACTAAAAAGTTTGTAAGCTGGAAGAGTAAAATTTCTAAAACCATTTAAATTAATAGGGTTTGCTGACCAAGTTTCCTGCAAAAGAAGATAATCAGGAGAGGTTAAAAAGTTTATAAAATCCATGTCATGCATTTTGTTTCTCACCCTGCTATATTCCAAGAAACCAAACTCAAGGAACCAGAGGGGTATAAGTATTTAGTCAGTCCAGCTCAATTATGTGATTCAAAGAATTAGAAGGGTCATCGAATATGCAACCATTTTGGGAAATGGACTTTGAGGCAAAATGTACGGCTTCCATGTTTGTAAAGCTTGAGTCAATCGATAGCTCCTGGGGGTTAGGAGTAGCCAGCCTTGCCTTTGGGCCTTTAGGGATCATTGGGGTAGGCTTCGCATGGGGACTCAGTGAAGAAAGGATCATAGTCTGTTTGTTGTTCACTGTGGGGCAGGAAACCTCGTCATCTCTTATGTTTTGTAGTCTCTTTTTTATTAATTCTAATCTTTCTAAAATCATTTGTTGATCCAGAGTGGGTAAGGTTCCAAAAGAACAAAGAAGATCTTTTTCAATTGAGTTTTCCAAAAAGTTGTAGAGTGTACTGTTCTGAGGTTGAGTCCACTGTTCACCAATGGGTTCTGAAGGCTGTTGGAATTCTTTTGCAGACCTGTCTATCGGATCAGTCACCACCAGCTGAGGGAGCATTGACTCCCACTGCTCTAGTCGGAGTTCTTCGTTGGCTGGCTTAGTCGTTAGCCTCTTAGAGAATAGGGCTTTGACTGTTGTATTGACAAAAACGCGTGTTGAGAAAATCCCTTTTATCCAAAGGTGTTTTGATATTTTTGGATTAGTAGGGGCAGTCTAGCAGACTGAAATACTAGCATGATTCTTTGTGCTCATGGAGTCTGATTAAGGAGTTCTACTGATTCCAAATCAATCAGCTGAGGTTTAATATGAAGAAGTGCATGAAGATGGGATTTAGCCTGAAATTTGTTTTTCCAACTTGGAATTTTCCCTTTATAAGTGCCCACTGTTAAACAAACTTTGGTTGGTTGTAGTACCAAAGATTGGGTATAGTCTTCACGCTCTGGCGAAGTTTCTAGTTCGCTGTTAATTCTCCGAGGTGTTTCACTCACCTGGCAGTCAGGTGGAACTCGGCATAACTGCTGAGCTCTTTGATTAAAAGCTGGAAAAGAGACCTGGGAATCATGATGTAATTGAGCAATTTTAGAATGGAGCTTCTTCATTTCAGTCATAAGACTGGAAAGATAAGTTTCGATTCCTTTTATATTTACAAAAATACACTTCACTGTTTGGGCAATTAAAGCAATGTGAGACTGCTCAAAGGTGGGCACATCGGACTCTTCCTTTTTTTCTGATTCTTTCCTGCTTCCTTTTCCAGTTTTCTCTGACTCCAAAGCCCCGTTAGGGAAAAATGTATGCTGTTTCTTTAATTGCCCCTCCCCAGGACTGGCTTCGGCGTCTTCTTGCTTCTCTAGCACCAACTCTGATACTTCTCCACCCTCCAACTCCACGAACTTGCAGCAATCAGCCTCACCAACAGCAACAAAGTCCTCAACTCCCTCACTGGAGGTAAAAAAATCTTCTATCTTAGTTTGTTTGCCAGCTGGTAACAGAGTTGGCTCCTCAGAGCTCTTTGGGCGCTTGCCAAGAGTCATAGTCCTTCCTCCACTTTTGTTTTTGCACTTGCTTTTTCCAAGTCCAAGTCCTCAAATCAAATCCCTGTTGCTGTTAACTTAGAAGGTTTTCCAGAAAGATATATTCTGACCAATTGTGGTCTTATAGTTGAAACTAGATTGTAATCCATGTTAATCCACGTTAAGATTTACTCTTGCCTATCTAGTAATAGTAGCAGGATTTTTTCCTTGGATTAAAAAAGAAATCTACCTTAACCTCACAAGAGATTAGGGAACTTCTCCAGGCAGCTCCCCGTCTTCATCTCCATCCAGTCCATACTTTTTGTTTGTCTAGTTTTCACATGCAAACAAGATGTGCTGTTTGTGATTGGTGACTGGAATGCCAAAGTTGGAAACATGAAAGAGGAAAATGTAGTTGGATTGTATGTCTTAGGAAACTAAAACAGAGCAG
This sequence comes from Liasis olivaceus, assembly GCA_030867105.1. Taxonomy (NCBI): domain Eukaryota; kingdom Metazoa; phylum Chordata; class Lepidosauria; order Squamata; family Pythonidae; genus Liasis; species Liasis olivaceus. Next base: position 40,914,149 of record CM061350.1, on the reverse strand, counting down.
GAGATTGAATTATCAATTTCTGCCATTCCAATAATTTCTTCATAGCTAACACTGTCTTCAAACAACTGAAACAACGCCTCTATACAAGGACATCACCAGATGGGGTACATAGAAATCAAACTGACTATATTACTGTTAAAAAAAGGTGGAGGAGCTCAAAGACATGGCCAGGTGCTGACTGTGGAACAGATCATGAACTGCTCATGTGCAAGCTCCAAGTTAAGCTAAAGAAGGAAAAAGCCAGTCAGTTTCCACAATATGATCTTGAACATATATGCACTATTTTCAAGGAGAACATCAGGAATCACTTTGAAGTCCTGAGCCTCATTGATTGAGAACCAGAAGAATTATGGAATGAACTTTAAAAAGTTATTAAGGATGAATGTGAAAAGAGACTGCCAAAAATTAAGAAAGAGAAGAAAGTAAACTGGATGTCAGAACAAACCATGGAAATTCTCAAGAAGAGAAAAGAAGCCAAAGCCAAGAAAGACAAAAATCTCAGGAAGGTACTTAAGAAAGAGTGTCAAAGGACTGTCAGAAGAGACAAGAAGCAGTATTATAGCAACATCTGTAAAGATGCTGAAGATGGAAACAAACATGGAAAAACAAGGATAGTCCTTCAAAAGATCTCTGAACTCAGAAAGAGGTTCTAACCTCAAACTGGCATGCCAATGGACAGGATGCCAATGGACAGATAGTAACTGAAATCTCCCAACATCATGACAAGTTCATCAAGAAGCTTCTTTGGTCATACTGGCATTCTCTAGCTGACCAGCTCCACAATGACCTTTGCATTCTATTGGGATGTTAAGGAGAAAATAAAAAATGCCTCTTTCACTGTCACTATTTATTAAGTGCTCTTTCCTCTGAACCACCACAATATCTTGTCAGGATGAAGGAGCAGACTGCCATGTCCTCCCCTTTCCCTGCAATTTTCTACAAAATGTTTCATCAGCCATATGCTCAAGCAGTTATGAAGTCTGGCAGCATCTCTGCCTTTGGCACGAGGCAAATTGAAAGATACAATGGAAGGAAGAATGTCACTTATAGAATGTAATGCTGACCAGTGCTGGCTGTCAGATATGGAGGGAATAGGTTGTGGCAGAAGGGCATTGAATAGAGCTATGTGTGAGCCCAGGCATGTCCTGCACCTTCCCATACAGGGGAGGAGGATGCCTCACTGCCAGGTTTACCATATGTTTAAGCTTCCAGTTTGGCTCTCTTTGGTACATCGATGCAGGGACATTGTCTTTTTTCCCTCAGTTCAGACAAATGTCTTGGTGGCCATTCCTAAATAAAAATCTAGGATTATATTATTGGTTGACTACTATGATACTTTGAGCAGCATTACAAGGTAGTCCAGACAAGAAGTATACCCAGGAGTACTAGCGCTATCTTTATTGTAAGGTTATATTAACAGAATCTTGCAAGTCTGAAAGTACATCTCTCCCCACTTGCCTTAGGAAGAAACTTAAGAAACTAGGGAAGGTCCCTTCTAAGATGTTTGCCATGCCCCATTCCTTCCATGGGCTCAGCTGCCTCTTATCTGACCCTTCCTTAGTCTGCGGCTCTTCCTCCTGTCTTCCAGGGTCATTCCCACATACCATTACACAGAACAGGCAGCTGATTTCAGTTGAATATGAGGAAAAACCGGTCAGATTTCTGTTTCATCTTCCCTTATGGAGCTTTTGACATGCAGACTGTTCCCTCCTTATTCACACATCAGTACTATGAGTTCTGTTGTTCTGAGAGGTATTCACCCAAAGTGAGCTTCCATGGTTGACTTTGTACTTGAACCTGAGCCTCCTCAGGTGCCATCCAAGCTCCTAACCATTACACCAATTATTCTGCTGTATGACTTGAATGTTTTGGAATGTTGGTTTATTCTGTATTATGTTGATAATGAGAAAAGTTGCTCTGTTTGTAATTGTGGAATTGCTGACATAGTCTCCATTTCTTAATTGCTGGTGGCTTTAAATTTAAATGGTTGAATCTGGAAGCCTGTGGTCAGTGATCAGGCTACATCTATTTCCATAACGATACAAATGGAAGTATTCACATCTCCACACATCTGCCTGGACTTTTGTTTCTGTTAATGAATACCACTGTTCTGTATCTGTTGATGGTTTCCTTACATGTACTCTTTCCTTACATGTACTTCCTTACATGTACTCTGACATGACCTTGTTGCAGCAAAATAGCTCCATATTTGAATAGGCTTGCATTTACAATTATTTTAAGAAAGGCTGAAATTACAGCTCTGCTTGTTAATTTTTCCCTTTTAGTTTGTAAATCATTCTTTTTGTTTTTGTTGTATAAGGCAAGGTAATCTTTTTCTTCAACAGCTCATTTGTTTGCTTTTCTAGTCTGTTGATTTCAGTTTTGAACTGGCAGTCAGAATTGTTGTTAGGGAAGTAATGCTCATACCTGAACAGGACTGTATAGGCCAGTGTTTCTTAAACTTGGCTATTTTAAGCTGCATGGACTTCAACTCCCAGAATTCCCCAGCCAGCATGCTGGCTGTGGAATTCTGGGAGTTGTCCATGCAACTTAAAGTTGCCAAGTTTAAGAAACACTGGTATAGCCAGATGTCCTACCATACAACTCTCTAATCCTTTCCGATATGGCTGTTTTCACTAAAAATAGATGGATTCATCTATTTTCAGGATATGCCAGTTTTACATGTATTAGTTCCTAAATCTGCCCCATTCCATTTCTAAATTAATCTTCAGTCTTAACAAAATGCACATCCTGCATTTATATACATACTTAAATATATATTTCAATGTATGTTATAACAATATGGGATTTTAAAAGAAGCAACCAGCTAACATCAAATAATTCTTCTTGGACAATTAGTGTTTGGCTAGTTTAAAAGTAACTGACTAACTGAAAGAAGGAGTATCAGATAAAAAGTATAGGTCTCTTTAATGAGTTTTATAACAATTTAATTGATAATATATAAAGAATCAAGTCTTTTAAAAACAATTAGCCTATGACAATGACTTTGTGAGCAGTGATTTTTTTCCTTTATCCTATCCATTAGGTCTGACTCCTGTTTTTTGCTTCTTTCACTTACTCTGATTTATTTCCCAGTGCTGCTGTGACCACTTGTTATTTGGTGTTGATTTTTTTTTCCTTCATTGATGTCTTGGCACAGTCATGGTTCCCATTCATCTGCATTCTGCCCTGATATCAGAATGTCTAGATATGGATTCATTAAACAGTCAGTTGGACTAAGGAAGCATATAAATCATCCTCTCTTCTGTTAAAATAATTTTGTGTAGGTCAAGTGTATGATTAAGTACATGAAAATTAAAGAACTGTATCATCATATCCTAAAACAGCAGCATACTGTCTTACATAGTAACAGAGTAAACGACTTCATTTGTATTAAACTTCCTTGGCACAAACCTATCATCATCGTTGTCATCACGGTCATCGTCATCATTGCCATCAAAATATAGAAGACAATGGGCCAAAGGCAGTAGCATAAAGAGATTTCTCTCTTCTTTCTCAAATGTATCAGGAATCAGGCCAGGTTAAATTGTCCTAACTTTATGGGGAGGAAAATATTTATTCTTATTAATTTCTGGTATTTATAGCTTAAATTTTAATTTTAAAAAGCTTCTTGTTGAATATTTCCTGGCTGGGAGATACACTAAAGTTACATTAAAAGTAGAATTCCTGCCATTGTTAAGATTCCCCAGTTAGATGATTTCTTATCAAAACAGTGTGGGAATCCGATGTGTTCAATGCAGAGCAGATTATCTAATAGAATATGAAAAGAAAAGTAGAGCCCAGAAAGCTATTTAATGCATAGGAATAACTACAGCAGAACTGTTAAAACATCATAAACAGCAATGTAAATAATGAGCTTTCAGTACTGCTTCTGTTCTCTTTGTGTAGCAGTGGACAAGGGACAAGGAACCACATTTTGAAGGATAGAAGATCTGGAGGCACTTAGGGCCAGGCATACTACTTAGAATGAAACAGCTCCCACAGGCAGTAGATTTGGAATGTTGTAAATGGGCAATAAATACGTTCACTTTTTTTGGTATTAGATACATTTTTTTAACTCCCTGGAAGGGGAAAGTGTATTGCTCAATGGGCCAATATAAATTGGTTGATTTGTGTAATAGGCCACCTGACTTAGAGGATGATTGGATTGGTGGGTACCATTTGCTGTTATGCCTGAGGCAACAGAAAGTTTTGAGACAGCTCTGGCAGCATTGTATAGTGGTCAGACTTCTTCAGTTTAAAAAGTATTTAAATTCAGTTGAAAATACAATTTATTAGTAACGAATTTCTCCAGCTGACAAAAGTTTCTCCAGCTGACTATATTAAAAAGTTTTCATTTTCTGCTTTGTCACTTGAGCATTTGTTTCTGCTTAAACAGCATTCATCTTATGGAAAAGAGTAGAATCTGGATTACTGTAAAGTCTTCCATGTTATTTCAGCCTTTACCTGGAAGCCTGATATTAAATTTTTCCCCTTTTTGATTCCAAAAAGGAATGATTCTGGGAATATAGTGTAAAAGGAGAATATAAGAAAGGCTCTGTGCCTGCCTCATCCTTCTATTAGCCTCAAAATACCTGTATGTAACACACATTGATCTCATTTACAGATATGAGAATGGTTTGCTAAAAAAAAAAAAGCTTTGGAATCACCAGCATTTTTCATCTAGCACCTACCTCAGTAACCATTAATTTGGGTCATCAGGTGATAATGTAAGCCATTAGTGAGTTTTGGCCAGGAAAGCAAGAATTGGGGTAGCACACAAATACCTTAAAATAAATAAAATCTAATTAAAATAGTGAGGGTTTGGATGGATGATGAAAATTATCTTTCCTACATTAGGCAAGAGATCTAGATTGAGTGCAACTGTGAGAAATTGCAACCCTTGACAATCCTCATGGGAGATATTTAACTTGAGGAAAAATTAGGCAATTGTTTGTGGAATACAGTGATATTGCCATATTTGGCCAGAACCAATTGCACAATCTCCCTTTAAATAAACTAGGGAATTGGTTGGGAAAATTCAGGCTAGAAATATTTGGTGTATTCTTGGAGCAGAACCACCCGAGACCTGCTACTAATATTAGGCAATACAACTTGTACTCCGGCAGTGATCTTAACCCAATATTACTTTTTTTTTTTTTTTTTTTGCTGGATTGGTTAATGGCATAGCCTCTAACTGGACACAAAGCACATTAAATGATCATTTGGGAATTACGGTGCTGTATGCACTGATGATTCACAAAATGACATGATGTCAGTCACGGATAACACCACATATCCTTATGGTTGAAGATGAGAGTCAGATGCTAAAACTGTGGCCAGCTATAGGAGGGAAATGTAATAGGAAATAAGACTTGGAACATGAAGGTAAAAATCAACAGGGATTGTCAATAAAATGTCTTTGATACCTGAACTTGAGTGGAAGGAGAAGGGATTTTAATAAATTGCATGCTCTCTGCCATCTGGGGAGCCATCATCAAAAAGGTAGACAATAATAAATCAGTCCGCAACCTTTCAACTGAAAGCTTTCCTTTGTGAAAACTGTTTTTTTAAAAAAAGAGGGAATTAGATTTGTCCATAACCAAATAATAAAAAAGCAGATACTTAAGAAAAATATTTATTAAGAACTGGTTCTCTGAAGTATTGCTTTCATCTTAGATCATCCAGAAAGGCTGTCTTTTTTTTTTTTTTTTTTCAGGAGAAACAAAGAATCTTGCCTATGCCTTTAATGGGGGGAAGCTTTTAATAAAAAAGCAATTTTTTTAATACTGAGTTTTAAAGGGTATTCTTGTTAAAAACAACAGAGCCTAAGATGGTGGGCCCTGGACTTATACCCCTTCTTCAGTGTGAAATTTACATTTCAAGTCTAGAGAAAAGCTGTTCCTTATTACTGTCATTGGAAATTTTATTTTTCTTCTAGATTTAAAGATCAATGTTGAGAAGAGAGGCTAAGTTCCAGAAAAATTAGATATATCTTCATTAGAGCATGATTGGCTGAAGGTAGAATAGGACCTTGAGATTGAGCAATGGTTGATAAGCAGAGTTTTCTAGCTCCTAGTCACAACAGATTTTGATCTTACAAGACAATTTGGCATATATTATCCTTGACCTAGGGATTATTTTTGGTATTTGGTATCATATGATTTGGTATCATATTATCCTATGCATACCCACAATCACTTTATAAGGAAGAATGTAAAAGTGGGGGTTTTTTTTTAGAGCCATTCAAGTATTTCTTTAATGCACACCTATTAAATAGCAAAGATACCTATAGTATAAATTGAACTCTTGACTTAGCTGAGGCCAGATTTAACAGAATTGCTATTTTCAGTAGCAGTTCATTTTGGTAAGGTTTTTGAAATATAATATTGTTCTGACAGACTAGAAATATATCCTGTAGAAATCCCTACTGAAAGTTGCACACAAGACAGCTTTTGACAGCTATATAGTCATTATAAGCCCTACAAAAATACATTTTATTTTATTATTTTCATCAATTTGAATTATTATCCTAGACTTACAATTCTGATTGGCTTACTGAAATGGATTCAAGTCAACTCATTCTTAAGGATTCAGCTGACTTCCTTTTTTATTTTTGCCAAGTTAAATTCAAAGTGCTAATTAACACTCTTAAAAGCTTATATGAGTTGAGACCCACAAGTCCATAAAAGCATTTCTCCCTGCGCCATTTTTTAAAAAAATATGATGCCAAGAAAGTAGTAATTGTACAAGAGTAATTAGTGAAAGTTACTGAAAGTTGTGATGTGAATAAAAGTAAAACTGATTGGTGAAAGCTGTTAGAACTGAGTGGTATGACTAGTGTGATGTTGAAAGAATAAAGGAAGATCATGTGGGGGTGGAAATGGGCTGTTAAAGGAGGAAGCTGCTGATGGAGCCTGGGCTTCAAGTGTTGGAGAGGACCAAGAATCAGAATACAGAGGTAAAGAGCAAAATCAAAGAGAAAATGTAGGTGAGAGGATTGGGAGGGCTGGCCCTGGCTGATCTGGAATGCATATTGTTTGATTGTTTATGGTAAAAGATTGAGGAAATGAGTGAAGAAAATTAGAGTAATGAGAGATTCTGAATGTGGCCCTGAACATTTTTTGGTAAAATGAAGAGTGGATGTTTGGGAAAAAATGGGCATGAAAGAAAAGGAACAGAGTAAAAGAAACTAGAAGGAAAGTAGACTGACTTCAAGGAAAAGCAAGCATGTGACCTATATGAAAGTCGTATTAGAAGATTAGTATTATAATATGAATGTGATTTGAGTATGGAATGGTTGTGTGACTTGCTTAACATGCTTAACATGACATAAGCAACTTGACTTGCATCACATGTGCATGAAGACTGCACCTGCACTAGACAATTGGAAAATGCTGTTACTGTTCCCCAATACAAAGAGAAAGATAGCAAGAGTGAAAGCAGAAACTGCAGGGGTGCCAGTCTGTTCCATGTGCCTGGGAAAGTGCTTGCCAGAATTCTGACTGAAAAATTATGAGAAGTGACAAGGAGCCAAACGCAGTGTGTCTCTAAGCTAGGAAGGGGTGTGCAGACCAGAAAGTGCTCTTCAGAAAGTTGTTGAGATATGTATAAATGTGAAAATGAAATTCTACTGTGCATTTGTTAATTCAGAGAAAGGGTATGATACAGTGAGTATACTTGAATTATGGATTGTTCAAATATTGAGTTGAAGGTTCGTTGCTGAATGTGACAAACCATACAATAGAAATAACGTGCATGTAAAAAAATTGAATGCCTAATGAATGGTTCAACACTGATTAGGGAATAAGACGTGGAAGTACATGTTTCTTTGGTTCTTAGGGTATTTATGGATGAATGCTTGTGGGGGAAGGACAGAAGAATATAGATAGTTATAGTGAATGTTGTTTGAATAAACTAAAGTTAGCTGTATTTCATTTTCTTATCTCATGCCTTGATTTACTGCTTTTTACTACTTTTTCATGTTTTGCATAATGGTTCTTACCTTGAAATGGAATAGCCGAATGGCATGTTTGTGTATAACAGTGCATCACTGTAATAGGAAAAGGATTGACTTGCATACTTCTAGGTGTTTCACAGAATCTTCCTTTAGCAGAAGTTATTGATCTTTTATAGGACTCAGATTTCCATACCTGACAACATGTTACAGTTTCCTGAGGCCTGAGAAATTCTGGTTGTTAAAATACTCAACTGCATTATTCTGGCAAATCTATATTATTTTCAGTGGGCATGGTATCCAGATTTCCTAAATCAAAGGAGAAACAGTGAATCATTACATAAATGTGGGGTTTGCCCCTCATAACAATGAACCTTTGAGACTGTGCAAGTTTTTCTATGCTGAATTACGTTCACATGTGAAAGAGGAAGGATGAAAAAGTCCCTCTGCTGCCCTGAAATTTATAAGATACCCTCGGGCATCATTGGTCTCCTTTTTCAGTTATTGTACAATGTAGTACCCCAGGACATGGAAATACAGGATTGAAATTATCTGCTTGTTTTGAGATGGTTCTTTTTGGCTTAGGTTCTCTTTGGCAAGCAATTCAGGATCAATCATTTTTACATGATTATTGGGGCCATACATAAAGGACCTTTCCTTACTTCTGAGTTGAAATGCTCTAAACCTATCTTTGAATCAGCAGAAAACAATTAATGCATGAAATTTGCTGTTCTCATTGCCAGTCCTTGTCCTGCTTCTTCCTAGTCACTTCCAGATGTGCGACATCCTTCCAAAGTAATGGATGCCTGAAGAATTTTATATAGTTTGTGGCTGCCCTTGGACAGCTTTGAAATAGGGGGGAAGCACTACCTTAACCTCAATACAGCTACAGATTTTTCAAGCCTCTTTCACTCATGGGCTGGGATGAGATGAAGGACACATTATGGAGACACAGCAGAAAAAAAGATGTTCCCAGGGCACATTTGTGCTGTGGTGAAAGATCCAAAGATAGAGCAATTTCTAAGGTTCCATTATGTCCAGAGTCACTGGGAGTCAGGCGGCATATAAATATCATCATCATCATCATCATCATCATCATCATCATCATCATCAAAAAATACAAAGACCTGCATATAGAAATAGAATGACTGTGGCAAAAGAAAGCAAAGATAGTACCAATAGTAATAGGCACCTTGGGTGCAACCCCAAAACATCTGGAGTACCATTTGAAGACCATCAGCACTGACAAAATCACCATCAGTCAATTGCAAAAGGCAGCTTTACTTGGAACAGCTTACATCCTGCGACGATACCTTTAACACCCTCAAACAACAACATTTGCCTATCCCAGGTCCTTGGGAAGGATGCAATAGGTGGATAAAAATGGCAAATCCAGTCTTAACATTTGGCTGACTGTGTGACCAACAATAATAATAATCTCAGTTCCAAGCCTACATCAAAAGGACAAGGAAGAGGGCCCTGTCCAGACATTAGCAAAGAAAGAGGGACAAAAAGTTTTAGAGTCTCTTAAACTTACATATTTATGCACACAGTGCCTCCATGATGGTTGTGTGAATACAACAGGACAATCCCCCATCCATGCTCCCTGAGTTCCTTGGAGAAGTGTGGGAGACAAAACAATAGGTAAATAAAGATATCACATTACCTTGATGCTTTGTGGGTTGTCAAGAAATATTGGGGGCCATTTCTTCAAGAATGTTAAATGCATTTTGTGCTGCTGAATAATGGGAGAGAACAGGGAGAGAGAATAGAAAAAGGCGAACATTCTTAGGAACGGGTTTGGTGGCTCCTTGTCTCAGGCAACGATGCTGAGAAAGCACAAATCAGCCACAGTGGTGAGCTCATGCAAATGCAATGTCCCTCAAAGCCACAGGAATTGTGGAAAGATTTGTGTAAATATCTCATGGATTTTTTTCTGTAAGGTTGATGGAAATATAAACCACAGCTAAAAAGTCAATGCCACATCCATTTCCACTCCTCCTAGACAAACCTATTTGGATAAGTGCAATGTAGATTGGATGAGCATTCAAGAAAATAAATGATTTTTATTTCATTATCAGAGAGGTCAATGAATAAAATAATGGAGTTTGGTGTAGGTGTAAAAATGAGACTGAACAGGATGTGAGGGAAACAGGAGATTGTTTTATATGGTCACAGAATGTCTGCTGCAGGCATGGATGGAAAAAGAAAGGCCACACGCAGATTCCTAATGTTTAAATTTAGATTGCATCTATTTGATACCAGGTTCTTATTAAGTTTAAACAAGGCCAGCTCAAGAAGCTGCAGCGGGCATCCATTCCTACAATTCGAGAGCTCATCCTTACAGCTCTATAACCACAGCATGAACATTTCTAATAAAGTTTTTATATCATACATCCTTATAAAGTTACCTTCATCTGATCCCCAGCCCCCAAAAGAAGCAGCTTAAGGTTGCCTTTAATTGTCCCAATTTTAAAATATTTTTTTTTCTCTTTTCTCGATTCAGATTTTGCCATGGACAGGATCTGTGTTGCTTCCTTGAGGATGTGGTTGCTGAAGTGAACAAGGTCTGGTGTCTGCCAAGCTTCTAGTGGCTGTTAAGGTGCTCTGGGCATATCCTTCCCCTTCTGATCCTCAGAACTCTCTTCCACCTGCTTCTGCTTTAGTTGCAGGAGGGCATAGAAACTCACCAGCCAGCTCTACAGGAGTTGATTAGTGAGCTTGCACAGGCAAAGCCAGGAGTCAGTTTAGATGATGATGATGACTAGTATTCTGAGCACAATAAAAATCACAATGGAGCCTTTATAAATTATTTAACTTACTTCAAAATCATGGAGGTGTTTTGTTTTTGTAGCTATTTCAAAATGCTACATTTCATTATCAGTTAATCTAAGTGGCTCCATGTATTATCTTCAGTTTATTATATTATATCCATAAGAACCAGATTTGCTTGTCTAAAATATCTGCAATTAGCTCTCTGAGTGAACCTTTGTCCAGGCATGTAGAGAAATTCTTGTATTGTTCTATGTAAGCTGAGGCTGATGCTGGTGGGGGAAATGAAATTGGTACCTGCCAGTCCAACAGCCTCTTTTGTTTACTGGAAAGCCATGTCCACCCTACAGATACACTCTCTCAATTTTGGGTTTTGGCAGATAGTTAAGCACATGGACCTAGCCGTATGTCAAAACTTGCCTCTTTCCAGCCTCTGCTGAGAGAGATTGGGGAATATTTCCATCAGCTGGTGATGTTTGGCCAGAGAGGAAATGAAAGCAGAGGAATCCACCTTTCACTTTTAACTTGTCATGCGTTAAACCACAACTCACTGGCCCCATCACTGAGCAGAAAGGGGTTCAGCCACCCTGGTGACGAATTTTATGTTGGCATATTTTTCTGCCAGGTCAAGGACTAATGGGTTGCACTTTAATGAAACCATGAGGAAAAGCCCTAATCGAATTATTCTGGCATTTCATGCAGAAAGTCCTGCAGAGCCCCTTGTGTTCCTCTTAGCTCAGCCTGCCTCACGATATTGTTGCAAGAGTGAAGATGACGAGAGCGATTGTCTTCAAGAGCAAATTTAATGTAATTATAAAAACTCAAAATATTTTGAAAAGGATTATGTTTTAAAAAATGTCATTGTAACATAATGGTCTTTATCTTACGAACAGCTCAAAATGTTTCTGTAGCCCACAAAATAGCCAGCTGTGCACTACACCATGTGTCACTGAGTACATGCACTTACAGATATATGTAGATCAAAATCAGCTTTGAAATTTACTCAAGACTATGGAGTAAATAAAATATCCACAGTATAGTAGTTTTCTGTTTATAATAGTATAGAGTTGGCACAAGTTTTGCTCAAAGAAATCTATTTTATGGCATATATTCTCCAGGATATGCTAAGGTTATTTGAATGATCAATTATGAAGGGCTTCCCAGCATTTGGCACATGAAGCAGCAGTTGAAGTAGCAGTTGCAAGCCAGTTATTTCTTCTTTTAAATTCACTTTTCCTTCAACTAGCTCAAAGCAGCACATATTTGCTCCTCTTTCCCACTTTTATCCCCAGCAGTGATTGGCTCATGTTCACCCTATGAAATTCACAGTGCTTTGAGTTTCTGTACCTTCCCATCTTACTTACCCTGGCTTTATGTTGCATAAAGCATATTGAACAATGTCTGACACCTGCATTGCAATAGCAGTGATTAATGTTTGACAATGCATTGGTTTGAGGTTCTCCTCAGAACGTTTCTAGAGAATGCTGGGGAGCCACAGCAAGAGCTGTATACCTTAGGCATGGGGAAATGGCTGCTTTGATGGGACAATGAATAGAGCCTCTTCATGTTGCCTAACAGAAAGTGTGGGCTCTACTTATCCAGGTGAAGCAAGAAAATTTCCAGTTCTCATGTCAGCTTGTGAACCCAATGTTCAAATGGCCAAGTTTGAGGCCAAAATTTTCCTCAAAAATAAGTGCCATGGCATTTCATTTTAATTCTCATCTCTTGCTTGAATCTTTCTCTAGCTACAATCCATCTGACATGCTCCCTTCATTATTATTTTTTTCAAATAATATTTTTTTCCTCTTTTGAGGAGTATTTGCTCCATTGATATTCCACATTAAGTATTTGTAAGCCATAATCAGTCCAAAAATTTAGAAAAAAAATAGAAATTAAAACAAGATATAATTTGCTTACAAGAAACGCATATGAGAAAAAAGGATATAAAACATTTGATTTACAGAATTTTTGGGTGAAGAATTTATCTCAGCAAGAACAAAAAAGAAAAAGAAAAAGTATACTTATTTTTATGAAAGTCATAGATCTTTTTTGAGAATAGACATGATTTGGATTGTGAAGAATTTGACTATTAAGGTTCATAAAGTATAGATATTACCAAAGACCTTTTCAGATCGTAATCTAGTGAGTTTGGTTTTTAAAGGGAAACCCAGTTCTTTCAGATGGAGGTTAAATGAAATGCTGTTACCGAAAGAAACAATAGTGGACTGTAAAAAGAAATTAAAGGAGTTTTTGAAAATAATAAAGGTATAGATGTAAGAAAGGTTTGAGATGCAAGCAAAGCTTTCATAAGAGGTTACTTTATACAACACAATAGTGAATTCTAAAAGAAGAAGCAAGATAAAGCACAAGCTATTTTGGATGAGAGGAAAAGAAAAGAAGAGGAATTAAAGAAGTTTCCAGAGAAGATCATTATTTCTCAACAAATTAAGCTTCTACAGCGACAATTATTTATGTTAACACTAAGAGAAATGGAAATAAAAATGAATTATGTAAAACAAAAAAAACGTTGAGCTTGCAAATAAACCAAGGAAGTGGTTGGCATACAAATTATGAAAAGAAAGAAAAGGAAATGATATTGAAATTACAAGTGGGAGATACTGTAATAACAGATAATGTGGTTATGCAAAAAGTATTTCATCAATATTATTCCAATGTATATAAAGGACAAGAAATTTTCCTGGAGAAAATAGATGAATATTTAAAGAAACAAAATTTACTGAAGATTACAAAGAAACAGAAACAGATTATGGATGGACTCATAACAATAAGGGAAGTTTGCAAAGCTATAAAAAAGAACTAAAACAGGAAAGGTGCCTGGACCAGATGGGTTACCAGCTTCTTACTACCTGTATATATGAACTTTTACAACCTTTACAAAATACGATGAATTCTATTTTACAGAGGGGAAAGATGCCAGAGAGCTGAAAAGTAGCTAATATACCTAAGGAGGGACAAGTTTTGACTTTAACAAGAAACTATTGGCTGATATCATTATTGAATAATGACTATAAGTTGTTTACAACGATTTTAGCTAAGAGGTTGAAAATAATTTTGCGAGAATTTATTCATGAGGATCAGTGTGGATTTTTACCTAAAAGACAGTTAAAGGATAATATAAGAAATATGCTGGACCTTTTGGAATACTTAGAGCAACATAATGAAATGACATGCTTCCTTCATTAAAGAAAGAAAATGAAAGAACCTGAACTTGTAACAGTATACAACAACTCTAAAATACGATGCAGTAGTTTATATAAAAATATTAAACTGAAAGGCAGCAGTGAGCAAAGCTGATATTGAATGTGTGTCTCAAGATACTTATTTTAAGCTTCTCAGTGTGGATATAATACAATGCTTTGGCTATCGCCCTCCAATTTTCTTCCTCCCAAATGAGATTGTCAGGGTTTTTTTTAAAGTAATCCATTGTCTTTAAGTTGCTACCTGTCTTTAAATGCATGTCAGCTTTTTGCTTCACCCTTGTGCTCTTCATTTTCTCTGAAAGAGCTAGAGTCTCCTGACCTGGCTGGAATGCTCTGTGCTTATTTTATCTCTGAAAACAAAACATATTCTGTTGTGTTTTGCTCTATTTCCTACATGATAGAATCCTTTGTTTTCATCTGCAATCTCTGCAGCTTCCAAGAATGTTTTACTCTCAGTGGCTTGTCGAGACACAGGGTTCAATAGTCTGCCACCAGTCCCTGCCCCAAGGTCGAGGTTCCCTCCTTTTCCTTCCCAGTATTGTTTTGCATCCTGGAGGGCCCTTCTTCATACGGTACTGGGGCTCCTGTGACAATAAGGACTGGCACCAGTCACACTCTTGCTGCTATGGTATCAGTGGCTGAGCACATGCCAAACTCTGGTGACAATAGCATGACTTCAGATCCTTTATTAGTAGAGAAAAGGTCTAAAAGGGAGGGTACATTTACAGGCATGCAATATTTCCTTGGTTTTGTTGCCTCATGGTTCTTCTTAGCCAACAGTCAAATATGAGTATGTACAGTATATTCTAACTGTTGAATACGTCTACAAATTTTTTGAAAAACACTTCAGATCTAATTATAATCATCCTCAGATGCCAGCTGTATCCAGTCCTTTATTAAGAAACATTTCAGATCTAATAAGTGAATTTGTTGACAGGTCTGAGAAACAGCAATAGAAACATTTTAACAAAAATGCTAAATATACTACAGGAAAATCATTTCTTAGGCTGGCATCTTTTTTCAAAGTGAGGACTGCCCTTGGCTGGAACATAAGAAAGGCCACACTTTAAAAAGTGGAGATAACTAGGGAAAAAAAAACACTTTACTTTTCATATATTTAATTAATACCTAGAGCTGGCACATTAAAACTAAAATTCAGTGTAATTGTAGGATGGAGCTCCATCTAAGGCTTGAGAGGATTACAGGTTGTGCATTGCTCATGAGGCCTCAAAAGTGCAGGATTTGTGTGAATTGAAATATAAAAAAACAATTTCATTTTTATTTTACTTTTCAGACTCAGGATTTTTGGAAAAAAACTCACACCTGACTTTTCCCTTCTTTCTGAGATTAGGGTCAGATCATGGGATTTTAAAACTTACATTGAATATTTGTATTGAACCTCAACTGAATATTAGCTAATTCAATTGTATGAAGTCAGGGAGACACAGCTCATTATGAGATGACCCTTCTTGTCATATGTTTGAGACATAATGAATAAATATGCATAATCTTAACTATGCTCTACTTAGACAAGCAGCTGATCTGGTTACGACCCCAAAACCAGGATGGGGATAGAGGAACAAGCAGGTGAAATGAGTATGTATTAGCTTGTAAGGGATAAGACATGAAAGGAATAAGACACTAATTCCTCTAATGTCTGGAACATTAGACACACTGCAGGTAAACTTAATCCAATGGAACAAGTCCAAATTAGAATGACATGGAACTTGTGGGAGTCTATGAGGAGAAAGCAGCACTTTTGAGAAGAGAGGGGAAAAAAAATATAAGGAACTGAAATGTAGATATTAGATGTTGTCTAATCATCTTTCTGTAATATGATGCCTTCTAGATCTATTGGTCTGGCATTACAGAAATTAAAGTTTAATATCTGTAGAAAAGACCAGGTTAAAACTTCATTGGAGCAATGTATCACAACAGTATTCATCAATATGAGGTATTCACTAAGATAGCTTGAGTTGTCTGATATGGATAAGGGTGCAGATCTTGGAGGTGCTTACCTAAAGGGAATGGTAAGACATTTAGTGTTAGTGTTAACAGTAATGGCAGTGCTGGCAGAATGACACTATATTCTTTCTAGGATTCTTGGCTGGCTGATTAAGATATATGCCCACAGAGCAGCTTGTGTGTTAGAATTATATATATATTGAGCAAATCCAGAGTTTGGGATCACAAGTGGGCAATAGCTTCACTTATGTAGATTTACCAAAGGAAGATAGTTTATCAGTTTCTGTTATAACTGTTAACCCCTTCAATTTATGTGATTTGTGTTACAAATCTTAGTGCTAATAGCCTCAGTGTTTAGAATGCTTTATCTGAAACAAAGAAAGTTATACTGTGCTGGCTGTGTTTTTTTATTTTAATAACTATTTCTATTTCAAAGCTATTTTATGTTGTTTAAGACTGGTCAATGGCTGAAATAAGGTAATTTCATTTCATTATTTCATTTATCTATATCCAAGGTTTATTCAATATATGTAGCCCAGTAAAACAAGACTTTTCAGCATCAGAAGCATACTGTATATAAAGCCACAAGCCTTAGCTACAAGGAAGTTCCATCTTTCAAGGACACGCTATGAAATAGTATTCCATGTTACCTTTGCAGTTATACGGAAGCTACAATATAGATTCATACAGGGGTATAGTCATTTTGTATGCTACAGCTGACAGCTCTTAGAAGGAAGGTGAGGATTAGATCCTGGCTGTTCTTAGTTGGTGATTTATCCCTTCATTTTTATCCCCACAGCTGGGGCTGTGCCTGGGTATTTGTAAGCAACGGTTACTTCCCATTTCTCATAGTGTATATGTTTACAGATACGATGTCTTGATTTATAGTGTATGATCTGTAGTTCCCTACAGAGCTTTCCCTAAGCCTTAGTTTCTGTGTGCAAGCGTGTGAAATATTTGTGTGCTTTTTCCGCAGTGGCCTTTCCCAGTGTGAAGTGTAAACAGGGAAGTAAACAACATGCATTCTTCCCACCCAAGCTGCCTCATGTGCAGATGTAGATCCCAACAACGATCAGGCTTTTGGGAATATTAACAGAAGTTGGATCAGAAAGAGGGGGGGTGGGGGGGAAACACAAAACAGTATGTTTGGTAGATAGATTGGAAGCTGTCATGTTGGCCTTGGAACTCCCTGGAGACCTTAATCTCTGCTGGTGTTCTTGGGGGAATCTTTCCTTATCATCCTACATTCCACAGCTCTGTAAAGATGCAAATATAAGTAACTAGAAGGTAAAGATGGTGACTTTCTTCATAATTGTTCTATTAATTTCAAGAATTATTGTACTCATTTAAAAAATAGTAGACCTATCTTTAAATCTTTCTGTCTTCTTTAGGTATGTGAAAGTGGGAATACAAAGGTTGAAATGATGCTTTCAACAATAAGAATTGGTTTGCAAAATCTCCCCAAAGGGTCTACCTTCCAGCACAGACTGTAGCATAGGATCAAGTTTGTTAGTATCATCTGTCTCTGGTTGTGAAAGATGTATCCCCAAAAGAATGAATAATTCTGAAAAATAGCATATAAAAACCAGTGATTATACTGGGATACCTGTATTTTTTAAAGTGTATATTAGGATTAGTTACATGTAAAAAAAAAAAAGGAATTTAATATGGAGAAAATCTGCATTAAAAACATTTAAATGGATTTGTACTAAAAAAAATAGATGTAGGAGATTTGTATCAACTATGTATATTAGGGAAAGTTACATATGAAAGCTTCAAAGATTAAGGAAAATGTGTTTATTAAATATTTCTATGCTGCCACAATCAAATAGACTCTTGGCATCTCACATAGAAAATTGTGATCAAACACATAAACCAATAAATAAAAAGATGACAAACCAGGATACTGCATTACTAATATGGACAATAAAAGGGACTGCATTTATATTGATTTATATTGATGTTCACATCTGTATCTGATGTTCAGTTAGCAACTGTAGCAACAGTACTAGTCACCAAAAACAACAATGAAACCATGGTATCAGATATGGGCAAGATGTATTAGTTGTAATGGAAGAAAACGGAAGAATTGGATAAAAATCTGCCATTTTGGATAGCAGCTGTGCATTTATTGTAGTATTTAGGTTATCATTTTGAAAAAGTTTTTCTCATTAATTTTCTTGCTCTCTATGCATAGGAATCAGGTAGGTTTGAAAGCATATATAGGCATACAGTAATTAAAACTGAATCTCTGTAATACGCAAGTAAGATGGGAAAACTGCAGCTCTCCAGAAGTTGCTGACCAATAACTGCCATTCTGGTTTGGGCAACTGAGAGCTTGGGAAAATATAGTTCATTAATATCTGGTGGGCTACAGGTCACCCGCTGCTGGTTTATATAAAGTTCCGCAAATAAAATCAAGTATACTCCTAAAGGAACCTCAGGCTTTGGAACACCATTGTGATGTTTTCTGAACAGTTCATCATAGTGATCTATAAATGCTGCATCTCTAAATAATTAATGCAGAAAGATGGGTACATTCAAGAACTTGTAAATGTATTTTGACAGACTCCAGGTGAGACTGAGCCAATTTTATTCCACCTATCATTTGCTAATATAATTTTCAATCCTTAGTCACATTTGAGTCAGACTCTCACTTCATTTCATTTCATTTCATTTCATTTCATTTCATTTCATTTCATTTTTTTTATTTTTTAAAAACTCTTTTCCTCATGAAGGTGCCTAGAGGTATTTTGTATTTGGGGCTCTGTCAATAATATGGTCCACTCAGGAACTAGTTGCAGCAGCCTTTGCCTCTTTATTTCCTAGGTATGTCCTTGGGTGCAGTTGGTTGCAACCTTGGCACTTCAGAGCCAACCACTCTTCCCATAGCACATGGTAAAATGGTGGCCTTCCAGGTATTGCTGAATTACCATACCATCTTGTGATGCTGTCTGGAGTCCTGGGAGTTCCAGTTCAGCATCATTTAGAGGGCTATAATTTCTCCAGCCCTTTCCTAACATACAGCCTCGATTATTTTACTTTTCTCAGGTTTCAGGAGAATAGTAGTGTTACAAAGGCTTGACAGACAGACAATCTGAAGTAACGGTATATAGAAGTCCCCCCCCCCCCCTTTGTTCTCCTTCAGAAAAGAAAATGCCTCTAGTGCAGAAATCTGTAGTTTTCCCATCCAGCAGCCATCTGTGTGGAACTGGGAACAGTTGTCAGTGCCTGAATTACATGCTTAGCAGCTACTTACCCACTACTCTATTCCCCTTGGAAAGCTTTTTAGTAGACTGTAAGAAAAAGAAAAAAAGAAGAGGTAGAATGAGAGAAGGATGGAAATAAAGAAAAGAGAGATGTTCATGATTAATATGCAGCTCGAGAGTCAACTTTTATTTTCTTTCTGTTGGAATTTTTCTTGGACATGCTGTTTCAATATGAGCAATCAGCTGGTCTCTCTTTGGAATGTCCCCAGAGAGGAGAGGCAGCCTCCCTGTAGGATAATATGTTAAGCAGAACACTAAAATGCATTTTCAAAACATCTGCATTCTATTTATGCCTCCAGAGTCCTTCCCACTGGCTTTAGGGAATCATAAGATGCTTTGAAAGATGCTCACTGATTCTTTGTGCTTCACTATTGTTTGCAAGAGAGATGGTTTACTTATGGTGTGCAATCTCTGTAAACCAAGCCTTATATATCTATGGACTTTCTAGCAACAATTATGCTTTTCTTGACCCGCTTTTCGCAGAACATCTTGCTAGATTCTTCTGATTAATCTTTCAAATAAGCTTTGAAAGTTGAATGAATTAATTTATCTGTTCACAGTATTGAAGAAGTGAGTGAAATATCAAACTTCATTCATTGTTGGCAGTAAAGGGCTAACAATTTTTAGATTAGAATTCTGTGGTAAGAACTCTCAGAAAATTTATTTTTCAAATGGCTTTCCTTTTAGGAGAGGACATAATTTGGAACAAGACCATGGTACAAAACAAAACAAAACAAAACAGGCAGATCTAAGCAGCTATGAATCAGTATGCACCAGAGGAGTGTCATTTTTATGGTCATATATTTTCCTTTCTGCAGCAAAGAACTCCTGGGGTGTGTGATGACAATTTGGCTTGGGGCCTGGATGCAGGAAGAAACTTTGGGAAAAACAAAACTACACTGGGAATTCTGATTGGATGGAATACTAACATATCATGCAGTTTGAATGAAAGAAAATAATGTAAAATATTATCTGCCATATCAGCTGATTTGTATTATATTGATATGCTGTTCAGTTGACTGAGACTTTAAAACAAAAAATTTAAAAAGACATTTTAATATTCTTTATCAATAATATCTGTGAAGTGAGTCAAACTTATTTTTCCTTTTTCTCTCCATGTGTCTACTGTCCAAAAAATGATTGCCAAAAAGATATGAGTTGTTTCACTTTCCCTGGAGAATTTTTACTATAAAGCCTACATCCCTTTCACTTGGTTTTACAATATGCAGGAAAACCTACTAGACAAGAGATCCCTCAGCTGATATTTTCCTTTCTACCCTCTTCTTGTTCCTGATACATCTAGTATTTGAACAGCATCATATGTAAGAGGCAAACGTGTGTGTGCCTGCCTTAGTCTTCCACATGCCAAAAAATGAGGTCAAGAAGAGAAAGGAACACATGTTACTCTTCCTTTCCATTCTGCATCCTACCAGCTTTACTATCCAGCCAAAAGCCTCTGTTCTGTTCCTCTTAGCTCCTCCTCTTTGTATTAAACAATTAAAAAAAAAATCATGTACTGACTGAAAGAGAAAGGAAGGAAAGGCCTGGGCAAAACAGTATTTCTTTAATTGCTAGTGAAAGCATTCCAACTGAATCTCTATTGGAAGTTTATTCCAGAAAGTGGGCACCACAGCAGAGAACACAAACCTCTCTGCAAATTTTATAAGTAGTGTAAAATACATTTGGAAATAGGGCACTAAAGGATTTGTATGACTGTTGGGCCAGGGGCAGATTGGTCTCCCTTTTCCTATTCAGTTCTTCTTAGGAGGCAGGGAGTGCAGTCTCCCAGTGGCCCTTGGTCCCCTGTATGATGGATCTGTATGATAGATGAGCCCAGAGTGTCCTGTCCTTCAGCTCTTCATCCCCAAATAACTGTCTCTACTCAAGTGGAGTGTTTTATCTGGCAGGGAGAGAAAGAACCGCTCTCTGCAGCTGTTCCTCCTCTGCTGATGGAAGAGCCAGGCTGATCTTTGCTTCCTTCAGCATTCCTGGGAGTTACGTGTGAGGTCTCCCAATGGCCCTGGGTCCTCTGGCTGGACTACACTGTCCTTCGTTTCTCAGTCTCAGGGAAACTGATCTATTTGACTATGAATATAACTGCCATTCACACTAAGTCAATTAAACATAAAACATTTTCTTTTGAGCCCAAATCACTGAACAAACAACAGGGGCCTTGACTTGTGAAACTTTATTCACATACCCGTGTTGAACATGTTCCCATAGTCCTGTTATGACCTGTTATCTGTCTTTCCAGGATGTCCTCCCACACTCTTTTTTCCAGGGTCCTTGCTTCCTGCGGGTCTTCCCACAGCTGCCAGCACAGACAGTTCACGTCTGGAATAGACTTCGTGTGAGCTCAAGGATGCTTATATTCTCTCACTGTTGGGTGAGTCAACACAAAAAAGTGGCAGATGTTCAGCATCAGGAGGCAAGGTTTGGCCTTTTGCACTGTGCAGCACATTCTTTTTTTTCTCTGATACCTTTAATTTCCTCTCTGCAGGATGTGGAATAGTTTTCCTGCATTCTGCCATTTCTGTGAACTCAGGAGTTTGAGAAGTTTACAAGGACATTTCCATTTCCATGGCATGTGTTTCAGACAGAAAGGGGCTAAGTTCACTGATTTGCTGTTTTGCATTTTATCACTCCGCCTCTGGCTGAAGGATGAATGGAAATGCAGATTAATATATAGAATAACAAAGTGCTCACTAATTGACAGGTCACTTTAACATGTGAAAAACGCATGTTACAGAATTCTTATTACTATTCATTTCAGATGAAATTCTGAACAACTCAGAACTGCAGCTATTAGCTTCAGTTAAAATGTGATCATCTTCCCCCCTCCTGCAAAAAAGATAGTATTAATAGAGTACCTGACCCTATAATCAAGGGAACGAATGGAATGATCATCATGAGAAACTACAGTGGTACCTCGGGTTACGAACGCCCCTCCTTACGAATTTTTCGAGATACGACCAGCTCCGGCCCCAAAAATTTACCTCGACATGCGAACTCCGCCTTGAGCTACGAACCGGATCCGCAGCCATTTGCCCTGCTGCCACGCGGTTGCGGCTTCCTGTGGGCGAGATTGTGGTAGCAAGGAGACGTTCGGTGAGGCTTGTGGTGTGTTTTGTGGCATTTGGAAGGTTTTTGGTGTGCTTGTCAGCATGGCTCCAAAGAAAATGCTGAAGAACTGTTTAACCGTATGTATTTACATTGAACCTTATGGGGAAATTTGCCTCGTGGTGCGACCAAATTCGGAGGGCGGATTAGCCGTATTTACATTGAACCTTATGGGGAAATTTGCCTCGAGTTGCGACCAACTCAAGTTGCGATCAGAGTCACGGAACGGATTACGTTCGTAACTCGAGGTACCACTGTACTTCTGTGACTTTCTTCTTACTTGCTAACAATCCACCAGTCTTGCATATAATATATGCAAGATATTATATATACTTTTGACTGTAACTTTTTAAGCCTTACTTGCTCTGTTAGTTTATAAGAATAACACTTGGAGCTAAATCAAAAGTAATTTGGCTACCTATATTAAGATGAAAAAGAGTGACTGATCAGGCTAAATAGCTTGAAGCAGAGACAGTTCCATTTTCTAAATAAAAATGTATATGTACCTGATCCAGAATTGGATACTTCTCTGTATATCCAATCTTTTTAACAGACATGTACATGTTTGCATCATAAATGTCCATTAAGGAAGAAGTACCTCTGGATCAAGAAATATCTGACAAAACACAAGCTCCCAGCTCAAGCTGACAAAATGTTTTCAAAGTGAGAAATATGTTTTCCATGCTAAATGAACATATTTTCTTATATTAGAGGAACGTTACTTTTCATGTATATATCAGAACAATAGAGTGAGCATTTTTGACAAGCATAAGGAATTTGAGAGATTGTGTGAAAGGATGTAACCTATTAGTCATACAGCCTAGCTTGGACTGACATCTTTTAGGCATTATTTATGCCCAGAGGCTAACTTTAATATCCACAATTGCTGAACCTACAACGCCCATCATTCTGAGGCAGTCTTGGGCTAACTGTCCTGAAAGCCTCTTTCTCTTCAGAGAGATGATCCTGCCCTTATTCTCTGTGAAAAAGAGCGCTTTGTTGGAATGAATTCTCTCCTTATTCAGGGATATGAGCCTTAATTAAACATGGACAGCAAGAGGTCTCTTCAGGTAGTGTTTGAGTGAACACCTCCTAGGAAGATAATTAACAAACTTCACATAAAAAGGGAGCTTTTTCCTTACACACTGAGCTGGATTAGTAGCAGAGAGCAGTAACGTTCTGGAAATGAGGTATGTAAACAAAAAAGGGGCAGCATTTGGTTTGTGGCAAACTGGGTTTGTCAGCAACATAAACAGCATGAAGAAGACTTCTAAGCAAAATCTCCAACTGGTTGGTGGAGCCGACCCACGGCAGGCCTTCAGTGTTTCAAAGAAAGTAACTAATGTTTTGGAAGAACACTACTGTGTTGGTAGCAGTAGGGTTCCCAACATTTTATTGTCACTGTGTAATTGTCTGTTGTTGCTACCAGGTATAATTCTCATAGCTGAGAAGTGTTTGTGGCTACTTTCTTCCTTTTCTGCACATGCGTTGTGAAACAGTTTGCTCTGGCTTTAATGTTGTTTCTACAGCTATTTTCCCTAGTGATAATTATATCCATAAGGACATTTCCCATGCCTGTAATTTCAGTTTAAAACCTATATTGGCTCGCATCAATATAGAAAGAAGCACAAGAAGGAGGTTTTACCTGGGTGTCACGCTGTAAGGCTGCTGATGGCTCTAAACACTTATCTTTAAATTGAGCAGTTAATCTGAGACTGAGTATGTCACATTTCAGGCAAAAAAATATGGATAGAAATGCATATTTCTATTTGTTTTTAGAGAGATGGTATCTGCACTAATCCAGACTGGCATATTTGAACATCTGATTATTTAAGTAACTTCCTAAATAGTAGATTAAGGCTGACTTCCTTTGATACACATAATTTAGTAAGTGTCTTGTGGGTAGGCCTCCACACTAGGAATTTTATATGTATCATGTTTTAATTGTTCTTTCAAGGAGATTTAACAAGAATTAGAACTAGAAAGCAGCACCTTTATATGCAAAGGTCAGACCGCTTAAATAACTTTAAAAAGCCTACTGGAATAGAAAAGTTTTTTTTTTTAGGCCTGGTGAGCAAAAGAGGTTTCCTTCCATGGTGGTTGTTAACTTTTTTATATCATTATCATTAGAAAAAAACCATGTACACTTGTAGAAACCGTAGCTTTCAGTGCCCTAAAGAAGGCAGGGATTCCCCATTTACATCAGCCTCGCTCAGGCATTATACCTGAACAGGATGTTTAAATACATCTAAAGTGGGCAAGGTTCAGTGCACATGCTAATCATGTACCCCAGATACCTGGATCTACATTCACATTTCCTTTCTAACTGAGTGGAAAATTTTGATGAATGGAGTGATGGCCATTCCACTTAGGCTATTTGAATGAACATAGAATTCTCCATGTGATCAGAAACGCTGTGATCCCATAGAGGTTCTCCTTGTGTTAAGGGACTGCAAATACCTTTGAAGTAATTTTGACTTTTTGGTGCTATTATCATCATGGTATGCACTGAAATATATATTTAAATTTTGATGTAGTCTAAATATGGTGTTTAAATCCATATGATGTTAACTAGTTCATTAAACTGAACTAAGTAAATGGAAAGTAGAATGCTTTAAAGAATGGAAACCATTGATGGATTATTTGCAAAATGCAGGTGGGGCGAAGCTTACATGGGGATTTGAAGATTAGATTATAAATGTAATGGGATATGCTTTGACAAAGAATTATTCCTACTTACTGCATGAAAAACTAGCACTTATGATACTTATATTATTCTTAAGACCAGAGATAGATTGGAAGCTATCTATTTTTCATGTCTTTTTTCTTTTTCTTTTACTTTATCTCACCTTTTCTTTTCCTTTTCTCTATAATTTGTATTTTCAATTTTCCTTTTCAATTTTCTTTTTCATTTCTAACTTTTAACTTTGTAATTTTAAAAATTTCAATAAAATACTATTAAAAAAAAAAGAAAAAGAAAGTAGAATGCTCATTTTAGACTTTCTGTTCAGTGTGAAAAGGCCAGGGATTAAGGAGATGAAGGCAGCGTAATATATAGGGTTGCAGAGAGCGAGGCCAGTGCCTATGGCCAGGCAGCCCTTATGCATTTCAACCAGCTACAATGCCTGAACAGGACTGTTTGAAACTTGTCATGCCCAGTGAATTGATATCAGCATACTTGTTTCATCAAGTGGGTGTGTGGATTGTCCCATTTTACTCACTGGACATTTTCTAGTCTATTGGATTTTTAAAAAATGTGTCGTTAAAAAGATTAATAAAATCTACATCTGGTTTCATCTGCATTTTTTGTAACACATGAAGCTTTGTACACTAGTGTTTAAGAAGCATTTTTCTCCAATATTGTTCTTTGTTATATAAACTTTCTGCTCCATTTTTTTTTTTTTTTTTTACAAAATGTAAGCTCTATTTTTGTATGCATCTTTCACTATTTTTTCCAGATGGTAGTTAAATGCATGGGAAAGCAGGCTTTTCAGCCTGCATCCTTGGTTAGTTGGGGAATTGCACAGGCTAGGAATTTAGCATTAATCAGAGATAACTTAGTTTGAGTTAAGATACAGATGTACATTGTTGATCTGCTGTTTAGTAAAGAGCAGAGAGCTGGATAAGTCTCCTAAGGCTCCCATTCTTGCCAAACAGCTGATCATTAGTATTCAAAGTATGCCCAACCTGGTACTGTATCCCAAGTGTGCTGAAACTTTTTAGTTTGCTCTTAGACTTTCTGTGTGAAGCTTATTTCCTGCAGTGGTTACTTGATTTGAACATCAGCCATTCAGGCTGCTTTGGGGTTTAGAACATAGTGCTGTAATTTAGTTCAAATAATATGCATAAATGTAATATGGCTTGTACTAGTAATATATTAAAACAGCGGGCTGCAAATATAGCAGAGCATTAAAGTGATTTCTTTAATCCAAACAAGGGCATTCTGATGAGATTTTATGAACTAAATCTTAATACAGTTTTTAACCACCAGTACTCATAATGTTAGTACTGAAATGACCTATACACACACACACGCACACGACAGTGAAAGCAAGCAGTAGTCACCAAAGTGATGGGTTGGGTTGGGCAGGAAAGGAGGGGACAGTTTAGACTGAGGTTTAGAGTTCCTATCAAAATTAGAACTAAATCAGATCTTGAGTTGCTTGTGACAATGGATTTTTACATCATATTAAGCCAAACCCAAACAAATCACATTACAGTATGGTTTACTGTAATGGGTGAGACCAGCACTGTAATTTTCACACCATCATTTATGGTTTAGCATGTTGTGTGAACTGTGTGAGCTGCTATTTATTTATCAAAACATAGCTTAGTTTGATCCCGGTTTATAGCCTCCAAGTCATTTCCTGTGACCTACCACCATACTGTTTTAGATACTGCTGCTGCTCAGTAAGACAACAGTGCTGTGTAGACTGGTCCATGGGAAATGTTCCAGAAAGAGGGACAGCCTGGTGGTCATGGTGTCATAATTCACCATGGGATTCTTTTCAATAGTGGGGTTGGTCAGCCCACCCAAGTCATCAGCACCTTGAGGGCTCTTGTACTAAGTAGGACTGCTCTTTGGACCTCTTGCCCACTCTTACTTCTGGGCAGCACTGGACCATCTGGGCAGGAGCTGTAGAGAGGTCAGACCTGGCCAGGGAAGATGGACTGGGAGGTTGCGGCTGCCTGAATAAAGGAATGAAAAGGCATCTGGGGAGTAGGACTGGGTCTAGCCACCCCACTGCAAGGGTTTCTCCACCAGGAAAGAAGTAGGAAGACAATAAGAAAGCAAACAAATTTTCTCTGCCAGACGAGGAGAGAAAAGAGAAGGGAGAGTGAATGAGAAGATGATGAAAGGAAAGATACCTCTGCTTAACAAGGAGAGAGAAGAAAAAGGAAAGCAGCATTTGGGCTGCTCTTAGTGATTCTAGATGTGAGCTTGAAAAAAAATTGCATATTAGCCCATTATTAATAAATAATAAGACTTGTAATCTGATTAATGAAAAATGCTGCCAGCTAAATGATCAAAATGAAGTGGCTCTGTTTCACAGTTCTGTTTTGCATAATGTTTTTTAAAAAAATTATTTAATAAATTTTTGTTTAATGGCCACTCTGATACTCTTCATTTTCTTCAGTTTTTGACCCACTGGGGTACTTCATCCTAACGTATGAAAAAGATTCAGTGCTGCCGCCCTTGAGCTAATGGACTAGCCTTCATGTGGCTTTTGTTTGAGGTCCCCAGAATAAATCAGTGGCTTGAAATAAATTACTTAGTGACAAATTGTGAAGTATGGTGCATGGGAAATAGACTGCATTTATTTTTTGGTTCTGGCAAAATTAATACCCTGTGTGTTCTTCATAGGCACGTGAGTTTATTTTATTTATTTATTTTGTTTAGATAGCCATCCATCCTGGACTATTGATTCTGGGGATCTAACATAGGGTTAAAAACCCAAACAAGAAACAATAAAAAAAAATTAATACTAGAATAATGTCACCAATGGGGGACACGGTGGCACAGTGGCTTAATGATGCTGAAAGTTGCCGGCCAGAAATGGTTGACACTTCAGTGGTTCAAGCCCAGCTCTGCGCAGCAGAGCGAGCTCCTGTTTCTTCCCCAGCTCCTGCCAACCCAGCAGCTCGAAAACTTAAGTGAGTAGATAAATGGGTACTCTCACCCTGGTGGGAGGAAAAATGCTGGCGGCACCTTGCAAAGGAGACGGGAGCAGTTGCCCGTAACGCGGAAGCCGCGCACGCCCGAAAAAGGCGCAAAGCAACGGAAGCCCCACCTCCTGCACTCGCCAGCTGGGCTCTGCTCTAGGAAGGAGGCAATGGCAAACCACTTCCAAAACACCTTGCCTTGAAAACTGCAGGGACTCGTCCAGACAGTCACTGAAGAATTGGTAATGATTGAGTGCGGATTAAAAAGAAAAATGTCACCAAAGCATAAACCTAGCTCAAACCATAAAAAGATACACAGCCACATCAGCAGTTTGCCCAACTTCCAGATGCCATGCCTGAAGGAACATCCAGGATTCAGGGTCCTACAAAATGCTAGCAGGGTCAGGGCCAAATGAATCTCAGGGGGTACAGCATTCCAGAGGTCAGGATTTCCTGGGTCCCACTAGATGGCACTGTTTAATAAACAGGACCCTGAGCATGCCTACCTTGTTGGATCTAATGGGATGGGCAGAAACAATGGGAGAGAGGTGTTCTTGCAAATAACCTGGTCCTATGTGATAAAGGGCTTTATAGGTAACAATCAACACTTTGCATTGCACCTGGAAGCCTACTGGAAGTCAGTGCAGCTCATGGAGCAGTGATATAATATGGGCATACCAAGGTGCACCCATAACTTTCTGCACCACTGCATTCTGGATCAGTTGCAGCTTCCAAGTGATATTGAAGGGCAACTCCATGTAGAGTGCATTACAGTAGTGTACTTGAGGGGGGAACAAGGCACGAGTGACTGTGAGATGTGCCTTCCAGTCCAGGAAGAGGTGCAATTGGTGCACAAGATGAATTTGTGCCATAACTACCATCTGTTCTTCAAACAGAAGCCACAAGTCCAGGAGATCCCCTAAATTGTGCACCAGTTTTGTCTGGGGCAGTACTAATGATAAAGCTGAGTTGAGTTGCTGTAGGGCTACTGTGGAGCTATAAATAAATAAATAATGAAGTAATGTAAAAATAAACTAGATGAGCAAGCATATATTTCATGGAAGAGAATTTAATTTCATTACCACTTTTGGAAGAACATTTTGTCTAAAAATGTGACAAAACAAGCGTCAGGATGAAATAAGGCATCATTTTGGCAGTATGCCAAGTCTTCTGGTTCACTTCATTGTTTGATAATTGTTGTTTTTGATCTGCTTTTAATATTGTATACTGCCCAGAGTGGTTTCGAATTGGGTGGTCTTACAAATTTAAGAAATGTAATTTAATTAATTATTTTTTCTTGATAAATTCATGGTGGGAATGCCATAGATGTTCTGAATCTCATAACCAACACAATGTTTAATTCCTTTCATTTATAAAATATCAATGGCACAATATAGTTCTGCCAACTTGCTATGTTTCTGACAACAAATGCATTGAAACAGCCTTTCCTAATACTCTCTGGTTGTTATGAGACCAAGCAATAATTGGATCACAAACCCACTGGCTAGTAATACAGGGAGGGGAATATTGGTCTCCCTTATAGAACTGTTGTAGAGTTACAGAGTTAATGGATATGAAACAGGAAAAAAATGTTTAGTGTTGTTTCATCCTGCAAATGTTGAGATTTTCTGTAATATTTTAAAATAAATCCATATAAAGGAATACAAACCTGTTGCAAAGATGTGCAAAGAAAGACGGGTCTTTTGCCATCAGGGTGAGAGGGGAAATATGATGGAAAGACCTGCTTTTGATTAACATGCCAGAAAGTACTTAGGCTGTAAGAAAAATTGACTAGATGCTTTTAAAGGCAAGCCATTCAGAAATATGTCATAAAGCCAATCCTGGAAATGATTTAGAAGTTTATGTTTCCTTTCAATTTTCAATTAAAAATAATATATGCTTTAGCTTTGCCAGAAGTAATATCTAATGCTTTGATACTTAAAGCTCTTTTTAAGCATTTGCTAAGATTCTGAGATTCTGCTGGCCTAGCTTTTTTTCCCAGAGAAGTATCTATAGCAGCATTAGAAATGATGCCTATTTGTAGAAGCAGAAATGTGTTAGAAAATGGAATTATGAAGTCACCATTATCTGTTTATCTGAATGGAGCTGAAGAGAGAGCAGAGGCAAATAGCTCATGTTTTGTCCCAGAGAAAGCACGTTAGATCATGTTCTGGGGCTCAGATGCAGATCCTTTTCGGTCCTTAATGCAACATTTCTCAGTCCACTCTAGGGGGAACTTGTTTTTCTCTCCAGTTTGGGCTTCCAGACATTGTTGTGGGCTTGTAATCTCCTTTGTTTCTCATCAGCCAGAGCAGCTGAACTAGTTTCAGTTCTCAGCAGCAATGAGAAAGTTGCCAGAGATAATAAATCATTGACATCATGAATTTCTGGCTAGTGTGAAGTGATTCAGAAATATAGTTCTCAGCAGACTGTTGCAATCTGTGTCATTCCCATCAGGTGATTAATATTCTGTTGGATTAAAACAATTCATAGAAAGTGCAAAAGAAAAAAAAACATAAACATAAACAAAGAAGCATTGTATGGAAAGCTAGCACTTTGCAATACTTTAAAAATCTTTATACTGGAATTTTTTATCTAGAATGTTTTGTAGTAATGGACAACTTATTTTTAAAATATCACTCTTTTTTAATAATGAAAATAGCTGCCAGTATCCATGACTTCTGTTTTAGAACAGTTTTAGGGGTAGAAAATGTGTTGCATATAATTGTAAAAAATATCTAGGTCTCTGGAGAAAATGGATAAATATACTAGCTATTTGGATTTTGATTCCCAACTATTCTGCTGGTAAGATCTGGAATGAATTGGTATTTAATACAAAGATATACCTTTTTTCCACTATGAAAATTCAATTTATTAGGAATTAAGCCTCACTGAATTCAGTGGAACATACTTTTGAGGAGACAATGAATACTAATGCATTGCCAGTCTCTTATTTAGATGGTAAAAGATTCTAATGTTTCTCTATTTAATCTTAGCATGTTTGTATCCTTTCAATTAGGTTTTCGAGGGCAACCTAACAAAATTATGGACAAACTAGTTATGTGCAAGCTGTTTCAAGTACAGTAACAGCGATTTTGTCATTTTTGGTTTTGCTCAGATTTGGTCTTATAGATCTGGAGGATGTGAACAGAGTGTGTGGAGAAATGAATAGCACTACTTGATTGCTTGAGCCATGCTCTTCTTGCTGATTAAATAGGCCAGATTGTGTTTGAGTCCAGGGTTAAGGGAGGTGGTCACCTATTTGAGTGCAAGATGTGTCCTGCATGCTTAAAAGAGGGAGTCTATTTTCTATTACATTTATATCCCACCACAATCATATGACTCTCAGTGATGATAAAACCTTCATCAAAAAAGCCTTCTCCTTACCTGGGAGATCTTTCAAATTACAGTTACCATTGCAAATGTTCTATTCTTGGGTAAGTTGATTGAACAAGTGGCACCCTTGCAGTAGCGTATCAGCATGAAACAGATTTTATGGATCCATTTCAAATGGGGTTTCATTCAGGATATGGTACTGAGATTGCTTTGGTCACTTTGGTATATCATCTATGTTGGAAACCAGGTTGGAGGAGGGTGACCCTGTTAGTTCCTTTGGACTCTCAGCATCTTTTAAAACTGTGTACCATGGTATCCTTTTGAGCCAAATGTCAGGGACATTGATTTGTCATGGTTCCAGTCCTTCCTATTCAGATGTGTTACAGAAAGTGGGGGTGGTGGACTGTGCTCCATGGATTCTACCTTGTCTCCAGTGCTTTTTAACTTTATATTAAGCTACTGGGGGGCATCATTCAGAATTTTGGTGTGGGATACCATTAGTGATGCCATCAGTATTCTGAAGACACCCAGTTCTACTGCTTTCTAATTCCAAGGAAACAAGCAGAGATATTCTTGATTGTTGCCTAATGTTGATAATGGGCTAGATAAGCAGGTACAAGCTGCAATTAAATCCAGACAAGGCTGGGGGTACTGTTGGTAAGAATAAAACTGGACTCTGGGATTGAGATGAAGCTCGTTCTGAATGGAATTATACTCACCAACAAAGAGCAGGTTTGCAAGTTTGGGTGTGTTCTTGATCTCCAGCTGTCACTAGGTTGATACGTAGTGGCTTTGGCAAGGAATATATTAGCACAATTCTGGGTAGTGTACCAATTGCCATCCTTTCTAGTTTAGTTAGCCATAGCAACAGTTATCCACACCTTGGTTACAATATAGCTTTACTTCTGCAATGTATTTTACATGGGTTACTCTTGAAAAGTGTCTGGAAAATGCAATTGGTAAAAGAATTAGAAACCATCCCATGTATAGGGATCATAGGATATTCATAATGAAATATCTGTATTGAATATCAGTTAATTTCAAGTGCTGGTGTTGATCTTTAAAGCCCATATCCAGCTTTGGGCCTGATTATGTGCAGGAACACCTCTCCCATAATGAACGTGTCTGATTATTTAATTATCTTAATGACTGATTTTAATTTTTTAAATTTTAATTGTATTTTGCATTATATTTAAACTTCTTTGTAAGCTTGCTTAACAGTTGGAATAATCAGAAAGTTCAAATATAAATTGAATAATAAATAATAAATCTTGCAGATCGCTGTGCAAATTTGGTAGAAAAAATGGCATAATATTTGTACATACTTCTCCAAATGTGTGCATTTTTGAATGTTTTTCTCTAGCGTGCTTGTACAGTAATGCATTTTTGTGTACACTTTTCTCCATATGCAAGTTTTATGCATACTTTCCATTAAGGAACAAAGTTTTGTGTACATGTTTGAATGGCAATTTATGTTTTAAAATGTCAAAAAGAGCAAATCTCAATGTATACACGTATTCCAGGTTCTTCTGTACGCTGCACATAAGGATGGATGAGAACTTTTATCAATATACACATTTGAAAATCTTGATAGATTGAATTTCTTATTCATCTTTGTTCTTACACTTCTTCCTTTGTAATTGAGCTGAACCATGAAGCCTATAAAACTACATACTCCATAGTAATAAATGCCTTATATTTTTTACTTTTAAATATGGTAAGGCAGGAGATTATATCATCTTATGATACTTTAAAAAATCCAGTTAATTTACATCCATTATTTGCATCTGAAAATGTAGATTGCATTTGTTGTTATTTAGGTTGCCACAGAAGGTTTTTTTAAACTGATTGTGGTGATCCTGGAAGGGACGCTAGTTCATAATGTGAATGGAATAACTGTAGGTTTGTGAAGACAATAAAGGATTCATTTAATGCAATGCACTTCAAAATAAGAAGGGATCTAGATATCTTAGTGAGCCTCGCACACATTGAGCTTTCTGTACGTACCTTGCCAGTAAAAGAGTGATGAACCATTGCAGCCATTCAACTATACTACTTCCTTGGTATCCTTGTAAAATGATTTTTTCCCTTACATATTGTCTTACAAATGGATGCCCTTCACATTCCAGTGGATCCTTTGTGTCTCTGTGAGTGTGTATCCTCTCAATGGAGAGACTGACTCCACTGCCTCCTTTTTCCCCGAACACTACTGAACTTAGGGACAATGAAAAACTTACTAGGTCTGTTGCATAACATAGCCCATTAGCAAAGCCGGTTAGTCAACGTGTACAGAGGAAGATTTTAGATTTGTTTAATGAATTTTCTAATTTTTAAAAAAATCCCATAATAGGGCTCTCATGCCTGTTCATGGACAGAACATTTGTTTTGCAAATTTCCCACCAATGTTAAAATGCTGACACATTCATGAACGAAGAGAAGGCTGCTTTTTTAATCAGAGTGCCTGAAGGTTTGGGGTGGGGGGTGCTCAGCTATGAAAACCTGAGAATCTGTGATTGGCAATTAGTGAGTTAGAGCAGGAAGCATGTGTGCTGATTGTCTTACATGCTCTCTGCTCATCTAGTGGCTGGCTTGGTTGAACAGTAATTGCCTGAAATGACTCTGTGAGCTCAGGAGTTGCAAACATATGGAAAACACCATGCAGGATATATTTCACCCTGCAGATGATGCTAAGAGAGAGTATTTAAAGGGCATTGGGAATGATTCGCGAATCAAACAAACATTGGTGTGGTAGGTCCAGGAGTAAGATTTTAGAAAGGTTCATCATATGGAACCAGTTCTGGATAAATATTATCCTAGAAAGGGGACAAAGGATTTGATGCAGAATACAGCTGTATTAATTTAGATACCCTTCTTAGTTCATCCTTTGTTCAGTGGCATAAATCAGGAAATCATTATTCTTTGAGAAACCAACCTAAAGCCATTACCTGCAAAACAGATAATACTATAATTTATTGTATAATGGAGAGAGTAAATTGCTATGTCAGCAGAGGTAGAAAATGAATACTCTTATTTTGAATTCTCTTAAATTCATTACAAAGAGGAAACACATACATCATTTTTTGGAATGCATAAATGAAATAACATGCATCATCAAAGGCCAAGATTGTAAACTTAACTGTATATGCAAGATAGTAAATTCCACTGTAATTAGTGGGCCTTACTCTGAGTAAACATACTTGAAATCAAGTTATAATTTTTTCCCTAATGTCCCAGGCATGAAGAGTGCAGCTTTTATAAGAAATATATCTGATAGGATGAATCTGTATACTTTTATCTCCACAGAGTAAATAGCATGTTCTTTTCATTGAATGTATCTGTCCTATTACAGGCCTGCTTTAAGTTCTTCTTGCTCTTCCACGGTAATCTGCTGTTTCTGATGCTTATGAACATTTTAGAAAGATCTGCAAAAGTGCTTTAGTTCCTTAAACAGACATCATGCACTTGGAGTGGGTTGGTGAAACTGGGATGTAGTAAACATGAATCATTAAAAAAAAAAAAAAGCCTAAATCTTGGGACAAAATCTATGGGATTCCCATGTTGATTATGTGGGAAACTGTTGAACATATTGTACATATTATTTTTTGGGCTGGGACTTTCAAACTCCCTTTGTGATGTTATTGGTTCTTATTAGGTATTTCTGCAAGGGTGGGGAACTTCAAGAGCCTGCTGCCAATTTTAAATTGGTAAGTGACCTATGCCAAAATCCATATTTGAACATTGCTCTTTCTCAAGCACTCATACAAACATGTGCATCCTTTCCTCCTTTCTTTGAAAGTTGGAAACAGATAATGATTACTAGGAAGCGGAGTGAAGTAAGATGGAGAAACAGCCAGATCCTCCTGGCTGGTAAATCAGACCAGTTACCAAAGATAAAAAAAGCAATTTTTTTCATTGTGAGAAATGCAAACTCCATATCTGGATAGCCTGTAATTATCAGTGGGCTGCTTTGCTTCTCCTCATGTTACTCACTTGCGTGTTTAGTCCAGAGAAAAACATGAAGACAAATGAAAGTTACTTCTGCTTTTTTCCCCTCTCTCTTGGTTACAAAATAGTTGAACAGGTAGTATAGAACAGTGGAGGAAGAACCCAGGGTCAGCTGGCCTAATATAGTACTCTGACTGGAGTTTGGACCTTAGCACATCCTGGTGATGCTGGCCTCTAGGGCCAACTCTGTTTAGAAGCAAACTAAAGGTCTCATATATACTTGTGATGCACTCCAGCCTCTTTTTCTTTTTATTAACCATGATCAACAAGCATTATCTGGCCCTTTACAGACTTCTTGTGTGAAACAGAAAAAAAATTAACATATTACTTATGGTTTTGATGATTAGAACAAAATAGATAATAGAAAAAAGAGTTTGCTTACTTTAACTATAGAGTAAGAGGTAATTTTCTATTTGTAATTATTCTTGCTTTAAAGGAAATCGGAAGTAATTTCTTTCTATTTCTTTCTATTTTTTCTTTTTGTACTTTTGGCTTTTTCTTCGTTCTGCTATCTTTTCTCTTTACTTTATATTAGTTCCTGTTAGTTTTTATCTTCTGTTTAAAATCCTTAATAAACATTATATTAAAAAAATAAGCATTATCTAGGCAGCATACTGATATGAGTAAAATACTATTGAATGTTTTTCTTACATTCCTTTTTTTAATTTTAATTTACTCTGTACAAGGGCTCCAGTCTTTCTAATGAGTGTTGCATTGCTAACCTTTTTTATGGTAAATGATCAAAATAAGCCAATGCATTTTGTACCTGAGAAAGACAAACTACTCTAATTTTCTACACAAAATGTCCACATGCACAGTATTATATTTTGTTATATTTATATTTAATATAAGATTTTTATCTCTTTTTTCAAGTCCACTGTGTTTTAGGCTGAAATTTTCTTCAGAGCAAACAAATATATGTTTATTTAGACATGGAGTATAAAGTTACTTTGGGTTCCTTCTAAGTCCTGTTGTTTCTCTCACTGACTCTGTTTTACTGTCTGGAGGCCACTGGTATTTGGATGGGAAGAACAGGCTTCAACTCAACCCTAGCAAGACCTAGTAGGTATGGGTTTGTGTCCCCTGGATCCTATCACTGGAGATTTTTCATCTTTGACTCTGGGAGAGATGGCATTCCCACACTCAAAGCCAATATGTAATTGGGTTAGGGCAGTGGCTGTGGCCAGGAACGCCTTTGCAGAACTTTGTCTTGCATACCAACGTACCTGTTCCTGGATCAGGAAACTCTACTTGCTGTCACTTATGCCTTAGTCACCTCCTGCTTAGATTACTGCAATGTACTTTACATGAAGCTACCTTTGGAGACCATCTGGAAGCTACACTTGATCCAGAATGCAGTGGTGTAGGTAGTTATGGGCACACCTAGCTACATCCACTACTCAGTGAACTGAAATGACTCAGTAGACTGTTGGGTGCAATTCATTATTAGGTTATCACCTATAAATCTCTACATGGCACAGATCAGGCTGTTTTGTGGGATCCCCTGTCCCGAATGGTATCAGCCCATACCCCACTCTGTAGTAGGATCCTTGAAGCAATGTTATCTGGAAGGGCCTAGGAGACATGTTTTTCCAGGCAGTGCCTGCCCCCTGGAATTATGACCCCTCCCAATACAGTTGGTCCCAACCCTGCTGGCCTTAGAAAGTGTGATGGAAGGCATGAGTGGGGAGGATTCTGGAATGGAGCTTCAAGGTTACAGGGAGAGGGGAGAGACATTCCAAGAAAAGCATCTCCTCAGCCCCCAGATGGACTGTGTGAAAGTCAAGAGGAGGAGACTGGCCCTCCCCTAAGGGTATGATGGTTATAGTTGCTATCGTTGGGGGATTAGAGTTAGTCTGGCAAGATTCTATTAGGTGCAAGCTAATAAAGAAGCTGAGCTGAATTCTGGACTGCCTCATGGTGATTCTTGGGCTGAACCTGACCACCTTGTTCTTTCCTCAGGCATTAGGGTTTGGAGTTCCCACTTGGAGGGGTGTAATACAAATTTGTGTTCCTGATCACCTATTAATTTATGTTGTTTTAACTATATTGTTTACTTGTTGATTGTTGATTGTATGCCCCCCAGAGTTGCAATTGTTCTGGGCCACCAGATATATTTCTTAAATAAATGAACAAACATACAAGGGGATGGGCATCATCATCAGTAAGCTTTCATGGTCAGTGATGTCAAGTGCTTCTGTATACTGCACCTGGTATCCATCAGAGAGTCACGTGCAATTAAATCCTGACTTATCTTGAAAGCCAGCCTGGTATAGTGATTCAGGTGCTGGACTAGGACTGGGGAGAACTAGACTCAGCTCTACTTTCAGCCATGGAAGCTTGGCTAATCTTGGCCAATTG
Organism: Liasis olivaceus; assembly: GCA_030867105.1. Lineage (NCBI taxonomy): Eukaryota > Metazoa > Chordata > Lepidosauria > Squamata > Pythonidae > Liasis > Liasis olivaceus. The sequence continues at coordinate 40,876,479 of CM061350.1, read as the reverse complement.
CTACCTCTTAGAACACAGGGTTGCTGTTGGGAAAAATTGGAGGAGGCAGTACTAGAGAAGACAGGATATACATCTAATGAGTAAGAGGACAAATAAAAACATCTCGATTGATTTAAGCGGCTGGGAATATACTTTGACTGGATTATAGCCAAAAGGTTTAGAAATCCACTATGGTGCACTATGGGCACTTCCCCTCTAAAATTTGAAAATAATATTGCTTGGATATAATCCTTTGTACGTACCACCAAACAGATATAAAATCAGTGCTTTCACTCCTGACATTTAGGAAACTGCTGAAAACTTGGTTGTTCCAAAGAGCATTTGAGATGGTAGAGTGAGAAGTAGTATCTGTAACGAATGATGGCAACTTTAGGATGAATATGGAATGGAAAAATGGATTAGGATACAGGTTTTACATTGTCATGTTTTACTGAATTTTTTGTGACCTATATTGTTTGATGGTATAGTTCTATGTTGCTTAGAATTATATGACGAAAGCAGCATAAAAGTAGCTAAAATAAAATAAAATATCTTAGAGGGTGGCCCTTCTATCAGTATGGGTGAATTCTGTTGATTCCTTTGGTGTTCACTGCCCTATGAAATAATGTAAATGATTTCTCATCAATTATTAAATTATCTCCAGAAACCATAATAAAACTGAGAGTTTCATGTTTAATAATTATGAAATTTAATAATTTATAAAATAATTGGGGATATATTAAATAATTATTAAATTGAAGATACTCTGATGTATCTTCTATGCTTTTTAATTGACTGTATTATCTTTATTACGATCATAGACCAGCATAAGGAGGGTGGGATACAGTCAATTAAAAAGCATAGAAAATACATCAGAGCCTTAAAAAAGAAAAAGAAAAGCTAGAAGGTATAAAAAATATATGTATTAAAACAGAAGGTATATACAGATAGTCCCAGTTACGATGGCGCTGAACGGATGGCGATTATGAGCGGTTCTTGGAGTTTTGGCCATGCCAGCACCCTGTGGTCAAGTCATCATGATGTGGGTACTTGGCAATCCATTTGCACTTACCAGCAGTTGCCAAGTGCCCTGTAATCACGTGATCATCATTCGCAAACTTCCCTGCCAGCTTCCCCAGAAAGTCAGTGGGAAGCTGACAGGACAGGTTGCAAGTCGCTGGGGTAAGTCTTCCCCACCTGCACATTTTCTCCAAGCCCATCTGCACTTGCACTGTGCTGGCCTCTCATGCACCCCCTTGCATCCTCCCTGACCTGTACTGTGCACCCTCCCTGACCCGCTCGGTGCCTCTTGTGCACCCTCACGCACCCTCCCTGGTCTGCGTGGTGCCTTGTGCACCCCCTTGCACCCTGCCCGACCCATGGGGCACCTCTTATGCACCCCCATGCAGCTCATGTACCCTCCCCAACCCATGCCACACCTCTCATGCACCCTGTGCACCCTTGTACAACCTCCCTGACTGGCACCGTGCCTCTCACACACCCCTCATACCTCATGCACCCTGCACACCCTCTCTGACCCATGTGGTGCCTCTCGTGCACCCCCTTGCACCCTTGCACACCTTCCCTGACCTGCGTCATGCCCCTTGCACACCCCCACACCCTCACACCCCCTCTGAACTTTGCAGCAACTCTCGCACAGCCCCACACCCTCCCCAACCTGCACAGCGCCTCTCACACCCCCCCAAGCAGCCTTGTGCACCCCCACCTTCTCTGACCACATGCCTCTCATGCACGCCTTGAACCCTCACACACCTTCCCTAATCTTCTCTGACCACACCATGCCTCTCACACACCCCTGTGCATCCTCCCCGACCCGTGCCATGCCTCTTGCACACCCTTGCAACCTCATGCACCTTCTCCAACCCACACCATGCCCCTCATGCACCCCCTTGCACCCTTGTGTACCCTTCCTGACCTGCACTGCACCTCTTGCACCTCCCTGCACCTTTGCGCACCCTCCCCGACCCATGCCACACCTCTTGCGCACACTCATGCATCCTCCTCAAACCATACTGCGCCTCTCACACAGCTTCTCTCACTCTTTGCACATCTTCAACTCATACCACACCTCTTGTCCACCCACCCACATGCTTGCGCATCCTCCTTACATCTTCGCACGGGTGCATCTCTGACCCGTGTGGTGCCTATTGTACATACTCCCTGATCCTCCCTTGCATCCTCACATGTCCTTGTGCACTGTCCCTGCACCATGCTGCTCACACACCCTGCCGAACCCTCCCCGGCACCCCCTCACTCCTTCCCCCACCCAGCAGCAACCACTTACTTGCATGTGGGCCTGGGACTTGCAACTCCCTGCTGGCTTTCCCACTGCTTTTGCATGTGGGAAGCCAGCAGGAAGTTGCCTCACCTAACGACCATGGGATTCAGTTAATGACAGCAACCAGGACTGCAGGGATTGCCATCACAGTCATGCTTTACAACTGTATTGCTTAGCGATGGAAATTCCAGTCCCATTGCCGTCGTACATTGAGGACTACCTGTATAAAAAACAAGAATCTAAAAGAATCTAAAAGGAGGAGTAGGGGAGATGGGTGAAGGGGGGCATAAAGGTTAGTATGTGGAAGACTGTATCTATCAAATTACAGAACACTCTAGTATGGTGAACTACATGCTCACTAAGTCTAGTTTATGGCACAGCTCATCATCCAATGAATTTCAAGTGCTGCTGCACAGAGCCTGGCAACATTGTATATTGTAGCAGAGTTGGTATCTGAAAGCAGCAGGGAGGTATAGAATTGTCTTATGCACCCTGGGTATTTATACAGTAATGGTGAGATAAGGCTTGTATGAATGCCTCTGTAATACAGGCACTGGAGAAGCACGTGCTCTGTTGTTTCTGCGTGCCCAGAGTCACGGGCATTGTCTCTCCATGTAAGGAATCTTCCTGCATTGGCCTTCAAGGACAGCTGAGGGGAAGTCATGAAATCATGCCAGAATAAAGGATTTCTGGTATTTAGGTTCTTTGAGTTTAGTTAAGTATGCCATAGGGGAGGCAGAGTACCTGTTGGACTCACTGGCAATAAAAGTTGGGGTCCTGGCTAGATCTAATTGGTGCCCTGTGTCTGCTACATGCTGTTTAATGAGTGCTTTGGCCTGGTCATATCCCATGCTGAGTAGAAGACCTGGAGAGAAGCCCAAGGATGAGGTTTTAGCTGCCACTGCCTGTTTCCATGTGGACTGAAAATCATCTCTCATAGTTAATGGGGAAAGGCCAAGGAGAAAAAAGCATAGACTGAGCCAATACAGGTAATCCTTGATTTACAGTTACAATTGGGACTGGAACTTCCATCCCTAAGCAATGCAGTTGTTAAGTGAGTTGAGCCCGATTTTACGATCTTTTTTGCCACAGCCATTAAGCGAATCACCATGGTCATTAAGCGAATTGCATGGTTGTTAAGTGAATCGGCTTCCCCATTGACTTTCCTTGTCAGAAGCCCCCTGGGAAGGTCACAAATCATGATCATGTGACCCTGGGACACTGCAACCTTTGTAAGTACATGCCAGTTGCCAAGCACCCAAATTCTGATCATGTGACTGGGCGGATGCTGCAAGTCGTAAATGCAAGGATTGGTTGTAAGTCACCTTCTTCAGCACTGTCATAACTTAAAAAGGTCATTAAATGAATGGTGGTAAGTTGAGGACTACCTGTAGTTGAGTTTGGTTACCCATACTCTAGCCTCCATTTTCATAAGGCCTGTCTCTAGTCTCAGAATTGTATTAGAGATACATTTTGGGATCTGAAGAGCTGATTATAGAAATTTGGAATGTACAAGTTCTAATAGTGCAAAATTGGAAAAGAAGAAGTTGTGTTATTGGCTTGGCTTTGAATAATTTGAGTGCTGCAGGTATATAGTGGCCACTTATCTTGAGGAATTTAAGGATGGCAGATGAGCTCCTCTGTGCATTAAAACAACAACAACAACAACAACACTCTGCAATAAAAACAAAAACAAAAAAATAGGTAGTATTGCCATGAAATGCAAGGCTCTTTTTCTGGTTATAGGATAAAACTGAAATTGATAAAACATTTGATATGTAAAATGACTTTGAAATGTAAACTATGGCCTTGAGAACCCTGTTTTAATATTTCCATTATCCTGTAACTTACTTTCCTTTGAAAATTAAAACATGAACTGTGAGTTCAGTTCAGTTCAGCATAGTTAGCAATTTATTTCCCAGATCTGTTTGAAGCACTGCTGTAGAATGGGTGTTCCCTACTTAAGACGTGGTGAGAGATTTAGACTTAATTGTAGTTTAATTGTACAACAAAGCATTGTGTGTTCCATATGGCATGTTATAGGAGACTTTCTTTTGCAATGGATAGGTTAAAGGAAACAGGTCACCTAATTTCTGAAAAATCTGGTACCATTTGTGGTATTACTATGGTCAAATTACTAGTTCTGACAAGAAATTGATGCTCTGTAATAACCCTTATTTTGGCATGAAACTCTTTTAATTGAAAACATGAGTTGAAGATGGGATTAGGATCAGGGGGCATGGCCAGTGATGGTGTCAGAATCAGGGTTATGGTCATTCTACTTCACCATCATGCATTTGTTGAACATGAATTGGGTAGGGATTTTATTATAGATATTATTGTATAAAGGGCTAATTCCTTGCATCTTGTTGGGTTACTTAAGACCAAACTGAGTCACTGTAATGTCTAACACAAACTGGATCTGATATGGGCAGTCCATGATTGGATTTCCTAAAGCTTTTGTTTTAAAGCAAGTGTGGAAGCTTCTGTTTGATCATAGCAGTTCCATTAGCAGAAGAAGGGAAGTTAATTTCCTGCATTGTTTTTTCAGTGTGAATCTCTCCCCATCCAATTGTTGATAGCCCTGTAGCAGAAATGTGGCTCCTACTGCAGAGATCACATGGGGGGGGGGGGGGGGAATGTCGGTTTAGACTGGGGGATATGTGGATGGAATCCTATTCCCATTCTTTTTGGGTTACTGCTTTATTCAAATTTGGAGTCAAGGCTGCTGCTAGACAAATATGGACATGTTAGAAAATGTCAGTACAAATTGTTCATGTATGGACCAGTTTGGCTCCACCCCATTAACTGTACCTTCCCAAGGGCAGGTTAAGAAACATTCCAGAAGCTGCTCTACTTCGATGGAGGTCCCTTACTTAAGTGCTTATCATAGCCTTTGGCTGAATGCATTTATTTATTTATTTATTATATTTCTATCTCACCTTTCATTCAGGGGTTCAATGAGTCATACATACTGGTCCCTTCCCCTAAAATGTTGTGGGGTAGCTTGGACTGAGAGTCACCCAGTTTACTTCTGTGGCTATAGATGGAGGTCTGTCCTTAAGTCAAATTTGTATGTAAGCCGTAACAGTATTGTATTATACTGAGTAAGTGTATGGTGTAATGAGCTCAAATCATTGTGTATTTAACATGAATTTTGCTACAATAGGCTCTGTTCTTAACTATGGGTTGTCTGTAACCTGGGCATTCTTAACTCGGGGACTACCTGTATATAAGATTTGAAAGAAACCTTTTTTTAATTGGTGAAGTATGTTGAAGAGTTAAGGTGGGAGATGAAACGGAGCCTCGGGTGTAACCTGAGAGATTCGAATGGTTTTTAAGATGAATTGAACTGTGTGCATGTGAGTGTGCGTGCGTGTGTGTCTCTGTAAGAGAATTGACGTAAACTTCCTGTGAGAACTCTGTGTTCAGTGGCCAGGCTTTGCTGAGTAACAGAGCAAGAAGTCAGAACTGTGATTATTTGCACTGACCAGAGCTTGTCTGGCTGGGGCTGTGCTGTCTCCACACAGTTGGACTAGATCACGCTTGACACAGCGAGAGAGGGAGAGAGCAGCTTGTGGCTCCAGCATGTCGGGCCCACTAGGCAGGTTGATGAATGTTCTGAGCTTTAAGAGTTTGCCACCCAGGCCAGGCCAACCCAGGCCAACCCAGCCCATCCACAATGACTTACAGTTTCCCAGTCTCCCTCCCTGCACTTCCCCCTCACGTCTTCCCCTCCGCACCACGACTGCTCTCCACATAAACACTGCTACTCTATCTTCAAAGCCTAGTCATCATGTCAGTGTGTCAGTTTAGAGCAGGCTGGGATCACCCTGCTGGAAAGCTCGCCGCTGTTGGCTGAGCCTCTTCAAATAAACAGGGTTAAGACAAGGCGTTTCTTTCTTTTTTCTAACTTGCAGAGGCTGCTTTCCTCCTGGAGGCCTTGAAAGTAGTTCCCCCCCCTCTTAAAAACTGGGCAGGACAGCACCAAGTTGATGTGAAATATTTCATGCAGGGTTGTGACACATTTCCCCATTTACGCCTCTTCCCAGAGGTTATGTTGTGCCTCCTCCTGAGAACCTTTGCAGTGGAGATGTCTGTGTGGGAAGGAAGCCTTGAGGGATTGCACAAGGCTGTCATCTCTTTGGAAAAATGTGCTTTACTTTCATATTGTTCCCAGCAGGATCTTCCCATTCCATGCATCTGTTTTCATTTTCTTCCCAATGGTCATTTCAAGATATTTTCTCCTGCATCTTTCCTTTCTCTTCTTCACCCCCTGCAACCCATTCAGACATGATGAATTTCTCCTGTGCTTGAAATGGGGAAAGAAACAATACATATTTATGGATGCCTAGGGAAGATTGTTCAACAAACCATCATTAATCCCACAAGTCATCTCTGCAAATAATTAGCATTAAAAACTTACCTTAAAAATCATGTAACTGCCCTGAATATGTATAAGGAGACAAACCCAGGATTTTTTTTTTAATGGTGTTAAATAATTGCCTATATTTAAGATTGTATAACTGGCTTTCAGAGTAAATGGCATGGCTGATTTGACAAGGACTGATCCCTAGAATTATTTCAGTTTTCCTACATATTTGGGTGGATTTCCACTTTTAGTATGTCATATTAATGTATTTATTTAGTTAAATAAAAGAGTGCACTACTGTGTGAAGTAAGCTATTGGTATTGATAATGAATGCATTTCTCATTCCAAAGGAAATTTTTTTGAGATAACAAATACAATTGTTGGTATTTCTGGAAGGTGATGGATGTCACTGATTCAGGTGATGAAGCTATGGTAGTTTGAGGAGAAGCACATAAAACATCTGTTTAGTTGCAGCTGCATATGTCTAGTGAAATAGATCTTAAGCAGAAAAGAGAGAAAGGTAAGCAAGCAACTTCTACCTCAGAACCTGCTATAGCTGAATCATTGCCTCTCCCTTCCAGGTAGGGCCCACATGGCCATTGCCACCAACTAATGTGGTACAGAAAAATCCACTGCATGTTATTCTACTTGATTTCAAATATAAAAATGTTGGTAAAATTCTCATGAAAAGTTTGTTGTGGTCTTCAGTTATTTATTTATGGTGTCACCAAGGCTGTGTGTACAATCACTCTGCCTTTCATTGTACAATAATCTTCACAGTGGTTTGCAGCCTCTCTGACTTATCATCCTTCTGTTAATTCCTCATAGAGAAGTCCCCAGAAGTGTGGGTAGACATGAAGGCTTCAGAGATGCAAAGAAAGCAACACCTGCCCTCTGCCATCACAATGGAATAAACTCAAAAAATACCACCCTGAGAATTAAATGGAAAAATAATTCTCTTTTACAGAAGAAATCCTTTGAGGTTGTAAGGCAGATTTTGGACAGCCTCTCCACAGTTACTCTATGAGAAGGATTCCAGCAGACAGATGGAAAAAGGCAAATGTATCTGCCTAAAATCCTTCTTGAACCAGACAACTCTTCCATTTTCCTATAGAGTTATTATCACTAACTGTGTTTTTTGGATGATCTCAGAAGACTCAGGTTGAAGCTGTTATTATTTTAAAAAATATTATTTATTTAAGTTTATTTATGACTTCAGCCCCCTTGGTGAGAAGTGTGTCCTGAAAAGTGAAATATAAATAATTGTAACAAATAAATAAATACAAGAATAACTGTAAGCATTGAGCTGTAAGCATTCATCAATGGGCGGACAATACTTTTTTATATTTTGTGTGGATTTATTATTTGAAATGATATTCTTCAACATACAGAGGACCACCTGCTCTGGGTTATAACATCACATCAAATGCTTCTGCTCCACTGATGTGAAACAGGATCATGGAGATGATGTCATAATGATGACCAAATATAAGAAAAAAGACAAAAGTCCTCTATGGAGATGACATCTTCTGTGGCAGCTCTATTTTGAGTGTTATATATACTTTTAATTGTTTGGTCAGAGTCCATGTCTCCAGGCATTGCCCAGAGTATATATGCTATGTAAGAAAGATACACTGATAATATATTCCAGTAATAATAATTCCAATTCATACAGAGAGAATTGAAAAAGTAATATTTAGCTTGTTGCCATCTTCTTTTTCTTGCTTATTCTTCTGTCAGGGGTGGCCCAAGAGGTTGGAGGTTATTGCCTGAGGTTGGAGGAAGACTCTCCATGAGCCAGGACTAGGATCCATTGCTTTCTAATATTCCACATATACGTTCAATCATGTTGCCTTCCCCAGCAACAGCAATGCCACCAGTCACCATTCCTTCATCCATTGTAACAGCATTCAGAGGGTTTATTAGAGTAATGTATTGTAACACAGCCATAAAGATTCCCTGAACAGGCTTAAAGTACTCCCATCTTGCAAGATGTTGCTGTTAGGACTAGCTCAGAGAGATCCATATAGGTATACGCCTTAGTGACAATAAAGGATATTGGGTTGGAAGGAAAATGGGTGGGCTTCTAGTCCCAATAGTTTAATTGCTCCTACTTGTGGAAGAGTTCATCAGGACAGGAGTTTAGAGAATATCAATGAACAACATGGACCATAGAAAGCATAAAGTAAGGATCCTGTTAATATATGGAAAAGCCAGGACCGAAAGGCACTAAAATTCAGCTTGTAAGAGATTGTAAGGTATGGCAGCTGCAAATTTAGTTCTAGTGTAACAAAAATATTAATTCCTAGCTATGCTGTATCAAATTTCTGGGAAGTTTTAGCCAGTTGGAGCCTGACTGTAATGATATATCTGGTCATATGTGTAGCAGGATGACCATGGAAGACTCTTCATTATGGGGCTTTTTTGATTGCAGGAGCAGCGTCTTAAAGAGAGATAGAGACAGACAGACAGACAGACAATGAAGACCTGTCAATGTACAATTTGTAAAAAGTTAGCCTGCCTGCCTCACATTTCTTTTGGGGAAGGATGAACTCTAAATAGTCCTGATTACAGCTTGATTATAGCATTCATCCCACTGTGAGATCACGTAGAAGTGGTAAATCCAAATCCATTCCCATCAAACTTCGCAGCAGAATGGTTTTATATTTGCATTACTTTCATATATGCACCATAACAGTAATATACATCCCTTCCACATGGAGTTTTGCAACATTTTCACACAGCTCTGCAAGGATCCTCATTTAGCTGACCAGCATGCCATTCAGCTGGCCAGTGGGAGAATGAGAAAAATGGCAGCTACCTGATGTCCACCATAGTGGTATCTACTGGGATGCCAAAATAGGCAAAATGGCAGTCACGTCATCATGATATCAACACATGTACAAAAGGGTTGGGGCTTTAATTGCAAATGCCATCTTGCCTGTTTTGACCCCTGACCTACAGATGCTGCTGTGCTGTCCTCTGGCTTGTGCTGCCACACTGGTTTTCACAGGGAGGAAAAAAAGAAGATGGCAACAAGCTAAATATTAGTTTTAAAACAGGCCATGGTATGAAGATGTGGCAAAGCTTTCCCTGAGAGAACTGTGGGAGAATGGTGAAGATTTGCTGCCTTTACTTCATAAGCCTGAGGTAAATGGGAGATAAGAGGTTCTTGCTTATAGGGAACCACTATCCTGCAGACACAGGGAAAATGGAACAAATCTATCTTTACCATATGTATCTACCATCATAAAATCTAACTTTGCTATGTTTTCTATGGAGCAGCAGAGAAGTTAATCAGTGTAACATGTAAAGCCTGCCAGAAGTATCACAGAGACATGAAAAGCTATTGCTGATCTCAATACAGCAACCCTACTCCATCTACATATACAGGTAGGTGGATTAACATTTTATTTATTTATTTGTAAATCAAATTTATATCACTGCCCAACTCCCCCACAAGGAGGGACTCTGGGCGGTTCACAACCAAACAGTTAAAACCAATAAAAACATAAATAGTACAGCATAAATACAATTATTAATTATGATAAAATCCAAGCGATGGTGGTATTGTTGCAGCCTGGGACCAGATAATATTGGTCAGGTAGGACTAGGGAACCAGCCATCCCCAAAACTGACCATTCCCATCCCCACCCCACGCATAATAACAAAACCAGGTCTTCAGTTTCTTTCTGAAGTCTAAGAGGGAGGGGGCCAACCTCACTTCTGGGGGAAGGGTGTTCCAAAGGGCAGGGGCTGCCACAGAGAAGGCTCGCCTCCTGGACCCTGTCAGATGAAATTCTCTTGCAGATGGGATCTGTAGCATGCCCTCTCTGCATGACTGGGTGGGACAGGTTGATGTGACGGGGATGAAGCGGTCCTTCAGGTACCCTGGACCCAAGCCATGTAGGGCTTTAAAGGTAATAATCAACACCTTGAATTGGACCTGGAAGCAAACTGGCATCCATACTAGAAGTGCAACCCTTTGCATCTTTTTAACTATGCCTCATTTTGTCAGTGATTTTATATAATGTGTAGAAACTTTCCCTATTAGTTGAAAGAATTATACATTTTTAATGCAGAAGTATAGGATGGAGAATATCTGGTTTGGCAATGGAGCTGGTGAAAATGATTTGGGACTGGACTGAAACTCCAACATGAGCCAACAGTGTGATATGACTGCAAAAAAGACAAATGCATCAACAAAAGTGTAACTTCCAAATCAGGGAAATAATCATTACATTTTATTCTGCTTTTGCAGCCACCCTCCACCCCACCCTTTAGTGTGGTGGCCAATTCTTTGCACCTCATGATTCAGAGAAATTTAAACAGATTCAGAAAAGGGCAACAAGAATGATCAGAAAACTAGAAGCTAAATCCTAGGAAGACAGTTTAAATACCTGATGTTACATAGAAGAAAGTCAAGATTGTCTCTCATTCCAGAGTTCAGAACCTGGAGTTCTGGAGCTTTGAGTTACAAAAAGACAATTCCAACTGAATGTTAGAAAAAACTTCCAAACAGAGAGATTGCCCAGCGAAACCAATTATTGAGAGTGGTGGTGGACTTCCTTTCAGTGGATGTGTTCAGACAGATGCTAGAAAGAATGCTTTAGTGGGAAGCTTCCTTTACATAAATAATATATAAAAGAACTCTTTTACATCCAGCAGTATTTTGATTTGATGCAATACTGAAATTTACTTCCCATCAGCTTTCCTTAATTGTGAGATCTTTTGTTGCTTCACTCTTCCTAGTGCAATTCGATTGTACTAATTATCAGTGAAGCTATACTATTCCCCACCCCAAATTTGTAGTGGGACCATGTGTACAAAGTATAACATTTAGTTGATCTAAGAAAAGTCCAGTGTAAACTTAATCAGTGGTCCTTTTTTTTTTTTGCTTTTCAGCAAGGCCATGGTTGGAGTTTTAAGATATGCCAATAACCTGCAGCTTGTGACCCAGGTATTATATATTTAAATTTAAGAAAAGCATCATTAGAAGGAAGGATATAAACATGCTTTGAAAACACCTGCTCACTCTCTTATACATAACATGCAAAAACAAGTTGATTTCCATCAAGTCCGCATTTGTTTCCCAACAGGTAAAACTGGCATCATTTTTTGGCATGACTTGCAAGCTAATTGTCATTCTGGCTGATCCTGTATTGAATTGATTCCAAATTTCTTCTGTGTCCTTGAATAATCAGCAAAATTCAAACAGTTATTGGTTGTTTCTCTCTAAGTTCATCTGCTTGCACAGAATGACTCACTGTATTTAGTCTCTGTGGCATTTTGCTGTCTGAAGCATAACAGGTGAATATACAGGCAGTTCTCACACCTGGGATGAATGCCCTGGGGAATTAAGAGTAGCTTAATCAACTTGGTTTTCACAAGCTGTGGTGGTAGAGAAAACAGAGGTGGGGACTTTCAAAAGACACTGAAGGTTTACATTTCTTTTTAGGCAACTGAGTCCAAACACAGAAATCTGGAACATATCATCTAAAAGTCAAAACTTCAGCTGGAAAAAATGTTCCTCTATACTTTTTTTAGATCTTTAAACTATTATTCCAGAATGTATGTTGTGAATTTTACCTATATACATTTGTGAATTTCATTGTTGCACATGAATTTAGAAGCATTTAAGTATTTGTGGATCAGTAAAGGTCAGGTCCATTTACACAACTGAAAGGCATTATTCCATACTGACATTTATTTTACTAATTAAAAATAATTAGGTAAAGCATGCAGAGCATGGCTTCTGTACTTCTTTTCAGCCCCTTAAAAATAACTCTGCTCTAGTTACATGATTGGAAAGGAAGAGGGAGGGAGATTTAACAATGGACTAGTTAGCAACATTCTAGCCCACTACTGAATTGTCTTCCTCTTACAGATACATTGGGATATTTTTCCCTTAAATTGTTTTTTCTCTGCAGTCCATGGCTGGATTTGGCCATTTTCAGAATCAACCTTTCTTTTTTTGGCCTCTCCTCCTAGACCAAATTTGATCCTATTCTGTTTTCAGAGAGTTATCCTGGTAATGGACAGAGTATCAACCCCTTTATAATTTCTTTACAATATTCTATTGGGTTAAAAAGAATAAAACATGTAGGAAATTTCTTAAAGGTGACATTTGTAACAAATGTTATTTTTATATGCACCTTACCCTAATTTATTCAGGTGTTAATTCATTAATTATTCAAGAACATTTTTTTTTTTAAAAAAGTGACTTATTCTGCTATCATTCTTTGATACATAAATTCCTCAGATGCAGGTTTCTTTATTGCCAATTTTTCCAAAACACACTGGGCTTGACATTAATGCATGTACTCCTGTGAAATTGGTTGAAAACAGAATGCGTAGAACTGCTCAGTGAAAAAAAATCTTCACTTTTTTTTTTTACATTTCTAGAAAAATGTATGCAACATGCCTATAACCATGGGCATCTCCCCATGAAAGAGGGAACCCTCTAATTTCCTGATTTTAGGGAACAGTGCAGCCGTGTGTAGGCATGTTGCAGCCTATGAGCAAGATGCTGTCTTTTGAGGACATCACAAGCCTCTGGGAAAAACTCAAGAGCTTCAGTTAAATAATTAAACCTGTTCAATAGATTTGCTTAAATCTAAGTAAGATTGTGATCCTTTTGACTGTTTTTTCCCCCTGTGAAATGAGATGTAAATCATGAGATTATTAAAGAGCAATCAATTGAAAGATTGCAGCTTTGCATAAAAATTATTCACTTGAAAATAAGTTCCCGTGAATGGGACTTTTCTCGAAATATGTTTGTCAGAGTGCCAGTTATTTCAGTGGCAAAAGCTATTTCCTATATAAGTGATTTTACTCTTTTTTTCTAATTTGTCTTAGAGTTTTATGTGTACTTTATTGGATATTCTTAATTTAGGCTGTACTGTCATAAACTGATAAGAAGTATATGAAATATTTTTTTTTCAGTGTTACTTTTTCATAAATTATAGTTAGCCATTTAACCACTTTAATAGCATTTTTTAAAAAAAATACTGAAGAATAATTTTTTGAAGGTTTCTTCTATTTTGTTCATGGACTGGATTCTCTGATTATTTTTAAAGTAAGGAACTATTAAAAATGTAAGTAGCCCTGCAAAAATTAAGGTCAAGCTAGAGCTGCTTTGTGGGTGTCTAGGGAGGAGGTATGACTATTTATGACCAATGTACTTTGCTACCGATGAGCACCCATGCTGATTTAATATGATACTGAAGGAAGCGGACCAGCTTTTTAAAACTGACTGCACTGCACATTTAAAATGTCAGTGTCATGTTGATCTGCCATATAAATCTTTCATTACTGCTTTCATTGCTATATGTAAGGATAACTTATTAGCTAATAATCTAAGACAGCCTTCCTCAACATGGTGTCCTCCAGATGGGTTGGACAGCAGTTCCCATAATTCCAAGACCAATCACTAGAATAACAATAATTTTTCATTTGATTATATTCTAGCATGGAGACTTTCCAGAAGAGAAATGTTCATGAGCATTGTAAAAATAATTACTCATTTAAAAGGGAGAAATTGGAATATCTGAAAATATTACTAACTGAAATAGTTGCCTACAAATCAGACTAATTTTCCCCATATTGTATGATTGTCATTAAAAATGGATAAGCAAATTTATTTTCTCAGTTATCTTCAAATGTCTTAAGATTGCTTGTTCTAGAGTATGAGATTCAGCAACGAAGTTAAGAGATCTTTATATAAGAGAGTTCAGTATGGAAGGAATTCCCTTGGTCATATATTTTGTAGACAGGATCTCATCATTCAAATGGTTAATACCAATTAATAGCTTATCTAAACTTATGCAAATCCAAATCTGCATCCATAGAAAAGTTCATTTTCCAAGAACCTGGTGTACACATAACTCACAGTTTGATTCATGGGACAAGCCCTCGGGATTATATGAATTCTAACTTCAATAATTAAACAATAAATAGAATGGAGTCAGAAATGGTCAGTTGCATTTTTAAAAATGAAACATACCTCATTATCTTCACATTAGCTTACAATGGTGGGCGGGGGCTGAAGGATCTCTGAAACTTTTCTGCAGCATGGGAATTTCTGTCAAAACCTTGGATGACCTGATTACTTTTAGATGATGAATCACAGGAGAAGACAGAGTGATGGGTATTCATGTAGACTTCTGATTATATCTAACATTCTTTGTTCAGAGACAAAGGGGCGAAGGTTGGATTCAATATACCTTACATATGAAGCAAAGCTAAAGCATTTGAGGATTTCAGTTAAAAGTGTAGCTAAAATGTCATGATAGAGGTTATAGTGATGCATAAGAGTTTTTCTACATCATTGTGTGAGGGATAAAAAATGATCAGAGGGCCATTGCAAACTGGAATTCATAGATGAGAAGCTGAAATAATGCCAAAGAAGTATTAAGCTAAAGAAAATAAAACTATATACAGAGTGCTATGATCAGCGTGTAAGGTATTTTCCAGATGATGAAAAATCAAAACTCTATTTGTTTAAAAAGGTCAGGTACAAGTTAACAATGCTGCCTTGCTATGGAGAGAATGAAAAGGACAGGCTGGTGTCTGTTTCTTTCCTTTAAAAAGTTTGGGTATGGCTCTTAAGCATGATCTGAATTAGGACAATGATGTTAAGTAGGAGACAGCCTTGCTACTGTTTGCAATATTTTTTCAAAGAAAATATACATTAAAAAGATTGTATTTTTCATGAAATGGAATATCAGAAAGACCTAGTTCCTAAAAATGATCATACAAAATAAAAAGTTATCATCTGGCTGGGGATGGAAAGAAAGGATGCAACAATATGACCTTTTGCTACAAACTGCATGTGATGTCCACATATATATCCAGTCCTGTATCCCCAACCATAACAGTAGATGCAGATGGGAAATTTTTTGCAGATGGACAAATTATTTGGGCAAATAATGTTCAAAGTATTGTTCTCCAAGAAACTGTTACGAAAGGGTTGATTTTGCTACATCCATAGAAAGATTAAATTATCTCATATTTTTTTTTAATTGGCAAACAAATACTTATAATGTAAATCAAGATTGTGCTGCCATATTAGCACTGCAGAGAAAACACTGCTGACACATAAAGAACAGTACATATTTAAGATTTATGTGATTTTTTGGGTGGGTATCATCTCTTTTTAAACTTTGTCACAATTTAGTCAGTTACCTCAGGAGAGGTCACAGTTTCTCATGGGCCCTTCTATAGTAGCAAGGCAAAAACAGACTCTGCTCCCATTTTAAAAAACTCCTGAAATTAAACACCAAGTTTAACATTTAGAAAAAGTTAAACTCTGTGATTCTGTGTCAGTGGCACAGAGGATATTAGTTGGTGTTTTAAACTCTATCCCTATCTCTTAAATTCTTTGGTAGGCTTCTAGAATGAGGTAATTTCTCCTTGTTATAAATTACTGTGAGAAAAGCTAAACCAAAAAGAAACACAGAGCATGGGAACATTAGTTGTACTTCCACTTGGAAAAGAAAATAACCTTAATAACTTAATAACCTTTTCAGTTTGTAATTGAATTTTTTTTTTAATTAGAAAAAGGCCAGTGGAGCTGTGAGATTCCCTTTAAGAACCTGCCAGTAAGCTAAAACTTTTTTCTTGATGGTAGGGAAAAGTAAAATTACTTTTGAAAGTGAAACTTGACACAAGATATAGAACATTCTTCACTATTTGTCTGCTGACAAAGACTTACCTCTTCAAATAATTAAACCATTATTAAGTGTCAAAATAAAAACATTTTGCCTTTTGTGAATTTCAAGCATACCATATCTAGGCTGTAAAACTCCAGACAATCACAAGATGCAGAAAACTCCTGCTATTTAGTGGTCATCCATATTTTTGCAGTTCAGATATGAAGGTCCACTCATCACTTTTTTTGCTGCGATTTTTAATTCTGTCTTTACTTACATTGTATACAGGTGAAACTCGAAAAATTAGAATATTGTGCAAATGTTCATTTATGTCAGTATGGCAACTCAAAAGGTGAAACCAATATATGAGATAGATGCATTACATGCAAAGCGAGATATGTCAAGCCGTACTTTGGTATAATTGTGATGATTATGGCGTACAGCTTATGAAAATCCCAAATTCACAATCTCAGAAATTAGAATATTACATGACATCAATAACACAAGGATGGAAATAGAACAATATCGGACCTCTGCAAAGTATAAGCATGCATATGTACTCAGTACTTGGTTTGGGCCCCTTTTGCAGCAATGACTGCCGCAATGCGGCGTGGCATGGATGCTATCAGCCTGTGGCACTGCTGAGGTGTTATGGAAGACCAGGATGCTTCAATAGTGGCCTTCAGCTCCGCTGCATTGTTCGGTCTCATGTCCCTCATCTTTCTCTTGGCAATGCCCCATAGATTCTCTATGGGGTTCAGGTCAGGCGAGTTTGCTGGCCAATCAAGCACAGTAATCCCATGGTCATTGAACCAGGCTTTGGTACTTATGGCAGTGTGGGCAGGTGCCAAGTCCTGCTGGAAAATGAAGTCAGCATCCCCATAAAGCTCGTCTGTGGAAGGAAGCATGAAGTGCTCCAAAATCTCCTGGTAGATGGCTGCGTTGACCCTGGACTTAATGAAGCACAGTGGACCAACACCAGCAGATGACATGGCTCCCCAAATCAACACAGACTGTGGAAACTTCACACTGGACTTCAAGCATCGTGCATTGTGTGCCTCTCCATTCTTCCTCCAGACTCTGGGTCCTTGGTTCCCAAATGAGATGCAAAAGTTGCTCTCATCAGAAAAGAGGACTTTGGACCACTGGGCAACAGACCAGTTCTTTTTTTCTGTAGCCCAGGTAAGACGCTTCTGATGTTGTTTGTTGTTCAGGAGCAGCTTGACAAGAGGAATACGACATTTGAAGCCCATGTCCAGGATCCGTCTGTGTGTGGTGGCTCTTGATGCACTAACTCCAGCCTCAGTCCACTCCTTGTGAAAGTCCCCAACACTTTGGAATGGCCTTTTCCTGACAATCCTCTCCAGGCTGCGGTCATCCCTGCTGCTTGTGCACCTTTTTCTACCACCTTTTTCCCTTCCACATAACCTTCTATTGATGTGCTTTGATACAGCACTTTGGGAACATCCAACTTCTTTTGCAATGACCTTTTGGGGCTTTCCCTCCTTATGGAGGGTGTCAATGATGGTTTTCTGCACAACTGTCAGGTCAGCAGTCTTTCCCATGCTTGTGATTCCTACTGAACCAGCCTGAGAGACCATTTAAAGGCTCAGGAACCCTTTGCAGGTGTTATGGATTCCTTAGCTGATTAGAGGGGGACACTTTGAGCCTAGAATATTGAACCTTTTCACACTATTCTAATTTTCTGAGATTGTGAATTTGGGGTTTTCATAAGCTGTACGCCATAATCATCACAATTATACCAAAGTAAGGCTTGACATATCTCGCTTTGCATGTAATGCGTCTATCTCATATATTGGTTTCACCTTTTGAGTTGCCATACTGACATAAATGAACATTTGCACGATGTTCTAATTTTTCGAGTTTCACCTGTGGTCATAAATCAATTACAATTTTAAAAAATCAGAAAGGTGAAAAAGAAACAGCAAATATCAATACATGAGAGAAAATATGATACAATGTACCTTAAAAATAGTGACTTTTTTTTTTTAAAAAAGGCAGTATCTGACTTGTCTGCATAGCTTGGGTGCCACCACTGAAAAGGCCCTGTCTCTAGTAGCTCTACTTAAGTATGCCTTTGAAACAAATCTTACTTGCTTTGCACGTTTATCGTATATTTTGCCTTCCTATCACAGAGTGAAAGGGAATGAATATGGACTTATTTTTTATTTACTTTATTTAAATTATTGATATAGCCACCCATCTTACAACAATGACTCTGGGCATTGCACAAATTTTAAAGCTACAAGAAAATATAGCCCGTGATATTCAAGGTTAAAACAATGACTCCCAAATCAAGAAGAACACATCACCAGCAGAGCTTTCCTAAGCTCCTGGCCCAAAAGATGCCCAATAGCTTCACAAAAGCGCTATGAAATAATTTAGATTGCTGCTGAAACTATGACCATTATACTTAATGACAAACTAGATGTGCTGTTAAAACTGTGTATTTTTACAACTGCTGTTGGAAGCCTCAGAGAACATGATAGGTTCAAGACAATGGGACACAGGGAGGGACGGAGCATTAACTATTTCCTCCTATTCCGAGGGTTAGGATTTCAATGAAAATATTCTTCTGTGAAGCTAGTATATGTATTGGGGAGAAAACTGTTCGTATTAAAATGGTGAAAAAGTTGTGATTTTTATTGCGGCTGTACAGTGCTTTGGATTCAAGGCAAAGAGATATTTCAGAGCACGTGGAGATGCCAGTGTGCAAGTCAAAAACATTTGTGTCTTTTCCTGGGATTGTGCAGCTGGACTCTACAGCTGCTGCACAACCCTGGAAAACGAAACATTTGCTTTAAGAAGTGGCAGACATTCACACTCTGAAGAACCATTTTGCCTTTGAACCCAAAACACTGTACCTCCAGGGGTGACCACAGGATATGGTTAAAAAAAAATGTCAAGATGTCAAACATGATGCACATAAAAACCAGGCAGAGCTTTAGTTGCACCATTGTGGCTATGATTTTGACTTTTTTGACCATACCCTGTGGTCACCCCTATGCACATGTCTCATTTTTAATAGATTAGTGGGTGAATCAAAGGATTAAAATCCACCTCCACAGGTCCCAATCCTTAATCTGGCTCTCATAAGGATTTGTTACTGTCCTCCTGGTTGAAGTCCTTTACTCTGGCCTACGGATGACTCTGGCTCTCAATTGCTTTCTTACATTTTTAGTTATTAAATCATTTTTTTTTCTTTTTATTCTTTCTCTATTTTGGTATATGTAGAATAGTAAGAATGGCTGAAACACTGGGAAGTTTATTGGACTGATTTTCACTGATATAGCATTTTAAGGATGTGGCTGTTATAATTATTATTTTCATGTCACTAAGTATATAAGAAAAGTTTGGGATATGAAGGAGTGAGAAATACACTGAGAGTTCTTTCCTGTCTTCCCAAGATTCCCCTGAGTCTTCTCTGCTTTCTAAAAATATACCATGCGTTTCCCACTTCTCTTCAAACATGATTGTTATAAGATGTTGGTATTTTATTTTTCTTTTTTTGAAGAAAAGGGACATATCCTTTCCCAATACATAGATTCTGTATCAAAAGCCAGAGTGCTCTGTTTGATGGAATGTTCATGTCCATAGTGATTTGATTCAGGCTGCAGTGCTATACCTAATTACTAGGAGCAAGCCACACTGAATGTAGTACAGCTTACTTCGAGTAGATATGTAAAGGATTATACTGTAACTGTTTCACAATCAACTGCAGCTCTGCTAAAAGGAATGTAGAAAAACTGAAGCTAAAGGAACTAAAAGGCAAACAATAGAAGCATGTTTTAAATTGCTGCCTGAAACATTCTTGGAAATGCTAATTTTTATAGCTTTTGGTAGGATATGAAAAAAATCCACTTCTCTCTCTCTCTCCCCTCCCTCCATCTCTTTAAATGCATGTTAAAACCACATGAATACCATGCCTCATAGTAGACATGGTTTGTAATCCCAGAAATTACAAGCTGCTGTTTGCATGAATTACTTCTCCTCCTCGATGCCCACCCTCCTTGCAACAATAATAGCTGAACTGTTATTACATTTGGCTCAACCAAGAATACTGTGGAAATGCTGCTCCAAAAGGAAGTGTTTCTAGCGCTGCATCTCTTTCAAGAGTTATTTTCCCATGTCATTTCTGGAAATGTTTCAGGAAACCACATTCCCTTTCTTCTCCCCATCCAGCAGTCTGAGCTTTTCGCTTTTGGAGTAAAAGTCAGATGTCTTCAACAGAAAGAAGTAATGGGAACGGAAAGCTAAACTGAACGGCAAAAAAACAAAACGACAAAAAAGTCCATTTAGCACTTTCAACATTTCATTCTAAACTGTGTTTAAGAACACATATAATTAAAGGTAATGCATTTAGCTTTTATATTTAGTTCTAAGCTGTATTTAAAGAAGCATTTTGTAATTAAAGCTAATGCATTAATTTTCCATTTTGACTGATGAATAACTGTTGATTTATTTTAAACCTTTTGGTATTTCTGCCTTGTACAGCTCCAGGGTAGTTCTGTGATGGTAGAGGAAGAGCGTGCTGTAGAGGGTTATAGGGCTTAGGGCTTCCAAGCAGATCCATTTGGGATCTGTCAGCTGTGTGTGGCTGGTTTTGTCACCATTGGGAGCATTACAGGTTTTATGTTGCTTCTGCCAACAAGGGGTTACGTGTGACTGTATTTTCTACCACTTTTATTATTTACTTGGGGCTGGGGGATTGTCATTTGGGTTACTTCTTTCTGGGTTTGGCAGCCCTAGGTGCCATGGGGATGACTTTTGTTAATATGCGTGCTTTCCATGACCATCCATGAGGTAGTTCTGGCTGAAATGGAATCTTTGGTCACTTCCTGCCAACTCTATGGTTCTCTTGCTGCTCTAATTGTGGAGGGAGCTCCCTTGTTATCAAGCATTCATTTGTGCTTCACCCTACAACTCTCCTTCATATCTGTTACCTGTCAGCCACACTATTTCTGAACCCAGGTTTAGCACTCTTTCAGAAGTAGCATTTTAGAACAGTGTTTGTCAACCTTAGCAACTTTAAGATATGTGGACACCAACTCCCAGAATTCCCCAGCCAGCATGGCTGGCTGGGGAATTCTGTGAGTTGGAGTCCACATATCTTAAAGTTGCTAAGGTTGACAAACACCACTTTAGAAGTAGTGTACCTGAGAAGTCACAGGCATGGCTGCGCACCATTCTAAACACCAGCTTACATTTCCTTAATTCTTCTCCACCCCATGTTAGGGAGAGTGATTGGTAGTTCTTTTCCATCAGCAGGTGACACTTGGTTGGACAGAAACTGAAGCCAGGGAAATCCATTAATCAGTCTGCTTAAATTTCCCTGTAAGAGAATAGGGTGTGGCAATGAGAGCAGCAAATATTATGCTGGCATATTGATCTGCTTTCTCAAGACCTGGAAGACAGCAGTTGAACTTGGCTACCTGGTTTTGTCCATAATGTGGCCTTTGGTTACTACCTTTTGTTTCACATGGCAGTCTAATCTGTTTGCCTCTTGTGCTGTTCCTGGCTGTTGCTAAAGCCAACTAAAGGAATTCTAGTTTGGATTGCAGTGGCTTGGCAATGGGGCTGGGTTCACCCTCAGTCCAGACTATGCCTTCCAGGGCCCTGCTTGGTAGTTCCCCTGCTTCTTGCCCTTTCTATCTCTGCAGAGAAGGCAAGCCTTGCTGGCTGACTCTTATGTGTATGGGTCTGATTTTTCTGGTTTCTCTTCAGATCATATAAATCTTTCACCTGTTACTAGTGCCTGACTTCTCCTTTTAGGGGTTCTTCTCTCTTCACTATGCCCTTTTTTGCTTGCTTTCCCAGATCCATACATAGATCCCTCCACTTTCCATTCCCACATTTCCTTTTTTGACACTAATGCAGACGTTTTTGTTAATTTCCCCCCTTATTGTACTATTGCTGCTTCATTAGAATAATTAAAACAAAGGAGGCATGTTGTCCCTCTGTCCCATAGCAGCCCCATAAAAACTTTATACAGTATCAACAAGAACTAATCATTCAGCTTCATAGAAGCCAAGTAGCATTCACTGAAATTCTGTAGCTTCATCGCAACATGCCTACATTGCAATTTAAAGATCTTTTTGAAAAAGGAAAGGGAACCATTGCAGTACAGTGGGCACAAGATGGGGAAGAAAGAAGAGTACAGGTAGTCCTCAGTTTAAGAACAA
Source organism: Liasis olivaceus (assembly GCA_030867105.1). NCBI lineage: Eukaryota > Metazoa > Chordata > Lepidosauria > Squamata > Pythonidae > Liasis > Liasis olivaceus. Next base: position 40,853,973 of record CM061350.1, on the reverse strand, counting down.
GTTCTGTTCCCAAGGTCTGTCCTTAAGTTGAATTTGTATGTAAGACAGAACAGTGTTATTTTATAATACTGTATATGTAGTATTGTGTAATGAACTAAAACCATTGTGTATTTAACTCAAAACATTGTGTATTTAATTCTAATTTTGCTAAAATAGGCTCAGTTCTTAACTATGGGTTGTCTGTAACCCAGACGTTCTTAACCTGGGGACTACCTGTATACTTCACCCAGCCTGCCCAGAAACCAAATGGATGGCTGCCAGGAGATATAAAGGTAGAATATAGCACAGTAGCCCAGCACAGAATGGTTATTCAAGGCAGCAAGCAGACACTGGAGGAGAGAGGATGTGCCAGAGGCTGTAGCAACTGGACCTGGGGATATCACTAGTCTGCTCAGAGGGGCTTATGATGTCTCAGGATAGAAAACAGTACTGCTGAAGCAAAGCTTTAAAATCAGGCAGACGATGTATTTCCAATTGGCTGGGGGTGCGTCAAGATGCTATCATCTATTAGTCCACTGCCATAGTGGCAATGGAGCAAGTAGAAAGTAGAGGTCTTAGTTTACTTGACTAGAGTTACTTTCATGATTTTTTATGGTTCTGAAAATGAATGAATGAAAACAGAAACTCAGATAAAAGGACCGGGTTCAAACATCATGCTGTGCCATGGCTTCCTTTACCATGGTTTGCCGACAGCCTGAAATGGATGGGTCTGTGCAACATGTTAAGCTATAAAACATGGTTTACAAAGGAACATATCACACTAAACAAACTTAAATAAACCACACTATTGCTTAGAGCAAAGATGGCTAATTAGTGGTCTCAGAATGTGATCCTTGAGTTCTTATAATTCTCAGAGTCCCCCAACCACTATTCCTGAAATTAGTGGGAGAGTTTATTGCCTTTTTGAGCAGAGAAACATAAAAAATACTTTAACCTTAACATAAAACCCTCAACATTTCCTCCATAAGTGCAGGCCGTGCCATTCAGCCCTCATTCAATATGATTTGTAAATGGTTTTTCAAGGTATAATACTAAACCTTTCTTTGTAGGGCTACCAGACCTATGTTATAAAAGTCTAGATGACCACTAAGTGAAAGCAGAGAGGCAGAAAATTCTTAACTCTTTCCTGCCATTTAGTGATTGTGTGGATTTTTGCATCCCATATCTAATAGTTTGAGTGAGGCTGACTTCTTTGATAAGAGAAAATACAGTTTCTATGTTTATTGGCAACTGGCAACCCCTTATGGACTTTTTGCATAAAAATGAAAAAAAAGAACTTGTGATTTATGGCTTTGATGTAGACAGGAAAGAAGAGAACCATGATGTAACTTTAGAGAGGTTAAACTATAATTTTAGTTATAACTGCTGTGAAGAATATTGGAAACCACTTTTTTATTCCCTATATTTTTCTTTATAACTTGTACTCTTTTTTCTATTTTCTTTTTCTTTTGCACTTTTAGCTGTTTTTGTCTTTTTTTCAATTTTTCTGTTCTAATTTAGATTGTAGTTTTTATTCTTCTTTTTAAAAAATAATAGTTTGAGTGAGGACAACTCCCTGTTTGCTGTTATAGACAAAATGGCAAACTATGGTTTTTGGAATGGACATAGTAATTCATATATTGTACTTAATCATAATGCTACTTGATTGTTTTTGGCTAGCATATTGTGTGGTGCCATCCATGATGGTTTAGTATGATATGTGAATTCAGCCAACTGATGCTCCAAAATTTGAATCACTCTGTAGTCCTAATTAGCTTTATTTGGTATGCCATATTTACATTTGAGAGATGTTTAATTGTTATTGTAAAATTAGGCAAACTGGTAAAGGCAACCCTAAGACCTTTGAATGCTAATTTTGGAAAGTTTTTTTTAACTTCTTTTTTAAAACTACTGTCACATTGTGGATTTTCTGAGTGGCCATTGATTTGTTTGGAAATACAGGCAGATTTATCTTTGAACAGTATATAGGGGCTGTTAAGTTCCAACTGTTATACTGTCCATTTCCCTGTAAGTATAGTTCATTACTAAGTGGTACAAAATTCTGCTTCAGTTAGAATACACATAGTTGTTCCCATACATACCTACATACATACATAAGGAAGGGAACATCATGAAGCTTTTGATCAACTTTCATTTGAAAAGATGGAATTGTTAGTTTCACAGGAAAGATGTGGATGATACCTGGTCAAGATAGACTATTGTGCTCTGAAAAGTAGTCCTGCATGCTATAGGAACTTCTTTTCCATAGAAAGATAGATTGAATCCACTTCAGTTAACTACATTGCAGATTCTGAAATCTGAAGGTATATATGTTCATTGTGGTAGTGAGGATGATGATGATGGTGATATTGCTAATAACTTTGTTATGAAGAAAGCTTTAAAAATGTGAATTTTAAATATGTTTTATTATACTTACGTTGTTTTGATTTGACCACCGGACCAAATCAAAGTTCAATAAATTCTAATTCTAGGTCTAGTATCAGGATGAATATTGAAGCAGTTAGAGACTTCGCTTTTCCTTTATCAGAAAAAGATACAGAGGGAGGATGAGTGTGCTGTTGAGGAAGCTAAATGTGCACCCTGCCCTGCTTGGCAACCTCTAAACTAGTTGGCTGCTCATAAGCATAGCAGAAGACAACCAGGATTGAAGACACCAGATAGCAAATTGCTTGGCTTATATACATGGAATGGGAAGGGTCCATTTGCTTTTCTGACCTAGCTAGCAAAATATCTTCAGCCAACTCTGAGTGTAAGATTTTCTGATCCTGTAAAAGTGTAAAAATGCACCTTGATAAACTGAACAGTATTTGCGTTCCTGGGTTTCTGCTACATCTTCTAGATGTTTGCAGGAATAATTTGGAAAAATATGCTCATGTCATCTAATCTCCAGTCCAGTAGTACTAACATTGGCCAAAACAATTAATGTAAAATTATTGAAAAAGAAAGCCACTGCAGAAGGAGAAATACATTGCCTGTTATTTAATGTCCAGATAAGAAGTTAATAAATGGAGCAAAAAGAAAATAAATGCGTGTGTGCGTGTGTGCCTTTAAGTCAGTCTTTTACTCCTGGCAACTGCCTGGAGAAGTCCCTGCATTTTTTTGGCAAGATTTTCAGAAGTGGTTTGCCATTACTTTCTTCCTAGGGCTGAGGGAGAATGACTGGCCCAAGGCCACCCATCTGGCTTTGTGCCTAAGGCAGGACTAGAACTCTCAGTCTCCTGGTTTTTAGCTGGATGCCTTAACCACTACACAAACTGGCTCTTAAGAGTAAATGACCTGCAGTTAAATATAAATAACTCATGGATGATAATGATGCTATCTGTTCAATTGTGTCTGATTCTTGGCAATTCTATGGACCAGCTCTCTCCACATTTTCCAGTGTTGTATGCTTTTTCAGTTGTTTTATGCTCTGGTTGGCATTGGCTTTGATGGTGTCTAACCACCGTGTGTTTTGGCAGCCTCTTTTCCTTTTACCACTGACCATTCTGAGCATAACTGCCTTTTCCAGTGAGTTTGATCACATGACATGGCTGAGATAAGTAAGGCGGAATTTTATGATTTTGCCTTCCAGCAATATGTCTGGTTTTATACACTCCAGAACTTGCTTGTTTGTCACCTTTGCTGCCCAAGGAATGTGCTGGAGCCTTCTCCAACACCACAGCTCAGATGACTCAATTTTCCTCCTATAGTTTTTTCATGGTCCAACTTTTGCAACTGTAGGGAGCTATGGGAAAGATAGAGCAGACTAATCGGCATTTAGTTGCCAGGCTGATGTCCTTGCTTTTCCATATTTGATTCATGCTCATAATTGCTGTGCGACCTAGTGCAACTCAACGCTTTACTGCTGGACTTCATTCACTGCTTTGATCAATCTGCGATTCTAGGAGAATTTCTTATACGCATTCAATCTGTTCACCATCAATTGCTATTTTGACATTTCCATTCCTCGCAGTGGTCATGAGCTTGGTCTTTTTGATGTTCAAGAAGAGGCCAAATTTCTTGCTTTCTTCTTTAATCCTTCTGATCAGATGTTTCAGGCCTTCTTTGGTTTCTGAGAGGAGAGTTGTGTTGTCAGCATATCAAAGATTGTTGATGTTCCTTCCTCCAATCTTTACTCTGATTGTTGATTCTTCAGGTTCCAGCTTCATCATGATCACTTTGGCATACAGGTTGAATAAGAGGGGTGAAGAATGCAACCTTGCCACATTCTTTTCTCTATCTTGAACCAATCAGTGTCTCCATATGGTGCTCACACAGTGACTTCCTGATTTGTATACAGCGACTGCACTAACTTGACCAGATGTGTTGGCACCCGCAGGCCTTCTAGGGCTCTCCACAGCTTGTCATGATCAACACAATCAAAAGCTTTCTTGCTGTCAATAAAGCAGATGTAGATGTTCTTTCGATACTCTTGAGATTTTCCATGATCCAGTGTAGTTTTGCAATATAGTCATGAGTGCCGCGGCCCCTTCTGAAGTCAGCTTGGACATCTGGTAATTCCCTTTCAATGGTCAGTGCCAGATGCTGTTGTATGATCTTAAGGAGAATCTTGCTAGTGTGAGGGATGAGTGCAATTGTGCGGTAATTGGAGCAGTCCTTGGAGTCACCCTTGTTTGGCAATGGAATGAACATTGATCATTTCCAATCCTGTGGCCATGTGTTCATTTCCCAAATTTTCTGGCACAAGACTCTGATAGTTGTGGGTAGTACAGGCCTCAGCAATTCTGCAGGGATGGTATCAAGACCTGGGGCCTTGTTGTTTGGCAGTTGGCTCACTGACCACACGACTTCTTCCTGAAGGATGGCTGGTTCAATTTCTGCTTCCCTTTCCTCATCATCCTGAGGAGGCTGGGCCTCTTTGCTGCTGGCATATAGCTCTTCTGTATATTCTCGCCATCTGTTCTTGACACCTTGTTGTCAGACAGTTCTTTCCCTTGCTTGGTTTTGATGGTGCTTTCATGAGTAGTAAATGGTGTTTGAATCCTTTTGACTTGCACAGATGCATTCCTGAGGTGGCCCTTCATGCAGTCCTTTTCTATCCGCTTGCAATGCTGGTCTCAGTAAACTTTGTTGTCTTTCCTTGCTGCTCCTTGGAAATCTGCATTCCATCTCCTCGCTTCCTCTGTTTGCCCGCTGCTTTGGCTGCTTTTCTTTGCTCAGCTATTCTGACAGTTTCACCTGAGAGCCACTTGCGCTTCCCCCCGGCTTCTTGTACGGTATGTGTTCAACTGCTGTTTCAATGATGGTCGATTTAATTTCCTGCCACAGTTTGTCAACCATCTTCCCAGCAGTGTCCAGTAGTTCAAAGCTATTTTTTACCTTAACTGCATACATGGAAGGGATTTTGGTGCTGTCAAACTTCTTTGGTGGTGCTGTCTTTTTGATGTTGCATAATTAGACTCTGATCTTAGCCACCAACAATTCATGATCTGAACTGCAATTGGCACCCGGATATGTCTTGACATTGAGGACTGTACTGGTCCATCAATGGCTGCATAGGACATAGTCAGTCTGATTACGGTGCAGTTTATTTGGTAAGGTCCAAGTCTATAAGTGACGCTTGTGCTGTTTGAACCAGGTATTCATGATTCAAAATTGATTTTCATGGCAAAATTGTATCAAATGATCACCTGCATCATTCCTTTCCCCAAGTCCGAAGCTGCCAGTGATGCCTGTTTCTGCTTGGCTGACAACTTTTGCATTAAAATCACCCAGTATGTAAACAATGTCTTTTTGGACACTTGCTTCAAAGTTTTTTCGATGCTAGCATGCAAACCCTCTATTTCAAGCTCCATTGCATCAGTCATTGGGCCGTAGACTTGGACAACTGTGATTTTGAGGGGCTTGACACAGATTCAGATGATCATAATGTGATTGTTTACTGTCAAGAAGCTTTCTACTACTTGGGTGAGTTTCTTGCTTGTGATAAATGCCACTCCATGCATTTTCCTGGTGTCATGTCCCAAGTAATAGATAGTGAATTCCTCAGACTGGAAATAGCCATTTTCTATCCAATGTAGCTCACTGACACCAAGGAGGTTGATTTTCAACCTGGCCATCTTGCATTTGATGATATCCAATTTATCCTGGCTCATTCCTCAGACATTCCACGTTGCTATCCAATGTGTCTTTGTGCAGTGCAGATCCTTGCTTTCACTGATGGCTGCATGAGCAGCTGGGATGCCTGCTGGGTTTTCTCCAGATACATCATTAATTCCTTGACTACTCACTGCAGGTCCTTGCTCAATAATGACTCAATAGTCAACTTCATACAAGAGACTAAAAAGAGGCTAAAAAGTTATCATTGTCTGAGAACCTCAAGACTTCATTGCCATTCTTACAAAGAATTACTTGATCAGTCCTTTTATCACAGTCCCAATCAATTCATCTTCCCATTAATGAGAAAAAAGGATATTTTCTCCTGGTATATTAATTTGTTATATATATGCATTTGTTATATGAATTCTATTGGTGAGCAAATGTACTCCAACAAAAAGTTGTTGGTCAACATTTTATTTGCCATAGGTACAGATAAGATTTTCCACATGAGTTTCCAACTACTGCTATTGTAAGGATTTTTCATTTTATTGTTTCAATGTTTTGATAGCATGGGAGGTGAGAATTACATTGGAAAATCTTTATAGGAATGCTCCCTCGAGGCATATTAAACCAAGGTTTATGGTCCCTAAAATGTCATTAATATTAATTGCCTTGGATGAAAGAGAAATAGGTATGATTCAGTAGATAAAACACCAGTTTTATTTATTTAATATTTGGATGAGGCATCTTTTGTATGTTCAATTTCACTTCTCCCTTTGAAATTCTACCCCCAGGAATTAAGTTTTCAAATCAGGCAGATCTGTAACCACTTCATCAAATTTATCTTCCACTTTATAAATATGCAACTTCCCAGAAATAGAAGTACTGCTCATATCAAGTTTAGGTAACAAGAACATCTGCTGGCACATCAAACGGTAAGAGCTATATATCTTTTCCCTCACATTCAGAATATTAATAGGAAGTTTTGCATAATCTGAGTTGGTTACTTCGACAGTACAACTGAGACAAGACGCTTGTTTCCTGTCTCCAGGTCTATTTGTTTTGGGTGCAAATATATAAGAAGAATTGAACTGAAAGCCAAGCTTTAGTTCAAAGGTGCCAACAGTGGGCATACCATGACCCCTTATCTTCAGGACTGAATAATAGCTTTGTTTTTTTTTGTATTGGAGGTGACATTAATAAGAATAGAATCACAGATGCAGCAAAGATATCCTAGTACACAAATAATAGTGCAGAGTAATGTTCAAAGCCTCTTCTTAAATATAGTCAAAATGATAATTGCTTTTACTGTAACTTTTGCTCTAATAGTAACTGAGTAGTAACTGAACCCTGCATACTTAGACACAGATCCACTTCATGGAGTCATGAACAATGAGTCATGAAGTCCTGTTCAGGCATTGTGGGAAATATCAACCTATACGTGAACCACAGAATTGTTTATGATGATATTGTCCCACTGTACCTGCACATCTCCCCCATGGCTTGTTCCTGCCTTTTTGTGTATTAAATCAAAACATCAGAAATTAGTTATTACTTGTGTTTACCTGAACATGAGCAGAAGCAGCAGTGTATTTGAGAGTCCTGAAAAAGCGGGATTTCTGATCTCTTAGAAAATTTTACACACATTCAAGCATACAGAAACAGAAGCCCTTCTTGCACAGGAAGTAGGCGACCTTTGAGAGAGGTTAGGAGCATGCCTGTTATATGGATTGATGTTTCTTGTTCAGACAGGCTGAATAGGGCTTCTAATACAAGACTAGGGCTTCTAATATTAGAACTGGTTTTTTTAGAAGAAACATACTGAGTACTCCTTTGTCCTCCGTAATGTGCAGAGCAACTTATATTTAGCAGTTGATAATACAGATTGCAGCAGTGCAAAATGTACAGTATATATCCATGGGCACAGTATAGTTTGCATAGATTGTACTGAGCAATTCTCTTCATTCATCCCATCCCACATTCAGTTTATTCTGAGATTATTCATCCCTTTCTTCCTTTCTTTCAACATACTTATGTGGATACAGATCACAATGAGAGATCCGCTAATCTTCTCTGGTGCCTGTTGTAACCTGACTTGGAAAATGTAGCTAATCCATAATGGCCCTTCACCAAAAACACACAAGAGAAGAGAAGAGACTTCCCTTGTTCCTATCTCCTTCCTGCTTACTGTTGTTCTCAAAGTAAGCATCAGTCAGCTGAGTTACTGACAATAGTTAAGGATAAAATAGGGATAAATAGGGATAAATAAAATCCCTATTTTTTTTTTTTTAGTTTGGTATGCACATTAACAATTTTGAAAGAACATTGTAGACATTCGAAACAAAATGAATAGCTAATCTCTACCTCTAGCTTCACAAAATGCTTTCTAACCTCTCAGCTTAGTTTTGATTTTTGGGTGTCTGGAGGGAATATGCACACTCCCAAACTAAGTTGTTGGGCTGCAGCCATCCACTATTTTATTATCTATGAATATTTCTGGGGCCTGTGTAGGATCCAGTGGAAAAACAGATTATGTTGGAGATTGGTGTTCTGTGCTGCAATATGTTAGCTTCTCATTGAATTATGTCCCATATAAGAGTTATCAATGAAAAATCAGTGAGATGGTTTCCTGTCATTTTGAGGCAGAGAACACAAAAACTAGTGTAAACTGTAAAAGAGACTTAAGGTAGTTGAAAAACCTAATCCCAACCACTCAAATACACATATGGACACAGGAGAAAAAAGGAGAATCCTATTGCCACCAGCCCATTTTGTATCACTTCTCCCCCCACTCCATATGAAGTATAGTCTCTGCCCATTAAAATGTTGCCCACCATTGATATTTGTATGGATAGGTTAATGGAAATTACAGTGCACAGCCTAGAACTGAGAATGAGACTCATAAAGAAGTGATCTAAATAGCTCCCAAATCATTCTAATCTTTCAGATGATATATTTATAAAACAAATGCTAGAAATTTTCTTGTACATTACCTGTATTTATCTGATATTCCAGTCCATGTATTTCATATAGTAATGGCTCAAGTAAAAAGAAAAGAAATACAATGTAAGATAATTGAGTATCATTTTTCTCATTAATTTGAAAACTTTTAAAAATAAGAAATAAGCTGCAATTCTCCATGTGGTCATTTGGATATATGTTCTATTAATTTCATGGTGATTTCTACATGTGGAACTGAATGCAGCATTTTTTTTCAACCTGCATCATTAGACACTGACTTTAAAAATGCATTATTATCAATTAATAAACTATTTGGTTTAAATAGCAACATAGGTGATTACCCCACATTCTGCAATTGCCTTTTGAAGTTTATGAACTGGGGGGAAAAAAAGAACAAAGTGCAAAGACCAGGTGAAGGATGGGATTTTGTATAAAGCCATGCCTATTCTTTTAGTCCCCAGTATAGTCAGCCAAATAGAATTAAGTCATTCAATATGAAACAAAATGCATCTATAGGATATCCAAATTGGCTTTGTTGGACTATGCCTGCAGAGCCTAGGATTTTGCAAATAAACGAATGTACTGATTTCTCCCCCTGTGACCTGATTAAAATGATTACACAGCATTTCCTTTTAATACTCTACATGTGAACAAAGAGATATGCAGACTCTACTGTCAGATGTTCCACATTAAACAGAACCATGCATCTTAAGAACACAGGATTAATTCATGAAAGGTGCAGGTCTCTGGCTCCCTCAAGAATTCCTATCTGAAAACTCACTGTATTTTTGAAAGAATGCACTGGCTGAAAGAAGATACTAGCTGAAAAACAGGAAACCTTGGGCACAAGATTCACTGGGAATCTCACTAGCATTAGTCCCAATTGAAGGAATGTCATGCATGTCTCAAATGAACTGCCATTCACTTCAGCACCTAGCAAAGAGTTAGTACATTAAATGATGCAGTACTCAAGAACAGATTGCAGATCCATTGTGCCACTGAAACCTTTCATTGGAATACTTAATTTGCCACTCTGAAGGTAAAAGATCCAAAATCTGAGATTTGTTAAAGCATATGGCATAAGTATTGTATTCCTTTACAGTCAAGAATATCAGCTAAAAAAATTGATACTTTAGATATATATATGAAGTTGCATCCTTCTTCCTATAATGCAGGCTCCAGGATTTGTTGGATCTGAGGTCCTTAGAGAGCTCTTCTCTCTAAATTGAGGACCACCACTATTGCTACTGCCTCTGTGCTTGACCAAGGGTCCCCATACTTTTGTGGGTCCTTTGCTTCTTCCAAAATCTTTTGACCAGATTACAAGTTGCCCAAACTGTTCCATAAGTATTCTATGAGATTTTTCCAGAACCCATTTTAGTATCAATTTTTCCCTTTGAGCCTCTTCCAAAATACCTTCCTTTAAGGGACTTCTGGGGGAGTAATGGTGGATTGAGGACGGTTCCGTTTTCATGGAGCTGATGACCGTGGTGGCTTAGAGGAGCTGGCAAAAGGTCTGGCATTTCGGAACCATCTCTGGACAAAGGAGATGACTGAATCACCCACAAGTACCCCTTACAGAGGCTCCCTCTGAAGAGGTTGCGTTTTAGCGATCTCCAGCAGGTTGAGTGTTCCGAGAGTCATGAGAAACATCGAGCCCAAGCTGTTGCTCAGGGCCTTCAAAAGGACACTAGATTTGCTTTCACTTCCTCTTTTAATTACCACTGGAAATGACTTATTACTGATCTGCTTGGACATTAAAAACCTTCTGAAAGGCCAGTTGCTGTACACTGGAAGAATTTCCTTCTATCCTGGAAGAAAGATTTAAATAGATTTAAAGGTTAAAAAGAAAAATCTTAACTTTTAGAAAAAGCAATAGGGAATTAAGAATGCTGGGGACAGTTAAGGGACCAGATGGATTTGAAAGAATAGTTTTTTTGTTTTTTTTAATGGACTGTTTTAAATTTTATAAAAATACAGCAGATGGTTTTGGATTTAATTGTAATAAAACCTATTGTGGGAAAGTTTTGGCTCTGAAAATAAACAGAAGATAAGACTGGGCTTTGAAGGTTAACTAGATGGAACCAGAGGGCAATTAAAGAAAAAGATATATCCTAACATAATGGAAGAAGATTGTCTTACTATAGAAGGTTTTAAATCTGTTTGGGAACAATGTGTTTAGGACTTATTTTTAAAATTGGATCTAAAAGAGTTTACAGAAAAAGAAAAGATTCTACTGGATAAAACAGAGGCTGAGGATGATTTGAACAAGGAGTTTAAAATGGATTTTAAAGAAATACCAGATTATAAAAGATATATGGAAGATATCAAAAATATGTTGTGGATCTGAAAATGGACTTAAAGATGTTTGATTACAAGAGTGACATGGAGAAAGAAGCTGTAATAGATATATAAACTTTTCTGGCTGATGTTTTAACAATTAAAGTGGATATCCAGATTACAAATTAGAAAAATGAGTCAAAATACCTTCCTTTATATGTGTGTTATAACCAACTTCTTTAAATTGCCCTTTGGGGAGAAAGATGGGATACAAATCAGTCAAAATTAAAAAAAGATAAATACAAACTGCCCTGCCTTCTTAATCTTTTCCTAATTATTTTTCCTGGGCTCTTTTCACACTCAAATTTAGTCTTTAGGTTTTTCCCTACAACCCCATTCCCTGAACTTCATTTCTTTCTGTTGCCCCAAGATTTTCCTGACTCACATGATGCTATGTGCTTGCTATAGATAAGGAGATTTGGGTCTGGTTAGAATTGCTTAGGAGCCCTATGCATGCTGGTTTGAGTTCTACAAGGAAGAAAAGTAGGATATAAACAGTAATGCTGAACCTTTCTGTCCATAGCATATTTATTCTTCTTCATACAGAAACTTCATGATTTATACTTCTTTTTTAGGTCAATGAGTGTCAAAACATGGAAAATGAACATGTTATGACATCACAGTAGCTCTACATATAGAGGCATATAGGTGACAGCCAGTTTTAAAGCATTAAAAGAATAGCTCTCATTTCATTATATATTTCTTTAGTAAAATTATTTGTTTGGGGTTGTATATCTTGCTAGAGCACATTATTCTCATGTGGATCTTCCTGATTCAATCCTGGCATTTTCATTTAAGAGGAGACAGTATTAGGTAGCAAGGCCAGGAATAACATAGGAGATTTTCTGCCTGTCAGCAGACAGTTCTGTGCTTTGTTTGCCATTGGTCTGACTCAGAATAAGGTAGTTTCATTTGTTCCATTCCTTTTATGTAGATAGATTACATCTGTTTCCTAGGTACATCTTCCCATAGGGGTAGTTTTACTCATTTGTATTACAACAAATGCTGAAAGTATTCACTTCTATGATATCCTTCTTGAAAAACATAATGAACTGACTTCTTTGCATCAGAGGCACAGCTAAGCAGTATATTATATATTTATTTTTTAAAACTATTTGAAAGTGTTGGCAGATTTGAGCAATTTCTTGTTCTTTCCCTGCAGAAATATTAATCAAACTGCTGGTCTTCAACTATAAAAAGCAGTATAAGATTCAAGTATCACATGAGTAAAAGCAGGAGCATACAACATGAATAATTCAACAATAAATAAAAAAACCCACAGTTTTCTTATAAGAAAATATAAGGAATTTAATAAAAGTAGTCAAGAAGTATATTGCAATGTAGTTTTACCCATTTTTGATTACTGCTTTCAATGTAACATGATACTACTCTATCACTTTGGGTAAATAGAAATGCTTGAATCTAGGCCACCAAGATGTGACTTTGGTTGAAATTCTACTACTAAAATGTTCACTTAGTAATTGAAGTGGGAAGATGACATATTTCCCAAGAATTAGGTCATGTTTGAACTGTGTTTCCTATATAATCAAAGTGCTAATCTGGCTACATTTTAAATTTAATGTTTTATCCATTCTGGATCCCTCCAAATTCTCAAAACCATGCTGATAAACAGCATGCAGTCATATGCCAGATAAATATGTTTGGAGATAGTGAAAGCCATGAACAAAGGGTAGAGAAATATAAATAAGATTAATGAACTGTGCACACGTGTAACAGTGAAGGAATTGTGGGCATCTATAGGTCTTACAGAACACAATGTGTTAAACATTTTTATTCATGATTTTAATGATTGTTCCAATGCATAAAAATGAATTTTATGTAACATTTCGAAATATGATTCAGTCAGTGGAGGACTCTTCAGCACAGTCTTGTGAAACAAAAATTGAATTTAAGAATTATGATAGTATGCCTTTATTAAAGCAGCAGTAATTTCATTGAGAAAAATAAACACACAATAATGTAGGGAAGCACAGATTGGGCCAGTTGCAATTGCAGTCATGCTGGATAATCACCCAAAGTCCAGCTGTTCAAAATCTGGACCTATCCCTGAGCAGGGAAGTCTAGGTGCAGGTGGGAGCGAGTGGGTGGATTACATTTATTACATTTTGCTTAGACTAAACCACAGAATTGCTTGTATAGAAAAGTGGGAAAATTAGGCAAGAGCATAGTTGCTGATGCTTTCTTTCCTCTTCAGTTCCTCTTCTAGAGACATAAAAGACCCAGAATGAACATTCACTTTTTCTCTGTCTCTCTGTAAGTGTATTGGAACTGTCAGGCAGCTAGCACCAGGTTGATAAAGTCTGAGCTAGGATATTCTCAACAGATTTTGGGGTGTGAAACTACCCACGTTTAACTAGCTTTCCTTGGTGGTTCTGTTCCTTATACAAAACAGAGTGAATAGCACCAGGGTGCTTTGATTTAGTCAGTAATGTAAATTTAAGAGCATCTCTCTGCAGTGTTTTCCAGAGCAGACTGTAGCTACAGACATCTTTTAAAGGAAGAAGTCTGTCAAAGGCAATGGGTTCATATTGTCATTGCAGGAGGTCACTTTGTTGGTTAGCCTCCCTCTGTGCTGAAGAAATTCCTTTACAGATTCTCTCAACAGTACTCCCATGATATATTGGGACACAGTGTGAGGGGTCATGGTATTTACAAGATCTCTTATGTTTTCAGAGAGAGAGAGAGATGACCAGAAAACAGATTTCAGGCCCTCAGGCTGAAAAAAAAAGTGTGTGTGTGTGTGTGTGTGAGGTGGTTAGCGAGTGCAAAAGAAAGAAAGAGATATTGGCTTGGCTGTCTGAGGAGAATGCAATCCAGAAGGCATATCTAATTGATTGAGAGGGCTTTCATGGTTCTGTGTAAACAGTGTTTTGCACAGTGTAATTCTTTCCTTAATTAAGCATCCTGAGGATTGAGTTAATCAACAAACAAGTGCAGAGAGTCATCACTCTTGAGCAGTCAAAAAAATGCTGTATCTACCAAGACATACTGAAAAGGAAAAGTCTGATTGGCAGGCTTGTCAAAATAAAGGGCTTAAAGCTAGTTTCCAAAGTTCCCATATATTGTAAAGAATTAATAGCCTGGTTTTCTGAAGCATTTAACCTAGTAAAACGTGTATAAAATAATGACTGAATAAGATAAGAGCATGAAAAGTGAGACAGCTTGCCAAATAAATAAGAAAAATGTTCAAAGACTATGGCTAAGGAGCATTAGACATGTAAATATTCAGTTAATAGTCACCAAAGTTGAAGGCTGAATCTTCATATTTCCAAAACTGGTTTTTGATTACTATTCCTCACCCTCATCCCCCTCCTCAACTATGCATTAACATTTAAAATGTTGAAAATGCAACTGTTTTATCTGAAATAAGAAGGATTGATGTCTACCTGATGGAAAGGATTTAGTCCTGTTTATTTATACTCCTGCTTTTCTTCAAGGACTTCAGTATTATATACATAGTACTTCCAAACTCATTTAAGGATCACAACAACCTTGTGAGGTAGATTAAGGTTAGAGAAAATGGCAAGCCCAGGGAACTGAGTAAATTACATGGTAGCTTTGAATCTGGTCTCCATAGTCTTATTCCAGAACCATTACTCTGCACTCATTATTTATTTATTTATTTTTAACTATCCTGGCAGATCCTCTAATTCTAACTACTGGTCATCTAAGTTACCATATGAATTTCTGTATAGCAAGCTAATATGTATATATTAAAGAGGATCAACAATATATATGGTGATATAGTGACAATAATCCCAATACACTGTAGATACTAAACTCTTGTTCAGATTGCACTGTCCAGTGCAGACTGTAGAACCTGTTATATTAACCACAATTCTGATGAATAGCCAGTCTACTGAAAATTGTCAGTGAAAATGCCTTGACTCCAGTTAATTAAAAATCATTGTATTTCTTTTTAAATTTCCATTTATAATTTGTACAATGAATTTTAAAGTTTGAACATTTTATTTAAACCACTAATTGATTTTTTATGTTTTAGTCAGGAAGCAAATTCTCAGCCTTGATGTATTGACTCAATCATTTATTTTCATAAAGAACTGATGAATTCAGAATACATATTTCTTCTTTGAAAAATTATCACTTGCAGGTATGCAACCTTTAAAAAATGCAGGCCAGCAAATGTAAAACTACTGGCACATCCTCAACAGCCTCTGATATTTTAAACTTCTTTTGTATAAGATCACAAAGAGCTGAACCAACTGGATGTTTTGTAACTTTGCCATATTATTTGATATCGTTGATGCACATTTTATGTCATTTAATTGCAGTGTGTATCTTTGGACACTGAGCAAGTATTAACTTGATTTCTACATTCCTAATTTAGTGATAACCAACAGCCAATGCCAGATCTAATATTTGAACATAAGGCTATATAAGTAAAGGCACCTTCAAGTCTAGCTTGACACATGGAGACTCACATGGGCATACCAAAGTTTTCATTTTTATTTACCATTTGTCTCTTGGAGGCTGTGGTGCATGAAACATTCACTTCATGTGTCTGCCCCTTCTTTTATTCTTCCATTCGCTTTCAGATGCATTCCTCAGTATACCATAAAACTCTTTCCATACTAACTCAGAATTCAGGTCCACTGAGCTGAATAGGACTCACTTACCGGAATGTGTACAAGAATGCACTCAAAATATGCCCATTGCATGTGGAGGAAAGGTGAGTAACATCTATTCTGAATGAATATTGTAAAAACAAGTTTTTTTAAAAAAATTACTTATGTTGAGATGTATTCTAAGTTTTGAAGACCATTATTGGAAAGTCATGGATAAGTTCTACACTGAAGCCTCTTTTGTTTGTGAGATGCTGCAATAACAATAGCTTTCCCAATGAAATTCCTGCTCAGTAGGCATGTGACAAACAATACAGTACAATATGTACTGTGTTTAGAAAATGAATGCACAGCATACGAAATAAACACCATGTTATTGTGAGAGAAGTAGGAGATCCAAGACAGGATACCTTCTTCTAGTGACCAAGAATTCTGTTGTTGCAGGCTCTAACTGCTTTCTTTTTTAACTAGAATTTTCTGTCTCAGAAAATGTGCAGGCATGAAACATTGTTCTCTCATTCTGCATATTGAGGGGGGGAGAGAGAGAGAGAGAAATCAATTCTGTTCTGTACTTTGGGAGAAGCTGAGAACACTCCTGTTCTTTTCCACTGTCTTTTTGGTGCCTTTGTTCATTCTCTAGTATTGATTTGCTCTAATTACTAAATTAAAAATTTAATCTAACGGAAGGGGAAACTTATTAAATGATTGCCTGGAGAATAATCATACTCACTATATTTAATTTTAATTAAATTTAAAGATAAATGAAGTCAAATTAGATTTGGGTTTTGTTCTGGCAACCTCTCCTACTTTTGGAATTTGGTTTCCATTAACTACTCCAAGGCCAAATGTTGCTGTTGGTTTAAACCACACATACACACATGCACACACACAAACACATGCACTTGTATTACCATGCCTTAACCAGTTTCACAACTGACCTTAAGAGCGAACTCAGTATAGTCAGTTTCTTAATAACTTAAGTCAGTTTCCAGTAAGACTGAAAACTCCCCAGCTTGATTTTTCTCATTTAAGTAATGCATCTTTCCTTATCAGTTCCCCATAAGTAAGAACTGGTAGGACCACAGCTTTAAAACACATTATATTTGGCAACATATGGAAGCATGTTTACCTGAAAGATACGTAATAAAACAGTGGATTTTTGAGGGGAAATAGCATCAGGTTGATGGATTGAACATCATGTGTTCTATGAGTTCTGTGATGGGATATGAAAGTCATGTAGATTCACATCTGTTTTCCAACTGGGGGAAAACTAAGATTTCCTAAAGATAGTGACATGAGGCAGTTCAGAACTCAGGCCCATTTCTAGGCTCATCACTATAATGGCATTTTTTCAACACTTCTTATTTAGTTCACACACTTTCTGTCATCTCCTAGATTTTTAGATACAGTACATTTTCTGGTAGTTACATAGCATTGCCTGTTCTCAACTGAACATTTGCCTTATTTCTTCTCTGACAGTTACCAACTGTAAGCTTTTTTGAGTGTCTACTGTCTCTCATTTCTACTAAAAAAACATGGAATTTTCTGTCTATGAACCTGGAATAGTAGGGAAAATAATTTGAGGACTTAAGTAATTCTAGACCAGCATTTTGTTCACACAAGTATATATATATTTGCCCAAGGACCCCTATTACCAGTAGGGGGTCCTTGGGCAAAGACCCTCTAACGCTTCATCTGCTTACCTCAAAATATGAGAGTGATGTGAACTAAGAGAGTCATGCTGGCTCAGAAGTTGCCCAGATTAACAAGGTCTGTACCAGATGTTGAGGAACCAGGACAATCTGATGATAAGTGGGCTACTGAAACAAGCCATACATGGACAAGACAAGAGAATCTGAGACTGAAACTGAACAGTACTGGAGGAACATATGAGAGAAAGAGAAGACACATAACACCTGTGCAAAGTGGTTGCAGTACCTGAAAGCAGACCACAGCAATCTCCCAGAACAGAAACCAGTCACCATCACAGTAGCAGACATCCAACAGCAGGTCAAGAACACAAAGAGCTGGACAGCACCTGGCCCAGACATGATCCACACCTACTGGCTAAAGAAACTAACTGCAGTGTATGAATGCCTAGCAGCACAGATGAACCAGCTGCTAGCAGCAGGCTCCCACCCAGACTGTGTAGCACAAGGAAGGACAGTGCTGATCATGAAAACCCCCCACAAGGGAACAGCACCGTCCAACTACTGGCCAATAATCTGCCTCCCCACAACATGGAAAGTCCTATCAGGCACTATAGCCACCAAGCTACAGAACCATATGGGCCAGTACATGAGCACAGCTCAGAAGGGCATTGGGAACAACACCAGAAGCTCAAAACAGCAGTTGCTCATAGATCGAGCAGTCACCCAAGACTCAAGGTCTAGACAGACCAATCTGAGCATAGCCTGGATTGACTACAGGAAAGCCTATGATGCAATGCCACACACATGGATCTGTGAATGCCTGGCATTATACAAAGTCAACAGGACACTAAGGACCTTCCTCAAGAACTCAATGGGACTGTGGAAGACTGATGTGAAGACCCGGAAGCTCCTCACAATGTATGGAGGTTTCCACCCCAAGTTCAACACCCAGAGACTGTACACCAGCTGGAAAGAGGTGGGAGGGGTCTGGTGAGTGTCAAAGCCAGTGTCCTGGATGAAACCCACAGCATCCAAGAGTACATCAGTAAGATGGCACCCACAGATCAGCTGCTGAGAGAATGCCTGAGGCAGGCATGGGAGGACATTCAAACAGAGAAAGTGCCATGGCAAGACAAGAACCTGCCTGGGATATACCATCAACAGATAGCTGAGGTGGCTGATAATGGGAAATCCTACTAGGGGCTGGAAAGGGCTGGACTAAAAGACAGCACTGAGCCACTGATCATAGCAACACAAGAACAGACACTAAGCACCAGATCCATAGAAGCAGAGGTCTAGCACACTAGACAGGATCCAAGGTGCATATTGTACAGAGAGGCCTCAGAAACACTCCAACACATAGTGGCAGGGTGTAAGATGCAGGCAGGAACAGCATACACTGAACGGCACAACCAAGTAGCTGGCATTGTGTACAGGAACATCTGCACAGTGTATGGGCTAGACCCCCCCCAAGTCCAGATGGGAGATTCCACAGAAGGTCATGGAGAATAACAGAGCTAAGAACCTGTGGGACTTCCAGATCCAGACGGACAGGCAGGTACTGGCTAATCAACCAGACACCGTGGTAGCAGAAAAGGACCAGAAGACAGCAGTGGTGATAGATGTAGTGGTGCCAAGTGATGGCAACATCAGGAAGAAGTATGAGAAGCTGGAGAAGTATCAGGGCCTGAAGGAGGAACTAGAGAGGATGTGGAAAGTAAAGGCCAAAGTGGTCCCAGTGGTGATAGGAGCACTGGGGGCTGTGACTCCTGAGCTGGGAGAATGGCTCCAACAGATCCCAGGAACAACATCAGAGCTCTCTGTCCAGAAGAGCGCAGTGCTAGGAACAGCTAAGATACTGCGCAGAGCCTTCAAACTCCCAGGCGTCTGGTAGAGGACCTAAGATTGAAGATGACACATCCCACCCATAGGGGTGAGAGGGGATTTTTTTTTTTGAAATAAAGCCAATAAGCAAGATGTTTATTATTTAGGTTAGCAATATTTATAGCCCACCCATTCCTGGTGGATTCCAGGCAGGGTACAACAAAGTTCAGAAAATATACATTAAAACAGATATAATTAATAACAACACAAGAAAAACAAACAAAACAGATATTTCAAAGGTGCCATTCACTTAATCTGCTGGAATGGTGCTGCTTTAGCTTGTTTTTGAGTAAAATGGCTGTAGAGTAAGGGGTCACCCACGCTCTCAAGGGCATAATACTCTATAAAATGGGAGTTACCACCATGAGGGTCTATCACCGGCCAACATCTGATTAACACTGAGGAAGGGAAATCATAATGGGCCTTCTCTAAATGACTGAACTGGACAGGCTGATTTGATTTTGTCAATACATTGCCTGAGTATCCTTTAAAGGTGATAGCCAGTGGAGTAGCCCATTTTCTTCATATTCTCCATCTACCATTATTAAGGACCATAATGCTCCTGATACTAAAAATGGGATTTATTAGTATTATACTCCATGAATTTACTTAATCCCATTTTTAATCAGTCCAGATTAATGATTCATATATTATAGTAAGGATTTAACTGTACTTTGTTGAGGAAATTTGTTCTGAATCTCCCACCATTCAGCTTTATCGAAAGCTTCTTTGTATGACTCTCATATTCTAGCATCACTGTATAGTAAAGAAAAACAGTATTTCTTCTTCCCAATACTTGCATAATTTTGTACATGCAAACAGTTACATTATAGGTGAATTGTTTCTGATTACAGATTATTTAGAAGCCTTTTTCAGCTCTTCAAATGCCTTTCTGAGGAAAGGAGGAACAGAGACCAGAACTGTATACCAAATCAAATACTTTTGTTATGCGTATTTTGGACCCACATGATTTAGTACTTTACAATATTTGTTCCTAGTATAAACAGATTTCAGTCTGTTGAGGCTGAAAATATATGCAAAATTCTGCAGAACATGGCTGTAATAAGATGGATTTCATCACTTCAGTCTACAGGTAGGAGCTACCATTTAAATGGCCATTTGTAGGAAAATTACTGTAGTTGCAAATAGAAAAGTAACAGATTAAAGAGAAAGGTTTTTCCCCAGTCTTTTTTCTTTCTTTCTTATGCTAGTTTTCAATTTAGAGAATCATCTTCTTAAATATAAGCCAATAATCAAAATTATGATTCATTCCCTTCATTCTGAAATGGTACAGTCCATGTGACTACTTAGTTACCATGTCATTGTGGCTAATTTGCATAAATAGTACTTTTGTGGGTGGTGTCAACCTGTGCCTTCTCCCAGCCCAATGGGATTTTGGAAAGAAATTATGTCAAGAAGCTTGGGACTATCAGCAGGATAGTACTTTAAAAACCGAACTGAATGGGACAAAATTTGGTGTGAAGGGAGAAGCTGGCAAAAGAAAGACTGAGTTTGAAAATGGGACAGATCAGGTTAGGGGCTGGGGAGAAAAATATTCCAGAAAAAAAAATCCCTTAATGCATCTCAATAATTAGAATATTACTGATTATTATGCTCTGATCTCCTACACCCTGCAGGCTGCATAGAGTTGTGACTGAAGAACAAATATAGCCTGCCCTGAGTTGCCCAGTCCATACATACATACAAAGAGATATAGATGAAACATGAGGGGAGAGCAGAAACATGCCACATGTTCCTTCATTACACATAACAAACTACAGATGTCTGTTATGGCCACTAGTACTAAATGAGGTGGAAAGATTTCTAGAAACCGTACTATGCACATTTTCCCTATCTTTTAAACATTTATGGAAGGAACTCACATGACAGAAGCCTACATATAGGTACAAATTAAGCATTTTAAGGGGATGACTATACTAGAATTGTCTTTGACAGCTAGTTTCTTTTCTGGAGGACATTTTTTAAATGGAACAAGATTCTCCCAAGGAGGATATCCAGACTGTTGGAAGACCTGAAAGGCCTGGCTGGGGACAGATCATCCTGGAAAAGATGCCAGCCCTTTGAGATAGGCCAGGTCAGGAAACAAATCCCACAGGAAATACTAGAACTCTGGTTATGTAGGCTGAACTAACAGAATCTTGAAAGCCTGACAGTGTTTCGCTTTCTTTCCCTTTTATATCAAAGACAGTCAAGGTGGGGTAACTTTCAGGTTCCTTTCTCACACTTCCTTGAAGTTTCATGGCCTACTCTGACATTTTAAGGACAATACTGCAATCTTAAATAAGTCAGTCTACATACAGGTTAATTATCGCTTCTGCTTTTTGACACAGCTAATCCTCAGTTGTGTATATATTGATTCTTTTCAGGTAGATGAGATAAGGAGTTGTAAGTCAATTTGTAGTGTTTTTTAGTTTTGCTGTTTGGCACATGAATGCCTATGATTACATTTTCATGGGACCTGAAGACCTTTTCTCTATTTAAATTCTTTATTTAAGTGAAAATATCTATATGAAAGAGAATATATGACAAGAGGGTATGAGTTTAAATACATATGTACAAATCTTGGCTAGCTAACTCTTCCTTCAGTGTTAAATATAATAAGCAACTGAGTTTGAATATAATTTTCTTTTATTTAGACATTTCTTATTGAATTAGGAAATAGTATAATAGTGGGCATCATAATCTCCAGAATATATAAGTAATAAACAAAGGTGAAAAATGGTAAAATAATGTTAAATAATTCATTCTTACTTCAGTGTATTTGCAACAAGAGGGACAGAAATTACAATGTATGTACATCTAAAATCTGTCTCCAAGAAAGCAAGCTAAATACTACACTCATTCGTTTATGCTATAGTAACAACATGTAAATGTTGAAAGGATAGAAAAACTAAAATATTCACTAAGTGTTGAATCTAACACTAAGTTCACTTCTGCCATATACCTCAGTGACATAAGTTTCTATTTTGGGGAGGGGGGTGGAATCAGCCACCAAAATGTGAACAGCTTAAAGCCATTACTCTCTCACGATTTTATATTGTAGATGTAATAATTTGCTTAGTTTCCCAAGCTTTTTTATATTTTTCTCACTTTGATTACAATTTGTACTAAACGTGTGCCTCCATGGGGACCTATAGTCAGCCAACATTTACAAAAGCTGCAGAGCATTCCTTTGGCTTTGAATGCATCAAACATTTTCAAGTAAGTTTGCAAACGTATTAAGAAGCTCCGCATCCCTCCATTTTCTGCACTGCTTCTCCTGGCCCCCTTTCCCTCACTCCCAGCCCCCGATCTTTCTCTTGCTGGCTTCTTTCCCCTTCCCTCCTCCTTCACCAGTTAGCAGCACAAATTTCTGTTTGTGCCAGTGGGGTGGCCTGGCGAGACCGCAATTGCTCTACTTCACAGATTGACGAGCCCTCAGATGCCGATTTACTGTACATGGCAGCCACTCTGGAGCCGAGGCACATCTGGAGTGGAGTAAACTTACCGAGAAACAGGGGCCAGCTTTAACTGGAGCCAGTGGAACTGAGAGCAGCCGATGAAAAGCAGCCTTCCCGCCTTCTCCTTCCCCTCATCCCCGGGTAGATTTCCTAATGTAAACAGAGCTGAAGGGGGGAAGAACACAGTAACTCTTTGCAGAATGTTTGTTGTTTAATGTTCTTTATCTACTTGAGGTCAGAATAGAGCCTTAGAAAAACAGAAGCACTGCTTTTCATCTAAATAACTAAGAACCTACATATTACTGTAGTTTTTTTTTTTTTTTTAAATATCAAATGAAATGGAAAAGAATGGCACTTTAGTGTTTATTTGTTCTGTTTTATTATTATTTAGTGGCTAATTTCATCATCTGGAGCTAAATTAGAAACAAGCTCTTTGTGCTAAAATTCTCAGCTTTTTTTTTTAATATACAGAACACTTTAAACCACAAACAGCATGCAGTTTCTGTTTATAGCTCTATTGTGTTAATGGGATGGCTAAATAGATGCACAGATCCACCATACGAAGTAAAAACGTGGGGTTTTCTCATAAAAGATTACACAGGTTACTCCCCCTCCAGAATAGAGCCTTAGAAAAACAGAACCCTCCAAAATATTTCCATGCTTTGTTTTACTAATTGGCAAGCAGCTTATATATTCTTGTGGCAAAAGCTGATTGATTTTTTTCAGGATTCTGCTATTTGCCAACAAATATAAGTTTTTTATATTTGTTGGCAATTCAATGTAGAATGGGGAATTAGGTATTGTTTTATAGGTAAAGCTAGGCAAATAAAATAAGGGAGCCGTGGACAGAAAAAAAGGAATTGTAATAGGGGTTTCATACTTCAGAATTATTATAACTACTTGGGTGGAATTTTTGAAATACTAACCCATTAAAGATAATATTAAAACATGCATAGTCAGAATATGCACTCCAGATTTTTGGATTTCAGCTCTTATTAGCTCCAGACAGCGTGGCTCATGGCAGATAATTATGGAATTGTAGTCTAAAACATCTGAAGGATACATTACATTGACTGTTAGGGAGGCCTACAAAGCACATGAATATCCTCACCAGCATTTAGGAATTTCTTTTCTGTATGGGCCAGTTGCCTTCATATCTTATACTGAAAGAAAAAGTTAATTCAGAATCCCACAAGGATTTGTACAGGCTCAGAGATGTCCATACACTTGAAAGAGCTGCATACTCTATGAGCTTATACGCTTGCTAAATAAATGATAGGTACTAGCAACACCAGCCCAATTAATGTGTATATTTAGTTTCTCCCCAACTTTGGGACAGTCCTTTTAGAACAATGAGGCAAAATAAATAACCTTGCTAATGTTTACTTACGTTACTTCCTTCCCTGGTAAGAAAAAACACTAAAGTGCCAGAAAACAAAGACTACTGATAAAGATAGGAGTGGGAATAGTTACGAGTTGGAATAATTAAGAAGTACTCTATACTATACCAGCAGGTATAATGGCATACATATCCATTCTCATGTTGGGTTTATGCCTAGGTAAATTTAATATTTAATTTGGAAAAGTATGTGTTAAATGCTTAGATGGCAAGATTCTTGGGAATCAAACACAGGATGAAGTAATAAATATCAAGAATAATTTTATATATTAAATAAAATAGATTAGATAAATATCTTAGCTTGGTCATTTATTAGACCAAATATCTTCCTAGGAACTCCTTTGTAGTGATTTTATGTTTACTTGCCTGCTATAAATACTTTTCTAGCAGAATTTGTAACTCTAAAAAGGAAATTAAATTATGTGGCTTCTGATTTGTGGGGTTATATGAAGATTTGCCCAGCTGAAGTATAGTATTGATTGATTAGCTGATATAATTTTCTCTTCCTTTAGTTTATACTCTGAAAAGTTCATTTGGGCTTCCCCCTAAAGCCCAGGCATTCCAGGGAGTCTACATTGAGGAGAAATATTTTTTGTTCATAAATTACAGACCATTTTTTTATATGTAAGTAGATTTATTACATATTTTCAAACCTAAACCATAGGTTTAGTCTGCTACAGGTCTCCTTTTTTTATTTTGGCCAGAAGATTTCCTCCTTATATGAATGATACTTGCGAAGAATCTGGAGAATAGCCATTTATAGTTCCTTTTCTTTGAGCAGGCAGTTCAGAATTGATATAATGCATGTAACATAAAAGGTTGAACAGGAAAACTGTAAGACAAAAATAGTAGAGACAGGCAATCATGATTATTCCATACGGATGAATATAGAAGAACGGTCATTCTGAAAAGCTTGTGTCAGCCATTCAGGAACAGATACTTAATTTCTGTTCCAGACACATGATATGGAAATACTGTAACATCACAGACACTGTGGAGCCATTGCTTTAGAAATGTATGAAACCGCTATCTGAATTTAGTGTAAGACTTCCAATCTGTGAAATGTTTTAAGTATAGTTTTAACTCAGCAAGTGTACAAAAATTATATGTATTCACATTAGTCCTGAGGCTTAAAGCCAACGAACTACTAAGTTACTTTGTGGAACATATCCCCAATATTGAAGTGAGCAGATTTGTTCTGGACTGAAAAGGTTTTCAATATTATTTATTCCTATGGCAAGAAATTATGTAAATGCAGCTATCCCTGGGAAGGGATTTTGAAAATGACATGTAAACCTATCCAAAAGATTGAGAGTAATTGAGATATTTGCTGTTCTAGTGAAATGCTGCACCAGGTTGGTGAGCCCCCTTATTTCACACTCACCAACTGGAGTGATAACTGTTCCACTGAAGATGGGACATTGTGTCATATATCATCCAGAACAGCAAGCTAGATGTAAGACAAGCCAGCAGGGCACATAGTTTTATTGTTCAATGCATACTGATATGCCCCAAGACTTTCTGCCACTTGAAGTGATTGCCCCATTCTGTTTCAGCTGTGTTAAAGTCGTGAAAAGGGTCCATGTCGGTAACCTATGATAGATTGTATCACAGCAAGTGTTTCTGTTTCAAAGGGCCATTCCCATACACATACCCCCAGCACCAATGCATACATTGGAAACTTATGATGGAAATTTATAAAATTTATAACCATGGAGGGGCAGTAGACTTCTCTTTGATACCTATCTAAGGTCCTGGACTGATTTCTATCCTCTTAATAGTCAGTCACCCTGGTTATTATGGTGATTTTTCTTTCCCAGCTATCCTTCTTGCTGATGTGTAAGGGATTTTGGAAGGGATTACTTCAGAAAAGATGTTACACAGAGAAGCACAAATGTCTCTGTTTTTCACATATAAGCCTCAGTAATAGTGAACTGCCTGGGCAAGCAACTCTCTGTAGAATGTTGCTGGTTTTACTGGAACTTTGCTTCTGATTGGCTCCAGCCAGACTCAAAAGATCTAATGTACATCATGACAAGGCTATAGGCCTCCACAAATATTCCCAGTCATGGATTTAGTCCCAATTTTGTTCCTAATGTTAATGAGCTGGCAGCTTTAACTAGGCCTCTTGCATCTCTGAATTCCAATAAGGTTTACTCCGCCCCCCCCATCTCCCATGCAGCAGTTATCTTATCTCACATCTGAGATCAAGTATTTTGTCTTTAAAATTATTAAATGTTCTCTGGAAATTAAACAAACAAGTTAATAATTCTTCTTCTGAACACATCAAAGAGAAATTTGAGTAGAAACAATTTATCCTCTGCAATACAACTATCAGTATAAATTTTATTTATTTGTCACATTTAGATAGCCGCCCATCTCACACAAACTGATGGTAATGCTAAACTTTTCCAATATAACTGGGCTGTAATCCTATGTACACTTGTCAGTACATAAGTCAATTGGACTTATTTCTGAGTAGACTTGCATAGGATTGATTTCTATAATTTAGTTTGTCAGCCTGGTTAGCATTAAAAATATTGGACTACATTTGTCAATTGTAAATAGCATCTTAAAACAAAACAAACCAGACAAGTAATATTTTTCCCAACAAAAATGTATACTTATTGCATAAATTCAGAGTATAATTCCATTCCAAGTATAAAATTATCCAAAAATAAAACCACAGTTTAGAATAAGCACAAACTAAAAGAAATTGAGAGATCCACTAGAAAAAAGACAGAAACATTAGGAAAGGAAACCACAAAAATGGAGAAAAATGGCAAAGATTAAATAATCTGCTGAGTAAGCAAAGAAGGCTGCAAAGTACAAATAGATGAAAAGAAAGAATAAAAATACCACAAGTTAACTGTCCAATGTCAGATGTAATAATCCCTTTTAGATGAGTCATATTCTATGTTCTTATTAACTAAAATCAGGCTTGGAATAGTAAGGGTGATTCTGTGGTGGAATAAGACTATGATTCCTGGAAATTAATAGGGAAAAACTCCACAACTATTACTGGGTGTGTTCTGTTTATAGCCCTGCATGTTTTCATCTATATGGTCAGATTCTTCAACAAGAAATCTTTTCAAAGAGTATGGCACACCCATATTAGATTTACATACATGTTTCATTAATTTGGGGAATAGCTACTTCTAAATAGAAAAGTATTAACGTAAAGAATCATTCAAACAAACAATGGAGAAAAAAAATTCAATCTTTTGACATTCAAACGTTATACAAGTTTATTTTATATACAAACACATATTATGTTGGACAGTAATGATACTGTTAATATAGACATCTCTCCTGTATTCAATGTAATATTCTTATTTTAGAGAAAGATAGAGAATGGGAATAAAGCATTTTGCCAAAGTAGGAGTGAAAGGAAGTGCCACTATGAAGTGACAGCTATGTAACCAAGGAAGCTTGAATGCCAGGTAAAAATAGGAGCCAAAGGCAAAGCTGATGAATTTAGACAGAAAGAAGAAATAATTAACTATGAGTAGATATGCTTCTGAGTGGACCATTGAGAATTATAGAAATAAACTGCAAGTAGGTTCTCAGCTTCGAATATAAATTTAAATGAATTCAATCACCTCAAATCCATTTAGACATAATCAAGGACTACATTGTATAGAAAGAACCCAAACCCTTTCCAGTACAAGTCCTGGCAACAGTGAAGAAAAGATCTGCCTGAGAGTTAACCATTGTTAGGGAATCCCCAGAGCTGTAATTGTTTAGTTAAAAGATGAAACTTAGAACTAAGGCTAGGGATACCAAACTTGGACTAAACAGAATTTTCTATATAGCTTTTCTGCCATCAGGGTTATCCTGATTTTTGCAGCCCAGGTACAGTAGGCCCAAGATTGGGTTCAAAACTTTAGGCAGCAGTTTCCCTATGCTTTGGATTCCCTGCTAGACACCGACTATCATGGCCAAGTTGGAAACTCACCCAGAGTATATGATTCCCATAAAGTAGCAAGAAATATTACTAGGAGAGTTTTGGACTGAACAACTATTTTATCAGTGGATAACACTTCCTCACTAGAAATATAAAGTAAGTCACTATATTTAGGTAAACTGAATGACAAGTAGGCTAAAAAAAGTCTTCAAAAGAGATAAAGTCTATGTAAGGCTTTACCACAGGGTAAAGGCGATACTTTTTAAATTGGAGATATATTGGAGGGAGGGGGCAGGGAAGATGAGCTATTCTGTCCTTTTACCTACATCAACATCATTGGGAAAAATGATGAATTTTGTTGCATTTCTGATATGAAAATACTGTACTTGTGTTCTTCCCTGGTGTTCTTACTAGAAACAACCGTAGCTTTAGTTGTATCATGCAAAGAAAACTTCAGAGAATTCAACTGGAATACAGTATTGCAACTTTATATTGAATGGGGTATTTGCTTTATTAACAAATCAACATCTTTGTCATTCACATTGCATGATGTAGCAACAGGTTTGGATCAGTGTCATAAATAATTATCGTTGTGGACTTCGAGTTGTTATCATACACAGTTTATTTGGCTTTTTCAGTGTTTGGAAATGGTAATTCTCACCTCCTCCACATCAGCTTTTTCCACTCTCTTGCCAAGTTTTTGAAAGGGAAAAATATCTTCATTTTGGACTGAGGTGTTACAAAAGTTATTTGAGGAGAAACATAGCTGACTACTTGTAGGAACACTAAAAGTTTGCTATGTGGTTCAATTCTAAACAGGGTTTGTAACAAAATTGTGCAAAACCTGGCAAAAATGAAAGCATGTTTCACTGCTGTTCTAGAATTCAACAACAATAGCTACACAACCCAAGTGTCTGTACAGTATATTGGGTAGATATTTGTCAGTCAAATAATAGAGCAACATATTAGGGAACAAATAGATGATAAATCTGTAGTCAGTGTGTAGGTTTCCTGTTAAAGTTTTCTTACATGGCTTTTAAGTAGAAAAGTGGGATAAATATATTATTAATATAATTAATTAAATAACATTCAATTTTTTAAACTTTTAAAATCAGTGTTTGTGTGTGTGAATGCTGTGTATGTATGTGGGTGTATGTAACTACATATATATGCACACACACATATGTATGTATGTATAAATTTTATATAGGTATGGGACTATAGCACATAATCACAGTAAAGAGATTGTTGCTAAAGTTAAATGGAGCAGTCATTCTTATAGCATCTGGGCATTGCTGGGAATCTATCTTGCCAGGCAAAAACTGGGATGCTTCCACAGTAGCAACTTCTTATCTTCCATTCATACCCTTTATATGGAATGTGTTTCTCCTAGTGTTACCAGTTGAATAAATTATGGAATAATTTTGCTTTTTCCTCTATAATATTTTTTCAAAATATTGAATTCAAAAAAGAGTAAAAATTATGCTGGGAAACATGGACTGAATATTTACAAAGAAGATTATATCTGGAGTCCCATAAAATTCCACAGAGGAGGCAAGATTAATGTATGATAAAAGCCTTGTCTGGAAACACTCAGAAAATCCACAAATCTGTTGTAATCTAACATTTTCTGTGTTGTTCTCTTGTCTTTTCTCAGATCTGATTTATGGCACATATACCTCTACATCTATGCATATTTAAAATATATTTCCATATAGCAACTGCCTCCAGTGTGACTAGAGAAAAATCAGACAATTTTTAAAGCTGTTGTGTCCTTAATTAATAACCTTCCTTTGGTGGTGTCATCTACTTCAAATTGTTTCCTTATCAGCAACGGACCATTTATCAGAAAAAGTACATTGTTTCCAAGTGGAGTGAAGTTGACTAGATTAAAAGCTGCTTAATAATGTTCTCTGTTCACATAAGATTATGATAATCAGAAAAACGGAGGCAATAGCATCCTCATTCCATACTGCTTTCCATTAGTTTGTACAATTTATAAAATAATGCTGGATCAGGATTAGAAGATTGTAAAAGTGCTTTTGTTTCTCCTACCCTCCCAATGCATGTCAATCTCCATCTTCAAAGAGGGACTCAGAACCACACAGATTCTGATTCTTGTTTGTGTGGACCAACAAACAAATGCATGTGACTTGAAAGCAGCAACTCACCTTAAGATCTATGTTTGTCCTCTCAGATTAAGCCCATGTGATATAGCACTTAGACAGCACTTGCTGTCAGGTTTTCCAGGACCCAACAGAAAATCTTGATTCCCCAACTTCACACAGCTTAATTTGACTGCTAGGCTTGGATTCAGTTGAAGTCTCACAGACACATGACACAAGTTTCAATAGACTCATTACCCTACATTTCATGCCCTTGAAACTGAGTGGTTGTTGAAATAACTGATATTCCTACCCTGAAAACTTCTGGCTTGGACTTGTCTCTTATACCTAAGTAGATTGGCTGGAAATTACAAGAGGTATAACCCAATTCAACTATAAGGTACCAGATATGGGAAGGCTGCTCTCAGTAATTCAAAAACACTGAATTGGTATGTGTCCCATGCCACTCAAAGTAAAACAGAACATCAGGCAAATACACGTTTGAAAGGTTCTGTTGCCAAGTTGTAAACTTTCTGAGAGTAGCCAGGGTTAATTAGCCAGGCAGCACTAAAAGTGGCCTTGAAATTTGAGTTGTTAGTGTTCTGCTAGCCAAAGAAAGGCAAAAGTAGAGATAAAAACATTCCCCATGACACTCCAGGGTTTTGACAGTAGAGAATTGCACATGCCAGTCCAAAATACAGAGCAAGGAACAAGAAAGAAACATAGGTCTGTACTAGGAGAACTGGTTCCGATGAAAGGGTAAGGTCCTCCAGGCTGCTGTTACATAGTCCCAAGTGCTAGTGTGGCTTGGATTAGAGGACAGGTAGTCCTCATTTAGTGCCTGCAATTGGTACAGGTGAAATAGTCACTAAGCAACATGGTCACTAAGCGAACCACATGACAGAGAAAGAGAGAGGCTTCAAAGATTGCTGTATGCTGCTGTCTCATTCAGATAAAATTCTCTGTTACAGTGTCCTGTGCCTGACTCATTTCCCCCCCTTTTTCCCCCCTGGCAGGGCAGAGTGATTGCTTAAACAAGCCATCTCTTGGTGGAAAGGAGCAAGAGCTTCTAATACTGAGGATAAGTTACTGACAATAGCAATATTATAAAAATACACATGCACACACACAAGCCAGCAACTGCTGATGAGCAGAGAACATAGCAGTCTGATAGCCCAGGATCAAATGGTTGTCTAGGGCAGGCATCAGCCGCTAGAGGAGGGGCTGCTGTAAGAATGGATAAAGCACTAGACATCATCCGCTCCAAAGGGCTTAAGATGGCTCTGGCCAGAAAACAGCAGTTTTGAATTTAAGCTGGAAAACATGGTGCAGAGTACATTTGCAATGGGCTGGGAGTAGGAGGATGATGTCATCCATTCTTGCACTCAGGAAGTGGTGAGGGGCCCATACTGGCAATGGGCCCAGCAGAAAGTGCAGATCTGCCCATTGTCTCCTGGAGCTGCTGCAGGTGTCTGATTGCCGGCTGGCTCCTCAGGCTGATGGTCTGTCTGTTTCGCCTCTTCAGCCTCTGACTCAAGATTCAGAGGAGACCATAAGAGTATGCAAGAAGCTTCTGTTCACATTACTTAAAGCTGCAAATTATCTATGTGGAAGAAATAACAATGTTTAGAAAATACCAAATTCCCATACATAAAGATATGTCTGAGTAGAGTATGTTAATGAATGAAAGGTGTTTGCTAAAAAAGCAGTCCATGTATCTGAGTATGTTCATTAGACTTGTGTGTGTGTGATGTGCTTCATATATTTTAAAGTTAGGCTCCCCCCCCCTCACACTTTTAGCAAACTGTATTGCCAGTTTTAATAAAAAGCAGCAATAAGTGATTCGTGGCAGTAAAATAAGTAAGACTTCATCTCCATGTGCCTCTATTTTTTTTTTAAATGATGAAGTTGCTTGTTTTCCTTAAATGTTCCATTCCCTATCCTGGCTAAAATATATTTGAGCTCGTTGGTGAGGGTGGTAATAACTGTGGTGACTGTTGAACTGTGTATGTGTGTAGGGGGGAGAGGAAGGAGAACTGAAAGAGTAAAATAAGTGTTAAGGAATTCATTGTCTGTCCTCCACCTGTTGTTATTCTGGTCCCAATCAACCTGCTAGCCAGGCTGGAGCCAGTGGCCATCTGGAAACACTGCTCTGTTTATAAACTTGGCATGAAGCAGCACTCCCAGGCCCTGACCTCCCACACAAATCTGGAAACAATTACAGCAAGATGATAGGCAGGCAGGCAGGCAGGCAGGCAGGGAGCGCAGGAGCAGGACTGAGAGGAGGCTGCGAGGGAGAGAAGAACAGAAAGTTCCTTGGTTTTAGACCATGCGAGGACTGTGGATATTTCTGACAGAAATATTTATTCATAACACTTTTGCCAAAAGGTTATCCCATGATTTCAATATAATGATGGTCTACAGACCACTTTAATCTGGCTTTTTCAGTGGGTCCTTTTCTATTTATTAGTTCTGAGATTTTCACTCATAGAACTAAGAAATGGAAAGGAGATACACACCACAACCACAACTCAAAGCAATCTTTCTCGAAGACACCCCCCCACCCCGATCATATGATATTGTTCCTATTCATTTTTACCAGCAGTAGAATCTACCACCCAGGAGGCTCCTATTAATGTTTTTTCCATGGGGGAATGACCACTCCATCATGACTTCTGGGATAGAGTGTGGAATCTTTTAGGGGTCCTTATATCAAATTGTATTTATAGCAATACCATGTAAAACTTTCACTGTGTGTATCCAGTTGTTATTTAACCCAGTCTAAACTCTGCGTGATGAAGAATCATTAGCCGTATAGGCTGCTTGCCAGCTATGATTTTGATTCAGTAGAGATTTGGAGGGCAGGAGAAGGAGGAGGAGGAGGGAGCCCTTAAAAGAACAAATCAGACAATTCCCTTTCTAGAATAAATTGTAAAAGGACCTTTGTTCTTCCTAAATCTGAGTAAGTTTGCCACAGCAAGTACAGACGCCAGCATGTTGCTTCATTTTTTTGCAACTTGTCAATTTAGTAGAACCCAATTAGTTTTTTTAAAGTCAGTTCTTAAAGTAGTTCCTATTTTCATCATTAAAAGAAAGTTACTGTTAGCAGTTATCTATCTATTGTAAGTGAATAGCTGCCTCTTCTTGCATTACATTTAGAATCATTATTGCCTCTCCTTCAGTTAACTTTACTATACTGTACAGATAAGCAATCACAATGCTATTGAGGCAAACTTCCTAGGAAAAGTTGAAACTGAACCATGGAGCCAGAGATATTTCCAGATGGCCCTGATGTGAGAAACAGGAAAAGCTGTTTCACTTCTTCAATTAAGTACAAAAGAATATAAAAAGAGGCTTGCTGGATCAAACCAATTAGAACAGCACAGTAAAAATTTTAAAGGATTGATTATTAAAGGATTCTTCTATCCATGCCTCCCAGCAATTGGTACTGGGATGTGTATTACTTTTGATATTGGAGTAAATAATAGTAAATTGATAAATAAGCAATGAATCCTATGGTAAGAACCCTAGTGTCTGCACTGAGCTAGGCTGGTCCATGGAGCAAATATGGGCCATGTTTCCTGACACTAAGCTTTCTACATTCAAGTTGAAAATGTAATAGAAGGCTAGATGTCCGTTTTTTCAGGGTCATTGTCTTGCTCAAACTAAAGTGAAGGAAACTGCTATCTAGATCAGTGTTGGGAGTTGTGTGGACACATCTTAAAGTTCCCAAGGCTGAGAAACACTGATCTAGATACTTTCTCAAGTTGCTGAGGAACAGTAATAGCCCTTCCCTGTCCAATCATACTGTATCAGAACAAAACTTTTGACAGAAAAGTAGCCATTCAAAAAAAGAAGTCAGCTAAGACTTTCTGTAGATATTGAGTATCGAGAACCTTCCTACACTCCTTAAGAATCAGTCTTCATTCCAAAGTATAGGTTCAGGCAGCACAATTTTTTTTTTTAATGTGTTGTTTTGCCATGAGTCACAAGCAAATAATCTGTAAAGTATGTGATATGGAATCCTAATGAGACTAATTCTAGCAGAAGATTGTTAAATATATATTTTTCAAAAAACTATTTGGTTAAATTGATTGTGTCGCTTGCATGTGATACAGATATGATGACAATATATCCATATATTATTATTTCCGAAGTACATATTTAAATGAACCCCAAACTCTCAACACAGATCAATATTGCTGAGATCTAAACCCAGATTAGCCTCTTTGTGAAATGGTAGCCATGGTGAGGCTTGGTTGCCACTTAGGAGATATTGGCAATGCTTGCTGATGGCAAAGTAGTGGGTGCTTCTAATGGCTGATGTGCAGTGCTTCTGGCATTTCTTATATATTTTAAATGGGTAACTTTTAAAATCACTTGATTGGCCCATTAAATATGTGTTGTGACTATTCTGAAATGGAGAGCAGCACCTAAAATAATGGTGGGGAATGGAAGACTTGTTGCTGGACAGGTTAACTATTTATAACAGGGGAAGGGAGGCTGAAAACCTAAAGGCTATAATTTAACAATCAAATTATGAGAATGTTTCCAGTCTCTCAAAGAAGCTCCTTTGTAATCCAGCTTGGCTCAAAACAAATTGATCATCCCGGTTTGGTAAGATATGAGAAAACAAACTTGGCTTACAAATCTGGTATTGGAACTGGTGTTGGGAACCTCTAAGCTTATAATGCGGAGTGACTACAATATTTGTTTTGAGGCTATATTGTCTGGATTAGCTCAGGAGTTCATACTAGTTTACACAGGGTTAACAAATGATGCAGATCACTCATGCAATCTGATCTTTTGTTTTGATCAAGGAGGTATTTAGTGATGAGGCTGATTCAAGTCTCCTACTGTCAACCAGATGGGCCACATATGGCTATGGTATATCAGTGGCTCCATTTCATCTCTGTAGGAGCAGAGGATGATTTGCCTAAAAAAAAGTTCATTTCAATTGTGTATGAGGCCTTGGAAAGGTTTGTGCTTGGTCCCATCAATATTGAAAAGAAAATGTCACACTTCAGTTTTGAATTCCCCAGATAAAACCATTAATGAAGTGCTTTCTACCCAGACCAGTGGTTTACTGTATTTATTCTTAGCCTACACTGTTGTTCTTTCTTTCTGTTTTTCAGCAACATAATACAAGGCAAAGGCCAAATGCTAATGTCATGGTCTGGCCAAAGGGCTCCTTGAATAGGTCTGTGAGTTGATATTTTTGAAGTGGTAGAAAGGAAGCACCAGGGCAGTGTCCTTCCTGGCTTTGCCTGACTTCCTGTATGCTTCCTTGATGAAATATTAGTCAGAAAGCCCATTACAATTCATACTCAATCTCTCATGTCATAATTGGATGACTGATATTCTGAGCTTCTCCTTTCTGAAGAGGCATCCTCTCTACTTTCTGACTACAGCATAAATTTACAGGTGGCAAAGGAAAAGGTGAACCTTGATGGAAATTGTTAACCAGGGATCAGGAAAATGATACACTGGTTGGAAATTCTCCTGCTTAATATTGCTACAGCAAACACGGCTTAGTTAACATACAGCAGTTTACAGCCTGCAAGGAGTTTTTTGATTTACTCCATGCATTTAAAGCCCAAAAGCCAACTGCTTTGGTTGACATGTTGTTAGAATCATTATTCAATTTCTTAGGAAATTTTTACAAACTTGGAAATTCCCATACATGGGAATAATTTTAAAGCAATAAGAGAAATAACAAATACAAATAATAGTCAATTTCAGAATATAGTTACATAGGCATCTGTACCTCAAAGTAACCTCACAATTCAGTGAAATTAAAATAAGCTTTAAAGGAGGGTTTTTTGGCTAATAGTTCATTTCCTGGTCTCCATTTCAGAATATGTTTCTACTAGAAAACACATTATTTAATGCAAATGTTGCAATATGGTCGACAACTTTAATTTTGATTCCAAAAATTATGATACATGAAGTGGGTCAGAGTTACAGATTCATTTGGGTCAAATACTAGAGATAAAGTTAAAATTTTGTGTTAGCCCTTGTGACTGGTGTTGATAGATATAGCGGGCTTAAATGGTTGATTCTGGACTATTACAGTTTCAGCAGTGCCCACCAGCTGGACCAAAAGTAAGAGATACTGGAACTTGCAGTAAGCAACCTCTGTGAGGTTACATCACTACCTTATTTAGCTGCTACTGCTTCCAACTTTTAATATATTGTATTACAACTCTACTTATTTTTCTATTTGTGGGCTACCAAAAGTTGAGATTTGAGGTAGAAGGGCGAAGAGCAGGACCTAAAATTTGTGTAGATGAGATTTCTTTCTGGAGAGGAGGAGGTCTGCATCTAGTATATTCCTGATACATTATATATCCTTGGAGTCACCAAGAAATGGATCATTTCCAAAGCAAGCCTATCCTGGCTTGAACAGAGTTTCTATTCCATTTATCTAAAGCAGAAACAATTTGTATGTTTATTACTATTTTTAATAGCTTATTCACTTTTGTTGGTGGAGCGTGTCTCCATAATTAAATCATATGTCCTGACTTTAATGGCATACCCCCAGCCTCCTGAACCTACTTTTTGCGTTCCTGGAAATTACTCAGAATATGTCATTTTTCCCCCCATTTTCATTGCATTAGTGAAACATTTTAAGGAACTTTGTGCTGGGCTTCTTATATCTTTAAATGTACTTTGTGTTAATTTCAAGACTATCTTCAACTGTTCTCTTTTAAAATTGTTTCATTTAATTCTGTTCTATTGCTGAACTTAATAAATTCTTAAAGATAAGTCAAATGTGTATAAAGGTACTTATTAGTAGGTATTTTGCTCAAGTGTATATAACACTTATTCAATGTTTGTCTGAACTGTTCTTATAGATTCACCTGCTGCAAGTAAACATTGGACTCTTTTGTGCCACACCCTATTCCAAACCACAATAGACTTGTCCTAATGCAATGTTTTCTCCTGCCTTGTGTCTACACTTCAGGCTCTTTGATTTCTAAGTTACTGTTATGCTGGAATATTTTAACATAGCAATTACACTGATGCCTTCTATTGCAATCCTCTCATATTTTCCCATGTTTTTTTTTAATCTTTTTTTCTTACTAGAAAATCTGTTAAGGAAGGAAAGATGGAATAGCTAGTTGGAATACTAGTATGCTGTAGCTCTGGAAGAGTCCTAACTTTATCTATTAGTGGTGTTAGCTAATTTCCCTCATATCTCTGCACACCCATCACCTTTTGGGGAGTCTTTATATATTAGCTAATACACTTACAGGGCCTTTTAAAGAGCTGCCCATTGATTTCACAAAAAGCTGCAAAACAGCTGGGTGTCTGAGGATGTGGGGGTAGGACTTAGGTGTGTGCTCATGACCCTTGCCTACTATAATTGTTTTCATATCCAGGCAAATATTTGGGCTATCTGGAAGTAATACTGTAGTATATAAACGTTCTGACATATTATAATTTTGAACAGCGTGTTGATTAAATTCACTCTAATAGGTTAAGTTTAACAGGTGCTTGTTAAATATATTCAGTGCAGCCTTTACTTCTTTATGGTTTAACCCACAATTAATGCACACAGGAAATTCACATGCAACTGTGACAGAATCTGTTAAAAAGATAATTGTTCAGTTGCTATTACCATTTATGTTTCTTGTTTACAGGCTGCCAATATCTCTTGGACTAGCTGTGTCTCAGAACAAGGTAAGATTTTTTACAAAGGTGATAGTATTACAGGTAGATGTCTAATGAGTTTTCTGGGTCTTACCAGCCCCTGGGCTAATATACTAGCAATTGCTAATAAATGAATAAAGCCAGCCAATGTCAGGCTGGCAAGAGAGGAAAATAAATCACGAATTATTTTTGGTGGGCTGTTTTCACATGGGTGCTGCATTCCAACTTTAGGAGGTAGGGCATGTTTTCCTGACTGCTAAAACACCTTTTCCACTTCATGTAAGTCAACACTTTAGCTGTGTGTATACACTGACAGAAATAGTGAAACCGGCTCCTCAGGAGTTCAGTTTTAATACTTCAGAGGGTTTTAGGACACAGTAACCATTGCATCATTCAGTTACATAGTACTACATTTTCAATATTACCCAGCTTCTTAAATATTTAAAATAAAATCCCACTTCCAGCAGAATCATAGTGGTGGGGTGTTCCTGGGAGGGATGAATGAAGAATGTTGGAGTGAGTGCCAAGAATATATATTCCCAGCAGGGTCACCAAAGGTGTGAAGCTAAAGCAAGCAGGCTGCTACCCATATTGGGCAGCAGTGTTATGGGAAGATGCTGGAGGCAAATGATCATGTTAGTGACAGTGGCAAAGGGATCAATTAATGCTGCATGGGAGAAAGTAATAGTCAACCACTCCTATATTTTTACCAAGAAAACCACATGGATAGAAAATATAAAATTATTTATGATATAGTGCCAGATAATATGCCCCTCAGGCTGGATGGCACTCAGCATGCTATGGAGGAAGAGCTGAGGATCTTTAAGAGTACTAACGGTGTTTATGACGTGGATATAGATTAAAGTCTTTAGGATGTGTAGTTGCTGATGTTGCCATGCAGGAAAAGAAAATCCAAAGCTGCAAAGACAAAATTACAGTGGGGATATTGAATATAAGAAGGATGAACACAAGAAAGCTCAACACAGTGAAAGATGAAATGACACAAATACAAATTGACATCTTAGGCATCAGCAAATTGAGATGGACTGGGATTAGACACTTTCAGTCAGAAGATCATGCTGTTTATTACTCAGGACATGAAAAACATTTAAGGAATGGCACTGCTTTTATAGTTAGGAAGGGTATAGCAAGAACAGTACTTGGCTACAATGACCAAATAATATCAATTAGACTCCATGGACAAACCTTTAATATGATCATTCAAGTTTATGCTCCAACCACTGATGCAGGAGAAGAGGTGGATGATTTTTATGATCAAGTTCAATTTGAAATCAACATAACATGCAAACAAGATGTGCTACTTTTGATTGGAGACTTGAATGCCAAAGTTGGAAACATTTAATGAGGAAAACATAGTTGGTTTGTATGGCTTAGGAAACTGAAATGAAGCAGGAGATCAACTTATCAATTTCTGCCACCGTAATGATTTTTTCATAGCTAGCACTGTCTTCAGGCAACCAAAACAACACCTTTATACACGGACATCACCAGATGGAGTGCATAGAAATCAAGTTGACTATATTATTGCTAAAAGGAGGTAGAATAGCTCAATTATAGCATCAAAGACATGGCCAGGTGCTGACTGTGGAACAGATCACAAACTGCTCATGTGCAAGCTCCAAGTTAAGCTAAAGAATAAGAAGAAAGCAAAACAATTTCCATGATATGAGCTTGAGCATAAAGCCACAATTTTCAAGGGGAACTTCAGGAATCGCTTTGAAGTCCTGAACCTCATTAATAGAGAATCAGAGGAATGGTGGAATAAACTTAAATAAATTATGAATGATGAATGTGAAAAGAGACTGCCAAAGATGAAGAAAGAGAACAAAGCAAACTGGATGTCAGAACAAACCATGGAAATTGACAAAAATCTCAGCAAGGTACTTAACAAAGAGTTTCACAGAACTTTTAGAAGAAACAAGAAGCAGTATTACAATGACATCTGTAAAGACCTTGAGGATGGAAACAGACATGGAAAAATAAGTAAATTCTTTCAAAAAGTCTCTGAACTCAGAAGGAGGTTCTAACCTGAAATTGGTATGCTAAAGGATTCCAATGGACAGATAGTAACTGTTTCAAAGGAGTTCAAATGAAGATGGAAGGAGTATACAGAAACAATGTACAGTAGAGATATCAGCACCCAAGATACCTTAGAAGATATTGCCTACTTACAAGAACCTCTAGTACTAGAAGATGAAGTTAGATAAGCATTCTGGTCATTACCGAGTTGGAAGGCTACAGGAATTGATGGAATATTCACAGAAATATAGCAAGCAACAGAAGAAGAATCAGTAAAGCTTCGAACTAAGCTATGCCAGCAAATCTGGAGAATGATACAGTGGCCTATTGATTGGAAGATGTCAATCTACATTCCATTACCAAAAAAGGAGACTTAACAGAGTCTTTTTCACATGCTAGCAAAATAATGTTTAGGATTATCCAACACAGATTAGAGCCCTACATAGAAAAAGAGATGCCAGATGTTCAAGCTGGCTTTAGAAAAGGTTGAGAAATATGAGACATTATGGCTGATGCATGCTGGATAATTGAGAAAGCCAAAGAATACCCCCCAAAAAGTCAGTATATGCTTCATTGATTATAGAAAAACCTTTGATTATGTTGATCATGTCAAGCTGTGGAACGTGCTTAGAAAAATGGGAATCCCAGAACATCTCAGTGTCCTCATGAGAAACCTATATACAAGTCAGGAAGCTACAATACAGACAGAACATGGTGAAACAGACTGGCTCCAGGTTGATGAAAGAGTGAGACAAAGCTGTATACTCTGCCCTTATTTATTCAACCTATATGCTGAATACATATTAAGGGAAGCTGGATTGGAAGAAGATGAGCATGGTTTTTAAAACTGGAGGAAGAAGTATCAATGACCTGCACTATGCTGATGACACTACTCTAACAGCCGAAAATGCAAAGGATCTGCAAGGTCTAGTAATAAAAATCAAGGAGCATAGTGAAAAAAATGGGACTAAAATTAAAAATAAAGAAGACCAAACTAATGACAACAGGTACAACAACCAGCCTTAGAATTGATAATGAAGATTTTGAAATGGTAGATAGCTTCTGCCTTTTAAGGATCAACAGTAAAGGAACAAACAGTCAAGAAATATGTAGCAGACAAGCACATGGTAGAACAGCCATGAAGGCCTTGGAAAAGATATTCAAATGCCATGATGTGTATATAGCTACAAAGATCATCACAATGCAAGTCATGATATTCCCTGTGACACTCTACAGAAGCAAAAGTTGGACTTTGAAGAGGCAGGTTGAGTATTGATGCCTTTGAACTTTAGTATTGGAGAAGACCCCTGAGAATATTGTGGACAACCAAGAAAACAAATGGATGGATCATCCAACAAATCAACCCAGAGTTCTCACTTGAGACACAAATGACCAAGCTCAAATTATCCTACTTTGGACACATTATGTGAAGACCCAGCTCTCTAGAAGATCAGCAAAGGCAGGCCAAAGTTCAATCAGTGTGCCTATCTAGACACTGAAGGAATTTTGAATCTCACCTTACCTGCGGAATGACTGCATGAGCCATACCATTCAGCCACAGACCTCAGCAGATTGCCAGCTACCCCTTCTGTCAGTAAACAAGGAAGCTTTATCCAGTGATTGATATGGAATATAGCTGGATGGAAGAACAGAACGTCAGACCTGTTGGAATTCCTCGACTTTATAACATTCCAAGAGACATAGTTGACACTGGTGATGAAGTTTATTTGCCAGGCTTTAGATGCTGATCTACACCAGCACAGAAAATCAAGACAAAAGGGTGGGCCTCAGGGTGATTGTGTATACTCGCTAAGGCAGAGTTGGGTTGGCAAGGGGAGGAACTGGTCCTCAGAGAAAACCCTTTTATCTTCTAGTTATCCAATTTAAATATAAATCATCTGAAGTTGTGCTGCTATATATGACAGCTGCAGTGAGACTATTATGTGCTTAAAAGTGAAAAGGTTTGACACTAACCACAATGGAGGAATGGTTGGTGAAGATGATGGAACTTGCAGAGATGGCTAAATTAACTTCCTTGATCAGAGGAAGTTATGTTCCCAAAGAAGTATGCAGTTTAATTTGAAAGAAACTGAAATGCTCTTTTATTAGTGTTCAGTTGCCAGAGTCCTAAGGAAAGGAGATCATGGCCTCAGCATGGCATCAGGGCAGGTCACTCACCCTTGAAGGATGATATTGCTCATATATTACCCACATCATAAGGACAAGTACACAAATTATTCCAATGTATATAAAGGAACTGACATCTCTCGAGAGAAAATAGATGCATATCTAAAGAAACAAAAATTACCAAGTATTACAGAGGAGCAGAGGCAGAATATGAACAGACCTGTAACAATAAGGGAAGTTTCTGAAGACATAAAAAAGATTAAACTAGGAAAAATGCCTGGACCAGGTGGATTATCAGATTCTTATTATAAATGTTTTACAACTGGCATTGCTGGGCACAATTTCTGTGATTAAAATGAATGTCTTGCCTAGAATGATGTTTTTGTTTCAGACAATACCTGTTTTGACAACTGATGCACAATTTGAACAGTGGCAGAAGGATATATCTAAATTTGTGTGGCAGGAGAAAAAAACCACGAGTTAAATATATGATGTTACAAGATGTAAAAAAAGAGGATTGGGTTTACCTTATCTGAAATTATACTTTGCAGCTTGTTTAGTTTGGATAAAAGAGTGGGTGTTGCTGAGAAATAGAAGGCTTTTGGAGCTAGAAGGACATGACTTGAGATTGGGTGGCATGGATATTTATGGTATGATAAAGCTAAGGTTAATGTAGATTTTAAAAATCATGGTGTTAGATGTGTCATATTGAGAGTATGGAACAGATATAAACCCAAAGTTGTGCCTGAAAATACCTTTGTGGCTCTCAGCACAAGAAGCATTTTATAGAAGAGAAATTATAAGTAAACACAAATGGCTAACTTATTATGACATATTAGAATTTTGTCAAGGGGAATGCAAAATAAAATCATGAGAATTTCTGGAGGCAGGATACACTTGTCAATGGTTTTCTTATGTACAGTTATTAGAAAGATTTAAAGTAGATAAAATAACTTTTGGTTTTGAGCATTGTAAGACTGAATTTGAAATAGAACTTTGTACAAATGATGAGCATGTTATTGCTAAAATGTGTAAACTTCTATTGAAATGTGAAACAGAAGAACAAGTGAAAGAATGTATGATAAAGTGGGCTAAAATTTTTGGTTATAATATACAGATGGAACAGTGGGAGAATATGTGGTTGAAAGGACTGAAATTTACATTGTTATAATCTTAAAGAGAACTTTTATAAAATGATGTATTGTTGGTATATGTCATTGGAAAAATCGGCTAGAATGTATAAAAGTACTTAAAATGTTGGAAATGTAAAGAACAAGATGGGACATTTTACTATGCTTGGTGGATGTGCAAAAAAGCCATAAAATTTTGGACTCAGTTACATATACTAATTCAAAAGATTTTAAAGACTAATATACAACTGAAACCAGAAGTTTTTCTTTTGGGACTGAGTGATAAACAGTTGGAAAAAAGGCATGGAACTTTGTTTTTATACAAGATAACTGCAGCGAGATTATTATATGCACAAAGGTGGAAAGATTCGACATTACCCATAATGGAGGAATGGATAGTGAAGATGATTGAACTTGCTGAAATGACCAAATTGACAGCTTTGATAAGAGAAAAAATATTATCTAAGTTTAATGATCACTGGAAACCCTTTATAGACTTTTTGCATGAAACAGAAAAAAATGAAATTATGATATATGGTTTTGATGATTAGAAAAATAATAGATTATAGAAAAAGTGTAAGTCATGCAGGAACCATACAGTAAGAGGTTAATTTACATCTATAATTAGGACTGTGGT
Source organism: Liasis olivaceus (assembly GCA_030867105.1). Classification (NCBI taxonomy): domain Eukaryota; kingdom Metazoa; phylum Chordata; class Lepidosauria; order Squamata; family Pythonidae; genus Liasis; species Liasis olivaceus. The sequence goes on along the minus strand of CM061350.1, from coordinate 40,810,031 downwards.
AAAGAAAATCAGAAGTTACTTCTTTATATTTTCTTTCTTCTTTTCTGCACTTTTGACACTGTCTTTTTCTCTCTTTTCTTTATTCTAAATATTAGTTTCTGTTAGTTTTTATCTTTCTTTTTAAAAAAATTAATAAAGTTATATATAAAAAAGAAAAAACATTTATAAGAACATAAAAATAATACTGGAAAAGGAGAACAATTTCAACGTTATGGATGAAATGTGACCGTGGGATCCTAGTGTGTAGGACTCTGGGGCTTGCCTCTATTTTGCTACTTCGTATCTGATATTACTATAAAAAAAATGGTTTCAGTCACTTCCACACTGTTTGGATGAGGACCAATAATACTTTTCTTCCTTTGATCTTCTTCACTATTTTCTTTTCACATCTTATTGTCTTTAGGTTTCCAGATTTGGGAAGAAATATAGCGCTTCACCTCTGTCTTGTTTAGGAGATGAACACATTTAGATAGTCAAGAGTTTTCTTCATTTGGACACCCTTGTCATTTGTTGCAATATATATTGGCATTAGGGATTCATATGTCTAATCTTGTTTTGAAGCGTATTTTCTTCAACTGTTTTATGGAATTATATGAAGAATAATTGCCATGGGGAATTCAAATATTATTTCAGTAAAAAAGATGACATAATCCCTCTTGTAGATCAATATTCCCTGATTAATTTGCTTTCACTTTTTTTTTTAAATAACTGCATTAAAATTAGTATATCCCAGAGATACCAGTTTTGGATTTAAGGAGATCTTATTTGAAATCCTAGCTGAGTTTTGGATTAAATAAATCATGCCTCATTCCAGTGTTAGAGCATGATAGTTCTTCTTGTGAACTTTCCAAGTGTTGCTACATATTTTGTTAGAATGGAAATACTTTTTAAAGGTGAATGAGATAAAGAGTATAAAGAACATTGCTAATAACTATATAGAAATGATTAATAACAATATTGCTGATTACATTAAGGTTCATGTTGTATTTTATGTCCTATTTCCAGTTATTGTAGTACCCTGTTAATTATTTTTCTTTTGTCAGATTGATGTTCTGGCTTCACAGTATTTAATCATAGTACAATTTCTGTTTTTTTCAGGCTTGTTATATGTTGGCCTTCTTCAACTGCATGCCCTCTGGATATCTTGGGACTATAATGTCCAGAATTCCTAGTCTAGCCATTGGATTTCTAGGGAGGGGGCAGAAATCAGGGTCTGAAATTAGTGAAGGAGGGTATGTGAGATGACACACTGAAGCTTAATTCGGATAAGATGGAATTATTGATAATAGATAGGAGGTACCAATTCAGTATCTTCTGGATTGGATACTCCTAATAAAGAAAGAGATACCAAGCTTTACTTCTGATAAGGTAGAGGAAACTGTGGACAGAGGTGTTTTACCCAGCATCTCTAGTCTATTAAATATGGGCCAATTTTGTTAAACATTATATATGCTTTGATTATACACAGACCACTTTACTGTGATATTTTAATAAATAATACTTTACTGCTATAACAAAGGGCTGTAATATTTACTTGGCATGGTAGTTACCTTGATTACAAAAGGCTTTCATGGTTGAGTAATGCAGCATCATGGCTTGATGGCTGAAATCTAATTATCTGAGCATATTTTCTAAGTATCATATTAGTTGCATTACTCCCAATTTGTTTATGGGTCATGTTTAGAATGCTGATTGTTCTTATCTTTAGGACTGTTTCATCTGAAATGAATCTGCTGTGTGCCTTGTGATCACTGGAAGGGACCTTTTTACATACAGCTCCACTCTATGAGGGCAGAGGAGATGGGTGTAGGATCAGATGTTAAAATCAGTGGAGATCCATGGGTCACCAGATCTATATATCTCACCTCATTGTATTTACATTTGGGGACTGACATTTCTGAATGGTCTCTTTTATGTTCCATGAAAATAGAAAATGTACACAAGAAGAAAATAATTGGACTACTATCATTCTTTCTGATGTAATTCTTTTTATCTTTGGGGAAAACATTTTTAGAACTGAGAAGCCATTCAAAAGGAACATCCTTAACTTCTGGCTTGAAATGAAAATTCATTTTACTCCTGAGTCTGCTTTATGACACAGTGAACTTGCTGACTTCTGGGGTAAAGAATGCTATTTTCCCAGATGTGCTATTTGAAGCAATACTTCTATGAGTATAGTTATGTAGATCAACAAGACAAACAACAGTAGTATAAATATATGACTAATGCTACCAAGATGTAGACAGACTATTATAACAAAAAAATAACTTGTAAAGACTATGTTGACATGAGAAAGCAGAAGAATAGGCCAAATAGATTGGCCAAGCAGATGATGAATGTGCAAACCTTGCTTTTCTGACAGTAGAGAAATAAGAAATCCCTCTAACTAACCTGTCAAAAACAGGACATTTAGGATACTGGGTGACTAATTATATCCACATTTTAAATTCAGTGTCAGAACTTAATACTAAAAGGAAAAAAATTCATCTGATTTCAAAAAACTGTCATTACATTTCATAGGGTAGAGACATTTTACTTTGTATGCTTATCTGATTACTAACATTTTCTGAGACTTTTTTCCAACATGTCTTTGAAGCTGCTAGACTATTTCTGTATAAAGAAGAATGATAAATGATCTGTATTATAGAGTACTCTGTTCTGCATCTTATCCCTCAACTTAACCTGATGCTGAGGGAAAAACATGGCGCAATGATATTTATAAGCATGTGCTGGTGATAATGGAAAAAGCTTTGGCCCTGTTGGTTTTCCGTGGCTGGAAAAAGAAGTACTGTTTTAACTCAATAGATGAATAACAAGAATGCTATGCAATTGCTGTAAGGTAAGATATTCTTTCTTTAAATGCATTTATTTTAAAACTGATTTCAGAGGCAAATTACAAATAAAAACTGTGAATAGCCCAAATATAGAAATAGATATAAGCTAAATGAATATGGCATGTATCATTCATCTGTGACTCTGACTTGACTTTCCAAAATGAGCAGTCCCATAATAAAAGTCATGAGATGTTTCATAGTGTAAGTGCTCTAAAGACTCAGATGGAATTTTATAGCAGAATAGCAGTGTTAAAAGAAAGCTAACATTCTTTGAAGAATCAGCGGGTAAAGTACTACATGTTATAGGACTACTACTGAAAAAAAGAAACAAAGGCCACATGTGAACAGTTAGGGAAATACAGCCTTGGACTTGAGTTTCTTCACTCCACGTAAGGGGCTTTTACTTGAGAAAGAGATAGGGAAACACTGATTTTGCCTTTTTTGCTTTTTCCTATCCTTTTGTTACATTCCAGAGGGCCCCTTAACTCTCTAGGGCAAATTTTCAAGTACGCAAAAGACAGCAGGAATTGGGTGGGGGTGTTGTGGAGCATTAGTTATCACCTCTATCGTGTCTTAATGTAATAGGGGAGATTGCAAGCATATACTGACCAATGAATCAACCCAACAATAGATCAACCACACTAGGTAATATGGATAGGTATACAAAGAACTACACAACCAACTCTGTTTCTTTTGAAACCTTTGTAAACTGCACTAATTAACATGCACATGGGCGGCCATAGAATTTGAAATTATAAATAGTCACTGTGTCTTAAATTTCTTCACCAGGTACCCCACATGCCAAGCTGCATTTGAAACCACTGTTGCACTGTTTTTTAAAAGCCATTTGTTGCAATGCTTACAATTAAGTGTTGTGCTGGATACATCTTGTCTTTTGGCATGTATAAAATAGCTCTTCTATTGTGGAGTGTAAGTAGGGTGTTGTACTAGGATCAGGGAGACCCAGGTTTATGTCCAGTTTTTCATGGTATTTATTGAAAGATTTGAAGCCAGTTAATATCTCTCAGCCCAATCTGCCGCACAAGGTTATTGTGGAGGAAAAAAATCAGAAGAGGAAATATTGTAGAAATTTCTTTGAGCTCCTGGAGTAAGGAAAGGTATGAATCTAATAAATTCATGATATAAGTTCTAAATGTAGCTATCATTGTTTGCACGCAACTTTCAGTAGTATACTTTTTTCCATATACCATTTTTGGGTGGATATTTGAAGGAAAATTGATTTCTACTGGATATCTGCTAACATTCATAAGATCCAAATGTGCTTCCTAGTGGAATTTGTGGCAAAATTCTTTTGTATCTTTAATGTTGGGAGATCTATGGTTGTACATAAGGAAGGAACAATGGTTCAGGTTGCTGAACAACAAAAGCTTTGACAAAGATGTAAGCATAGAGATAACTGGGAAAAGAAATTGTGCTGTGAGTCTATACAGAAGTAGTTGCATTCCATGATCTGTAGAGAGAGAAAAGATAGCGTTTTCATAGAACAAACCCAAGAGATACGTAAAAAGTACTTGTGTTATTAGGTAGAAAATAACGAGTTTAAAATGTCAAATACAATGTTTTCTGCTTTCACTGTAAAAATACACCCTTTTTTATTTAGGAAAACTGTAAATGGTATTCAGAACCATTTGACATGAAGACTGAAAGCTGTCCTTTAACAATTTCCCATTTGCAGGTATAGAATCTGTAAAACTTGAGGGGGTTGGAATTCTTCTGAGACCTGCTAAGTGCAATGAGATAAATCTGACCACAGCTATAGCAAAAAAAAAAAAGTGTTCTTTAATGTATGATTTAGTTTTAGCATATTATAATTAAGTCTTCAATCCTATGCACACTAACTGGGAATAAAGCCTGTGGAGCTATCATTTGAGTATACATACATAGAATCGCACTAATAATTCATTGTCAGCCCCTCTCCACCAAATAAGACATTGTCTTGAAATGGATCAGAATTCTGGAGGAACTCAGCCAGGATAAATTTTAACTGGAAATGTACCAAATGTTAACAACTAGGAATGTATTTACTGAGAACCAGATGCATTGTGAAATATTCTCAACTTGCAGTCTACTCCAGGTTTAGGTTTAGGGTTTGTTTTTGTTTTTGCTGGATAAACATTGTATGCCATTTTTAGAGGCCCCCAGGGCAACAGTGTTAATAGACTTTAGTTTTGCTACTTTTAGTTTTATTTGTTCTGCATTTTACTAACCTTCCTTTAATACTGAATCAATCTCCACTTATAAATGATAGACATTTATAACTGACATTCTTGAGGGACTGGTCAAAAGCACACAGAGCAAGAAAAGGAAAGTATAAGACAAAATTCAAAAGCATGCATTTTTTCCAGATATAATTGCTTTAAAAACATTGTTAAAAATGTTGTCACACATTATTTTATCATGGGAATACTGCTATCCCAGGATATCATTAAATATTTCAGTACGTCAATCTGAAATCTCAATATTATCTCTCAGACCTCCCAAATTGTTCAGAAAAACCAAACAGGCTAATAAAACAAAACATCATTGTCTTCCAAATTTTCTGCAATCCAATTCCTTGTTAATAAATAAATATGCATCTTCCTTGATCCTCATAATCTTGGTTGCTGAACCTAAAGTCAGGGAATAAAGTAGCACATCACATTATTGTTTCTTGTAGTTTTGCTACCAGCTCCTAAAAATAGGATTATATGTAGTACCAAGGCTTTTCTACTGTTGTCAATGTTCTAAGATCTGTAAAATTAAAAAAAAAAAGTATAATAGAGACAACTTGTAACATATGCCTAAAATTTGGTCAGAGATACATAATCCACAATGCTAATCAATCTACCATAAGTGTGTACTTCCAATGCTTCTCTTTTGCACAGTTGTGTAGTAGGGGAAAATACCAGTTCTTTCATCAGAGTTGATAAGATAGGACTATTATCCATTCTTCCTCTCTGACAAGCCCATAGCTTCCCTTATGTCCCCAAGGATCAGCAAATAGCCTCATAAGAGAACAATCTGCACTACCATTTTATCATTACGGTGTGATATCTGGATTGCTCATAGGGCACAGAACATACTTCCCAACCTTTTCTCCTGGTACTCTTCCTTAGTTTCTATTGTCCTTCCTGCCATAAACTACTTCTATTGGGCTTCTTCATTAAATTTGATTTTACTATTCTACCACATTCTGAGCGCTTTCATCATTGTAACTCATGGAGGATGGACTTTTCTTCGGCTACAACTATCTCTGATTGTTTTATGAATTAGCCATCACTGAGTTAAATATTCACCCAATGGGCTGCTCCCAGGCATGATACAGCTAGGTAACTTTAGACCCTGAGTTTAATGGACTGACAGAGGTCTTCCTTTATTTGGTCAGTTGGCCTCATTGTATTACCTCAAGAAATGCCCCAGTAATATCCAGACGTCTCTTCATACTTGACAACTGTTTCTATGTTCCTGGTATGAAGCATAATATAAATTGCATACTACTTTATTGTATAAGTATTGCATTATTATTGTACACTGCTTAGAACCCTATTGAGGTAAAGGATTCTATAAATTTTATATCTATTTCAAAGCAAGCAAGCAAGCAAACTACCTGTCTGTTAAGACTGATATAAGATTCTGAATATGTGCATTTTAAACTTGCCTTAATTATTATTGTAATTCATGGCTACAAGAATGACCTACAAGACCCCTAGAGGTCTGCTGTCTTCAGTCCCAGATCCTTCATCTTCTTGGACTCTCTTCCTCTTTTTTAGTAATGTTTTTAAAAATTTTTATGTTTTAGGTTTTTATAGGTATGTATGGTTTTAATGTTTTGTGTGAACCGCCCAGAGTCCCCCATTGGGGGGAGATGGGCAGGGGAGAAATTTAATAAATAAATAAATAAAAATTTTGATTTTCTTGAGAAGAAGCATGATTTTATTGTAGGAAAAGACCACGTGTTTAAGTAAAAATAAGCAAATGAGCCTGGTTGCATCCCCCCATCTATAACTTTTTAAAAATGAAGCAGTGGTACTTACTATCTTCACCAGGGATGTTGGCATGCACTTGCTGGCTGTTGGGCTCTGTCCCATTATTTGCTGTTCTGAGTTAGGTGATACTCTGGAAGTCTAAATTCAGCAGGGAGGCCAGCTCAAGCTCTACAAGTGAGTGTAAGGAGGTTAAACCTTATGGAGACTGGAGCATTGGAAGAGTTTTAAATATGCTGATTATATATTATAATTATCATTATCATGAGGCTGAATGGAGATGTAGGTATGGGAAAGGCACAGTTAATTTGTAAGGGTTGAATCAGTAAGAAGCTAGGAACAATCTCTGTTTCAGCCATCACTACATAAAGGCAAATAATTTAAAATTGTGACTTTTGCTCTCACTTTTAGGAAGGAAATGTAAGATTCCCATGCACAGCTTTTGAATATGATTTTAATATTTGCAATAACTTGTGACACAGGGCAGTTTGTGCTTCCCCTCATTTATGCAACTGTTCATGTAAATTGTCCAATAATTTTTAAGAAATACAAATACTTTTTTTGTTTTTACACACGATACAAGCCTTCCCCTAATTTGTATAACTACTCATGTAAATTGCCCAATAACTTTAAAAAAATACATTATTTTTATATACAATATGTGATGCAAGCTTTTAAAATGATATTTCTCCCAAAGTAAAAATTACTACTAATTTGACTCAGGTGTTAGTAGCAAACTTTTTCTAAGCTTTTTTTTTTTTTGGGGGGGGGGGGCTGATTTTTGATATGGAAAATTCAAAGATTACCAGAATTTGATACTAATGTTCATTCCACTGCAAAATCAGTGGGAACAGAATGCCCAGTTATGCTTCCAACAGAATTCACAACAAAATTCACTACTACATGCTTTTAACTGTTTACAGTTACTTGTAGTTAGCACAAATGTGTAAATCAAATGAGAATAGAAATTCATATCTTAAAATCAGTGTCAAAACATTGGCCTAAAATGATGCAGTCTCTCTTGCTACACATGAAATAGCTAACCAGTGTTGAAGCAAGCAGCATATCCTTCTTTGCTGTTGCAAAAAAGACATAGGCAAAAGACTGGAGCACATAACACCAGCTGCAGACCAAATCCCCCAAGGAAGTCCAGACAGGTGGTTTGAATTCTACTGACAGGTGTTACTAGTTCCTGTGTCAAAGACAGCTGGTTTTCTACCTCTTGCACGATGCTGGAAGTGAAATTTCTTGTTTGGAAGCAACATTCTCAAGCCAAACAAATGTGTTTCTGACGTTGTCTACTTCTTGGTCTCATCAGGGTGCTCATTATGGCTGTCATGACACTATTTCTTCTTTCTAATTTGCTAGCTTGGCAGCTCACGTTGTACTTATGGACTAATTAGATTTGTTTTGGCTTCCTTGCATTTGCTTGCTCAACAGTCCAAATGTTGGCACCAAAAAGGGAGTTTAAGTTCAAATACTTATCAGTTGGAGTTCACAATGCGAGCAGATGTGGAAGGTTTGCATCTGTGAGATATTTTTGAGGTTGCTATTAATGTATGTTGCTAAAATAACCTTGGCAGATAGAATTAGAAAGAGCTTTGAAAAAAGCGGTATAATAAATTATAAAAGTATACTATGCTTTCTGGAAAAAAGACATGAGCCCTTTGTTGTTGTTCAGTCGTTAAGTCGTGTCCAACTCTTCGTGACCCCATGAACCATATTGCACCAGGCCTTCCTATCTTTCACTGCCTCCCTGAGTTTGCTCAATTTCATGCTCATTGCTTCAGTGATGCTATCTAGCCATCTCATCCTCTGCCGTCCTCTTCTCCTTTTGCCTTCCATCTTTCCCAGCAACATGAGCCATTGGATGCAGTTAATTTTTTATTTATGTTAATATAATATGGATGGTTAACATTATTATAAAAGAACATTTGTGGAAGCTGCTGTCCTGTATTTTCTTGGTCCATTCTTCCACTGCTCTTTGTTGGCTGCTAAACCTTTCCCCATTGCCTGTTACCAGGGAGATATCACTGTTGTCTTAGTTGACATCACATTGCTCTCCTAGGTAGAAATAGGGCAAAGTTATATCTATCCATGTCCTTGTATCCTTTCTCTTCATTGACTACCACAGATAGGGGCAGGGAAAGGTTCAGGATAGTGATGCCACAAATGAAGGAATTGTTTCTACATGTTATAGAAGAGCACTCAGGACAGGGATCTTATTTTTGATAGCATCCCTAAATTTCCCATTGTATAAAAGGTGCTTTTAGGAACAAGACAAAGAATTAAAACATTTGCACCCTTACTGATAAAAAGGAACATAGAATTAGGGCCCAGAAGATGTATTTAAAAAGCAGCTGTACTACAAAGTTTTCTCATCATACAACCACATCAATAGATCCTGGCATTAGCCTTGAGCAGAGGTCCACAATCAATTACATTTGATGTGAAATTGTGTCAGGTTTAGCTCAGGAAACTCCAGGAGACAATACAGATTCAATCCAGCAAGGTTTATTGGCTTCACTCCCGTTACAGAATCTTCTCAGACTGAGAGCAATTCCCAGGGTCAGACTACAAACATCCTTAGCATTCCTCAGGGAGGGGCCAGTCTCATTCTCTTATCTCTTGTCCGCTCCTCTGGGGATGAGAGTCCATGTTTCACACCTCTGCTCCACACTCCCACAAAGTGATACACATTTTCAGCTATGTTAATAAAAATATAAATATGAAAAGATATGCAAATCAATTCAGTTCTTATTAGGCCTAAACAAATAAGACATAATTAACAATTAGTTAATTAGAAGAATTTGAGAATGTGTTGCTCTATTTCCAAAATAATGTATTTTTATCTGGGCAACAAAGAAGGCAGAAAAAGCTATATATTCTATGTAAATTAAACTTTGGAATAATTATGATTCTTGATTCTTAAAATCAGCCACTGTGAGATAGGACCAATGACTCCAACTGTTCTAACATTCTGTCTTCAACAGCTTCCAACTGGATGACTTGTTGAAGGTCAGAAATGGAACAATACTTAATGTTTTGAATCTACTTTCTTTATAAATGTGGAACAAAGATTTCTTATAAATTTTAAACATGGTTTCATTAATATCAAATTATATAAAGCAGAGAAGAGTTTTAATCTTTTCTTTAAAAATATTGTTCTATAATATATTTTGATCTGAATTACCATGCAGTGCTGCAGCTTCCTAACCAAGTTGAAAATATGTCATATATGCTGATTTTTGCATTTAGAAATGTAAAAAGAATATGTCACACTTAATTCACATTGAATTAAACAAATTAAATAGTACAGTCTATTTCCTCTTCCAGGAATATATTGTGTACATAATTACTAATTGCCTTCATCTTTTAAAATGTCTGAGAGATTCAGATATTATCTTGAACTTTCCCCAGGGGAAAATTTCCCAATATTATATAACAATGCTGGAAATATGTGAAAATGATAAGAAATTGCCTAATGTAAGATAAACAACTCAAAACATGGATTGTAACATGGGCACAATTATACTAAATATCAATTAGAGTTCACGTAAATAATATATATCATAATGTTATACCCATATTGGTTTTTTTTAGTGTAGTAATGAAATATATGAACATATGGTGACAGCTAAGGATGACTGTAAATAATAGGGCTGTTCCATCAAATAATCTAGGTAACCATCTACAAATAATTTTTATCAAATTATTATTGAAAGGCTCTGTACTATACTAGAAGCCTGAAGCAAGGTATTCCTGTGCCAAGTATTACTCCTCTGAGTTTGGGTGCTTAGTGTCTTTACTTGTTTAACTACATGTATATCCTGTCATAAACTCAGGGTGATGTGCATTGATTTTTTTAAATTATCTTACTTGGAAACATTGATGAGATTTTGAGTTGCTCAGCTGAGTTTGAAATTTTATTTCCTTCAAGTCTTGCAAATGTAGAGTAATATGAATGGTCACATTGTAGAAAATACAGCAAATGTATTAACTTTGGTTTCATTCTCTTTTTATATTTTTAAAATGTTGTTAGCTCCTTTTAGCATTTTATAAGTGGAAGGATGGGTTCTAAACTGAATAAATAAAACCTAAAGGGTGTCAGAGAAGTTCCTGCATGCCTGCTTCATATAAGACTCAGAAGCATGGGAAATCCTGTTAAAAATTATACTGTGGTCATGATAACATTCAGCATTCTCCTATATGTGGTTACATTATCATCTTAAACTCTGGTAGGTCTATGAGGGTTGAATGAAAAATAATGCCTCCACCTCCATACCTTTAGTTTAAATGGGATATTTTAATAAATGAAACAGGAAAATAATCCTTGAAATAATTTTTTTTTGTTACCTGTATTTACTTCATATAATTACTGCTATTAGTTACACATTTCTGCTAATGATGGACAAGCTTCTTTAAGCTGTCATGAAAGAACTCCAGACTTTGTCTCTTCAATCTGGTCTTGACAGTCCTTTCCATCTCTTTATTTGAGTCACATGGATACCCACAAAGGTGTTCTTTCAATTTTGGGAAAAGGTGGAAGTTGCATGGTGCCAAGTCTGGACTGCATAGCAGATTGGATAAGATGGTGAGATTCAACTTCACAATTGTCTCTTGGGTAGTTTGTGAGGTTTGAAGAACATCATCTTCATCCTCCAAAATTGTAACCATGAGCTTTCCAGCTCATGGAAGGCATCAGGGTTAGGCAAACTGCCATGACAACTTACCTGAACTGAAAACTTGCTTTACCAACTTTACTTGAAGCTGAATGTACTTCCTTATTTTATATAAATGACAAATCTGTTCCATATTTTACTAAGGTTTTGTTTTATGTTTGCCAACAAGTACAGAACCAGGAAGCAGGAGAGCAAGTAAAATTCTGGGTCCCAGGTGAGCCTATTAGATGCGCCCCCTCCCCCCATGTTGAGAGTGCTCAGGAGCCAAGCACTCCTGTGTGGTGGTAATTGATATATGAAAGAGAAAGGGGTAATCTTACCTGGCCAGAAAAATTCTGGACAACCATTGGATGGCAGAAAATATGACACTGCTGTTGTCTAGTAGTAATCTGAATTTTTGTAGCCCAAACTCTTTTCCCTCTTTTGTTCACAAGGAAGAGAATAGTGAGAAGTCAAAGAAAGTGGCCAGCAGGGGAAGCTGCCACGTGAGGAGATGGTTGCAGCCATAGTGGCAGTGGTTCTTCCCTCACGTGCTCCCTCCTTCCTTTCATGCTTCTCTTCTACTACAGCTACTATTTGGGCTCTGAGCTTCATTTCCCATGTGGGCTGCAAAATCTGGACGACCACTTGACACAGTAGCAAACAGATTCTTTACTGCCATCTAGTGGTGGTCTGACTTTTGCAGCTCAGATGTAGTGGGTCTGTTCCACAAATCAAGTTTGTTGAAGGTGGGAGTAAGACATTTATTTATTTATTCAATTTATATAGCTCATCACAGATGCATGACTCTGGGTGGCTTACAACAATTAAAAACTACAAAAAGAACAAAGTGCAATCTTAAAACACATAAAAAAGCATACAAAACAATATACAAACTAAATAACAGAATCCACAGCCAGGTCTAAAAAACAGTCTGTGGAGTCCTTGGTGCTCTCTGAGCTTGGTTGTTTGCTTGCAGAAATTTCATGAAATATCTGCAAGCAAACAACCAAGCTCAGAGAGCACCAAGGACTCCACAGTTCAACCCTGAGCTACATATATTATTTTCTAAAAACAAGAAGTTGTATATTGCTTATGTTGTACATTCAACATAACCATTGTATAGGCTCTACTGCACATATAGATCCATGTGCCTGGTTGCACAGCCATGTCTTTAAGGCCTTACAAAAAGCCAGGAAGATTGGGGCCAATCTGATTTCTGGGGGGATGATGTTCATGTGAGTGCCATGACAGAAAAGGCCCTCCTCCTGGACCCCACCAGATGACATTCTGTAGCTCACTGTTTCTTAATCTTGGCTACTTTAAGATGTGTGGACTTCAACTCCCAGAATTCCCCAGCCAGCCATGCTGGCTAGGGAACTCTGGGAGTTGAGGTCTACACATCTTAAAGTTGTCAAGGTTGAGAAACACTGCTCTAGCTGATGAGACCAGAACATGCCTCTCCTGCCATATCTAATGGGACAGGTAGATGTAACTGGGAAGGGGTGGTCCTTCAGATAGCCCAGTCCCATGCCATGAAGGGCTCTATAGGTCATCACCAGCATCTTGAATTGAACCTGGAAGCATACTGGCAAGCAATGCAGTTCATGGAGCTGAGGTGTAACATGTGTCCAGCGAGGAGCACCCTAACTGCCCATGTGGTTGCATTCTGCATCAGTTGTAGCTTCCAGATGCTCTTCAAGCACAGCCCAATGACTACTGCATTGCAGTAGTCCATTCGGGAATTTGAGTTTGGTGAGTGCCATTGTATGAGCCCCCAAGGCAGCTCCCTCCCCTGCCTTCACTATATTTACTCTACTGGTAAGAAATATCTATTCTGAATGTTTTCAATGCATATGGAGGAGGCAACAGTTATACAGATTATTGTGAAATTGCATTGACAAATTGCCCTGGACCTCCATATGGCTACTAGAAAGTAACTCCCTAAAACTCACTTCAGGATTATCAGATTAAACAGATACCTTAATTGTGCCTGCCAAAACTTTCTATACCAGATATGTCTTATATGTTGATCAGGCGGAAACATGGGTCCAATAATTTGTCTTTTTCCATGATTTCCCATTCTGTTATTCCAGGTCCATATATGCATGTTTTACCCATGAATAACCTTCTTAAGCCATCTTTTTTACTGTTTCTCTTAAAATAGTTATATTATTAAAGACGACTAAACTCATAGACATAAAGCTCTCTGTAGATAATGTTAACATTGACAGAATCTGACACAGAGCCTGGAAATTCAGAGCTGAAGTTGGCATCTCTTTCTGAATTCAAGCCACTCTGCTCTTTATTTTCCACAGGAACATTTTTTCCAGCATTAAGTATGGATTTTTTAGTTGTTATTATAGCAGTTATTTAATTGGTGGGCTTTTATTTTCATGTTATTTAAACTGTTGCCCTCTCTGGATGACTCCTATTTAGGAAAAAATGCCCCAGGATATCTAGAGAATATCTTTCAGTATTAGCAGACAAAGCAATTTGCCTTGATAAGGAACAACTATATGCTTGTCCAGTCTACTCAAGATGGAGATGAAGACATGCAATTTGTTGGACCTACCTACAGAGAGACTGGAAATTTTAAATAATGCTAGGTAAAGATGTCTCAAATTGAGCTACAGTCCTGGTGACCATGTGGAAACATCCTGTCATCGTTTTCTTGGCAGCAGTACAGAAGTGATTTGCCATAGCCTCCTTTTGGAATGGTTTTACAACTCCCCAATCTAGCCTATGAACCTGGATTTCACTGGACATCTTCTATTCCAGTACTAACCAGGCCTGACTCTGCTTAGCTATTTTTAAGATCAGCAAAGTCAGCCTAGTGCTTCCATCTGCTGTGGGCATCAAATTACAATTCTTAGCAAAGTACTATATCCTGAAAATCATAAAGAAAGCTTAGGGGTCTGGTTATGCAAATATAGGCCTATCCAGAAAGCTCAGTTAGATTGCCAAACTATGGGTTCTATTCTAACATGTCCAAGTTTTTGTTCTGAATTCTTGTTTCTACAATGACTGAATCCTAGTAAATGGAAAGGCAACTTTACACTGTTATTTTTCTTCAGCAAAGGGCACCATTCTTTTTAGCAATTAGCAGATGAAATAAAATACTATTCACAAATAAAGGGTCCAGTAATAGAAGCCTAGGGTGCTTAGACATATCTACAGTAGACATATTTAAATACATGAAACATAACATAGTTAGGATTCAATTTATACTATTCTTTGAACTGTGCCAAATACAGTCAAGCTTTACAGGATCCATACTGCAAAAATGATATCTTTCTGGTCACTTCTTGAGATACCTGAATCTACAAGAGAGAGTTTCACAATTTTTTTTTTTCATGTATTCATGGTAGCTTTTTTAGAATTAACTCCAGAACTTGTAAATGATAAATATGTAAAACAGATACCACTTTGTCACTAATTCCTCCACATCATATTTAAAAGTAAGAATAATAATCCCATACTAAGTAACCTTCAGATCCCAAGAAGGCTTTGACCCACCTGGGGATAGCTGACCTTCAGTTTCCCTACTTGAGGACAGTTTTACCTTTGAAGTTAAAAACAATTGTTATTAATGGGATATTTTTTACACAGGCTATAATCAATTATTTCCAGCATTTATATCCATGCTGAAGATTCAGGATACCTCTTGACAGAATTGTGCACGTTTAGGTTGTTCTGTTGTTATCTGACACAGAATTACAGAGTTCCATTTTTGTGAAATAAAGTCTTCTTCAAGTTGAGTGACTTCTGTGGACTTCATGAATCTATGTATTAATTTTCTTGGCAACAATACAGAAGCAACCTGCCATTGCTTTCTTCCAAGACTACTACTTCTACTTTTTTTCTTCTTCCTATCTAGCTTAGATAAAGCCCTTATATTTCCTAGAGATCCAACCAGCCCCAGTTCTGCTTAGCTTTCAAGGCCAGACAATGAGCAAGGTATGGCCAACTGCTGAGGCTCCATGTAAGAGGGGAGATAAATATCTTGTGTCAAGAGGCTATATCTGTGCAACATCTATTGTGCAAGTATATTTCTATGTGAAGGTTTCCATTAGTCATCCTTCCCTATATTGGGATGTGTCCTCGTCAGTGCATATTGTGTCAAGCTCAATAATGGTTCAGGTATGGACTTATCTGATGACAATAAAATATACTTTTGAGTTGGGAGAGAACAATGCATCCTGTCTGGTGAAACTTTCTTCCTGTCTGTAGGAAGGCATTGCCTATCCCATGGGGCAAGTGTTCTTTGCCAGACAATGCAAAACAGCCTCTCACCTTTCCTTAAAACTAGAGAAAGGAAATAGGACAGCTGCCAGCCAGAGATCAAGAGGAAAAACATGCCACATCATTTAGGGCTAATAATTACCAGAAATTCTTGATAGTTGCAACATATTCTTAGCATTTTCCATTTTAATAGAAAACATTATTGTAACTATCCCATGACAAATTTTTAAAACTATTGTCCATTATCTCAGATCAATACAAGCCTTATGTTAGCAAGTGTAATAAATAAGGCAGCTATTTGAGAATAAATATATTGAATTAACAACATCTAAATGCAGAGAACTGCTGAAAAACAACCCAACCCAAATGTATGTCTGTGTTCCTTTGGTAAATCACTCAAATGTTGACACTTAACCAGCAGGGTACCAGTGTAGTTTCAGACAATAAAGTTACATTGTCTTTAATTCTGGTTGGTTAATTTGTTGTAGCTTTTTGTTATACGTGACAAATCTCAACAATATCCATGATAAGAAGCAACAATGAAAAGGGGGATCAAGATTTGGGCCATTTAACCTTGCATCAGAGATCAAGTCTGAAATATATAAATGAAGTTCATGGTTAGATAAATGAAAAAGAAAATGAAAAATCGGGGAGACAGGTGTTTGAGGGAGAACATTCTTCTGCATGAAGAACATCCATCTGCGATTTTAGAGCTACTCCAGAATTGACAATGCTCTACTACATTCCCATCAGGGGTATCCATAAGGTTCAGTAAAAAAAGTCAACATGGTGGTCACAATGGTGCAAAGTTCCACCTGGTTTTTATGTGCATCATGTGTGAGATACACACAAAAACAAGGCACAGCTTTGACTGCTCCACTGTGGCCACCATGTTGACTCTTTTTTTTACCATACTCTGTGGACACCCCAACCTCCCATGATCTTGTCTTGCTTGGGCATAAAAATTAATTTTGTTTTATGACTCAACTTCAGCATAGCTCAAACTGCAACATTTCTGTTTTATAATTTGCAGTACTTGTATTCCATGAAATCTGGGAGTGGACAGATTTCCATTTTCCTCACCTTGCCTCCAGCTGCTGGAAATCAGAGCTCTCTAGTAAGACTTCATAGGCAGCCTTATCAATGAGTCTGATTTTAATCTTTCTAGTTTACTTCTAGGCAATTTCATGATTCTGTTTTTTTTAAAAAGGAAATGTCTAGCTCAATATTTTCTGTTTATTATAGATACTATAAACCAAACCCTTGCCTCCATCTACTTCCCAGACTCTGTGCTAAACACCATCAGTTTTTTCCCCAACATACACAGAGGCTCTTCACTGAGCCAGCAACAATGATTGGAACTATTATATTTGGCCACAAAGCTACAGTATTGTGCCATCACTACAGTTTTCAATTTATAAGCAGAAAAAAAGATATATTAATAACCAGCCACCTTTCCTTTCATAACAACTCAGTTTTTTTTTTTAAATGCCAGTACATGGCACATACTGAGAACCCATGGAGCAAATGGGTATTTGTTACTCCAGGAACTGCTAGAAGTAGGGGCAAGGAACTGACCAAACGATGGGTTTTTTTCACTCTTCTGATGACAAATGAAGAGACCACTGATTGGCTGATGGTGTTGCCTGCCAGTTCTTGGGTGTGTGTATGTGTATAATTTTTTTCTTCTTCTTTACAATTTAAAATGATTTCCTCATACTTAAGCTATTATGATTATATTTCAATTGTTATCTGCTTGCTGCTGGAATTTTCAGATAAAACAGTGGGTTATAAATATATTCAACAATGTTACTAAATTATTAAAATATCTACAGAACATCATTTATAAAAATAATCTGAGCCTGAAAGTAAAATCAACCACCCGTCACTCCGTTCAGATACTTTGTACAGTTATGTGTGTATAATCTGATGCTCTATAACTTCAGACTATTCTATTGGTTGTCTTCATTACAGCTATATTAACTTTTCATGTCCTAGTAAAAGAAGGAAAATAAAAATTAAACCAAAGAATTTTGGATAATAAAGACTATGGCTACAGCCATAGTAAAACATAATTATCTAATGAAGAAGTACATCCAAAGAATATGTAGCAAGCTTGTCCTCTCAGATGGGACTTTTATCACAATTTTATTTGCATCTCAATTTTCCATGAACATGATCTAGTTCTGCTGGTTTTTAACAGAAGAGCTGAGCCAAGCCATTTGTCCATATAACCCAAAGTTAATCAGCATTCTAGGGTTTCAAAGTGAAGTCTTCCCCAGGATTATCTACAAATGTCTGGGACTCGTTCTGTAGTAAACATGTGCTGTGCTACTGAATTAAAACTGTTAGATAGGGCAACTGGATTTACTCCTGTCTATATTTTGCTTAATCTTTGTAACCTGGCTCATTCATATGCATAAGTCATCATTATAACAGATAGTTTGTTTCACATACCTAAATAGGCAGTCACTCTCTTTTTGTCTATATGCCCTCCACCCGCATCCCAGTCTTTTATCTAGGTAGGAATTCTACAGAATTAGGATTTGTTTGGAGAGGCTGAAGCTTTCTGATTGGTTATTCTTAGTGCCAATGAAGCCTGGTAAATCCATGTATCTAACTGTTTTCATGATTATGTAGAAATTCCATTTCATGACAGAAATAATACATTCCAGACAGAGAATTTCAGGGTGATAATTATACTTCTTGGGTGGTTAAAGTTACTCCACCTTAGCTGAGTGAATAGATTTGCCTGTTGGCAAAGATGGTAAACTCTTTTGGGTTTCAGCTGACTCTTAAAGGAGGAAGGGGCAGAAAATTCAGTGTTGATTGTACTTCAGTATTATTGGCTACATAAGAATAACTGATAGTAGTCCTGTGCATATAACCTACATATTTATGATAAAATCTGATGAAACCTCAGTCTGCCTTTTACTTGTAAGAATTATAACTCCATCCTTTCACGGCAGAAACTGTGATGCAATCCAAATAATGAGGCTATTCTTTGGATGCAACGAGGGCCATACCGCAGTGGCTCTTGGCATTGCTATCCATGAGCTTCAACAGAAATAAAATAACACACATTTATATGTTAGGCTTCACACCAGGGCTCAGCAGTAAATCTCACTACACTTAACCCCTTATTCAGCAATTGGCTTAACTTGGCAGAAGATTCAGAGAAAACTCAACTAGATTTGTCTTGTACAGTGCAAAATTAAAACCTTAATATAGGTCTGTGACCTAAAGTTTAAACTCTAGGCTTTTTCCTCCTGCCTTTCTGAATTGGCTGTTCTCCTGATAGCCTTGGGGGGCAGCTGAATAACATAACAGTTCTTTGTAGATCTGCTGGTTGTTGCCTTTCCATATTCAGCCCTTCCATTATACATGCAGAACATATTGAGTTCATTTTCTGTACCATAAACGATCTATTTATACTTCAAAAGCAGATAAATCCATGAAAAATGCATGGGTTTATCTGCTTTTTCGCCGCTCTGGAGGACCATTTATGTTGAGCATGCCCTTTTGTTGTGGAACTGAGAAGACAGTGGGCTTTTTCTAGGAGCTTGGTACTTGCTTTAGGATCACGCAGGCAAGCTAAAGGAAAGTGACTGCTCCCAAGCTAATTTCCAATACAAACGTGAGCAAACACAAATTCATGAAATCAAGTTATAATCTATCACACTGGCCCCTTGAAGCCTGGAAAGTGGATTCTCTGTTGGAATCTTCCCTGGCAGTGCCATTAAGAATTACAAGATCCAAACTGTCTGCCAACTGGGCCAATAGAAATCTTGCCATGTTGCAATGCTTGCCTTTAGATTGTTGGATTTGGAAATAATATTCCTTTTGGAGGAGACCAAATAAATGAGCTGGTAGAAAGGTGTCATCATCCTCAATGCTTGTGTTCAGGTCACTGACAATTGTTATTGCAACATTTGAGTATACATGTAGTAAATTAGCGATATAGTTGTCAAGAAGGTCCCATAGATAGTTGATGTCATTATGTAGACAAAGTGGAAGGCGATAAATGTTAATAAACAGAATATCATGAGGCCTAAATTGGAGAAGTTTAGGACCATATTGGGATATGGCTGTAGCATGAACATAAAAATATTGAATTTAGTGCAAACCATTGTATTCATTCTTCCTAAGGGGCTCTCCTTTTTTACACTAGTAAAACTGTATATTAAATCTGGTATTTTTTTCCATTTATTGCATTAAGTGACTCCTGTATTGATAAGCTGTATGATCTGAGTACACATATGGAGAGATAGAAGCTCAACCCACTCCTCAAACGATATCTAAGTTTAGTACTATGAATGTGAAAATATCTGAATTAGGTATTCATGGGTTAAAAAAGGCAACCTATGTCCATAACAAAGATGCTGACTTGGGCATGAAGACATACATTCTTGTTTTATTTTAGCCCATCACATCTAGCATTTGCTATCATCAGATTACATTATTGTGTAATTGCTTGATTACTCAGATAAACAGCCAGTAAAGGCTAGTAAAATGTGCATTGCTTTTGAGGTCACAAAGTTGCATGCAAAAGTTGAGGCCAAATTACTTAATGAATGCCTAAGTGGATAGCAGCTGACATAACCTCTACATGGTACAAGGCTAAACATGATATATTTAAATATGAATGCAAACTTACTATTTATGTGCAGTTGTTCATAGTTTCAAAATAAGAAAACAGGGAATATGGCAGATCCAAAGGTTTGGAGGCCCACAGTCAGTGTTACTTCTTCTTCTTCTTTAACTGTAAAGGCCTCCCAAAGCGATTGATTCATTAGGCCTACAGTTACTCAGGTAAAGACAATCCGGAAGATGAGCAAATACTCTGACCTTTCTAAACTTGTAGGCTATGAAAGTTGTTCTTTCTACTTGTGGCAACCATGAACATCTCTAAGCAGCTACCTGAACATTTGAAAATGAAGATAATTCACTCTTACAAAGCAGGGAAGGCTATAAAAAGTACCTAAATAATGCTTCCAGTGAGCAATTTCAGCTGCGAGAAATCTTGTTAAGAAATGGAAGACACAGTACATGGAACTAATGTCCCACAATCAGTGAAGAAACCAGAACTGAAAGGAGCTTGAATATTTCAGCAAGTCAACAATTTGAAACATACATCTAAATCAACCATGAAGTATTTACAGGAAAGAAAGGTTCTGTAATGGCTTTCACAGTACCCAGACTTGAATGTTGTTTAAAATCTGTAAGGAGATCTCAATAAGCAGCAATTTCAAAGAGACCTAAGAATATTTCTTAGAAAAGTGGAGAAAAATTCTAAAAGCAGGAACAGACTCAGCTAGCTACAGGAAATGTTTGGAAGCTGTAAATTCTGAAAAAGAAGTGTTATAACATACTGACTGAAAGGATATCCAACATTTTGCCCCTGCCATATTCACAGATTTCTTACTTTGAATCTGTGAAGAACTACACATAACTGTTAAGCAGAAAGATGTGTTTAACTTTGTAGTCTGTAGAGGTGATGTACCAACTCCAGTTCACTTAGGGATTAACTGAAATGTGCAATTTGACCAAAGTGCCTAAACTTTTGCATACAGCTGTATAAGTTGTCTGTGAAATTGCTCTTGCCTTTGAAGACATTGATCATATGAAGGGACACAGGGCTGTATTATCCTTTTCTTTCTGATACAGCTTGATTCCTGGCCTCATATGCACTGGCCACAGATGTCTGCAGTTCCCAGAGCCCCCAAGGTATTTTATTTATGAAAGGTATACAGTCTCAATTCAGTTTTGATTCATGGGTAAACATGATTTTGTATAGTATAACTTTTTACTTTTTTAAAAAAATAAATCCTAGTAAGAGTATAAAATTTATTTTGAGATTTAAATTCTGTCAGCTTTCCCCATACAATTTTACCCCAATCTTTCAGTGATATTGTGAGTTACTACTAACTTTCCTGTGGACCTAGGAGGGCAGTAATAATAAAAGTGCAGCTTGGGCCAGAGGGAAGTTGCCTTCCTCTTCTCAAAATTCAGATTTCGTGACCAATGTGCAGAAAGTTGTAGGAGACAGTTCTCATAAGATCAGTAGACAATAGCCTGAAGCCAGACTACTGTATGAGAAAAACAAGAGACAGGTAGAAAACATCCTTTCTGTCCAAAAAGAGTGGTTTCAAACCCATTATACTGCATGGGTTGGAGAAACAGACACAAGAATTTAAACCTTGAGTTAACTGTGTTGTGTCTGATACAGAATAATCATTGGAATCCACAATGGCTTTTCCACAATATAACTGCTTATCAGAAGCAGTTTGTATCCTTGAATGCCTGTTGTGCTGTTAAGAAGTTTGACAGAAGTGGCGGTGCCTGATAGTTAAGTACTGCAGCAAACTACTCAATGTTACACAAGACATGCCCTTTTTCATGAATAAAATAGTAAGTTTTTTATTGAGTAGAAAAATGAATTTTAGTATTTTACAATTCTTTTAATCGAGAGCATTTTTCCTGAGCTCAAAACATGCTTTGCCTCTGCCTTTCTTCACATTGCTTGTCTCTAAAGCTTCTAAGTCAAATACTGAATCTGAGTAATAAGGACAAAGATTAGGACCATGAAGTTCAAGAGCAACATTGTTTATTTGTATAAGAGAGTTGTTTTCAGTGTTTCTCTCTATATTTTGAGTCACATGCTCAGACTGAAATATAATGGTACTGGGCTATAATATACTGTTATGACAAGAAAAAATGCTTGTAAACAGCAGTATAAACTCATCAAAATGTCCACATTGTTATAAGTAATTTCACATTTAGATAAACTATTTTCATAATCTTGGCTTTACTGAGAAATGTCTTTTGCTAGACATTTGTCTGTTTTGGAAAAATGAGTTTGAAGACCCAGAAGAACTTGTGCTTTAAAGCATTTCATAAAAGTGAAGGAGATCCTCATTAGATTCTCAATATTTTCCATGTGATATATGAGTATACATATCTATTCTATAAGAAATATGTATAGGTAGGTAGATATATAGCTAGATGAGGTTTAATAGTGAGGGGAGAAAAAAAAACAACAGCCAAGAAGAGATTTGGCACCCTCCATGTGTGTTTATTTCTTTTATTCCTTACATTTATATAGCCTCCCCATCTGACAAATGTGACTTTGGGTGCCGTATAATAAAAACAACCATAAAAAACAAACATTAAATTATTCCATAATAAAAAGCATCAATATTATTAAAAAAGGCTAAAAGAGAGAATCTTCAGTGTTACAAACAGTGTAGTCATCTCACCAATTCTCCAGTTGCAACTGGAACTCCCAAAATTCCTAAATATCAGATTAAGAAAGACTGGTGAAAAAGAAAAATAGCACAAGACTTCTGACCAGGACAATAACACAAAAACAAGTAGTTTTGTTTTGTTTTTATATAAAGGAGTATAAATTGACTTTCTCCTAGTAACCTGTGCTAAGAATTACCTCCAGGTGAATACAATGAAAACCTTACAAAAACAGTGTTTCTTCCTTTCTTTGAGGCCACAAATGGCTACCAGTGACTCATGCAGAGAGACAAAAGGATCTTTCTATGTCTAGTGATTTCTGTGTACTTACTTAAAGCTTTGCCTTTATCCAAGATACTTCTTTATGTTCCACTCCCTACTCAGTTCTTCAATATTTTTTTCCCCAAAGCCAACATTTCAGGGCTGTTGATAACATCTTCACTGGGTGTTTTAGAGTTTCCCACTTTCCCTTTGAGTTTTTATCTCTAAAGAGCTCCTGTATGTGTGCATTTGCTTTTACTCCGGTAAACCTTGTTGCTTCTTTCTGCTTGCTGATAAAATCCCTCTTGTATGTTAATAGTGCCTTTTTGTAAGTTCTCCATCCATTGAAAAGAAAAGGGAGTAATATTTGGGCTACCGCTGGTTTGTTCTCCCAAGAATAAACCATAGAAATTTTAGTTAGTATTCCATAGGAATGATTATAAATCCGATCCTGGTTGCAGGTGTGAGCACCATTATGAGTTACCCCAGATCAAATAGTGCTGGATCCGACTGAAAATGACACTTGAGCTGAGGCTTTTAATTTTGAGCTTTCCTCATTCATTTATGTTTATGAACTGAACTTATATTAGACTGGACTGCCACTACATGACCACTGTATTGAATAATTAATCTACTTTCCTTCACTGCAAAATAGTTATAACTGAAAATAAATTGATTTTCTTCATATCAGTATTCTCCAGATAATACACTATTTCCTCTACTGGATGATTTTAATTAGGTCCACCCCTATTTCCAAAGTCATGCAAATCACAGCCAAGAGTGAGCTGAGAAACCTTATTTGGATGCTTCCAAATATAAGTTTCTAGATTGTTTTGTTTTTAAGCTTGAATTACTCTTCTTTTAATGGGTTGGTTGCCAGATTTCTTAAAATTGCAGCACTTGCTTCCTGTTTTCAAGGACAGTCCATATTCAGACAGCTACCAGACTAACAAAATATGCCTATATTAGACCGGTTTTGTCATAGTGCAGGTGCCATAATGATTACATACAGACTCATGTGGAACAAAACAGGAGGCAGTTACATTAATTTTAAATGGGGGCTTTTCAATAAGAGTTCATGCATTTGTGAGTCAGCTATAAAAAAGAGGCATTGGTTCCATAGGTATGATTTTATTTTGTTGTCTTCTGTCAATTCTGATCTCACAGAATACTTAACTTTTTTGTGGCTTGGCAGGACCACATTTATAAGAAAATGGAGTTTTGGGTAAATACAATATGTATGTATAGCATATTTTTCTCTAGTGCCTATTTTCATTTGAATTAATGGGCTTTGGCCGACCCAGTTTGTTTCCAATTACTGGTATCTTTTGTCCAATTGGCATAAACACAATTCCCAAACTAACTAAATTTAATTCAGAGGCCTGGGGTTTCAAGTGTATCCTCAGCCATGAAAGCTCACTGGGTCCCTTTGAGCTAGCCACTCTCTCTTAGCCCAAGAGAGTGCTACTTCACGAGGGATATGATGGAACATAATGGGATATAAAAGCTGTGGGATATAATGAAGGGAGATGTCAATGTAAGCAACTTTACATGTAGGTAAAGGGCAACATGCAAGTAAAATAAAAGTGTACATGTCTCTTATTATATTTATCATTTATGGTAAGTTTTAATTTAAAGAAATCCATGATTTCTCTGTGTTCCACCTAAACTACTTCTAAGGTCCACCAGTGGTACTTATATCACCCATTTAGAACCATTGTTCACAACAACCCAGCAAGAGGAAAAACATCATCAAAAAGAAGTCAGAAGAGGAGGAAGCAATTTACATATCCTAAATATATTATAGTGTCCAATTAGAAACATATATTATAGTTATACTTCTTTAAAATAGAAATACATCTCATTGTAAGGAAGACTATGGCTAGATGAATACACAATCTGCTGTACTGGTGCTAACAATAGTTGGGCAGGTTCAATTCTTTCTCTCTTTTTTGATGGCTCATTACCTTTAATCCAGATTTATATTAGACAGTCCTTTACAGTAGCTAATACCTTCAAATAGAGGCTTTTATGTAAAATGAGAGACATGATTAATGTGGCTCATTCCATGCTGTCCTGTAATTCAGAGTGGAAATACATACTTTAAGAGACATAAAGTTGTCATTTTGGTAGTTGTGTATGTCAAGTTCTTAGTCTCTTCTTGTCTTTTCCCTTCGTTTCTTTGTGTAACATGCAAACTATTTATTAGGTTGTGAAATTCCCAGGAATGAATGAATGAATGAATGAATGAATGAATGAATATATATATATATATATATATATATATAGAGAGAGAGAGAG
This sequence comes from Liasis olivaceus, assembly GCA_030867105.1. NCBI lineage: Eukaryota > Metazoa > Chordata > Lepidosauria > Squamata > Pythonidae > Liasis > Liasis olivaceus. The sequence goes on along the minus strand of CM061350.1, from coordinate 40,784,501 downwards.
AGAGAGAGAGAGAGAGAGAGGGAGAGAAGTAGGAAAACATAGTCAACCCTGGCTGATCTAGAAAGCTAAATCTGGTTGTCTCTGTTTAGAAATTAGCTGGGGGGTCCTCTGGAAAATCCAAGGTTGTAGGCTGAACTGGGAAATGGAAAAAGGAAAAATTCTGGAAGAAGGCAATGGCCAACCTCTTCTGCATGAAAGTCACCAGGAGTCAAACTAGATGCTAAGATGATTTTACTTTTTTAAGGGAAACGTATGGCATGTTGAGGGCAAAACAAGGGGTATATTTTATACCAGGCTGGCTGGGGAATTCTGGGAGTTGAAGTCCACCCGTCTTAAAGTTGCCAAGGTTGAGGAACCCTGTTTTACATCATATTTACAGAAAGGAGAACCTGACCCAAGACTGCCAGTTTTTGACAACAGCCTTTTCCTTTTCTGCTAACATGAATTTCTGTTCTTAGAATAGCTGGACCAGGAAAAGGTATACTTTAATTCAGATATATCTTAGCTGTAAACTACCTGTCCATATGTGCAAGCTCCTTCACACACATAGACAATATGAGGTGAAATTTACTTGGCTAAGCATATTTACCAGTTTTATTTTCTCATATATTGGATGGGCAGAAAAAGATTTCTGTCTGCAGCAATACACTTATTATTTAAAATATATTTTAGAGAGCTCTTTTGTGTAGTGGTGGAGGTGCTGGCCTAAAAACCAGGGGACTGTGAATTCTAGGCTCCCTTAGGTCTGAAAGCCAGTTGGGTGACTTTGGGCAGTCACTCTCTCTCCCAGCCCAATGCACCTCACAGGATTGTTGTTGTGGAGAAAATAGGAGGCAGGAGTATTAGGTACGTTCACCACCCTGAGTTGACCAAAAACTATATTAAAAATGGATAAAAATCTATTAATAATCGTATTTATTTTATCTCTTTGTTGGGAAGGGTGGTGATTGGTGCTTTCCCACAAACCCTTCAGGGATAGAGAGAAAGAGATTCATGTTTGAATATATCCACATTTTGTGAGAGAGGAGAACTCAGCCCTACAAGAGCTATAATACTACATGCTAGCCACACCTTTGGACAGAGTATATTCAACCAATGATCCGTACAAATAATGATAAATTTAAGAAGAATGATCCAGATGAAAACAAATATCCAATCAGTAAAAAACTGCAGTGCATTGCCTTTATCTGATCCCAGTTATCATCTGCTGACCATTTGAAACAGTGAGCATTCATTTCTTGATCTGTCTGCAGATAACAATTCCTGCATCTCCAGCTGCCTTGGTGGAACCTGCATATGTGGTAGGTAGGTAGGTAGGTAGGTAGGTAGGTAGGTAGGTAGGTAGATAGATAGATAGATAGATAGATAGATAGATAGATAGATAGATAAAATATCCGGAGTTTTCCATGCCGGTTTGCCTTGAATTTCAGACTCTGCTGCGAGGCTCAAACGTTCCATTCATTATGATCAATATTTTAACCAGCTGTGTCATGGTGAACAATGCATCCTATCACAAAAACAACAGATTTCACTCCATGTATATCTGACTTGGTGTGACATACACAAATAATAATTTGAGCATATTCTCTGATGGACAGTAATAGTGCTGTCAGGCATAGTTACGACTGTGCATATCCTTGTTCTGAGACTTCCATGGAAGACTAGGAAATCCCTGTCATTACTCATCACAATTAGGCAATCACTTTCCTTGGGAACCTTCATTAGCAGGTTGACACAACTGTTCTTTTTAAAAATGCAATTCTTCTTTCTTTTGTTTACTGGGAATAATTTGTCACATCCTGTACAGGGCAGATCTTGCAAGTTGCCCTTAAGCTATTGTCTGGTTGTCTTAAATTGCTGTTTATAAAAAGTTATTTATTTTTCTAAAAGCCAGGGGCTACTTTCGCAGGTAGTGAAACTAAGTAAAAAAAGATTTGCTAACATAAGAAAACATCTCTTTGTGAATGCCGAATGTCCCTTAGGAAGGAAAGAGACAAAGCTACCTAATATTCATGCAGGTTTAGATTGAATAGCATATAGTTAAAAGGGCATCGCTTGCATTCAGAATATTGTCAACATTTCACTGAAAATCTTTATACTCATCAGTTAATGGCAAAAAAGCCCTTGCTGCAATTTGGCATGCACGAGAACACTGATTTTAGGAACCGTTGTTCTCCTAACTCCCAACTCTCCAACTACAGTATATTTTGATCTGAGACAGCACCAACATCCACATCCAGGTGCTTTTATTAAAATCAAGGTATATTCAAAGCTGTGGCCCTGAGCTACTCTGCTGGCATGGGCATTTGTGGGTGAAGGATCATTTTCCTTCCTGCCAGCACACAGCTGAAAATGAAGTAGACATCTGGCATATTAGAAGGGAACAACTGAGACAGCCAATGGTTTTCTAGAAAAGCAGACCTGGTGGATGGGCCTGAGAGCTTATGATTCCAATCTAGCCTGACTAGTTTATTTAAATAGTTATTTAATTTATTTAAGCAGGGCCCTTCTTGGAGCCCTTTGCAGTCCAACACCCAGTTTCTCTATTTACCCTTCCTTCTTACTATCTGTCTTGTAAAATCTTTTTATCAGCATTTGCCTAGGTCTAAATTTTGAGGAAGAAGATAAGTGACAATCTCTGACTTGGAATGGGGGTCTCTGTTAGGGGCTAACGTTTCCAAGGCCTCAGACCAGGTTAGGGGTTGGAATGCTGGAGAGGCTGACTTCCGTCTCAGTCCTGTAAATAAAGTATGTGATTTGCTCATGCTAAAGTGAGGGACACACCCTGCCATCTTTGGAGGCATTTTGGTATGTTGATTGAGCGGGATAAAAGCTAGCAGATGGGCTAGCCAAGCATAGAATTCAAATCTAGACACTATGCTGCACCAAACCTCTTGTAAAGCTGTAACAAAGTTATTTCCAGTATATCCCAAAAAACCAAAATTTGCTGACAGGTGTTCTTTGCATGTAACTCCTGTCCCCTGCTAGCATCTTCTGTTTCCTGTCTGTCACTTTCACTTGTTTTTTTCCATCAGTCTATCCCATACTATTTTTATTAGTTATTAAACTAATAACTGACGGCATAAATATGGTTCATAAGACAAAACAGTACAAGATTAAAAATTTAAATAAGTAAGGAGATTGAGTAATCTCATCTCCATTCCAACAAACATCTTAATCATTATTTTATTGCATGAGCTGAATTTGCAAAAATGTGCTAGACTAATAATCAATTACAAATATAATTAGAAAACCTCATTTAGACATATATTAGCTTCTCTGGATTGTCCTTGCAGGACTTATACACTGGAAGGAGGGCATCTAAAAACTTCAGTCTGCATAAGTTACTCTAACTTCTTTGTTAACAGACATATAGGAAAGGACTAGCCCTTATGTACTATATTTAGAATTATAGCCTGCCTCTCAAATGGAGGTGTTGAAATTTAGTTTTGATCCATAAATGACTGCATTGTGTGCCATTGCATTTGGTTCCAAGTTTTTTGGCTTAAGTGGATTGTGAGTCAGTCAGTAAATCTAAGAGACATATGAAATAAAACATAGTTGGAAAGCTCTCAGCATGAGTTGTGAGAAATCCTAAACCAGTTCTCCAGCCTGGAGCCTTCCTGATGTGCTGGACTATTCTAAAGCATGTATGTATTGGCAACTATTTGTCTCACACACACACACACATGCACAAATATATCTCCAATGCTGTTTCATGAAAAAAAAAGGATGCATGGAATGGAAAGTGATATTTTGTCATTTTTTTCTGATACATCATAGATAGATTTGAACATTTCATCGATAGTAGATTCTGAAATACTTTTATCTTGGCCATTCTGGGAATGGAAAGTATAGAATCTAGTCTCTTCTGTAGATTCACATATTGCCTTGAACGTTGTTTGGCACAGTTCCTGCACCTTCCAAAGTAGCATTGTAGGCAAGGGGAATGGCATTGGAACAGTCATATAGCATATGAGCCTCCTAGACTGTGTCTTAGATGACAGGCAACACTTTGGTTTCATGAGTTGGTTTTCTCGGTGTTTATGGTTTGTATCTTAGCATGTTTCTGACACAAAAGTATTTCCAGATGAATGGCTGATGTCCAAATATTTGCTTTATGGCAATTAGCAATGAAAAGAGAAGAGAAATTCTCTCACGGTCAGTCTCCTTTAATCCATTGCACCAGAAAGCTGCAATGGTATTTGCCATCTAATAAATCTGAAAGAACCAATGGGCCAATATGGGACAGAGAAGTTAAAAATCTTACCTCCTTTGAGAACTTCTTGGGATAAGCTTTAGAACCTCCTTTTCCGTATAGTTTTTATATATATAGCTTTATTTAAAAAACTAATATTTAACATAAAAGAAGTCACAGGTTAAAATTAAATTAGAAATCAAAACAATGGTGTGGACTAATAGTAATGCTGAGTAAAGCAAAAGGAGCAGAACTAATAAGCAACAGAAAAATTCACTAAGAAATTGTCCAAGATATGATGGACAAACCCTGCACTCCGAAGGCTGTCCAGGACAAAGGGGTCTTCACCTTATATAGGAAAAGCTATAACAAGGGTTCATGTTACAAGAAAACACTAGGAACACGTTTGTGATGCTGCAACCATATACAGTAGGGACATGAGTGAGTGTCTTAGTGTAAGAAGGGAGAAACTCGATCCTTTGCTCAAAGCTTTAAAATTCCAGATGGCCACTACTGCTGATAAAAAGGATATAAAGCAAAGGTAATGCAAAGCTCATGTTCTTCATGGGCATTGCTTTGTATGAAAATGGATCTGATGGACCCCACGTATAAAAATTATTTTATTGACTGCCAGTAAATGCTAATAGAAGATAGGGCTTTGGGCTTGCTCAGGTTCCCTACTCGTTAGTAGTGTTAAATTGGATTAGAACAAATTTGCACTGTCTTGTCAAAAGTAGAGAACAAAAGGATGAATGATTAAAGCCAACAGAGCTGCAGATTCTGAATGCCTGTCTGTTAGTTGTAAGAAAAGGTCAAGACACAAATTATTGTCACCGATGACAGGCTGCTGAAAGTGATACCTGCTTGCTGTGTTTATGAGTATTCAACATGTAATACTGCAAGTTTCTCTGTTCTTGCTTTACTGCTCTTATTGACAGTAATCCACATTTATGGAGAATTTGTGGAGAATGGTAACATGATGAGGGCATGTCATGTATTTATTCATATACTAAGGTTTGTTGATGAAGAATATTTTCTACAGCATCTCTGTGATGCCTCTCATCCATATTTTCTCAGCTTCTTAAATTCCACTCTAATTTGTGTCATGTAGATTCACCCCAAACACAGCAGTATTCACTTCTGAGTGTTGTGTAGTGATTCTACCCACTAAAATTACTCCCACAGACATCATCTTTTTCTATGATTCTGCAAACAAGGTAGGTTTCATTATCAAATGTTTGTTTTCCTTATAAAAATGCTGACTCGTTTCATGAGCTAGAGAGAGAAATTATTATTGCATACTGCTATGCTATATTAATTTAAAGCTAGACATAGGTCAGTGATTAGGGGGGAAAGGCAGTTTAATTTTGCTTCATATTGTATATAAAAAAATGACAAACTGTATAGAACCTCTCTCTCTTTCTTTCTCTCTCTTTTGCTGTTGGGTTCCTTACAAATCATAGGCTTTTTGATTTGGATAGTCCGAGATATCAAAAAGCTAGGATAGACAACGGAACATTCTGTGATGGGATTTGATTCTCCAGCCAAAATTATATTGCATTATTAACTCAACCTAGTTTTGTATCTGTGTTTTTGTTTTGCTGGAGGGAACTCTATTCTTGTCTGCATAATCCACCTTTCACTTAGCTACTACTTTTTTAGTTAGGTACCACATTGGTAGTTTAAACTTTGTATAATTTCTGATTTCTCCTATTTTTGCAAAATCTTAATCCCAGAAGCATATATCTCTACTGACCATTTTAGTGCAGTCCCATACTAACCTTAAACATAGAATAATTTTCTCAAAGAGTGGTAAGATATTGATATTTTCTAATGTTTTCATCGAACTTCTGTCTGAATCATTTTATGCTGTTTTTAAGTGAATATACAGAGAGGAAGTTGCAGCATATTTAATATGTAACACACACACACATTAAAGGAATAGAAGCAGATGGCTAAAAATTGCAATAAAAAAATAAAATAAAATGGCTGTCAAACAATCTGCCCTTGTTAGTACAAATGATCTTTTCTGGGCAAGGATAAAAGAGGTCAGTTTATTTAGACAAGCAATACTTCTTAATAATAACTATAATATGAGCATCTAAAGGCTACTTTATAGTGTCATTCCAATTTTGGAAACTGCCCCCCCCTTTGTTGCTTTTTATATTTAGCCTAATCTTTTTTTCCTTGTGCTGTGTAAAGTCTGCTGTCCAAATGTATAATATTTGGATCAGTGACCCTAATAAAGAATTTATTATGATTTGATTTGAGCAAGTTTAGGTACAAAACTTATGAGTGAGTACAATTTATTATTTATTTATCTCATACCATTGATTTGCTGCCTCAACATAATGGTAGCACGTTGTTATGGTACTTCGGCTGCTTCTATCCACCTTTCTGAATTGCTAAGACCCATGTTTCTAAACATGTTACTAAAACAGTGGCAGGGGAATAAAGAAAGATCAGTCCTAAATATGTCATACAACAGGGCACTGGAAGCCAATTGCAACTCCCTTATATTTCCTGATTAAGCATGAAATGGTAAGGATGTGCAGTAGTTCTTCAAAGCTACTTCATGAAGCAATGTAACTCTTTTCCTTCTAAGAACCATGAAGCGGCCATGTACTTTTCCTTCACCTCTCTTGACCAACACTAGAAATAGCTGGAGGAAACAAGTTGTCAGTGTTGATCTAGGTGAATGAAGCAATACAAAGAGGCAAAATCTGTCACCTCTTCATTTCAACACATTAACAATCAAATTGACGCTTTGTTGAAGCAAAGCCATAATATCTTTCAGAGGCCTACAAAATGGCTCTTGTAAACCACTAAGGCACTTCAATAAGGTGGCAGTCTAATAAATTTAATAAATAAATAAACTGATAAAGGACAGCATGGGCCATGGCAAGTAGAAAATGGACTTTTCCATTGGCTATAGAACAAGAGCTGTGTGTTTCTTAATTGTAAGTATCTGCAATATAGCAAAATTGAAAGTTAAAGGAATGCTTTCCTTATTTCTGAAATGACAAGAGAAGGAAAACATACAGGTGAAACTCGAAAAATTAGAATATCGTGCAAATGTTCATTTATGTTAGTATGGCAACTCAAAAGGTGAAACCAATATATGAGATAGGCACATTACATGCAAAGCGAGATATGTCAAGCCTTACTTTGGTATAATTGTGATGATTATGGCGTACAGCTTATGAAAACCCCAAATTCACAATCTCAGAAAATTAGAATAGTGTGAAAAGGTTCAATATTCTAGGCTCAAAGTGTCCCACTCTAAGCAGCTAATGAATCCATAACACCTGCAAAGGGTTCCTGAGCCTTTCAATGGTCTCTCAGGCTGGTTCAGTAGGAATCACAAGCATGGGAAAGACTGCTGACCTGACAGTTGTGCAGAAAACCATCATTGACACCCTCCATAAGGAGGGAAAGCCCCAAAAGGTCATTGCAAAAGAAGTTGGATGTTCCCAAAGTGCTGTATCAAAGCACATCAATAGAAGGTTATGTGGAAGGGAAAGGTGTGATAGAAAAAGGTGCACAAGCAGCAGGGATGACCGCAGCCTGGAGAGGATTGTCAGGAAAAGGCCATTCAAAAGTGTTGGGGACTTTCACAAGGAGTGGACTGAGGCTGGAGTTAGTGCATCAAGAGCCACCACACACAGACGGATCCTGGACATGGGCTTCAAATGTATTCCTCTTGTCAAGCCGCTCCTGAACAACAAACAACGTCAGAAGCGTCTTACCTGGGCTACAGAAAAAAAGAACTGGTCTGTTGCCCAGTGGTCCAAAGTCCTCTTTTCTGATGAGAGCAACTTTTGCATCTCATTTGGGAACCAAGGACCCAGAGTCTGGAGGAAGAATGGAGAGGCACACAATGCACGATGCTTGAAGTCCAGTGTGAAGTTTCCACAGTCTGTGTTGATTTGGGGAGCCATGTCATCTACTGGTGTTGGTCCACTGTGCTTCATTAAGTCCAGGGTCAATGCAGCCATCTACCAGGAGATTTTGGAGCACTTCATGCTTCCTTCCGCAGACGAGCTTTATGGGGATGCTGACTTCATTTTCCAGTAGGACTTGGCACCTGCCCACACTGCCAAAAGTACCAAAGCCTGGTTCAATGACCATGGGATTACTGTGCTTGATTGGCCAGCAAACTCGCCTGCCCTGAACCCCATAGAGAATCTATGGGGCATTGCCAAGAGAAAGATGAGGGACATGAAACCGAACAATGCAGTGGAGCTGAAGGCCACTATTGAAGCATCCTGGTCTTCCATAACACCTCAGCAGTGCCACAGGCTGATAGCATCCATGCCACGCTGCATTGCGGCAGTCATTGCTGCAAAAGGGGCCCAAACCAAGTACTGAGTACATATGCATGCTTATACTTTGCAGAGGTCCGATATTGTTCTATTTCCATCCTTGTGTTATTGATGTCATGTAATATTCTAATTTCTGAGATTGTGAATTTGGGGTTTTCATAAGCTGTACGCCATAATCATCACAATTATACCAAAGTAAGGCTTGACATATCTCGCTTTGCATGTAATGCATCTATCTCATATATTGGTTTCACCTTTTGAGTTGCCATATTGACATAAATGAACATTTGCACAATATTCTAATTTTTCGAGTTTCACCTGTATATTATTTTACAGATAGGGTGGCCTTTGGGTTGTGAGAACTGCCAGTAGGTGGTGCATTCACTTTTTCAATTAATAAGGCTGCTTAGAAGTGCTCTACAAGATAAAGGTTTGAGAGGAGCACAGTTGGGTTTCAAAATATAAAACCAAATTGGGAAAGGATCATTTGAACAGTGTGAACTTCAGTAGTTAACAATATTTCAGCTAACATGTTGAAAAGGGAAAAGATAAAAGAAACTCTGTATCAGCATATTTTGGTTCTGGAAATAAGCATATGAAACCAAGCTGCATTTCTTCTTAAAATATGGAATGCTATTAAACAAAACCAATCCCACAATTCTCGGAATTAAGGAACACTTTGTCCTCTATGTAATGCCTGTATTTTGCTTTTAGACATTTGTGAACATCTTTGAGGAAATGCCAAATATTTCGGAAGTGGAGGAGTTATAGTCATCTCTGAAATATTGTGGAGAAATTGGGGTGGGGGGAGATGCTGGCTCAAATGAACATATGAAAACACTATTTTGTGGCAGGTCATTCTAGCTCTCGTTGACCTTGGCATAGTTGCAAGAGTCATATTTTAGATACATTAACTGTCCTTGAACAATTTCTCTAGTGTCTTGGGTACAAACCCGCTTTCTTCTACATGAAATATGCTCAACTATTTCTTACTTTTTCTTTTTTTACCTCTCCATACTTTGCCAAGATAATCCAGATAATAATTCATGTCCCAGTCACTTGATCTTCACTTCACTTCACTTCACTGTAGAGTTTTTTTTAAAAAAAACTTAGCATGAGAGAAAGCAAAACATAAAACAATGTTTTATTTTGATATCTTCCATTTGCATCCATAATGAAGTAATTCACAAAGGCATAAAGACATAAACGACTTTCTTTTTTAAAAAAACAGCAACCATGTGATCCAAGTCAAACAGTGTACCATTCAAGGAAGCCAGCCAGTATGTGAATTCTTCTCCTCCCATGGATTAGCTTCTGTTGTTGAAGTGAAGTTTTAGGTACAGATACAAATTATCAATTTATTTCATTTGCATATGGTGATATATATAATTTAATACAATTTCCCTCTCACCCGTATGGGTGGTATGTGTCTTCCTCAATCTCGGGTCCCCTACCAGAGGCCTGGGAGTTTGAGGGTTCTGCGCAGTATCTTAGCTGTTCCTAGCACTGCACTCTTCTGCACAGAGAGCTCTGATGTTGTTCCTGGGATCTGTTGGAGCCACTCTCCCAGTTTAGGAGTCACGGCCCCAAGTGCTCCTACCACCACTGGGACCACTTTGGCCTTGACTTTCCACATCCTCTGATGACTGGCAGGGCATACATGTTGATGGCATGGATCTTGTTCTTCCCATTGAGCTGGCTCTTCAGGACCTGTCCTATCCTTTGGTGGTACTTGGATGTTGCTGTCTTCCTTGCCTCCTCCTCATGGTTCCCATGTGACTGTGGGACACCAAGGTATTTATAGCTGGTCTCTATGTCTGTTATGTGGCCCACTGGTAATTCCACTCCATCGGTCTCAACTACCTTCCCTCTCTTTACTATCATCCTGCCACACTTCTCCAGTCCGAATGACATCCTAATGTCCTCGCTGTAGATCCATGTCAGGTGGATCAGTGAGTTGATGTCTCGTTCTCTCTTAGCATACAGCTTGATGTCATCCACGTAGAGGAGGTGGCTGATGGTGATTCCACTCTTGAACTTGTACCCATATCCAGACCTTGTGATTATCTGGCTGAGGGGGTTTAAGCCTATGCAGAACAGCAGTGGGGACAGTGCATCACCTTGGTATATGCCGCACTTGATGGCCACTTGTGCGAGCTGTCTTGAGTTCACTTCCAGTGTTGTCTTCCACAGTCCCATTGAGTTCTTGAGGAAGGTCCTTAGTGTCCTGTTGACTTTGTATAGTGCCAGGCATTCACAGATCCATGTGTGCGGCATTGAGTCATAGGCTTTCCTGTAGTCAGTCCAGGCTGTGCTCAGATTGGTCTGCCTAGACCTTGAATCTCGGGTGACTGCTCTATCTATGAGTAACTGGTGTTTTGAGTAACTGGTGTTTTGAGCCTCTGGTGTTGTTCCCAATGCCCTTCTGAGCTGTGCTCATGTACTGGCCCATATGGTCTTGTAGCTTGGCAGCTAGGATGCCTGATAGAACTTTCCATGTTGTGGGGAGGCAGGTTATTGGCCGGTAGCTGGATGGTGCTGTTCCTTTGTGAGGGTCTTTCATGATCAGCACTGTCCTTCCTTGTGTTAGCCAGTCTGGGTGGGAGCCTGCTGCTAGCAGTTGGTTCATCTGTGCTGCTAGGCGTTCATGCACTGCTGTTAGTTTCTTTAGCCAGTAGGTGTGGATCATGTCCGGGCCAGGTGCTGTCCAGCTTTTCATGTTCTTGACCCGCTGTTGGATGTCTGCTACTGTGATGGTGACTAGTTCCTGTTCTGGGAGATTGCTGTGGTCTGCTGTCAGGTCCTGCAGCCACTTTGCACTGGTGTTATGTGTCTTCTCTTTCTCCCATATGTTCTTCCAGTACTGTTCAGTTTCCGCTGCTGGTGACTCAGCTGATGCTCTGTGGTTGCACTGCAGTTGGGAGTACACTTTGGATGGTTCTTTGGAGAACAGGGCATTTATCTTCTTGGCCTCTGCTTCTCTAGTGTATCTCCTTAGCCTGGTAGCCAGTGCTGTGAGCCTTTGTTTAGCAGTCTCTAGGGCTTCAGATGGAGTCAGGCCCATGTATTTTTTCAGTAGCCGAGTCTTATCCTTAATCTCCACACGCTTCTGTAGTTCCACCAGCTGACTGACTTCTCTCCGAGTTGCCTTGATCTTAGCCTCCAATCTCATTTTCCAGGGTGGGTATGTACTGCTGTTCTTCTTGATCGTGTAGCCAAGCAGTTCCAGGATTGATGGTAGTAGGGATTGTCTGGAGGGCTGTGTTGGAATCTTCTAACATACTATCTGATGGTACTTCTCCACTGAGCCTTGGTAATCGGACTCGAGGGTTGACTATAGCTAGTTTATCCATGATCTTATGCCTCATATCAGCTGCTGTGCTCTGTAATGGAAGGGGTGGCAGTGACATTTCAGCTTCAGGTGTTGGCTGCACAACTGCTTGTTCTTCCAGGTCTGCTTGAGTCCGGGTTGTAATGTAGAGTTGGTCTATCTCGAGTTGTGAGAGCAGCTTCCTCTTAACTATGTTGAAGTGCTGGGTAACTAGTTGTTTCTCAGTTAGTGTGGATGTAGGCCTTCTGTCTATCCATAGTTCCCTCATACGTTTCATATATCCCCTCTCATTAGGTCTGCTGTTGTAGTGGCATTCTATCAATTCCAAGTTTTCTTGTCTCGTCCATGTATGGTTTGTTCCAGTAGCCCACTTAACATCAGATTGTCCTGGTTCCCCAACTTCTGATGCGGACCTTGTTAATCCGGGCGACGTCCGAGCCGGCATGACTCTCTTAGTTCATGTCACTCTCATATTTGAGGTAGGCAGGTGAAGCGTTAGGGGGTCTTTGCCTAAGGACCCCTACTGGTAAGGTAGGTGCCAGCCAGGATTTGAACCCCAGTCTCCTGCATCAAAGGCGGTGTTCTAACCACTACGCTATCCAGCCACTATATATATATATCAATATCATTCACTACATTTATATCTTATTTTTGTCTGAGAATTCAAGACAGTGTACATAAGGGTCTCTCCTAATTTTGAACCTCCAGAACAACCCTATGGGTTAGGTTGGGCTGAGAGACAATGACTAGCCCAAAACCACTCATGAAATCCATGGTCAAATGGGGACTTGGAGCAGAGTCTATCTAAGTTTAGTACCTTAAACCACTAAACTACACTTCATGTGGATCTTTGAAATAGAAATTTGGAAAAATTTGAAATTTCCAAATTTCATTGGAAATGGAAAAAGGAAACCTCCCTCTCAAATTTCCTGCTTTACAGAACACATAATCTTGCTGAATCACTGTAGATATCTGATCAATTGACAGCATAGGGCCTGGTGTAGGTCTTTCTTGACAGTTTTTTCCCCCCATTAGCAATAGTTACAGGAGAATGTTTCCATAATTCTTCCTGTCAAATAGATGTGGCCTTCCAGATATGGTTCAGCTACCACTTCTAGCATCCTGCACTATTGATTTTGCTGTCTGAAGATCATGAGAATTCCAGTGCAATCTGAGGGACTATCTCTGATATTTCTGCCTTTCCTATATGATCAGATAGAGTGAGCTATAGATAGCTATAGACAGAGTGAGCTCCGAGTTCCATAGCTCAAACAATGTCACCTGTCAGGATGCCAGAAGTGTGCCTTTTTATGACACAATGCCTGCCTCTGGAACAGCATCCCCCAGAGATCCATAAGGCTCAGGCGTTGACAGTATTTAAAAGTCTCTCTTTCTCCAGGCCTTAGTTAGGATGCAGGGTGATCTCCTTACAGGATTCTACATATTAGTTTGAATGTTTCTCTTCTGCAGGTACATCATTCTTCTTGTTTTATTATTATTGCTCTTTTTAATACTGTATGCCACCCAGTGTTTTATGGAGTTGGGTGGCCTTCTACATCTGATAAATACATGCAAAGCCATAGTTAGTCACTGGTTTCTCTTAAAAAGCTTTCTTTAACTACTTTGCTACTATTACTCTGATACACATAGTGTTACTGATATTTTTCCTTCTCTCAAGGCAAATGTGGAAAATCAATGAATTTGACAGAGGCCAGGATCCAGGCTTTCATACTGAGAATCAGGACTGCATCTTATTATATACTCGGTCACTGCAGCTAGTCCTGGAACTATGGTTCTTTAAAGGAGGCAATAATTTTGAAAGGGGTTGGCAACCCTAGACATCAACGCATTTCTTGAACATAGAGCTTTGCACAAGATGCAACCTCAGCTGAACTTGAATTAAGCAGGAAAAGCCACATTAATTCAGGTATTGTCATTTTATATATGAAGCTCACACACCTCAAAGCTCTTGCAAGACAATACTAACAGTAAATAAACCATCATGAATTCATTGCAGATCCAAATCCAGCCTTATAATAGCATTATTAAATCTTTAGTCACAGTCACTGTGAAGAGCTTTGCTGCTTCGTTCCCATGCTTTTAGTAGGATTTCCAGCTTTACTTTATCAAGGGTGATTCCAACAGCTTACTTTAATTACTTTGCATATATAATACAGTAAGGCTACCTTGCTGTGAAACCTGATGCCTTTTGCAGATTTATGTACTTTTCTCCAGAAAGAAAAATGAGCAGGGCCACAGGGGGGCACTCGTATTAACAGATACTGCCAATAGCATGTCTTTTCCAGGTATGCTGTCTGTTGGCACACCCAATCATGTGGTTCTCCAGGAAATTTAAACAATCAGAGCTATTTGCCATTCTTTATTATTTGATCAGAAGATGAGGCAGTACTTAGTTATAAAGAAAGCCATAAGAGGATGGCTTTACCATTTGATAGATCTGCAGAAAATGTGTTGTTGGAATGCCCATCCTGTAGGGAATTGCTTTTTCAACCATTCATCCCAAACAGCAATGGCTGAGCTGTCCTCCTGAGTCCCTGGCTACTATGAAAATCTGATAGACTGCATCAAGGCTGAATGACAATATTTTACAAAAGCTTATGTGAAATGTGATTCTAAAGAAGCCTCCAGTTGTAAGGGCTAATGAAGGGGGTATGGGGTGGGGAAGTGAGGAACAAACCTTTGAATTTTCAATTAATTAGAGTCTTAGGTAGGTATTTCCCTTCTATATCAATGATTCCCTCCTTCATATTCTATTTGCATAATCAAATAAATAGGTAATGCCATGAATATATGATAGACATTGCATAAATATCTGCAGTTAACTGATAATTAGATTGGTTCCATATTTGCATAATGATTTTAATCTGTCAAGAAACCCCACCTGTTTAAACTGCTGTTAATGCTAGTATGACTAAAAAAGAAATATTCAATATTTTTAATATTTCATTAAAAAAGGAATAATTTTTATTAAATATTTTTTAAAAAAGAAATATAAAAACTAATACAAACTAATATAACATAAGAAAAAGAAAAAAAAAGCAGAAATCAAAGAGAAAGCTAAAAGTGCAAAAAAGTAAAAGAAAAATAAAAGAAAAATAGAAAAAGATATATAAGAAGTAGCTTCCAATCTTCTTTACAGCAGTTATAAGTATAATTATAAGTTTACCTCTTACCTCTATGGTTACAACATAACTCTTCGTTCTATAATCTATCCTGTCTAAATCATGGTTTTGATGATTTGACAAGTTAGCCATTTTTGTTTGCCTATTATTTCCCATGTATAAACTGCTTCATGTGCTGAGATCCACAAAGGGGTTTTCGGGCACAATCTGGGTTTGTATCTATTCCATATTCTCAATATGGCATATCTAATATAATGATTTTTAAAATCCACATTAACCACAAATATCCATGCCACCCAAATCTCAGGTCATATCCTTCTAATTCCAGCAACTATAACTCAGGTCATAGCCTTCTATTTCTCAGCAACACCCACTCTTTCATCCAAACAAATTCCAGCAAGCTGCAAAATACAATTTCAAATAAGGTAAACCCAATCCTCCTCTTTCCTTTGCATCTTGTAACACCTTATATTTAACTTGTGGTTTTTTCCCCTGCCGCACAAATTTAGATATATCCTTCTGCCACTGTTTAAATGGTGCATCAGTTGTCAAAACAGGTATTGTCTGAAACTAAAACATCATTCTAGGTAAGACATTCATTTTAATCACAGAAATTCTCCCCAGCAATGCCAGTTGTAAAACTTTTATAACAAGAATCTGATAATCCATCTGGTCCAGGCACTTTTCCTAGTTTAATCTTTTTTATGGCTTCAGAAACTTCCCTTATTGTTACAGGTCCATTCATATTCTGTCCCTGTTCCTCTGTAATTCTCGGTAAATTTTGTTTCTTTAGATATTAATCTATTTTCTCTCGAGAGATGTCAGTTCCCCTATATAAATTGGAATAATTTATGTACTTGCCCTTATGATGTGGGTAATACATGAACAATGTCATCCTTCAAGGGTGAATGACCTGCCCTGATGCCACACCGAGGCCATGATCTCCTTTCCTTAGGGCTCTGGCAACTGAACACTAAGAAAAGAGCATTTCAGTTTCTTTAAATTTAAACTGCATCCTTCTTTGGGAGCATAGCCCAGTGGAGGGCCTCTGCTTTGTTTGCACTATCTCTAGTTGCCAGTTAGGGTGTGGTAAGAGTTGTGCCTGAGATCATGAGGTCACTACCAGGCTAGATAGTTAAAGGCAATGACCCATGGAGGTTGGCTTCTGCACCAATTATATCTTATTGGTGCAAAACCAGGAGCAGTTTTGGATCCATATAGCAAATAGTCATGGGCCAAATACAGCTGCCTACCTTTGTCAAAGGTGTGATCTTTCATACAGCTAGGAGCTGCACTTAGCTTCTGAATGCTGTGCTGTTGGCCACACTCCAAAAGGTTGGCCCAGGCAGAATAAAGTAGTAGTAGGGCTGGTATAAAACTAAATTAAATGAAATCAAACTAATTGCCTACAGTTAGTGCTGTTAATCCCTAGGCATTGTAGTTTTCCTCTTTCTTTTTTTTTTAAACAGGATAGTTCAGCAGCAAATTTTTTAAAGACTCGTGGGCCATTTCCAAGGATTTTTGGAAGGTTTATTCTGTCCTGGGGCTTCAGATTGTGATAGAAATATAATTCTTGAAGGGTTCTTCTTGAATAATTGTAAGTGCTGTAAAAGGTCCTCCAGAGAAGAAATGCTCTGTTTTGTAATCTGGGCAATAACTTGTTTGCCACAACCACACTTGATACCTGTGACCCTATGCCAAAAAGGGTAGAATGGGGGCAAAAAAGAATTTAAATGATAAAATTTAAATTTGATTTGAATAATTAAATAATTTAAAATTTGGAATATTTTAACATTAAACATAGTTAAATGAAATGCTTTCAAAGTATTACTACTTTGCAAAACTAAGTTGGCCGGAAGCCTGCAGAACGTTGAAAGGACTGCAGGAGAGGGGAGCAGCATGTAGCTTGCTGGCCACAGGTTGGCTATCTCTCTTCTAGATTTAGTCAAACTTGCTTATAGAGACCAGCTCAGTCGTGTATAGCAGTGTTTCTCAAGCTCAGCCACTTAAAGATGTGTGGACCAACTCCCAGAATTCTCCAGGCAGCATACTTAAAGTGGCTGAGTTTGAGAAACACTGATGTATAGGATGGTCATACTAATGTTCAGAAAAAAATCTCGTATGTCCTATGCTATGTATGTCCACATCAACAGAGGAACCTTAAGCCTGAGTCTGATGCTTTTGTGATTTAGTGAAGGCACTGTTACTAATCTAATACATAATTAGATCTGGAAAGCAATCATACTCTCTCTTCCTTTTTTTTTTTTATAAAAAAGGAAGATTTAGACCTTCTATGTTTTATAGAAGATGCAGAATTTTTATAAACTATTTACAGGTATCTTTGACATGCCATAGAATGCATTAAACAGCTGGAGAATATCTTAGACTTTTTAGCAGTGCTAAAATGAATGAAATGGAAAAGAGTTACCAAAATTTCAAGCATGTGCCTTGTTTAAAATATTATAAATCCATAATTCAGTATCCCATAATTGTCCATGGTCAATGGTTATATATATTCAATAATGAACTTAAATATTAGTAACCATATAGATGTGCAATTTTTTTTTTTGCTGATTACATTTAGACAGTTCTTCTGCTTATAGCATTGTTTCTCAACCGTGACAACTTTAAGATGTGTGGACTTCAACGCTAGTTGGAGGATTCTGGGAGTTGAAGTCCACACATCTTAAGTTCCCAAGGTTGAGAAACACTGGTTTATAGAATATTTGTAGTGGATTACATTAGTAACAACAATACAATTAAAAATCAATATTAATTAAAAGAGGCTTATCCAAAATGTTAATTTTAGAATTAGTTTAAAAAGAGTACTAAAAGGACACTATTAAAAACTTGTTGAAATGAACTTGGTTTGAATGTGTGTTTAAAATATGGTAATGAAAGTGCCAACTGAATCTCAACCAGAATGTTATTCTACATTTTGCCTTCATCACTGAAAAGGCCTTGTTTGTCATGCACAATTACCATGGCCTCCAAGGCAGATCTTAAAGCCTGCCCAGGTCTTTTTGCTTCTATATAAGCAGCATATTAAAACTCATTGCTGAAGTCTTAGTCTTTAATAAACACAGCATCTTTAAAGTGAGAGGTAGCAATTTTTTTTTAAAGAATTCTTCAAAAACTTTTTTTTCATGGCCAAAGGCTTCAGAGAATAGTGATGCCATGACATCAATGGCTTTTTGCCCCTCTCCCCTTTTGTTTTCTGTGCTTTAGAGTTTTAAAAAACTTTTATTAGTATGCCAAGCTTATATTGGAGGCTTACCAAACCTATTCGATTTGATTTTCTCATCAAAAACTGGTAGAAGATGTGCTGCATATATTTGGTCATTTGTTGTTAAACTTTACTGGTAGAGTCTCCTAGGGCTCTGAATGAAACAAAAGGTGTTTGCATGATGCATGTGGCTGTGGGTCATGGTTATCTGTACCTGCTTTTTCTATTTCATTTGATTAGCCATCTGTTTTCAGCCTGGGAAAATAGCAACTTATAAAGATGTAGAAGGAAAATATAGTAAGAGGAGTTCTGAATCATCCTCATCATCTCATGTTGTAAACTTTATCTGGTGCAATGTTCTTTTTGACATATGGATGTGGAAAAAAAATTAACACAGGATGTATCAGCATGATGTGGCAAAGTCAGATTACTAGGCAAACATCCATGCCATTGCATGCACATTTTGAAAAGCCTACCATGTTTTGTTGTGATGCATTCATTCTGAATCAAGACAATTCTGAAAATAGCACCTCTATATTATCATTGCTAAAGTAACAACATAGGCTGAAATTTTGGGTTCTCCTCAAGTTTTCCTTTAAAAGGGTGTTTTCTTAGCTATATTACCACCACCCGCAAATTCATGTACATATTCCTGACTCCTTCAGAAATCACTTTGTCTGTGTCTGATTACTGCAGTCAGCCAGCAACACGACAGGACTTGCTTGTTTACATAGCTCTGAGGGTTATGACAACATATCAGAATGTACAGGTGCCATGCACTGATGCAGTATCCAATTATGATCACCAAAACAGACAGTTTAATAAGGAATTCCTGAGTGTTCAAATGCTCATATCTCTCATTATGCTTCAAAAAATAATCTGCTTAGTTTCTTTTGTCTTTTTCAATTGAAGTATTTTAAAGCATTTTTTAAAAAGCAAATGCAAAACAGTTGTGTTAATTGAAAAAAAAAATCTCATAAAACATGTGGTTAAGTGCAATTTCCTCATAATTGAAGCAGATGTGCTGCCAAGTCCAAGACTATTGCAAAACACTTTTGTTATGCTTTGGCCCATTCAGTGGCATTTCAGCCCATCCTTGTAGCATCAGGAGTGGGTCTGGAAGGTATTGTTCACAGTTAGAATAGATTACAGGCCTATGTTCCAATGTTGTCAGCAAGAACAATGCAGATTCCAAATGTACAGTATTGTCAATAGGACCAAATGTATGGAAGTTAATTCTTAAAAAAACAAAACAAAACAGTGGAGATAAATCTAAAAAAAAAACCAAGGAACTTCTAGTTACACCTGATGTTCATTTCTCTTCTGGACTAACCTCAGGTGACAATGGTGCCTGTATTTTTGCAGTCCAGATCTGGTAGCCTTACAGGAGAAAAGTAGCAAAGATCATTCCAGAAGCTAGAATGATCCAGATATCCAGTGCGCTGTAGCAGTTAAGGTGCTGAACTAGGCCTGGAGGGACCCACATTCAAGACTACCAGTAGTGGAGGATCACTGGAGGCTCACTTTGGGTCAGTCATCTCTCTCAGCCTATCCTGCCTCACAAAAGATTTGCACAGAAATCTTGGAGGAGGAATCTCTGGACCCACTGCCTTGAGCTCCTGAAAGGAAGATGGAATATACATCAAATGAATAAAAGTTGCAGCTGAACTCTTCCATCTTTTTCACCAAACTATTACCACTAACTATTTTATGGGGAAACTTCATAAGCAGGGATGAATTAAGCCAGGAACATCTCAAAATCCAGCTCACTCTTGCTACTTTCACATGGATTTTCCTGTCCTAAACCCTTCCTCTCCTCACAGGGGCATTCCTGCAAATTCTGCCCTTCCCAGGACCATTGCTTTAACTGGGGAGGAGCCCAGAAATGGTTATTCTTAAAACATTACATATATTTTAAGTTATAAATAATTTTAAATATTTATTCATTTTAAAATAATTTTAAATATCTATTCATTCTTTATTCTGCTTTTATGATAGCTGGTATTTATTGTAAGCCAACTTTGTAAGATTTATGTCTTGAAACACAAGACATAAGTAATTGTAATAAATGAATGATAAAGGAAGGGCAAGAACAAGAGCATGAACATTAAGATTTGGGGACAATACTTTTATTTCACAAGTTGATGAAGATATTTCAGAATCATTTAATACTGATCAACAGCTGTATGAAAAATGTGACTTACTATAGATTCTCATATCAGCTTCAAATCTGAAGAGTGATTTAATGTTATATAAGAATAGCCCAGTTTGAATACAGGTAGTCCTCGGTTAATGATGGTAATTGGGACTGGAATTGCCATCATTAAGCAATGCAGTCATAAAGCTTTATGATTGTGCTGCTTAGTGATGGCAGTTCCAGCAGTCCTAGCTGCTATTGTTAAGGGAAGACCGCATGGGTCATTAAGCAAGAACCTCACATAACTGCAGCTTCCAATTTCCAACTTCCTGCTGGCTTCCCAGTTGACTTTGCTTGTGGGAAGCTGGCAGGGCAGGTCACAAATCGTGATTGTGTGACTGCGGCTCACTGTGATGTTACAATTGCGAGCCGGGTGCCAAGGGTCTGGATTGTGATTACATGACCATGGGGATGCTGCAACGTCTGGAACTCCAAGGACCAGTCATAAGTCCCCCTTGTTCAGCGCCGTCACAAGTTTGAATGGTCACTGAATGAGTGGATGTAAGCTGAGGACTACCTCTATGTAAGTATGTGAGAGAGTCCATTTGGCCCCCACCTTCTCTCCTCAGTTCATTTGTGGTTCCATAGATTGATATTAAAATTTTCATAGAATCATAGATTTAGAAGGGGTCTCAGAGGTCATTAAGTCCAACTTAACTGCTGATGCAAGGAATGCATTGTTTCAGCATCCCTGTTAGGTAGCAATCTAGCCTCTGTTCAAGGACCTCTAACAAAGAGATGTTTGTTTCTGAGGCACTCTCTTCCCCGGTGAAAACCATATCTCGCCAGGGAGGATATGTATATGTATGTGTGTGTTTTCAATCAATTATGAACAGCTGTTGGAATGATCTAAAATTATTCTAGGAAATGACGACTGAATGTAGACATGAAAGACGTTTTTAGGCTTTTATTTACTAAAGACTCTGTGCCCAGTGCTTGCATCATAGGCTTGGTGGGTGGGTGGGTGAGTGAGTGAGTGAGAAGGAAAGACAGGTGCATTAATAAGAATGCCTGAAAGTGCTAGCAAAAAATGCTAACACCTCGAGGGCACATTATTTCAGGGCAACATTGTAAGTTGCTGTAGTTAGGTTTTCTAATTTGCTAAGACTTTTTATTGCGGAATAGAATTCTAAACATTTATCAGCTTTCAGGTAATAATGATTCAGCCACATTTTGAACCATCTGAACCTTCAACTTTTTTTTTTTTTTAATGAAAAGATCTGTTTTCCTGTCTGTTGCTCATACTGGCAAGGGCAGTGACTGAAAATATGTGTGCAGGTCAGTGCCTGCCTCAAGGTGCTGCTGAGCTTGAGCAATAGTACATATCTCAAATTTGGCTACATGGTTTTTTTCCCCTCTTTTTTCCCTTTTTGGGAGATTGTAGAAAACATGTTTCTGGCTATATTTCATCCTGAGTAAAAACAATCTGTTAATCATTGAATTTCTTCTCTTCCTTTTCTATGTGTCCCCATAGTTACCTCATACAAGTGTTGCATTCTATAATCATTAGATAGCTAAGATGTAATTTGTAAGGCACAAATTACACAACATATTCACTGCAGGTATATTCTTAAAAATGCAAATAGCATCAGCTGAAAAGGCTGATAATTATTAGAGTTACAGCAGGTGTGGAAAAGTTTACCTCTTTCTTCCTTGTTACAGAATTGAGGAAAACCCCTCCACCGAAGCCTTCTAAGTTCTGATAGTAAAAACCCCATTGGTTCATGGGAAATCTTCCTCCCAGTACTAATAATGGTTTCAGCAGAATAATTTTCATAGCGTCTCAGGTGGGGTAGGAGCAGGCATATTATGTAGCTAGTTTGTCCCAGTGTAGGCAAACTGATCTTCCTGAGGAGCACCATGGTGGGTCTGAACCTGCATGCCTACTCCTGACAGCTCAAGCCCTATATCTCTTCAATTTCTTGGAGTAAACGACAACACTTGTAGTGGGAGGCCAGTATGTAGTGCCACTTGGGGTAAACTCACTTACCTCATAGATCAGTATGGGGGTGGGGGAGGACGCTAGCCAGACTTCAGTGCTTGGAGGTGGGGAAAACAGAGTAGTGAATGGGTTGTTGCCTAACAATGTTTCAGAATAGAAGTGTACTGGTTGTTGACTAATTTAGGTAATACCTCTGGGTAGAGAAAAAGAAATCTTTCTCCACACCTGCTGGAGTCCTGGTACTTAACAGCCTCCTACTTGATGCTGTTTGCATTTTAAAAAACAAAATGTGTATTAAATGCAAATGTGTAGCTTTTTTGTTAGAACTGTGAATTTTTTAATATAATTGGGAAGAAGTGCTTTTGGCCTGGGCAAACACAGCGCCTCTCTGCTATTCATTAAAGCAGCAGTAGCTTTCTTCAAACTTGCTTAAAAAGGGTGTGGCTGTTTTTAAGGAATAGAAAGGTGGTGTGCTTGTACAAGGCCCAAAACACTTATTCCAGATCCACAGATGTCCTTCTTGTGTGCTCTGAAGTATTAATATGATATGCAACCAGTGCTGCCTCTTTTCCTGCTGCTGCTTTCTCACTCCTTTATCACTGATTGTGAGACAAAGTTAGAGTACTGATCAGACTTAGGGCTTATGTCTACTGCCTGGTTGCTCAGTCACTAAAATGGGAAACCTACCATTTCTGGAAGGAAAAAACAAAACAAAACAGATAACATCACCCTCTATGAATCCCCCACTCACCATCAAAGCTACTCTAGGGCACATTTTTGTACTGTATTTCAAATATGCACGTTTACATGTTATGTTGCCCTGAGTGATTCGTTCAGTTTGGGATAGCACACTTCAGCTTCACTTCAGCACACCTCAGCAGTTCACAGAGTAACCTCACAGAGGCTACTTCACAAGAATGCTCCTTCAATTGAGTCAACACTTAACATGATCTCTAACACCTTTTAGGGCTAACTTTACCATGAATGCTGTAATAGCACAACTATAACACTTTCTTTGTAAAGAGAAGTTTGCTGGTGCACACAGCAAAAATGTTGTTTCTTTACTTACTAATTTTGCTTTAATCTTCCTATTTTTTCCTGTTCTGTTCTTTTTAATGTCCAGTTTCTTCATTTTCTAGTCATCTGAAATAGAAAGGTTTCACAGTCCCCCACCTCCCTGTGTATTTGGGAGATGAAACTGAATTCCTTCTTTCTCAGATGACTAGAAAAAAAGATGAAACAATGCACTGCTCAACTTATTACCCCCCACCCAGGAAAAGTAGCCTAGGTAGGCTGAATACACACACACACATTCTCATAAATACACGCATATAAAGTTTACATGTCTAGGAAGATCCTCCCATAGGAAAAAAAATAGATTGGTAATTGGTTTCCTAGAACAGAATGATAGAAGGGCACAGCAGCTGAGGACTGTCCAGTGAGGAGACATGGGAGTCTGCTGTCTGCATGAATACCTTGCAAGCTATTGCCACCATGCCCCAGTCTGAACAGGATTTTCTTAAACCAGCTTAGAGTAAGCCAACCTGAGTACTGGAGAGAAGCAACTTAGTAAGTGTTGTTATGTCCTAAGTGACAGAAAAGGGTTGGTAATAGGAAGAACTAGCCCTATTGTTAGAATGAGGCAAATGTGTCAAGTGGTAGATGCTGGAGCTGAAAGGCAGGGCTATGTAGGTTCCCCAGCCTTTCTGACTCATTTGCTTTTCTCATGGGTATGGATACTATCCCATCCTCAGTGCAGATTCAAGTATTAGTCCAATCAGATTGTGTATATAGGATAGGAGGGCCAGCTATTTTATTCTCAGGCAGAAGAGTTTCAGACAGTCTATTGTGGTAGGCATGGAGGAGGGTGTGGACAGAAGCAGCAGCCCAGGTAATGGATGGACAAGAAAGAAATATGACTAAGTCTGTTGAAGAATTGAGAGCAGACTCAGCCCAAAAGGGAGAAACATAACCAGCACAGAGGAAAGGCTGGGTTAGAATTATAGCAGCTTTTCTCTACAGATATACTGACTCCCAGAATTACCCAGCCAGCATAGCCATTATTAGAATTCTGCAATCCCTTTAAACTGGCTTGAATGTTATTCAGTACAGCATAGATCACTGTGGCAAAATTTACCTGGGGTAATTATTGGCATTATCTCTGGGTATTATGCTTCTGAAGAAACAAAAACCATGTCTGATATCTAAGAAGTCTTTGGACGGGCATGTTTGGACATCATACCAAGTGAATAACATATTGTGACACCACTGTATGTCACTGAATTAATACCTCAATAAAATGATTGTGCCTTCATATTAGTTGTCCCTTCAGATTGGCATTTTCTCATTCTCTTACCAGGACTGAATATGAGATTGCTCTGAAATGCCCAAGTCAGAGCACAGACAAAGCATAGTTTGAGGACATGGAACACAAAATGCATACTTGATTTCTATATGCATTTCCAGTATGCTAGAAACAGTGTAAATCTTGTGCCTAAACTGAAATTGCACTTGGGAATGGCTACTGAGAAAATACTGAGCTATGCCTATTCTCTTTTTTTCCCCTAAATAATGTGTGGATACTATTCCATCCTCAGTGCAGATTCAAGTATTAGTCCAATCAGATTGTGTATATAGGATAGGAGGGCCAGCTATTTTATTCTCAGGCAGAAGAGTTTCAGACAGACTACTGTGGTAGGCATGGAGGAGGGAGTGGACGGAAGCAGCAGCCCAAGTAATGGATGGACAAGAAAGAAATATGACTAAGTCTGTTGAAGAATTGAGAGCAGACTCAGCCCAAAAGGGAGAAACATAACCAGCACAGAGGAAAGGCTGGGTTAGAATTATAGCAGCAAAAAGAATTATATTCTTTTTAAGATAAAGAAATAAAAACTAACAAGAACTAATAATTAATAATTAATTTATCTTAATTAATAATTAAGATAAAAAGTAGAGGGGAGAAAAAAGTGGAGAATGAAAAAGAAAACAAAATCAAATTACCTACAATGGAAGAATGGATGATGAAGTTGATGGAGCTGGTTGAGATGGCAATATTGACAGCTTTGATTAGAGAAAAGACATTGATGAATTTAAATGCTGAGTGGAAGCCCCTTCTGGACTTTTTGTGTGAACAGAAAATATGAAATGATATATGGATTTGACAATTAGAAATAACAGACAATAGAAAAAATGAAAGTTATGTTGTAAACTTAGAGTTTAAAGCAAATTTATACTTATATCTATTGTAAGAAAGTCGGAAGTCATTTTGTATTTCTTTTTCTTTCTGCACTTTTGACTTTGTAGCTGTGCCTATTCTCCTTCCTACTTTCATGTGATACTATGAAATTGTACAATGCCATTTTTCCAAGAGAACATGCCCGCTTATGGAATCTGTAGAACCTTTAAGAAGCTAGTTAAAAAAAAAATAATCAGGTTATCAGAAATGCTTAGGAAAATAAGGATATCAAGTAGCCAAGGCTTCCTGCCCTCCTCTAAAAATCAGTTACAAAGTTACAGATGCCTGTATATCCCCAAGGTTATAGAAGCCACTTTATGAAAGCAGAATGTTCACTAACATTTAAGGTTTTCTAAAATTCTAACTTCACTTTGTTCTTTACCACTACCACCACCACTCACTTCCTTGTAAACCACAACTGTGCTTCCAGGCCAAAAAAAATAAGACTAATCTGAAAGCATTTCAGGGGAAGGTAGGTGCAGGGAGAAGAGAGACAAAGCAATGAATAATTGTTGAGAAGCTTAGAACGTGTCCCAACATTCACCACAGGTTTTTTCTTTTCTTGAGGCAATCGGAGCACTGCCTGAATTTTGCACCTGCCATAGGCAAGTGTCTCTGTCTGTCAGTGAAATCACTGGCTGAATGTGTTTCACGGCAGGCCCTGGCCTGCTTCATATCCTGCTTTATCCAAATGATTATATCTCCTTTACTTCTCAATAGCCTTCTAAAAGAAAAGCTGTCACTCCAATATCTGCTATTCGATATTTGGCAATCCGATTAGGCCAAGCAGAAAAGAAATCTCTCGTCTCCTTGCCACACAACCCCTTATTCTTAAACCATGGTCGGATTCAGCTAGTTAATCTTTATTTCAGTCTATGAGCAGCCTAAAACAGCGGCAGTCACACAAGCAACTATGAAAGAAAAGAACTCATCGGGCAACACCATCTCAGGTGACATCTTGGATATGGATATATAATCTAACAAAATAATATTATTACTAAAGGTGCAATTTAATGCTAAGATTATACTAGCATTTAAAGCTAAAAGAATGACCCTAACCAATACCAGTCAGATTGATTATGTTTGTCTGTCCCTGTGACATGATCTGAATGCTGCTTCTTAGGACTAGTAGTAGTAGCCCAAGCTTATATGATGCTTCATCTATAACTTTATTAAATTTCTGTCCATAAATGAACTAAATAAATATAATCACAAAATTAAGACTCATATGTATAATTTTTTTTTAAAAAAATCTGTGCATAGAAATATTGCTACACTTTGATCATGGTTTTCAACATAATGTTAAATCTCAGCATTCAGGGTTTGAGATTAGAAGATTTAGCTGGATCAAAATGGTCCATAGCAAAGAGAAATATGTGCTATGTTGCAAGAAGAAGGAATCCACATCAATCCAGTATCTTTCCAAAATCAGAGATGGGGTTGGAAGGAAGGGCTATCTATGCTTCTGCTTCTTTCTCTTTGATGCTGCATTTCTGTAAAACCTAATTACTTATTTTGGCTTGGAAAGTTTAGCTCTTATTGCCACAGTCAGTATATAAGCTTATTTTTGGAGCAAGCCATATGTAACTTTTAGAATGGATGGAAAATTTCACGTATGTAACATTTCTCAAGAAAATATAAGTTTGTCTCTGCACTCTGAAGCCACATGTCAAAAACATTAGTGCCATAGATGTACAAAATATATTTTATTTATTATTTCTTCTGCAGATAAAAAGAGTATCTTTAATGGGCTTGCCAAGGACTGAACTAATTCCAACTTTCCAAATGATCAGGATAAATTAAGCCCAGATGATCATTTCTAATTTAAATTCTTTATTTATTCAGTTTACATAGCCGCCCATCTCATTTTTATGTGACTCAGGGCGACTAATTCTCCAATTCACACGACAAATTTCAGGTCTGTGTCTGGAAGTCAAATCAAATTGTGCAATTCTGACACTGTTTTTGAGCATGTTAATATATTTAAGCTCTTGGTAGTTTTGCGTTTAGCACGCTAGTCAGAAAATATAGCTACAGTACCATCGATACCTAATCAGTAAGGATTACTGACCCTTACTGTAGAACCATATTAGATCATTCCTCTATTCTCAGTGGCCTGTATTCCCAAATAAGTGTGGATAGGCCTGCACTTCTGGATAGCTGCCTGAAGGCATCCTTAAAAAACACCCAGAACCTTGGCAGAAGCCCTTCAAGGGCATGGAACATTTCTTTTTCATAGTTCACTGTCAGAACCTGTTTAGAGTTGGTGGTAAAAGTTTCATTTGGCCTCCCAAATAGTGGCCCAACCTATGGTATAAAACACTCCCAGTTCTATAATCTTGGCATTAATTATACTAATCTTTTTGTTTTTTTGGTAATGTTCAAGCTGTTAATTTAACCAAGTTGTCTAAACTTGAATTGGAAGTGGGGCTGGATTTGTTTCTTTTCAAGAGTCGGCAAAAATGAGCTGAAGGTTACTTATCAAAGGGAGTACAAGATAAGAAGGGTATGACTGTAGAAAATTAGAAGATATTTGTGATGTATTTTCTCAAATTGTCAAAGGTCTGCTTTAAAGTTAACTTTCAGGCAGGTGTAATTATTGCCCTATTTTGTCTATCTTCACTAGCACATTAAATATTTTGATGTATGTCTACCTACAGTTCTATACTGTTGTATAGTGAAATTTAACAATGGTGCTGTAAACCAACTTGTCTACATATTTTTAACATATTTTTAAAAAGCATATCTAGAAAGAGTTAAATTAGTTTTTTTAATCTGAAAAAAATCTAGCTGTTGTTATGGATGTTTAAAAACAATTGCCTTAAAACGAACATTCCTAGGCAAAGAATTGTATGTCAAGTAATCCTTATTCCTATTTCCCTGGTACAAGAAAAATCTTAAGGGATAGAAGCTTGCTTAAACCAGAGCACACATATCTTCTGGTGTGGTTTGGCCTTTAATACCAAAGTGTAGAACATATTATACCAAACTCTTGAATGGCATTGTGAGCATAAGCTATTTGGTTTATGATATCAGTCTTTCCATTTCTCCCCATTCTAGTCTTAGAACAGGACCAAAATACTGGATTATTTGTAAAATGATACAAGATTCCAC
Source organism: Liasis olivaceus (assembly GCA_030867105.1). Classification (NCBI taxonomy): domain Eukaryota; kingdom Metazoa; phylum Chordata; class Lepidosauria; order Squamata; family Pythonidae; genus Liasis; species Liasis olivaceus. Next base: position 40,755,790 of record CM061350.1, on the reverse strand, counting down.
AAACATTTTAAATAAGTGGGACACATCTATACACTAAATAGATGTTGCTTTATAATATATTCTGAGCCAGTTAAGAACTCTGGAAAACTTGTTCAGAAGAGAGAGAGATGCAGGAATTTGAAGCAAGAACTGAGAGGTGGTAATGAACAAATTCATATCAGCTTGATTTCCAAATGACTTGGTAGGTTTGACGAATATTATCTGTTTCTTTAGAAAACTCTCCAGCTTGTCATATATTAGTGCCTGAGTATTAACATGTTTTCACAACACAGTGTCATAGTTCCCCTTGATAATTCCAATTCGTTTTCACCCAGTCCGTACCCACTTTACAGCATCAGTTATGATAGTCATTCCAGAGTTGGATGGGGAACCACAACAATCACATGATGTTTTGCACAGAAGAATGAAGGAAAGTAGTGGACCCAAGAAAAAACATTTTCATTAAAATGTTTTCTTTCATTAAAATGCTTGGTCAGGAAGACTGGCCATGTAAATTCAAAGCAATCATTGAACTTCTGACCATATGCCTATAGAATAGTTGGCTGTATAGTTTAAATAGTTCATATTTATCAAGCAAAATTAAACATTTCTTCAGATGCATCTGCAACAAACTGACTTTGGATATCTGTTTGTTGTATATTGTACTTAACTGTAAATCATCAGGAAAATAGTCCTGAAGTTATGTTGCTGAACTTTGAGCTTGATTAAGTTGACCTATCAAACAAGTAATTGTGAATGTCAACTGTAGTAAAATTCTTGTGATAAGGAGTTAGATGACTTTGAGGATTCATGTACATTCTGCTACCTGTGCATAATTTGCAAAACATGCTTGAAAGTATGTATTTATTCAGCTTGAACAATATACTATTGAAAACGAAGTCTAGCATTCACCACTGCATCTGACTGGGTTAAATTCAAAACTGGTGAATAAAGGAATTCAGCTTCATCCACTTCCAAACAGCATGTCTGTGGGTATGACATTAGCCTATTGTCTTCTGAAGAATGCCCTTGTGCTAATGCTTAAAGAGATTGGGACTGTAGCTGACCACTTGCTGTAAAGAAGCTGTCTGGTTGGGAACCATACTTTGAATAGCTATTGCTGGGTGAGATCACATAACTCTGATTTTGGGCAATGATTTTATGCCACCCTGTCCTTTCACACATAATGCTGTGTTTTTGCTCTAAGTGTTGCTGTTGGCTGCTTTTCCATCCGCCTGGAAAAGGAGGGAGTACAAATTAAAAAAGAATGCAGCTCTTAACGCCTACACCCAGAAGCTTTCAAAACAGGAGGCTGCTACACCTGTGGGGATAGAACAAGTGTATCAGTGTCTTGGGCTCTGCCTCAGCTCGTCCGCTTTTGTTAGCTGGAATGTGCCGATGAGACAATCAGGTGCAGCAGGCGCGTGGCAGCCTGCTTCAAGACGGCTTCTTTGGAGACAGGGAGAGGTCTCTGACTCATGCACCGTATAAGCTCATGATAACCATTTTCAAATGCTGCGATTAGGGCATCATGAAACTACAGTACCGTTGCGAATGCTTGTACTGTTCATTGGCTAGAGAAGCAGGCCATGGATGTATCAGGTATGAAAGAAATATTGGGAAAGATAGTGCTTACTAGGAAAAAGAAGATAATTGTAGAAATAATTTGGGATACCGCTTTGGTCACCCAAAACAATAATTTAGTATTGTTAATCATAAATATAATTCACTGAAAATTTCCCCTGTACAGCCCATTTTTAAAAACGAATGGGAACTTCTGAGATGCTTTAAACAGAGCTTGTTCCAATTGTGAACTTACTAAAAATTATGTTCCATGTTGTTTGGAGCAATGTGGCTCCTGCTATGTTGTGCTAGTATTTAAAAAGCTAGGTTCCAAAATAATGAAATAACAGCAAATTGAAATGTTTATACATTTTAGTCCTTTGAACATGAAGAGGGACAGTGTAGTAATGACGGCATTAGGACTGGTACCAGAGAGAGCCAGGTTCTAGTCCATCATCAGTCATGGAAGGTCACAGTGACTTTAGGCCAGTCATTTTCTCTCAACAAACTCTATATTACAGGATTGTTGTTATGAAGAAAACTAGGAGGCCAGAGGATTGGGTATACTTCCTTGAGCTTCTGGGGAAAACAGATGCTGATTACTCTTATGTCTAGAAGAGTTTCCACAGGACAGTAGTAGAGCTCAATTTTAATTTAATAATACTTCAGGTATTAGGCATACCTTCAGTTCTTCACATATCCACCTAAAAGAATACCATGTAGAAGGATTAGAAAAGACATTTGGCCTTATTGTATAAGGCAGCTTCATATTTTGTTGTACTTCACAACTGAAGGTTAATTTTATTCTTGTTATTCATGTTATAAAGGTACAGATAAAATAAAATTTATTTATATCACAAGTATAACCTTACCAGCATTTATATACTTACATGGGTGGTCAAAGGAAAATGTCTACTGCTCTCTGGCTAGGAGAAAAAGCCCTATGTTCATTGGATGACCTTTATTCCAGATGAATAATAAAAATTTAGCAGTCTACTCCTTTTCCTAATATGCTGGATGGCTTTTTCAGTGGTTACAATATTCAATGAATATGAAAGGATAAAGACAGAAAATTAAATAAAACAGTAAGGAAGTAAAATTAAAGGTCCTTGTAAAGGAACATGTAACCAGTATTTTTTATGCCAGTAAAAAGGCGATCATTTTCTAAAAAGTTACTGCAGTCACCAATACACACCTAATTGTGTTTACTCACATGTAAGACAAATTCTCTGAAATACTGTATACTTTTCAAATTCAATTCTTCACCATAATCTCTAATTCCTATGGGCACAAACCAACCGTAGGCGAGATCTCTTGAAAGGAATACAATTTAGGCAGGAGTCACTGTACTATTCTGTAGAAGTGTCAGTGTAGGAGGAACTCATGCAAACCATTTGGATTTTGAAACTAAAATCCAAATGGTTTGCATGAGTTCCTCCTACACTGACACTTTATATAACATGGATGGCTGATTTGGGTTAATGAAGAATTATTCTTACTTATACATAGCAACAGAAAATAACCACATTTCAAGTGCAGATGTTCTGTTCCTTAAAAGAGCATTGGACTGGAGACAAAATTGTGATTTTATTGGAAATCTTAATTGCAATTTAAATCATTTTCTAGGCACTAGCTGGGGTCAGATGAACTCTTAACATTACAAAACAAACAAACATATCTGGCAAGCTGCTGCTGCAGATGGAAAATGTTTATAGACTACACCTGCCTTGGTTTTGCCAGTTTTTTTAAGTACTACCTTTTTAGCATGCTGAGTGCACATTATGTTCAAGCCCAGTATTAGGAAGAAAGATTTGCAAGCCTGCACTAGTAGTTAGCAGCAGATTTATAGGAAGAATCTACTGCTCTGAACAAAGAGTGCATAGGCATCTTACTTTAAGTTTGCTTAGGAGCATCCCATAATAGGAAGCAACGTATTCTCATTTTTCAGACTGAAATGGAAGACCAATCAACAGTGCCTCAGAGAAATGGAAACTATGGTATAAAAGGGATATAGCAGACAGCTATAAAAAGTTCTGGACAAATTCACTCAGCCGAGAAACTTGTCAGGAGAACGGAAGTGATTAAGTTCTGAGCAACAGTATATCAGAAGAATGACTTAATAATAATAATAATAATAATAATAATAATAATAATAATAATAATAGAATCTTCTATTCTGCAACAAGCAAGTTTCCACTTTGATAGTAGCATTTTAATTATTTTTCCTTCATAGTGGGAAGTGGGTGTAATGAGTGCTATATTGTATCAACTATTGGTTCATAAAGATACCTTTCTTTTTCTCTCTTTTATTTCATTTTTTTAATTTCAACTTACTGTTTATGATTATAATTGAAATTCATGTTCTAATTAGAATTTAGCTTCATTCTAACAAATCAGTGGCAGTTGTTCTATTACATGAACTCCAGCAATGTTCCCCTTCTTTTGTTTTTTAAAAACTAAATGTAAATATGGCATCTTTGATGCTGCAATCCACATTTTTATTGCACCAGAGAACACTATTAATAATCTCAGTCTAAGCAGAAGTTGAGTAAATGAAGGTGGTGCAGGAATTTTGCATTAGCAACATAAATTTTAGTCTAGAATAAACTTTGGGGTACAGAACTTTATTGTGTCCCAGGAACCATCTGATTGTTCAGATTCCCCTCTACAAGGTTAGAGGAAGCATGCTACACCACAGAGGGGAATCTGATCTCAAGCCCCATTTTATGCCTCCCTGCTGACCTCCTAGTCTTTGACCTAAGAAATCCTCAAAGTGTGGCCACAGTGGGTTGGGTGTCAATAAGGGTTACCTGGTTCTCTTGTTTATTACAAAAACATATTTTATGAAAATTACAGTACATTTAAATAATACTAAATGAACATAGTAGAATGCATTGCTCACAAAGTACATGTTTCATTCTTGGCATGTTAACACTTTTTTCCTGGCAGGAGATGCTATAGTTAAGTATCTGATGCAGAGATAAATCTGAATCTCCTGAAGTTACATATTTGTATAATAGCCGGCACTTAATAATAGTGTTTTAATATCATGCAAAATTGAGATGATGATGATGATTTTTTTGCAAGAAGAGAACTCAGCTTAATACTCTAAAGGGTCCCCTCTTTTCTTTTTCTATTTTTTCCCTAGATGTTCCAATGAAAGTGCATTTGTATTTTTCTCCCATTCACCAATTTTGGGATTAATTCACTGAAATGCAGTCTCTATTAGAACACTATTCAAATCTTTTAAAACATTTATCTGCAGGATAACAGGAGTTATTTAACTTGGTTATAGAATTACATGGAGATAATAACAGAGATTTTCTGTTGAGTCACCCTTGACTTGGATACTAAATCCCTTCATTTAGGATGCAGTATAATTATTCCTGAATCATGTTAGCAGGTGGGTCCAATTAGTTTTGGCAAAATAAAATAGAAAGGTAGGATGGGTTTCAGCTTTGTATAAGAGATATGTAAGGGCAAGGAGGTCCATTCCGAATCCTATAGAAGGGCAGGCACAAGAACCCTAAACTTTTCTCTGTTGCAGTGACGTTATGGATGGCTTTGCATTAGTTGTATGTAGTCATAGTTCATACTGTGACTTTTCTGCTTCCAATCCTCACAGGGCACTTCACTCCTATAGCAGGGTGTATGTGCATTTGGACGTTGGACATTTCAGCATGGGGAAAATGCACATAGGGCCCTTTTGCAACACAATGGCTGATGTCCTACGCATTTACTTTTTTACTGTTTCTTGCAATGTATGAAATGGTTCATAGATAGCATATGCTCTGCTGCTTGAGTCACTTACATTTAAAGCTTTTGATTGGGCCTGGAATGTTACTTCAGAATAGTGATTTTTAAACTCTATGCATTTAAATTACGGAATCCTAAACTTGATAGTTGTGCTGTGAAACCTTTATATTTTATAGGAGATTCTAGGCATATTGTACTTTATATGGACCCATGATTGGGCTTATTATATCCCATAATTGCCCAAGTTAACTCAAGCTTGTGTTTTAGAATGCAAGCATCCTCTTTCCTGTCCTGGGGGCAACAAAGTCCATGTGACAGCAGTTCATTTTCTAGTGAAGTCTGGACAAGAGCTGGAGCTTAATGAACTTCTGCCTCCTAACCATTATCCTATTGGATGGCTTAAAAGGACAAGCCTCTGGTTTGAAGCCTAATACTGTGAATTTCCTATGTTGCTGGGATGAAATGAGGATGATAATCCTTGACATAAAAAGGCTGGTTCTTTGGTGAAGGGGATAAGATCTGGGCACATGGATTCTGGACATCTTGACTTTGGGATCAGAGGCTTGACTTCCATTGGCATGATAGTTTGGATTGCTCCCACTCAGTAGTCAGTACTTAGGCAGATGCTTCAGGTAGGGGCCCTCATATTTGTCTCCAGTGTTATTTGTATGATGCATCTGGTTGTCTGCTCCCTTTTGGAACATGGACCCATGCTGTTTTAAACAGGGTCCTAGCACCTCCTTTTGAAGAGGATGATCAAGCTCAATTGCCATTCTGTCAATGCTTGTTTGCCTTTGCATTCAGTTAATAACTCCTTTAGGTTTCTTCATAGTGAACCAACAGCTTTTCCATTTGTTGGCTATTTTTTTCTGGGAAAAACAGTATCAAAGAGCCAAAAGGTGAACTGCGTGCATTGTTTTTATGTTCTGTCTAAGTGGCAGACACACATATATGCAAACATACATGTTTTGCTTTGCTGTGTTTCAGAAACAAGACCTCTGGTGCATCTCTCCTAGGATTTGTTCTTTTCCAAACACAGTGCCCTGTGGAAATATTATCCATAGCCATAAAGTAGCATCTATAAAACATTGCATATAAGTAACCTAGTCTTTCATTAAACTGAATAATGCTCAACAGTTGAAAGTACACACTGTCCTCATACTTTCCATGTTCATACCTGTGACTTCTTGATTCATGTTTGCAAATAACTGCTGATATTTGTTGCAAAGAAACAGGTAACAGAAGGTTTAGAAAGCATCAGAAATCAAAGTCAAACCTCAGATACACTATCAATTGGAAGCTATTTTATACACTGTTTCTAAAAGAAGGTGTATCTGTTTTTCTTCCTATGATGTTTTAAACTGCATAATCTGCAATTCTCTTCTAAGACACAGCATCTTATGTGCAAAAATAATAAGATTTGTTAAACATTGTTATGCTACATCTCATTATCAGATCAACTTGGTTTTGGTTGGAATTTGTATTCAATTTTGCTGTAGAAAAATGTATTTACATGGATATATTTTGCTATTAATTAGAAGTTGTATGTGACTAAAGAAGCCACAACCAATAGAATTTTTTCACTCCATATTTGTGGAATAAAACAACTGCTTGTGGTTATTGTATAAAATGCGTTGCCTATGTAAGCAATGCATCATGTTTGAACCATGCATACAAGCAATAAATGCCTGCACAGTTGCTCTGTGTAGTGAATATATACAAAAAATAGCTTTGTAACTGGTCAGAGCATAAAGCCCTCTCTCTGGAATCCCTGGATAATGATATGACAATGGGAAATGTGAATGATATGATTTATTAATATTATTATTATTATTATATAGTAATTCTCATGCAGTATCTGCTTGCCATAGTTTCAGTTGTTGTAAGCATTTTGAAAAGCATGATCAAGACTTATTGGGTTGGACTTATAGCTGACCATTGGGAAGAACAAATGCAAAATTAATATATAGGTACATTATATGTGTAATACAAGGAGATTTACTTGGGCAAAGCACCATGCCCTTTGAGTTTAACATTGCAGATAGGTAGTGGTATTTGCCTGGGACTGAGATCCCTGATATATTACTAAGACATTACATTACTAATGTGTGATCATGTAGATATTACAAATATTTTTTAAACAAAAAATTGTAACATTTTTATTATGAAGAGTGTGCAGGTATGGGCACAAGTCAATTCTGACAGAACTGGCAATTTGCAATTGATTTTTAGAGTTTAACTGGCGACTACATAAAAATTCCAGTAAGATAAAGATTAATTTGCTTGAACCAAAACTATACTTATTATGGAAATAGTTCATCTCTTTTTCCTTCTTGAGGAAATGGAATTATGCACTTCATTTCATTGCCATGGAGAACTGATAAACTCAGCTCAGAAAGGAAGTACAATTCTTTAAAAACAAGTGTATCTCTTTGGAGGAAAAAGCACCAATTTGTAGCTGTATTAGTTCTTTTAGGAATTATTTAATGTCAGCCTGCTTCCACTTGGTGTCCTCTAGACTGTTTTAGCACAAATCCCATCTCTTGCACATATTGTCTGGGAGTGATGGAAATTGTTGTTTACCCCAATTGGAGGAAAATAGGTTGGGAAAGGCGGCCTTATCACTATATCAAATAGGGGTGCCAGGAATATTTCATGCTAGACAAAAATACATAGCAAAGGATTTGCCATTTGATCACACTCTTTTAACAGATCTTGAACATTGTTGTTTAATGAGGAAAGTCTCCAAAAGGAAATTTAAACCACATTTTTTCCATAAAGGATATGTATGCACACACAGAACCCCTGCCCCCCATATTTACATATTAATTCCAGGCTAGTTGTGATTTTTGTTGGTACTTCTATTTAAAAAATTAGAAACATGATGCAGTGTTTTCATATCAAAAAGCAAGCAATTGTTGCTGAATATCCTTTTTGTCAGTGAGAGCCAGTTTGGTCTAGTAGTTAAGGCACCAAGCTAGAAGCCAGGAGACTGTGAGTTCTAGTCCCGCCTTAGGCATGAAAGCCGGCTGGGTGACTTTGGGACAGTCTCTCTCAGCCCACAATGTCAGGCTTGGATGACTAGCCTATCGGACAATTCCTGTCGCAACCAATGGATCAACATCTGGTTGATCTGAAAAAAATGGACGCTGTACCTGCGGAAAAACACCAGGAAGAAAAAAAAAATTTTTTGGCAGTTTTATTTTAATATGAACATATTCTTACTTCAAGGATATACTTTCCTCCATGAAACATGCCTCTGATACAGAAACCAAGAGTTCCCAAAAATTGGTAAAAGGCTATATTATTTCAGTTTTAAATGTCATTACATATCACCCTTTGCAAACTCAGTTGCTTTGCCTTAAGTTAAAATGAATGAAATTATCTCATTCAGAAACAGCCTGCATATCACACTCACCAATGGAAAACTTTCACAAGGAATTTTTATAATAGTAGTTTTTTTTTTTTTAAGTAGGGCAGGCTTGGGTTGCATCATACAACACTTTTTTGCATTCATAAAATTGGATATTAGCAGTAATAAGTCTATACATTCAAAGATGAACAAACTTTTATTGAAAAGTTGAAATGTTTAGAAGTTCACATATGCAACAAAAAAACATGGCAATCCTAAGCTGTATCATATGCATTATATATGCTTGAAAAAAATTTAAATCTATTGGTTTGCTATGAAGAATACTTCCTATTAATTTTGATTAAAACATTTTTTTCCCCTAAACAGTCAAGTGCAACAGGGAGCCTGAATGTTACCAAGGGAGGTGTTTCAAAGCACACTGGTGACCATGGAGATCATGTTGCCACCTCTGGAGTGGGGCAACAGCTAGCAGAATTGGTAATGAAAGCACGTACATGTATTTCTGGCTGCTTGCAAGCAAAAGATTCCAAAAGTTTATAAATGGGGGAAAAAAAGAGGATGCATAATTTGATTTTCCCCAGCTCAGGTCCAATACAGGGTTGCCCCACCAGTGCCTGATCCTACAGTGGATCTTAGCATTGAGGGACTGAAAAAAATGAAATTGTACATTGCACTAATATATTGTAGCCAGCTCCATGAATAAATTAGTACAAAATGTGGTATTAAGTTGGTAATCCATTTGTGAATTCAATTCATTTGTTTTAAATAAGCAGCAACTGAAAATTTCAAACAATGTAAGAGGAAACTGCACCCAGCAGACCATCTATATCTGTGATACAGAGAATACTTCAGAACTACCAACAGATTTGTCTACTAACTTGGCCAAGAAGCTTTAGGGGAAATACATTAAAAGAGTGTTTCTGCAGCTGTTCAATGTGAGCTTATGATTTATCTCTGAAATGAATGTTATTGCCAATAGCTCAGGTTAGTTCCACATCTGAATACAGCTTCAAAAATACACTTTACTGACAGGTAAATAAAATAGTGAAGAGAAAGAGAATTAAACAGAATGCTTTGTGAATCTTGGAACAATATAAGTGTAATTATTGTTGCTATGTGCATATTAAGTATGTACTAAATATATTTTGACTTAATAGATATAATGAGAGGGGTACTATGCCTAATTTTTAATTTCCCATAGCCATAATGACAATATTTAAAACTGAAACTGTGTCTTATGTGCATCATGAACAGTAATACAGGTGTTCTACTTTCTCTGGTGTACAGTATGTTTTTTTATTTTATTTATTTATTTACAGGACTTAATATGTCCGCCTATCCCTTACAATGACTCTAGGTGGCTCACAACAATCCATAAAACATAGTAAAAAACAAAGATACCATTTGTCATCCACATGTCTTCAGAACAGGCAAATATTTCCAAATATAATTTTTGTTGTTAAAAAAAATCCTAGTGGAGAAACATGGCAGAGTCGCTTATTTTAGTCATAGTGGTGCAGTTAGATGATTACAGAAGCCTTTTTTTTTTTTTTTTTGCTGTTTTCATTTTCCACTCTTTTATAATGAGTTTTATAACCAAGGTTATTTTATGTAAAGTTGTGAGCTTTCCCGATGAACCAGCAGAAAGCTTAAAAGTCCTGTATCTACAGCTGTTGGTCTAAAAAAATTACTAAAAATATTGGGTGCCTGTTGTTTTTACTTCAGCTTGTACCTTCTGTAGAGAAAAATATTGACTGTCTTCTTTGCAGTGAAACACACTAGGAAACTGGGAGAGGAATGATATTTCAAACTCCCACTCCCAAATATCACTAAATAACATGTTTAGTTCTCTCTTTCTCTTTTAAAAACGATTCCTTGATCTGTTCTGATTTGTTTCATTTACCTGGCTATGAATCTCAATCATGTAGAGATTAACATCCTACTTGGCTTTTGAATAATAATAATAATTAATACATTTTGTTTCATAATGTGCTTTAAGACTTGGCTGATTTGTATTGCACACACATCCCACCTCTCCCTTTAAAGGAAATAAAGTCCTTGTGTAGACCAAGAAAAAAGAGAGTATTTTAGAAAATGTTGCTTTTCCATGGTGTTGAGTGTGCATGTGTGTCTGTTGTGTAAATTCTCCTTGGTGGCAATGAACAAAGTCCTCTTCTGTGGAGGTTGCTCTCCTGTCTCCTTCGGCAGACTCAGTGTCTGTGCAGGGAATTCCTGTTTCTGGACCAAACCCACAGGCCTTCGGCACTGAAGGATGAGGTCAGGCATCTCACATACACAAAGTTTCCTTCTGTTGATAGCTGATCTATGCTCTGGAGAAGCACAGTAGTGGAACACATATACAAACGTGTGTGTGTATGTGCACATGCATGTATGTAAGCTCATACTGTACATCCAGCTACCCTTGACTGAAAAAAGGAACTTGTTGCTTTTCTTCAATAAATAAAAAAGACATAGACTTTGATAGCATCAAACCTTATCCTTCTAATGAGTCAAAACTAGATTTCAATCAAAAGACCTGCTCCAGGCTTATATTGGCGAGGGAATGAAAATGTTTTCATCAAAGTTAAATGTGTTCTTAATGTACACTTTGACAGTCATGCAGGAAATACTCTTAGGATTTTAAGATTTCTGCATAGTTTAAGAAGAACCACAACTGCATTTAGTTATATTATTGACTTAAGTCTAGAATAAATCATCCAAGAAGAATAAATGCAGTGGGATTAATGTCTAGAAAGAACAGAATAACACCATCTGATCCATTCTGTATGTACAAAATTTACGTCGCACAAAAGCACAATAAGAGTTCATTTCAAAGCCATCTCCTTCTTTCTTCCTATCTCATAGTTATTATTTGTAACTGCTAAACATTGTTACAAATATAATACTTTTTCAAATGATTTTCAAATGGTTTTTGGCTTATAAGGAGAGGCAGGCTGCACCAGACCAAAGTCATATTTATGCCAGCATTCTACTCCCACAATGGCCAACTAGATGCCCACAATCAAACTATGAATGCATATTCCCCAGATACAAACACCCACACACATTTACACATATAAAGACTCTTTAAAAATGGTGAAAATCTAGCTTCTTTTCTTCTCTTGACATTTCTATAAATATATAAAAAGACTTTTGGCATTTTGGTATTAAACATATCTGTTGACTGCTCTTCCTAGGTAGATTACATTCCCAAAAGCAAAACAGGCAATAGAATTAGTATGAATTTAAATGAGCAATGGAAAAGGAAGAGGGAACCAAGAGATCTGGACAAAGCTTTGAAATTTATCTCTTCCTTTCTCTATCAGCCCTTTTAAAACAATGATAAGATGTAATTATAACCTGGTAAAAAATACATTACATATATCTTAATGAGTGCTGGAAAAGTTTTAACAGTAAAAGAATATCCATTTACCATTTGTTGGGCAATCTGAAAAACAAATGCCAGTAAACAACATTTATTAACTGCAGTTATATTTCAGCTGCTTTCAAGGACAAGCTATGACAAAAGTATGGGGCAATGGACAAGTTACTTGGGGATATGCAAGAAGTTTGACCTCAAAACATCCCAACCTTGAAATGTTCTGAGTTGAAACAAAACATGCATCTTTCAAGATGTTTTTTTTTTTTAAAGTTGGAACAAAACTTGCCATTCTGAATATCTTTTTGAATGTTCTGACCGTTCTAAGTGCTGTGGCTGGGCTGTGATTTTGACACTTGAGACATTGCTTTTCTTCAAACTTTTTGTAGCTTAGCAAAGACTAATCATGCTTCTGCTTATATTGGAGTGATGTGGTAGTGGACCATTGAGCGGGACGTAGTAATTAAACATGGTGAGCTGGAAGAAGACTACTCATAGCAGCATGCTTCCTAATGTACCGTATTTTTCCATCAATAAGACACCCACATGTACAAGACGACCCCCACTTTTCCAACCCAAAATTAAGAAATCAATATTTTAAAGATAGTGCAGAACACATTTTTATTTAGTAATTAGTTAACATTTACCTGATACACTCGGTGGGAGGAGGTCCAAACCGTCTCTCAGCAGCTCTATTTCCATGCTCTTTTGCATAACTGATTACATTCAAGCACGAGTGAAACTGCCGATAGCTTGTCTCTGCAAACAGCCTTCCTCCGATTGGTTTGTTCAGCATCAGCTGACGTCAGTTACATAAGGCTCGTGATTGGAGGAAGTCTGTTTGGGAGACAAGCTATTTCACTCGTGATTGGAGGCTAGCAGTAGGAGGAAGCCTGCCTGCAGAGACAAAGTATGGGCAGTTTTGCAACCGCGCGGTTCTCTCCTCGGCTGACTTCCTTGAATAAGACGCCCTTCAATTTTTAGGGTAAGGATTTTAGAAAAAAGTATCATCTTATAGTCAGAAAAATATGGTATTTAAACAATTCTTTGCTATGGGAAAGATTATTAGGTAAGCTTAATAAGCGTTATGCCGTGTTGTGTTTTCTGAGCAGGAAATGTACAGGTTTCTGTTTCTGTATGCACTTGAGTACTTTAAGACAAGTGTTGCTAATGCTTTGCGAGTATATAAATGCTCAACTCCATCCAGCTGCACTCTTTCCTGGATCGGGAAGCCCTTTTTTCAGTCACTCATGCCTTGGTCATCTCCCTTATGGACTATTACAGTGCACTCTACATGGGGCTACCCTTGAAAAGTATCCAGAAGCTGCAACTGGTGCAGAATGCGGCGGCGTGGGCAGTTATGGACGTCTCTGGGGCTGCGCATGTAACACCTCTGTTGTATGAGCTGCATTGGGTGCCGGCTTGCTTCTGGGTCCAATTCAAGGTGTTGGTTATGACCTTTAAAGCCCTTCATGGCATGGGTCCAAGTTATCTTGTCTTGGTTACATTGACCCATCCCACCCAGTCTGGCAGACCCTGTTGGCTATAGAATTTTGACTGGCAGTGTTTAGGAGAGAGACTTTTCTGCCATCGCCCCACCCTATCCCCTGAGGTGAGACTGGCTCCCACTCTTCTGGCCTTCTGGAAGAACATTAAGACCTGGCTCTGTCAACTAGCATGGGGACCCAATGGAGGTTCCCAGTACTGTGGGTGGCTGGTGGTTTGGAGATGCTTTGAATATTTTGGAAAAGATTTTAATCGTTTTTTTAAATCACTTTTTTTTTTTTACTTGTAAGCAGCCTAGAGTTATGTATTCAGGATGGTGTATAAATTTGAGTAAATAAATAAATAAATGCAAATTAGCAGCATGTTAATTTGTTGAGCTTCGGTGTGTGTGGTCTCTCCATGATTTCCTTATAGCTGTTGATATTGAACTTTTAGACAGCATTTAAAAATGCAAAGATATTTGAGCTATTTTGTTTAATAGTTGTATGTGTGTCCATTCTCTGCATGCACTTGTATCTCTTTTTTGGAGCCAATAACAACCACTGTATAGAAGAAAAAACATCAGTAATGAGCAACCTTGCTTTCAAGTACCGTGCAGTAATAAAGTAGAATTCCAGGAATCCTTATGCAATCTGTTTCCTGATCTAGCCTATCTCGAAGGACTGACATAAATCTTGAAAGCCTTGTAGAGTTTCTCTTTTCCACCTCTTATACCACAGAGTATCAAGGCAGGCAATCTTGAACTTCTTTCTCACTCCCAGCTCCCTTCAGGGCTAAGCTGGTGTTTTTATATAACAATTGTGGAATATCTTCTTCAAGACCATCTCCATACTGCTTCACATGTTCTCATCTTCCTGTGCCTCCTTTAGAAGTTTTAGTCTCCATTTTGTGGTTGTGTGCTATTCCATTCTCCTAGACTGAACATGAATTTTGTTTTTCATCAATACAATATTGCTTCGAATGAACTGCACTTCCTAGTTGGAAGGGATCAAACCCTGCACTTGAACTTACAAAGTCTGCACATTTTAGGAGCTGTGGTAGTATTGGATTGTTTATCATATAATCTTTTTTATGCTGTTGAAAACAATGGAGGAGGGGGTACAGGTGTGATTCAAGAAGCATCTGGAAGATGCACTCATGATTATAGGTGAGAATTGTTGGAAAAACTGCCTCACGTGTTTCTTTTACTTCATCAAGTGTCAGATGTCCCTTTGGGCAGCAGGGGGAATTGCTTTGTATTTTTATGTGTTTTGCAGATGTGGCTATAAGAACATCTTCTACTATAAGAGAGTGTTGATGAGCTATCGTTCTGCAAAATACTGATTGCAATCAGGCTTGCTGAAGGCCTTGGCTCTGTATTAGAGTGTGTGTGTGTGTTTGTGTGTGTGGTGGTATGTGACTGCATATTTAGGATAGTAAATTCATGTACTTTGGCATTCTTCACATAATAATATATGCGCCTCCACCAGAACATTAACCCCATATGTTTCTCCTAGATAATACAGTCTGTATGAGATGAGTCGGAGTAATGATTAAACACAAAGTGAATGAAAGATAAGCAGATATTTGGGAGGGATTTTAGTTATGACCCTTCTCTCTAAAATGGAAAGAGTTTAGCTGTTATTTCAATAGAACCAGAATTTTATTCTTGATCATTATATTAAATTGACAAACGTTCGCTATACTTGCTCTGAAAGAAAGATATGTAGTGGTTAGGCCTGCACTAAGCAAAGAACAGTACTGCATGATGAACATTGGGAATTGCCTTTCATCAAGTCAGACTGCTGGCATTTCTAACCTTATATTCAACTAGCAATAGCAATTTAGAAAATTCAGTTCTTTCCTAACCCTGCTCTCTGAAGTTTTTTAATTATCTTACAGTACTCATAGACCAGTGGAACCAAACCAGTGCTGGACTAATTTCCTAAAACATTATCATATTTTTCGTACTCCCTAGAATAAAGCAAGCTTGTCCAACGTGGGTGCCCTCCAGATGTCATGGATGTCAACTTTTGAATTCTCAACAGTAAGCAAGCTGCCTAGAGAATTCTAGAAGCTGAAGTTCACACCACAGGAGGAAACTCAAACTGGGAAGGCTGGCATAGAGAAGTCCAGGAATGTTGGATCAGATAGCTGTCATTATTGTTAATTTATGCCCCTTTTATCTAGGGTTCTGAATTAGCATCTGTCATATCCCAGTTATACTGTTTTCTAAAGGGATTTCTAAAACATGTATTTAGATGTATTAGTATAGACAGTGCAATAAAGCCCTGTGCTCCAATTAATAAGATGTAAACATATCTTATCTTTTCCTTGCATTGCATACGGTATTCATCTTAGTCTTATTTCCCTGGGAAACACATAAACACATGCATGTATTTATTTATTTAGTTATTACATTTTTTAAAATAATGCTTCTTATTGCAAAGAACCCTGGAACATACACATACAAATCATATATGTAATGCCTACACATACTGTACATACACAAATTTATATTCTTGACTCTTCTTATTATCCTTGGAATAGATGATCTTGCTGAAGTTTCATGATTTTGACTACAAAGGAGACATCTTTGAATAGTCTAGGATTGGGGGTCGGGCTGACGTTTGCGTTTCCTAACCCTGAGCTCAGATAATCTCTAATGTTGTCTTGTGAGAATTCATTCTGTCAAGATTTCTGTCTGGCTTCAATCTGCAATACTTTGATCTTAGTTATCTAACATTCACAGAGCTATTTCATGAAGTACACAAGACACATTTCAAATTGCAAGAATTTTACTTTATGGTGCTTCTTTCCTTTAAAAATCTGTCATGCATGAACATGAACTTTAGCTTGTAATAAGGTTCAAGGGCTTGACGATGATCAGTGATGAATTTAATGAATATCGCCCACTAGTATGAGCTGACTCAGAAATCATGGTGAGTCAGAGACATACCTCTAAGGAGTCACAATTTCTTACCTATACTTTCTTTGATCCAAAAAGAGTTGTAATAGTAGGTCAAGTAATCACTATGCCTCACCCACGTTCAAACTGATTGGTGGTATGAATGAGACATGGCACAGTAAACCATCCATCAACAATCCTGACTGATTATTCTAACCACAGGATCTTCGTGTATAGATAAGGTGACAATTCCAGGATGCTTCACACAAATCCCCCTCAAATATTTAAAACATATATGATCTTTGAGTCACCCAAGGTAGCCCTGCCTGAGATTACTTTTTATACAGAGGGACCCTATGTGGAAATGCTGCACATGCATAGGGTATCTTCAAATGGCTCTAATAGTATGCACAATCTTTCAGAAACACAGATGCTTATATGGTTCCTTAGCTTTCACTCTTGTCATCAAGAGTGAAAGAGTCTTCAAGAGTGAAAGGGCAGAATGGGTATAGGTCTCACTGTAGAATGTTGGTACTGTAACTATAGATGTACAATGCTAGGGGATAGTGAAATGTTCTATCACTATATGCTTTTTCTCTGCCAGAGGTGGGCAGTTCCTAGAGCTTGCTTCCTGTATGTGGATAATGTGGTGATGTTTCTGAAAAGGGATTTGGGGCACTGAGAGGCTTTGGAGGGTTCAAAGGTGGGAAAGCAAGAGTATGAGTTCCCAGATTTACACTCCCATTTTTTAAAGCAATAAATTGCAGCTCTGCAATTAAGTCATATTTTTATCAGATTTCAGCAGTGCAATTGAAATGCAGTGCTGCAGCTGCTGCATAATAAATAGATAATATTTATTATGTACAAATATCTGTTAAAATAATTAAAAAAAACATTTCTTTTACTGGAATATTAGGTAGCACTAGACAACCTGTGACCTGTTGGGTCATCATTTCAGAGATATTTCCTTACCTTAATAGAGAAGCAGAATGACCAAGGGCAAAAAAGCAGTGAGAGTGTGAGCAACTTGCGACTTGCTGCTGGCTTTCCCATTGACTTTGCTTGTGAGACGCTGGCAAGGAGAGTCAGAAATCTTCCTTCCTTCCTTCCTTCCTTCCTTCCTTCCTTCCTTCCTTCCTTCCTTCCTTCCTTCCTTCCTTCCTTCCTTCCTTCCTTCCTTCCTTCCTTCCTTCCTATAGACTTGCACCATTTGCTCTCCCCTCATGACACTCAGGAGAACCCTGGTGAAGCTGCCTCCTCCTCCTTCTCCTCCTCCTCCTCCTCCTCCATTGGCCTGTGGAACTGCCTGACAGTTTGCTGGTGGGAGGTGGAACAAAGAGAGCCACAGACCATGTGGAAAACTGCACCCCTGCTCCCCATTCCAGTGTGTCCTCAAGGGGTCCCTCCCTCAAGGGAGGAAGAGGGCTCACCTGTTGACCACTGGTGACCCCCCCCCAGCCAGCCCTACCTCGCCAGCAGGCATCTGCTGTTAAGAGATTTCAATTTTCTGCCTCATTTCCAAAGCAGCCAATCGCCACTCACCTCTTGGGCCTTGCCGCAATCCAGTTGGGCACAGGGAACAGAGGGAGGCAGGAAAGAGATCAGGGGTATGCCCATGATGATTATGTGACCTGTGCTGACCGCAGCAGTGCAGCAGCACAGGAGTGCTGAGGCAGCCACAAATTTCCCATATTTCAATCCCACAGGAGTCATGGGTCCTGGATTTTGGACACATTCTATAAGTGAGTCCATTTGAGGTACCTTGGTTCAAAAATTGTTGCCCTATGATGCACTGTTTTGCCCAGTTGAAGGTTATAGGCATGAGAGTTTTAGTAGTATACTAAATAAATAAAAGACCAGAATCTCATAATGCATTATATGCACAAATAAAATATGACTTTTTATGATACTGCACTTTAAAATGAACATGCACTTTTGAGTAGCCTCAGGAAAAGAGGAAAAACCTAATTTTTAAAATTAATCTTCCTATATATTTACAGTACAATAATTTCTTATTATAAATGTGTTATTGGTATAATTTGTCCAGGGGTTGTCTTCTGTATGTAAGGCTAATTATGTGACCAAAGGAGAGTTATGAGTAGAACAAAGAAGAATACACCTTTTCCCATCTACCCAAACACCCTTACACATGGAGAACAAATTCTGAAGAAAACTTAAAATGGCTACTTCTCAAAGGCACCTCTGCAAAAATAACACAGTGATAACATCTAATAAAATAACTTTTAATAAGTATAGGATTATATGAAACTCAGCAGGTGGCTGTACCTAGTCAATCTTGCCTGGTCCTGGAAGTTAAACAGAGTTGGACCTGGTTAATACTTGCATGGGTAGTCAGCATGAAATCAGGGCTGTAGACTATATATGTCTTGTAAATTAGAAGGCAATGATAAACCATTTGCAAACTACATGGCTTAGCCCATGCACAATAGTTACCAGGACTCAGCTCAACTTGATGGAGTCTTCATATAGCATTAATTAGAACCTATCTTATTTCTCAATCTATTAAAGCCTGCAAGATCATTGGCTTTTACAGAACATAGGCTTATTCTTTGAAGACATCATACTTAATGCACAGATGTTTATGGATGGTATTAGTGGTGTTGGGAGTAGGGCTAAAAAGCTATAGAGGATAACCCCAGAGGAAGAATTTAGAAGTTGAAGATGATTCAAGTGGTTATGGGGGTAAAGATTATGTAAGACAGAGACCTGATTCTGCAAACTCCTAAGGATAAATTCTGGCAACTTTTCTGTGTGTAAGGATTGTGAAAAATAATATTAAATATATAAAATAAAACTAATCCATAGGCTAAGCAGAGATACTGATTCTACAGTAGTCTCTTTCTGAAAAAATTATATAAGTAAATGTTGATTTCAAATCATGTTTCTCACCAACTGATGAGTTTAACTTTTTAAAAATCTTTTACAGCTTATGGGATTTTGGGTTTTAGGTCTAATTCAATAAAAGGCTTCACCGTATTCTTCTGAAGTTTACTTTACCATAAGAAAACATTTCCAAATAAATTGTGAAATCTCTTTGATATGCATATTACTTGCGAGTTCCTTGGCTACTGCTAGCATTAGAAATTTATCTGATTGGGGTTTCCAATGAAAAATATAAGTTGATTGATTACTGTAGCATGTGCCACCCCAGTTGAGTTCTTTTTCTCTCTTTCCTTTACTCCGTACTACTACTAAAAGATATGTTCAGACTTTTCCTTAGTTTGGTTGATTAATTATCTTAACAACTTTGGACGAGAATAATCCATGTGCCAGTTGTAAGGCAAGAAACAAAGTGAACTCTTAATGGATGGACTGGAAAAATACAGCCATAAATATTCATCACAAATCTTCAGACAGACTACTTCCCTTTCCTGTTAGATTAAAAAAAATATTTTTACATTTTAAATGTGTATTCCTCAAGATTTATAGAATTTAAAATGTAAATTCTCCACAGTTAAAAGCATGTGATCCTCATAGTCAGGCCTCCATGATTACCTAAGTGTCTGGAAATCTCTCTCTCTCTCTCTCTCCATCTATTGATCTATCCACCCATCATCCTTCCTTCCTTCCTTTTGGAAGACCGTACACTCTAATGATCAGCAATATTATTAACTATGCTGACCTAGTTGGTTTGGTTCTGCTGGAGGAGAATCACCATGCAGGGAGCAGCTTGAAGAGAAATGGAGATTGGAAATGTATGGAGTGATACAGGTAAGGGATGGGGAATTAATTGCTATATACTTGTTTTATCTGCATTGTTATATTGCAGAGCTGTAACTTAGAGTTGCAAATTCTACCTTGCCAATTAATGCTACTGTCTTGTTACTTACAAGAATAGTTGAATAATAATTTTGAGAAATTAGAGGAGTATTTAGATTATGTCGCAAGCATGAAATGCACAGTTTGGGTTAATTTGGAGTAGTGGTATTTTAACCCTGTATTTGCTGTGATTCTAAGAAAAGAAAACCATTAAAAATTCAGACTTTGAAATTTTATTCCAAATTGGCTCCAAAGAAAACAATGACTTTATAGTAATGATGCTCCTGTAGCAGTGATTCTTTACTGTTTTGGGTCCCAAACTTGCTAACCATGAAGCCATTTCTCAGAACTAAGTTATTTCCTTTTATCCTCTGAATCCTGTTAAAGCTTTAAGAGATATTATAGTGGAAGGGGTGATTAGTTTGAGGTCCATACAAGGAAGTCTTGGCTAAGTAAATCAGAAGTGATTTTACTTATAATTTTCTTGCCCTCATCTGCCTTTGGATACTATCCTAAATTTTCTGTTCCGGTTTCTTACGTTACCCACTATCTTCACTGCCTGTTCCCACCTAAAGCTAAGCAAATAGTAGAAAAAAGTTTTCATAAACATTTGCTCAAATAAACACCGCAATTTGCTTACATGGTACCCACAGATTCTTTTATTCCCTTTTGGCAAATACGGGGACAAGAAAATGTTTGTTCATGAAAATACCTGACTGAAGAGAGAAATCTTGAAGCATATATCTCTGTCAGAGTGTGTGCTTGGCCATCTTGAAAATACCTTTAGAGTTTTGAAGTGATGTACTCAGGGTGCCATACTTACCCCTTAGATTATTCCTGCTCTGTGGAAAGTGATATTTCAATAGGAAATTAAAACATAAAACAGTGGAAATGAAATGTAAAACTGAATAATCGAGCTGTCACAGTGTCAATCTTTTATACTTATTAAATATAAAAAATGAGAAAAGAGAGAGAGACAGAAAGAATTTATGCATGTGTGTGCAGGTATATACAGAGACTAACGTGGTTTCTAAGGAGCCTTAATTTATGATCTGACACCACGTCATTCATTTTAAAACACAAATATCTGATTCTGGTGTTAGCCATACTAGTGCCTATCTATGCAAGCCTGCTCCAGCTGCAGTCTTAACACATCTGGAGGGAACCAGATTTGGAAAGCCTGGTATTCATAGAACTAATGAATATACTAAGCAAAAGATCTTACAGGCAACTGAGGAAGGTCTGGAAGATGCTAGGATGTGGAAGTACGGTCTATGCTCTTTCCTTCCTGGCTGCCTCTTTCCCCCCCTCCCCTCACTTCCTAGGGTGGCCAGTGGGTCTTTTTCTGATCGATTTCAATTTCTCATGTGTACATCCATAAGAAATTCTGACTTTTCTGCATTAATTCCCCATTAAAAATATTGGAACAAATAATGTATTTGAATACCCAATTAAATATATGCTTCTAATTATATAAGGTGCAATTCTACATTATATTTTCCTTCGAATACTGGGATTGTTCCATTTTTATATTTCTCATATATTGTAGTAGTTAAACCAGCGAAGTCCTCCTTTAGCTCAGGAGGAGTAAATGATTTAAAGTCAGGAGCAAATGCTAAACAGATTAATCAAATGTCCTTGGAAGTAAAATGTCAAAGGTAATCCTGATGGCAGCCCACTGCTACTTAGCATTTTGGCAAAGATATTTCACTGTGGTTCATTTTTTTATACTGACATTAATTCCTTTTAGATTCCCTGAATTTATCTTCTAACAAGCTTTATAGAGAATGTCTCTTCGCTTTATAAATATGCAATATGCTTCCTGCTATAAATCAATGAACTATACCAGTTTTAATGGATACTTTAGAAAAGTGTCAAGTCACTGAAAATGTTGGCAGATCATATAAATACTATTTGGTTCAGGTGGCTCAATGTGGGTTTTATGAAAAGGATGAAAGATTTACTTGTATCTTTTATACTCGCCATGTTGCTTTGATCAGAGTCGGAAGAAATGCTTGTGGAATTTTCTGCCTCATATGCCAGGATAAGTTGTCTATTATGTACTTTGTGTTAAGTGGGACACAACCTGCTGCTCTCAGGCAAAAAAATATCTTGAGGAAACCCTTCAGATGATTTCCAGTCTTTTCCTCAAAGACATTACAATATAAAATGTAAGTTTATAAATAGCATGAATACAGTAACATGCCAATGGTTCAGTTTGCATCTCTTCCATTATTCTATTTAGAATTTTGCATTTATTCTAAAGTGTAATGATAAACAAAACAAACTGCAATCCACTATCAGAGAGAGCATTTCAATTCAAGGATTTATTAACTGTGACCGATGACTTGGATTTGTCACAGTGATGTGTTTTGTGCTGCAAAAGTGATATGGTGCTCCTTATTTAGGCTAAGAGGCAATCTTATGTGCTTCAGTGAGATGCTTTGTGATGCTCTGCTGCCTTTACTGCACTTGCATTTCTATGCATCTCTGTAGCTGGCTGGGAACATCAGGTGCAGCTTCTGCATATTAAATACCTCTTTCAGCTATTGAGTGTCCCAGAGGAGGCAAGTGCAATAGCCCTTTGAACTTTGTGTGGCTTCACAAAGCAGCTCCAGAGAAGCACTTCACTCAAGCATTCATCAAAGGGAAATATCCCCTGAGTGATTTGTCCAGCTATATTATTTAAGATATGGTTGAATGCTACCATTACACTATTATAAAATAAAAGTGTACAAATACTGAGTTCCAATTAGTTGTTTAGTAACAGTATTTTGAATGAATGATGTTTCTGGGAAGTTTTCAAAATCAGATCCACCTATGATATACAGTGGTACCTCGAGTTATGAACGCCTCTCCTTACGAATTTTTCGAGATACAACCAGCTCCGGCCCCAAAAGTTTACCTCGATATGCGAACTCCACCTCGAGCTACGAACCAGATCTGCAGCCATTTTCCCTGCTGCCATGCGGTTGCAGCTTCCTGTGGGCGAGATCGCGGTAGCAAGGAGACGTTCGGTGAGGCTTGTGGTGTGTTTTGTGGCGTTTGGAAGGTTTTTGGTGTGCTTGTCAGCATGGCTCCAAAGAAAATGCAGAGCAGGCTTGGCAAGAATGTATTTACATTGAACCTTATGGGGAAATTTGCCTCATGGTGCGACCAAATTCAGAGGGCGGATTAGCTGTATTTACATTGAACCTTATGGGGAAATTTGCCTCGTGGTGCCACCAAATTCGGAGGGCGGAACGGATTAACCGTATTTACATTGAACCTTATGGGAAAATTTACCTCAAGTTGCAACCAACTCGAGTTGCGATCAGAGTCACAGAACAGATTAAGTTCGTAACTCGAGGTACCACTGTATTGTGGTGATCTCACATTAGATGTTCACCAGGTACAGTCAACTCAATCTAGGTGCACAGGGAACATATGCTGTTGGCCATATTAAAAAAGAGTCTTATCCAGCTGGTATCAGAGAGCAGCTTCACCAGCAGAAGATAGCTTTTGCATCATAAAGGCCACTTAGGTATCTGATGATGAAATTAGATCAATCAATACAGCAAACTAAAACTGCTAAGTCAGTGAATTATAACTCTTTTCCAAATAGGCAGAAGAGCCAGAAGAATCAGCAACCGGAAACACCTCTACCTTGTCCTTGTCAATTTTTAGCTCTTATCTGTGTCTAAACTGAGACACTAGTTTAGCATTTCCACAAAATCAAGAAGCAAAATTTGTGCAAATGTTAAGGTGCATGAAGGAAAAGATGGAGCCTTATGAGACCTCAGATAATGAAGAACCATGGTGTAGGATAATAATCCTTCAGCAAACATATTTAAGAATTAGCCTTTTAAGATGAGGACAGTTCACAGTGGCAGCTGTAGGCCAGACAGGCTATCTATCCAGTAACTACTTCTGTATCACAGTCAGACTGGCTAAACCCAGAAAAAAAGGTGTATGCTAAATAGGTTGGCCATCTAAATAGATTAAATACATAAATGTATAAGTAAAATAGTAGTAGAAATTGTTCTCATTCAAAAGAGCCTGGAGCTGCACAGCCACCATCCAGGAAAGGATTTTTTTGTGATTGTCTGAGACTTGTTGCAATTCTGGGTGGATAGCTAAATGTTCTCTTAACTTTCCTGCAGATGGTTTCTTACAGAAGTCCAAGTAGACAGTGGGTTGGGTGCAGGATGGCTGCTCTGTTAATAGCTTCTCCACTGGAGAAAGTGAGGACTGAAATAATTTTTGCCAAGGCCGCCTTCTCCTGCATCTTATACCATGGAAGAGCCATAAAATCAATGGAAAATGTCTGTTTTGTTATGAAAAGTGATTAGACATCTTACACAATGTGAGCCTATAAATGGTACAAAACAGAAGTAATTAAGACAATGAGAAATTATGTATGATCTACTGGTGTATCCATTCAAATTAGAATACCAAGACATTTTCATGAGCTGATATTTAATCTAATAATAATGCATGGAATTAGAAATGAGGTATCCTGAAAGATGAAATTTCTTAATTCAAAAACAGAATGGCTGTTAAAAACATATGAAACAACTGGTCAATGAACAATATTCAAAACACGACTTGTTTAAATGTAATCCCTATTTGAAATGTATGTATTTGTGAAATGATTAATTGATTAAAGAAGAAATCAAATGCTGGTTCACTATATTTTAATGTACAAACTGTGATACAGATTGCATTAGATTACAGTTTTATACCTATCAAAGAGCTCCAGCATCATAACTAAGTTATGCAGAGATTGTACATATGCAAATCAGATGTCATTGAATCACTGATTGCAAAATTGGTTTAATTTGTTTTGCTTCATGTCTAAGTTTTATTTTGAACATCTGTTTACCTGCTTTGTCATCGTTAATCCAGCAGCTATTTATTTAGAGAAATTATTAACAATTAAGATTTTTTAAAAATTAAATACTAACATTAAAGTTGCAAATGGAATGTCTACGCACAATCATTTAGAAGTTAGTTCCAATAAAAGCAGCAAGATTTCCTGCTTTATACCCCTCCTGTACTGCCAAAGACCTGTGTTGTAGAGTATAAATCAACCGTATTTGGGAAGATACTTTGCTTACAGGGCTCAAGATGCATCATGTGACATGTTTACAGACAAAGAGACCTTGTAACTCCAGTAATGTAAAAAGCACATTTTAAGTTATCTAGGATTTTCTATGTTAACTCTCTCATGTTCATAAACAAACTGTATGACTGTTTCATTCAGTACTAGGAAACTTTAGTGTTAAGTCAAGAATACCTAAGTTCTGTAATGCATTCTGCTGTGTATAGTACATTTCTTCTTGCTATTAATTTACTGTGGCATGCCATGAAGAAGATTGCATCACAATTACAGGATACAATTACAGGAATATTTTGCCTGTACTTTGGGCTGGAATAACATTTGGCTTGGTCTTAAAATATTTTTTTGCTTCATACTTTGACTGATTATAGCCACAAATCTAAAGCAGGCTAGTGATAAAAAAGATCACTACATTTTGCAGATTTAGTGTCTTCTCTCTCTCTCTGTGTCTGTGTAAGAGAAAGACAGAGAAAGAAAGGTAGATTGCTGGGTGTGGGAGAGGGTGAGAGGAGAGCTATGGCAACTTGTCCAGCCATAACATAGATCAGTGTTTCTCAGCCTTGGCAACTTTAAGACATGTGGATTTCAACTCCCAGAATTCTGGCTGGGGAATTCTGGGAGATGAAGTCCACACATCTTAATGTTGCCAAGGTTGAGAAACACTGGCATAGATACTTCAGCAGCCTATTTCTGAATGGAAATCTTCATGGTTACACCTTGTTATGACCACAGCAGGGCTCAGCATTATACTAAACAAATCACAATTGTTTGGGTTCTTTAGCCCAAAGATGTCATATCTGAAACTTCAGGGGCTTGGATGCAGCCCTGAAGACCTTCAAGTTCTTACCACATTGCTATTTTTAATGTGATCAAAGTAAATGATTGAACAAGTTAAATTTGTTAAATTAGATGTAATTATAAATGAAATCAAGTCAAAGTTAGATTTTGTTCTGGAGTTCAACCTCAGCATGCCTCCTAAAGCCTGTTAAACATTCCCCACCCCCCAATGCATATTAGATCACAAACCATAGTTTATAAAATACAATGGATGCATTTATGCAACATGCTTAGCCTAAACCAACAAAGTTAGTGTGTGTACTATCTGAGCTGAAGATAAAGACACTGGATGAACTTTATAATGAACATGGCTACCTTCATTATTTTTGAAACGTTAGACCTTATTTAATCTACCTGCTCATAATGTCAGGGCCCAATTTAATTTACAGCTTCAATATAATAGTCACTGACTTACCATTTTCCGATACGGTGCTTGTTAACTGAAGTAGGAAGTGCATTATTGCTATGTGCATTTACATTTGAGGAGTGAAATAGACTTCCAAATAGAATTGGGATTCTCTATACTTAAGTAAAAGTCCCAGTCTAGATTATGGTTGAACTAATTTTTCATAAAGAATGGATTTTCATTTTAAAAAATGACTCAGGAGATTGTAATATTTATTTGTTTAGCTTATTTATTTCTTCATTTAATTTACATGGCTGTCTCTGGGTGGCTAACATCAATATAGGAAAACCATAAAAAATAAAATAGTCCAAATGAGAGGTAACTAGGGCAGGAATGACTGCCAGTACGGCATCCCAAAAGGTGTAATTGGCAAACAAGATGGATTTGTGCAAAGGCCCTTTTAGCCATGGCTGTAACTTGCTTTCCCAACAGGAACTAGGAATCTAGGTGAACTCCAAAATTTCACACTAGTTTTCTGTGGGGTTGTGTGACTTCATATAGAGCTAACAGTGGAAGGTCACTGGGTTTAGGTAGCCTCAAAATCCACAGCCACTTAGTGTTGTTAGGATTGAGCCTTAGCTTGTCTCCACCCAGATTCCCAAAGCCTCCCCTAACTTGACAGCATCACTTGGCCAGCCCAGGGTTGAGATATATAGTTAAGTATCCTCAGTGTACTGATATCTAACTCTGTGTCCCCAGATGACCTAACCCAGCAGCGTAATGTAGATATTAAACCAAAGCAGGGAGAGTATTGAGCCCTGAGGCATCACACAAAGTAGTGGTCTCTCCACCCTACTACCAACACCATCTGGAACTGGCCTCGTAGGAAGCAGGAGAACCACTGAAGGAATGTGCCTCCCATTCCCAACTCCCCTGAGCTGGTCCAGAAGGATTGATGTTATCAAAAGTGTCTGAGAAATCAAGGAGAGCCAGGATAACAACAACAACAACAACAACAACAATTTATTAAATTTATGTGCTGCCCGACTCCCAGTGACTTAGGATGTACTATCCCCATCCTAAACCTGCCAGAGATCATCCACCACTGCAATCAGTGCTGTTTCAGTACTATGCTCAGGTCTGTTTATGAAAACATTCCAACTTTCACATATGTATGTTTGCAACCATAACTTCCATTCACTGCTGCTGCTTTCTGAAACAGGAATGTCTTAGTGTATAATGTGAACCAGGCAGGACTCACAGCATGAATATGACATCATGGCACTGCGCAGTCAATCAATGTTACTTTGGTATGTTACAAAGTTTGTCAGTGAAGATAAATAAAGCCCTTCCTTATCTTCATTCTGAATAATAGTTTAAGAACAAATGTACCTATTGCCCACATAAATAACTCAAACCATAATCTGTCTTGCTATGCTACGCTGCTTCTTTCTCTCATGCACAGAATTGTGTGGCATGACTTTTGCCCCAATTCAACTTACAATTCTATCACAACAGATGAGCTGTATTCATTTTCAGATGTGCTTACCGATTGACATCCAGATAATGCAGATGCTGGCCTTCTGCTTTGCATTACTTTAAACAGGATGTGCATTCAGATATGTATCAGAATATATATCCTCATTTTGTTTCAGCCAGGCTACTTGGAACTAGATTGATTTGTTGTCTTAACAATGGATGTATTTTTTGTGAAAACATTCCAGAGTGATTTCTATATAAAACTGAATTGCACGTTCATGCATAGTATGAAGCTACATTTTTCTGTCTCTCCTTTTTTCTTGAATTAATTATTGGTGTCAGGGAGCGTGATTATCAACACTATCATTGGCACCCATAGAATTTTCCTCTCCAGTGCATTAACTCTTGGGATAGACCATTATTTGGATTATGACTGGTTATCAAAGGGGATAACCCTGGTCTTGCCATGTGCTGTAGTTCTAATGACATTTTGTTTTTCTGAAGTCAGTAATGAATGAAATTAAAAACAACAATAATTACAATTGTGATTTAGTGTAATGTGTAATTTGGCCAGCATTCTATTGCTGCTAAACAACAAGAACAAAATCCAAACCAAAATAACATCATTTTGTTATACCATAGAGTGTCATGAACTAGAATATTTCATCATATGTTGGACTGTGATTTTGTGTAATCCTCAACTGTGAAGTTTATACTGCATGTAAAGAAAGGAAACAAATTTAAGTTCTGAACCCAAATAGGAATGAAACCTTGTGTAACAATTCAGTTAGAACTTAATGCATGACACTTCACAAAAGTGAGAAAAACATTGCTGAATGTGGATCTAATTGGTCAGTGAACCAATGTGTCTATTCAGATACAAATGTACAATATTAGACGTTTTGATAGCAATTTCATATTGGGATTTTGCTTTACATTGTTTTGTTCCATGATGATCATTTCAAGGTTCATAATACTTTAAACGTGTTTTCCTATTGCTTTCTAAATATTGGCATTTTTAATGTCAGGTTTGTAACCCCCCCCCCCCCGCAATATTTAATAATTATATTATTGCTGGAGGGGGAGATTTTCCCAGCATTAAACTTCCAGAAGTTACTGCATTACAAACCTTACCATTTCTGATAATTAGCATTGATGAATTAGTGTTGATGATCCCCAGATGCGGAAAAGCTGATCTACACATATTCTGGATATTGATACTTCCTTCTCAGAGCCTATGAATAATTACCTCTTCATGTTTATAGATAACCTGTCATTCACAAACAGCAGCTACATAAACTACAAAATGAGGAAAAAGCCACAGAGAGTACTATAAAAATCCCAATGACAGCACTTCCAGCCACAATACCAACAGATCATTTATCTCTCATCATTCAGTATTATATATGTTACCGCCAGCTAGCAATACCCTTCCTTGTTTTGCACTGAACAAACAGGGCAGCGTCTACACAAAAGTAGAAGTTGTACAGGTTGGAAATTTAAATTGTACAAGTAGGAGAAAGTTTCAACCAATTTTATTCAATAGATTTATTATTTATTTAAATTTCAAGGCCACTCAACTCCTCAAAACCTCTGGGCAGCTGACTGATAAAAGGAGAGACAATGCATATAAAACAGAACCCGGCCATCTTGAACAGCAAATGCCCAACCTTAAGTTAAGCAAAACAAAACTAAGTAAAAGAGGCTACACAACCACCTTATCTCAAAGCCTGGGAGAACAACCAGGCTTTTAATAATTTCCAGAATGTGGGAGCGGCCTGAATCTCCAGGGTGATATTATTCCAGAGGGCAGGCACTGCAACCACATCTCTGGAATCCCACAAGATGACTTTGCTTGCCAGATGGCACCCAGCCTACTTGATGGCACTGGATGGGCAGAAACAAGCGGAGATAAGCAGCCCCTCGGTTAGCCATGCCGTGAAGGACTTTAAAGGTAGCTAATAACCAGCACCTTGAATTGCGCCCAGAAGCCATCTGGTAACCAGTGCAGCTCATGGAGCAGTGGGATCACAGAGCGTAGCACATCTTTCTCATTGCTGCCTGTGCTGCTGCATTGTGGTTCAACTGTAGCTTCTGGTCTTCAAGGGCAGTCCCCGGTAGAGTGTATTACAATAATCCAAAAAATCTTAAGGTGCCACCTGAAAATGGAGAGATTTGGGAAATGAGAATGTTTCTAAGTAACAAAACTAATCAAACAACAACAGCAGCAGCAACAGCAGCAATATTATTAGGGTTAGTATTAATATTTGTTTTGATCATAGACCAGAACACACAACTATTAATTTGTATAGTGTACTTATCAACACATGCTACTGAAGGAACCCAGCCATAGAAAATCTCTGAATTCATTGAAAACCAAGAAAAGTAAATTCAGTGGTATGATGGCTTCTCTTTCTGTTGTGTGTATTTCTGAAATGATTTTTAAAATACTATTTTCTGAAAACTGTCCTTGTGGTTTCATAGCAAACTTATTCAACAGACAATACAATGTTAAGATTTATTAAAACATTTCTTCTTTCAGGCAATTCCTTTTAAATGTATGTGTGTGGGCCTATCCAGATTCCCTCATGTATATGTGACTCTGTCCATGTGAAAAGGACTGACTGGGAATGGATGACAACAGTTTTGAATGGCACTGCAAGGAATGTGTATTTAAGATAAATCTCATGCTCCCATAAAAGATAGCTCTCTCTGGAGCAGAAAAAAGAAAGCCAGTAGTTACTGATATAAATATTTATTCTATTCATTTTACACATGTTTTCATTTTAACCAAAATCCATCAACTTACACAGCAAACAGTGCCATTAAAATCTGATGTATTATCTGTTTTTTGTAATGAACAAACAGGAAAAAATGGTTAAATAAATTAATGAAGGATTATGCTCATGCATGAACTGAGGTCCCAACATCATGTACACCCCATGAAATCCTCCAGTGCATACCCCAAAGCGTCTACAACTACAATTTGTAATTGTTAATGTGACAGAAGGGGGAAATCTTCAAGAAATGGAGAGTAATTATATTAATGATATTTATTCAATTAAATGTAAATGTAGTTAAATTCAATTTTTGTCCTGCTACATTTTGGGGTGTAGTTTTCATCAAGCCACTTAAAAATCAAATACTGCTTTCAGCCTAAAAAATGTTGCATACCTGCATGGTATTAGATTACATAAGGCTAAATCCAGACTTAACAGGGAGGGTGGTAGAGCAATATTTATGGAATCCTTTTGCTGAAAGAAGATAGGATAACTTTTTTGCTTTTTCCTCTTTCAAAACTGAGTTCTCCACAGTGCTAAGGAACCCAGTAAGAATCATGAATGCCTATTTTCACTTTCTTCTGTCTTACCAGAAAAAGAATGCTGCTAGGTGGAATTTTCTGTGAATATTTCCCATCATTTCTTCGGATAGCAATAGAATGAATTTTCCTAAACAATCTAGTCTCAGCATTTTAGCATTCATCTCTTTGGTTAACTGGAGTGTCCATTGAACTGATGGTGGGCATAGCACCCTCATAAATCCCAAAAGAGCTAAGGGGTCATTTGAGAAATAGAAGAAGCTATCAAAACAACCAGTGGATGTTCCCTATTTGATTCCATGTTGCAGGGACAAGTTCAGTTCTCTTGAGCTGGAATAGGAAATAATCATATTTATTGGGACTCTATCTACAATTAAATCAACATTGGGAGAAATAGAGAGAAAAGGAAAGAGTGGAATTAAGTGTAGACCTTTAGTACTTCCATTATGACTTCTATTACTTTTTGCTTTAAAGCCCCAAGTAACACTTTGTGATGGCAAATAGAATGTCATGTCTACTCTTGTGGTATTTCTACCATTGGAAAACTGAAATCCCATAAAAAGGCCAAATGTCACATTATATGAGTTCTATAAATATTGAATGCAGCAAATATTCTGTGAAGAATTCAACTCATGGGATAGGCTAACTTTTTCATGCTCGTAATTATTCCTTTAAGAATTTTGTAAACTATTTCCCAAAATACGTCCAGCAGTCATCCAAGACCTTGCTATCACAGGCTTTCCATGTGCAAGTACTGTGAACAGGAAGACACACTCCTCTTTTCTAGGAATTCATATATGTTTTGGTGGCAATTTTTAATCAGTCCATGCCACTTCTTACAAAATATCCAGAAACATTGCACGTGAAACTGCATTTACATATTCAACATTTGAAGTTAGAGCCCAGTGATTCCTGCTGAGGACAGTGAGACTCTTCATCTATTCAGAGGACATAAAACTGCACTCTGCAGCATGACATAGAGAAATTCTGCCCTTCTTACCCTTCGTTTCTGAAATTTTGGATTGCACTGTTATTTTCAAACTCTGAAATAGCTAGACTCTTCCTCATGGGAGAGAAAGGGTTCTGCCTTTTCCATCCTATGTAGGAGAATGTTTGTGTGTATGTGTGCATATCTGTATATGTTATGTACAAGGTGTTACAGGGGCAAAAGTCCCCCGGGGCAAAAAGATTGCTCATCTTTCACAAAGGAACATGATGACCCATTTGAGGTGCCCAAAACATAGGCTGTTAACTTTGGCCTTAACTAAGAACAGAACATTAAAAAAAAAAAAGTTGCTACCAGTTTATCTCTTAATAAATATCTAGAATTCCTCAAATTCATATTAAAGACTTTGCTGAAATGATGTCTGCACTGAAAGCCTGAGAATGGAGCTATGGAAGTGAGGCAGCAGCTTAAAATTAGATGCATCAGGAGGACAAGAGATAGAAACCATTAACTTTTCAGCTGAGAAACACTTATGTCTCTACAGCTATACCCAAAATATCACAGTGTTGATTTTGTTATGGGATGGAATAGCCTTTTGAAGGATAGTAAAAATTTCCCCTAACCCTTAGCTAATATACATACTCTTTTTTTTTTCTACATCCTTTTTGGGCACTTGTTTGTGGTTTTTCTTCTTCCCTGGCTGTTGCTGCTTCACAGCAGCGCTATTTTCTTCTCATTGTTGTGTTCTTGGTTCTGGGCTAGTCATATAGTCATTTCCACCCAAGTCCAAAGAGTGAATGAAACAAGGTCACACAGATGACCAGCTAATCATCCTTGGTCCTTTCTTGAAAAGAAATTTTCAGCTAGAGTCTAACAGTTACTTATCTCATAAAATTTTGAAGATGCTATCAATATAGTTTATAAGAGTAGATACCAAGGCTGTGAAAAGCAAGGAAACTGGCACAAGGACACACAGGAAGGAAAAAGCACATCTGGAAAGAGCATCAGGATTGCCTGAATTCCTACAGGCCCACTCCTTTTCCTGGCTGAGGTTAGGGTTACAAGTACAGCAGGTCTGGTTGCCCCAATAGGCATACTGTATCCTTCTCTCAAAGAAAGTAAACTTCATTTGTAGAAGATGACTCATTATTGCTAATGAGTAATAAATATCTGGAGAAGATATGAATCATTCTAGGCAATGCCTTTTGGAGAAATATATTTGTGAAAAGTGTTTGATTTTCTGTAGTTGAGCTATCCTGATGTTTTCTTTCCTCCATAAGTCTCAATTCTCTGTTGTAATCAATTTGTTTTAAGTATCTTGCAGATGTAGTGGGTATTTCTCAATAAGTCTGATAGTTGACAGAAGTTAAGAAAGCTTATCGGTAGCTCTAGGTCCTTTTGTAGTGGTTTATAGGTTAAATGTGCCTAGAATGTTTACTTGTCTGAATTCAAGGCACGGCAGAGCATGGCATGACAGACACACTCACAAAAGGCCTAAGTAAGCAATGCCATCTGAAATCACACCATTTCCTTTTTTGATTTACTTTTAAAAGAATGAATCACAACGTCCTACTCTTTAGTTTAATCCTTTTGTAACATAACCATTGCATAATGAGGCTAATAAAATGATAAATGAAATACTCTT
Organism: Liasis olivaceus; assembly: GCA_030867105.1. Lineage (NCBI taxonomy): Eukaryota > Metazoa > Chordata > Lepidosauria > Squamata > Pythonidae > Liasis > Liasis olivaceus. The sequence goes on along the minus strand of CM061350.1, from coordinate 40,721,894 downwards.
ACTCAGCTCTGTTCCATCGAAATTCTTCATCTGGAAGTACTTCTATTGAGTTCAATAGTCCTTAGAAAATGGGCGTGGCATCTCAGCCTTAATGGGTCAATCAAAATATCTGAAAATAATTGATAAGGAGATTTGGTTTGGATTCAGTTTGTAAAACAACCTTATTTGACTCAAATACATTTGATTCAATTTGTGTTTTTAATTGGTTTAATTGATTTTATTATTGTTTGCCACCCAGAGTCACTTGTTTGAGATGGGCGGCTATACAAAATGAATGAATGAATGAATGAATGAATGAATTAATTAATTAATTAATGCCATTAACTATTTTTACTCTATTCCTCCCTTTATTTTTAGAGTCATCACACTACTGAATAGCACTATTGACATGTTCTTTCTCTCACCATCCCACCCTCTTAAGGTGAGACAGAGCAGACAAAAAGTACAAAGCAAACTTCAGATCAGTATTAAGGTGCAATAATGGCCCATAATGCACAGTATTAAGGCCCATAATGCACAGTATTAAGGTGCAATAAGGCCCATAATGCACAGTAACTGGAGAGGTATGGTAAACCATTCTCAATATCTGAAAGATATCATGTCAGTCTCTTAGCATTCTTATCCCAGCCTCTGCCATTTTCCAAATATGGAAAAGTGAAAATAAAGTAACACAATTTAACCAACACAATACTCCTATTCCAAGACATACTTATCTGGATCAATGGGGTGGGAATTAGTGTGTTATGAGAATACTAAAAAGGGGTCAGTTGATCCAGTCAATCCATGACAATTAGGTATTTAGCCCCAAAGAGACTCAGCTTTGCATAGAGTTGAATGAACTACACTGAGCCAGCTATAAGAACATCAAAATCCAGATGAAAAAGCAATCCCATCTGTTGCAGAATTCATACCAAGGCCTTGCTGCACAGAAACATTTCCCAAAGACTGACAGCAATGCCTCAGCTGTACCTCCTGCTGCCCACCAAGCCAATGGGGAAACAGCTAAGTCCCAGAGCAATTTAGTTTCTTCATTTTCTATCACTTTGTCTGTTTTGTGGTCCCACCAGTTCTTGCTTGCAGGCAAATGGTATTTCTTGCAGATATTCCAATGCACCATTGTTGCTACTTTGTCATGCCTTGTTTGTAGTCAGTCTGTGTGATCTTCTTGCAGTAGCTAACTAGGTGGTCCACTGTTTCTTCAGCTTCTTTGCAGAGGTGGCATTTGCTGTCTGTTGCTGCCTTCTCAATTCTGGCTTTATATGCATTTGTTCTTAAGGCTTGGTCATGTGCAGCCAGAATTAGCCCCTCTGTCTCTTTCTTCAACCTTCATCCTCTTAACCATTGCCAGGTCTTCTTCTTATCTGCGCTGTCTGCTGGTGTTTTTGCATACTAGCCATGTAATACTTTGCATTACCATGTATCTTCATTTGGTCTTTCTTGTAGGCCAGTTTGGTCTCTGGTATTCAGTAAGCCTTCATGGTATATTAGCTTCAGTGCATCTTCTTCATTGTCCTTCAGATGTTCTTCCAATGCCCTTTTTTCTTCTTCAGCAGTCTCTGTACTTGCAACATTCCATGCCCACCTATGCTCCTTGGTAAGTAGAGTCTATCAACATCACTGTGTGGATGAAGGGCATGATTTGTTGTCATTATTTTTCTGGTCTTCCTATCCAGGGCTTCTTGAGTCCATTCCACTATTCCAGCTTTGTATCTAATGACTGGAATTGCCCAGGTGTTAATTGCCTTGATGGTTTTTCCTCCACTGAGTTGCACTTTAAGATCTTCTTCACTCTCATTATGTATTCATTCCTAACCTTCTTCTTGACTTCAGTGTGCTTGATGTTGTCGGCCTGAAGGATGCTCAGATATTTGTAGTGATCTTCTTCATCCAGACCCTTGATGTTATTTCCATAGGGCATCTTGATTCCTTCAGTTTTCACTATTTTTCCATGGGGATGGAAGGGTGGCACATTTGTCCAGTCCAAACTCCACTGAAATATTTTGGCTGTATATTCAGACAGTGTTTAGCAGTGATTCTATTTCAGATGGTGTTTTTCCATACAGCTTCAGATCATCCATGTAAAGGAGGTGGGATAGCCTGGCAAATGTTTTTGATGTTTGACAGCCATGGCCTGATTTGTTCAGTATTGCTGACAGAGGAATCAATGCAGTGACAAACAGTCTCCTTGAAAGATTCCTTTCTTGATATTACAAGTAGTCCTTACTTAATGACCATTCATTTAATGATGGTTCAAAGTTACGACAGCCTCGGAAAAAGTGATTTACGATCTGTAGTCGCACTTACAACCATTGCAAATCATCGCACCACCCCCCACGGTCACATGATTGCGATTTGCAACCTTTTTTATGATGGCCGTTAAGCGAATCACATGGTCGTTAAGCAAATTCCAGCAAAAAAGTCCATTGGGGAAGGTGGACTCGCTTAACAATGACATGATTCACTTAAGGATTGTGTGATTCACTTAATGACCATCATAAAAAGGTCGTAAAATTGGGTCTGGTCATGTGGTGACTCACTTAATGACCACCCTGCTTAACGACCGATTTTCCAGTCCCTATTGTAGTCGTTAAGCGAGGACTACCTGTAACCTCTCCCAGTCTATCACCATTGACTACTAACTATGTCTTCCATTGTTCCATCGATCTTTGCCCAAAACTTCTGATATTTCTACTGACTCATGTTATTTCTAGGCATTTGATTGTCCAAACATGTGGCAGGGATTTGAATGCCTTCTTGTAATCAATCCAAGCCATATTCAAGTTGGTCTTCCTTTTCTTGCAGTTTTCCAAAATCATCTTGTCAATTAGGAGTTGATTTTTTGTTTCTCTGCTGTTTGGGCAGTTTCCTTTCTGCTCAGATGGAAGGGGCTTGTTTTCAACTAGGTGATGGTGGACTGCATCAGCTACCATACCAGTTAGCAATCTGAAAATTGTTGGAAGCAGATAATTGCCTGTAGTTGCCTGGCGCTGCCCATTTTGTTGGATCTTTCATTATCAGTAGGCTTTGCCAGATGTTAGCCAATCTTCAATTTCATCTCCTTGCTGTATGTTGTTAAACTGCTTGGCAGTGAGTGGGTGCAGAACAGTCAGAAGTTTCAACCAAAAGCCATGCAGTTCATCTTTACCTGGTACCAACCAATTTCTGTGCAAGGGCTTCTGGAGTAACACAGTTCCTGGAGAAAGTGGGTTGTGACTATATGCTCCAAATGGCAACTATGAATTGTGTACTGTCAGACCTGCCAGCAAAGAGATCAGACTGGGTTACTGTGTTATGGAGGATTGATTGATTTATGAAGAGGAAAAAAATGGACTTGTATTACTTGAAATAAAGGTGAAAACATTCCTAAAACACAGAAATTAAAGATGCTGGCAGATTCTGAACAATAACAATTACATCTATCATTTAGCTATGAACTGTGTCTTTGAATCCAAAAAATAAAAAGAAATAAAGAAATGAATATGTGAGTATACTGTGTATGTATGTATATATGCATACGTCATACAAACATATCACACACACACACAATCCACACAACAAAATGAAGAGAGATATGATGATTATAGCTTAAGCAGGGAAGCAAATGTAAGTTTGCCAATGTTTTTACTGTTTTTTTAAGAACAGCATGACATACAGCAGTGGAAGCTTTCCCTGCAAGGAGATAAACAATGAAGAAAACTTCCTGTGCTTAATCTCTATGGGTCAAACTGCTGTTAATGGTATAGGAAAGAAAAACACCAAAAACTTGGCAGGCATAGCAAGGACTCTGGGTGAGCACCTTGTGCTCCTATAAACTACTTCAGTTTGATATGGATAGTGCTTTTAAAAGTATCAGACTCAAATCTTGGTTGAAGATCTTGTAATTTTAGGAAGGATTTGGGTTGACTCTCCTGCTTTTCCTAGGAGAATCAGCAGTAGAATGAATAAACAATGTACAGTTTTCTAGCCAGTCCAGTTCTACATGATTTCATGCTTTTATGCATTTTGGACTCAGTCCTATAGGTTGTTCCCCAGACATCCCCTATTCTGCTGAAGTCACCATATTGGATATTTGCCCACCCTGCTGGACCAAGCCTGATCAGAATATATATAAAATGTTGAGCCTTTGACTGATGAAGAAGTTGGCCACCTTGAAAGGACTGCTGTAACTTTGCAGCCTTGTATCCTCAATGGAAAAACTTCTTCACATAATTGGAAAAAGGTGAGTCCAGGGGTGAACGTAAAGATTTTTTCCCAGATTACTCTCAGCTTTATAATTATTGCAGTTTCATTGTGAGGTTATTCTTTCCATCCTCACAACCATAATGCTGTAGGTGAAAACTACTATCCCAGCCAACAGACTTTCCACTTTCCCTTACTGCCTCTACCTTACCAAGGCAAATATATTCCAAAACAGGCCAGTAGATAAACAAAACTCAGGCAAACTTCAAAGCCTAAAACCAGCTGATAAGTCTCTCCTTGGTTTATTTTCCACTCTGAAAAAGAGGTATATGTTTGGATTGGAAGGTGCAAATGTGGAATAGAAGGGCACCTGCTGGCTTGTGATTTGACCAGGCCATTTGGTTGAAAGGCTCAACGAGAGATAAGAGGGGTGGTGGCGGTGGCATTTTTTGGAGTTAGACAACCAGCAGGGGAGATTCAGAGGAACAAAGAAACCCTCTGAGCACAGAGCTCCGGCTGCGTTTTGTTAGCTTTGTATCACATTCCCTGCCACAGCATGGTAGACAAATGGGAGGCCAGATGATGTCTGATAGAGATCAATGTTACTCTGATGGGGTCTGTGCTTGTATTATGTGATGGTAGCAGATGCTGATTCAACGTGGGGAGAAAACTGATGCCCATTTGCTATCTTTGCATAATGCCCCATGGGAAGTGTCACAGTTCTGAAAAGCGTCATCCATATCTGACCAAAGCAAGATGCTCTTTTTTAATATCCTGGGACTGAATTCTTAAAACCTGATTGCCAAGTAGAGAAATCCAGTTCTCCAGTTCTAAACTCCTCACTATAGCCTCCATATAGCACAGTGTTTCAATTGTTATGGAGCCAGGGTAGTTATTAATTGTTTTTTGCTTTTGAGAGACACAACAGCTTGGGATGAAGCTGGGACCTTTAAAATCCAGACATAGCCTATAAACTACTAAACAAGTTATTCAGTGGTGCAGTTAACATCCCCCAGTTTAAGATTAGACATAGGGACAATCTGAGAGCCAGTATAGTTTAGTGATTAAGGCCACTGGACTTGCACTGAAGAGATTAGGTTCAGACCTACTTGATCATGGAACTCACTGGATCATTTTTAGCCAGTCAGTCTCAATCCAGTGTTATCAGTATGGGTACGAAAGTAGGAGAGGTCCAAAATACACTGTCCTGAGTTCACTGAGAAAAGATGGAATGTAAATATAATAACCAATCAGTTCAGTGAGAAGTCAACCGTCTTAACTGAATAGTGATTTGAAGTCTATTCTCCCAAGTCTTCAAGTGAGGTTTTGTAGTTTACATTAATTTTAATTGAGATTTTAACTGTTTTTATAAGATTTACATTTTTTAAAGTTTTTTAAAATATTAAATATTCTGTGCATGGGAAGGCAAAATATAAATATTATTTAAATAAATAAATAAATAAATAAATAAATCCTCTATGCTTTATTCACAACAGCATCTTCATTTTCAGTTGTTACAGGGTTAGTTTGAATATCACAAAATTGGAATTCATTGTGATTGTCTTCTTTAGTGGCCCAATTCTAATGGTGCGGTTAGGAGATGACAGGAATTCAACCTTTATGTAGTAATCTATATTACTTCAAAATATGGTAGGCCAGTAGCTGTTATGCTCATTGTCCAAATACTGCTCTGAGATCAGCACTGCCATATACAGGCTTCTTCTTCTGACAGAATGACAGAAAGTTTTCACAGGTACAGTGAATGAATCTGCCATAGAAAGGTTTCACGTGATCAGGTTCCATGACATCATAGTGTAGTTTGCCAGGAAATGCAATTAATACAAATGAAGAAAGGAATTTGGAGAAGTTCTAAGAAGCCATCTATGCTTTTTAAAGTGTTAGGTATAAGCTTTAGCATTAAATAGCTATTTTTCAAATGTCTTACTTTTAGTGCCCATGAAACTTTATACATTATACCTTTCTATCTATTCCCTAGAGGAAATTGAATTTGCAGTCTTTGTGATTCTGAGTTTTCTCAAAATGCTTCCATGTAGACACATGTAAGGTAATCCCAGCTAAATCTTGTGTGAGCAGCTCATCTTTTGAGCATTTTTCTATTTGAGGTCAAAAAGACCCCATCACCCAAAGGCTTTAAAGTATTATAATAACTTTAAGTCTATCATAATTTGCTCCAATTCAACTTAATCTGTTTTAATGGAGTAATGACCATTCTGACATTCAAGGCAAAGTTCACTTCAAGAAAATTTATCTGATATGAAAAGGTTGTCAAGCAGGCCATAAAAGATAAACATGGCTTTGGGATTTGAGTGTTTATTTGGTTGGTTGCAAGACCCTCAGTCTTACATCTATGTAAATATTCATGTGGTTGCATACCTACACATATTTGCATAAGAACATAAAAAACTGTGAAATAAGATCAAAGGCCTTATAGTGGCTGTTACAGATGCTAAGCAAAGACTTCTTTATTGTCCTTTAAATAATAATAATTATTATAAATATTATTATTATTATTATTATTATTATTATTATTATTATTTGGCATTGACAGGATCACCATCTGCAAAAGGCAGCTTTACTTGGAACAGCTTACATCCTGTGACAATATCTTTAACACTTACATCCTGTGACAATATCTTTAACACCATCAAACAGCATCTGCTATCTCAGGTTTTTGGGAAGGATTTGATAGGTGGATAAAAATGCCAAATCCAGTCTAAACATCTGGCTGACTGTGCAACCAACCATGATGATGATAATGAATGATGATGATGATGATAGAATTGAGAAGACAGCAACAGACAGCAAATGCCACCTCTGCAAAGAAGCTGAAGAAACAGTGGACCACCTAGTTAGCTGCTGCAAGAGGATTGCACAGACTGACTACAAACAACGGCATGACAAAGTAGCAACAATGGTGCATTGGAATACCTGCAGAAATACCATTTGCCTGTTTTTCCCCAAAGTGCATAATGTTATATACCACTATTGTGTCCTTGTCACACACCATTTTCCCCCTAAGTCCCATTCATAGTAATCTTTCCCCATAAGGAAATTGCTTGAGCCCCTTGAGCATTTTGAACATTCATTTCAATATCTTTTCCAACTGTATAGGATCGTTTCAAGGTATAGTTAATACACCAATACACAGGACTCTATGTGTATACATAGATTCTTTGTAGACAATTTGTTAATTATCTTTACAGGTAGATATTAACATAACAACAATATGAAATTGGGAATTTCCAATTACTTTCTTAATGATCCCTAACAAGAATTGTTGATTTCCATTCTACAGTTTGCACATGGAATTAGATGAGAGGGATAGAAAGGAAAGGGGCACAGTTTTATTAGCTGAAGCAGCTTGCGATCCTAGCGACTTGTATGTGGTAGAGCTCAACTTGTCTTATTATTTTACACTCCAGATAACTGAGGAAAAAAATGCAGTTCCAGAGAAGACTCAGAGCAATTTCAGATGATTAGTCTGTTTCTCAGCCTTTTGAATCCAGTTTCAAAAGTACCCTGGAGTAATCCAAATTCTTTAGTTATTTTCAGATTTCACAAAGTCTAATGTGAGCACAAGCATTTTTAAATATCTGGTGTCTGTACAGCACACAGAGAACAGCCAACCAATTTCTTTTTGCTGCCAGTAAAGAGTTCCATCCTGCTCCTTGCCTGTGCCTAAACCCTCCCCCCCCATAGCTTTTCCCTTTTAACAGAAATAAAAGTTCATAAATGGTTAGCATTTCCTTGTGTTTCTCTTTTCTAGAGTCCATCTTAGTTCTGACTTAACATGCCTTATCAATTTGTTAGCTCTCATCCAGGCAAATAACCTCCTTTCCAGCAAAATATGGTGAGCATTTTATCCTGTTGCTCCTGAAATGGACTAGCAGGCTTACAACTACCTTAATACATCTTAATACATCTCTTCTCAATAGCTTGGTTATCTCAATTCACATCTAAGCTGGGGTTTCATAAGCAAAGACTTTGTTAGTCTTTCTTCTGAAATGTGAGAATTAGAGTTTGGAATTCTTACATATATGGAAGTTTTTTTTTTTTTAAATAATCCTGAATAAAGTTTATTCATATAGTATGAAAAGGGGAGGGACTGGGGCTGCTGCTCTGGAATGTTTCCTCAAAAGGATCCAGGCAGGACTATTATAGGTATACATTCAGAACCAAAACAGAAGAGAAAAGCAAGTCTCCATTCCTAAACCACCCCAACATCCCACTGTCATATACACATCATATAGGCATTATTTCTCTTTTTCAAAATTGCAGGCTGCAGTTTCTTTACATAAGTGGTGAACCTATAAGATGATCTGATCCTTGGTGAGGTTTTAGGAGCAAAGCTGTTTAATAAATACACAATATTTCATAACATGGTTGTTAAATGCACTGAAATCTCTTTGGACTTGATGGGCCAGGAGGAGCTCATCTTTTCAGAAGGCCTTCTAGGCATGCATATGTAGTTAATCTGTAATCTGCAACCCTTTGCTAACCTTCAGTCCTTGCACTGAGATAAAGATATGTTCTCGGTCCTTATTTATGTGGCTCTTCATTATAATTTGAGCTGAATCTGTCCTGGTTCTGGCTGTTTGGCTACTGGAGTTTCACTACCAAGGTTCCTGTTCTTCAAGGAACAGAATCCTATTATTTATGGGAATGAGGTTTTACAGCATAAAACTCATCTCTCTTGACTTAACAAAAGCATTTAAAGTTTGCTACTATTTATATTTAGTTTTTTTTTTCCACTGATTTTACTGTTTGAGTTAGATTGTTCTAGGGACTCTCATCTCATCTCTTTTCAAAAACCAGTTAATAACCATTCATAACTTTAGACATTCCAAAAGCAAATTAGATTATGCTTTTCGAACTCATTTATTCACTCAATGGAGTTATATTTCCATTGTTTTATTTTTCTTGTGTACTAGCTCTCCAGAAAGAAGCACAGCTCCACAATTCCAGCCCCTTTGGGTGGAATATCCTTCATTTCTTCACCTGATGTGCCAAGGTTTCTCTTTTCTTCTCCAACCTACAAGAAAATTAGTCTAATAAGCAATTGTTAGCATGATACAATCCTTCCAACAGCAAATGATTGTTGTGGATGTTTATTTCCTTCCAGCTGATTATTGAAACTCCCTTTTCACAGTGTGGCTCCATGCTGCTTTGTGGTATTACTGGCTAGTTGAGTCTTTTTGGCTGTACAAGTCCTGGCATAGATAGCGTATTTCAGTGTTTACAAATGGTTTCATAGTCATGGTTTTAAAGATGAAGGGGTTGATTCTTCTTTTTCCCTTACAGTTTTATACCAGTATATTTCCATTGCCTTAAGCAGAAGACCTGACTGATTTGCACAGTAGCAGAAGGAAAGTACAATACTGGGAAAAGATTGGAAAAATACTGGGACAATGAAAACTCTGGGATCTTGTCAATGAGGCACAAATAATTAGATTGAGATCCTGACCCTTGACCTGTATTGTGAAGTCTGCAGTTTGTCAAACCAGATCTCACTTCTGGATATTCACATCACTTTGATGGATGTGATGGTACATTCCTCTTCAGCAACTTTGTAAATATTGCTTGTTTTACAATTACCTCTTGTGAAGATGTTATTATTTGCAGATTCTGATCATTGCTCAGATCAAGCAAAATGAGGGTACTAGAATATGTTTACAACACTGTGTGTGTTGATATAATTAGATCCCTGGCTAACATATTCACTTCAGGAGAAGGCCCAGAGTAACCCATCTTCACCATTATGATTCATAATTTTTCAGGTATTAGTCCTTCACATGTTAACTGACTGATGTTTTATGTTATAAAAATGGATGTTAAGCTCTCCTGGGAGTAATATTTTTTGAATTTGTATTCTGATTGTATAGTCCTACACATGTATGAGCCTGTTATTACATACTGTAGCTGAATTCTTTGTCTCCTTTTTGTCTAAGAATTCATTCTGAAAGAAACTTTCAACTTGCTGTTGCAATACATTAACATATAAAAAACTGTGATGTATACATCATAAAGAAAAAGCATAGTTAGCTATGATTTTTTCATTCCTTCTCTGCATAGGAGGAAATTTGTATGTAGGGTTTATAAACTGCAGTTCTCCTACCCTTTGTTAATTTTAATTTATTCATTTCCTTCTCAACCTAACATTGCCACACCCACTGTGCATCATTGACCTTCAGACTCTTGGGGATGTTACTGCCTCCCAAAGTGTTGCTTTTGGTCCCAGGTCACAAACGTTTGCCCACCGTGACCTACAAGATTAGTGCCTTATTCCCATTAATAGCAAATGTTCACATTCTTATTATTACCAAACCTTTCACAACTCCTCCTTCTGAGGAGTTAACCATAGACCAGTTATGAAAGGTTTATGTTTTTGCTTTATTGTTGGCTGTCCTTGCTGAACCCTCCCACCCACCCAAAAGGAAAATGCATGGATCCAATAACAGTGAAGTGTTCGAATGGTTTTTCTAACATTTTTGAAAAGCTGCACATTGCCCTCTGTGGTTCCAACCACCCATTTTTTAAAAAAATATTTAAAGCTGTGAAATGTTAACAACATACAAATTTAGGGAATTGTTCTAAAGTAGCACACATCAAAGAAATACTTAAATGCCAGATATTTTGCTTTATTTAATAATAAAATTTGACCTTCATCTCTAATCTAGTGAATGGCAAAATACGCATAATGTTTTGTCTGGCAAATAACACTTTAGTTGAACTTACTGAAACAAGGTATGAAAAAGTAGAATAAAATAATGTTTTGGGTGATTGTTCAGCCTTTGGCCCTCCCTATGGCAGGAGAGCTCTTCCTTTTCCTTGCCAGTGTTTCTGCCAACTTCTGCAAAGGGGGCATATTTGGGTTGGAAAACAGATGTCCTGGAAAGGTTGAAGATCTGAAGAATCCTCAGTGTTCTCAGTCCATTGACATGTCCCCAAATGTTGTCTGTAGTTGGAACAGTCTTCAAGTCTGTCCAAATGGGAAGTTTTTGATTAAAAAAAAAAAGCATTGAGAAGGGCAGCAAATTATACTTCTCCTCACACATTTTTTCTGGTGCAGTGCCAAGAGAAATTTTGGGTTGATGGAACACATCCAGAGATGCTGGGGTCTGAAGGAAGAAATAATCTTGCTTATTTTTTTGTTGATCTGTTTAATGGTGAGATTGCAGCTTTAATCTGTAGCTTTAATTGCAACTTGCCATTAAACGCAAAAAAGGATGTAATTTTTTTCACAATTTTAAAAATCTTTTTATATGATAAAGTGATAACCTTTATATCAGACAAAGACAAGGTAATGTGTCAATGAATAAAACATTATTTCACATAAAATTTAAATTAGCCCTTTGATGTAAGGCAAAGATAACATGAACCAATGTTTTGTATCTAAATATTTGAAGTACATGATTATACCTAGCAGGGAATGTAACTGAGCTTGTGAACAAATTTTGCAGAGAATTAACATTGATTGTTACCAATCACCTTAGTTATATGAACTTTGGCAATTATATCCCAATAACAACTCTGGGAAGTTAATCAAACTGAGATATAATAATAATTGCTCTAGTAGCATCCAGAAATTGTAAATGAGTAAAAGTTTATAAATAGCTTCCTTGATTTAAGTCTGATCTCCTATGTCTTAACTTCCTTATATTGTGGAGATGATAACAGCAAGGACACCATGAGGGACAAGGGAAGGGTAAGTGATGACATCATCAGAGAAATGCCACAACAGACATACTTGTGCCATTCAGTGTTGGCAAACAAATGAGATTCTCCTGCAATATTCAGCAAGGCTGCAATCTTGACCAAACTGGGGTTAAGACCTCTTGAGAACAGTGGGAATTATGTCTAAGTAAATATACCTATAATTTAAACTATTTCTGGCATGTACAGTGGATTGCTCTGCAATGATGAACTTTCTCTAATCTTACTGTATATCCCTCAACTTTTAATTTTATTTAATTTGTTTGGACAAAACAATACTCTCATTAGGACTATTTAGAGAGGAACATACCTTCCATGCACATATATATATTTCAAACTCATATTCCCAAAATTACATGACAGAATCAGGCAGCTGTTCTAGACTATATAAGCTATTTTGCCAGTTCAGCATTTCATGAGAAAACCTGAGATGAAAGAATAAAAAGAATTTTTAAAGTCTCCGGGGGGGGGGGGGGTATTGTGAGGGGAGGGGCCAGGGAGAAGCAGCTAGTGCCTGAATAAATTTATAATGGCATTTCCCTCTCACTTCCTAAAATATGTTAGTCCTTGAACCTGCTTCATTCTATGAATGTGGTTATACTTAGAGCCTTAGAGTGCCTTTGATCCTACACTTTAATCATGGAAATTAGAGATGGAAAAGGCCTGCTAGCTCCTTTAGTCTAGTTTCCTGTGATTCTCATATTTCTCATTGAGATCAAGAGAGGTTCTTACAGATCAAGAGCAGCACATGGATCATAACTTCTAAAATACTGCACTCAGTTTTAAAAGGTATACAATGCATAGTTAAAATAACAACAACAAAACACACAACTCATTCTTCTTGTTCTTTGTTTCGCCCAAAACAAATGCTAAAAGCCTGAGGCCTTATTTATGTATTTGCTTGCTTGTTTAATTATTTATCGAATTTATATAGCCTTCCAACTCATAAATATGACTCTGGGCAGCTTTCAAACAATTATAACATAAAATCAACAAATTGGGGGTTTTAGAAGTAACTTTTGCATATAAATTTATTTGAGGTATACTTTGTACTCTGAGGTGTATGTGTGAGGGGGAAGGACTGATACATTAATTGGACTGTAAATACTGGGTGTTTTATTAATCTAGTCTGTGTTTTTAAGTAGAGAAATATGGTTAATTATTATCTTATTCCAGCAATAATTCCAGCTATCTGTTTTTCACCTGCTACTCACTATGCCAGACTCCTTAATAATGATTGCTCTGGTCCCCCAAAAGAGATATGTGGACAGAAGGAGACTTACTCGTAAGCAGGCAATGAAGAATTGTATCTGGATCCTCACTTCATCTAGATTGCATATCTTCATACTTCAGTATTTGTAGTTAGCAACTAACTATACACAGAACAGAATTAGAACAGAAATGTTGCTAATAAATCCTGACTCCATCTTTTTATCCACACGAGAGGTTTTGAGCCATTCTGATAGGCCATTAGTTCCTATACAATTAGAAATGTCTTCAGAATTGAGCAATGTTGGGCTTCAGGATTAGTGACCATGGTCTAGACAACAGATTTCCTGGGGTTTTGCCAGCAACCATGGCTGGCATCTTCAGAGGCCACCTATGAAGCCTACATAGTATATAATCTTTGTGATCTATAGAGTATGCTTCCAATATGAAGTTGCACATCGTGATTTCCAAGTTCTCCATCACAAGTTGTCATTGGTCAAATTGGTGTTATTATTATTTATTCAACCTTTTACCTGAATTGGTCTGATTTGTACACACATGCTTATTAGGGAGGCATGCACCAATACAGTACAATAACACACAGTATAAAATTCAATCTTCATAATCAGAGTACTTTGGGACAATAACAAAGTTACCCAAAACATGAAGACATTTTGAAAAAAAGTAAAAGAAAATGAGAAAAGAATAAAACAATAAATAAAAGCAGTGCAGTGCAATTTGTAAACGGGAAAGACAGAAAATACATATAGTCCACTATAAAGAAAGCATAAAGAAAGCATGTGAAATCCAACTAGAAAAATGCCTGGGAGAAGCATTTTTCTCAGGGTCCAGCAACTGAGAAAGCTTTTCTCTTTTGTGTACCCAACTCACATCACTTAGCAGAGGCACTGATGTTGGGTGCTTGAAGATAACACATGGCAGGAAACATTCCTTGAGTCAGTCTGGTTTATAATCCAAATTAAGATTTATTCCTAACTCTGGAACACTCTAACTCATTCACTTTCCCACAGGGTAAAAAATGGGAAAGGTGAGAAATGGAGCTTTCCAGACACACACGCATTTCTCTAAATTACAGTGATGCTTATTTTTATAGTACTTTTCAAGTAAATAGTTTGTGTTTATTTCTAATATATACAGTGGTCTTAGCTTAACAAATTATACATATATTTCTACACAGAGCTTTTTACAATTTCTTAAATGTCTCACTTATCTCTATTTTGATATGACAGCTTCAGCACATTCACTTCACTGGCTTGTTTTTAGCCTAGAGAGGCGGAGGGAAGGGGGGAAAAATAATTCTTTCCTGAACTTCTTGGAATTCCAGCACTTTGGCCAAACTTTCCTCACTGACTCCTGACCTATTCTTTCCAAACACAGCAGTCTTTTCCCCCAGCCAGTCTGCTCTGCAGATCTCCCATTTTCTGATCCTGCTTATTCCTATGATATCCTTAGTTGCAGATTCCTCCTCCTACTGTGCCTGGATTTACACAGCAACTTTGGTCCGCACAGCACAAATACCATGCCAGCAATGTACAATAACCTCCAACAACCTTCTCCGTCGCCTAAGAGATCTCTCCCTGGATTTCTATTATAAAATATCTTCTCATCAACCTTTTGATTTTATCACATAAGACAACATATTGGTGGGGGCTTTGGAAGAGTTGGATGGGCAGGAGAGATTTCTAGAATTGTCCCTTAAAAACCCTACCTACATATTGGTTTTAAAGAAAATGTCAGTTTATTTTGAGAGATACCCCATAACTTATGCTACTAACTTTCTAATCACATATAAAACAGTGTGTTGCAAACAACATTCTAGCGTAGTATATTCTGCAAATCCAATATGGATTTGTGTCAGTGTGGTTCATTGTGTCATGAGAACCTGGAAAATTGTGATAGTTGAGTAAACAAGCATAAGGTAATCCAGTTTTATGGATTAAGTATTTAGTGGAATCCTGTGGAGACTGAAGCATGCATATTTTATAAAACATGTAAGTATATTTGGAGCAATAGACAATTTTTTTCAGAGGGACCAAAATGTTGTCCAGCCCCATTATGCTGTTATGATTTCACAGATGCAAAAGAAAAAAAATGGCTATGTGTGGATATAATAGCAGTTTTTCCTTCCCTGCATGTCACACGTGTTTCTTATATATGATTATATCACTTTGCATGGAGTAGCTTGATCCCTTGTACTGTTTGTCATGTGAAGAGAAGGTTTTCTATACGTTAGGCATAGATGTGTGTATGGATGGTAACATTGTTATCTGTCCATCCACTGCTTTCAAAAATGTAGAAATGCACTGCCTTACCTTTTATGTAATTAACTGGCAATTAAGGAACAGGTTTCTGTGGACAGGAAAGGTGTGAGCTAGGATGATATTATCACCAAACAATTTGCTAGTGTAAACAAAATGTAAATATTTGACCTAGGCCAAAGATTACAATAATCTGCTTTCTCCTGTGATAGGATACTACAATGAGTTTCCTATGCAAAATCTTGGCAGCTCAGTTTGCAGGCTCCATAAGGAGGCCTAAACCATAAAAAACCAAGAAAATTTCAGGCTCTTTCCAAGTCTTGATTTTATTTGAGTTTATATTGCTTTTATTGCCTACAGCTGTAATGTTTACCAAACAATGCTTTGCATCAATTACAATTGTGCCTTTATCCTTCAACCCAGGAGGGGGCAAAAAGAAAAAATACATGATATAGTATAGCATATTTAATTATTTTTGAACCAGATTTAACCTGAAATCCTTTCCTGATTCTTGCTATGAAAAAGATTTGCTTCATATTGAGAAGAACAGAAGTTTTTCTGGAATACAAATGTAATTAATCACTTACAGCAATCCTATTTCTTCTAAGAAAATTACATTAACCTGTCTCAAAGGTAATCTTATAGAATAAGGCAAAGTAAGCTAATATTTTAAAGTGGAATTTAGGAAATTAAAATGGTCAAGGGAATAGAACAAGTCACTGCTGAGAAAAGCTATCATTTAGAGCTTTTTAAAAAAGGTTAACATTCCGAGGAAATGTTAAAATTTAGAGCTCTTTATCTTGGAGATAAAAATGTCCGCTTTGGCAACTTCCAGATGTGTGAACTTCAACTCCCAGAATTCTCAGTAATGGTCACATTGGCTGGGGAATTCTGAGAACTGAAATTCATACACGTGAAAATTGCCAACATTTGGCATCATCTAGAAAATCTAGATAGCATTAAAATCTAGAGTCAGCCAATGAAATTATATGGTGGGTAAGCCAATGTAGATAAAGGTGATGATGATGATGATGATCAGTTTTGGTGATGAAAATATATAAACCGTGTAATGCAAACAAGGGTATAACTTACAAGTTGAGAAGCTCTATCAAAGTTTGGACTCGCATGGAAGCCTTTGTATACAGTGTATATTTTTACAAGGGAACACTTGCCCACTGCACACAGTGTCGCTGCTGTTGTAAACCAGTTGCTGTCATCATGGCACAACTTACAGAGGAGAAGGGCTGCTGACTGATGCTTGCATGGTGGGTTCTATATTTGTTTATATTTTTGAAAGAGGCTATGGGGACAAAGCTATCAATTAGGGACGCGTGATACAGTTCAATCTTGAAATGTTCTGACTTTAAAATAGAAGGTTATATGCCTGCTACTTTTGGCTTAGGCTGGACGTTCAGAGAGTGAAGGGTAGAGAAGAAAGCAGCAGTAAGCATACGGTCAGAGAGAAAAAGACTTCTCGTAGTTTCAGGCCAGCCTGCCTAGTAAGTTACTACTTTAACAGCAACAAGGAGAACAACAACATACTTTGGGAAAGCTCATGTGGTTGTTGTGTTATGCTTTATTTTTCAGGCAGATAATGCATGCCTTTGTGTATGTGTTTTCATTACTAGGCTTCATGCACAAGGGTTGCTAATGCTGTTAGGGCTGTGAAACGGAAAGAATACTAGTATATTTACTGATTTGTTTTGTTTGTTGAACTTTAGTGTGCTTATGCCCTCTGGGCATGCTGATGTGCTTGGGGATGCATTTTAGATATTTGTACAGGTAGTCCTTGCTTAATGACCACAACTGGGACCAGAATTTAAGTGGCTAAATGATGTGATCATTAAGTGAATCATCATGTGACTGGACCCAATTTTACAACCTTTTTGCGGTTATCGTTAAGCAAATCATCATAGCCGTTAAGTGAATCATGTGGTTGTTAAGTGAATCATGTGGTTCCCCATTGATTTTGCTTGCTGGAAGCTGGTTGGCAAAGTCACAAATGGCAATCATGTGACCCCAGGATGCTTCAACTGTCGTAAATGCAAGCTGGTTGCCAAGCGCCTGGATTGTGATCATGTGACTGCAGGGGCTCTGTGACGGTCATAACTTTGGGCACTAGTCATAAGCCATTACTTTTAGTGCTGTTGTAACTTTGAACAGTTGCTAAACAAACAGTCATTAAGCGAGGACTACCTATATCTTATAATGTTGATGTTATTGATAGAGTTGCTTTGCTTAATTTTTTTGCAGCTGGCAACCACCACTGTATGTGACCAAGAATGTTAGCAAAAAGCAATACAGTTATTTTGCTGGGCTTGAAAACAATACAAAAAAGTGGCAATTCTGTTGCTAAACCAGTGGGGTGGCAGTACCTACAGAAAAATGAGGAGCACGTATGGGGGAACACTAAAAAATACTCATAAGGATGGAAAGAAGTATAATCTGGATCTGAATGCCTAACATTTAAAAATGCTAATTGAAAAATATGTTAAAGAGATTAGTTCTTTTACTCTGTTAATATATTGTCTTAGGACCTTACCCTTATTTAAGGATATAGGAAACCTATGTTGAAATAAGAAATTAGATTTGATATCTCGGGTGCTCCTATTGCCTTGTTAGAGAGTATGACACTTTGAAAGCTCATGGTCCCCAATCTTTTGGAGTTAATGCTCTGTTGCTCTAGTTAATACAACTATATTGAACGTATAGATTTCAGTTCTGTTGAGAGCAGCAGGGATCAGCAGCAGTCAGAGGAGAGCAAGGTAATTTTTGGATACTAGCCTAATTGGTACTATGCCCTCTACCCTCCTTTAGGAGGTCATATACAGTAGCTGACTCGGAAATAGGCATCTTTGCCCTGAAAGGAAGATAATATCTATTTCTGAATAAAAAATAATCCAAAGATAATCTGCAACTATGTAGCCTTGCCAGCTATCTCCTGACTATAATGTATGTGTGTTTGTTTTAAACATGAAAAAGAAAGGAAGTCTGGGAAATAGTATCTCTGCTAATGGCCCAATATGCTAGTATCAATTGTTCTAATGGTGGAAGGACTGCTAGCTGCTTTTAGAATCAGTGGACACTTTCTGAGTGTCACTTGGGATCCTTCTTGTTCCATATGTCCTGAGGATTAGCCTTAGCTGTACCACTGGTAAAATAACACTGTTCTGCCTTGGAATGCAGAGCAATAATTGGGTCTTGAGATAATATTATTTAATCATCATCAACAACAACAACAATAACAACAGCAATTACCAGCTCACCAACAACTATCCAATTGTTAATTGGTATGGCAGCTGATGCAGTCCAGCAGCATCTGGTTGAAAACAAGCTCTTTCCATCTGAGCAGAAAGGAAACCGCCCAAACAGCAGGAGAACAAAAAATCAGTTCCTAATTGACAAGATGATTTTGGAAAACTGCAAGAGAAAGAAGACCAACTTGAATGTAGCTTGGATTGATTACAAGAAGGCATTCGAGTCCCTGCCACATGATTGGTTAATCAAGTGCCAAGAAATAACAGGAGTCAGTAGAAACATCAGAAGCTTTGTGCAAAGATCAATTGGACAATGGAAGGCACAGTTGCTGGTCAAGGATGATAGACTGGGAGAGGTTAACATCAAGAGAATCTTTCAAGGAGACTCACTATCACCATTATTGTTTGTCATTGCATTGATTTGTCTGTCAACAATACTAAACAAGTCAGGCCATGGCCATCAGACATCAAAAAGATCTGCCAGGCTATCTCACCTCCTTTACATGGACGATCTGAAGCTATATGGAAAAATACCATCTGAAATAGAATCACTGCACAACACAGTCTGAATATACAGCCAAGAAATTGCAGTGGAATTTGGACTGGACAAATGTGCCATATTTACCATCAACACGGGAAAAATAGTGAAAACTGAAGAAATCAAGATGCCCTATGGAAATAACATCAAGAGTCTGGATGAAGAAGATTGCTATAAATACATGGGCATTCTTCAAGCTGACAACATTAAGCACACTGAAGTCAAGAAGAAGGTTAAGAGTGAATACATCATGAGAGTGAAGATCTTAAAGTGCAAATTCAGTGGAGGAAATACCATCAAGGCAATTAACACCTAGGCAATTCCAGTCATTAGATACAAAGCTGGAATAGTGGAATGGACTCAAGAAGCCCTGGATAGGAAGACCAGAAAAATAATGACAATGAATCATGCGCTTCATCCACGCAGTGATGTTGACAGACTCTACTTACCAAGAAGCATAGGTGGGCGTGGAATGTTGCAAGTACACAGACTGTTGAAGAAGAAAAAAGGGCATTGGAAGAACATTTGAAGGACAGTGAAGAAGATGCACTGAAGCTAATATACCATGAAGACTTACTGAATACCAAAGAGACCAAACTGGCCTACAAGAAAGACCAAATGAAGAATAGAAAAGAGACAAGGCAAGGCAAAGTATTACATGGCCAGTACACAAAAAAAATAGCAGGCAAAGCAGGACCTGGAAATGACTAAGAGCAGGAAAGTTGAAGAAGGAGACAGAAGGGCTAATTTTGGCTGCATAAGACCAAGCCTTAAGAACAAATGCATACAAAGCCAGAATTGAGAAGGCAGCAACAGACAGCAAATGCCACCTCTGCAAAGAAGCTGAAGAAACAGTGAAACACCTAGTCAGCTGCTGCAAGAACATCGCACAGACTGACTACAAACAACAGCATGACAAAGTAGCAACAACAGTGCATTGGAATATCTGCAAGAAATACCAATTGCCTCCAAACAAGAACTGGTGGGAACCCAAAACAGACATAGTAAAAGAAAATGAAGAAGCTAAAGTGCTCTGGGACTTTAGAATTCAAACAGACAAGCACCTGCCACACAACACCCCAGACTTAACAATTGTTGATAAGAGAGACAAAAAAGTCTGGATAGTGGACATTGCAATACCTGGAGACAGTAGAAGAAAAGAGAAAGAACTGGAGAAAATCACAAAATACAAAGACCTGCAAATAGAAATAGAACGACTGTGGCAAATGAAAGTGAAGTTAGTACCAATCATAATAGGTGCCTTGGGTGCAGTCCTAAAACATCTGGAGGACCACTTGAAGACCATCGGCATTGACAAAACCACCCTCAGTCAACTGCAAAGGGCAGCTTTACTTGAAACAACTTATATCCTGCAATGATATCTTTAACACCATCAAACAACAACATCTGCCTATTGCAGGTACTTGGGAAGAACTCAATAGGTTGATAAAAATGCCAAATCCAGTCTAAACATTTGGCTGACTGTGTGACCAACAATAATAATTTATTATGCTTGTATGCCCTCCAACTCTCAACAATTCTGTGTGGCTCCCAACAATGAAAGAAATTATGATAAAATTAATAAAACATAAAAGATAAAGATGGCAAGCACAAGAAAATGAGGGGTTTCACTTTCCCTCGCCGAAGGCTTGGGTGAAAAGCCAGGTCTTCATGGCTCTTCTAAACAACAGTAGAGTGGGAGCCATCCAGAATTGGGTGGAACATTGTTCCAGAGGGCAGGCACTGCTACTGAGAAGACACACTTCTTGGTAGATGACATTGTTTATTGAAGGAACCCAGAATGTGCCAACCCTCCAGGATTGAAATGGCTGGGCAGATGCTGTGGGAGACCGGTGGTCCCTCAGGTAACCAGGCCCTATGCCATGTAGGGCTTTATAAGTAACAACCCAGGACTGGGTGGCCCTAACACCCACAGCTACTCAGTCTTGGAAAGATTGAGTCGGGGACAGTTTCTCCCCATCTCAACCTGCACAACCTTCAGGCACTGGACAGGAACCTTCCATGATGACAGCTAGGAATTTCTAGTGTACTGAAAACAATGATGCAACTCTGTGCTATTGTTGCAGAGCAATAAAAAATAAGAAACATGGGGAAAAGCAGAACAGTAGAATATACTTATTAAATTACTGGTTACATTGATCTAGCTATTTCCAACTAAGAGTCAGGCTGCTATTTATTTATGTGACCCTTGTCAGGATAGGGTCAATTTAGATATTGTTTGAGTGTTCCTACATTCTCAAATGAACAACACAATATAACATTTGAGTGGACAATCACAATAATTAGCCTGCAGCAACTTCTTCCACCTTTAACACACACCTAGACTCTATTATAGAAAGAATTACCAGCCATTAAATCTAGGTGTTCAATTCATAGATTACTTGGTGAATGGGCATTTCTGAGGTGCCCAGGACAATTTCAGTAAGCAATTTATGGATGATATTCCCAAATGAAGTAACATGGAAATTTGAGAAGTTAGTTTTATGGAAAGGTTTTCAAATCCATGTTTTTCTAAAACCCTAATTAGTTTTTAATTCTAGATCTTAGTGCAATCAAATTTCTCTAGCAAAAAGAAAACTTTAGTATTGGCTAATTAAATTAACAATTTTCAACATTTCAGTTTGGCCCTTGAAAAACATGCTCAAATATTTATTTGAGAACTATGGGATGCAGAACTGAATAACAGAGGTTTGTTTGTTCTTAGCAACCCATACGCAGTCTAGCACGTGACCACTCAGCATATGATCCATATATGTAAACTACTGAATCATTTGGGCTAAAATTTGTCTCAAGTTATTATCAGAGTGGTTTAATGTAGGTTATGCCAAGAGCTGTAAGAATAAAAAATGGGAGAAGTAGCTTGTTTGCAAGATTCTTTGACCTCATCTTTTTGGCAGTTTAATGGAACTTACCTATTGGACAGTTTTAGTAGTACATATGATCTTATAAATCGCTTTCTATCACCACTTTTGTATTATTATGTTTTATTAGTTGGAGGGAGAAAAATGCATGAATGTTTACCCCATTGTATTTTGATATAAAAACACACCAGTTTTTATACTTTAAAATGTTTTGTTTGCCAAGTGTTTGAGCTTCCAGAAGCCATTTAAAGATTGGCAACTAAGGCTAACTGAATCATTTCCCCAAAGCCACACAAAATATGACTGAAGCATTTGAGTGAAATCTCCCATATCTAAGTTTAATTTCTGGCCATTGAATCACAGTGATTCAAATGTTTTATAGGAGTTATTTTTTTACTATTTAAATTAATACCAAACGATTCTAAAAGTTCTTGAAAAATAATTATATATGGGGTTGAACCATTAATATTGTATTACTTTGTTCAATTACACTTTTGCCATGCAAAAAGCATAACATGAACTGACTCTTCCTGATCATTTACTTCCTTGGATGGATATTGTTTTAAAGAATGACAACAAAAGCTTAGGGATAACTTTTCCGAAGCTACTTCATCAGTTCATGACTGAAAGATGATTGGAATGAGATTTGCCAAGGCAACATTCAACATATGATGGGATTTTGTTTTGAGATCTAAAAACATTAACAACATGGTGGTGAAATGGGCTTCTCAACTACTGTGGATTTGTTTCTGTCTATAACTACTTTTCATGCCATCTTACATGCATGATAGAACTGGAACTCCAGCATATTAATGTGGTTTCCAGAAATGAAGAAAGGATACATGAAATTAGAAAGTTAGAGTTATTGATGGATTTCCATAAGAAGCTAACTGGTAGTAATTTTCAGAGAAATATGTAGATTGCATAGGCACCTGCAGGAAGTAAACAAGGGATGACAAGTGATTGAATGTGTGTTGCAACATTGCAATGCAAACTCAGCTTCTTACATACTTATGTGTGATGTTGTGATGCAAGTACAAATGAACAGAATCCTAAGGATTCTCTAGAATTGATAATGGAATACAGACAGCAATATGGTTTGGTGTCAGGATATTGGATCAATAATGATAAAACTCAAAAGTTTGCTTTCCTTCCTCAGCTAAATTCTATAAGCAAAATTTATACCAAATAATGGGGTTTAACATTACTGCTAAAAAAATTAAATATCTGGGAAATTATTTGACAAAAAATAATAAAGATCTATTTAAAACTAACTATTCACAGTTCTGAAAATATTCAGCTTTTTTTAAGATGGAGAAAGTTACAACTGTCTTGCTTAGAAAGAATTGCAGCCATTACATGAAAATTCTGCCAGGCCTTAATTTTCTGTTCCAGATTATTCCAATACAATTTTCTGTTCTAAATTATTCCAATAAAAATTGAAAATAAAGTATTAAATGTTGGGCAGAGATTAGTAATAAATTTTATATGGTCTAATAAAAGACTGAAAGTTAAATTCTAGATATTACAGGATTCAAAAGAAGAAGTTAGTCTGGCAGCCATAAACTTTAAACTGTATTATCAAGCTAGCTGTTTAACTTAGATGACAGGTTACCTCCCTGGAAGGGGCAGGATCCCAGATGGACTGCACCAATATCTTTGGACTTATACAAACAGAAACAAACAGTTTATAAGAGATTATACAATAATAATCAGCATATTAAAAGTTTGGAATAAATACAGGAAAAGAATCCATCTAGAATTATGAACTCTTCATTTTGGAATATATATTTATATGAAGAGATTCAAAGAAATTCATTCAGTTGAGAAGGTCGTACAGACTGCAAGATTTAATTATCGATAAGACAAAGATGAGATCTTTTGTGAATTTCTCTTTGGAATAGTTAGAATCATCTGACTGATTTTGATATCTTCGAATAAGCAGAATAGCTTTAAAGGAACTGCAGAAACAAGGGAAAACACTTAGAAATTTGACTGAATTAAAAAACTTAGTAACAGACAATTTGGAGCAACAACTAGGCCTTATTTATAAATTGTTGGTAAAATATGACTCAGAAACTGAACAAGTTAAAGACTATATTATCAAATGGATGCAGAATTTAGATACAAGAACTGATACAATAATTGATATGCAATAATGAAATTTAAATTGAAGAATATTAAATTCAATAATAATAATAATAATAATAATAATAATAATAATAATAATAATAATAATAATAGAAAAGCCTGGTATGTTTTACCATTGTATATTACCCCAATGTTGATTGCTAAAATGGACAGTTTGTTTTCTAAAAAATGTTGGGAATGCAGTGATCAGGTTGGATCATGTTCCCATATTTAGCAGCAATGTTGTAAAGCTCAAGAATTTTGGGAAATCATTTATAATAGATTGAAATAAATATAAAAGTTGAATTTTCTTTCCAATGTGCTATTTTTTTAGAATTAAATATTACTAAATCTCACATTCCCACAAAGTATACTGGATTTGGTAATTGCTGCAAGGATACTCTGTACTTCCTATTGGAAGGTACAATCAATTCCTTCTGCAGAAGAATGGCTAATTAAACTCTGGGAGTATACCTTGATATTGAAAATAACCCTATATATCAAAAGTAAATCCGACACAGAATTTAATGCAATTTGAAAACCATTTTTGAATTAACACTATATACAGGCCTCTACCACATCCAAAATTTGGGTTACTCTTAATTTAAAGTCTTCATTGCTCAGATAGAAATTGCTGTAATTCTTAATTTCATTTTATGATTTATACTTCGCTGTCTGCCCTTCAAGGTAGGCCAGGTCAAGAAATAGATATTGCAGAGATTCCAGGAATGCTATTTTATTGTTGTAGGGTATACAGTGGTACCTCGGGTTACGAACGCCCCTCCTTATGAATTTTTCGAGATACGACCAGCTCCGGCCCCAAAAATTTACCTCGACATGCGAACTCCGCCTCGAGCTACGAACCGGATCTGCGGCCATTTGCCCTGCTGCCACGCGGTCACGGCTTCCTGTGGGCGAGATCGCGGTAGCAAGGAGACGTTTGGTGAGGCTTGTGGTGTGTTTTGTGGCGTTTGGAAGGTTTTTGGTGTGCTTGTCAGCATGGCTCCAAAGAAAATGCTGAAGAACTGTTTAACCGTATGTATTTACATTGAACCTTATGGGGAAATTTGCCTCGTGGTGTGACCAAATTCGGAGGGCGGATTAGCCGTATTTACATTGAACCTTATGGGGAAATTTGCCTCGAGTTGCGACCAACTCAAGTTGCGATCAGAGTCACAAAACGGATTAAGTTCATAACTCGAGGTACCACTGTATTAATAGAATCTTGAAAGCCTGTCTAAGTTTCTCTCAGTCCTCACTTATGCTAAACAAAACCAAGGCAGAGGAGTTATTTTGAGTTTCTTTCTCATGCTTCCTTCCATCTCTAGGTTGTATAATCTCTTCTCCAAATCCATCTTGAAGGGTTTGCTTTTTCCTTACTCCCTTAATGGCACTCTCATACTTTCACCAAGGTCATCTCTAAATTCCTTTACAGAGAGTTGACTATTGCCATTGATATTCATATATTACTTGGATTTTGATAATGGTTGGTGATTTTTTGAACAATATAGTACATTAAATTACTGAAACTAATTAATAAAATATTGAATGTTTTCGCTTATTCTCTGATGCCTCATTATCTATTGTGTGATTTATTTTTATTTGCTTCTTCTTTACTTCTTGTTGCCTTTTGCCTTTTCTTTTTTCTCTTTCTCCTTTTTTTAAAACTGCTCAGTAAAAATGTAATTAAAATGTAGTAAAGTAATATAGCAGCCTGTAAACTGCAAGAAATATTTTATGAAAAAATAATGAAACATAAAAGGGCGGAAGGTATGTTGTGATATCACAATGCACATTTCATCCTTTTGGCACCATTGTAGTTAAGAATGGACTGGAGCTTATTTATTCACTGGCTTTCTCAGGAACAATTTTCAGCTGAAAAATATCTTAAAATGTGCTTCATATTTGTATCTGAGAAAAGTCGTGTTTAAAATGGACCTTGAAATACACTTTTTTTCACAAAACAAAAATAAACAGCAACTTTATGTAGGAAAAAGGTAGAATGGTTTTATGAGTGGAAACATGTGAAAATAACACAAGCCAGAAACCGCAGAGTAAAATATGGTGATAGATTAAGAAGATAAATGCTACAAGGCAACATACATGCAATATATGCCTTTAGACATATTTCAAGTATTGGTGGTCTGTCTATGTTTGAGAAGACACTGTTTCAGGCAATGATGCAAAAAAAAAAAAATATTCCCCCCCCCCCCCCCCCCCCACAGACAATGGGAGGAAGTTTAATGGTGCACACATCTTCCTTCTGGCAAAAATACTCCTGGAACACCTGTGGCAGTTTATTGTAAGGATTGCATTTTTGTTTGTGATTAGGTAATGCAATCTTACACTGCACAATGTGATGTAATATATCAGATAACATGAATGAATTGCCTAAGTTAACATTAGCCATTCAAACAGTTCTATATACATTGCAGTAAACTATTTGAATTTTGGGGGAGGGGGAAGATGCTGTCATAAGAATAGCTTGGAAGCTGCTAGAAGAATTGGAAAATGGGACGATTTTGCACTGGACAGGCTACAACAAGCCTGAACAGAACAGAGCTAGAATCTAGAAGACAAATTTTATTTATAAAGTGATTTGGCATTTCAGTGCCAAAACCTTAGAAAGGATCCCTGAAAAAACAAAAAAACCAAAACAAAACAAAAAAACAAACACCAGAATTTATGTGGCTTGGAAGCAGAAATAACTGCCTGGTGTTTGAAGCAGAAGACCATGTGGTATTGTCCCTATGGTAGAAACAATGCAATAACTTAAATAATTGACAGTTGCCCAACTATATTATACCCCTGTCTGTGGCTTGAGATAGACTGCTTCCGCTTCCTCTTAGGGATGCCAGTCCTGAACAGAATAAAATGGATGTACCATCACTCTGGAAGCCCATGGTCTTCCTTATGCTGGATCCAGCACTTCCATTTTCAAAGAAGATGGCAGAAGATTACCATCATTCAAACTCAAGCACGGTGTGTTTCACAGAGATCATGAGTTTCATTATTTGTTTTACAAAGGAGAGAATACATGTTAAGGTATTACCTGCAAGATTCAAGAGTTATTTCCATCACAATATAGATCTTTTTTTTTAAATTTGCTCCTTAGATGCATGCAGTGGGGGATTGATTGAACGATTCAGTATAAGGTCCTAGTCCTGACTTAGGCACAGAAACTGACCCGTGGCCTTGGTCTGGTCACTCTTTCTCAGCCCTAGACTGGGAAGCCACAAAACATCTTTCTTCGAGTCTGTACTGAATCAGTGTGGTAGATTATGGTCCATAGCTTTCAAAGAAGAGATCTTCATCCCTCAGTAGATTGATTTGGGCTCATAATAATTATGTTTTTATATTGTAGATAGTATATATATACAGGATATGTGAATAGTATTGTGCAGAAATGATAAAATGGGGGTGTAGTTATATCTCATTTTTAATATGGGACTATCATAATCCCTATTTTGTGTACTGCTTAAATACAGTATTTTAAAATTTATATTACCCACATGTATCACTGGTTAAAATTCCCACTGGAATTAAAAATGCAGTTACTACACAAAATCATACAAAATTATGATTTTGGTGCTGTGTGAGCAGCAAGAATGCAGACTAACACAAGCATCTCTTTTCTAACAAAGATGTTCAGAAATTACTTAGAAAAGTCTATAATCCTGAGAAAGATGGGAAGAAAGAACATGAGGATGTCCAAAAGCAAAGTGGATGGTTTTGATCACAGCCATGATGGGTGCATTGTTGGATGACCTGAAGGGCTAGGTTGGGGACAGATCGTCCTGGAGAAGGTCTATATCTACAGTCATTAGAAGATGATGCTGACTTGATGGCAATTAATCAAAACTGGAGCTCATCTTCAAACCGAATATAACAAAATATGTTAACATTTAACACAGATTCACAGCAATGTGTCTATTAATTTTCTTGTTTAAATTAGATGAGGAATGTCCTGCTTGAGTCAAAGACTGAACTAAGACTTCATCCTGAGTTGTGCTATCCCTGCAGTAGGGATGCAATGATTCTCCCATGTCTTTCTCCATGAATGTGTATACAGTGGTACCTCGGTTCACGAACTTAATTCGTTCCTCGACTCTGGTCACGAACCTAATTGGTCGTGAACCGAATCAAATTTTCCCATAGGGTTCAATGTAATTACGGTTAATCCGTTCTGACCCCTACGAATTTGGTCGCCAACTGATTTTTGATCGCGTCCCAAATCAAATTTCCCTATAAGGTTCAATGTAATTATGGTTAATCCGTTCTGAACCATATGTTTTTTTTTTTTTAAACCGCAAAAATATGACACAAAGTACAGTACGAAGAGAGGGAAAGCTAACCTTGCTCGACGCGACTTCTGGCGTGGAGGACAGGAAGGCGGATGGGGAGGCGGTTACTGCTTGGAGGGAGAGTTCCCCTCCCTACAGGAAGCCGCAACCACGTGTCACGGGAGGGAAAATGGCCGCGGATCCTGTTCATAACCCGATCCGGCGTTTGCAAACGGAGGCAAAATTTTGCGACCGGAGCTTTTCTTGAACCGAATTGTTCATGAACAGAAGCGTTCGTGAACCGAGGTACCACTGTATATTGTTTGCAAATATATTAAGTTGTACAAAAGTTCCTCTATATTTACCATATTTATCAGCTTTTGTTTCAGTATGGTTTCAAGATGGGATACATGGAGACCTCCCAGCTGATTTTGTCTCTCAGAAGAAACCCTGTGATGTAAGTTGGGCTATTTATTTATTTATTTATTTATTTATTAAACTTGTCCCTGCCCATCTCCCCCCAATGGGGGACTCTGGGCAAAATGCATTTTAGAATGCATTTTGAGTAGAGAACTGAATGACAGCATTTGACTAAGACAATTAAAAACAATAATTGACTGGCTGGCTGGGGAATTCTGGGAGTTGAAGTCCACAGATCTTAAAGTTGCTGAGGTTGAGAAACACTGGTCTAGGAAATATGAACTAAGGTAATTGACTTTAAAAAGATGGGTGGATAGCACTTCAGCTCAGCAGTGGGAAAGGCCATGTAGTTCTTAGCTCCAAGGGGAATATAAAAATGTTTATCTGGAAAGATGGGTCCATTTTAAATTTGAAATACGTGCACACAGTGCAGACTATCAAGATTAGAGATAATTTTATTTGTCCATCTGTATTTTTGATTCATTTTCATTCTGGAGATAGAAAACTGGATGAAAGAAGGGTGAATTAATTTAACCAAAATCAGTGATTAGATTATGTCTATTACAATAGGATGTGATTTATGACAGGTAAGAAACTGAAGAATTGAAGGACCCTGTTGACTTGAAAATGGGTTTCTGACATGGGAATGATATTTCTTTCTAGGTGTTGCCTCCTTATCCTCTTTTTGAACATGGTTTCTGAAACACAATTTATTTTGATCACAGAGGTTAATCAGTAGCTTGTTTGAAGATGCGCTTCTATCTCTGCTTGCTGGAAATAAACTTGCTAATGGAAACCCTCACTGAACCTTTTGATTATCTGCTGCTAGGGTTCAAAAAAGTGGCAGAAACAGTTGCCTATCCTCTTCTTTTTGAAGGGATTTAGTTGGCCAAGAAAAACAGCACTTAAGATTTTTACCAGCATAACTGTTTGCTCAACCAACCCCTAAAGAAGAAAATGAGAAAAATTAAGGCAAGGTTAGGTTCATATAGAGGCTATCCTGGGAAGCAAAAGAAAAGAGAAATACAGTAATAGGATACATGGTAGCACTGAGACATCTGAGCCCATCAGAATATGAACAATTTAGGCTGAAAAGTAGCTGAATGCTGGCTACAGATCTTGCTCCCTGGATTTTATGTAATCAACAGCTTATGTATCCAACAGTTTCTCCTATCTTTGTGACTTACAAACACCTTTAAATATGCTTGAATGGCTCAGTGATACCGTAGCTTCATGTAGTGGCTCATTTTCTTCACTGGGCAATGGCTATGCAAAGATGGCTCTACACAGAAGTAGAGATTTAAAAGAAAACAAAGTACTTTTTGAGTAAAGTGGTGTATAACACAATGGAATTTTATCACAGCACATAATTTGCAGAGTCTGCTAGTATCCATCTCAAAATATTTTCCAGTTCATGGATGTAACTGTGGAAAGGAAGTATAATTTGAGGAAGTTATGTAGAGAAAAACCAAGAAAGAAAACTTTTAAAATTCTGTATGAATTTGAGAAAAGTGCATACATAAAAGCATACATTAGATAGGATGCATACAAAAATATGTATATTGGAGAAAATTAAACATGTATAAATCAGATAAAGATGTGCACAGAGCATGTATTTAGCTGTGCTGTATACACTTAAATTAACTTTGGATTAGAATTAGTTTGGGTCTGCTAATAGCCTTAGTAAAATAATCAATACCCTCCTATTAGTGTGTAGATCAGCCTTGTGTTCCTTCATCCCTGGTGCAAGGAAATCTCATGGACTATCACAAAAGAGGTTTACTTCCTCTTCTTCCCTAGATATAGGATATGCTAATACAGGAGGTTATAGAGGTAAGAGGGGTGGGGTGGGAGGTATATAATTTGCAATTATGACTATAGTTTGCTTCAGGACAAGCCCTGGATGGCTTTTTTTGGAACAACCCAATCCTATTGTGCTAATACTCAACACCCTTTATAGGCTGCTTCACCTATGACAGGCAGTAAAGAAATTTCAAACTTAATATGGAGCTTAATATTGTTTCCTACAAATCAGTACTGTTTGTGGTAGAAAACAGTAATCTAATTTTAAAGGAAAAATAATAAAAGGGGTTCCTTTACTGATGCCTAGCTTTTCACTGTAAGATGTTTTTAAAAGAGGAGAAGAAAGAAAGGATGCTGAGGGGAACGGTGACAGCCCTGTGAGGACCCAGCCTACTAGGGTCAACACACTAGCAAGGCTGGATCTGTTTGCTATGTTCCCCTCTGCTGCCATTGTAGATAGCCAGTTTGGGCATTGCCATTGCTGGGTGTGAAATATAGTTTGCTCTCTGTTACCATCCTAAATCCAGCAACTCAGCAATTGCTATTCCAAAGCTGGCTAGCTTGAATGGCAGCAGTGGGGAGCACAGCAAAGAGGCCCAGTCTTGCTACTGAACAGAGCAGAGCAGTGTTTCTCAACCTTGGCAACTTTAGGATGTGTGGACTTCAACTCCCAGAATTCCCCTGCCAGGTCTGCTGGTTGGGGAATTCTGGGAGTTGAAGTCCACACATCTTAAAGTTGCCAAGGTTGAGAAACACTGGGGTAGAGGATACGTGAAAATAGGACCGAACTGTTGACAGTGTTCCCCTCCTCTGGTTTCCCAATCTCTCCAGGGACTTCTAATTGCATTTCCTTGAAATGCAAGTGAACATTTTTTCAGGACAGAGAAGCTTGCTTTTGCTACATTCTACAAAGTAGCAATGGGTCTGACTCATTTTCAAGTGAACAGGAATACAGTAGAAAGCCCTCTGCAAAGCTTACCAGAAGGCAGGAAGGTCATGGACTCAGAAATAGGGCCACATCAGGTGAGGACATTGCATATGTAGTCAGCCCAGAAGCTCTCCTATTATGCACATTCCTCCTGGACCCTATTTATGCTTATTCTGAATAGGACTGTAGAGGCTGCTGGAAATGGCTTTTGCATGGTGGTCTGTCTCATGGAAGTACTAGCTGATGTTTATTGAGAAGCACATTCTTAGTCATGCAGAACATCTTCAACAATATAAGTGAGGCTAGAAATGGTAGATCAAACACTTTATAAGTGATTAAGCTAATGCAGTCAGCAATGGAGTCCCAATCACCATGACTTTAACATAGAGTAAGGATACATATCTTTTTTTTCAGGCAAAGGATTTCATTTAGCTTTGAAGTGACATGCTGGGTACACGGTACAAAAAGTGATGGTGGGAGCAGGACAGCATCAACATCTAAATTTGGTTTTCTTTACATTGAATTAAAATGAAATATAGTGAATATTATTTTTCCCAGTTGTCCATTTAAGCATTTTCCCTTTAAACATGACAGCCTAGTAATAACTTTTGGAGGTTGCATGGGATTGTAGTCAAGGCTTTCAGGGGTCAGTGGCCCTGAAGCCTCAACTTGCACGTTTCTGATGTGACATTTGAAGCCTTTCGCCAGAACACACTAAACAATCTCATACTGAATCTGACCAAAGCCCCTTTTTATGACTCTTAAAGCCCAATCAGATTATGATTGCTAAACACTGGCAGGATGGTTTCCTGCCATTTTAAGATATGGAAAAAAGGAAAACAAGGTGCTGTTAAAATATCCCCCATAACCCACTCACAATATGTGAGCCTCTTTGTGGTCATTTGTTAAATTAGGTTAAATGTAACCTAAAATGTTAAATTAAAGTTGCTTTTTAACAAGATGGATGGTGACAAATTCGATATATATATATATATATATATATATATATAAATATAAATAAATATAAATAAATATAAATAAATATAAATAAATATAAATAAATAAATAAATAGACAGACAGACAGACAGACAGACAGATAAATAAAATGTGTCTGTTAGTAAGCAAAATATCGCCTGTCCCTTATTTACTCCATACAGTATAGTCTGCTTTGACTGATAGGAGATCTCCCTGTCCTCCAATTACCTAAGATTTGTTAAAGACACAGCTTCAATGCTTGGCTTTTGTACAGTATGAGAAACCTATGCGCTGTCACTAACTGATAAATAGACATGCAATCACATCAGCAAGCAGCCATTGCAATTTATACATGCTGAAGAATGAAGTTGATTTTTTTTCTCATGACTCCCTCCCTCCTGCTTTGTATTCTTCAACTTCTATTAGGAATAAATGCTTTTCCTCTCCATATCTAGCCTCTACTAAAGAAGATGTAAGTATAAAGTGCAGACTCAGCTGGGTAGCTTTGAATTAATAACAAAGCAGAATTCATTAATCCACTACTATGTTCTGAGAGTCAGTTTGGTGTAGTGGCTAAGGTACCAGGCTAGAAACCAGAAGACTGTGAGTTCTAGTCCCACCTAGGCACAAAGCCAGTTGGGTGTCCTTGGGCCAGTCACTCTCTTTTAGCCCTAGGAAGGAGGCAAGGGCAAACTACTTCCAAAAAACCTTGCCAAGCAAACTGCAGGGACTAGTCCAGGCAGTTGCCAGGAATCAACACTGACTCAAAGACACCAAAACATATGTTCTGCTTGAGGTTATAAAAAAATACTTCTTCCCTTATAATGTGTCTGGTAGCCAAAATATTTCAGTTACACAAACATCTATGAAATAATTCTGTATCTCAATAGGTAGTAGTACCTATTAAACTTTTGTATCACGAAATCTCTTCTCCCTTTCAGTGCATCAGTAACTTGCATTGCATGGAGCTAAAAGTGGATACAAAAAGATTACAAAGCCTTTTATTTCCCTCAGTGTCATAGTGAGAATTATTAAGTCCTCCTGAAACCTGTGGCATTATACCTCGTATCAAGGGACTATGCCCATAGTATCTACCTCTGGTATAAGGTTTTTTTTTTTTAATGTGTAAAATATACAGAGCAATGAATGCAACTTTTCAGTTCATTTATTATTTTTTTACATAGTTGAAATCCCATAACTTTTGCAAAAGCAAAAGCTGTTGAAAACTTTCTTTTTCCTTTTGCATTAAAGCCGTTCCTTGAAGGATGCCAACATTCTGTCTTAGGAAATGGAAACTGAATAGGAACAGAGTTCATGGACAATGACTCTTGCTTTGGGCTAGAGATATCTCTCCAGACATGTTTATTATCATTTTGTTCTGACTTGACTTCAGGTTTAAGAGCAAAATATAAAAGCTGTTCCATTTAAAGGAAGATGTAATTCATTTCATGATTAGCACACCATCTAACCCCAAACAGCTGCTCCCATATGGCGCTACTATCAGAACCAAAGCTTTGTTCCTCTGTATCTTTAAGATTAAAACAAGTGCTAAAAAATAAACAGCATGCAAGAGTGCAATAATTAAACTCAGAGATCATCTCCAGTAGAAGACAAGTTTCAATTTTGCATAAGGATGGGATGAGGCTATGTGACCTAGACGGAGGGTACTAATGTTGGCTAATGCTACTTTGCGTGATATTCAAAAGTCATGTAGATATCTTGTTTTATGCTGGTTTTTTTTTTATCCTAAATGTGAAAAATCAAGTTTGTTTGAAATGTGATGTTGTTTTCTACTGTGATTGAGCAGCCATGTACAATTGTGTTTCCCCCCTCATATTGTGACATCTGATTCACTTCCTCTGCATCTCATGTGTTTCTCTAACCCAAATTTCTGGAATAATTTCTTCCTCAATATTCTGTTGTTTTTTTTAATCTGTACCACTTTCAGAATTGCCTTCTCAGCTATTGCAGTTTTCCTAGACTAGTAATTAATGTGCGTGCCAATCTTTAACAACTTATGGGATAAATTTTTAATACAATAAAACATCTTTATAATATCTCTCATCTTTTTCTTTGGATTCAGGGATATGAATGTAAGATATCTTTGTGTTTTTCCACTGTACCACTGTGTAATTACTAAACTTAATAAATAAAACATGACATTTATTTTGCTGCTTCTGCAGTTTCAGGTGTGCAGATGACTGGTGGTGTGCACTTGCACTAGAAATGTAACTGGGGGAGGGGGGTGGCCAGGAGGGAAGAAAGTTACTTCTCCAGAAATTAGAACTCTGTACATTCATATAGACCACTAAATTGCATTATAACCATGATAACGGACTAAATTTATTAATGTGTACAATCAACACAGCAGTGACTTAGAATTACATACTGTCGGCGAACTGATTAGCAGGCCTCTTAACACCGATAATTAGGAAACAATAGCAGAAGCTGATTGTGGCCTGCCCATAAGTATCTACTTGACCGCTGTATTTACAAGAATGCTTGATAAGATAAGCCTCTTGGTTGGTTTAGCAGAAGTCTTATCCATATATCTATTTCTGAAAAGTCTTGGAACAGCTAGGTAACTGCAGGAACCTCTTTCAGGGCCTGTTAAGGGTGTGTGACGGATTCTAGATGTCCCACCAATAATTAGGTTTAGGAAGAGGCATTAGGAATCCCTTCAGCAACACCTTCCCTCTTCACAAATAAACAATCAGGAAAAGAAGCTATAGAATGTTCAGCTGAAGGATCCAAAAATAAATCTATAAATCAACAGGGCATAATATAATATATGTAAGAGGGTGGGAAGGGTAGGAAGAGAGAAGACCCTTAAGCACTTTGGGACACCAACACACATGTATGCATGGACACACACAACAAGAAATAACTGAATAGCAAAGTATTTGGGGACAGTTGTGAGGCTTTAGGGTATTTTTCCCCCATGTAGTCTAGAAAATGACGACTTTCTTTTCCAATTTGAGCTGGGTGACATTCTCTTTCTTTATGCCAGAATATGAGAGTGAAAGCAAAATACTTGCCCCGCCCGCAGATTATCTCTGGGCACAAGCTGCTGTCAAGTTCTTTTAGTGGAGCTCATCTGGGCATATAGATAAGCTATTCTGTAGAGATTTTTTTCATTCAATTCTAGTTGTGAGGCTATAAGGAAATGGTTAAGACTGCTGGTCCATGATGGTCCTATTACAATGCTTCTAAAGCCAGCCCAGTATTTTTCCAGTATCCATAGGCTTTGGCAGGAATTTTTCCTAAGGGAAGGGGAAAGCTACAATGTAGGATGTGGTTGTCATTTGCATGCAAAGCATGTGTTGCTACAGAGCAATTGCCCATTCTTCTTTCAAGTGTGCTTTGTTGCTTAATGTTATATACCATGATAAAATGGTACTTGATACAGTAAACATAAGAATGTGTTGGATATTTTTTGACAGTATTTTCATACCTTTGACAATGCCATATAATTTCTCAGGAAAGAGGGTGTGTGCTAAGATAGTTGCATAGGAAACAGCTTTATACTGATATTTGGTTCTTGCAGCAGCTTTTCAGGATGCAGACTTTTTCGGTTGTAATGGAAGGATTAGGAATTAAGTATGGGACCTCCTGCGTTCAGGAGCAGAAGGTTCTTCATCATTTCCACTAACCATGGTGAGAACATGCTGTTTTTCTGCAATGTCCTCATGACATGCCTTTGTCTCATTTCCCAGCCCACAGTAAACATCATTCTTACTTGTTTCAGTTTTAAAGTAGCGTACAGTATTTCCTCTTATGCTCAAACACTTTTTTGTTTTTGGTTGATATGATCTAGCACTCTTCATTGCTGATGTGGTTGCTGATGAAGTCTGGAATTGGGACCTGCCCAGCATCATCTATTGGCCACTTCAGCTACTCTAGGAATGCCCCTTCCCTTTCAGATGCTTCAAATTGCCCTCCACACCCCCTTTGGCTTGGGCTGCAGGAGAGGTGAGACACTTGTATTCTGCAGAGGCATCTGCCTATACAATGCAGGGCCAACGCTGTATAAAATGCTTATCAGGTCTCATGGGGCTCCTTATAAATATGCTGTTTTGAAGGAGCCTTAGATCTATTTCTTAAATATGGATTCAGTACTTTTGAAAGAATGCTAGATCTGTGTTTAAAAAACAGACCTCAACTCTTTTGAGAGAACGCTAGTCTGATGCTGCATAGAAGGTTGATTTACAAAGGAAAAGAGAGTGGGATTCTGTATGCATTTCAAGTTTTGTTTATTTATTTGTTTAGACCACCTAGACCAGGGGTCCCCAAACTCTTCAGTTCAACAACTCTTTCATGACGTTTCAGATTTTTCATCGAACCCCCAAACATTTATTATATCAAAATTTTTTAATAAATATTACTTTAATAGTACTATGAATAACAACAATAACAACACTGACCCCTTGGATAGTCCCATTTACCCTTGGGGGTCAACACTGACCATTTTGGAGAACCCTGGCCTAGAAAATGCTTAACATGGCATACAGTAAGATTTAAAAACATCATAGAAACAATACAGGGCCAGTACAGAGTTTTCTTCTGGATTTTCACATGGCCATACTTTTTATGCTTTTATTACTTTGGTGAGGTGTGGGGGCAATACTATTTTGCCATTTGGCACAAGTCTATCACAATGGGATATTCTCCAAGACTATTTGCTGCTACTTTGGGGCACTGCTTGAGATGAAATCACAACTGAACTCCTTCACGTTCACTATCAGAACTGCAATTCCTTTGCAGCACTGACTGAGGGTATTATTTGAGGGCACTATCATTACTTTCCAGTTCAATCTGCAGCCATCCTCCTTGCCTATTTTTGAACAGGGGTTTTGCACACTTTCAGAAAAGTGCTAAACCCACAGGCTGACTGGTCATATGTGCCAAGAAGGAGTTGCAGTCAACAAGAGCATGGGAACAGATCCTCCTACTTCATCTCCCACACCCCCTGCACCTGTGACATTTCAGTGTGGGAGCTTGACAGGTGGCTGAACTCACTCTACTAAGCACCTGCCCACACTCACCCAAGCC
This sequence comes from Liasis olivaceus, assembly GCA_030867105.1. NCBI lineage: Eukaryota > Metazoa > Chordata > Lepidosauria > Squamata > Pythonidae > Liasis > Liasis olivaceus. The sequence continues at coordinate 40,684,224 of CM061350.1, read as the reverse complement.
TACCCCACTCCATGTTAGGGAAAGTGATTTGTGGCTCTTTTCCCTGCAGCAGATGGAAGAAAAAACAAAACCAGGGAAATCCACCAAGTTTTTTTTTTAACTTGGCCTGCAACAGACGCATAAGGACAGTACCTTTTCCCAGCCTCATTACTATTGCAGAGTAGGGATTGACATTGGGGTCAGCATAATTTATGCTACAGATACTTCTCTTTATTCAAGGACTGGTGAATAGCACTTTAACACAGCTGATTGGAAGAGTTCAGAAGTGCCTCCACTGAACTATAATACTTTTCCTTCGTTCTTGGAGATATTAATGCAAGCTTTGTAAAGGATAGGAATAGAGTCTGTTCAGAGTCTCTTTTGCAATGGGACTAGGGAGAAATAGTTAAACTTGGTCCAGGGTTTAGCAAACACTTTACTTTCATGCTGTTTATCAGCCACATTTTCCAGAGCACAGCATTTGCTAATCTAAAACATTACATTACTTGAATTTTATATTGCGTAAATGCTCTTGGAACCGTACACTTGTTCTTGAAACTATGGATTGTGTGTAATCACACATTGAACGACAAAACAGACCTGAGAGTGTTGACTATTTCTTAGAGTGACTAAGCAGTCTTGGCATCTTTGCAAACTTGTATATTAGGTCTATCAGTTCAAATTATAAATCTGCAATCCAGAAAATATATTTCCATCTATGGCTAAAAATCTCAAGGCTTTGTTGACTGCATGAAGAGAAATAAATTGATGGTGAATCTCAGCAAGAGAGGAGAGCAACTTGTCAAAGGCAGCTGAAAGAATTGTTGGCTACTTTTAAGGGCCATTTTGGAAGGAAGACGGAATACAAATCTAATAAATAACAATATGCCTGAGTTCCTTCGATTATGGAATACCACTTAGTCTTCTTTGAAGTAAACCACAGGGTTTGTTTTTAGTAATGCTCAAGAAATTCAGATATGCTAACAACCAAAATTATAGAATACATGATCAGAGTCTCCATGCTAAATTCTCCGCTTTTAAGAGAAAGGCAAAGGTTCCATGCAGGAGGAAAGGGAAAGAGATACTGCACATACATACACGATCATGCTGTACATACATGCGTACACACTTACATATTTCTTTACTTCTTAAACAATTGCATTGCTACTGCAATTACCACCACATCTGCCTCTTCCCTTTGGATAATAGAACATGCTGTACCCTGCACCTATGCACATAACAACACTGGATCTCTTTTTGAAAAATGTGTAATAATTATGGACTTTATCTGCACAAGTTTAGAAAATAAAACAAAAAATTAAAAGTAAGAGCTGAGTTAGGGAGAATAGAAACTACTGTCTTTCCTCATTTTTAGGGGGGGGAAGGGAATAGATACAGTATTGACAGACAGACAGACAGACAGACAGACAGATATATATATATATATATATATATATATATATATATATATATATGGCCTTTGACTCAGTGTTGACTCCTGGAGATTGTCTGGACAAGTCCCTGCAGTTTTCTTGGCAAGATTTTGGAAGTGGTTTGCCATTGCATCCTTCCTACTGCTGAGAGAGACTGACTAGCCCAAAGTAATTTAGCTGGTATTGTGCCAAAGATGGGACTAGAACTCACAGTCCTTCAGTTTCTAGTCTGGTGCCTTAACCACTACACCAAACACCAAACTAGCTCTTTGGCCAATCAGAACTACACCAGAAGGCTACATTTCTGTTTTTTTTTTTTTTTAATCTTGAGGCATTTATTGTTGTTAATCACCTGAGGGACAAGGGAGGACAAATGATGAAATACATGTGAGGACCTTATGGCACAAATTCCATGACTTATATCAGGATGCAAGAATGAAATGGTGCTGATATCACCATGTATGTTGTCATTTTGGCATCATTGTGATTTACTGTGGAATGTGCTGATCATTTCCCACTAGAGAAGGTGAAATGAAAGGTTTCATTTATTTGTGTTTCAATCAGTTATTTCTAACACTGTCCATTCATTGGTTAAAAACACTGAAAAGCAGAAAGATGTCACTCTTAAAAAATGGGCCCAATGGGGCCTACATATTTTGCTCCACATCTCAGATTCTACAAGAGCTGGAGATTTTTTTTTTCAAAATGAAATCCAATACTTATAATTAATTTGGAAGATGGAGAATTCTCCTTGCTCCTGTCTTGCAGATGACCATGTACTCATAGAAGAAGAAGAAGAAGAAGAAGAAGAAGAAGAAGAAGAAGAAGAAGAAGAAGAAGAAGAAGAAGAAGAGGAAGAAGACAGGGAGTCACCTCCAAGAAGAAAAAAAAATCCACCTGTCAGATGTGAGCAGTTTAAAAGCTTTGTGACTATTCTTATTCTTATTGTATGATTATGGTGGGGATGATGATTCCACAATCTCTCAATGAGAAGAGCCTTACCTCTTTATTTTAATGATTTTCAGCAGTATGGAAATCTTACCTTCACTTTCTGTTGATGTACAGTATGATGACATATAAAGCAACAGAGAAACAGTGGTACATTTAGATTTTTTAAAATTATTATATTCTGGAAATTATTTTGCAATAGCATCGTGTTGGCCAACAATGTGTGAAGGCCATTTTCTAATCATGCTATGTTTTCTGATAGCTCTCTGCCATCAACTGTCATTAAGGCTGTTTTCCCAATGCACTCTGTAGATATTTGCTGTTGTTTTAACTAACTTGGTGGAGGAAAGGATTAACGTATCTAAATCACCAGTTTGGTCTCCATTTCTTTACATTAAAATACCTATTTTTCTCTGGGATGCTACTGAAAGAAGTGAGGTACATATTGCTTTGTCATTGGGGGAAAAAAACTAAGTAGGATTCTTTTCTAGATCTTTGCTTAAGCAATTTACTTCTCCTGTTCTAATTTCCACTTCCTCTCTACCTCCCAAATATCATCCTTAGACTATAGCACTACAGTCTAAGGAAAGAGATTCCCCCCTCCTGTTAAGTAGGAGGGTATGTGACTTATCAGCTCTGTGCCTCATTTACAATGAGACTTAGCAGCTGCTTTGCAACCATGTGATACATTGAGCTTTGTATAATAGTTCACTTGAAGGTCTTTGCATAGTTCAGGCATGTCAGCTGAGTAACTTCAAGCAGTGCAGGGACTTGTAATTAGACAGCCTGAGGCTCCTCTCTTTTCTGAGGAGGCTTTGTTTCCTGCTGGTTATCCAGTTGGTATCCTGTTTCCCCAAGAAACTCTATTAGAATGCTCAGCTACAGGGCTGGGGAGTTGGGGGAGCTCAAACTATGCAGGTATGAACACTCAAGCCTAGACAAGATGGTTTGTTAGTCACTACAACACAGAATGTGCAGTACCTCGTCTGTTTGTTAGAGAGCAGCAGGTAAACAGTCAACCCCAACTGCACCAGGAGATTTGTTGCAAAATAAATAAATTCACCAGATTTGCATTAATGATTTCCTCCTCTCAGTGGAGCACTTTAAGTGTCACATCTCTTGTCCAGGAAATCTATGTAATCTCAACTCCATTTTATTTTAGGAAGAAAAGCCTGCAAAGGATTATACCTTGCTTACAGATTTCTTTTTTTAAAATTAAGATGTTCAGAAAGTAAAAGAGAAAAAAATTCAGTAAGACCTTGTTCTAAAATGAACGTGCAACCAACCTTAAGAACTTTCAAAAGAAAGAATGATCACAGACCTATTTGGTGACTAGAACAGAACATCATTATTATGGTCACTGATCAGAATTGTATACAGATCTAAGTAATTGTCCAGTTTGAGACATAAAAATATTATAAACTGAGTTTTACTTCTCACAGAAATTTTGTTCTAGCTAAGAATGAAAAATGCAATCTATCCACTCATATTCTGCATTCAGCATGCCTCAGTGGCTGTACGGCTGGAAGACAATAGGTGTCATGGTCCAAGTTTGGGGAAGGTAGAATTATACTGACAGTTGCTTGCAATTAATTATTCTTTTCTCCAGGGATTCTCAATCTTTGTGCTATATTGACCCTCTAAAAATATAAAATAATATGGGTGGTTTCCTTCATGAATAAAGCTAATGATTTCATTGGGGTTAGGGTTAGGCAAGAAAATACATTTCCCAGTTGTTTTTAATAATTACACTTTAATTTGTGTATTAAAGGGATTCTCAACCTTTGGACTTGTCCATTTAAAATAGGCGCATCTCAAAACTTGCTCTTGTTGGGCCTAAATAAGCCCTCAGTTGTCTTGCAGAGCCTGAGCAAGGAATGAAGGTCAGAGCATGTTTTGATAGACCTCCCCCTCTGATAGCACCAGCCTGAGCAGGCAAAGAGGGAGAATGGCTAAAACGTGCTCCTGCTTTGCCAGAGCAAGCCCATAAACACAAAGCAGAGCAGTGCAAAAGCAAAAGCAAACCCTCTCTTTTGGGGGAAGCAGATTATATTCTACTGTATTTCTTATGCTAGAATATTTTGTGGAGTCCTTGGGGTTCTCTGAGCTTGGCTGTTTTCTTGCAAACATTGCATTACCCGGCTAGGTAACATCTTCAGTGCTAGAATGGAATGGGGTTTGCTCTCTGTTTATATACAGTGGCATGCCCTGCCAGTGTTGGTGGGGGTGGGTTTTTTAAAAAATTTTTTCCCTCTGGTAGTTCCTTGATTAGGGTATTGTTTACTGATGATTGTATGTCTGGTGATAATCTTGGTGTTAACCTCTGCTTATCTGGGGGATGATTGCTGGTGAGGAGATCTTCTGGTCTTTTGTTTTCCTTTTTATTGTCTCTTTTGAATAGTGTGTAGATGTTGTTTATCTCTATGTGCCTGTTGATGGCTGCCTTGTCTGAATACCAAATTTCCAGGAATTCCCTTGCATTTTTGGATTTAGCTTGGTCTAAAATGCTGACAGTTTCCCAGCTGGAGCTATGGTTAAGTCTGTCCATGTGTGGTGATATTAAGGAGTTTTCATCATGTCTTCTGACTGCTAGTTGGTGTTCATGGATGCGCTCTGCTAGCCTTTTGCCTGTCTGTCCTACATAGTGGTTGTTACAGTCCTTACACTGTATGTTGTAGATGACTCCTGTTTTTTCTTCTTGGCCTACTGGGTCTTTTGGTTTGCTTAAGATGTTTTGGAGGGCTTTAGTCGGTTTGTGTGCTGTGGAGATGCCATGTGGTTGTAATAGTCTATTGGTAGTTTCTGAGACGTTTCTGATGTATGGCAGTGTGATTCGTTTCATAGCTTGTGTTGGTTGTGTTGTAGTAGGTTGACTTGCCAGACACTTTTTGATAAAGTTGTGTGGATATCCATTTTGTTGGAACATGTTGTATAGGTGGTCTGTTTCCTTTTTCTGCTGTTCTGGGTTGCTGGAGTGCGTTTGTGCTAGTTTGAATAATGTTCTTACGCAGCTCCTCTTGTGGGAGGTTGGGTTGTTACTTTGGTAATGGAGTACTTGATTAGCGTGGGTTGTCTTCCGATAAACTTGGGTTTCTAATTTGCTGTTGTTTCCTCTGCTGATGAGGATATCCAGGAAGGGTAGCATGTTGTTGTTTTCTTCCTCTCTGGTGAATTTTATTCCTTTGAAGATGTTGTTGATAGTTTCACGTGTCTTCTCTAGTTGTTCCTTTTTTATTATAATAAAGGTATAATCTACATACTGGATTCATCCTTTAGGTTGTATGTGTGGAAGTGCTATAGTTTCTAGGCGTTGCATTACAATCTCTGCTATGAGTCCTCACAGTGGTGATCCCATGGGTGTGCCTCTGATTTGTTGGTGTATTTGTCCATCAAACTGAAAGTAGGTGGTGAGGCAGAGGTTGATGAGGTCCATGATTCTGGGTATTTTGATCTGGGTGTATTTGGTTAGGTCAGGTGTGTTGTGTAGTACAGCTGATATGGATTCTTTTGATAGTTCTGGGTTTATGGATGTAAAGAGTGCTGTGACATCAAATGAGACCATAATTTCATCTTCATCTATGGGTACATCTTCGATTTTCTGGAGGCACTGTAGTGAGGAGTTGATAGAATATTCACTGTTCTCTGGGAGATGTCCAAGCTTTTTTGTCAGTTCTTCTGCTGTGTTGTATGTTGGAGTCCCTGGTAAAGATACAATTGGTCAGAGAGGTATGTCAGGCTTGTGTATTTTTGATCTGCCATAGAAACATGGGAGGATGGGTCCACTGCTTTTCATCCGCTACTGTTCTTGTTTTGTGATCTGGCCATTAAGGGTTTTCTTGATTAGGTTGTCTAGTTTCTGTATTGGGTTGGTGTTGACTGGGAGGTAGGTTTCTAAACAGAGGGCAAACACCATTCCATTCTAGCACTGAAGATGTTACCTAGCCAGGTAATGAAATGTTTGCAAGAAAACAGCCAAGCTCAGAGAACCCCAAGGACTCCACAGTTCATCCCTGAGGTACACATATTCGCTTCTATTAGAATATTTTGTTTTATATTCAGTGATGCCGTGACAATCCTAGTAACTGCAAACACATTAATTAAACAGATGCATAAGGCAACCTGTTGAAAACATTTGATTATAAATATTGGGCTTGTTAGTTCTCTGTTTCTGGGTGTCCTTGTCCATAAGTCAAAAATTGTTTTAGTCTTTCTGATTTCATTGCTCATTAATTATATTGTAAATATTTTCTTGGAAATGGTTTATGAAGCACCTGCTAGCATCCATTTAAATCTCAGTTTGCCTCTTCTAAAGTGTATTCTTTATTGTGGGAGAACAGGTGGGAAAAAGCAGTAGATTTTGAAGGAACTCTCAGTCCCAGCTGGTCATATGATGTAGCACGTGCAGGGCAACTATAGTTATGAGAGGCTATAGATTACAGTACATGTGACATCAATATATATGACACATTATGAGCCAGAAGCTGTCCCCTCTCCCTCTCCCCCATTTTGGTGTTTTCTGTGTGTGTTAGGGCAAGCAAAATGTCTTTTTCCTCCCATACTACATTGAAATTAACTGTTCCAGGACCAAAATGGAATTATGTTTTCAGTACTACTATTTCTTCCTCTTTTTCACTTCTGTACCCCCGAGGTTCTTGAGTTAGTCATGGGTTGTAACCTCACGCTTGGATTTCTGTGCAGTATTTTGAGCCTGCTACCATTTGTTTATAAACACGAGCATCCTGGCTCTTTGCTCATCCTGCTGTCTCGTGGCCAAATTTGCTTTCAAATGCTAGATTTTCTTAGCATTTGAAATTCTACCCTTGCTTTCCCTTGTTTCAGTGTTATTGGATGATGGTTACAGTGTAAGGCTGTCATCTTCTGTAATGTCATTCTTACAAACTGGATACTATTTTAAAGGATGAAAATGATTCTCATTGATGGAAGCAGCTTTTGCGACAAATGGAAGAAGGGTGAAACTCTTATGCCTTTCATTAGCTTTCTAACAGATACAAATAAAAACAAGCTGAAGTCTCTTAAAGTTCAGCTTCTTATGGATCAACTTTGTCTCATCATTTTGATATTTGTAGTTTACTTGAATCCCTTTTTCTTCTCATCAACAAAGCATTACACTGAATTACAGCTTTGTTACTTAAAGGGAGTTGTGTGATTGAGGTATATTTTTCATGGGGCCTGTTGGCTAAGTGGAGGAGGTATTAATATGAGAAAGTATAAACAAAAGTTGCTTTTCTAAACTGCAACAGAGTGATGGGCTCAATTTGTTTCTCAACTGCCATCTTGAAAACTAAACTCAAGCATCCAAATTAAACAGGAGATGTAAATAATAGCCAGATGTTCCCTGGTGTTTGAACCTGCTCTACTCTGCTAGTTCTATTAAATGGGTACATTCTGCCAACAACATAAGGCACTCTGTTTTGCTTTCCAGTTCGGGCCTAATGGCTTTGAGCATATGATTATGATCTCATCCAATCATCTAGGTGTCATGAGATATTTTTCAGCTTAGCTGGAGAGCCAGATGTCAAGCAAGTCAGGTGAGGGTGGGCCATTTGTCCAACTGTCTTAAAGTGGGCACTGAACATGCAATTTTGGTAGAAAATGCTAACTGAGACTTAGACTCTCCTTGCCAAACAAAATAGAACACTCACCACAGACTCAGACATGTTAAATCTTCCTGGCAGCCCTGACGAGAAAAATAGAACACTTTCCCCCACTTCTTCCTACTACACTGGTTGCAGCACTTACTTGCCCTAACAAGAAACCACACAGAAGATACCTAGACCTCAGAAGTTGCCTTCTACTGAATCAGATTATTCAGGTGCCCTTTAGGTATTTATTATACCAGCCTTTCCAAACCAGGTGCTCTTCAGGTATGTTGGAGGACTTCAAGATCCATGGTTAGGGATGCTGGAAACTCTAGTCTTATATTATCTTTGGTTTCTAAGCTTCCAGATGGGGTTATCTTCCCTTTCCTAGCCAGGGATTAAGCTACACTTCTTGCACTGAAAGGATATCATCTTCCACTGAATTATAACCCTTTTGTTTTGGAAAGAAAACAGCCCTCCAATATTGTTATCTCTAGAAACTTAACAGAATTGATCTCGTCACCATTTTGACTGTTCAAAAGTGCAGTTACAGGAATTGGGGGTGTGGGACAAATGCTTTGATCTTTATCTTGCTTGTTTTAGAACACTAATTGAAAATGGAATGTTTTGTTGATAACACATATCAACAAAATAGTACAAAATAGTGAATACTTGAATACTATTTTGTATGGATCAATCATTATAATTCAAGCTGACAACTAAGTATCTTTCTGGTTGATTAGCCATTGCTTTCTGAGTGCTCAAGTGGTTGATCAATTAAATTTAAAAGCGGATCTTATGGAAACTTACAACGCTGCTGTCTTTTTGAGAGGGTGAAAAAATGTGTGCTGACCTAATACAGAGCTGCAACAATATCAGAATGCATTGCTGTCTTTAATATCTTCCTTTGAATTTCTTTTTATTGTAAGATCCCAGGACTAAAGTATCTCTAAAATTTATAGTTTTAATGTTATACTTGCTTATCTGAGATTAAGTTTTATCTAATTTAGTAATATTTATGGGCAGATGTATATGTGATTGCACTGTAAGATATATGGGGGAAAAAACAGAAAGAAAAAAAAGCCAATCTTACAGAAAAGGACACTTTCCCAAGAAAAGTCTGCACTTACTATTTGCTTCTAACATTTACAAGAAATGTGTAATTGTTGTCACTAATATCAATTATATTTTGATTATGTGCCGTCATGTCAGTGTCGACTCTTACTGACCACATAGGTAGCCCTTCTCCAGGATGATCTCTTCCCAACCTGTCCCCAACCCTTCAAGTCACCATCCATCACCTATCACCACTATACTCGAGCCCATCTACCTTATCCTCTTCTCTTTCTTTCTACAATTCCTGATTATTTTATCTATCTATCTATCTATCTATCTATCTATCTATCTATCTATCTATCTAGACAGCTGGGTCCAAAATGTGTCCAAAATGTGATAAAGTGGGCCTGATAATTTGTGCCTCAAGTAAGAACTCTGGATTGATATGTTCTATGATCCTTTTTTGTTTGTTTGTTTGCTTGCTTGCTTCGGCTATTCATGGTATTCTCCAACACTAACTTTAAATTCCATGGGGCATCGCAGGAAAAACCATTGTCTACATGATTCTGATCTTTGTAGCACTTCAATATCGGCATCTGAACATTTTTTTTTTCAAGGCCTTCATTGCTACCCTACCAAGTGCTAGTCTGTGGTGTATTTCTTGACTGCTGGTTTCTTTACTGTTGACAGTCAATCCTGAAAGGCTGAAGCTATCCTTCACTTCAGTATCGTTATTGTCAGTTCTAAGGCTGCTTACTGTACCTGTTGTCAGTAGTTTGGCCTTCTTTATATTTAATCTTTGTCCATTTTTTTCACTATGCTCCTTGACATTCATTACTAGAGCTTCCAGATCATTTTCATTTTCACTACTGGAGTAGTGCCATCAGCATAGCAAAGGATATTGATGTTTCCTGCTCCAGTTTTAAAACCATGCTCATTTTCTTCCAATCCAGCCTCTAATAATATATGTTTAACATAAAGGGTGAATAAATAAGGAGATAATATATAGCCTTTTCTCATTTCTTTGCCAATCTGGAGCCAGGCTGTTTCACCATGTTCCATCTACACGTGGCCTTCTGTCCTATGTGTAGTTTTCACATGAGGACAATGAGATGTGTTGGTATTCCCATTTTCCTAAGGACATTCCATAGCTTGACACACTCAAGACAATTGAAGGCCTTTCTATAATCTGTACTTGCTGTATTTTCTTTCTTTTATGACTGGTCTTGGACCATAATTAAATAAAATAAAAAGTAAAAAATTACAATCAATGAAGAATATATTGACTTACTTTTTTCTGTATTCTTTGGCTTTCTCAATTATCCAGCATCTTTCAGTAATAATGCCTCTTGTTCCTCATCCTTTTCTGAAATCAGCTTGAACATCTGGCATTTCCCTTTTATATAGGGCTCTCATGTGCACTGGATTATCTAAGCATTATTTTATTAGCATGTGAAATGAAGGATATTATAGGATTGTTTAACACACTGTTAAATCTCCTTTGCTTGGTATTGGTATATAGAGTGACCACTTCAATCTGTTGGCCAATGTAGCATTCTCCAGATTTGCTGGTATAGTTTGGTTAGAACTACTAATTATTATTCTGTTGCTTGTCATATTTATTTATATATTCCATCAATTTCTGTAGCTTTCTAACTTAATAATGACCGGAGTGCTGATCTGAATTTTAATACTAAAAATTCTTATAGATAGGGAATATCTTCTAAGGTCTCTTTGGATATTGACATCTTTAGTGTACAGAATTTCAATATACTCCTTCCACCTTTTTTTAATCAGTTACTATCTGCCCATTGGTATCCTTTGGCATCCAATTCAGGATTGGCATCTGAATTGGAATGTTAAACTCCTTCTGAGTTCAGAGAACTTTGGGAAGACTTTCCTTGTTTTCCCATGTTTTTTCATCTTCAATGTCTTTACAGATGTTGACGTAATATTGTTTCTTGTATCTTATAACAGTTCTATGAAACTCTCTGTTAAGGTGTTTCCTGAGATAATTGTTTTTCTTGACTTTGTCTTCTCTTTTCTTTTTGGTACTCTCCACCATTTTTTTTCAGTTTGATTTCTTCTGTTTCTTGGTCTTTGGCAGCCTCTTTTCACATTCATTTTTAACAACTTTTTTGATTTCAAATCAAATTGAATTTATTTTATTTATAATCAAAGACCAGTTATTTCATTCCATGGTTCCTCTGGTACCCTGTTAAAGAGGTTCTGGACATTCAATTGATTCCTGTTCTCTGAAAATGATGGGTATATTGTAATGATTTTAAGCCTTATATATGTAAAAAAATCTATATACTCATATAGCCATAGAACAGCCATGTTTATCCTATTCATGAACTTTACTAGGAAACTCACGTTGCTGGCATGAAAGAATGTTGGAATGTACGCTAGATACCTTGTATGAATGAGTTCTCAACAGTGATCAGGCTGGAATGCTGGGGGGTGTAAGGAATAAAGTGACACATCATAAATTAAACTGTATAACGGGACGAGAGGTACCATTGTAACAAGTTACCCAACTGTATAACGAGACGAGAGGTACCATTGTAACAAGTTACCCAACTGTACCGAAAATGAAATGTTCCTGGCCTGTACCGTACCTGGACGACTAGGGTGGAAAGGACCTGGATGAATTCTGAGTAAACAAGTTGGGTATAAAAGAAAGGATGGAAACCATACCCACCTGGAAGTGCGAGACGACTCTTGTTGGAGCAGGGGACACCCTGAGTCTGATTCCCAGCCCACTCTAGCACAGCCTGATCAACTGTGTTGAGAGTGTATGTAAGTATTTTGTGTGAATGTGTAGCCTAGTTGGGCAGAAATACTTACAGCAACTTGGGTAGCCTAGTTGGGCAGAAATACTTACAGCAACTTGGGTAGCCTAGTAGGGCAGAATTGTTTATTGATATATTGTTGTTAGCCTAGGTGGGCACTTACATTTATTGATAGCCTTGATGGGTATATATGTTATTGTAATAAATACTACAGAAAACTAGAGAAATTGTATGTACTAACTAACTTTGGTTAAACACTGATTAAACACTTGCTTTGCTTCTGTCCAAGTAACACAAGAATAAAAGAACTAATTTTAAACTCTATTTGGAGTGGATTTAATCAATCATTTCATGACAATATGCTCAAGATCATATTGTGGAAACTGGCTTGTTCTTCCACTTTAGCTTGACGTGGAACTTGTACATAAGCAAGTTGTGATTTGTTCCACAGTCAGCATCTGGCACATTTTTGCTGTGATAATTGAGTTCTTCCAGCTTCTTTTACCAATAATATTAATTTGATTTCTGTGTACGCCATTGGGTGATGTATACATATAGAGATATTATTTTGGTTATTTGAAGACTGTGTTAGCAATAAAGAAATAATTGGATTGGCAGAAACTGGTAAGTCATTCTCCTGCTTTATTTCTGTTTCCTAGATCATACAACCCAACTACCTTTTCCTCCTTACTGTGTCCAACTTTGGCATTTCAGTCTGCAACCACAAGCAGCACATCTTGTTTGCGTGTTCTGTCAGTTTCAGATTGGGCTTGATCATAAAACATGTCAAGTCCCTTTTCTTCTGCATCAGTGGCTGGAGCATGAACTTGGATAATCATCATATTAAAGTGTGGTTTGTGAAGCCTAATTGATACCATTTAGTCATTAACTGCATTGTACCCAAGTACTGTCTTTACTGTATCCTCCGTGATTATAAAAACCATACCATTCCTTCTTTATCTTTTGTCTTGAGTAGTAAACTGTATGATCTTCTGACTGAAAGTCTCCAATTCCAGTCCATTTCAATTTTTTGATGACTAGGATGTCAATAGGTAGTTGATTCACTTCATCTTTCATTGTGTTAAGTGTTCCCATGTTCATGCTTCTTATATTCTACTGTGATTCTGTCTTTGCAACTTTGGATTTTATTTTCCTGCAACATCAGCAACTAGACATCCCAAAGCTTTTAATCTACATCATAAACTCCATTAGTACTCTGAAAGATCACCAACTCCTCCTCAGTAGCATGTTGAAGGCCATCCAAGCCAAGGGGCACATAATCTGCATCTATATCATCAAATATTTTATATGGTCTATCCATGTGATTTTCTTGGTAAAATACTGAAATATTTTATCATTGCCTTCCCCTATGCAGTATAAGTTGATGCCTTTGCCATTGTTACTAAAGTGATCACCTACCTGTAGTATCTTCTTATAGGTGCCTGCTTGCTTTAGGTGGGTGTCTGGAATTATTTGTGTGCCTTTAGTAACCCTGCTGGAAGTATAAATACTCCTGGTGTTATTTGCTCATCCCTTTTCCAGGAACATCCCCTGACACAATGAGACAGTGTAATAGGACTTAAGGGGGAAAATTATGCACTATAATTAATTAATGGTATCTACCTCACATTGACTGTTTTTAGCTTTGTTGTACACCACCTAGAGTCACCTGTGGTGAGATAGGCAGCTATATAAATTGATTTAATAATAATTGATTGTATAGACTTAAGTCAAGAATATGACATTTCTGTTACATGAACATTGTGCCCCACTTTTTAAAATATTACAAATCAGAAAATAAGAAAGCTTTATGAGAGTCACATGGTTATGCCTTAAGCAAAATAATTACTGGAAATAATGTAGCTATTTCTTTGCCACATGTAGATATAGTAGGCCACATCAAGGCCAAGAATTTGACTACTTCTAGAATTCGATTATCCTGTTTCTGACATTTTAAGGAATTGGTGTGATTATCTTGTTTGAGTTGAGCATGCACCAACAAAACCATATGAAAAAAAAAAAAGAGATTAAGGTATGTATATTAGCACTGTACATTCATTAATACTTTAACTCACCAAATGATTTCTTGACCTAATAGTAACTTGCAAAAGTATTTGAGAGCTGATCAAATCTTACCATATTGCACTGCTTTTCTTTATAAAGACTTCAGTATGTAACAAGGTTATAACTGCAAATAGCATTCAGAAATGCCATCCAATACTTCGCAAAGTAGGATTCTATGGTGGTGCTATACAACTATCAATAGATTTATAAGTATATTTGCCTAATTAACAAATTGTGCAAAACATAGACAGTATCTCTTCCCTCTCAACAACTGAATGCTTGGCTGCTGCACTGTATTTATTTATTGTTGAGATTTCTATGCCACTCCATTCCAAGCTGGCTGAGTGGTGCACAAATAAGCAAAACCTTGGAAATTACAGAGCATAACAGAACCCCATCCCCACATAATAGTTGCCCCATCTACCAGGAGCAGACTTAGCCCAATATTTCCTCAAACTTTATCAAATGGTCAGGTTTTTATGGCCTTGCGGAAGCCAGTGGGGAGGCAGCAGTCCAAAGGTGTGACAGAAGTGGGACGACACCTGAGAAGGCCAATTGTAGTGTCACTGTAGATGGAATGGAATGTGATAATGACCTTGGAAGATGGGAAGAAGAGATGCTGCCGTAGGGAACAATCAGATAAAGCGGGGAGGAGCTCGCAACTGAGTAACAGGAAGAGAAAGAAACTTAGAACGGATTCACCCTAATTGATCAGGTGATAAACAGGGACAGCAGGAGATTTGTACTTTCAGACTTGCAAGATTCTATTAATGTAGCCTATCAATAAGGTAGAAGTAGCTCATCTGGTTGTGTTTCCTGTCTGGTTTACCTGGGAGGGCTGACGTCAGATGAAATTCCCACAGTGAGTGGGACTTTCCATAAGCACTTTCTCCCTGATCTCACTGGATGGGTAGATTCCTTTCTGAGGAGGTGGCACTGAAGAAATCCAGGCCCTGAGTCACACTTCGCTTAGAGTTATCCTAATATGCATTTCAATTAGCTCTCTTCAATTCTATTGAAATTACTTTGAGTCATACTTTTCAAGGTTGGGCCAAGGGAAATTGGTACAATATATTTATGGTAAGTGGACATAGAGTTTCATGGACTGGCAAGTTGGTATTAAAGAAAAAGACAATGAACAGGCACATTCTTGCATATAGATTCTAACGAGGCTTAATATTTGTGGAGGTAGGTGTCCAGTTACAAGTTGATTCAGTTTACACTACCATTAATTGCAAACTCGTTTATAATTAGGATTGATACCACACAAATCAGTGCAGATGGCATGAAGGCTACAATATTAGGCAAAACCTTGATAGATGCCAAACTTTTGTAAAGAGAGTGAGAAAAATAGCCACTGTAACCATTAATCAGATATAATTTGAAGATAGTAACATAGGGGAATCACTGTAACCAGCAAAGCTTCTGTGCAATCATCTTTAGTTGTTCACAACTTGGGGCCGATGAATCAGTGCAGATCCCTCTGTATTCCCAGATTTAAAAAAAAATCATTCTCACTCTTCTTTCTGTCAGTGAACCTTTGATTATGCCAAGGTAGTATCACTTTTATAAGATACTGAATGTCTGGGTCGTAAAGAATTTATAACCTGACGTTCATCCCAAGACTTTACCCACCACTGGAATCAACCAAGAAAAACAGCATAAATATAGTCAGCAGAGGCTGGTACCGTCCCTGTTTACTGCCCTGCAGGCACTGGAAAAGGAACCTAGGAAACAAATTGTTTATTATAAGCCAGTCCATTCCTCCAGGGGATTCATGGAGTCATGCAGTGGGACAGAACAATCACTGTACTGAAATGGTGGATAATTTTATTTGTTCCATTTGTTGGTCACAGCAGCATCATGCTGACCAATTATTCTTAAATCAGCAGGTTTTAGAGGTTATGGCCTCCTCATGGATTGCAACACCGCAGGCAAAGTAGCCAGGTCAGATTGAAATGCTTTTAAGCCTGGCAACATCAGCTGTCTTTCTCCTTGGAGATCTCCTTTTATCTGGAAATAAGGAATACACGTGATACAATAGCATGGGTGTTGGCATGTGGCAAAAAAAAAAAGAAAAAAAAGAAAGGGCAACTGATAACCCAAAACATAACATGAAGTCTTGCAAAGGTTCTGTTTGGTATAACTGAAATATCTATTATTTCTTCATGTACCTATTAAAGCCTGAAAATAAAGGGGTTTTCTGATATCTTTATCAAAGGCAAAACATTCTGTAACTACTTCATTAATCTTCGGCTTTTGAATGCCAAAGTAATTATATACTATATTCAGAGTAGGATGCTCTGTGAAGCAGTTGATCAGAAGGGATGATATAAAGCCTGATTATTCAGAGACAAAGACTAGGGAGAGGTAGAGATAGTTAGAATTATTAAAAATGATTCTGCCCCTTTTCGCCATTTGTGGAATTTGTATGTAGAACTTAAATTTTGCCAGGAAACGGGGCTGGCAGGAAAAACAAGGGGATGTTTTCATTATTTGCTGTTGCAATTTTGGCAACAGAGGAAGTTGTTCTCAGCCTATCTTGAAATTTGCTAAGCATGTGACATTCCATCCCTAATACATGTCTAGCATATACTTCCTGTCAAAAGCTTCAACGAGAGACTTTTTCATTATCTGTAAATATGCAAAGCAGAAGGAAGGCCTGGGTTATAACATTTCTAACCAATATTATGCCTCTTTGTGGTTCCTGGATAATGTTCACAGAGTTTTAAGCACAGGATACACATAGATTATGGAGATGAATAGCTCTGCCATTAAATCCAGACCAAATCTTGGGAACACAGAACTGATAAGTTTTATTCTGTGATCTCGTAAGGTGGAACATTTTCAAACACAGGTCACATTTGACCCTAGTGGGAGATGCTTACATCAGGATTAATTTTAGAATAGCAGTTGTATCAGTCTGTTGCAAGATCATCTGAAATAAGGAATATGAGCGTGTTGCAAAGGGAAGGGATGGGGGGGGGGGGGGAAATTCCACTGATAAATCCAATGGGAGATACAAAAAAGCCAGGTAATTTTTCTGGTCTGACTCACATTCAGTTCAATGGATTTTACAGAGGAGATCTTGGTGTATTATGTCTAAAGGGTGAATTTGATGGCCCTTTGTACATAGATGTCAAAATTACCTGTCAGGCTTAAATTAATCTTTTGAAAAAATGCAAGTAGCTTCAGCTGTAGAAGGGGAATTGACCAGAATCACAGCAGTAGCTCTTTCCTTCTTTCATCTGGAAACTCAGCTCTCTCCTTAAGATGCTTTTGTATTGGAAAGAAATCTTGAGTTCTAGCATGAATATTGTTTGAAAGAACAGGTTGCTAAAATTTTCAGTGAATTGAGCATAAGAGTATCTCTAAAGAAAATAGTTAAAACAAGCTGGACTTCATGAAAATAGTTCTTCCACTTTATACCTCCAGTAGATTTAATTTTTTCTTTCTTTCTGGAGACTGAATATATCCCAAGAGCTTCTGAAGGCATCAAGAAATAGCAGGCAATTTTACAGAGAACCAGAATCAGGTTGAAAAGGGAAATTCTAAAATATTACCTTTTAATAACTGGGAAGAGTACCATTCATTTGATATAATCCAAATTTCATTTGCAATTTCTTTCTTAGCCTAACAGTTACAGGCTACATTTGATTAGCAGCGTCGAGAATCTTGATTAAATCATAGAGCTAATAGTTTAATTCTACACTTTGAAAAGTATTTCCTTTTAGCAGTCCTAAAACTCATTACATTTAATTTCAGAGGACAACTTTGACTGCTAACATTTGAGAGAAGGAAAAATGCTACTTTTGGTCCTCATTTTCTACACAATGCATGTCTCCCATTCTCTGCTTTGATGCTGGTGACACTTTTATATTAAGACTAATATATTATACTTCAGAACCAGTTTGATGTAGTGATTAAAGGCACCAGCATAGAAACCTGGATACCATGAGTTCTAGTCCTACCTTAGGCATGAAACCAGCTGGGTGACGTTGGGCCAGTCACTTTCAGGCCTAGGAAGAAGGCACAGGTAAACCACTTCAGAAAATGTTGCCAAGAAAACTGCAGGGACTTGACTGTTGCCAGGAGTCAAAATGGACCTGATGCTTTCGTTGAATGGAAATAGCTAATCTGGACCCAACTGAGTGAAACGCCTCAGGAATGAATCTATATTAAGTAGACTAGCATAGAGTTGAATGTTATGCATATACTAAAAAAGTACAATATTTATAATGTTCTAGAAATGTAAATGTACTGCAAATTTGAAACGTTCTTATTCTTGTTACTGATTTTTATATTTCTTTTAAAAGGAAGAGTTGATTCTAAAAGATATTCTTAACTATTTTCTCTCTCTCTCTTTTTTAACCATGAAAAAGGAAATATAAAAGATCCTTGTGCAATTTTTGGCCTGAAAGAAATAACAAAGCAGAATCATTGAAGCTGGCCTGTCAACTGAGATTAGGACTAAGAAATCTGCAGCTAATCAGCCCAGCTAAAGTAGCAAAGGTCATAGCAGTCAGCATGAGTTATTGCAAAGGTGCTACAACATACAGCTGATCTCCTCAGTAAAAGAAGTCACGAGGAAAAGAAAGTTGCAGACAGATAAAATTCATCTTTTCTGCTTTCGTCATCTCATGAATTAGTCTTCAACCACAAAGCTTTATTTCTTTGCTGTCCTACGTCATTTCACATTCCTATTTATTAGTTCTTGCTACAGTGTTAAACTTGAAAATAAATAAAGAGCTGATTTCTACTTTAAAGCCTGGTATTGCCAATAGTAAGTTCTCCACTCCATTCCTGGAGTGAGATGAGTGCATCCTTTTGAATATTCCCCAGATTTTGCATGATGATGAGATGGAAAAAGGCATTTACTGGTACATAATGTTTCTCAATCTCCAGTTTTTCTTATATGGTTGGGAAAAAGATATACTGGAAATGATTCTGATGTGTGTGTACTGCCATGCATGTGTTATTTTGAGAGAGGGATAATTCACTGGATGAGATATATTTGACCAAATCAGTTTGGGATGGAATGTGTACATTGGTAGCCTTGAAGTTTGGCTCTTTTGAGTCCTTTGACTTTTTCTTCTGGCCTGCAACACAAATCATTTTCTTAAGTCATTGGTTCTTATTGATTCATTCTGTTCTTTTATTGACAAGCATCCATGGCAGGGTAGGAAATGTGGTGACTTCAGCCATCAATATGCCCCAAACTGTTGATTCTTTTGTTTTAAAATCACTCCAAAGTTGTCATAATATTAATTTACAGGAATGTCTTTAAGCTGCTTCAATGTCCCAGTAGGGTGGCAAAGAGTCTGGTTCACCTTTTAATAAATGGATGTTTCATGATTGATCATGACTTCTGTGACAGCCATTTTGTGAGTGTACCATATCATGGCCTCAGAATTCTAAATGTCTCCCTGGCCCCAAAGGGTAACTTACCCCTAGTCTATGATAAGGTGCATGGGCTCACAAAATGATTGACAAAATCTCCTCAATACCATACACTTTCCGTTGGGAAACAGCATAATCTCTTCTGCTCATGACCTTTCTCTTTTACCTACATCCAGACTTCCAGCTGCTTCAGTGATATGTTTGCCTGCATGACTCACCAAAATCTTACTTTCAACATGTCCAGACAAGATCTCCATTCCAAGCTGTGTCCTTGCCTCAGATTTTGATGTCTCCAGCATAATCTGGTAGGAATTCACTAAAGCTTCCCCAGCCAGACCATAGATAGAAAACGTTGAGCTTTAAAGATTGTGGAGAAGCTGGTATCCTGGTAACGTTTCCCACCCGCAGCATCTATCTTGCTGTCCTTTGTTGTTTTCTGTCTTCAGGGAGGCATTTATATGCTGTCCTAATTGTTGACAGGGCTGGCCCAAGATACTTTTCTGCATGAGATGGAGCAGTGAATAGCATCTCACATAGACCCAACTCACAGGACATTTTTTTTCCTTGTATGAGGCAGCTCCCCCAAACATCATTTTCCATCCCTAGCAGTGGTAATGCAGTAAGAAAAAAATAATTAACAATTGCCATCCTTTTATGATACTCCAAATTTGTCTCCTTAGGTAGCTGCTTCAGTCCACTTAACAGGTCCTGATTCTTTAGCTGTAGCAGAATTTTCCCCATGATGCAGCTTTTAAGGCTAAAAGCAGCTTCATGTTCTTCAGCAAGCAAATATTTTGCCCAGTTGCTGAAACTCTCCTAAGGAGTAGATTGTGTGAACTGCAGAACATCAGGGCCACAGACAAAACTGCTGATCTGCATATTAAGGGAAAGATTGTTATTTATGTACTAGGGGACAGTTTTACTTTCTACCTGACTTGTGAGCTTATACTGTTTTCTGTGTATATTTAATGACAATTATTCACAATGTTATTTGACCTTCTTAGGATCAGGAGAAAGAGCATCGTTTGTAGTGGTCACACTCTTCCCAGTACTCAGCATTTTAAAATGAATTTAGGATTTGAAGGGCTCTTCCATAAGATGCCCTCTAGTGGTATGCTTTAATACCAGTAGGATTCCCAGCAGGAGTCATTTTTATTTCCTACAGTGCCCCTAAGACTCACAGTGCTCTATGTTAATTGTGAGATATTTACAAGGCAGTTGATGCACTGAACCCCATGGAACCAACCTCTTTGGTCTCTGGTAGGAAAAAAGTTGCAGCTTAACTACAAACCCTAGAATAGGGGATGAAGCAGAAATCCCAAGGCAAAAATACTGAGACACGTACATGCCCAACCTCATCCAGCACCATCATGTTAAATGTTTAGCTAGAACTGTCACAAAATGGTACTCCAATTTTGCCTAAACCCTGTGCAGGAGGTGGGTGCACATACAAGCTGTAGGTTCTGTTACTGAATAGACAGCATAGCCTGGCCCTGGAGATACAATCTTTTTGGGATACGATTACCTATCCTCTGAAATATCAGTTCCCTGCATTGTAGGTCATCTTAGATCCAACAGAAGTCAAGTGGTGGTGGTAGACAAGAGTGCTTTTGCACTCTTCTAGTGTGCCAGTTGCATCCTTTCTTGGACAAGGAAGATCTGACCACTGTGATTCATCCCTTAACCACCTCTTAGATTAATGTAATGTATTCTGATTGAGGCTGCCCTTGGAGAGTATTCAGAAAGCACAACCGATGCAAAAAGCAGACTTTTGTTCAGAATGAGCTTTGTAGACAACTGATTTTAGAACAACTTCACTGGCTTCCACTTTATTTTCAAGGTTTCCTTTGGGAAGGGAGCCTCCTATAGTTTAGGCCAGTGTACCTCAACCTCAGCAACTTTAAGATGTGTGGATTTCAATTCCCAGAATTCCCCAGCCTGGCTGGGGAATTCTGGGAGTTGAAGTTCACACATCTTAAAGTTACTGAGGTTGAGATACACTGATTTAGATGAATCAATATATCCCACTACTAGAAAACTAAGTTAGCAGGTACTTTAAAACTGGCCTTTCAACAAAAACAACCAGTTGTGATTTTGTTTCCAGAAGGCAAGTTTATTTTTTCCTTGCACTCAGTAAATACTGATCAGCACCATCAGGCATTAAAAAGCAAAGCAAAGGAAACTCTTTAATGCTGGTATTAAATGTTATTGTTTTTCATTTCTTCATTTTATGGTATTACTTGATATCATCTCTGGATCTGTAGTGGTTAGGACCAGTGAGACCAGATTCAGGTTCCCATTGATGATGGAACTCATTGGGGGGACTCTGAACCAGCCACTTCAGGGCTTGTTGCTTTGAGGCAAAGAGTTCCATATAAGCCATTTTGAGCTCTCAGAAAAAAGGCAGGATATTTAGTGGCAAAGGTTTGTGATTTCATACAGCAAATATTGGTTTAGTGCCAGAGACTTGTGACCTGATATTGCAAAGCCTGGTTTAGCTCACAGAGACCTGGGATTTGGTAGAACAAACAGGGACTTCATTTGCAGACACTTGTGATTTTACACTCAAAGCGCTGGTTTAACTCAGCAAAAGTTGCATTTTCATTCAACTAAAAAAGTGGGACAAGCTTTTGATTTCATAGGAAACAGCAGCTTACACATGACAAGAGACTTTTGATTCTGAAGCACTGCTTCAGACCCAGTTAGCTCTGGTGGGAGAGACCAGAAGGACCATGACTGATTTAATGAGCTGATTGCAGTTTGACTGTGGTAGAGGAGGAAAAACAAATTTTGCACATGGTGCTATGTCTGCATGGCCCATAAACAGCCACCTCGCCATAGCATCCTTTTTTCAAAAGTTGAAATTTAGTAACTCTTTCTTTCTGACACACTGAAATAAATGAAAATAACTGGTAGATAGCAGAACCCCTCTTGCTTTGACAAACACACAGTTTGGAATAATAAGTACCATTATATTTGCTGGGTAATGAAAATAATATTTTTTTCCCTTTGTCATTTGAATATACGAACAGATAGAGATGGCAGAATCATCTGTTGCAGGGCTCAGTGAGAAAAGCTGGAAGATCAGAAAAGTGATTGTAATGAAATGCCATCCTATTGACTAAACCAGATGCTTGCTTTCAGTCTCATCAGCTTTCCTTACTGACCTACTTTTTTTTCTCACTCTAAGCCCTGCAGAGCAGATGCCAGGGCCTTGACTCATGCTATGTAATGTGATCCGGAGTATGTCAAAATGTTATTTTGCACTTCCGATACAAGATTTGCTAATGTCATTTGTTGTACCGCAGTGACAACTTCAGATCTTGGAAAACACAGTCATATTATTGGTATACCTGGGGGGAAAAATCAATTGTTTGTTGCTTATGACGTGTCCAGTTCATTGAGGCTTTGCTGATGGTTCCCAGAGCCTGGTAACCCCTTGGCCCTTCTAAGGTTTTAATTTCTCATCATGTATGAAGTCACTACTTCCACTGGCAGTTGGTGTCTGTTGTGGCTAGCCCTTGAGGCAGGCTCACTGTAGTGGCCCTCAAAGCAACTCTCCCTCTGTATCTCTTACAGGACGACTATGTCATCTGCAGGATACAGTCTATTGGGAAATACAGCTGGAAGTAATGGGAGTTGTTGGCTGTTTCATTTATTCTCCCAGTTGTTCATCATAGCAGTTAAACACCTGCACTAGTACAAACAGTTTTCAGTTCCAAAACTATTATTTCATCTTAAATCCCATAATACTGGCCTACATTATAGGGTTCTTGTAAAAGCCACTTAAATCAAAGGTACAGCCTGTGGCCCAGAGGAAGACAATGTGATACCTTCCAAAAAGTTTAGGTTACAATTCATGTAATCCCTTACCGTTGGCTCTGCTGGCTGGGTCTGCTTGGGACTGATATCTAAAATTTTGGAACACATCAAGTTGTGTCCTCCTTCAGAGGCTGCCCTATTCTTTGTCTGTCCAAAAATTGTTACTAAACTGTAATTTTTAATGGGTCAGAAGAGGAAAATGTATTTCAAACATTGGAATAATTGTATAAATATACTTAATAAATTTAACTTAATGTAATTTACATCAAATTTAGCTTTTGTCCTGGTCATATTGCTTTATCCTGGCCCTGCCGATAATTTCAAGTACAACTTCTGACATGCTGCTTAAGGACTACGTTTGGCCCTTAGCCTGACCTAACAATTTATATGAAAAGCTTTATGCACTGAAGAAACATGATACGTAAGTACAAAAAGGCACAATGAAACAAAAAGTTAAAAAAAATGCTCATGCTTATGTCTCACTGCTTTAAAGTAGAAAGTTAGGCTGAAACCACTTCCTCTGAAATCAGGTAATTAAAAGTAACTTAGTGTTGGTTACATCATGCTGTATACATCATTCCAGTGATCTAATCAGGAATACTACTATGGTGATTTGCAGAGTGCTTAGCCATGGGATTTCACATACCAGGCACAAAATGTACAAGTTGCAGCAGCTTTTCCCAATCTGGTATTGGATGTTGGGTCTACTTAGCAGATGGCTGGACATTGAAATCTGACACATCTGGAAGTTATCTAATTGGGAAAGGCTGATGTTACAGTACAGTGATGCTTCATCCCCAGTCCTAAAAATATGCGTACTGTAGATGGGAGACAACTCAGCCTCATTCCTTGGTGGGATCACAGCATTGTTATCACTTCATCCGCTTTGAAAGATCTGAACAGGCTTATCCTACTAACCATCTATAGCAATCCCATTGAAATCATTTTTTTTTTTTACTGTGATCTCAGGCACCTTGGATTGCACAAATATTGCCCTTTAATAACACTGTTAGCAAATCAGAGTTGCCAAAAATATATTTTTTCTTCTTGCCTGCAAAGGAAAGCACATTTCAATATGGTACATAAAAAGTGTATTTTTAAAAGGAGACTACAGAATTTTAAAAGATGGAATTGAATGGTTATTCTTATCAAGTCATTATTAGTCATTGCTTCAGTCCAGTGACTGAGAGCCAAATGCAGGAAAGAAGCAGGCATACAGTGACACATCATGTAACTTGGATGTATATTTACATTCATGGCTTGAAACTCATTGGTTCCATTAAGGTGGTTTGATAAACCTTTTTACCACTTGCTCTGGGTTCAGTTGAATACACAGATACACACACACACACACACACACACACACACAGTTCTTCTACCTGCACAGAAGCAATGCTTAAAATTCCTCCTTTCCCCCTGCAACCTCCTCTGTTTCAGAGAACACCTGTTTGGATGGAATGGGGCCCTTGTTGAACTGTATAATTTGGGAGGCGGCTGCTGAAATAATTGAAAACCATTGCCTCACTGTGGTAAGGAGATTCTACTAGATACCAGTACTTTCTGTGGTTGGAAGGAAGCCAAGCCTTCTCTTCATTGATTGGCCAGTCCTGATCCAGGCCTATATTTTTTCTAGAAGACCAAAGATGTACATTGCTATCTGTACTATATTTCTGATTAGTTCACTATGATTTTGAGGAAGGGACGTAATTTATATTCTACCATCTTTCCTCCAAAGAACAGAGAAAAATCAAAGTTTAATATCCAAAGCAGTTTCTTATGCAATGATTGAATTAGCCCAGATTTCTTTAACTTCAGTCCCTTATTGATTATTCTTTGGCCACACAGACTAAATCTGTACTCTCGACTGTAGATACTGCAGCCCTCCGATAAACCACTTAAAGTTTCTCACTCATAGCTGACACAGCAGCTGCAATTGTATATATGGCTATGAGATGATCCAGAGTTTGATCCAGAATCTTAACTTGACCTAATGTGACAAACTACACAAATATTACTTCAAAATGTTTATTGTACAAAAATTAATTCTAGAAAACAATATAAGACATTTAGCATCACCTTTTCAAGATTCCTATAGACATTGCAATAGATATTTCATTTTATTTCAGAACACATTCAGTCATATAAAAATATAATTATTTACATTATGTCTACATCCTTAAACAAGGTTATCCATATTTTTTTTTTTTAAAAAGGCACTTGAATGGTATTGCTCATTTGGGGATATTGCTCATGATATTGCATTTCCTTTGTGCATTTAGGAAAATAAAGCTTTAAAGATATCCATTGTTAAACTCCCACCAACCCTCACTCTTGCACTTATTCCCATTTTAACAATAAGTTCACAAGCACACTGTTTTTGTTAGAAAAAAGGAAGCATCATCAAACATGTTTGTCATGGCAGTTTTACAAAGGCACATTCTGTTTAAACATTGTAAATACATTCTTCTGTTCCTTTGAAATGATGCAATTTTCAGACATTTCAGATCACTGATCAAGAAGCATGCTATGCTAAAAATATTTGACATTTACTGACTTCATGCAGAAGACTCTGAAAAGCACTTGTGACACTTGGTATGTAGCAAAATTTTGGTTCTTTGGGACACTTTGGCTGGAATGGTAATTTTAACTGTAATACTTTGCTATAAAAAAGCAATTTGGCATTTGCATCTTCTTTTACATGTCTTGTTTTTGTTTCTTTTGTATTAAAAAAAAGTCATGCTTGAACAAGTGAAATAAAACATTTTTGGACCTCTTGGGGAACAGAAGAGCAAATGCATGGAGAAGGGTGGATGTCTCTTTAGCTTGTTGCAAAGGAATGAAAGCAGATCAACTCAGTGAGCTACACAGCAGCCAGATTCCTCATGTTTGTGCAGAAGAGACATTCGAGAGAAAGTTTTGGAACAATTTTTGCACTGGTATTTCTTCACATCCGAATGGGTCTGCAGGTGGGCCCTCAAGTTGGACCTGTCTGCAAATGCTCTGTTGCAATGAGGGCATGAAAAAGGCTTCTCTCCTGGAAAGAAGGAAGGAAGGAAGGAAGGAAGGAAGGAATTTAATCATTTGAATGCTACAAGAACGAAACTGTATATTAAGCGGGTGAACTGTTAGCACAGCGGAAGAAGGAGATGGGTGGATTCTAAATGTCATTAAAGGTTCTGTTCTTTACACTGTGGGCAACTCAGAGCTTGCAGAGAATCATGGTGCATTGAATGACAAGCCACTAACATATTCTACTTCAGCAGGTGCAGCCAGCACCCTGAAGGTTGGGCTCCACCCAATATTTCCATATGTTTCCTCCATTCATTTACTGTATCCTGTGCAACGCCTTCTGCTGCCCAAGGCTGTGATTTGTATGCCGTTGATGTGAATGGCAGAGGTCCCATCAGATTTAGCACTCTGCTTTTGTGAAACCAACATATAGCTTCATATATGTGACTTGAACAGTCCCATGAAGGAACATTATGGGTAAAAGTTTGCATTAATGAACAAATCACTGATATTCACTGACAGTGAATGCTGTTTGTCCATAGTTCGAACTCATGTAATTTACTGCGGACTTCAATTTGCTTGCATAGATATACAGCGAAATCCTCTCTGGAAATTCCCTCAGACTGTGCTTGGCGGACCCTGCTGCCATGTAAGTATGCACTGCATTATGCCTTGGGGAGTTTAGAGTTGTTGAAGACAATCCGAGATAAACAGGAGTTATTTCTGTATAAACTGGACCAGTGAGTATTCTGTCTTAGAACTAGTTGTGCTGTTCATATATCCACAATAATATAAGACTTAAGGTCAGTGAGACTTAATCCCAGCAAATAATGGTTAGGATCCCTGTTTAGGCTGCAGTCCTAAATCAGAAACAACTGCAGTCTTAAATCTCATTTATCTGGAAGCCGCTACACTAGTGTCATCTAATGTAACTTTTTTAAAAAGTAAAGATGTTTACGTTCGGGACCAAAACAATTCTTCTAATTTATATTATTTTAAGGCCGAGTAATTGGTTTTACCATAACTCATTTCCAAATAATGTTCAAGGAAAAAACTGCATTCTGTGTCCATATGCTGACTAATGGGGTTTACTGTACGCACTGCCTGGGCACAACTCTTGACTGTGCAGATTCTTGTTGGAAACTTGATCTGTTTGCCTCTATGTGTCTGTTTCTTTCCTCTTACCCCTGCATGGAGTCATGTTCCAAGGCATTTTTATGGCCAGCTGGATCCCAGTCTTTTGACACCATGCTGAAGAAAACTTCAGAGAAGCTAAAAGGTGTCATGGCAGGACAAAATCTGGCCCACTCACATAAGAAAGTTTTTAAAAAGGGTGGTGGTGGTGGAAAATGCCCATTGAATATCTAAAGACCAAACTGAAATTAATGTCTATGTTCATGCAACTAACGGAAGAAGATCAAAGGAGCAATCAATGAGATACAAAAGAAAACCAACACAAAGAATGGTTGGACAGCTACATAAGACATGTGTGTAAAACCATATTTCTCTCTTACCAGTATGAGTCCGGATATGTCCCTGAAGTAACCACGGTCTAGAGAAAGCCTTGCCACAAATCTTGCAGACACAAGGTAGTGTGTGGGTCCTGATATGCATCTTTAGAGCTCCCAGGCTGACGTATTCCTTATCACAGTATTTACAGCTGAAGGATTTCCTCGACTGGGCATCACAGTGCAACTGCTTATGTTTGGCAAGTCCAGAGAAAGTTGAATAGGTCTTGTTGCATAAGCTACACTGGAATTTTTCAGCTTCAATTGCATGGGGATGGGGAAGCTTGGGCTGGATTCTTTCCTCTTCGTCGCTAATGGGGCTTTCTGAGCCACTGTGATCCTTGGACGAAGTGTCAGAATGGGGTGGTGGGCTGACTCTTCCCAAAGATGAAGGATATCCAGAAAGAGGAGAAAGATCACTGGGTAAGGGGGAAGGCAACAGCCCAGTTGTAGTCCAGACTGTGAGGGGATTGTATGCAACTGAACTCAGGATTTCTGGTTGTGGAATTATCGGCATTGGGTAGCTCTCATAAAGGTATGGGGAGATTATCACTGGAAAGAAGACAAAGAGAGGAAAACCATTAGAAAACGAAGGGGATAATAGCAATTCAACCCAGACTTACCCAGATGGGAAGTGATGAAATTGTAATGACATTGACAAACATGCACTATTGAAATGTAGAGAGTTCAGTGAATGCAGTCCTCGATATATGCAAGTTTACACTGTGCACCAGAAACTGGGAGGTCCGGTTTGGTCCAAGGCACACTTCTCCCCCAGTTCAGTCAAGAAACCCAGCAGTAAAATCCAGCTTATCCTCCTAGGTTTCCAAAACTTTTAGCAGTTAAGCAAAAAGGTAGAAGTTTCAAACGGTTGGCGCTGACACGTTCGTAAATAGGACGAAAAGAAAGCACTGCCAAGGGGGACGAAAAAGTTTGCTAAGGTGCCCACGCGCACATTCGTGCAAACAGGCAGGGAGGTTTACTTCAAGAACGATCGTTACCCCAAATCAAGCCAAGCTTCCAGTTTCCATGCAGATTTCCCTCTGCCATTACCTGTATGTGTATCCAGTTCACTATAGTTGGGCTTTTTGGACGCGTTGAAATGTTTCTTCACCAAGAAGGACCGTGGCATTTTGAAACGCAAGGACTGCTTCCCCCTTCCCGGATTTCCTCCCGCTGCGGAATAACGGTTTCCAGTTTTTGAGCAGCAGAACAGAGAAGAATCACTGCAGGAACATTGGTCCTCTAGAACATCCCCTCCTCTGTTTGCCCCATGCAGCAAAATTATGTAGTGCAAAGAACTCCTTGAAAAGTGCAGTAAATACCCCACTCATCAGGTGCAAGAGGGGAGGGGTCAGGGGACGCCGTTTCAGCCAATCCGGAATTCGCTCAAGTTCTTTTGACAAACTCAGGCTTCTTTGGGCCGGGGACTTCTCCCGGCTCTTAGCAGGGAGGATCCAATCCCTTGAGTTGCTCAGGACTTGGATCAAGTTTCAACTCCTCCCCCGTGATGGCTGCAAAGAAGGGAGGAAGACGCTCTTCTCCAGCGGCAAGGCAAGGAACGCACTGGAGTCTCTCTGCCTGCTCCTCCCGGGCGAATTCGAGTCGGGGAGGTGGGGGAGGGGGGGGGAGGCGCTGCCGATTGAAGTGGACTTTTTGCATGCACTCCCGGAGCTGCGGAGTGCCGAGAAGCCCAAGATACTTGTTTCAAACGCGCGCGCCTGCTTCCCAGATGTGCGCTAGGGCAAAGGCAGAGGAGAAACGCTTCCCTCGGCGGGGCAAAGAGGAGAGGGTAGAGCGGGCACGTCAAACGATCCGGTTGAAGACGTTAATGAGCGAGGCTTTGCTCTGCCAAGGCGGTGCAGTCTATTTTTGGAATCGCTGAGAAATGTTGCATAGCTTAAGGAAATACCCCGCGCTTGCCTTTTGAATGGCAGAATAGCCCCGATCCAACTCCAAGGTAGCCAAGGACGTGAAAACGAAGATAAGTAATGTTTAAGTTGGATCGGTGCTATTTTGGATGTCTGTTTAAAAATAAAACCAGCAAGACTCAGTTATTCCGGTCTGCATAAGCCTTGTGCTTTGAACCAAAGACTCCATTGTAGGGCATGCTTACTTGGGGGTAAATCTCCTTGAATTCAGCTGGATTTTGATCCTAAGGGAAAGTGCCATGGAGAGCACAGAAGCCCTTTCTATTTTAGAATTTTCTTGCTGCAAGGAATTTTGCATTTCCTTCCTGGAGGAAATTGAATCATTCCTGTAAATGCCCTAGCATAGAATTAAGTATTTGCAGCCCAATGTTCCAGTTAGCTGAGATCCTCTGTGGAATATAGGAAAACTAACTAACCCCACCCCCCATCCCAGCTCTTCTGGCTCAGCTTTTTCCAATTTTGTGCCCTCCAGATGTGTTGGATGTAGGCTTTGGATATCTGGAAGGCACCAGGATAGAGAAGGCAGATCAAGACCTACTTTCCCAAAATATGATGCACTTTACACCTTGGGAACACTTAATTCTTACATGATGCATAATTGGGTTGTTCATAAAATGCTCCCTGCAATTTATATGCAATTTAAACTCTATAAATAGATGCCTATCCTGTTTACAACTGACATTTATTTCTAGGTCCATACTTTTACATTGCCACATTCACCTTAAAATGGCATTTTTGCCTACATTTGTACCACCACAATGTGTGTCAGTTGATCAAGGCATATAAAGTGGAAGTAGAAGGTGTAGGGAAGTTACACTGAGACCACCCCAGCCTCCTTTGCAACAGGTGTTGGAGTGGAGGCATGGAAAAAAAATCTCTGTGGTTCTGTCAAGACTTGTAAGAGCAAAGTGCTTTGTCAAGCTGCATAACTTCTTTATCTGGGAGATGCCGAAACAAGTGCAGCAGTAGAGTTAATCTGCTTTCATGTAGAGATCCAACTGTTAACAGACTCCAAGAGAGTCTTACATTTTTCTTGTTGTTGAAAGAACACCTATGCTGCAGACATTTGATTGGTTTGCTAGCACCAAGCAGGATAGCTATTATTGTTTTTTTACAATGATACAGTGTGGCGTCTCCTTTGATGCAATGAAGTCAAGGAAATAACTAGAGATGCTATCCTAAGCATGTTTTCTTCTAGGTAAATATACATGCAGTTGAAGATATTTTAGGGCATAGCAAACAAACTGGTGCCCTCCAGATGTTTTGGATTATAGCCTTCCCAATCCCTGATCACTGGCTCGGCTGACTGGGATTTAGTCCAAGTAACTGGAGGGTACTAGATTACTTACCTCTGCTTTAGTGGTTCAGCTAATTTCTTTCTGCTTCTAGGCTGCCATTCCTGGATAACAATTGTTAAAATGTTGCTTCATTTCCTGATTCCGTGAAGCCTTCCTTCTGACTACTACTTTCTTTGCCATTGATCTCTTATATTTGATCGTTTCATGCAATTCATTTTTCTGGGCCAAGCTATTCACTGTGAAATGGGAGTATTCCAAAGTAAGGAGCTTCTGGTTCAGTGTTTCTCAACCTCAGCAACTTTAAGGTGTGTGGACTTCAACTCCCAGAATTCCCCAGCCAGCCATGCTGGCTGGGGAATTCTGGGAGTTGAAGTCCACACATTTAATTTACACATTCTTTAAAAGTATGACCAGACTCTTCCCTATTTTTTGCTACCACAGACTAACATGGCTCTCTTCCTACGATGCCAACCATGAGTAGGAATACACTGCATCTTTTTGGCATAGTTGTATACTTGGTGTAAAAAGCACATAGAAGCAAGAACTACTCTGGAGTCCCTTCTGTGTGTAGCATGGTGAGGCAATCGTCTTCCATAATGTAGTTGTGGTTTGTAATAATTTCTCAGCAATATGAACTGAGTTTGTAATGAGTATGAGATCCATACCTGAGTAATGTGGAAGAATGAGGAGATGAGCCATGTGGTACCATCTACCTAGGTTTTTTAGCTACATTTTCTTCCTGTGAATATGCATAGCTTTGAACCATCATGCTTGTTTCCTGAGTATTTGTTGTAGGGTTTTTTTTTTAAACAAGACTTCAATCCTTTCCTGCCCATCATTTAGGAAACAGAAGTTGGGGTGCCTTCTTCCCATATTCCCTTTGTGCTTTGTCCATTCTTTAGTCATTTTCTCAACCTCATGTGATCAGAGAACATTAAGCCAATAGGAAACTTCCCAACTGGATTTTTCCAGAAAATTGACACAGTATCCACCTTCCCCCAGCATTGTCTCGCTAGTAAAAGGGATAGTACTAAATGCTGACACATGCTGTATCTCAGCAGCATGTCTTGATTAACCTAAAGAACAATCATAAGAGCAGTACAGGAAAAACAAGATTTTTAGGAAAAATAGCATGAGGACCATGTTGCATGTGTTTTGTGTGTGAAGCACTGGATAGTCTGATAAAATATAATGTGTAACTCTGTCTCAAGTTGCAGATCAATTTTTTTCATAGAACATAACAACAGGAATTACTTCACAGACTATGTGAAATTCCCCAGTAGACTATCAATAACAGCAAAACAAAGCAAATTCTGCCACGTGGAGTGCCTGAAATGCTTGCCCTTTGCTCAATTTCCACAACTATTTGATTTCCTTGCAGTGCAGAAAATAACATTAACTCTAGCCTTTGTGGGTATCATTCCTAAAATGTGACAATGTTCATGTGTACCAGCTGATGATTAATCAACGTGCGTATGACCCAGAAGACAGAAAGAGCCTTATTCTGTACTGTCTCATGCTAGATGCAGTTGCATCAGGATAAGTGTACTGTGGTGAAGTAGGCCCTTGGGCTTCTCTAGTCAGACTTCTATATAAATCATAAAGTCCTGACATGTCAGGCGAGTGATGGGGGTAGAATGAATGACGTTGGGCAATGGGTGCAAGGCATGTTATTACATGGCATTGGAAGGATATTAGCAGAACGTTGTTAACCTGAGTGAGGTTTTCTGTCAAAAAACTGGGTGAGTCTGTATGAAGACTATATGAGTCAGAGTCAACAGGTGTTTACTGTGAATTTGGAGGGAGAGACTGTTCAGTTGAAGACAGCCAGAGATACTGCTTGTTAGAAGGAAAGAATTGGCCTGAAGAAAAGATCACAATCAAATATAAATTATAGTTAAAAGCAGTGGATCCTTTTGAAAAATAGAGACACGAGTGTTTTTTGTAGATTGCCAGGCCCCTCTTTTAATTCAGAAATCAATTATTGGCACTGTTTCTTAAACAACTGGGATAAACCCATCAATTGCTTTATTGGCACTGTTTCTTAAACAACTGGGATAAACCCATCAATTGCTTTATTGGCAGGCTGACTAATACAGCCATTAACTCTTATTGAAACATTGATCTTATATTGTGGCAACCATGCCTGGCTGAGGATGATGTGAAGTAGCAAGTTTTAGAATGCAGTGAAGATGAACTTCACTCAGAAAGTACAATTTGAAAGGCTTTTCTTGATCCACTGTTCCTAATTACTGATGAAGAAAAGTAGTTGGGTCTTCAAACCCACTCCTAATTCTGGAAGAAGCAGTTCTTCACTTACTGGTTTATTAGTAGATCATTATTTGTCCTGCCTTCTCCAGGGGCTTGAGAAGTCTGGTGAATTGGAAAACGCAAATAAATGATCATGCCAGAGCATATGTCAGTGTCAGCATTGCAAACAGTGGAGCAGATCTAGGAAAAGGATGCCTCTGATAATGGCATCAGGGGTGCGGTGTCCATCTTCTCTTGACACAAAATCGTCATATTGTGTACTCCTAGCTGATGATTTGGAGTGGAGCAAGGAAATTATCAGCAGAAAGTTGTTCAGGGAAAGTGATATACATTTGGGGAAGAAATATCTGACTTCACATTTAGGCAAGTTTCACATTAAGCCATGATGTGCTATAAAGTGTAGTTCATATACAATATGAAGCCACACTAGGATGTATGAGCCATAGTGAAGATTTAAACTAAATTATGGTTCATTTATAATAGTAAACCATAAATGATGGTTTAAAAAACAGCGGTAGTATTGATGGATTGGGCTGTCAAAACAATATAGAC
This sequence comes from Liasis olivaceus, assembly GCA_030867105.1. Lineage (NCBI taxonomy): Eukaryota > Metazoa > Chordata > Lepidosauria > Squamata > Pythonidae > Liasis > Liasis olivaceus. Next base: position 40,650,558 of record CM061350.1, on the reverse strand, counting down.
AAATGCATAATAATATGGTGTATTATGTATGTATTATTAATATGGTATATATTATGAGTATGCATGAGGAGGCGGCAATATTTTACTATTCTAGTGATAGAGCATTATTTATTTTATTTTAATAACCCAGTGTATTTATATATGGGGAACAAATTAAGATTCTGATGAAAGAAAAATTACAAACTGTACAACCTTATCTGTGACAACTCAGAAATGACACTTATTGAATTTAATGGGACTTACTACCAATCAAGTGTGTATATAATTACAGTCTGGACTCAGTTCAATGTCAAATTATTTAAATACGCATTGAGTAGGGAGATAAAAGTATGGCTGAACAAGGCAATTGATCTATTGTTCGGGTCTATGTATGGGTGAATGAGATTCAAATAAAATAATACACAGCATGATACATCTCAAATCATTGGATGAGTTATGCATTATTAATTTTCCATAGAAGACTTAGAACCTTTGAATATTTCTGGAAAGGAGCTAATGTAGTACTAGCAGGGAACTAGACCCTAGGTGGTGGCCAAAAGAGACTTCTGCATCTGTTTTCAGCTGCTTAGTGGCAGTCAAGATCTGATACCAGTTTATAAAGAATCAGAATTAAAGGAAGTACATATGCAACCAATAATGTTGAAGAAATCACTTATTTCAGTTATGCTGGATAGGAATTCTAGGAGTTGTAATCCCAACACATCTGGAGGACAGGATTGGAGAAGACTGTTCTTTCAGTTCAATCACCAATTTTCAAAGCAGCCAAAAGTCTTGACTACAATCTATCTTAAAATCATGAAATAAGGATGTGAATAGAATGCCTTAGAATAACAAATTCTCCTGGCCTTCTGGAGGAGGCATTTGAAGACCTGGCTCTGCCATCTGGCCTGGGGTGGGAAGGGAAGACATCAAGTGTGGGGTTGGCTAGCCTCTTAGAGGCCTGGCGTTTGCTGTTCTGAACCATTGGCCTCCTAGACTCTTTCCTTCTTTTTTTAGTAATTGTCTGTATAGGTTTTTAATTGCATATTTATTTATTGTTTTTAATGAGTTGTGAGCTGCCCAGGGTCCCCCATTGGGAGGTGATGGGGGGATAAATTTAATAAATAAATAAATAAATATTCCTTTTCATTTTATTTTTCTCATAAAACTGAGCACAGAATTACACATTCAGTAAACTCCATCTAGAAGTCCTATGTCATCAAGGGACTTTCACCACCTTTCCCCTCTGTGAACCTGCCTGGCTCCTAAGATCAGCAGAAGAGGCTTTTCAAAAGGTGGTCTCATTGACAGAAGCTCATACATTGGAGAAAGCATTCTTTTGAATGGCTCCCAGGTTAAGGAAGGTTCTCCACAGAAAGGTGTGCTTGGAGCCCGCTCTCCCAATATTTAAGAAAATGGGCAAAAACCCATCTCTTCCACTAAGCCTTTGATTATTAACTATTTCTTTTAACTCCTGACTTTAAATTCTGGATTTAATTTTTGGTTTTGATTTTAATTTCATCATTTTTAGTATCAGTGTTATTTTTAATTCTATATTTTTTTAATGTTAATAAACTTCTCTGAGTGTTATGTAAACAGAAAGGCAAGATATAAATTCAGTAATAAGTAAAAAATGGAAATCAAACTTAAGTTAGTCACATAATGTTGTTAGGATTTTATTGAAACTGCTTTTGTGTGGAAGCATAGATATCAGTGATGATGTCATTGTAGGCTTGCTTTGGTTGAACTACAAACCTATATAAATTTACATGGGAGTATAACTGAAATCAGTGGGATTTACTTTTAAAGACATATGAATAAGAAGAACTGCTAGTAGTTACAAAAAGAAACCAAATACAATAGACTAAAAAAAATAGATGCATTGTTAGCAATGTGTAGAAATAATATTTATTAAATATATTATCTTAATACATCTTATTCAGATTTATACCTTCTAAATTTCCAAGGGCATTCTACAAATATACTCTGAAAAAAAGTGACATTATACTGTTTTAAAATTTTAGCTACCTAAACTGTGAAAAAATAAAAGATACTTAAATAGTACTACCTCTGCAAAGTTCTATAATGATTCAAGTTTCATTATAGAACCTACACATATACATACACAAAACATAATTTAAAAAAAATTAATGTGGAAACTGGAGGTAGTAAGAGCTTGGATGGGAGAATTATCCTACCTTTATATGCCAAAGAATAGACTTTGTGTTTTAAAAAAATGCAATAAATACTGGTCTCCAATTCAATTTTTGAAGTATTTCCAGACATTTTAGCCTACTAGTTAAACTGGAGTATTAAACAGGCATTGGTTACTGATTGGAGATGTCTGAGGTAACATGTTAAACTACATGCAGTCATTCCAAATTATAGCCAGTGATAAGACTTTAATGCTAGGATCCCATCAGCAGAAAAGGAGTACCTTCTGACTGAACATATTCTGAAGTAAGTGAAGTAATCCACATTATCATTTAAAGGAGGAGAGCACATAGCTCAGGATGTAAAACTTCTTGAGGGCACCATAGATTATAACACTATGAAATATCACTGTCAAATGCCCCTTATTCTCAAGGCTTGTTTATTATTCTGAACTTCTAATGTCCTTTGTTCTTCATTTCAGTGTAAAATCAGATGTTGATCGTAATTAAGACAAAAGATTCCCTATTACTGAAATGTTGACTTCAGAACAAATTTCCAAAGTTTTTTTTTTTCCTGTAGGCACTTTCCCTTCCTTAATGGAATACAGGAATGGGCCTTTCTTTAATTCAGTCTCAGCAGGTAACAACATTTGCCTGACTTTTCCTGGGTCAAGTTATATTTGGATGGGAGACCACCAGGGAATATTGGGTGTCTGCAGGGGTCTCTTTCTTTCTCTGTGTGCATGTCAAAAATGAATGTGTGTAAAAAAGGGATGGACTTTGATCATGTAGCTGTGATTGCCATTTTGATTTTTTTGACCCTTCTCCTGTAGATGCTCCTGATGGGGTTATAGCTAGATTGGAAGATTCAATTCTGGTTAGTGCTTGGATGACTGATCACCAGGGAATATTAGGACTCTAGCTAAGCTGGAAGTTGCAAAGCATCCTTAAATGAGCTGAAGCTGACACCACCTTTACACAGTACAAAGTTAAACATGACATTTTTCTACAAATTTGAACACATACTGTTTATGTGCAGTTGTTTACAGGATCAAAATAAGAAAACTATGAATATGGCAGATACAAAAGTCTGGATATCTTTTCAGTCTGTACTTTCTAATATCTCCTTTGGTAGAAATAACAGCTTCCAAATGTTTCCTATAGCTAGCTAAGAGTCTTTTCTTTGGATCCCCCCGCCCCCACTCTTCCTTGCAGAACTCTTCTAGCTCAGAAATATTCTTAAGTCTCCTTGCATGCACTGCATGTTTGAGATCTCACCACAGATTTTCAATAATATTGAAGTCTGGGAACCGTGATGCCCATTCTAAAGCATCTTTCTTTCTTGTAACCTTTCTTAACCTTTCTTTCTTGGAGGTATGTTTCAGATTATCTTTTTGATATATCTAATATCTTGGTCTATGCTTTATAGGGATGGAGAAACTAGGGAGCTCCATATGTTGCTGAAGTACAGTTCCCAGGAGCTCAGCCAGCATGGTCAATGGTGAGGAATATTGGGAGTTATAGTTCTTTATTGTTCAGATGCTCAGTTTCTACTTCCTTGTTTTAATGTTTGAAACTGCTTTAGCTCTGAGATCTTACGGCTTACCAGAACTTGGCTGACTACTAGTTGACAGCAGAGAGTTAGCATTATGTATCTCTTTCCTAGTATCTAATGGTCTTCTGAATTTTTGCAGTTAAGATCTGGTAGCCCTCCTGGATCTAAATGCACAGAAAGGCCATTTCTATGACAGCACTACAATCCCTCTGTATCTCATTACTGTCAAAACAGAGGATTCTATCAGGCATCACAGTGGGAATGTCTGGGTCTGGGGTTGATTTCCTAATATTGTGAGTTACAAGTTAAAGTGGGACTGTTAAAGTTAAATGCATAAATACTTGTTATGTATTTAACCCTTGTGCTAACATACCCATTGAGATACCTTGTTGGATTCCTCTGGGCAGGAAGAACTATGAGTTGGCTTTCCATTGCAGTTTAAGCAATTTAAGAGCATGAATAAAACAGTACGTAAAATTTATATAATGCTGCATCATTGTTTTTTATTCTAGAGTAAGTGCTTGATAATCCAATCTGGATCATGTAGTAAGGGAACTTAATATTTCTCCTAGCTCTGGTAACCTGGTAAAAGGGAATCCTTCCCCTCAATCTCATGGCACCCATGTATATGAGTCTGGAATACAAATAAAGCAGATGGATCTAACCACCGTGCCCTTATATTACAGTAACTTTTAGGAAGAGAAGTGCATCATGCTGGGAATGTTAAAGACTTTTTTCATTCTAGCTGTAGCCTTCCTAAACGTACTTTTGTAACAGTGAATCCTGCTGGCTTTATTTAATTCTGACTTGTTGTTTGCCCCTACTCAGTGGCTTACTGCTTCTTGTTGTCTCCTGGATTTTGTCTTTCGCTTCCGATGTGCTCTTTGGTCCTGAACAAAGACTTTGCCCCAATGATCCTGAGCTTCTGTCTGCACACAGCTGCATGTGATGTAGGTACTTTATATCAAAGCTCATGGGCAGCTGGCTCAGGAATTCTGGGAGTTGAAGTCCACACATCTTAAAGTTGCCAAGTTTGAAAAACACTGATTGAAATCTAAGAATCTCACAAGTTCTCTTATCAATAAGGTAAACTAGCTTAATGTCTGACCATTCAGAGTAAGCTGAACTACTTCCAAAGCTTCCTAAACTATGATCTTTAAAAAATCTCCAAGGGAACACAGGCCTATTCCTACTGAGAAGTCACCAAGAAAGCTTTTTAAAATCCAGTGAATCCCTCTGGCTCTAATGGATACTGAAAACAGCACAGCTTTACAAATCCCTCCCTTCCCCATATTAATTTTTAACTTAAATTTACTTACAATTGTATTTAGCCAGCTTCAAAAAGGGCAGACGTAAAAACTGTCAGCATTAGTTGGACAACAGATTTTTTAAAGTAAGCAATGAGCCAAATGTCTTCTCTAATTGATACTGGAGAATTATAAAATAATGCAGTTAAATTCTGCTGTACTGCTCCATGTTGCATACATCTGGACCTAAAAACCAGTTGACAGATTTATTGTGGAAGGATGAATCAGCTGGATTGAATTTTATGCATCATATTGATTTTTGTTAATCATTTCATGTCAGTGCAATTCTTCCCCAGAAAGATCTTGAAAAGGGTTCCTACAGAGTGAAATAGGCATTTGAATCATTATTCTACAGTTGGGAAGAGACACCTGCTGGACAATCCATGCTGCATGCACCAGTCTCAATTGTTCTTCATAGAATAGTTTTTGCTTTAGTCAAAAAGAGATGTGTTATGCCACCAAGTGGTCAGTCACAGAATGTCATTTAGAATGAGCCTCAGATTTAAAGTACTGCCAATCCCCTAATTACTTAAATGAGGAACCATCGTGATGAAATAACTGTTGTTCTGAGAAACAATTGTATTGATTTAGTAAAGTAATGTAATTTCTGGACAACTAAGATTCCTTTTTTCGTTAGTGAAGTTTTTATAATCCTATTTAGGATTACAGTATTTGGCTCTCAAGTTAATTCTCACACCTTTATTTATTATCAAAGTAAGAGCCAGAAAACCTGGCTGAAATTTTAATGTAGGCATTTATTACTTGTATACTGTCAATAAGAGCACAGCCATGGATTGGATCATACTTGGATCATCAGTGTAAATTAGCATCTTTAATTATATTGACGTTTCCCATTTGTAAATTCTGAGTTAGACATTCATTTGGCAGGTCTTCTTGGAATTGAAATCTGATTATTGATTATTATGTCTAATTATTCTAATGGGTCTCTAAACTGAACAGTTTGAATAATTTATCTCCATGATTTGTAGAACTGGAAAAAGGAGGCAACTAATACAAACTACAGAAAATAAAAGAATAAAAGGAAAAAATAGTGCAGAGAAAGAAAGAAAAAATAGAAAGAGAAAAATGGAAAAGAAAGAAAAAGTAAGAATATAGCAAAGGGAAAAAAAAAAGAAATAGGTAAAGAAACAGCTTCCCCCTTCATCACAAGTATAAACAATTTTAACAACTTATCACCTTCTCTTAAAACAGTGTTGTCCAAACTTGGCCACTTTGAGTGGACTTCAACTCCCAGAATTCCCCAGCCAACATGGCTGGCTGGGGAATTCTGGGAGTTGAAGTCCACTCAAAGTGGCCAAGTTTGGACAACACTGTCTTAAAATGTAACAATCTCTATCCCATATCTCATTTTTTATCTATAAACAGATACTTAAAACCTCATCATTCAGTCCTGGTCAGCAAAAGTCCATTAACGGTTACCAGAACTAACAACATATCTATTTTAGCCCTGATCAAATAAACCCACTTTATATTCTTTTCTTTTACTTTTAACAATCTTGATCTTTATTCCCTTCAAATAATGTCCTAGAGCTTGTTTTCTTTTCATTTTTTCTTTGTCCCTCTCACAAAACCTTGCAAAAGTAAAATTTGTAGATCCAACATAAGAATGTTATCCAAGTTGCTCTTTTGGTTTGTCATTTGTATATCACTTTTAATATGAAGACATCAGCTGCTTTCATTTGTTAATCCAGTGTAGCATCTTTTTCTATATCATTCTTATAGCTTGTCATTTTTAAATCCACTTTCAGATCAGTCTCAGTCTTGTCTGGTAAAACTTGTCCCTCTCCCATAACATCTTTTAAACACAGTCTATAATGGCAGACACTCTTAAAATTAACTTCTGGGTCCATTGCTCAAAAATATCCTCCAATACATCCACCATTAAAGTATTTTGCTCCATTCTGTGTTAGTGAGTAAAATTTAAGTGTTCTTCCCCTTTAATTGTAATCTTTAATTCCTTCTGGTTCCTTCTAATGTCCAACATTTAAATTTCTATCCCATCGTGTTTTCTTTTAAGAATTCAAAACAGCAGCATTTTCCCACGGGAAGGATTCTTATGGTTAATTTCAAAATCTTATTTCAAATCCATCTGGACCCTTAGTCTATTTATACCTTTCCAAAATCAATGTTCTAATCACTCTTGATGTTTATTCCAAAAAAAAGTTGTTGTTTTTAATGTCCTTAAACTTCTCTTTAAAACTTCATTCACTAAAGATTAAAGTAAACTCACCTGGTGTGTGTTATCAGATTTGACAATTGGAAGGTTCTTACTAGTTGAAAAGCAGTTAAGAAGCAGCTTCCAAAAGTGATTAAGAAATGAGGTTTGGCAGAACTTTGTGTCTATAAGGCTACATTGCAGCAGTGAGCTTGGTGGAAATCCCCTGACTCCCAGCCACTCAGCTCATGAGGCAACTGCAGAAAACTCAGTTCCTGCGGTTTACTTGTGAGGAGCAGCTATCTGGCGTGCAGGTGGGTGATCTCACCTTTATCTCTCCTTCATCTGGAGAGACTCGGCCAGCCAGAAAACTTTGCCTGGTCGCCGATCTCACCACAATGTCATCTCCACTCCTTCGGAGATGTCTAGTTCGCCATTGAATCCTCACCGGAAGTCTGACAAGAATTTATTTCCAAGCCAAAGTTCAGTGAGGCTGCGAGCGATTTCCTACAAGCAGGACTGGGTACCTGGCTGGGCCAATTTAACATATTTTCCTGTCTGAAGATAAGGACAAGGCAGCCATCCAGTCTGACACTTTATTTTGCATCACAGCATATACTTATGCCAGATAAAATATTCATGTTTCCACATTGAAAATGAAGATGAATGCCTCAGTCAAAAAATTATTCTTTGGTGACTTGGGGTACCGCTTTGAAATAATGAAGTGATTTGGGCATATTATATCAAAATGGAAAATAGCTACTATTGCAGCTTATTTTTAGAAGGTGAAATGCTTGGATGGCACGAAGCACCAGAAATTATAGCAATAAGGCCATTAGAACCTGGTTATTACAGCAAACATTGACAACTGGGACTTTGCAATACTGTTTCTTCTGATAACAGAGCCCCCCCCCACCAAGTGATAGATGTTCCTGATATTGTATTTATTGTTGTATTTGATGTTGATTTGCTTTGATATTATTTTGTTATTTTATGTTTTAGCCCAATTTATGTATATTGTGTTGTATGCCACTGAGAGCTGTTCATGACTGGAGCGTCTATAAATCCAGTAAATTAAATAATTAAATAAAATGGCTTTGGGATGTTGTATTCCTTTAACCATGCTACACAGTTCTTGGATAATTATTATGCATTTGTTAAACTCAAATCATTTTCTGAAATACAATGGCTGGAATCTACAGATTAAATATTAAAAAAAATCATGATTATAAATGGATGATATAACTAATACCTTTTAAATCAAATGCTTACATTTTTCACAAAAAATGTACAAAATGATGTGAAGATACAAGGTTTGCTGAATAAATGCGCCTCTGGTAAGCACTTGGATACAGAATAAAAGGAAATTATAACCACAACAGAAATAGAATGGCTGTTGGCATGACGCCCAAAGCAACCATTCAATGTGAAGTATTTTTGAATTACTTTTCAAACACTTTTTTTGTATCTATGCTTCTCCAGGCATCAGACTCAGTAGTAATCTTGACCGGATCAGAAAGAAAAATGGCACCATTCTTTGAGTCAGGAATAACTTCAGGTCCAATAATATCTACAAGCACTTGAAAGTTGTGGTAGACTAAGTATTGCTTCTCACTTTGTCTTTCCACAGAGAAACCAGTTACTTTAGCAAGATGGGGGTGATTGGCCAGCTTAAAAAAAAGCTTCCCATTGACTTAAGCGTCTGTTTAAACAAGCTGTGAATACTGTTTTGGCCACTGAGCTGTCAATAGAGAAAATAATCCAATCCTGTTCTAGCAATTGTCAGTGGTGAGAGAAACCAAGACAAGGATTTCAGAAACCCACTCCAAATGCAGATTGAAAGAATGGCTGTGTAATTGGCTATGACTCATTGCTTCTGATCTTCTTGAAGATGCCATTGCTAATTCCATGGAAGTGCATCAATGGAAGCCATACATTGAGGTAACATTAGAGTAATTGGAGGCTTCTTTTTCTATTGCACTTTTAGCTGTTTCTGTTAATTCCTTCTCTTTTTCAATTTTTCTGTTCTAATTTAGTTTGTTGTAGTTTTTATTCTTTCTAAAAACTTTTAATAAATGTGTGTGTGTGTGTGTGTGTGTGTAGTAACCGGAGGCTTGTATTAGAAATGAAAATGGTTGACTTCATATGTATCATGTCCATTCCCCTTTTAATTTGCTTCTTGTATCTTGCTGCATTTGGACAACATAGCTACATGCATTTTTAAAAACTTTCGGATGCAGTGGGAATTAAATATTGCGTGTTACAGTCAAACGGTTCTTAAAACCATGTCAGAGTTGTACTAAACTATGAATAATGGGGATGTATTTAAAATGGCTTAAAGGGAAATAATGCTAAATTGCATGATCTGTGAAGAGATTTTAGAGCTGCCTGCCACTAGTCCATTCTTATCCATCCTAGTGCCCTCCAGATATGTTATTTGATAACACCCAGAGTTCCCAGCCAGCATGTAATGAGGCAGAAAGCAAATGGTCACACAACATTGCCAAGAATTCAGGGAAGATTTTGCATAATTTTGTGCATAATATTCCAGCTGTAGGCCTTGCCAGATCATTAGTGCTGCTGCCAATCATGTGTTTGAAGAGCAGAGGCAAACATAGAGCATCTGTTTGGAATTCCCTTCCTTGTTCCCCTCTTGAATGCTCTGATTAAGATGTCTGCTCTGTTCCATTCTGACTCAGTTTCACACATTAATCCTCATGGCGCTAGGGATGCACAGTCACCCTGGCGTATTTTTATGGAAACAACTGGTCTGGTATTCAGTCCTTGAGTTTCATTCTGCCAAGTCAGTTCACTTCTAAAAACAGTTAGAAATTTTGCTGGTTTGGATATGACAAACAAATAAGCATAAGTGCCTGCAAGAGGGATTTGGACAAATAATGAAATGTGCATCATGATGTCACAATGCAAACCCTATAACTTCAGTGGTTGCATCAGACATGTGTAAGGGCAGGGTTTGTGTTCTGACATCGCCAGGTGTATCCCATGGTGATTTTTAATCATCGTGTGGTTTTTAATATTTTTATACTTTTTAAATGTATTTATTGATTATTTTCAAGCCTGTTGTATGCCACCTAGAGTCACTTGGAAAAAGTGAGATGGGTGGCTAATAAATGGTGCAAATAAATATATAAATATTTTTTTTTTTTAAATGACAATCCTAATCACAGTTGCAGACACGGATGCAACTAAATTCTTATCATTACAATCTCAATATACAATCTGTCATTTGGCAGAGTTTTGCTCAGGGTGGCAGCAAAGAGTGAGGAGGCACTCTTTACAATATTTCTTTGGCAGCAACCTGTGCCTCCCAAAAAGCTGTTTTGGAGAACCGCAGTATCATCTACAATAGCATCAAAAGCCAACAGAAAAGGAGAGATAGGCAGAGATTGTCCGGTCGCACCTTATCCTGTTGTCAATCATTGTCTGTCATAATTGGTATGATAGACTCTTTCAAGAAGTGGCTCTACAATCGAATAAAGCAGTGCTTATGACATGAGATACTAATTTAGAAGCTACATGGAATTCGTTTCTTAGTGCCCTGCCTAATTTGCCATATCCACTATAAATTACTATAGTTTCCAAATCTGGCATTTTTTAAAAACAGAACTCTTAACATTCAAGAAGATCAGGCAAATGTTCATACTTAGGGGGATAGTCTGTAATGTCACTAGCTCATTTTTGTATGGACACATTAAATAAACCTTTAAGGTGTTTTTAAAATACTGTAGATGTCATTTCTATTAAATGCCCATTCTCATAGTTGTGTCAGCTCATGTAACTGTGATTAGGGTTGTCATTAAAAAAAAAAAAACTAGCTGTGCTGGTTTGCTTTTGGAGAGCAGTCTGGCAGGTATAAAGACTTAGCTCATGAATTCCAGTCTTTCCCCCAAAACCACAGGCAGAAAACTTAGTACATTTCTTCTTTTAATGCCACACTCAGTTTGAGGGTACCAAAACAGGATAATAAACAACAAGGCTGTCCTAAATTGTGAACATTGTGTACACATCACCCTCCAAATGTATTGCCTTTTGTATAATATTTCTCCCCTTGCCTCTGAAGAAGGATTTGTTTGCTTTCCATATGTTGCTCAAATAGACAAGATTACTTTTTCATGCACAGGAATATCTTACTCTATTAGTATCTCATGATCTGTATCAAAAGGACCTGAAACTGTTTTTCTCTAATGTTTATGCAGTTGAACGCTCCTAGAAAATGTGTAAGTACCTTAGTATTTCAGGAAGAACAACATCCAAAGCAATAAATGATGTAATATATAAAGGAAATTGTGGCTTCAGTCTTTTAAAAGTATAATAGTAACATATAATTGCTTTTGTCATAATGTAACATAAATTTAATCATGCTTAAGGCTATTGAAGTTAGATATTAACTGTGGTTCAGAGAGCTGTACTATCTTAAATGCTGGCATGAAGAGATGATCATTTGTGATCAGTAATTATAATCAGGATGTGCGACCTGGTTGGGATGAATGTGGGTCTTTAGATAATTAATAGACCTATATGAACTTGATCAAGACCATTTGGTTTTTATAAGCTGGGAGAACTATTTGCTGAGTAAAATATTGGATATTAAGATTGTTTTCAGAGGACTTGCTTTGCGTGTATGACATGGTGAGGCATAGGAGAGAAATGGTCTGGCTCAGGAACTTACACGATCATAGAATTTAAAATGAACACTTTACAATAAGTCAAATCACCCAGTTCCACATATTGAATGTCCACAGTATCCCATGTACCCCTTGCAATAGACTTAGTGAAAGTTATCTGTCTAACTAAGCTAGTTTTATATAGTTGGTGTATTAGCTGATAAAATATGCTTGAAGCCATAGTAATTTCTTGATCCTCTAATGACAATGCTGTATTAGAAAGCATCACTTTATTATGGAATTGATCTTTTAGAGGGAATATAATAAACCTGTCTAGAACAGACTGAATGCTGTTTGCCTAAATGAATGAACCATCATCCAATAATTCCTCTCCCTTGTCCAGGTTGAGTTTTAATTTGTATAGCCCTAACATACATGTCCCCCCTCCCCCCAACAAAAGATGAGAGAGACCGAGAGAGAGAGGGAGAGAGAGAGGCTTATCTGTATATTCAGTGGCATCTGTAGTTCTTGATGCTTTTGTCAGGCTGATGAAAGCAGCGCTGCAGCGTCGCACGGCAAGCTCCATCCCTTTCGGGGCATGAATTTGACATTCTGATACAAATATAAAAGGGGTGAGCTAGCAATGCTATGCCACAATACTACTTTAATCAGCCTGACTTCCCTGCAGATGCTGCTGTGCATCCTCAGATCAAATTTCTAGACAACCTCTATCAGAACTTTAATGTAGATGTTAAACAATATGGATGGATGGATGGATGGATGGATGGATGGATGGATGGAAGGAAGGAAGGAAGGAAGGAAGGAAGGAAGGAAGGAAGGATCGATCAGGATAGGGAAACCCTGCCAGAATAACATTTCAGCTTCTTTGCTTCGTTCTCAGTAATGCAAATCAAGAGGGTTGTCACCCACAATTAAAACATGTATTTTTACACAGGCCAGAACACCATCATTATAGGCCAAAAGTTGATATGGTAAAATGACCAGAAAAATTTCCTGTGGAGAGATGAACAGAAGAAGGAAAAAATGTATTTACCAAAGGATAAGGCACTTCCCATGATAAAAAGTGGTCAGATGTTTTAGTACTGAAGAGTGAGGAGGGGGTAGGGAGTAGCAAAGGGTGAACCATAAATTGAATGTGCAGCAAAGTACAAATGTATAATATTTATTATTATAAAAAACACCTCATTATTACACTTTCTTCAGAACTTACAAATACTCAAACGAAATGTGGTCTTCATTTTAAAAATAAGATTCCTGCTATGATTTACCAGCAATTTCTATACATGTGTGTGGAAAGTGATATTAAAATAATATAAATGATTTATTAAGGCCCATCTTCATTAGTTATTTTGGAACTCAACATACATACATTATTTGAGTATTACTTTAAAATTCCCTTTATTAGCTATATATGTGCAGTTGTATTGTTCATAAAGGAATAAAAAGTAGTAACAATTCTAGACTCTCTGTGGGCTCTGTAACCAGCATGATAGTCCCACGAAGCCTGGCTTTGCCTCGTATACTCTCTGCAAAAGTTCTGCCTTGTTTTGTGAGCATTCTCATTGCTTGCTGTCCCCCTCCTGAGCTGCCCAGTGATCCCTCCAGCTGACTGGGGGGTGGGATGGGGAGGAAAATGGTAGCCTTGTGATCTTAGTTCTTCCCCCAACTATACTTCTATTTTGCTGCAGGGAAAAGTGAAAGCAAATGTCAAAACCTCAAGTGGCCACTATGTGTGGGACCAGCAAAGCAGCCTAAAAAATGAATGAGAAAGATAGGGAAATGGTATAAAGGCACAAGAGAGCCAATTTGGTGTACTGGTTAAGGCATCAGGCTAGAAACTGGGGGACTATGAGTTCTAGTCACACCTTAGGCACAAAGCCAACTGGGTCACCTTGGGCCACTCACTCTCGCTCAGCCCTAGGAAGGAGGCAACGGCAAACCACTTCCAAAAAAATGGTCTGCCCTGCAGCTCCTGAGGAAAGGATGCAAAACTGTTGTTGCATTCTTTTCTCTGGAGCAGCAGCTAAGCCAGTGCTTCACCACCTTGACAAGTCTAAGATGTATGGACTTCAACTCCCAGAATTCCTCAGCCAGCCGAGGTTGAGAAACACTGAGCCAAATATACAGCCAAAGAACCCTGCAAGCTGCATGGGATTATGGGGAATGAGGGGCACAGCTAAAGTCTCAGATTGGGGGAGCCCTTGTGTATGGAAAGTGCTTTGTTACAGCTTTGTTACATTAGAGTTATCAGAATTTCAGCTTCTTCTACTTTCTATCATAGTTTTTTGTATTTAGGTCTGAATTCATCTATCAGTGGAGGGGAGATACATTTTGAAAGATAAGTGAAAAGTGACTATACATGCTTGAGGAATTTACCCAGAGATCATTACAGACTGCAAAGATTATCATGAACATGTCTTCTTTCAAAAATGTAAGCACTGAAAAAATGCTTCCCATAGTTTATGAATCTTATTCTAACCATGCTTCCCATTCTAAGTTTCTTTCTTACCAGGAATCATGGTAGATGATACCCAAAACAGGAAAAATGGTAAATCCTGATCAGGTTTAGAAGTCTTCTCCTAGAGAAAGAAATAGTCACAGATTTGCTGTTCCTCAAGACACAAAACTAGTAATCTGAATTTTGGGACTGGTCTACTGATCGTCTTGGACAGCTGCTGGAATGCTTCCATTTTATAACTGCTGCCAATATTCTCAACATCTCCTTTCTATTTTGAAGGACTGAACAGAGGAAAAACAATCTGTCCTAGTTTTGTAATAAACATATTCTCCTTGCTCAAAGGGCAGTGCAGTCAGAAGAAACAGAGCACTATGCTTCAGCCTGGGAAATAATGATTCACTGCAGAAATTTATGAATGTCAAGTAACTAAATTCAAGTCTGTCTTGAATTTAGGCAATGGCATATGTTTGCCAGCTGACCCTTTGAAAAAGCATCTTCAGCTGAATTCTAAGAGGAACACCTGTATTGTAGGTTTATATGAATGTAAAAATGTAAGAACATGCCGAAGCACACCATGATAAACAGCAAGATACAAAGGCTAAAAGCAGGGGGTAAGGTCAAAAGTCCTCTCCTAGTGTATTTCTGAATGATTGGTATTCAGAGGCACATGGTATCTGATCCTGAAGGTAGTATATACTGTAACAATCATGTCTAATAGTCATTGATAGCTTTACTGTATCCCTACCAATTTGTTTCATCTCCTCTTAAAGCTTGCTTTACTTCACACTTCAACTAAGTGCTGTGGGGAAAAAGTATTTCCTTGTGTCTGTCCTAAATCATCCACTATTTTATTGGATTACCCCAGATTCTACCATTATTCATATTTTCCATACTGTGAATAAACTTTTTTCAATAAGCTGTTTTTTTTTTTAATATGTTACACTGCCAGCTATCCCCATTTCTTCTCATGCCCCTGTTCTTATTACTCAACTTAACCAAACACCCAACATTTCTTCATGGAAGAATTGCCACCCATTCATTTTTGTGGTTGCTTTCTGTACCTTCTGGTTCTACAATACCATTTTATAGATGCCAGAAGAAATTCATTGAAGCCATCCAGCCTGGAAACACTTTGGCTGTGGTGGGGGGAGAAGGTGAAAGTGCTTCTGGGCTGGAAGGTTTCAGGAATGTTCATTGAAATTTTTCAGCATTGGGGGAAATGGCTCCTCTTACCTTGATAAAAGCTGGGCAAAGTGCTTCCCAGGCTGCTTAAGGAGCATTTGTTGAAGGCAGCTAGCACCGAAGCACTTCAGACAATAGTGGGAGAGAAAGCCAGAAGTTCTGACATCCTGGGAAGAGAAGTTGAAAAGACTCAGCTGCTTATGCCTAACTATGATGACCAGGAGCCTAAACATCTGACTCCAAGCTGGCCAGCAACTGACAACCTGGGTAGGAGGGCTGTGCAGTGTGCCAGTCCACCTCCACTCACATGGGCGCTGCTCCACTCAGACACTGAGGCTTTCAGAGAAGCGCTTTACCAGATCTTGAAGCACTTTCATTTTTAAAAATATATTTTTATTATTAAGATTATGAAATACTAATGAAAAGAAAAAAATAGGATAGAACAAAGAGAACTAAGTATGAATAAAAAGCACTGTGGGAAAACTTTCTAGTGACACATTCTCTCCTTCTCTTCTGTTTTCATCCTCAATTGCTAACTGCAACTTTACACTGACTATTAGGGATTGTTGTTATTTTTGTTTAAGTACTTTAATCTGTTAATTGGTCTCATAACATTTTGTAGAAACCATATTCCAAATGTCTAAATTTGCCTTGCTGGGTAATGCGTCATATATAAGGGGGCCATTCCTGCTTAAATTTGTTTAAGCTCCCATTATAAACTCCTATACAATGTCAATTTTTCCATTGCAGTCTCATATCGTCGGCAAGGTTCCTCTTCCAATGTTGTGCCAAATTTGTTCTTGCAGCAGTCAACATATATCTTAGTAAACTTTTATGTTTTTAATGTATATTTTCTGGAATTAGCCTAATAAGAATATCTGTAGTTTTGGGTCAAATTTTATTTTTAGGATTTTTTGAATCTTTTGAAGTATTTCCTTCCAGTTTTGTTTTGTTTTTTCATAACCACCACATGTGGTAAAATGTTCCTTCTTTGTTATGGCATTTCCAACACTTGTAATTATATCATTTGTCTTTTTTGGTAATTATTGATGGAGTTTCATACCATCTGTAAAATATTTTATACAAAATGTCCCTCAAATTAGAGCATGGAGGGAATTTATTGAGTTTTTTCATAATTCTTCCCATTGTTCTACTGCGATTACTTCTTTGAGGTTTTGCATCTACTTTCTTGGTTTAATATATACTTTCTGGTACAGCAGATTATCTTGGTTTTGTATAAGAGTTTAAAATTCTATCATCTTCCTCAAGGTTCGTCCTTCTTTCTTAAGGTCACTTTTTATTCCTCCAGTAATCTGTAAATATATCAACCATGGTCAATTCCTTCCTCCACTGAACAATTTTTGCTATATCTTTAATCTGTTTTCTGAGTCTGGATGCACTGTATTGGTATATGTGATTAAACCTTTCTTACTCTAGTTATCTCTGGAGTAAAAGGCATTTGATGGTGAAGTCACCAGACTTTGAAGCACTTTTTTGACATTTTCTGTACAGCCCTACTTCCCTTTTTTGGAGTGGGTGGGTAAATCAGGCAGGACTAGATTACAAACCCAAGAAAATGTGTCAGACCAGCACACATTGTAAGTCTACCTATTTGTTTTTAAAAATGCATATGCCACCCATAACCATGCCATTGGAGGCTTACAGATATTCATATAAAATAATATTGTTAAAACCTGGCTAACAAACTCTTAAAAATTATTTAAAACTCTAAAAGGCTTGAGCCTTTTAATATCTAAAGCCCCCCTTCTAAACTATCACAAGGGGGAGGGTCTGGCATCTGTTGCAGTGGCAAATTGTTCTATTGTCTGTCTGTCCGTCCATCCATCCATATATCAAATGTATATCAAATTTCTATAATCTAGGTCTCACTAGAGAAAAGCATATTCTAAACAGGACCTGCAAAAGGCTCTTGAAGATCACAGAGTGTGGCATATGTGGACATAATAAGTCCTGTAAATAATCAGGGCCCAAGCTACGCAAGGCTGAACTGGGCCCAGAAGGCAATTGCTTACCATCTGGAGCTTGACCAGGTGTCAAGTGGCACTTCCTTGAACTATTATTCCCCATCCGTGCTGCTGCATCTGGCCTAGTACAGTTTCTGAACAATCTTCAAGGGCATTGCAATAATCTAACCTTGTGTTTGTTAGTGCTTGCATCTCCAGTGCCAGGTTTCTCTCTTCTAGGAAAGGATCCAACTGGTTTAACTTCCCAGATCCAGCATTAATATTGTATCCAGGATGACCCTCTTGCTGTAAACCTGATCTTTAAGGTGAAATGCAACGACATCCAGATCAGGCATATTTCCCAAATCTTGAAATCCAGTTATAATGGACTTCCTGGAGCTTGGGAAAGAGGATTGCAGTTTGCAGACTATTACATGTTTGGAAAATCTTTATGTTCCTCCTTTATCAGGAAAATGGGTGGCCATTGCCTCACTGCATCAATAGGGGGTGAGCAAGTATATCAAGGAATTCCCACATGAACAAATTTAAAGATGAAGTGCTAAAGTAAATGAATTCATTTACCAAGATTTCGGTAACTTAGCCCTCTTTTCCCCTTTTAATAAATCTGGCTTTAAAAAAATCCCGTGAAAATCTAGCTTCTTGGTGGTAAGTGGCTTCTTAGGGCCTTGACACCAACCTGGGACCAGCAATGAACTTGGTCTTATCCAAATTCAGCTACACACTGAAGCATTTTTAAAAATGTTATTATGCTAAATTAATTAGCAATAATTAGGATAAAATAAATGCATAAAATAGACTTGGTTAATAACCTAATACAGCTTCAATAACAACAATAAAGGGGGTTGAGCTGGAAAATAATATACCATAAAGAGAAGAAATCCAAACACTTTCCCCTATTTTAGGCAAGCTTTTTCTTTGCTCCATTGCTGGGATTAAAAAAAAAAAAGTATTGACAAACAAATCATTATCACCAGTCCATTGCTTGAAATCAGATATAGTCACTCAGGCAGTTGTAAGGTAACAACTACTCCAGCATCTTTTAGGGTAACTTTCAGGTGATTTTATAAAATAAAACTTGCTTTAATTTTGTATTTGTTATTGTCTTTTAGGATTGTTGGGTTTATTGTTGATTGTTTTACTTAAGTTTGCTTTTGCTATTTGTTTCTAAACTGCAGCGAATTCTTCCTAAGGGAAGAGAAATGTAGAAATCATCAGTGTGATCATCACTGTCACCATCTAAAGTGGTTTGCATTCTCTAAAGTTGAGAATGAGGAAGCACACAAGCAGAGAATTATTTCTATGCTCTGTTCAGCAAAAATGGGTTAATCACAATGTTGTGATTGAATTCTTCAGGAAAGGTTTAAATGTTCCCTGACAAGCAAAAGAGACAATTTAAGAAGAATTAAAAGTAATCTTCTGACAGATGTCTCTCCTCAACATTCAACATATGAATGTGTAAAACTGGTGTAGTATTTCTTATGAATGTACTGTTTTAACCTCTTGTATGTTTCTAGTAAAAGCAAAATTCCACAATTCAGCTAATAATTGACAGGATAGGAGAAAAATAATCCTGAAAAAATTGCTAAGAAAATTAGGACTAGGAAAAAACTTAAAAACTATGTCTGGTAAGGACCCAGATGTTCTTAAAAAGTGTTTGGAAGAGGTGAAGCAAATGAAAGCATCAGTATATTCTGGTATCTTGGAGAACTAGTTCTTTAGCCCCTTTGCCCACAAGAGGGCATTAATAAATTAAAGATGATGGGCAAATACTTAAGATCACCAAGACGTTGCTTAACTGCTGCTAGAGACTTTATAATTGCAGCACATACCAATTTTATAGTAACATGTACAGATGAAACAAGAAAGATGAATTATGAGTTAAACAGCTCTTCAAAAAACATTGGGAAATGAAATCACTGATCTTAAACTGAAAAAAGTATCAGACATCTTCTGATTTATAACAACAAAATAAGTATTTCACCTAACCTCTCAATTTTTCTACTGTTATAGTAATGTCTTACAGAACTGTAAGTCGATAGAAAACTGCCTAGCAACCATGATTCTAAATAGATTTATTTGAATACATGTAAACAAGGAAGCTAAAGAGGTTACATGATTTTCCAGTTTGGAAACTCTTCTGTCCTGATTTCTAATTCTTCGGGATTTTTTCTTCCATGGGTTGAATACCTCTATAGTAGGCAGCATCTTACTTTCAGGCTGTTTTGGTTGCTACTCTTGGATATTTACCTTTTTACAATTAAAGGGTGCTTGAAGGCTAAAACAATCATCAGGGATCTTTTAGAAGAACTTCTGTTTCATCTTATGTTGTGTTCTGTTCTTTTCATCTTTTTTTTAATGTTTTTTTTTTTTTTAAAAACCTTATTTTGCTGCAGTTTGGTCTAGTGGTTAAGGCACTAGGCTAGAAAGCAGGAGACTGCGAGTTCTAGTTCTGCCTTAGGCATGAAAGCTGGCTGGGTGACTTTGGGTCAGTCTCTCTCTCTCTCAGCCCAGTCCACCCCTATGACTGAATTAACAGCTGCATGGACATGTAAGTAATTTGGCAAGCCAATTCTGGCTTTTGTGTTGGTCTTCCAGGGCTATATAATCTTTTTTTTTTAAATGTCTAGAAGTTGCTCATTCAGAGCAGCTTGGCAGGCATTAAACCTGTCAGTCCTGGACTGGAGAGGTCTATAAAGGAAGCAGATAGATTTAATTCCGTTTCATTAACCTAACATACATATTGTCTGAAAAGACATGTTTGAGATGGATTTCTTCTTGGCCAAATTTATCACTGGTTAATTTCTGTTGACTCCAGATTTAATTTCAGCAAAGTTAAAATAAATTATTCATCAAGAGTTCTCAATGGAATTAGGGACTGCAAATCGACTCTAGCAGTTCCCACTTAATAAATGGGATCACAGAGTAAAATGGATATAAACTAGAAAACATAGTTTTGAACTCTGTCAAGAGTAGTTGCAAGATTTTCCTCATGCAGTGGCTGCAATTTTATCTGTGCTACTAGCATGTGCTGTTAAATATCAAGGAGCACCCACTTGTTTTTATTTTATTTTGAATTTCTCTTAAAGAGTGGTATTTTCCAAATAAAATATAGTTGTATTCATGTAAGGGCCTATGTGGCTCAAAGATATTATCAGAAGAAACAGTTCAGTTGTTATGTAAGGACAATTATTTGTTTTATTCAATTAATTTGTATTCTGTCTTTCCACTTAATGGCATAAGGTAATTAAACATTAATAAGGTGCAAAGTAAATAAAGAAATAAGTGAAACCAGACCAGTGGGAAAAATCAAGAGTTCTGATAAAAGCAGTTATTGACCAATAAAAACAATTCAGCAGATTGTACTATATTTATGGGCTAAAGACCTATCTAAATTAGAAAACTGCCTGTTGGTGGAAGGTCAACAGAGGGGTGGCTTGGGCTTCATTGTCAAGGGATTCTGGAGAGTGGGGACAGCCACTGAAAAGGCCTTTATCTGAATATTTATTTATTTATTTAACCAATTTTTATAATTGCTCATCTCACCATAGGCAACTCTGGGTGGTGTACAACAAAGCTAAAAACAATCAAGAAATACATTAAAAATATAAAAATGCATTCCAAATATTGGTGAGTTAGAAATAAGGCCCACCTTATTTTGAATGCTAGACTAGTTTTTATGAAACAATGTGATTTTCACCAAGCTTGACCCTGGAAGACCCATGGTAGATCACAACTAGTATTTTAAATAATGCCTTGACCATTTCTAATGTTCGTGTGAAAATCCACATACTAAGTATTAAGATCTGCAACTAACACATTAATTAAATATATACGTTTTCATGGACCATCTCAGAAATTATATATTTGTGGAATGCAGTAGCTTTGATGTTTGATGTTTTTAATCATAAACATGAAGACTGCATATAGCTGTTATATATTTCATGGGGCCATCTTTGTACCATCCAGTATCAAACAAATGTTATTCTTGCTATTAATTTAAACGATCCGCTTTTATAATGACAGGTTCACACTGTATCTATTGATCCTCTTATAAAAACTATATAGTTTAGGAGAACTACTAATAACTGAACCATATCTATCTTTTCAAAAATATTGAAAGATCCTTGAGATATTTATAGCATTTAGGAAAGGTGTTTTAAATGTGACTATCTTTGTTAGAGATGGTTGAAATACAGGACTTGATTTACAGCTTAGTGCTTACTCTTAGTGGTTAGTGAAGACCAATTTAAAATCTCTGTTCAAATCAAATAAAAAGCTATTTGAAATGCTATTATTTTCCCATAGTAGTGGCATATTTCTTCAGAAGCACAATTTTAAAAGGCTGCCAATCCTGCATTGATATGGCATACTTTGTTTGAAGCAGTATGGGTGTTTTTAACTCCTAAATATGAGATCTAAGTGGTTTAGATTTTTTTAAAAAACTCATTAAACCAAATGTTTTTCCCCCCACCTTTGGATCATGCAATAGCTGCATGAAGGGCACTGTATGATTTTGGAAAAGTCATGGCTATTTTAAGGAGCTGAAAACAAGTGCTATGTTCACAGCACATTTTTATCTTTGAATCCAAAACACCGCACAGCCCTAATATTGAAACAAAAGCTACATAGATATAGCTAAGTAAATCAATATCCTCCTTATGGTTTTTCTGCCAAAGAACAAATAATGAAGATTGTAATATAAAATTATAGGTTTTATGGATTGGAGGTTTGCTCATGGAGTAGAATCTGATTTATAGTTTGGAAGCCATGACCCATCTTGAACAGATAAGATGTCTGTTTTGAAATGGATGTTGACATTACAACAATCTTTTTTTTCCCACTATTACCTACATTTAAATATCCAGTCACATATCAGTTGGGAAGTGAGTTCCAACACACAACTTCCATTTAGCTGATTATAAAAATGCTGTTTAAAACCAGAAAGAATGAAGCAAACATCCTCTCTTCCTCCTACACATGCCTATATTGATTTTAGTCTTCCTGTTTCAGTAACTATAAATGCTATTTTATCTAAGCTGGTTTGACCAGACAATAATTCTTAATTTTGCATTTAATGTAAATGGAATTTTGTGTATCAGGTTGTCAGTGTGTCTCAGTTAAACTGAGAAATGTAAAAATCCCATTCTGTCCCTTATTGATCAGGATAATACTTTTTTTTTTTTATTTCATTACACGAGAGTCAGGAAGGGAAGCAAAATATTATAAGAAATGTGTTATTTTATGAAAGAAGAAAGAAGAATTATGGCTTTTTGTCTATTTGAAGTAAAGCTTGATCCTTTTCTTCAATTGGAGTAATTTCAGATTTGTTTCTATGGAAGTTTGTGGCAATTATTTACTATATTCTCAAGTCTGGAGCATGAGATTACAGAGGCTGTGGAATAACAACTCACAATGTTCATATTCATCTTTTTCACACCCTCTTTTTTATCCAACAGGCTTCCTTTTTAGTTCCTCACCAATAAGGAATTTTCTTAATATGATAATAACACTCCTGTATATTAGAAACTGGGAAATGAATCTTGTCTGGATAGTATGGGCTTCACCTCTTGATGTCAAATGATTCAGTCTTTCGCTTCTAATTCTAGCAGTCAAGTTCTACTGAAACCACTTGCATATGGTTTGCACAGGAAATGCATATGGAAAAGGTATGCCTGAATGTGCTCTCATAGTCATCAAAACAGGATTCCCCCCCTCCCCCAAAAAGGGAAAGCTGGAGTACTGGAGTGCATGTTGGAAGAGGGGAGGGATTGAAGGAAATGACGGGTGGCAGATTGGTGCTTTTTGATACTTTTTTAGTAGATTTCTTTGTAGTCATCCTGTGCATTGGTAAAAGTCCCTGCAGCCATTGTGCAAGAGTGCCCTCAACATATTCTCAACATTCCAAATGTGTCCCCCAGCCCAAAAAGCTTGGGGACCCAGGCAGCCCTTACCATGTAGAGAAGTAGTGGGGTCTGTGAAAAACACAATCAGCTTCAACTCAGAGAGCTAAAACATACTTGCCTTTGGTGCATTCACTGCTTACCCCTCATGTTAGCTATTTCCAGCATCTGCAAGAATATTCTGCTTAGCACAATTGCTGCCTGTCTACTGGCCTGTCTGCTCTTGCAAGTCATGTCTTAAACTTGTGATGATGGATGGATGGATGGATGGATGGATGGATGGATGATAGGGCTCCCTTTTTGCATTTCTTCCACCACAGCTGGTGCATGCCTCTTAAGTGACCTTGATGCTTTCACATCAATGCAATGACACTATTTCAATGGCACTCTATCAAAGTCTTACAGCATACTAACAGAGGGACTATGCCTTCCTAGCAAGGCTATATTGTTTCTTACAGTGAGACATTTCTGTCTCACACACTTTTCCTTCCTTCCTCCTTTCGGTACAGTGCCTTAATGGTTGCCTCAAGGGCAGTGACACTAAGGCCTATTTCCATCCGGCACATACAGTACAATGTAAATCATCAGCTGAAGCCACAGTTTCATCTGACCCACACCTGCTGCCTTCTTGCTTTCTCTTTTGATCTCCCTATAGCTTAGCTTGCTTGGAAAGATACATCTGTTTCTTACTAATTGTCACTGTGAAAAACAGTGGTGATTCACTGGTATTTGGAACTATTGCTGTGTTTGTAGAAGCAGACCAGATTCAATTACCAGGGAGTCAAATATTTGCCCAACAGAAGTGTTTTGGTTCAAAAACTGACATACAGATTACAGTCATGGTTTAGGAAAAGACAAAGAGGAACTTTCTGTCTTTGAATCAGAAGAATTCTGTGTAAATATTTGTAAGTGTGTAAGTCTAAACAAAGCTTAGTAGTTATTTGTAAAAGCCAAAGTAGGTAATTGGAAAGAAGAAGTTAACTTGAAGATCCAAACTACTTCTGTAAATACTTGCCCAAGAGCAATAGGCTGCTACTTCACTTGTCTGCCTGTAATCAATGAACTGTGACTGTTCTCACTTTGATAAGTATTTTGAAGTTGTTTTGAAATAAATATAAAATTTGAAAGGTGGGTTAGGGAGTACCTGTATGTCCAAACTATAAGTTGGTGTGCCTTACTCAGTCTCTTATCCCTCCCATACCATGACTCTTGCCTGCTCTCTTTTGAAGATGCAAAGCCTTGGAGTTGTGTAGCTTAACTGCATGGCACAAACTTGAGTTTCTTGTCCTAACAGAATCTACCCAGTGCATTCACTAGGTTTACACTGGTGAAATATTTTAACTGATTCATTATATTGGTCACTTACCCACAGTTTTCCATTTTAGATATTCACAGAAAATCTGGATACTTACAACCAAGGTCATACTGTCCACTGTTTTTCTGGATGAGCCACATCTCCCCCAGAAAGTTCAAACTATACAAAGGGTGAAGACTGATCCAGGTTTGTCACTGGATGCAGAAGTAGCCCTCCACTGTACTTGAATGGTATGGCAGTTTGTAGTCCCTCCTGGACAGACATAACTTCCTGCTGATTATCAGACTAGATTAATCCCATGCAATCTTGCCTAGTGTCCTCCAGATATATTGGCCTACTATCCCATCATCTCTAAACACTTTGGCTTATTTCACAGCCTATGACCTAATAAAGAAGAGCTTCTTGTTTTTATCGCATGTTTTTGGTGCTCACTGACAGTAAATTGGACAGTAACATAAGTCATCAAACACAAATCAGTATCAATCTGTTTTTTCCCAGAAATAATAGTATAGCTAGGATTTTCAGCTGCACCGGATTAAATCATTTTGTTGTATTCATCATACAGCAAAACATTGTACGAAACTCAATATAAACCAGAAAAAAATTGTGGAAAAGAGTTGGTAGCGCAGATCTTGTCAACAGCAGAGCCATGATTCACAGTAGGATCCATATGTTAGTGCTGTGCATTTAAAAGCTTTCACAGTGTATTTTTGTTTTCAACTGCTTCCTGTATAACAGTACTGTGATGCAGTGACATACAGAGCTGTAAGAATATAATAGAGAACATAAAATTCTATGTGACAGCAACAATAGCATTTATAATCAAATGAGACCACTTTTATTCTAGTGTCATTATCTTAATGAAATGCATTTGTAATATAAATTTCAATGATTTCTATTTGCATAAGGTGATGAAATGCTTGCAAAATCTTGCTCTTATCACTTGATTTGCTGTATCTATGGATGGCAAAATAGAAAGTTATGGGATACTTAGGCAAGCCAAATGACAAGAGCCAATGCAGAAGCCAAAAGCAACACTACCTTTTAGGATTTGGGGTCAAGGAAATCTATTTACTCTTGTGAGATGATGTGATGCCATTAAGACATATAATCATACTGTTGAACGAATAAGAATTAATATCTGCTACATGATAACAGGAGCTGTGAAATTATGCTATGTTAATTTGCAAAATCGTATTGACTTTTTAACACATGCCATAGCAGTACATTCTGCTCACTATACTGTATTGATTAAGATCTCACCCTGGCCTCTCTTTAAGCAGTGCAGAGCAGTATTAGGTATAGAATAGCATGGCAACTGTGTATAAAGAAATTTACACACGTTTTCCTCTGTCCCCTTTCATACCAAAAAAATCAAAGCCTGGTCATTCTGAGTTTCTCTCTCATGCTTGCTTCAACCTCTAGACTATGTAGTTGCTTCTCCAAGTCCCTCCTTAAGGATTCTTTCATGCCAAGGTCATCTCTAAAATCCTTTACACTTTGGGAACTGAATACTTGGAAAAGAAAATGTTTACATTGTGACCTTTTATCTTATATTGGTCATTGGTCACTGGAGAAGAAGCATTATTTTGGGGGGGGTTTCTTGGCAGTTATCTGATGCTTAACACATGTTGCATCTGTTAATCCAATCAAGTCTGTCTGGAAGAAAGATAGATCTGGCAACATGTTATGATACAAACTGCTTTTGCTGCGAAGAAAGCTCTCCTAAAGCTAACATGATATTATTTTACTCTCAGTTAACCTATGTAAAGGACTTGAGCAGAACAGAACTCAATATTTTGGTAGCAGAACAGTATCACCTTGAATCACACCCAGAAGCAAATGGCAATCAGTGCAGTTTGCAAAGCAGAGATGTTACATGCCCCTCACTGCCCACACTGCTGCATTCTGGACCACTTAAAGCTCTGGGTGGTCTTCAAGGGCATCCCCAGGTAGAGCTGCATTTTAAATGCAGCATCACAAATCCAAATTATTGTCCAAATTATTGCGGACAAGACCCTATAAAACTATTTTTTATTTAAAAAAGCCAGAAAGAGAGACAATGAAGAGCAAATCTGATGTAGGTCTTAAGACATTTCAGTTACAGCTAAAATGTTATTTCCAGAGCTGATATTTACATAGCGTGGTAATTGGAGACAATGAATTTCACCCAGTGCAATGTTGAGAAGAACAACACACAGCACTGATAACCAATTATTTCCATGTATTGATGTGCAGATGAAATAGATTATTTGCATATTACACGTGCCTTCCATCATTACTGACTCCCGTGAAACAAACTGCAAGTATCCCCATTGCTATGCTTTTACTCAGCAGTTAGCACACTTGCTCTGTATTTTGCAGTGGGGAGTGGGTTGCCCAGTGAAATCATGTATTTCAGCAAAAATGCAAGCACAATATTACGCTTCATTCCTTAATGTTTTGGTTGTCTCCTATTAGTATATTGGTGAGTTAATATGTGTATTATTATAGCACAACTTATTGAATATAGCAGAAAATAATCCAAGATAGTTTTTCACAAGAGAGAACAATCCCAACTTACTAGAAGGAGTAGTAGCCACAAACCTCCTCTTGAGGAAAACTACATGAGTATCTGAGGACAACAACACTCATTAGTGGGTCATAAATGTCCCCTTATTGGGCAATGTGTTGAAGTTGGTAGTTGACAGTTCCAGGTATTTTGGAATGAGATGGCCTGGATCTCAAGGATTTCAGCCTTGATTTGGCACTGAAATGTCCTTATATATATTTTGGTATGACAGCATCTTTCCAGAAGGGTTTTTTTTTTAGGGATTTGGAGGCATGTTTTAGCAGTACAGCTTATATTTAAGGAACAAACTGCCAAAAGTGATCCCAGAATCTAGAGCTCTTACAAAGTCCTACAAGATTCCAACTTGCCAACTGTTTGTTTTAGCTACACGTGAAAATACTGAGCATAATCTTAATAATTGGTTAGACAATTAATATAGAGAATAAACTCATTCTGGTGTCTTTTATTGCATAACCACCTCTCCTGTG
The DNA here is from genome assembly GCA_030867105.1 of Liasis olivaceus. NCBI lineage: Eukaryota > Metazoa > Chordata > Lepidosauria > Squamata > Pythonidae > Liasis > Liasis olivaceus. The sequence continues at coordinate 40,622,863 of CM061350.1, read as the reverse complement.
GTCGGCAACTGCCTTGGTTCCATGCACTTCAGTTAAATCCAAGGGGAAGACACAACTTGTGACTAATGTTACCTATGTTTATTTTACAACTTAAGGCAATGGTTTGTGAAGCCAGCTTTGTGGAAGCAAAAGCATTTGAATTTTTTTTGTCCATGCAGGGGAATGAAGGAATGGGAAAAACATGTAAGTCAGGGAGAAGATTAGATTGATTTGAACTATTATAAATCATAATATTGGATAGGACTAAACAGGCCTAAGACCTGTGATGTCACTGAGGTTTACTCCCAGATAAATGGATATAGGACTATAGCTTTATAAGTAAATAAAGGTGCACTGGAGTCATGGTGGTTATTATAAGACTATGGGTTACAGCTCAGAAGGCAAAATCAATTATTCTAGGATTGATCTGGGTTCAAGTCCCTATTCAGTTCTTGGACTACTCACTATGGCCTAATTTAAAATATTTCACAGGGTTGAAATGTGGATGAAGGGTAGAAAAGAAAATAGGTATTACTGTATCTGACACTTGCAGAATAAAAATTGGAGCAATATATGTATGGTCTTCCATTTCATGTAGTTGAATCTGGTGCATGTTTGATTCTGCACAATACACGTTGGCCCAGTAAAAAGAAGTTATTATTTCTCTGTCCCCTTTTGTGCAACTTCTGCAGTAAGAAAAAAATGTTTGCTTTTAATGTGTGTTAATGTGCAAAACTGTAAAATCCAACCACTGAATTGTTTGCGTTTTTCCCCACGAGCTTGGTACTAAAGGCTCCCTAGCTTTAATGCTTTAGAAAAATAATCAAATTCTTATTAAGCAGTCTCATCTTATATTGGATCAGACTATAAACATTTTTTTTAAAACCTGTAGACCAATCATTTTCTGTTGAAAACTCGAACCTGGTTTAGATATCAGTTGTAAGTTATCAGTGAGATTAATCCTACAGGGCAACTCATTTTCTGGGCTTTTCAGCCCACACAAGCCACCTTTGTCCTACAAAAAAAAGATTGGTTACCAGAGGCTGCCGTCAATGCAGATATAACATGCCAAAAGCAGAGGAACACGTCGCACCAGCCTATTTTAAGAAGCTACTGAAAACTGGGCCAAAGTTCATTGCTGGCCAGCAAACAGCTTGACTGTGCAGGGAGAAAATGGAAAGTCTCAATGCTGAACTTGGCATAATCAGAAAGTACTCCAAAACATATTAATTTTTAAATAACCTAAAATGCCATGCTCCAGTGGCACATGCATAAAACAGCATTCCTAAGATAGATAATAGATAACACAAGGACTTGCTGACACTCATTTTTGTCTTTATTGAAAGGTGACTGCTGTACTACAGCCATTCATTGAAGGAAATGGCCTTTTGAAGTACAGCTATTAGGGGAATGGGCAATTACAGAGAGGGAACATCAGCCTCCATATATCGAGCATTGCATGTCTGGCCTTCTAATAGCAGCCCCATCACCTGAATGCTACTAATCGCTCTAGGAGGCAATGATTTGGATGCTGACAATTGCTCGGTTAATGGAAGGCTTCTTGTAGAAAGAACTTTGATCCAGCAGAGGATTTTGCTGGAGAAAGATAGAGGTGATATTTTGCCCTCCCTGGTCAAATCTTCTCTTTAAACTCCAGCCCCTGAGCCACTCTTATACTGTATCCCAAGCATATTTGTAGAGAAGTTATATTGCCCTGTCTGCTGATGACTTTCCAGAGAATAGATGACCTAAAAAGCCTGCTAAGATAGTTGAATATTTCACATAGATTTTCCTCATGGGATCCTTTATGCTCTGAAAGAACCCACAAGGAAGCTTGTAGGGCCACAGAGAAAAACTTTGTCCTTCTCACTGTTTAAGTCTATACTCCAAGCACTTCAGAAGAGTTTCTATCAATATATTTCCATACAGCTTCTATATAGGATGGCATATGAATTGGGCAAAGATTCAAGATAAAGATTCTCTACATGCACAAATGAAAAGGTATACAAAGCCCTGTCTGATCTACTCTGAATATGGTGGCCCAAAAGTAGGCCCCAAGCAATTTGACACCTTGAGAGCAAGGAATGTGGGTTCTTCCTAAGACCCTGAGACACTTCCATGTATTATTTTGGCAGTTGCTTCCAGACTGTGGTGGCCATTTCAGTGTTGCTTGTGTGACACCAGATAAAGTAGACAAAAGTGCTAGATTCTATCATCTCAACCAGCATGATATTTGAATGTAACAGGAGTCAAAAATAGCATGGTCCTCATGGTGAGGGTATAAATTAAAAATGAAGGGTAGAATTGTTCTTGGACTATTGGAAAAAGAAAATGGTTCCACAAGCTGTTCATTCTTCCTTTCATCTTGTTGGAAATATCCCTAACTATAGCATGACAATATTTTAACATTTGTGCAGTTAATATAATATCTCCAGGAAAGTCAGAAAATAGAAGTTATACTAAAGGGAGAATAGCTCAGTATCTGAGGGCCTATAAACTCCCAGCTTTTCTTTTAGCTTTGTTTTCAGGTGCAATTTTCTGGAAACTTCTGATCTGAGCAAGATGTTCAGCAACTGGAACTCGTTTCTACAAAATGACTCCCCATGTAACCCTGGAATCACAGGGAACCATTAAACTGTTGGTACCAATAATAAAAAGGAAGATTTTATACTTCATGAGGAATAGTCTGCTTCCAAAATATTGTCTTCCAGCTTCAGGCTTTCACTGGAGAATAGTAAATAATTCTGAAGATTCTGGATGGACAAATCTGGTCACGCTCTAGAATTGTGTTCTCAGAAGCAAAAATGTCTGGTTTATATTTGATCTTGTTACCACATTTCTCAGAATTTTATGAGAACTGTCCTCCTTTCCCTACCAAGTGTTGTTTAATTTGGCCCAGAGTATCATGTAGGGACAAGGTAGTAGAATGTAGTGCTGGTGGTTTACATAGTTCATTAGATTACACTAATCTAATGTAGCATTTTGGTGTCTGGGAGGTAAAATCTGGGGTGGGCTGCCAGTTTGTTAATAAGGGGCTATTCAGTCATATATGGCGGGGAAAGGGGGAAAGACAAAATCTTTGCTTGGTGGTCTGGAAAAACAGAGGATCCTGTTTCTCTTACTTTCTCTTTCCTGTTGTTTGTGAGAGATTAGTCTGATAAATGCCATAAGGTAACAATGTGTGAGCCCACCTTCTCTCAGGTCTTCTTCAGGCATTCTCCCATCTGGCCTCTGTTGCATGGGATTAAGTTGAACCCCATGCAGTGTCTGCCTTAGTCTCTTCATCCCCATGGGCAAGACCAGACAATCATGAGCAGATCCTTCTGTCCTTCTCTTACCACACTCCATGATTGTAATGTTAAATGTTATCAAACCATTTATTTTAATTATTATCCCTCCATTTAAGAAAGTTAACATTATTTAAAGGAGGGCTATAATGTATTTGACCAGAAGACTGATTTATCAGAATATGGCAGGGATCTCTGTATAAAATTTGTCTTACATGAAACATTTCAGTAACTATTTGTCACAAATGGCAATGAGTAAGGCCTTTCCTGTGCTGTTGCAAGTGATAGAAAAGGTAGAGGAAGAGGATTCAAGTCATGTAAGACAAATGGGTTGGCCTAGCAAACATCAGAGACATTAGGGACCTACTGTGGTGCACAGTTCAGCTGGAGACACAATCCTTTTATTTATCCTTGTTTTTGAAGTTTATTTGCCTACTCTCTCTGAACAAGAAGTAGCATCATGAGAAGCAATTAGCATGTTTACCTTGCTCTCCTCCTCTGGATGACCACGGGGATTGGAACTTGATGGAAAGGTCAAGCACATGGATGACAGGATTAGAGCAGGAAGTCGCCCACTCAGCTGAGAGCCTTTTCTCGAGGGTTTGTAAAAGCCCTCAATGAGCAAAGCTAGATAGATTTATTTATATAGAAATGTCAAGATAGTCAGGGATTTTTATGAAACCATGCTAAAAATAGATGAGATTCTACAACATGCTCAAATACTGTTTTAGTTGAGTCTAGTGTGTTGTTTGAATTCATCCACTGAGAAGGCTATTGTGATTTTGTGTAACATAAGCGGACATAAACGATTTCTGTGTATTGTCGAAGGCTTTCACGGCTGGAATACGATGGCTGGTGTGGGTCTTCTGGGTTGTGTGGCTGTGCTCTGGAAGTTTTGTTTCCTAACGTTTCGTCAGCATCTGTGACAGGAAACTGTCTGGGCACAAGAGAACTGCTCCTGTCTGTGCTCCTGCCCTCTGAAGATGCTGGTCACAGATGCTGGTGAAACGTTAGGAAACAAAACTTCCAGAACACGGCCACACAACCCAGAAGACCCACACCAGCCATAAACGGTTTCTGTTGTAGTTTTACCAGCCAGAAGGGTGTACCATGTTTTCTTCATTCATGCACATGTAAATTCCCATGTATACACAGTTGTGTGAAAAAGAAAGTACACCCTCTTTGAGTTCTATGGTTTTACATATCAGGACATAATAAAAATCATCTGGTCCTTAGCAGTTCTCAAAAGTAGGTAAATACAGCCTCAGACGAACAACAACACATGACATATTACACCATGTCATCATTTATTTTACAAAAAGAAGGCCAAAATGGAGAAGCCATGTGTGAAAAACTAAGTACACCTTATGATTCAATAGCTTGTAGAACCACCTTTAGTGGCAATAACCTGAAGTAATCATTTTCTGTATGACTTTATCAGTCTCTCACATCGCTGTGGAGGAATTCTGGCCCACTCTTCTTTACAACATTGCTTTACTTCATTGAGGTTTGCAGGCATTTGTTTATGCACAGCTCTCTTGAGGTCCCACCCAGCATTTCAATCGGGTTGAGGTCTGGACTTTGACTGGGCCATTGCAACACCTTGATTCTTTTCTTTTTCAGCCATTCTGTTGTAGATTTGCTGGTGTGCTTGGGATCATTGTCCTGTTGCATGACCCAATGTCGGCCAAGCTTTAGCCTCACATTTGACTCTAGAATACTTTGGTATACAGAGAGAGGAGTTCATGGTCGACTCAATGACTGCGGGGTGCCCACATCCTGTGGCTGCAAAACAAGCCCGAATCATCACCCCTCCACCACCATGCTTGACGGTTGGTATGAGATGTTTGTGCTGATATGTTGTGTTTGGTTTTTGCCAAACGTGGTGTAGTGCATTATGGCAAAACATCTCCACTTTGGTCTCATCTGTCCAAAGGACAGTGCTGTTAAAGTGCTGTACTCAATATGCCAGCAAGTTTGGAAAACGCAACAGTGGCCACGGGATTGGAAAAGGTCAGTTTACGTTCCAATTCCAAAGAAGGGCAATGCCAAAGAATGCTCAAACTATCACACAATTGCACTCATTTCACATGCTAGCAAGGTTATGCTCAAAATCGTACAAGCTAGGCTTCAGCAGTACGTGAACCGAGAACTACCAGATGTACAAGCTGGGTTTCGAAGAGGCAGAGGAACTAGAGATCAAATTGCCAACATTCGCTGGATCATGGAGAAAGCACGAGAGTTCCAGAAAAGCATCTACTTCTGCTTCATTGACTATGCAAAAGCCTTTGATTGTGTGGATCACAACAAACTGTGGCAAATTCTTAAAGAGATGGGGATACCAGACCACCTTACCTGTCTCCTGAGAAATCTGTATGCGGGCCAAGAAGCAACAGTTAGAACCAGTCATGGAACAACCGATTGGTTCAAAATAGGGAAAGGAGTACGACAAGGCTGTATACTGTCCCCCTGCTTATTTAACCTATATGCAGAGTACATCATGAGAAATGCCAGGCTGGAAGAATCACAAGCCGGAATTAAGATTGCAGGGAGAAACATCAATAACCTCAGATATGCAGACGATACCACCCTAATGGCAGAAAGTGAAGAAGAACTAAAGAGCCTCTTGATGAGGGTGAAAGAGGAGAGTGCGAAAGCTGGCTTGAAACTCAACATTAAAAAAACTAAGATCATGGCATCTGGACCCATCAATCCCTGGCAAATAGAAGGGGTAGAAATGGAAGCAGTAACAGACTTCATTTATTTGGGCTCCAAGATCACTGCAGACGGAGACTGCAGCCATGAAATTAAAAGACGCTTGCTCCTTGGGAGGAAAGCTATGGCAAACCTAGATAGCATATTAAAAAGCAGAGACGTCACCTTGCCGACAAAGATACGCATAGTCAAAGCTATGGTTTTTCCAGTAGTAATGTATGGCTGTGAGAGCTGGACCATAAAGAAGGCTGAACGCCTAAGAATTGATGCCTTTGAACTGTGGTGCTGGAGAAGACTCTTAAGAGTCCCCTGGACTGCTAGGAGGTCAAACCAGTCAGTCTTAAAGGAAATCAACTCTGATTGCTCATTGGAAGGATTGATAATAAAGCTCAAGCTCAGATACTTTGGTCACCTAATGCGAAGAGAGGACTCTTTGGAAAAGACCCTGATGCTGGGAAAGATGGAAGGCAAAAGGAGAAGAGGACGGCAGAGGATGAGATGGCTAGATAGCATCACTGAAGCAATGAGCATGAAATTGAGCAAACTCAGGGAGGCAGTGAAAGATAGGAAGGCCTGGCGCAATATGGTTCATGGGGTCACGAAGAGTCGGACACGACTTAACGACTGAACAACAACAACAAACAACTTTGCAAACTTAGGCTGTGCTGCCATGTTCGTTTTAGAGAGAAGAGGCTTTCTCCTGGCAACCCTTCCAAACAAACCATACTTCTTCAGTCTTTTTCTAATTGTACTCTCATGAACTTTAACATTTAACATGCTAACTGAGGCCTGTAGAGTCTGAGATGTAACTCTTGGAATTTTTGCAATTTCTCTGAGCATTGCATGGTTTGACCTTGGGGTGAATTGGCTGAGATGTCCACTCCTGGGAAGATTGGCAACTGTCTTGAATGTTTTCCACTTGTGAATAATCTTCCTTACTGTAGAATGATGGACTTTAAATGGTTTGGAAATGGCCTTATAACCCTTCCCAGATTGATGGGTGACAACAATTGCTTCTCTAAGATCACTGCTGATGTCTTTACTCTTTGGTATTGTGTTAACACACACCTCAATGCTGGAGACCAGCAAACTCCTAAAACTTTGGCTTTTATAGAGGTAGTCACACTTGCTGATGGTCAATTGATCAAGGGCATTTGATTAGCAGCACCTGGCTAAGTAGCCTCTTCATACCTATGGAAGCAGTAAGGGTGTACTTAGTTTTTCACACATGGCTTTTCCATTTTGGCTTTCTTTTTGTAAAATAAATGATGACATGGTGTAATATGTCATGTGTTGTTGTTCATCTGAGGTTGTATTTACCTACTTTTGAGAACTGCTAAGGACCAGATGATTTTTATTATGTCCTGATACAAAACTATAGAACTCAAAGAGGGCGTACTTTCTTTTTCACACGACTGTATCTGAAAATGTATATACGGAACAATTTATGCAATTTGCATTATGCTGGAAGAATAATCACTCTTGTAACATTGCCCAGAAAACTATATGGAAATGTCCTTTCAATCACCAGGAGTCAAGCTTAGCTTAAGGGAGACTTTACTTAAAGTGGGAATAATAGTTCAATAATCAAATACACCGCAGAGCAAGATTGCTGGAACAAAATAAAAACAAAAATGATTAGAATGTTGTGTATGTGGGTTTGGGAACTACTGAGTACAAAAACAGCAGATTAGTGAACTGTATTTAAAAAATCCTTCAGATAGGAGAAGAGAAAAGGGGCACTGAAATAACTGTCAGATTTTGGCCAATTAAATAGTTACTCTATTGATAAAAGAGCTTGCATAAATGTGTATTTAAACAAACAAACGGACTTTCCTTGTATGCCCTGATCTGCTAAACTGCTTTTTATGTCAAAAGAAGCCACTCATTCTAAGCATGCTTTCATAAATATGTTTATAATGTTACATGTGATTCAACCCTGAAACATTAGGAAAGACTTATGGTGCAAGGAATGTATTGGCACAATTCCTATGGAACATGAGATGGCAGTTTTGTGAATAAAGAAGTGTTAAAAGCTTCCACATTTTGACTGTGAACAAAAAGTGTGAATAGATGAATGAACTTACATTGCACTGTAAGGAGATAAAGTTGGTTGCAGGAAGATATGTGGACTGTCAATAAGTGTAGCCAACTACAAGGACAAATATGTACATTTATTGCTTGATTTTTAGCAATGCTGTAGGAAAGTTATGTCTAGGTATAGTCTATTCAATCAAATAAAATTGAACTGACTACCTCAAGATAGCCATCTGTCATTTTTTTAAAAAAGCAACATAAAAAGAAGCATTTCATAATATATAATCAATCAAAGGAGACAGCACCAGGCATGGATGAGGTTTTGTTTTCAGATGATTTTTTTTGGAAGAATCCAGATAAGAGTCAGGAAATAAAATTACTCTGTACTATTGTCTTGCACTGGAACAGGATATTAGAACCCTTACTCTTGTTCAGAAATGTATAATATTAAGCTACTGTTAGATCTGCAGGGAATTTGAGTCTGTGAGCTAGGCTGGGATCTCAATAAATAAATAAATAAATAAATAAAATAAAACACACACATTCATACCAGAAGATGGCAATGCAAACAACTTGTGTTATACTGCCAAGAAAGCTCCATGGACATGTCTATGAAACAGGAATCGATCTTGAATTGATGGAGATCTTACCCTTTTTTTTGGCAACCGAATTATGTTACTAAAACAATACTTTACTTTTTTTTTTCCCTTTCAGGGATGATGGCTGAACTAAAGAACTATTTCAGTGTAAGATATTGAAACATTCACTCATTCCTCTTTAATTATTGACTGAAAAGGACTTCCGTAACATGATTTTCAGGAAGCAACATCTGAAGAATTTATGCCTGAGAAAGTGCTGGTGATCATGAAGTCATGTACTGATCCTGGTGACATCACAAAGGAGACTTGAAAACAAAGAAACATTATTTTTTGCTTTGGGGTGATGTCTCTCCCTGCAGTCCTCCATTAATATTTTCAAAGTTGCATGATCCTATGACCTTCTGCCAAGAAAGTATCATTTCAGAGTAGGTGATAAAAGGGATTAGAATAGAGAGTACTGCGTATTTCCCAAATCAGAGATAGCATTGCACACAGTCTGATGCGATTGGCGCTTTTATTTCCTGACATCATTGGACATCCCCTTTGTGCTTCTTTGGCAGATAAGTTTCATGAAACATAGACTATGTTTAGATTTCTTTTCCCCAGGATTGATCCAGAAGGGCAGTGTATGGAAATCAATAGGACATTCAGAAAGTACCCCTTATGTGTAAAGCTAACAATAGAATTAATGTTATAATTAGCACTGGAAATGCAAGAATTTTAATTTGTAGTTAATCATTGCTTTATCCTATTTAGTTAATAAGGGGTTCTGTAATGTCTAATGAAGGTGAAATGAAAATTAAAGATTGAAAATTAAAGATTGAATGTATGCATAATCAATTACCTCCCAATAATCTCCAAAATTGCTGTCAGATTGCAACTTTTAAGATCCTTATGTAGAAAATTATTAAATAAATGAAAGGAAATCATTCCCCTCACTGCATTCCATTTTCAGTATACTGACGGTATGTCACTTAAAAGCCAAGTGTGCTCCATATATGAAAAGAAAGTTGCATATCCCTGCTCTAATGTGAAGGGTAGAACTATTTGGAAAATAAGTTTGGAAATAAGAGTGTATGAAAGGTATGTGTATGATGAAATTAAGATTAATTAACATAAAGAGTGGACATACATTTGTAGAACATTAATTTTTCAAGAATCTACTTAATGTTTCAGTTACTTTGTCTCAGCTGCTGCTATTTATACATTCAGTTCACACACAGAATCTATACATGATGGATCAAGAATTATGGATTTTCAGAAAATGCAATGAAAATATGATTACCATAGTATTCTCATTTTCTGCTGTAGAATACTGTATACTATAGGTTATTTTTACTGCCTCTATTTGACAAATATTTGATATCTGTCAAAAGATTCTGAGATAATAAAATCTTGGCTTTTAGAGAGCTGTCATGTAGACTGTTGCAGCATGCATGCATGCATAAATAAGTAAATATTTAGTAATATCTTAAAGGCTAGCACATCTATTATGACATATTTGGTTTTATAGATTATAGCCCACTATTGTTAAGAAGTACTGTATGTTGAATATGATACTATGTCAAACGTTTGTTTTGAATTTGTGTCATTATTCATAATACTCTTGTGAATTTGATGTTTTCTATGTTACTATGATGTTATGAATACTTTGGTGCTCTGAAAGAATATATGAGGAAGGTTGTATCTTTATGAGTAGAAAAGGGTTATAAGCTGCACATTATTTTATTCTCTGTGTTATTTTTTTAATCATGGAGGTATCCTATGCAATTAAGATACTTAGAAGATCCGGTTTATTAAATATATAAGCCTTCACTATGATAGAGATTACAAAAAAAATAAGAAACCATGTGATGATGGGTGCAGGAGTTAAATATTTATGTTATCGCTTTATGGGTCCATAAAAAGAACTATAGATATTGAGAGGTAAGCCTGGTTCACATATCCTACTAAATCATGATTACTTTAACCATAGTATATTGAATGAACTCCAATCTGAGTTTGTCGGACACGCTAAGCCATGAGCTCTAGTTCATAAACCATATGCTAAGCCATCAGGTACACTGAGTTTTACTTTCAGGAGTTGTGTGAGCTCATCCATAGAAAGCGGGATTAGATGCAGGTTCTTCATTCAAGTGCTGTTCTAACAATACTGCCATGGTATGGAGGGAGGGCCACAGTAGTATTTTTGTTAGTTTATTAGCTGTAGGCACCCCTCTACTCCACGATGACTCTGGGCAGCTCACAATTTAAAACAATTGGGTGCAAAAGACACAATTTAGTATTTTGTCTTCAAGACATATAATGGAGCCTGTATCTTTGGTTTTAATATAGTACCCACAATACGTTCATTTTTAAAGTCTTCCTTGTTGATGGTGTTGAAGTATTAATCTTGAATACAGGTAGTCCTCACTTACTGACAGTAATTGGGACTGGGAACTCCATCACTAAGTGATGCGGTTGTAAGGCATGACATCATGTCACTGTGCCGATTTACGACAGCAGTTCCAGCAGCCCCAGTTGCCATTGTTAGGCAAATCCCATGCAGTTACAGTGTCCCGCTATCGCATGATCACCATTTGTGACCTCCTAGTGGCATCTCCATTGACTTTTCTTGTCGGAAGCCGGTAGTGAAGTCGCAAATGGCAATCACATGACCACGGGACACTGTGGCATTGTAATTGTGAACCAGTTGTCGAGCACCCAAATTGTGATCATGTGACTGTGGGGAAGCTGTGATGGCCACAACTATGAGGACCCATTGTAAGTTCTCCTCATTCAGCGCCATCATAACTTTCAATAGTTGCTGAGCGACTGGATGTTAAGCGAGGACTACCTGTACATGCAACAGTAGGTCTATAAAAGTCACTGGAAAATCTATTTGGGTTTCCCATCCTGCAACATCTCTATTCCTCCTCCTCCCTGCCTCCTTTACTGCCTATTACTCTGGAGTATAGCTAGAATTTGATTTACTACAGTTACCATATTTGGGCCATAAAAATCTGGATGACCATTAGTTGGCAGCAAACTGGATGGAATGATGTCTCTAGGATTGACAACATTTTGCTTTTAGTTTCTTGCCAGCAGAGAAAATTACAGGAAGACTGTAACTCTAATCCTAACCCTAGCCCTAGAAAAATACCTGATCAGCTAACAGGCCAGATCAAATCATATATAAAAAAAATGATCAAAGTAAGTGCCTATGTTCATGTAGTGTAACGAACTGCCACCTGTTGATCTTAAAACCAGTAACTTTCCTTGCAACCAATATTGATTCAAAAGAAAGTTCATTTATTAAGAATAAGTGTACAGATCCAAAGCATTGCTGAGACTGAGTAAAAGCGCGCCAAAAACTGCTTTTCTTTCTTTCCCCCCCTTACATTGCCCTTCTTACTTCCCCTCCCCTTCCATCGCCCTTAGTTCTTGTCTTCTGATTCCCTTGCTGGCATGGCCTTGAACATTCCAGGGCTTGTGATAAGGAACCATCTGCTTCAAACGGTCTCTCCTTCCTACTCCCCCTCCCCTTTTCCAATGGCAGAACCGCAGCATGAAAAAAAACCATTTTTTAAACTAGCCATATAATAATCTATTATAAAATCTTGCGAGGATTCTGACATGTAGCTCATTAATCCAAAATGTAGTTTGTTAGTTTTTGATTCTGTTGCTTGAACCTAGATATGATAGTTTATTCAATAACCATGATTAGGCAAATGATGACTGAGCAGCATATTGTGTGAACACAATCATTAAGGCTTGTACTTGCTTCATTGGAAGAAAAGGATATCTATAATGAGAAGTCATGATGGCTAGAAATTTCCTTCCCTTTTGGAAGGCATATATATCTTTCAATATCAGCTAGTGGGGGGACCTGAGTGTGAATAGGCTTTTGATCTGATCCAACTTGATTAAAAAAAAAAAAAACCTCTTAGATCGTCTCATCATGCATGAATTATTTGTTTTGACTTATCCCCTACTTCAGATATACTATTTAGGTTCCAGAACAATATTAAACCCATTATAAAGTGATTGACATATTAAAATTAGCAAACAACAGTAAAATTATAAACCTGCATAAAGCATTGCAGTGGGCTTGAGCGCTGCAGAATGACTCTCTGCCCCACAACTGTATAAAAATATTTAGAGTATATAGATCAAAAGATGAAAACTGCAGGAAAATAGCCTCAAAAATGTAAGAAATAATATTGAATGTCCAAATATGTTTTTGGAATAACATAAATGCAAACTATCATTCATACAGTCCTGCTGATCATCACCTGCAGAGCATGTGATGACTTGCCATGTTATAGATCTGAATGGAGATTTCATGGCACCTTAATCCCATTCCACATCAAATACAATGTTTTTCTTAGGCGTCGCTTTAGACGCTTAGCTATGACTAATCAAGAGAAATGATCAAAAATCAGATGACAGATAAACAGAAGTGAACCATTCCTTAATATTTGCATTTTCTTTTTGGAGTTTTCAGCTGGCCATGGACTAGACTGGGCTCATTAACTATTCTTGTCATTATAAATGGCATGTTGTTATGTACTCAATAGTGGGGCTCCTCATCTGGATGGCAAAACTCCGGATCACCAAAAGATGGCAGTAATGTGGCCAATGTACTCTCTCTCTCATTCTCTCATATTAAATCTTGGGAATTTTGTATTCTACCTGGTCACACTCTGATTTATTATATTTATTTTGATACATTTCTATTGTTTAAAGCTACTTATCTGAAAACATTTGAGACATGCAGGCTCAAACAATCCCAGGTAAGATGTCGATGGATCGGCTCTGAAATGCCCTGTGGAAACAAATATAGCAAATGTTAAACTATGTTATACAGTAGTCACTTCTGTCTCAGATAACATTTCCAAGAAGGGTCTCATCAGATAAACTGTTGACATCGTGATGTATTTATAAATGTGCACGAACTTTCCTCTCAATTCCTCTTGAATGCAAATATTTAGAGAGTTGGGCAAATCCTGTGTTAGACTATGATAAGATTTTGTTTTTTTGCAGAGATTTTGGGAAAACAGTTTATCATTAAAAATGATCTTGCCTGTCTATTTACCACAGTGTTGTTGTAGTCTTATATTAGAGGCTCAAAGTTTTGTTTAAGCAGTGTTGTCATGAGGACCAGAGAGATGCTTGCCAATATAAGAAAGAGAATAGTTTCCTCTACTCCAGGGCTTTACAAACGTGATAGATCTACAACTGCCAGAATTTCAGTCTAGAAGGTCCTGCAGGGAATTTGGAGATATGGGGTGTCAATATAGGGTCAAGTTAAGGAAGGCTGCATTAGATTAATGAAGGCTGAAGATTTCATGGCTGGACACTTATCAGAACAACAAGAACAACAAAAACCATGCTTCATTCTTTCTATTCTTTCTTGACCAAACTAACCAAGGAGATTTGCAATGGGGATCGGGAATGTTTTTACTGTGCTCTCCTAATTCTACTTCTAAAATCCACCATGATGTACAAACAAATCCATGCCGAATGATGTTCAATAGTAGAGCTATGCAAAGCTTACAAGGGATATGTAGCTTTGACAAAAATTTGTGAGAAGCATCCTTTCAAAGATGCCTCATGAAACAATGCTTCCTCTGCTTTTAAAGGCAAAAACCTTTCCAATTCTACTATCCAAAAAGGCTTCTATACATGTATGAGGCAATACTCAAGGAGTAGCTTCTGAAGGAGACAGTTCCTCATCAAACTGGGGTGTCTGTGGGGAAGGTCAAATTTGCATGATGGCAGACACAGTACTGTGATCAGAGCCCCATCACTTTCGTGGGGCAGACCCACGCAAAGGGAAAAGGGTGCTATTTGATCACAACACTGCACCTGTCATTTTGTAGATTTTGATACCTCCTAATGGATGCCCCTGTCATCAAGGCTAAACTCAGCCATCTTGCACAAGCCTACTGGTAATAATTTCAGTCTCTCTATTATAAAGAAAATTATGGATGTTCAGCTCTCATAAAAGTAGAAACATGCCACCATTTTACTCTAGTTCTTCTGAATAAAAAATGATATATTTCTTTCTGACTGAACCAATCCCTGCCATATCAGCAAGCTTAAATGCCCCAAAAAGGTAAATTCCCTTCAGAGTGAAGAAAGATTACGTGGCAAGTGGCTGAAACACTGAGCCAAAAACCAGATAAAATTAGTGCAGATTTATTTTTGCTACCTAAGAACATTGCTACAGACAGTGTGTGAACTAACCTTCAGTTTAAATGCAAGGTGAGAAGTTTGATTGTGTTAACAATGTCTACTGGTTACTTTACCCAGTGGATGGAATATCTCCCAAGAGTATAAATAAAATGAAAAGGTAAAACCTGAATTAATTCAACCTACTAATTTTAGCACAGACTGTACTTCCAGACACTCTGCCCGCTCTACTATGCTAACCTGGGGCAAGTCTCCAATTTTCCACTCTGGAGTGGTAGTTTATAACTTGCCATTTGAAACTCTGACAGACAGTTGGTGTAAAATACTACCAATACTGGGTGCATGGTTCTTGTTTAGCAAATCTAAAGTTTCATGAATGCTTATATAGTTTTGTGTAATATCGTGAAAGAGACATTACTAAACCAGCTCAGAGGTTTCAGAGAAGGGACAGGACGTGCCATTCAAGCTGTTGCAAAGCCAAGTAATGCGATCTGACTAATACGTCAAGATGTACCGATCCTATCTCATTATAGTTACAATTTTAAAATGTGTAATGAAGGGATTTGGGCCCTGACAGGTTATGCCATAAGAAATGTGCTAGTCTTTAAGATATCATTCCATCTCCTGGCTTACTTTCAAGCTGGGTGCAGCAGAGAAGACACACACCTTAGGCAGCAGTGCAGAATTGCCCTCCAACTCCCACAATCTCTTACCTAGCCATTTCATACTGGGGCTACAAAAGCTAGCAGAGTATTAGATAGCAGTCCAAAGAATTCTTTACTTCCACCTAGCGGTCATCCAGATCTTTGCATGCCAGATATGTAGCCTAAATTTGCCTAGCCCCAGGCTGCTGTTGGTGCTAAATTGAAGTTCAAACCATTCGGAGGACACCAGATTACTTATCCCTGGGTTTCAGAAAACAAAACAATGGCTAAACCGTAAAGGCGCCCAGAAACCCATCTCCTCCTCCCCATCTCACATGAACTATCCAGGAAGCAGGTAGTTTCATCAAGTCTCCCGAAGTTACCAAAGCGCACGCGCTCCTCCCCAATGAGTCAATCACTCAGCGCGTGTCCAGAGGGTGGCCTCTGTTTGTTGTTGTCGCCCTTGTCATCATACAATCGATCAGCAGGGCTCGAGGAAGGGGGAGCAAACTTTACCCTATTGAGCAAAGGAAAAGCTCCAGGGGAGAAGAGAGTTCGCGCACCCCACCCCTTTCAGACGCCAGATCAAGTTTCAATAGCCTTCGCTCCTCTATATAAAGCCAGCCCGGGAATCAGGCGTGGGAAGTCGAGGGCGTGCTTGCGAGCGGTTCGTTGGCAAACTCACGCAGCCTGCGTCCCTGCTAGATTTCTGCGGCCGCCTGCAGCTAAGCCTTATTGTTCTGCCGGGAGGTACGACGGGTTGATAGGATCCTGCTCTCGTTGCCCGAAAAAGGCGGGGTGTTCGGGGACGTCGCTGTGCGAAGAGGGAATAGGTAATCAGAACTCTGCTTATGCTTTGCTTCCTGTTGCTGTTTTTTTTCCTGGGATGCTGTGAATGCAAATCCACATTTTCAGTTAGGAGAAATTCTTTCCTGAGTTTTCTTGCGAGGTGCTTTAAGCCAAAGACTTCATATGCTGCTTTTCCGTTTAAAAGCGATGCGGATGTTCGCAAGTTTTTCTGCAGAGATTTCACGGAAACTGAATGCGCGTTGCGTGTTGGGACTAGTTAATCCAAAACAGGGCTCCTGATGTACTGTGCTTTGAAGGGAAAGCTATAAAAGCAGCTTGGCCGTTCGTTTGTTAAGGCTTTTGTGGGACAAAAATATTGCTTTAGAATAAGTGTTTGGTGGAATCTTTAAGCACGTATCCTGAGTATGGGAGTGGGAATGGTCTCGGCGAAGAAATCACTGCTTGTTCAAAGAGGTAATCTGTTAGCAGCATATGGAATATGCTTTGTATTCTGGAAGTATTGTGTCAGCCTGCCCTTTTGAGCATCTTCAGCTACTGGGGAAAGAGATGAAAGTTGGAGGACTCTTTCAGTCAGAACAGACAGGACTGACTGAGACAGACAAATCCTC
Organism: Liasis olivaceus; assembly: GCA_030867105.1. NCBI lineage: Eukaryota > Metazoa > Chordata > Lepidosauria > Squamata > Pythonidae > Liasis > Liasis olivaceus. Next base: position 40,606,007 of record CM061350.1, on the reverse strand, counting down.
TAAATCAGTGTTTCTCATCCTCAGCAACTTTAAGATGTGTGGACTTTAACTCCCAAAATTCCCCAGCCAGACATGCTGGCTGGGGAATTCTGGGAGTTAAAGTCCACACATCTTAAAGTTGCTGAGGATGAGAAACACTGCTCTAAACTCTTCATGATGTCTGTTGTGGGACTCCAAGGAATTCTTCCAGTTGCAAGTGTGTTTATTTACTGCACAAGACAGATTGAGGAGGACAGGGTTGGTGGCAAGGGATTGTGGGAATTGTAGTCAAAAATAGCCAGAGGCATCAAGTTGCTGTCCCCATCTTAAGTTTTTACAGAAGTGGAAAAAAATGGGGTGGGTTTATTTTCATGTAACATGAATAAATCTCAAGACTTTGGGCACTGGTGAAAAATCTGGGGTGTAAATCAGATACGTTCACATATGCTGTATGTTAAGTATACTCTCCTTAGAAAACCCAACCTTATAGGGTATAAGATCAGTTGTTATGCAAATGTGTAATATAATTTCCTATCCATAAGCTGTGGGGTTCTAGAAAACTAACAGAGTTTCCCCATTTTCTTTCATCCTGCAGGGTGCCCTGGCAGTTTGTTACTCTGCAATAATATAACAATGGCATCTGTGCCTTCAGTTGGCTGCCTTTTGGCCAAGAACCAGTACTACAGAAGTAAGTTTTTCCCCTAAACTTGTGGATGTTTCCCTGTGTCTTGAAGGAGATTGACATGATCTTAAAACCTACTTGCTTCTGTGCAGAAGAGAGTAGCCTCTATGGGCTTATATTGCAACAGAGTTTGATACTTAACCTTCCTAGCTAGCCTGGCTCCAACCAGGAACTCCTTCAGTCTCCTTCTGGATTCAATTTGTGAATAATTTAATTTTCTACTGATTGCAATCTCTCTCAGGTCTTTGATGTGTGATCTAGTCTTGCCATACAAATGATACATTTGTGCACTTGAACCTAATGAAAGCCAGTGACTCACAGCATTATTAATTGATAAGTTACTAATGCTATATGTTCATGAATAAAAATAAACCAGCAGCTCTCTATTGGCCATGAAGGCCAATACTGCAAACTTCAGAATGGAATATGATCAGTTTGTAATGCTAATTCCAGCTATTGAGTGTGTTATTGACAGTCTCTCAATCCTGATGTTGGTTAGGTCATATGGCCTTTATTTCTTGAGTTATGCAAACTTGAACAAAGCAGAAGTTGGGTTTGCATTCTGTTTCTTGAAGGAATTTGAAATAACTTTCTTTCTTTCATTCTTATTTGACGATTATGTTGATCCAGCCTTTTATATATAAAATGGCCGTCTCTTTTCAGAGGGAATTATAATCTGATTGGCAAGATGGGCATAGTATACATGTTATCTAATCATCTTCTGTATTATCAAAGGTGCTTCAGGTTTTGTACAGAAATATATAAAATAGTTGGGCTTCTTTAAGGACAGCTTGGATCCTAAATACTAGTCTATTTTTTAATAATACAAAATGCTCCCTGCTTTCTGAAATAGAACATAATAATTCTGTTTTCACACACAGCACGACTGAATTCTGATTCCAGTGTTTCTTCAAACAGTTCGTCTTGCTATTCTGACCCCGTGCCACTCTCAGACCAGGAAAAAAATCACCACGGTATTGTGCCTTTATTAAAGTTTCTAGCTATTGTCCAGAAAAAGCATGAAAACCAATTCCACCATTCTCTATTGTGCATTTAATCCCTAAATGTTTTCAGTGAAATTTAAGCCTGATCTTGCTCTGATATTGCTGGTTCATTAAGAGTAATAGCCTTCTTTTTGCTTTGAAGCTTTATTATGTAGCTTTATTATACAGTGGACATTGTATCACCCATTTATAGGTCTACCTGAAATATTTGAAAAGTGCTGGTGGATAAAAAACTTTTTTCACTGTGAGCCAACACCTCAGGATGTAGGCAGAAAAACCTTATCAGCGAGTAGGTAAGAACTGCTTCTCTCCTGGGATACACTATTTATTTGAATTAATATTCTTTAGGATTTAATCTCAGGCTAATGTGCCAATTTGACATTCATTCTGATGCTAATTTTAGCTGTAGTTTATACAGAATGGTTGAATCCAGAGTAGAGCTTAAAACAGATCTGCTTATACTGGACAAAGGCAGACGTTGTGATTATTCCTTCTGCCTTGTCTCCTAAACAGCTACATTAGTTTCTCCTGAAAGCTTGGCAGTAATTCTTTACACTAATCTTGGCTATAAATTATAATTTCTGTCTTGACAGTGCTAACAGCTGATTGGGATATCAAGTTGAAAGTTCCTGCCAGGAACACAGTCATTTCTTGAAATGCATTCACTTATGTGAAGAAAACGAACTGCTTGAGAATTCAGTTGTAGAAGTACAGATTACCAAGGATTTAATCAGACCTTATTCATCAAGCAACCATCATTTCAGTGTCTGCTGCAAGGATTCTTGATAATGAACAGGTGTTCTACATTTCAAAATAATTTTTGCACTTCACAAGAGAAAATGCAAATGAAAAGTCTAGCTGATATGGTATGTCTGATAATTGTTTGGGATATCTTTTGCTAAATTGATAAGCTGTAGATTGCTTGGGTCAAAATCTTTTAAGGTTACCATGTCTTCGGTACAATGATGCCTTTCTAATTAGCAAAGTAAACCACCTTTTCCCACAGAATTTAAGTTTTGAAATGTTAACTATGATAACGTTCTACTTCGTGAATAATTTACTTAAGAGAAATTTGTATTTGGCATTTATTTGTCAACAGCTAGAAGAAAACTGGTTAAGGCATTATTTATGGAAGACTTCATTAAAAAACAAAAATGGAAAGTACTCAGTACTGAACTCCTTACATGGAACTAATTCCACTATTTGCACTGGAGTTTCCTTCCACAGTTGTGTTACTATCATGTGAAATGCTTTGACATAAAATAGTGTACAATGTATACCACTTCTTGAGATTGGAGAGCTTTGCCATCATTTTATTTTTCTGATTACTCATACACAAAGTTCTGTAGTATCAAGTAGTACAAGTAGTCCTCAACTTACAACCATTTGTTTAGCAACCATTCGAAGTTACAACAGTGTTAAAAAAGTGACTTACAACCAGTCCTTGCACTTATGACTGTTGCAGCATCCCCACAATCATGTAATCAAAATTTGGATGTTTGGCAGTTGGCATGTATTTACGACAGTTGCGGCATCCCAGGGTCACATGATTACCATTTGCGACCTTCCCAGCAGGCTTCCAATAAGCAAAATCGATGGTGAACCACATGATTCACTTAATGACCATAGTGATTTGCTTAACAAACCTTGCAAAAATTGTCATATTAGGTGCAGTCATGTGATGCCTCACTTAACAACTGCACTGCTTAACAACAAATTTTCTGGTCCATCTTGTGGTTGTAAGTCGAGGACTACCTGTAACATCAAGTTTTAACATGCTTGCTTTTTCACTGTGCTGCTTACCTGGATGCATAATGCTGTTTAAAACACACACACACTTCTAGTGGGAAAAGATTAATGTAGCACAGATAAATATAAACATGCAATAAGCCAATTCTTAAAGTCTGCTTCCATTTGGATATTCATCTTTTTGCCGTCTGTTCAACTTCTGTACATAGATGCTTATTTATAATATTGGCCAAGCGATGTGTTAATGTATATAACTTTTTTTATGAAGTTTTGTATTAATAAAAATTGATAAAAATGTTTTCCGGTTATTTCTTTTGAACAAGATTCACACTGAATGTCTGTAGAACCCTGGTGGCAGAGAAGTGAAGCTGTAAGCAATTTTGTGTACACAGATCTAATAAATGCTTTTTCTTTGCCCTTATAGTTCTGTATATAGTGTCCAATGACAGATGAAATATTTACTTTAGAACTAATAGATTACTGACAGTATGCATTTATGGCCAGCGTACCTTTACCAGCTTTAAGCATGGGTTTGCAATTACTTATTGCTTTTCTGTGGAACTGGATCTTCAGCTTAGCAAAGGCACCCTGCATACTAAGAAGAAAAAACTTTGCTTTATTTGGATTGACTCACCCACTGGGACATTTCAGATGTTTTTCTAGTTGACAGATTAGAGTTACAGTACAAACATAAATTATAGAAAGTTACGCTGTTTTTAAGCCATATGATTCTTCATAAAAATGAGTATATCATAACATGCATCCTTAATTTATGCACTTGAGAGGCCTTACTCAAAACTGAAATAAATATAAGTTATAAAGGATACTGTCATTGAAAAATACATGGAAAATAGAATGTAAAGAATATCAGATGGATTTATCAGATACAAATCAATGCACATTACTTTTTTCAATGTAAAGGCTAATTAAATACACTGATAAACCTATATCAAAAAAATTTGTTTTTAAATGTGAAACTCTTGTGAACAGACAAAAAATTGTGCAAACTCTAGCAAGGTAGAGTGGCTTTGGGTCCTCACGTCAACTGACTCGGAGAGAATACCAAATCTAACTCTTAAATGGATTACAGATAGTCCTTGTTTAGCAACAGCTTTGTTTAGCGACCACAGTTATGGCACTGATGAAAAAGTAACTTTAAGACCAATCCTCATATTTACGACCTTTGCAGATCTGTAAAGCAAAAGAAAGCTAAAGTAAGATCATAAGCACAGTTGCGGTTTTGCTAACCAAGTTGGCAGTCCCAATTGTGGTGCTAATCAGGAACTGCTTGTCTGCTCCAGGACTCCCATTTCCTGTTGGAACAGCAGATGGAAACCATGGCTAACAGGGCCTTCACCCAGCTTTCACTGGTTTGTCAATTGTGACTAGGATAACCCAGTATTATCATATAACTTTCATATAGCAGGAGATGCATTGACTGCTGGTTCATTTTGTGAGAGGAAAAAAAACTGATTTATTAATACTTAAGGCCTTTGTTAATTGTAACATACAAATAAAACAAGCTTATAGAGCAATAAAGTGAATAAGTAAAATTACAGAGCAGTAAATAAAATTGCTATGTGGACTAAAGTTTTCAGTCATGGATAGGAAGCTGGAAAATAGAGTGCTGATAGAAGGAGTGTGACAGGAGCAATGGAACAGGGGAGTATGGTAAAATTAGCACCAAGGATGTTATGATTCAGTTGCAAATCCTGGGAGTCATGCTTGTGGTCTGTGGTTTTTGAGGATAAAAAAGATTGCAACAAGGGGGTCAGGGCCACTTGGCCAAGCTGTCTCACCTGACAGCTTGCTCATGCTGGTCCTCATTGCAATGTGAATCTAAGTAAGTACCTTGTATGCTATTGGTTGAATTTTACTTGCTTATTGAACTAACATTTAATAAAGCTTTTAGAACTTTGAAGTGACTTATGTTCTGGTGTGTCTGTCTCCCGTGTTTAATGAGGTTTTTCCCCTGACAATTTCCAGGCACAATTCAGGGCATTGGTCACCACCTTGAAGGCCCTATATTGCTCAGAATCTGGCTATCTCTGATACCATCTGCTCCAGGTAGAATATGTCCACCCAAGGCATGCCTTTGGAGAGTCTTTAGGGAGATTTGGTCTCCTGCTTGGTCTAAGCTGTGATATTAGATTTGAAGGCAAGCTTTTTCTTCAGCTGCTTCTGACCTTCGGCATGCCCTCTCACCAGAAATAAGAAAAGATCCCTCATTCCCTGTATTCCAGAACCTTTTAAAAAGATGACGTTTTAAATGTGCATTTGGGAACTAAGGTGAACATGAGAAATGTATCTGAACTAAGATGAACTTGGCTGCTTGGTATTATGTTATTTATTTGTTTGCTTGTTTCAATCAATTTATACAGCCAAATAGCTTGCAACAGTGATTCTGGGTAGCTACACCCAGAACACCTGGGTAGCTACACCTAGAGCAACCAGTAACAACCATAATACATAGTGCCAGCCGAGAACAACAACAATCACTACAAAATACATTCATATTACCAGTCCCATTAACTTCCCAATTACCATGCCTGGGAGAACAGGCATGTTTTTAAGGCTCTATGGCAGTGTTGTCCAAGCTTGGCCACTTTAAGATGAGTGGACTTCAACTCCCAGAATTCTCCAGCCAGCCATGCTGGCTGGGGAATTCTGGGAGTTGAAGTCCACTCATCTTAAAGTGGCCAAGTTTGGACAACACTGCTCTATGGAATGTCATCTGAATGATGTTCCAGAGGAGAAGGCCTGCTTCCTACGTCCCACCAGATGATATTCCCAGATAGACAGAACCCAGACCATGCCCCTACTGTTGGACCCAGAGGGGCAGGTAGAAACAATCGGAGAAAGGGGGTTTCATGATATGATGATGATGGTATTTATTGTAATTATTGTTTGATAAATTTGGATTTACTATAATGTATTCAATGTATTCTATGATATGCTGCAAGTCGCTTGAGTCATGTGATTGAAGCAACATCGAGGAATTTGCAATAAATAGAAAAAATACCATTTTTAATATATGTGTAAGTCAGTTTAATTGAGTTTTAAATTTAAACAAATGGATTAACTTTTCAAATAATTAGGCAGCATGCCTCCAAAAGTCAGAAAATATGACTAAATCATTGTCGGTACAGAGTATGTATAGAGTTACATTGCTTACTAATGTGCTACTGAAGTCTGCAACAACGGATTGTTTTCTGCAGTCAGAACAAGGTTGGGGATTTTTATTTTTATTCAAGCACATCTTGCAGTACAAGGCATAAAGAACTAATTTGACAAAGCTTAAACATTGTATAAAAATAGAATCATATTCTAACTGCATACTATTGTATCCAAGAAGTTAATATTCAGTTATTTGGCTGTGCTGTCCATGCCTTCTGCACTGTTTCTTTTTAGAAAACAGCTTTACTGAAGGGGGAAAAAATCTTCCATAACTTAAAAACAAATTAACATTGAATTATTGGAAGTGAACTCTGGCCCATAAATCTTATGCTACAATAAATGTATTGGCTTTGAAGGTGCTGTGATTAGGGTTGTTTTGTATCACTCATATCTTCTAGGAACTCAGGAAGAAAAGAAAATCTGAAAGCACAGCAGCGCTGAGAAAAAGCGCCAGCTTACATTCTTCTTCTCTTCAACACATGAATTAATATGGACCATACGTAATATTTCAATGTTATTTTAATGTCATTGACAAGATCAGCCATTTTCCATTTGGGGCAATGTACAAAGTGACTAATTTCAGCAACAAACACCGTATGCAGGTTTGTAGGCTAGACTGGGGAAAAAAAGACAAGGACAAACCATTGCCATATTGTTGCTAAAAAATTTGCAGGGATGTGTCCATGTAGTCCCCAGGAGAAGAGCTCAGCTTTATCTTTCCCAGAAGGTCACAGCTGTATTGCACAGTGGTGTAATGTAGCCTTGGTCTTTCTATACCACAAGGAATAGAAAGCAGTGTTGCTGCATAGAGCAGACTATTGAATTACTCTTCCTAAATGCTGCAGGGACAAAGAAAAAATATAACCAAGCATAGCAGTTTGTGTAGTTCTTGAGTTTTGTTGCTGTTGTTTAATACTGGATGAATTTAAGATTTTAGCTTTAGGTTTCTATAATTAAGCTGTAGCTGCTTGAGAATGTCTTTGGGCAGCTTTATGGAGTGATGCTTCTATGAAGATCAATATTTATTATTCTGCTTCTTCCATGTAGGATTTATCATTGTAGGAGTAGCCTGGGTAAGCTGTTACTTATGTCTCCCGAACAGTGTTTTTTGGTGGAAGCATTAAGCATGACCATATGAAATAGAAATATGCATAAAACAAGAAATCATATCATTTCAGATTGTAATTAATGCTTCCTTTTTATTGTTTTTGAACTTCTAGATGTATAAACCATGTACCTTACATTTTGTACTTTAAATGAGATAAAACTTACAAAACTTATCAATGGTTGAGCTACAGTGCTTTTTTCCTAACCATATAAACATAATATTGACAATAGCGCTTACTTGGTCTAATTCTCTGTGGAAGTTGAATGCCTACAGCAATTTCACTTCAATTTTTGTTTTAAAATAAATGTGTTGCACAGAATGTTTTTGTCAGCACTAGGACAAATAAAATTAGAAAAATATGTAAAGGCTCTAGGTATCAGAAAATTATTTACTGCTGTTTGCAAATGACACATCTAATCCATTTGAGTACTTTTCAATCATTTTAATGCACATTTAAATCAGGCTGACAAATCTAGTTCCCATTTGTTTGTTTAGTAGTTTGAAGCCTAAACTGAAAGCCTTTGGTAAGCATGGAACAATTCCATGTTGAATTTCCATATAAAATGCAACATGATAACTGGAAGTGTTTCTATCAAGCATATCAGCCTCTTACTCTCCCCATGTTGCTAAACTCCAGCTTGTATTCTGGCTGAAGTGATGGCAGTGTGCTTCAGTAACATCTGGAAAGCCAGGGGTTCCTCATACCTATTTTATTCCATGCAAATGAAATTTGCTACACAGGCATGACTTCCATATTCAGCCTTCATCATATTCATACCTAACAGCATGGAATCCCAATTAAGTCATATTTCTGTGCTGCAGGCTCATATAGCACAGAAAATGTACCAGCCATATTTGAAGAAGATGTTGTATAACACAGAGTCAGGAGAAATGGAAGCATCACTTAATCTGCAGACACTTTTCCTGAATGCATACAGTGCATATTCTATGTGGGAATAGTTGGATAGAGCTTTCCCAAACCTTATTTAGGTGGGAAGGTTGTAGCGGCTGAGCTGGCACATAGTTGTGTTATTCAAATATATTCATGTATGCACCATATAGGAATGGTGACATGTCACTGTATGCACTTGGGAGAAGTGTCTGCAGATCAAGCAATGCTTCAATTTTTCCTGACTCTGTTCTATACAACATCAAGACTTCAAATGTGGCTGGTAAATTTTCCATTACACTTAAAAACTGTTCAGCTGATCCCATCTGACAGTGAAAATGATGAATTTCTACTCATCTGTTAGGCAGTGCCTTACCCTTCTCAAACTGAGGAACAAGGTGGACCTGAATCACTTCTGAACAGAGTTTTTCTCTGTTAATTTTAAAGAATGCAGGATAATAGATTCTCTGCCAAAATAGGGCTCCTGTTCAAAAAAGCTTATCCAAAAGTTATTTAGATATATGAGTCAGTTTTTCTTCATCTCAATTCCTATGCTACAACACTAAAACAATTAAAAATAAAAAGCAAGGAAAAGCAAATCTATAAGGAAAAAAACCTGTAACAAATTGAGGAATAGTTTCGGTAAATGCTTTCCTCATATTGTCCTATTTATTCAGCCTTTAGAGAAAAATCTGTTCTGCAAGAAAGAACAAGGAAGCCATGTTCTCTGTTCTTTTTATGCTAGTACTGGTCTGAAACCTGCCTGTCCTGAGGAAACACTTTATTCCTTGTAAAAAAAGGCATTTTTTTTTTGATGGCCTTAAAGAACATCTTTACAAATTTGAGGGGGAGGGTATGAGAAATATTTTTTCCCCTTTGCAGAAGATGGCCAGTGAGGGAGCTTATGTGTTAGTTATCTAAATAACTTTTCCATGCTTATTTCTCATTTAATCATTTCCAGAAATAGCTGCAAGGAAGAGGGGAACCCTTTTACTCCATCATCAATATGAGTAAGCAAACCCACCAATGTTTTATTTTGTTTTTTTTAATTAAATGAAAAGTATTTCTCCCTTCAGTCTTTTCCTTCAAGCTAAGGTGATTCTTCCTCCTGTCTTCTGCACTGAACTTTTTAAAAGAAATGCTCCTCTTAGTTTTTCATTCCCCTCCTATTCAGCCCACCTTTTATAAAAACAATTTGGCACAGGGTTACTTTTAACCTGCCTGCTTTGTTTTTTCATCAAAACCTCAAGTTATTTCCCCACGCTTGTCTTCAAGCAACTACGGTAGAATGTATCCTGTGCTATATTTTATAATAATTATATATATAATATAATATATTATATATATAATGATATCTTGTGCTATAATTAAAGAGGCACAGAGTTATCAAAATCTGGACTCCAGTTAGCATAACAAGAAGGCCCTAATGCAGTTGGTTCTCTTGGGTCTAGGAAGCATCTCATGGTAGAATGAAGCTAAAAGCGGGAAAGCATAGGCATAATTCCTGATTCAGTATGGAGTTAATTTTGCTTTCACTTTTGCCATCTTTCACTTAGAATGCCAGGTTTATTAATAATCACTATCTGGACTCAGTGGACTTCATAACAATCCCTATTTAGTACAGAAATGTAGCAATAGTATATGAGATCTTGGATCTTTTCTTTTCTTTTCTTTCTTTTCTTCTCCTTGGCCTTGCAGTTATGAAGTTGGCTGAATCATTTCCACCTTGGTTGCTGTGCATTCTCTCTGTCCTTGGCTCCCATCTATCAGGATTAGCCTTCCCCAAATGCAAAGTATTCCTAACAGTTGCCTCTTGATGAATTGCTTTTCTTCTGTTTTTATATTCTGAAATATTTATTATTTTTATATTATTTATATTCGGTTTCCAGGTGCAATTCAAGGTGCTGGTTGTCACCTTTAAAGCCCTGCATGGCTTGGGACTCGGTTACCTGAGGGAGCATCTTATCCCAGTTGTTTCTACCTATCCAATCTGGTTGGGCATGCTGTGGGTCCCGTCAGCCGAGGAATGTCAGCTGGCAGGGATCAGGGGATGTGCCTTCTCTGCTGTAGCCCCTGCCCTTTGGAACATCCTCCCTTCAGAGATTAGGATGTCCCCAGCCCTGTTGGCCTTTCATAAGGCTTTAAAGACCTGGCTGTGAGCGCAGGCCTTGGGCCCTGAATGCGTTAAGGGCCCTGTCTCTTGGCTGTATTGATAATTATTGCGTTAATTTTCTCGGCTGCTTTATATATTATTTTTGTATTGTTTTTAACTGTTTTTATTGTTTTAGAATTGTTTGCCACCCAGAGTCACTTGGTTGAGAGGGGGGCTATAGAAATTAATTAAATAAACAAATACTTTTGCTTACTTCTATTCATACTTGTGTACTTGCATACTTGCTAGTAGTTATCACTGAACTTATAACCATACCTCAATAGATTTCTTATTTCATGGTGAATGGAGCTCATATAGACTCTGAAGGATGAGACAGTTGCTTAAGATTTAATTGTGAGGCTACTTCCAGGTTATGACAGTTCATTTTTTTAAATATTTTTTTTTATCCTGCCTTTATTATTTTTATAAATAACTCAAGGCAGTGAACAAATACTCCTTCCTCCTTCTCCTATTTTCCCCACTAAAATGATCTGCTAGAGTGAAATTAGAAATGCTTCCCTGTTTTATAGACAGCAACATTTTTTAGCACTAAAACAGAGGCAACTTGACATCTGAAATGAGAGGAAAGCATACCTGTGTGCAGGAAATGTAGACTGCAGATTGAATATATTTTATGTCAATATCTGCATGACTTTATGATGTTCTAGGAATTCATAAGAAATACTGCATGTCTTCATAAGATGATGGGTATAATCAGGTAAACAGCCAAATTAATATGTTCTTCAAAGTTGTCAGAGTTTAGCCCATCTACATTTGAGCTACAATTACTGATCAGTGTCTTAATCAACCCTCTTATTTTGAGGAATTTTTACATTAATTGAAAAATCTTCCTTAACAATTTTGAAAATCTAGGAGGAAGAATATCTGTCACTACAGGCAGGCCTCTTCTTCAGAATTAGAATTAATTTTTTTAGTTCAGAATGAATTAAGATGCTATTGGACCCAAGTTCTAGCAGTGACATGGAAACATGTTTGCCATCTTGACCTGTGGCCTCTCGTATCCTATATTTCTCCCAAGGACATTCCAAGAATGTTTTTGATCCTATCCATCTGTTATTTCCTTGTTCTTCTCTTTCCTTAAAACCTGCCAGGCACAACAGTTTTATAGAGTCCGTTATCCATTCATGTCACATATCCCAAAATATAAGTTTCTGTTTGCTGACCATTACTTTAAGAGCTTATTGGTTGGTTCTTATAGTTCATCTTCAAATTTGAAGGTGTTTTTCTTCTTTCTCTTGCTCTTTCTCAGTGACCATTGCAGCTGAGCATTACCAGTTGAAAAAAAAAATGCCACAATTTTTAAGAACTTCAGTGTCATTGAAATGGTGTTAACCTGAATGATTTTATCTAAATTGACCATTGCCTTCCTACTAGAATTAGTCTCCTCTTTACCTTTTCAGTTATACTCTTGACCCACAGGGAAAACAGTCTTCAGTTCTTTCTTCTCATTTTTGTCTATCAGATCTTTTTCATGATTACTCTTCAACATTCCTACCTTATCTGTAACCTTTTCTATGATTTCTTGGGCTTTCTTAAAAAATACCTCTCTTTCCTTTTCTTGTTACGTTCTTCCCTTTATTGATATTCTTGTTGATATACAGTATCTTTTCTTATCATTTCAGACTTGATTTTGGAATCTGGATTCAGATATCATACATTCTTCTTGTTGCCCTGGCTTTTATCCTCCAACTTTCCCCGAATATTATGATAGCTCATTCTGAAAGCCACTTGGATTTTTTTTTCTCTTTGAAATTTTGGGAATATTATTTTCTATTTCAGTTTTCATAATGTCTCTTATTTGTTCCATAGAACCTAAATTCATTTTTGCACAAGTCAGGCATATTAAAACTGTTTTTACATGGATCTTTTATTTTTACCATATGTTCTTGGTAAGTTATATTCTGTTGGCCCATGCCATCTCTTTAGTTTTCAGTTTCAACCCATATACTTTATAATGTATGGTCTGGTCCACCAATAATGTATGGTCTAATCTGCATCTGGAATGATCCTGTTTGGATAGATTTCTGATCTCCATATTATATTTCCTACTATGTATTTAAATTGATTCTGATGTTCTCCATCTGGTGATATCCACATACAGAGTCTAAGTTTGTGTTGTTTGAAGCAGGTGTTGACAAGAAACAAAGAATTATCTTCATAAATCCCTATTAACTATCTCTTGTCAAATCTTAGGTGATTCCAAGTTCCTCTATTTCTTGAAAGTTTGCATTATAGCAGCCTATTAAAAATGCTGTGTCCTTTGTTGATGTTGCAATTATTGTAATCTGCCATAAAATTCCTTGGTGTCTTCCTCTATTATATCTGTGATATATTATAGAAGAGTGATGTCCTTTTTGAATATTATTTCCACTCCATTCCACTATATGGATTCATGCCCTGTATAAGACATCATTTAATCATCTGAGTAAAAATAGCCTGTTCTGGTCCATTTAAATTCACTTATTCCTAAAACATCCAATTTGGTTCCCTTCATTTTTGTTTTGACACTTTCAAGGTGTTCTTGGTTCATGCTTTTCACATTCTGAATTCTGATTGCATGTGTCCTTGTAAGTAAGGAACTCCTCTTTCTACACCAGCACTGACACTGACCACATTTCACTGCAGTTTGATCTAGCATGTCATCACCTCTAAAGCTCAGAAAGTAAAGGGATGCTTTCTGACTTGGGCACAGCATCTTGTGACGCCCAAACCTGTTTAAATGTTACAGCTATCTCTGTATAGTTTTCATGGCAGCAAGACCAAAGTGGTTTGCCACTGCCTTCTGGATTTGATTTTGGAGCTCCTTCTAATTCATTGCACACATTTCCCTCGCACATTAGAGCCATGCATGCCCTCACCCACACTGTAAATTACTTTTCACTTTTCTCATCCCAGAAGCTCACAATTTCATTAGCATTACCCCCAAGATGGATGAGCTATCAAACCCTTGCACCATGCCAATATGGTAACCCACTGGGCAAGAAAGTTGTATTCCCATTCTAATCTGAATATTCTATTTTATCCAACATGGGGAGATTTTAGCAACAATGAAGAGGTAATTTTTGCTCTGGAATAATAATACTATACTATATGATATGATACGATACTAATAGTAGGGAATCCTTATTAAAAACAGTGCAGAAAATTATGTTTAATTTGTGAACTTGCATCACCAAAATACAAGATATGTGAAACTGAGAGACACTCTATTTTGTTATTTTACTACTGCATACTTCCATTATTGGTTTTAATTATTAAATACAGTTCAGCTCAACTCCTGGTGACTAGATAGACACATCCATGCAGAAGTCTTGGCACCAGTACCCTAGCCTTCTTCCAGAATATTTTTTTTGCCTCCCAATCTAGCTAACTTCCCTGCTTTTTCCTGAGAGTTTCCCATCCCACTATTTACCAAACCTAATGCTGCTTAGCTTCTGAGTCCACACCAACTCAATGAGGTGCTGCCACCTGCTGTGGCTTTCATTACTGGCCATACATTTGCTGGACAAATAAAAAAATAAATGAAAATAAAAGAAGGAAGAAACAAAGAATGAAAGAAACAAAGGCAACCAACATTTTTGGGATTAGGAAATTAAAGAGTTCCTGGCATGCTGCTGGCACACTTTTCTCTGATTGCAATCCAGGAGTTCACAGCAGGAGGATAACGAAATGGAATGTGCTTCCATCCCCATAAATCATCAGTGATGTAAACCTGGTGATTCTGCTTTTAATCAGCTGAGATGAAGGCTTTAGAAAAATCAGCCAACATATGCAAGCATGGGGTTTTTATAATGAGACACATAAGAGTTGAACATTAACCAGGGTATTTTACTGGTTCATGTTTTTGTTTGCTGCATTCCATTCTCCCTCCCTTGCTTCTCAGTAGAGATCATTTTGTCCAGCTAGCACAAGCACTGCCACCATGGGTTATTTGAACGAGAGATTCTTGTGTAATATCTGTGGAAGTGAGACTTCACACAGAGACAGCCCAGTGCAGAAGTACTGAGCCTGATTTTAAAAATAGAATGCATCTGCAGAGGTCCAGGTGGAGAGGTCGAGTCTACCCAGTAGGATCATGGGTGGCCACCCGTGCCTAAATTTAGACTGAGAAAATATATAGCTTTCTTGGAAGTGCTGGTTAAGGACTAAGTATACTGTATATTCCAGATAAGTCTCTATTAATGAGGCAAGGGAAGAAATGCATAGGTTTGTTAGCTTCGAGAAAATGCAGATGTTGAAAGGTGAAAAGTGATTTAAATGCAGTATGTTGCAGCAGTGGCACACAGAAAACAATCCAATTTTATTTTTTCAATCTTTTCTTCTGTTTTTTAAAACAACTCCTTCTTCTTTATAGTTCTTTTGCTTGTTAGTCAAGGGAAACTAATTAGAGCAGAAATTAGAGGAGTATAATTCAGCCATAGAGAAAGAATGGGAAATGGTGGTCTTAAAAATGTGGGAATAATATGACTGAGATTACCAGAAGATTTGGAAAACTTCAGAGATTTCCTATTTAAAGAAGGGCTTTCATGGCCAATACTTTCTGTGTGGTTGAGAAAATAGAGAATAGGGTAGGATGCTCTGTAGCATCTTGCGCTGATTCACAATTAGATGGATAGCTGCAATGCACAGACTACATACAGTGTCATGCCTGAGCTTTGTTTCAGTGCTTTTAACCTGTCCTTGTGGCAGTTGAAGTGATTTGTGGATTGAAATCTTGGTAATCAGTGTCTCAAGCTTCTCTTGGTTTCAGAGAATAACAGGAGCTTGAGACACTCACCAGAAACATTTCATTGATAATGAATAGCTTCTTCTAAACTGCAAAAGAGATGCTTTTGAGAGCCAGCAGAATGGCCTTTTTCTCTGAGCTTCCTTAAAAGACAAAGGATACATATTTCAAAAGTGTCAGTGATTAGTCTTGCTAATGGTGGCGTCATCATTTAATTATATGAACTGAACAGAGTACCTTGGAAAGACCATGATACAGTTCAGGGTAAATTCATATGATACATAATTACAGTTGTTGAAGGACAGTGCTGTAAAATCTGACAGGATGACAATCTGTCCCTAAAATGAGATGAAAAATAATCGGGAATGTACTTGCAAATCTTTATTACAAAAACTGATAAATGGCTTAATTGTAAATATACCAATGCTCCAAATTACATTTGATAAAGTGCTGTTATCCTTTCATGGATGCAATGCACAAAAACAAAATGAAGAAATAATTCCCATAATAGTCCTAAGAATACAGGTCTCCATCCAGAATTCCATACACAACATGATCTGCGCGTGAAATTGCACCTCCGTATGTACTTTTATGGAAGTAAGTCTCAGTGAACTAAAGGATATTTACTTCTTAGTAAAGATGTATAGAATTGCATTACAAAGAACTCTATACATTGCATCCAGATGTAATCATATTTTGAGAAAATTCACTTCAATCACTTGAGAAAATTAGTCATGACTCATTTAAGTCCCACAGGTTTCAATGGGTTATTCCAAGCATGACTAAGACTGGATCTTAACCAAGTTCCTTTGCATGGTCAATAAAGAAGATTTCTGTGGCTGCTCCCTACCATAAAATGAAATGAGAATTTAGAGATACAGGAGTTCTGAATTATTATGAAAAGATTCTTCGCCTCTATGGAATAGCTCCATGAAAGCTACTTGTATGAAGACAAGTTTCATTCTAATGAATGATACTTTCAAGTAAATCTCCATGAGAAAATAATATTTCTTAGTATTTTTCCAATGAACTATTTTTTAAAAAATACACTTCCATATTTTTGAAGGTGTGCAAATCCTCCAAAAAAGAAGCTTCATGATGCAGAAATACATATAAACTACTTCTTTTGGGCTCATTAAAGCAGCTATAACTTTTTCCAGGCTTGTGTGGCTACTTTGCAAGTTACCCTTGGCTGTCTTTGCATGTATGTGTATGCACCACTACTTCATTTCATTGGGTAAACAGGGCCTGGAGAAAGATGCAGATTCAAGGAAATGTACTTTGTAAATACTTCCACACAATGCAAAGCATTTCCACTGAAGGATGTATACAGCCTTAATATTTCTTTTATAATAATTTCACTACCATTGTAGTGCTAATAGTTGAAATGTCTTGAATTCAATAATTCATGTCCAGGCTGGATACTGTTCTTGACATTTATTGCTCAGTGCACCAATTCCACCTCTAAATACTGTAATGAACCCTAAGTGTGTATCTATACACTGCATATGGAGTCCTTGAGGTTCTCTGAGCTTGGTTGTTTTCTTGCAGACATTTTGTTACCTGGCTAGGTATCATCTTCAGTGCTAGTATGGAGTGGGGTTTGCTCTCTGTTCATATACAGTAGCTTTCCCTGTCACTGTTGGTGGGGGTGTTGTTTTCTCCTTGGTAGTTCCTTGATTAGGCTGTTGTTTACTGCTTGAAGTAAACAATAAGCAGTAAACAATACCCTAATCTAGGAACTACCAACTCAGACAGAAAATCAAGCAGTTGAGGAGGTTTGTTCACATAAACAGAATGCATGAGGACTGAATCACAAAACAAATTTATGAAAGAAGAGTGAATGGGTCAAGAGGAAGGGGAAAACAGAAAATCTTGATGAGATCTTCAAAAAGAGAGTAGTGTGAACAAGGCACTTGTTTAAAGAACAAAAGGCAATTTTGTTGTGATGTTTTAGATGTGATGGAAGCAAGGTCTGCTTACCAAGATAGAAAGGTATGGAGCAGTACAGTAAATAGTGTAAATGTAAACTAGTTTTGAGAGCTAGCTTAGTGTAGTGGTTTACGTACCAGGCTAGAAAACCGGAGATTGTGAGTTTCAGTTCTGCCTTAGGCACAAAGTTGGCTGGGTGACCTTGGGCCAGTCAATTTCTCTCAGCCCTGGGAAGAAGGCATTGGTAAACCATTTGTGAAAACTGTGCCAAGAAAATTGCAGGGATTTATCCAGGTAGCCACCAGGAATCAACACTGACTTGAAGGCACCAAAACAAAAAAACACTAGTTTTAGCTGTATTTCCTTCTCTTTTTCTTCTTTTACTATTTCTTATGACTCTGGATAATATTTGCTTACCCCAAAAGGAAGTAGCATGATGTGTATGTACAATTTATACTATAAATCCATAATTTCAAAACCTAAAGAATGTTGAGAGGTATATCTTATGAGGACCAAGAGTAGAAAGACTTAATTGTGCTTTGCATATTGAGTTTGGCATTAAAATTATGTACTTTTAGTTTGGTCACTCTCCTAAGGAGCAGTGAGTATGTTCAGAAAGGCACAGGCATCATCTATTTTTTATTTTAATCTCATCAAACCAAAGATGAAGATGACTTTTTTTGAAAACAAACATTCCAAAATACATGATGTTTATTTTGCAGGTGAAGAGAAGTAACCATTCTAAACTTTACAGGTAAGCGGATTTTCAAGGAAAATAGTTGGAATTCATTTGACAAGTTTGAATCAAAAAATGATATTTCTCTGATGGCAGTTAATTACTTGATTATCACATCCCATGGCCCAGGGGAGCACAAGCGATTTTCACAGAAATGGAAAATTATATTAAACAATAAGGAAGTCTATAAATATACTCTGTAATATATAATCTTATGCTATAGAGGTACAGAATGACCAGGTGCTTCTGCTGGCTTCTGTCCAACTGGGATGACACAGGCAGATTTACTGCTATGAGGAACATTTAATGCTTGTATGGCTCTAACACAGTACGTAACAGTGAAGTGATACCGATGCTGCAAATGGGGCTTTCAACTGACAGTAAACAAGCAAGAGGGAAGAAGAGAGAATTTAAGGAGTTGTAAGTGAGTATATGCTTTATTTTATGGACTATCCAGATGGCTAATGAGAAGTAGGTAATGAAAAGTTTCACTAGGCGAAACAAGAAGAGGAAATAGTTTTACAAATAGGCATTCTATTCATAATGAGCAAGAAGACAGAAGGTATGCACAGGAGAACTACAAGTTTTGATTGGTTTCAGTGGATAAGTTTCAAAGGGTGGTTGGTAGGCCTTTATCTTCTCCCGCCATTGGAAAGGTAACTCAGGAATGGGGCATATGGACTGCTTCTCAGCAAACTTTCCAGGGACCTTGGTCAACCAGTGCCGAAGAAATTTTTGACTTCCCTCTTCTTCTTTCAACTTCAACACTTCATGCCTATGGCTTTTCAGGAACTTTAGTAAATAACCCTCCATCTTCCAGTCAATACTGAGTTGGAGTTGGGATTGATTCCTCCTCCTACCTGCAAGTCCAAAGTGTACTAGAGGATGTTGGTATGTATGCAAGTGAAAATGTAGAAGCCCAAACATGAAGTTGGAAATTGAGAAGTGAGTAAGAAACAGCCTAATTCATATAATATTAAAGAATATGTGTGAACTATACAGGAAGCAACTCTCCCATGTTACAATTTCATGTAATGTAATTGTCAGGGCTGAATCACAAGCAGGTCTGGGGAGAACCAGGAGCAAGAGTCTTGGATCAGGGCCTTAAATTCCCCCTCTCCTCCCTTTTCAATAAAGAAGATGCCTATAGTTTTGGTTTTAGACAAAACTGGGTACAATACATTGGCATATGATCTCTTTTGTGTGATTAAACAGACAGATCTAAAAATAGATAGGACCTGAGGAAATGTCAAACCAATTGAGATTTACAAGTGGGGAGTATTAATTTCTCTTATTGCTTGGTTGACAATGACAATGAAAACTGAAATCTTCTAAATCTATCTTTTAGCAATATGTGCATAGATTTTGTACCTAGAGATATATTCCTTTACATTTGATCAAGAATGGTTTCTGACAAAATTAAATGTCATTTACTGGAGGCAAAGAAACCCTGAAAGTTCAGTGATTAGAGTCCCTGCTTTGATATTTCCTGTGATTCAAAGGTATTCTGTTCATCACTCATCTTATTTCATTACCTTTCCTCTCCATCCTCCATCTCCATATATGCACAAGACAACTGTAAGTTTTTTGGATGTAGATTTTTTTTTTCCCTAGGAGAAATAATTTCTGCTTTTTTCCCCCCCAGAGCTCAGAAGCCTCAACTTGTGCATCAAACCTCCTGAAGGATCCAGGTTGTGTTTGAGTAACTCTGCAGAGATCCTGCTTAGTCTACAGCAGCCAAATTTGATTGGGGATTAAGAATCCAACTGAATCCAACACATACTCCTATTTTCTACCAAGTTCTTTCTCAACATTGTCTTTTTTTGCCCAGTTGATGTTTTTCTCATACAATCAATTTGATGAACAACTATATGGCATTAAAATACAAACTCACTGTTTTGGGATTTTTACTTGAAAGATATTATCATTGTATTTCTTTTTCTTGCATTTCATTACTGATACTGTTTTTTCACAGTGATCTTCTACTGTGTATATCCTATAGCAATATTTATACCTTACCTACTTATGATAACTTATTTATTCAGTGCATTTTTAGACTCAAATAACCAAGTTCATCTAAACGACACCTGTACCTTATTAACAGTTGGCCACTCAATAAAAATCACTTAAGTATGCAGAATAAGTTTAACTTAATTAAACTATAATTGATGTTTAATCTATTGCAATCTGCACTTCATCAAAGTTAAGTTCTCACTTCTGACTTTACTGATGGCCCTCCTACTCATAGTGATGAAGATATCTGTTGCTGTATTCCTTCTGAATCATAGTAATAGAATTAAAAGAGCCACTTCAATCTATTTGGAAAATACTGAACAGAAGAAACTCAGAGATGCTTTTACTGAATGGTAAGTTGCCATTTTGATAGTAGAGGAGCTCTAGAAGAATTCATGTTTCTCGGATTTTGATTTCCAGAGCAGTCTGCTAATATTTCTTTCCTATGTTATCAGCATAATATTGAGACCACTTGGCACAGATTGTCCTGAATTTATTTTCATATTATGCCTTCAGTTTCAATAGCTTGAAATATGGAGATTTAAACAATGTTCTAACCATAACAGCTTGAAACCATCTGATATAAAAATACTGTACTTTAACTCAGAATTATGGAAGAATCAATAATTACCATGAAAGGCTATTCCATGTCATTCAATCTGCATATACTCACTATTGTAAGACATGGTGCATTTTACTTCTCTTTCTTTGTCATTATGATTATTGTCTTTGTACCTCCTAAGGAGGCAACATCTGCATCTCTGTCTGAGATGTTTGCTTTGCTTCATTTGATTTTATGTTGTATGTGCAAGTGCTGTGCCTATAGTCCGCTTTTCACTTAATTTATTTCATTCTGTTTTGCTTTGCATACTTCTCAGTACTGATTTCATTTATTTGCTTATGCCTAAGAAATTTCTACTACCAAATTCTACTTTTTTAAAAAACTTTTCTTCTAATCCCAATACCTTTTCACATGCTTTGTCATAAGGAAGCATTCAAACCAAATTTAACTGCTAGCAGCACATTGCCCAGGTAATAAAGACATATAGGTGAGCTGTGAAATTTTTTCTCTCTGTTAATATGTCAGTGACTGGATTAAAAAAATGTAGCATATTCACTAGAGAATTCTTGCAAAATCAGTCTGCTCTATCCTTATTTTACTTCACTTTGGTTTTCTTAATTTCATCATAAATTCAGATACAACATTTCAGAAAGAAAATTTAACCCATTAACTGGATTTGTATTTTGGGAAATATGCAGTGTAATTGCTCAAGGTTTCTGAATGCATCAAGTATAAAAATGAGTACCTTGAATAATCCAGAAAGATTTGTTTTTCACAGCAAGAATACATAATCTCTGGATAAGGATTACTTTATCTGCCTATCCATCCATCCATCCATCCATCCATCCATCCATCCATCCATCCACCCACTCACCTACGGTATGGAAAAAAGCAGATAAGTTTCTACCCTGGAAGTTTGACATTGTACACTAGGCTATTTAAAATGTTGCACAAATACTTGTATTTATAACTGATGTGCAGTTGCAACTTATGTGAGATATAGGACATTAAGATTTTTTAAAAGCATCACTTTGAATTGTAATGGTTGAAGACTCAACTGCATTTTGAAATCTCTAAAAGTGAGTCATACTTGTATTCAATAACAAATAATTGGGTAAAATTTAATTGGCTAAAACAATTCTTTGTTCATTATATGAACTAGTGCAGCTCCTCAGTAACTATTAAGCTATGCTTTAAAAGTTTTACCCTTAACAGAAATCAGGCTGCAACATATCATATTAGGCTGTTTCAAGGGCAGCACATACAAAATGCATACTAAAGCCACATGTCAAACCTACAAAATGTCTAAATATTTGTTTAAGTAGAAAATACATAACCAGCTCTAAGTTATGAAAAGTATCCCTTGACATTATGATTACTGTTTGAATTTATGGCTTGGTAGTTCCTTCCAAAGAGATATAAAAGGAAGTCTTTTGGAATGTATTTAAATGCATATTTATTCTATTTTAACTCATATTTATCCTTTTTATTGTAAATTGCCCAGAGTCACTCTGCAGTGAGATGGGTGGTGACAAATTTGAAATATAAACAAACAAGCAAACAAATAAAAGTATTTTGTGATGTACAGGACTATCAGCCATTTTTTTAAATTAAAAAAAAAACCACAGACATGTCTGTTTTTGGGTCACATGGCTGCTTCAGAAACTTCTGGGAGAGAAGCGAAGCAGCTGTGCACGCACAGACATCTCTGACTGGTCTGGAAACAACCCACCCTGGAAGTGATGAAACCAAACTAATGGAAGACAGGGAAGTCGACCAAAGGGGAGAGGGTATATTGAAACACAGGACACTTTCACATCCTATGTGGGCATTTTTCCAAGTTCAATAACCTTATATCCCAGCTACTTAAAAAAAATAATCACAATATTCTTCTTTAGGGGAAAAAATAAATTTAAGATTTTTGCATCATATTAAAGAAGTATGGTAAAAAGTATAGAAAAAGCTTTCTTTTCAGATGAAAATGTGGTGAGATGTGGAGATGACGTATATTTTTTCCCCATCATCCTTGCCCCATCATTAAGGAAATGCTCACCTTCAAAAACTGATGCTGCACTAAAATATACAGATATCATTCTTTTCATAACAAATGAAAAGTGGGATTGAATGGGCTATTTCAATTCTGTTTTCATTTTATGCAACAAAATTAAGAATGATAGATAATTCCTATTTTTCAGTTATCATCGTTCATATTTCATTTTTTTTCTTCCTAGCATTTTCCCACAGGGGTAGGGTCCACTTTTTTTCAGGCCTAAGGCAGGGCTAGAACTGCTGTGCTAGTCTCCTGGTTTCTAGCCTGGTGCCTTAACCACTAAACCAAATATTTCATAAGGGATAGTATCTTTTCTGAGGGTCCCAGTTGATTCCAGGTTCTGTCCACTGCCACTGGTTGTTTATTTGCTCAGATATTGATAGACTTTGCATTGTTCCAAGGGGATTTGGGTGGAAGGTGAGATGATGGTAGTTGGCAGTGGGATTATCCTTTTTTTTTTTTTTTCCTTGGTAGAAGCTACTTGCATTTCTTAGTGTTCCCGGACACCAAAATAAGGAATTTGGCAAATGCCAGAGGATAATTAATGGCATCAGCTTCATTCCTGCTTTTCAAGTCACTGAGAAGAGCTCCAGGGCACATGATCAAATGACACAGCTTTGCATAAATTTGCATGGATTAATTTATACATATACATATGGAATTTCTTCTATTTTCACCAAAAGTGGGACTTTGTCTGCTGGTTAGCAACTCTTTCCACATCTTCCTTGTCACTGGCAACCTTTCCCTGTTTTCCCCTTCTTCTCCTCCCAGAATTTCAGGAGGAGCTAGATACTCAGAAAGTCACTCTAAATCCTGAACATAAAGTCTTCCCTGAGCATTTTCATAACAAAATATGCAAAGTTGGGGCTGATCTTTAACCACTGTAGTGATTTAATTTGGTTTGCAAAGACATTTGTTTTCTTTTGTTTACTTTGCCAGCAGTCAGTTAGAAATTCCTACCTTAGGAACAAACAACAAAATGGCAAATTTGCAAGAACTGCAAGAGAAGGGCAGGGTCTACCTTTTCTCTTTTCTCCTTTGCAATTACAGAGGATTGTGCTATTCACCATTATAAACTGCACCATACACAATTACTTCTGAGCAAGCTTTCAGAGAATCAAGCTATAACTAGCCCCCCTACCCCCTTTGCTTTCATGTTCTCTCCATTCCTGGCTGACTGTTTATAGAATATTTCACCGCCACCAGAAGCACAATAAATGTAAGAGTTGGGGTGTGTGCAGCAATTGTGTTCTACCCTTATATGCTATTAAGGTGAGTGAACAGAATCATAATTTAGCCCTCTGCAATACACATTTCCCTACAAACTTCATCTTAACATACATTCTCTGCCGGTCCTCTACAGCACATTACCCAAGATAATGGAATTGCACCTATTTTAATGGCATCATACAATAGAGGCAAAGCCTCCAAATCCTTTACCTGCCATTCAGATCTCTATGTGCAAAATTACTGCTGCCTTTAGTTCCTAGAGAGATTTATATCTATCCCCCAAGAGCCCTTTGAAAAGGTAGCCCAAAGCCTTTTAACAATAACACACATTTTACTTTTTCCTGGACATACATTAAGACATAAATATAATCTGAAATGATGGATTTTAAGTAGACATTAAAAAGCACCTCATTCTTTATTTGCTTTACATCTGCTGTTGGGAAACAAGTTACCATTCTTAGCAGGAGTCTTTCTATTCATTTTGGAAAAAAAAGCTCTCTGCTGGCTATTGAAATAACAACAACAACAACAACATGGTGAGACATAATTTATAGAAACCTATACCAGATTGGTCATTGCCTGAGTCAACAAGGACCGCGCTAGGTGTTCTAGTTGCTGGACATCTGGTGACAAGTGGGCTACAGGACTCGGGACTGTTAGCTGAGCAACCAGGGCCAGCAGCTGCAGGACTACTGGAAGAAAAGTCATTTGCCTGTTGCAAATATACAAAGACTGAAAACAAAGAAATAATGATCTGCTGTTATGAACTAAGTCCAACAAGAAGACAATACCTGAAAAGAATGCACCATTTCTGGAAAGAACAACATCCAGAATCAGAAATAACAAATCAAATCAAACAACAGAACAGAGGCTAGCAGATCAATGTTGATTTATAACAAGAAATATTCAGTAGAAGTAGAACTGGAAGAACTGCAAAGGTCTACCCAGGGCAAAGAAATTTATTTTATTTATTTATTTATTCAACTTGTATGCCACCCATCTCCCCCAATGGGTGACTCTTGAACCCTTACCAGAAGTAGCTCAGACAGTAGAGACAATCTAGTGGGAGTAAGTAGTAGAAAAAGCCAGTATCGCTATTAAATCGTTCTCATTCCCAAACCAGGTACCATCTCCTCTGCCTTCTCCTCAGAAAGACTAAACTAAAAAACAAAAGGAATTGAAACAAAGAATAACCAAGCATCTAGAGCAGCGCAAAGACAACAGAATAAAGTTGCCTGCACTGAAGTTTGTTACAAAGAAACAGCTAGCACAAGTATTAAATGATGCCAATACTGTAATATCAAATTTAAGCACCAGCTCACTGTAAGAAACAAACCAACTGATGTATAGCACAGCTGCAGTTATAACTGAATACCTTGGATGCAAAATCAACAAACAAGAAAAAAAGCCAAACAGTGCACCACCAAAATGGAAGATCAGATTAGAAAATAAGATCAGCATGCTAAGATCAGATGCAAGCAAGCTAGAACAGATGAAAGAAAAGTTGAAAAGCAAGAAGACCAAAGAATACCTGATCAAGAAATATCACCTAGAAACAAGGTAGATAAAGGAAGCACTAGAAATAATAAAGCAGCAAATAACAGCCATAGCCAAGAAAATCAGCAGATACGAAGCTCGAATTTTACACTACAGGCAGAATCTCCAATTTCAGTCGAATCAGAAACGTTTCTACCAATCCATCAATGGAGAGACTGCAATGAACCAGTCACAACCTGACAAAGAAGAAACAGTACAGTGCTGGGTATGGCTGTGGGACATCCCAAAGAAATACAAGAATGCAGCTTGGATGAAGGAGGTGCATAAGAATAAAACAAAACAAAACAAAAAGTTGAAATGAAAGAACTTGTAATAACAGCAGAAATGGTGGAGAGAAGGGCAAGAAAGAACAAGAATTGGTCAGCACCAGATGAAGATGAACTGCATAGTTTTTGTTGAAACATCTGACTGCTCTGCACCCACTCATTGCCAAACAGTTTAACAACATACTGCAAGGAGGTAAAATTGAAGATTGATTAACATATGGCAAAACCTACCTGATAATGAAAGATTCAGCAAAAGGAGCAGCACCAGGCAACTACAGGCCAATTAACTGCTTGCCAACAACTTTCAGATTGCTAACTGGTGTGGTAGCTGATGCAATCCAACAGCATCTAGTTGAAAACAATCTCCTTCCATCTGAGCAGACAGGAAAATGCCCAAACAGAAGAGGGATAAAAAATCAGCTCCTAATTGACAAGATGATTTTGGAAAACAGTAAGAGAAGGAAGAACAACTTGAATGTAGCTTGGATTTATTACAGGAAGGCATTCGACTCCCTGCCACATGACTGGATAATCAAAGGCCTAGAAATAACAGGAGTCAGTAGAAGCATCAGAAACTTTGTGCAAAGATCAATGGCACAATGGAATGCACAGTTACTGGTCAATGGTGATAGACTGGGAAAGGTTAACATCAAGAGAAGAATCTTTCAAGGAGACTCACTATCACCATTACTGTTTGTCATTGCATTGATTCTTCTGTTAACAATACTGAACAAGTCAGGCCATGGCTATCAAACATCAGAAACATCTGCCAGGATATCCCACCTCCTTTACATGGATAATCTGAAGCTGTATGGGAAAATACCATCTGAAATGGAATTGCTGATCACCACTGTCTCAATATACAGGAAAGATATTGGAGTTTGGACTGGACAACGTGCCACCCTTACCATCAACTGGGGAAAAACAGTGAAAACTGAATGAATCAAGATGCCCAATGGAAATAACATCAAGAGTCTGGATGAGGAAGATCACTACAAATACCTAGGCATCCTTCAGGCTGACAACATCAAGCGCACTGAAGTCAGGAAGGTTAGTAGTGAATACATCATGAGAGTGAAGAAGATCTAAGTCCAAACTCAGTGGAGGAAATACCATCAAGGCAATTGACACCTGGGCAATTCAAGTCATTAGACACACAGCTGGAAGAGTAGACTGGACCCAAGCAGAACTAGAAGCCCTGGATAGGAAGACCAGAAAAATAATGACAATGAATCATGCCCTTTATCCACACAGCTATGCTGACAGACTCTACTTACCAAGGAGCATAGGAGGATATGGAATGTTACAAGTACACCAGACAGTTGAAGAAGAAAAAAGGGCATTGGAAGAATATCTGAAGGACAGGGAAGAAGAAGCTAGTACACCATAAAGGCTCACTGGATACTGAAGAGACCAAACTGACCTACAAGAAAGACTAAATGAAGAATAGAAAAGAGTCATGGCAAGGCAAAGTATTACATGGCCAGTACACACACACACACACACACACACACACACACACACACACAAACTAGCAGGTAAATAACAACAAGACCTGGCAATGGCTAAGAGGAAGAGAGTTGAAGAAAGAGACAGAGGGGCTAATTCTGGGTCACAAGACCAAGCCTTAAAAACAAATGCATACAAAGCCAGAATTGAGAAGATAGCAACAGACAGCAAATGCTGCCTCTGCAGAGAAGCTGAAGAAACAGTGGACCACCTAGTTACCTGCTGCAAGAAGATCACCCAGACTGACTACAAACAAGGCATGACAAAGTAGCAGCAATGGTGCATTGGAATATCTGCAAGAAATACTACTTGCCTGCAAGCAAGACTGGTGGGACTACAAAACAGACGAAGTAATAGAAAATGAAAAAGGTAAAATGTTCTGGGACTTTCGAATTCAAACAGACAAGCGCCTGCCAGATAACACTGGACTTAACAATTGTTGATAAGAAAGACAAAAAGTCTGGATAGTGGACATTGCAATACCTGGAGACAGCAGAATAGAAGAGAAAGAACTGGAGAAAATCACAAAATACAAAGACCTGCAAATAGAAATAGAATGACTGTGGCAAAAGAAAGCAAAGATAGGACCAATAGTAATAGGCACCTTGGGTGCAATCCCAAAACATCTGGAGCACCACTTGAAGACCATGAGCATTGTCAAAATCACCATCAGACAGTTGCAAAAGGAAGCTTTACTTGGAACAGCTTATATCCTGCAACGATACCTTTAACAACATCAAACAACTGCTTATCCCAGGTCCTTGGGAAGGACTCGATAAGTGGATAAAAATGCCAAATCCAGTCTAAACATCTGGCTGACTGTGCGATCAACAATAATAATCTGCAAATTACTATTTGAGATATAGTGCACATCACTCTTGCTAAATGTCTGTTATCGCTGTCTATTGTAAGTCAACTATCCACAAACTGTAGAATCATTACATAATCATCTCTACTAAGTCAAAGGTTTTTTCAAGAGGAAAAAGAATATCTAATATATAGAGGGGGAGACTGCCTGAAGAATAAATTGCTAAAAGAATCACCTGGAAATAAGAAAGAATCACTAAACAGCTTAGCTTCTAACCCCTTGTTGGGATTCCTAGGAAGATGAAAATAAACACACAAAGATTACTGTGTTTCTCTTTAACTTTCTGGGATGATGTCAGCTCTTCAAGGAAGGCCAGATCAGGAAACAGACACCACAAGACATTCTATAACTTTACTTCATTGATACAGTGTACAATAACAGAATCTTGAAAGTCTGACAGTGATTCCTCTTCTATCTGTCTTATACAAAACAGAGTTAAGATAGAGCAATTCTTTCTCACACTCTCCTGTTTTCCCAAGCTAATCTCATGTTTTAATAATGATTACCACATATGTTCTTCAAGGCTGTCTCCATACTCCTCTACAGATGCTACCATCTATACTTTTTGGTTGCTAGCATGCGGAGCTAATACATTTAGACACGGTCAAGTGTTATTTCTATTTTCCTGATTTGGAGGGCATGGCAGAAAGGAGGGAAGGCTTTAAATGCAGACTTCCTTCTATTCTACACAATGCCATCAAGCCCTCTTTTAGAATTCACGAAAATGGAGATTTTCCATTTTCAGAAAGAAGAGCTGGTAAAAAGTGGGAAAGTGACATGCAATTACTTCCTCCAAGATTAGGACTCTGTCTACAGCCTTGAAAGCATCTTATGATCCCTGAGATAATGCAGCTGGGGGAATATGACTGCATTCAAAAAGTTCTTTGAAAGCTTGCTGTTCCCATCATGATGTTATTGGTATTGGAAATACCATCATTCAAAGTGTTTTCTGCCATCAGTGAGTCACTTCTTATTTGCTGGTTATTCTCATTCTCAAAAAGGTCTCAACAAACCTAAGTCTCTAGATATTTCACAGCAGAGTATCCTGAAGTATCCTGAACAATTTCTGTAAGGCAACTGGGATGGAGGAAAAATGAAATTCTGTTTTGTATTGAGCCGAACAATGTAAATATAAATGTTTATTTTTACACTAGTTTGTTTTTACACCAGTTTGTTGTCAATTAAATGACTTCAATTTCTTTTAAGAAGTTTGTAATTTTTACTTTTTTTTCTGGGTTGATAGTGCTTTGACTGAACATCACCATGAACTTCTTAGATATGGCATTTAGTTATATCCCCCCATCCCTGCAATAAAGCATTTCAATTGCAATAGCAATAAGAAGAGTTAAATCCATCACCTAAATTAAGAGTTATATTATTGTAATTAACATTTCTGTAGCCACTATTTACAGGATCCTGGCATTCTGGCATCATATCATACTGTATTTGTATGGTGTTCATAATTTGTATGGAAAAATAGGTGAAGATAGATAACCATGAAAGAATAACTTCCTTATAATAACTTGCTACATATTCTTCATTATCAGAATTATTTGCATGCCTTTGGTATTCAGTCTCCACAAATTTGATGGAAACAGGTGTAAAGCTGATTCAGTGCTAGCAGAATTCTTCATTAGTTATATACTAGCTATATAGAAGTCTGTTGTTTTTCACCTCATGAAAGAGATATAATTCAGCTAGATAGTAAGAATAAAATGAGCAAGGAAAAAAAAGGCAGATATTTTCAAAGTATTATTCAGAATTCTTAAGCTTTTTAAAAAATCTTCCAGCAAATTTGTGGTAGAGGAAACATTTGTACAGTTCCTCCAGGGGGAAGGAGACATTTTCCCACAATTTCTTAAGAGCAGGTAATGAAAAAAGGTTCAGTGGGGGAACTTTCTCATGTCTTTCCTTAAATAAAGCATGGGAAGCCAAGGAGGCCGTGTTAGCACATAGCCTTGGAAACCTTGTTACTAAATAAGTGAGAAAGAAAGAAAGGAAGGAAGGAAGGAAGGAAGGAAGGAAGGAAGGAAGGAAGGAAGGAGGCAGGAAGGAATCACATTTCATCCATAAGAATATCTCTAAAATTCTCTCCTTTGAGTGAATTTCTAAAGCAAATCATTTCTCATCATAATGTATGAAAACCAGTTTTAAAAATAATAACTAGACTTTCTCTGTTGGCACTTGTTGAATCCATAGATATTACCCAATGCAGCTTCTCTTCTATCTGATTAATTCAGCTCTCCTAAGCCATCTGCTAATGATTGTGAGGCTCTTGGCTAGCTCTTTTTTTCCTACATGCCCCAGCTCAAGCACGAGTCTTCCTCCATTTCTAGAGCAGAGGAACACATGACATTGTCCTCCATGCTTTCTTGCATCACCTCAAAAGTAGTGCTTTCTACCTTCTGGTGCAAGAAGAGTTGTTGACCAATTTGTTTGTTGTACTTCATTGCATTGTAAGCAAATGCCTCTATTCTGATTGCCTAGCATGCATTATGGCATGAACACCCCTTTCCTTCCAGTTCCTGGTCGCTACTCTCCACAGCCATTTTCTCTTGGGCTGCCAAACTGAATGCTTTTTCAGAAAGATTGGGTTTAATAAGCAAAAGCACTAAACCAGAGGGTTTCGTGCCAATGCTGGCTATTTTTGGAGGCTATTTTTGGCTATTTTATTCCCAGTGGATGAGTGCACACTGCATTGTCCTGCTGAAAGCTCATGTCCTGCAATTCCTATCTATGGAGAGGAGAGTGGTTGGTGGGGTAGGGAAACAGAGAACTCTACCAGTTGGGCTGTGTTTACCAGGCTCCAGAAGAGCACCTGACCATCACCATGGCCAAAGTGAATGAAGAGGTTGAAATTTGCAAAGAGATTGCTTAAACTGGCTTCATTTCCAGTCAGTTTACATGTGGAAAAACAAGCACCTGAATGCTGTCATGTGGAATACCTCTTCATGAGAAGAAAGGACAAAGTGGTAATTGCCCAAACTCAGACAGAGCTTTCAGATTCTCTTCCTTCGTCAGCTTTGTGCTGCATCCCAGTGGATGACAGAACTGTAGCACTGATGATAGCCTTGTAACTTGATGCAGGATATCCACAAGTCCTTGACTCTTAGAAGAAGCTTTGGGATGGGCAAAGGATTGCAAGGTACAAAATGACTTTCGTAAGATTTCCCTCTGCTCATTGTAACATCAGAGGGAAACACTGTGGCATTTTACCAGTGTGCTATGAAGGAGACCATGTGGATGAAAAGGGAGAAAATACATCATAACATTTCCTCATATCCAGAGTCTGACCACCAAATGTGTGAGTAAATTTAATGCTTCTGGAAAGAGAAAATAAAATAGAGTCCTTCAATTTGTTTTTTAAACCTGTGTTAATGATTACACTGTTTACTGATTTAATGACTATCTGTTTTGATCTGGGTCTGAATTGATTCTGAGGAAGCATATTAGGGAGCACATGCCATCTATTGCAGGTAACTGGCCCCTCACATGTTTTCATTCATTCATTCATTTTTTCATTCATTCATTCACTCACATATCTTCCATTCATCTCATAATACACATATGCGCTTAGTCATTTGACCTTACTTGACCAGTAATCCCTGAAATGTAATTAAATGTGTCACAAGCCTATAGTTATTTCTAAGATATTTAAATATTTTTATTTAATGTTCTGATTCAAATAATAAGTAAATGGGTTATAAATAAAGCTTTGTTCCATTGCAATACTACTTTTATGAAGAACATTTAGATGTAAGCTGGAGGTTGCATGTCTTGAACATATTTTATAAATAGTTTGAAATTTCTTTCTAGCCATTTCAGCCTGATAAATCATAGGTGCAGAGGTGAACACAATAAACACTCTTACGAGTGCTATATAGCAACATCTATAAATAACTCTTCTGGGAGGTAAGGAAGAGCTAGAAAAAATTGAAAACAACAAAAGAGGATTCTGAAGAGTTGACCTAAAGGCTAGCTTTCTGAACTCTTTCTGGTATGCTGGTGGGAGAGCTCTGCCACCCTCACAAACAGAGGCTGCCTTGTTTTCTTCAGTGCCAGAAGATAATGTATTTGTACAATGAAGAGCTGAGTACAAAATGGGTAA
Source organism: Liasis olivaceus (assembly GCA_030867105.1). Lineage (NCBI taxonomy): Eukaryota > Metazoa > Chordata > Lepidosauria > Squamata > Pythonidae > Liasis > Liasis olivaceus. The sequence continues at coordinate 40,573,689 of CM061350.1, read as the reverse complement.
TGCCTTCTTCATGCATACCTTTGTGTGTTCAATGGACTCCTATGGAGCTTTGTATCTTGGCCTGGATAAAGATAGCCCTGCTGAGAATCTTGAAAGATCAGAATACTGTTTCAAATGTCACCCTTATTTAACTTTCCCAAGTTTGTGTCATGTTCTCAGAATTTGAAGCAGATGTTAGTATTGCTCTTCTGTGGAATGAGAACAAATAATGGCAGTTTCTAGCTACTAAAGCAACATTATTTTTCTAATTAAAAAAAGAGAGCCAAAATAACAAATTAAAATGATGGCTGCATTTTGGGAGGAACAATAGACAGCAAAATATGTGAGGCAAAGAAATATCAAATAAAATTAAGTTTAACCAGGCATTATGCTATGAAATGCTTTATAAGTCTCAACCAGCTCTTTGAATACCATCCAGAAGCTTACTAGAAACCAGACAACTTCCACATTAGATTAGTTATATAAGCATTCTCAGGTGTGTCTGTAACTGCTTGCACCACTGCATTCTGGAACAGATGTAGTTTCTGAATGGTCTTGAAGGGCAGCCCAATGTAGACTGCATTGGAATAGTCCATATGCAAGATGACTACGGTGTGAATGACAGTGAGAAGGGAATCCTGATCCAGGAAAAGGTGCACTGGTGCACACTATGAATCTGGGTAAAAGGCTCCCTGACCACAGCTGTCATCTGCTATTTGAGCAGGAGTTACAAGTCCAGGAGCCCAGGGAAGCCTTACCCAATTCAGAAGGAGAGATGGAAAATCCATGGTACCAGGAGAACTGTAAACACATAGCTACTTGGTCTTTCACAGGGTCTTATCAGGAACATCTCTGTTCTTCCCCATTCAGACCCCCTTGTCCTCTTTTAGGCACTGGGACAAGACCTTAACAATTTCATTTTGTCGGGCTGTGGTCAAGATGTACAACTGGATATCATCAGCATATTGATGATGCCTGACCCTTTGCCAGTGGAGGACCATAATGGTTACATGTAGATATGAAACAGGAGGGTGCAAATGTTGAGCCCTCTGGCACCCAAATACCAGGGACTCAGGCTCAACCTCTCATGCCCATCAACACCATCTGCAGCCAACTTGAGAAAAGGGAACCAACTCAACACTGTGCTTCACACTCCTAATCCCCGCAATTGGTTCAGAAAGCTATCATGATCAAGGATGTTGAAAGGTGCTCAACAGTCAAGGAGAACCAGGGCAGTTGCACTCATAACTCCTGGTCCTCTCAAAGGTAATTAACAAGCACAATCAATGCTTGTTTTCAGTAGTATGACCTGGGCTGAAATCTGATTCATATTTATATGAACCACTGAAAATAATTATTTGCAGATAATCAAGATCCTGATGATAGTCAGTGATACTTCTTCCCTGTGAGTTCAGGGTCCACTGAGGGTCTCCAAACTGTAAAGGACTGGCTGTGGGAGAAAAATTGAAACTAAATATGGACAATATGGAGTTGTTGCTGATTCTGGGGCTGCAGTGTTGAGGAAATATGCCTGTTCTGAATGGTATTGTACTGACCCTTATGGATTAGATTTGCAGCCTAAGAAAATATCCTGGATACAACATTGATCTGGAGCTCACCAAAAAGGCAAATAAGGCCATTTATCAGCTTCGCCTGATAAACTAGACCCTACGGGCAAGAGAGAGAGCTCTGGCTTCATGCCCCAGTAACCTCAAATTTGTAATGAACTCTTGAAATGAATTCTTCATGAAACAGCTCTTGAAGATAGTCCAAAAATTGCAGATGGTCAGATATTGAGTGATACCTCTCAGAATTTCTATATCACTCCTGTATTGAAGCAGTTTACCTGATTGCTAAATGTTAGGTATGTGCCAAACCAAATGTTCCAGAAACAGAACATTCCAGAAAATCTGTGAGCATTCATTCCTTTTCTAAACTATATTGATCTGGTTGTTCTGCAAGTGGTCCAGTTGTTTTCCAGAAATTATTCCTTTGAATGGTAAGTGGTTTTTGGTGCTGTAGACATAGTGTTCCATATGAAACAGGACTATTGCAGTACCAGTCCATGTCTGGAGCACCACAGACCACTCCTGGTTCAGAGGATAATTTCTGGAAAGTACTTGCACTATTGTCAGAACAGCTGGATTATCATGGTCTGGAGGAGGAATGAAGTATTTCAGAGTGTAAAATTTCTATTACTGGAATATTAGGTTTTGCACATCCTTGCAAGTTGTCTTCTAGGTCCAACTCAAGGCACAGCTTAAGCACAAGGTACTTGTAAGATTCCCCATTCCTGTATACTCCACCCAATACTCTCTAGGAAGTATACAAATCAATTTAAACATATTTAAAACATTTTTAAAAAATAAAAGAACTATATAAACCAACAGGAACTGGAATATTAATGACAATATGTGTAGCATAAAGAACGATAACAAAAGAAGTAACAAAAGAGGGAAGATCAATACATACTAACATCTTTTAAATACCTATGAGAATAAAAAAGTTTCACTTGGCATTGAATGGATCATAAAATATATGCAGAAAACCACTCTGTAGAAGGAATGTCATGTTTAGAACTACCATCAAATTAAATCTAAATTAAAAGGTTGAGATGATTTAGAGGTTCCTGTTTGAGAAAAGGGCTGAGGAATGTTTATACAAGACACTGTTGAGCCTAGCAAAATCCGAAACTTGGTGAGTCAAAGCCATCCAAAGTTGAACAATACTTGATATGGACAATCATTTCTTTCTTCCATTTTTTAAATTAACAAAGTCATAAAAGGTTAAAACTGAAAGCAAAAGCATATATCTGCCTGCATTAGAATGCGTTGCTTCTGAGGCTTCCCCATTAACAGTTCACTGAAGACATGTCTTGCATTGCTCTGAGTCACCAGCATTAGTTATTTCTGCTATGAAATGTAGGATCTGCTCTCAGCACTAAAGCAAAGAGTTTGATTACATCAGTGCTGGTAGTCAGAAATTCATGTTCATACTTTTTACAGGAAACATGGCAAAATGTTGAATTATGGTTCTTATATAAATCAAATTGAAAAAAACCCCAGTAGAGTAACTTTACAAATTCTTCTAGAAGGCATTAAGATTCATGTAGTAAAGCAAAAGACTCTTTGGGAATTATGAAATAAATTACCGTATTTTTCCGACTATAAGACAATACTTTTTTCTAAAATCCTTACCCTAAAAATTGAAGGGCGTCTTATTCAAGGGAGTCAGCGAGGAGAGAAACGCGTGGTGGCAAAACTGCCCATACTTTGTCTCTGCAGGCAGGCTTCCTCCTATTGCTAGCCTCCAATCACGAGTGAAATAGCTTGTCTCCCAAACAGACTTCCTCCAATCACGAGCCTGATGTAACTGACGTCAGCTGATGCTGAACAAACCAATTAGAGGAAGTCTGCAGAGACGAGCTATCGGCAGTTTCACTCGTGCTTGAATGTAATCAGTTATGCAAAAGAGCATGGAAATAGAGCTGCAGAGAGACGGTTTGGATCTCCTCCCACAGAGTGTATCAGGTAAATGTTAACTAATTACTAAATAAAAATGTGTTCTGCACTATCTTTAAAATATTGCTTTCTTAATTTGAGGTTGGAAAAATGGGGGTCGTCATGTACATGGGGGCATCTTATTGTCGGAAAAATACGGTAAAATCAGTCCAGTTGCAATGACAGATATTGTCCAGCAGTGAAGTAACAAATATTTTTAATTGAGGTTCACATAGCAAATACACAAACTATCATTTGCAGAGAAAATGCCTACAGAAACATTTGCTTGGAAAATCTGAATTATGGCAGTTTGATAAACATGCTTCAGTCCAGTAATTTTTAGTTTGTAACTAAACTTTAAAATCATTAAAATAGATTTCACAGAAAAGTATTTAAAACTCAAATAAACCCTGCTCCCCAAAATCAGGAAATAGCTTGAAAGATGAAAAAAAAGAGGGATATTGATGGCAAATTTCAAATCTAAGAATGCTTTGTTCCATATCACTGGAGACATAAGATTGCATACTTTAAGATGTGTCCCACTATGCTTATGTTTATTGGCAAGGTAAATTTTCTTCAAGGCAAAATTGTTTTTTTCCCCTCTCCACTCTTGCATGGACATTAGAAAATTTAATTGAGTACAAGCATAGTCATTTTGAAGAGTACAGTAGTAGATAATCAGAACCAGGTTCAAAAAGATAGCTGTGACTTATCTTTGTATTACTAGGCAATTATACTACACAAATAAGTTGTTAAATTCAGTTAAGTGAATTTGATGCCCATAGGTAAGTATAATAATTACTCACAGGCTACTTTAAAATGGGTTATAAAATGTGTTTTCACTAAACTGATGTGCTTTGGAGGGTAAATGCTCAACTATTTCTGTGCATGTTTTCTATTATTTCCTCCCAAAAGTGCTGAATTGACTTGTGTGATAAACATAAAGACATCCTTACTGCTATTATTTGAGACTATATCTTTAGATTTTTTGAACAATGACATGTTAAAATAAGTTGCACCATGGAGTACACTTTTAGCTCTGAATAGTATGTCCTACAGTTGACAGTATGTCTAAGAGGGCTTCTTAAACCTGGACAGATTGTAAATGTGTGCCAAATGAAAATGATTTATGACTGTGGTTGTGAGAAAAGTTACCTTCATAAAACTGCAAATTGGACCTCTGGTGCAGCAGACTGAACACTATATTCTTTTAAAAGTAATCTTAGCATACATATGTTGGAACTAAGGCTGTAATGTTTTCAAAGTCATCTGATAAAACAATAACCAGACTCCAAAAAAACGTGATGCTAGTTCCATGAGGCCAAAAGAATTTTAGACTTGATTGTGTTTTTTTCCAGAAAGTACCCACTCTCTACAAACATGCCATATGATTGACAATTTTTGATACAATGTCTAGAGCAGCTGTTGAAAAATAAGTTCAACTTTTATCAGAGATAATGAAATCCCCTTATCTGGGTCTAAGCAGTTGCATCACAGCCAGCTTCTATACACTAATATTATTAATATACTTTTTTTTTTAATCCGCACTCAATTGTTACCGATTCTGCGGTGACTGCCTGAACAAGTCCCTGCAGTTTTCAAGGCAAGGTGTTTTGGAAGGGGGTTGGCAACTGGTCCCCGTCTCCCGTGCAAACACTGCCAGCATTTTTCCTCCCACCGGGGTGAGAGTACCCATTTATCTACTCACATAAGTTTTCGAGCTGCTGGGTTGGCAGGAGCTGGGGAGGAAGCAGGAGCTCGCTAAATATAGTATTCTCCTCCCTTGAACTATGCAGAGTTTCATTTTATATCTGACTCATTTCAAAGTCTTCCATGATTTAATTCACCTGCTGCTGTGTAGTCACTAGAAACTACCAAAGATTCCCTGATCTCTTTTTGAAAACAAATTTATGAATTGTATCATTCTCCTGATTCTTTGGGGGACTATGATATATTGCTTGGGTTTAGGTATGGTAGAGTGAGAAATATTGCACATGTCCAGCTTGATCAGTCATGCTACATTATGCCTGCCTTAACTGTCATAGCAGTAATGTCACAAGTTATCATGTCACTATAGTAATTTTGTTATTATATACAGTAGCTCAAAGCTTTGTATGGTTTGATTAGCTGCTCACTGTGGACTTAATAGCCATCTCCTCTGGCTGTAAACCAAACCAGGGTTTTTCTGAAGATAAAGTGATCTTGATGTGAATTTACCTTCCACTGTGAAAGCTATTCGCACAGCTTAGAAAATTATGTTGTAATAAATGGATACTTTTCTGAAGCATATAACTCTTTTATATTGGAAGAAAGCTGTATGCGTGGCTTTGCATATAATCCCACATGAACAGAAAATGTGTGCAGATGCACAATCTTAATTCCTTAAGAGCCCTACCCAGTGTCCCCAAAGGTGATTACAGATTTCCCACCTGAGTGCTAATTTAAAAAAAGTTATCAAAATTGAAGAAGAAGAAGAAGAAGAAGAAGAAGAAGAAGAAGAAGAAGAAGAAGAAGAAGAAGAAGAAGAAGAAAGAAATTCAAGAGAAAAATGGAGCACAACAATTAAATTGAAATTTTAAAAATGGTGAAAAGTAACAATCAAATGCTTAACAGAAGCTGTTTCTTAAGCACCTTCTGGAATGGTAAAATGTTAAAACTCTTTCCAACCATACACAAAAAGAATATAATATTTAGTTACTTTTTGCTAATGGCGTGGCCATAAGGGAGAGATAATAGAAACCGATTATAAAATAACATTTTCCAACATTATGCTTGGAGAGTTGGAAAAATGGATGCATTGATAATAACTTTAACTAAAGCTTTTGAAATATTTGCACAATAAAATGTTGGTGTACTTGCAACTTTCTTTCAGAAAACAACCCTAGCAAATGGCCCAACAGCAGCAGATTAATCTTGTTATATAAGCTACCTAAAACATCCACAATGTTTTTCACTAGGCCAGGCATTCAGTTTATTATGCAGAATGAGATGATAATAGAGTCCTAGAAATGGTTTTTGTTTCAAATCTAGCTGTAATACCTTGCTATTTCTGAATGGAAATGTTAGATAAATTAGCCATAATAATTTCAAATTAGCAGTGAAGTTAGTTGAGCATTTTAGAAGTGGACCTTAAGGAAAAAATCTAATAGTTTACTATAAACAAACAGATGCAACTAATATTCTAGACATGGGTAGTGTAGTATTCACAGGATAAAAAGGGACATTATATCATTCCCCCAGAGTAACATTTTCCTACTCCTGACTTAAACAATGATGTGATATATAATAGTAGATCCTGAAAAGTAGGGACAACAGCCAAATTTTGCCACCTTAGCATGAGATTCTCATATGGCTTCTGGGATGGAAACAAAGTATACCTTCTATAATTTTGCTTTACATTACATGGAAAGTTAGAGCATAATGAGAAGATTCTGATATGTGAGTCACTTCAGTAAACAGCTATCAACTTATCTCTGAAAAGCAGAATATGAGGTCGTGCTAAATTTTGAAATGCTCCTTTCTATAGAGTTATCTGTTGAAATCACTCTGCAGTGAATCGGTCTTTGGTGAAGGTGTTGTATGCAAATTCAGCAAGTAGATGAATCAATTTTCTCTATTATCAACATAAATAATATGACTAGTCCATGTTGGCAATGGATTTGTGCTCCAGTATGGGCTACCTTAGAATAAATTACTGAGTGCTTAAGGAAGCATCTATAATGTCATCCACCCAATGACTGCTTTCCTTCTTCTGGCCACTGGGCCAATGCACTGCAAATAACACTGGGCGATGAAAAAGCTGGAAAATGAACTCGCCAGACTGGTGGGACTAACCCAGTCACTCCTGAATGTTCTTCCTCCTCACAATCAGGGAGCAATGAAAAAGAGGGAGCGGACAGTCAGACTGGAATATGAAGAACAACACACAGGAACCAGCAAGTACAGCAGAACACCTCCCTGTGGCTTCCCTTCAAGTCCAGAATAGCACTACAGCCTATGCCATGGCTCTGCTTTCTTATTAACATGCATGAGATTCAAGATATGCGAAAACTGCAGGTTCAGTTAGAGCTGCCACCATTGCATTAATAGGCCTCTGTGAGGCTGCTTAGATTGGCTTTGGACAAGGGTCTGCCAAGGGCTGCAAAGCAGAGTAAAGGAAAACAAAAAAAGTAATTTCTCTTCACTTTTCAAAGGAAGAGGGCATGTTACTTCATGAAGCAGGTTCAGGAGATGCTTTTCTTGAACATCTGTTGAAGGAGAATGCCCTCTCAAAGATTTGCATATCCCTACCTATTAATGCCAAATTTGAATCAACTAAAATTATTAATCCAAAACATGAATGTGTAAGTAAGGAGCCTTTACTGAGAGAGAAAGAGAGAATCAGATGTTCCTACCCAGATTATTGTCTCTATTTCATTTTTTTTTAAATTTAGTATTCAGCATTATTTCATACAACATGCCCAAAAGCAAAGTATGTACTGTGGTAAGTAGGATAAAGGGGAATATTTCACAATATTTGTTTTGCCTTAAAAGTTCATGCTGAATTCTCATATGTCTGGTTTCTATTGTGAAGTATGCTAATTTTAATTGCCCACGTCTAACATTCATGATGGCCCACTCCTCTATGAGACTGATTAGCTACTGCACAAAGATTTCTCAAGAAAATTGTTTTTTCCCCACTGAGCTTCCCTAAAGCTACGACCTTTACAGCTCCTAATTTGCATGGTAATAAGTTGCAGCGAAGAAAAAGCACAAAGGCCATGCTATGCAGTCACAATTGCAAAAGCTAATTGAATAAACTCATTATACTGGCACTTAGTTAGAGGTTCTTAGCAGATATATTGTATGATTTTCATATTGTACCCATCAGTGGTATAACTAAGAAGAAGCATGTCCCAGAACAAAGCTACCAGTGCTTTTCTCCAGCTAGGCTGATAGAAGGATAGGCCTGCTTGGGGTGGAGAAGGAATGGCCTGCACCTCCTTCCCTTGTTCCATATAAATGGCCCACCTGTTGTTGCTTACCATGTTGGCAAGATAAAAGGAGGGATTTCAGTTTTAGAGGAGGAAAAGAGGAACTACACAGACCTCCCATACTTAAGCAGGCACGAGGAGTAGGCAGCATTAACTAGACACTTACAAGGCAGATTACAGAAGGATTATGCTACCAACCTGTAACAATCTGCCAATGAACTGCCCAGTTCATGGGAACCATCACCTTACTTACTTGTACTTGGTACCATTTTATGTTGAAACAACAATGGGGCCCATTTTACCTTATTTATAAAATCTTACTCCTTAGATGTTTATTATTGCTAATGCTGTTGGGGTTAAGCAGAGGACAGAATAAGGTGTGACAACAGATGACCAGCTCATCATACGGAACTGTGAAGAGAGGCATTGGTGTCTCAAAAGAATAGAAATAGTCTGCATTATTGGTTCCATGATTAATGCTACAATTTTCCATCTTTGTTGCTCCTTGATCAACTTTGCTTCAGTGGAGAGAGATGATAGTTCTATCTGTTTCTGCAATTACTGCTGCAGAATTATAGTACTTCCTCATTTTCTAAGCTCAAACATATTGATTGAACTGACATGTTGTGCCCATATGGTTATTTCTTCAATTTTATTAATCACCAAGGTCTGATACATTAAAATATGAATTAAAATGAAATAAATAAGGAAACTGCAAGCCTTTCAAATCAATAAATATGGGGTGCTGATGTCTGAAAACTCAGAGAAAAAGCTGAGGTGGCAAATCAGGTCCTTCAAAGAAAAAAAAAAAAATAACCATTTCATTTTATAGTTCACCATATAGTTCCTCAACATCACCAGCCATTAATTACTAATATAATATTCCTATTTTATTGGACAATTTAGGAGGAGGGGATGCCTTTTATTCCTAAAAGCCTATTAAATAAAAAGTAAGTCATTGAGGTGATTAGATAACAATGTGTGATGATGTCACTCTGCAGCTGATGTAAATTGCAGCTGATATTTTGTCCATAACCATAAGTCCATTGTATGAGGTTTGCTAAATTACGTTTTCATGGTACCCTTGTATACTATATATATATACATACACACACACACACACACATATATATATATATATATATATATATATACACACGTACATACATACATACACACACACATATACAGAAATATTATATACATATTCATATATTTATCTTTATGATGTATAAGAACATATACTGTAAGCCACCGAGAGTAATTTTGATTGTGGCAGCATAGAAATATGTTAAATAAATAAGTAATTAAAAATGTTTATATGTAGACATGGGCATATGTTAGGCTCAATTGCACGGAAAGCCCACAGTCCAGATTCTCTTGAGCAGTCCTGTAGTGCTGATATAGATTTATTGACTGATATGCTAAGTTACTTTTCTTTACCTAACACATTTTGTATAGCAAGCATATGACATAGATTTTGACTGATTCTTGTTTATTTCAAGATTAAGAATTAAAGAAGGACAGACAATAGATGCTGGGATGTGGAGTATAATGCTAGTTCTAAATAAAAGATATCTCTCCAGAAAAAAGAGAAAAAATACATTTCTGGAAGAACAAACCTCACTTTTCGAGAACACTATATCTCTTGTCAAGTTTGTTGCTTTGTTTCATCTTTCTTTAAGACTCCTATGAATATAACAAAGATGAAAGAAATGTTTTGTTTTTTTTTAAGAAAGAAGAAACATTTATTTTTAGATAGAAAAGTAACATCAGGTTTGAGAAAAACAGTTAAAATGAGTCATGCCGGATTGACATTTTTAGAAATGCTTTTTAATATGAAAACTCCCTATTTTGCACTATGTTATAAGATGTGGTGGTATGACAACTGGGGGAAGGGTGTCAAAACATCAGACCTGCAAAGTGGGAAGGCTACCATGTAGCTACAGTGCCACCACTTGTGTTTCTGTGTGTGTGCTTTACAAATGTTAAACCATAGCCTGAATATATAGGAATCCAAGCCTAAGGGTCACATCCTCTGGAGTTTATGTCTTCTCTTCTGTAGAATTGAGTAAGCGTTGTTCAGTCAGAAGCCTGGCATATGGCCTAAACCAAGCCTCAAACTAAGCAAAAAGGCTAAGTTAACTGAAATAAAATACAGTACATTTATTAAAACCCCCAGCAGAGATGAATCATAAGTCACCAGTTGGAGCTTAAAACATAATGCCAATTAGGAAAAATAGTAAAATATTTACTATCTAAAATATTTCCTAATACAGTGGAACCTCAGTTCACGAACGCATCTGTTCACGAACAATTCGGGTCCTGACCAGCTCAGGCCGCAAAAATTTACCTCCGGTCGCAAACGCCGGATCGGGTGACGAACAGGATCCGCAGCCATTTTCCCTCCCGTGTCACATGGTCGCGACTTCCTGTAGGGAGGGGACTCTCCCTCCAAGCAGGAAGCATGGCCATTTTCCCTCCCGTGTCACGTGGTCGTGACTTCCCTGTAGGGAGGGGACTCTCCCTCCGAGCAGGAAGCGCAGCCATTTTCCCTCCCGTGTCACGTGGTCGCGACTTCCTGTAGGGAGGGGACTCTCCCTCCAAGCAGGAAGCGTGGCCATTTTCCCTCCCGAGCAAGGTTAGCTTTCTCTCTCTTCATTCTGTACTTTGTGTCATATTTTTGCAGTTTTTTTTAAAAAAAACATGGTTCAGAACGGATTAACCATATTTACATTGAACCTTATGGGGAAATTTGACTTGGGTCGTGACCAGAAATCGGTTGGCGACCAAATTTGGGGTCGGAACGGATTAACTGTATTTACATTGAGCCTTATGGGAAAATTTGATTCCGGTCGCGACCATTTCGGGTCGCGACCAGAGTCGCGGAATGAATTAAATTTGTGAACCGAGGTTCCACTGTAGTCAGTGTTCTCCATTGTCCATCACTGCAGTCTGAAATTTGGGGTCCTGCCATGCAACCAGCCTATTCAGAGAATGCCACCAACATTTTATGGGGCATCCCCTCAAATGTTTAAAGAACAACAACAACAAATCTTTTAGACCCTGGAATATTTCATGCAGAGCTTAACTTTCTCAGTATTTTATATTTATTCTAAATTTTTGCCCAGTTTATCTTTCTCACCTTGGCTAGCAATGCATTTTTACTCATTTTTATTTGAAATAATGCCAGTCTAGGACAGATCCTTGGCATTGACTCTGCACTCTGCTGTCCACAAAAATCACAAATTCTATTAAAGTGCACGCAGGCTAGAAGTGAGATTAGATATCATCTATTCACTTGGCTTCCTCCATTATTTATAACTCTGCAGAGAATGAGCTACTATACTTGCTTGCTGTCAGTAGGACTTTTATTTAAACTGAGGACCCTGAAATTGCTTGAAAGCTTACTCATCCTGTCTTTTTTAGCTGCTGTTGCTATTTAGTGGATTATTTCTAATCTACTTTTATTTCCTTAATATGCTCCAATTACTGCCTTTCAGTGCTTTCTTTATTTTGCCTGCATTTTTTTCTTCTAACTGGAAATGTAACACTTCCTTGGTTAGAGTACACTGGTAAGATTTTCTCCAATGCTGCCACTTTATTGAGGCTATTTAATATATTCTCAGATAGTCTTTATGTTCTTCTTTATTTCTATAGCTCTGATACATTCAATGGGTAATTCATTTTCAGTTGTATGCATTTAACCCTGCCGTGGACACCCATGTTAATTAGCATTTTAAATACCATTTAGTAATAATTCTTCAATAATACATTTTCCCCAGCTTCTTCATGTGCTTTGTGTGCCAATAATAAATCATTCCATACATCTGCAAGGTTTTGATATATGAGATTGAAAGTGCAATATTGAAAAAAAAAATCTTGAAGGCCTGAGCAATTTATAATTTTCAAAGGGAATATCTTTGATAGTGTAGGTTCATTTTATTTATATTATTGTATTATTATAACATATCATATTGTATCATATCATATAATCATAAATACCTAGCATTCTAAAATTGAGCTCAGAAGACATAAGGTTATTTTATTTTATTTTATTTTATTTTGCATACATTGTTGAGACCATTAGAAAGCTTCCTTTCCCAGTATTTTTTCAGTCCTTGCTGAAAAAATGTTCAAGAAATATTGTTGTCAGCATATATTAATGCATCTACATAACTGAGTAAACTGAGTACAAATTGCCTTTTGCAAGCTTGACTAAATTTGGGAAGTAGAGAAATGATTTTTCCTCTATGCTATTTTTCTTAGGGGGTAAAATGCTTCTATTTCAAGTGACTAGACAAACAGTTGAAGTAGGATACCCCTGGACGTATTAAAAAAAAAAAAAGACCAGTGAAAAGTAGCTAGCTGAGGGAAACAATAGTGTTTTAAAAACAAACACATTGCTACTGGATTTCAAACCAGCAATTTTCCATTTACAAGCTATAACCATTTACCAAGTATTAACCATACTGATAGAGATAGCTCTAGAGCAGTGTATCTAAACCCCAGCAACTTTAAAATATGTGGACTTCAGTTCCCAGAATTCCCCAGCCAGCATGCTGAAGTTGAAGTCCACACATCTTAAAGTTGTTGAGGCTGAGAAACACTGCTCGAAAGCAGTATTTTTCAAACTTGGCAACTTTAAGATGTGTGGACTTCAATTCCCAGAATTCCCCAGCCAGCATGTTTGAAAAACACTGCTCTAGAGAGGATATTAAAGACCATGGTAACAACAGATTCAGCTGAGGGAAAATCCCTTCCTCTATGAAGTAGCCAATGAATTGCTGAGATTATCATGTAATAAAATAAAGCATGGCAGCCAGAATGGACAGGAACACTCAAAGTGACATAAGGGGGGTGGGGGTGGGGAAGAATAGTTTAAAACTGGATCAAGAACATGCCCCTAGAGGTCATCCATACGATGGGAAAGATATGTGGACAGAACAATATCTATTCCTGCTCTCCAAAAATGGTTGCTAGCCTGTTATGGTGACAGGGCAACCAAGCACTGCAAATAATCCTTATTGAGATATGTGAAGTAGCCCAATGGCAAGGAATGAAACAGAATGAATGCATTTCAAGTTTAGAAGGCAAAATATTTCTGTCCTTCCTAATGCTCTGTTTGGCATGAAAATCTAAAATGATAGAAAATACAGTGCATACTGCATTTGGTGCAAAGCTAATAGTTTCTGATTATACTTTTTAAAATGATCTTGTATATACTTCTCTTGTTAGAGATACCACAGTTTTTTTCTAATTGTGATATCAACTAAACTTTTCAAAATGTTTAAGAAAGTTCTCCGACAAAGCCTACCTGCATTCTAAGTACTGGCCTAGTTTTGCTTACTTTCGAAGATTTGGCTGAATTGAACCGGCTCACTTTCATACTTCAGTCTGAGGCACTGAAGCAGCACAATTCGAGCTTCCTCTCAAATAGGATCACCTTGAGGCAGGATACAGCTCATTTACACAGGCCTATTGCCTGCCAGTTGCAGGTTGCGTACTTTTGCTTCATAACTGCTTGAACTTCTGAATCTGAAAGGAAAAGGTACTTTGTGACATATTTCCTTGATTGTAACTCAACATGGGAACCAGAGAGGCTGAAGACCTAAGAAATGATTGCAGAAGGAAAGAATATGTAGCTCTTAAATAAAATAAACTCACAAAACATTTATCTGCTAACTTTTATGCTCTCTTGGAAGAAGAAAAAAAGAAGGATGCCATTATGAATCAGGATTGACCAAGAAAGTGATTTCAACCCTCCTGGATCCTGAAATGAAATTATCAGTCAATTTGTTGCTTACAGTAAGTGTAAAACTGCAGGCATGTTCAGAAATGCCTCTCAGATCACACTGGAGTTCAAGTTTTTAAATGTAGGGCATTTTTGATGTAATTATTATACACCAGGGACCTAGGTTTTAAAGAACACTACTTTAGCCTAAAATAAGATCCACAGGAGGTAACATTCCTCTTCAAAAATCAATTTAAGACTATAATAGATATGCACTGCCCTTTTGCTGGTATGATGGATACGTTAGAATTAGTGGCACTAGGGATATTTTATAATTATCAACTGCTTTTCATTCACTAAAGTTCTCAGACATACTGTAAATGCCACCCACAATATATCCCTCTCTACCCTATACTAAAAGTAAAAAAAATCAAAGCACTCTGACAAAAACACTACCCATTACCTAGTGGAAGCTTTTGACGTCTATGGTATTAGCTTGCAATTATTCAGTGCAAAAAGATTACATATTTCTTTCCTGCTTTTAAATCAACCTGATTACATTTGTTTCCTCCCATGCTTTCCCTAGTATCATTTATAGTGATTCTCCTAAGGGGGAAAAAGAATGGCATGCAAATGTGATATCAGAAATCCTAGTCTCTAGTTCAGTGTTGTCCAAACTTGGCCACTTTAAGATGAGTGGACTTCAACTGCTGGCTGGGAATTCTGAGAGTTGAAGTCCACTCATCTTAAAGTGGCCAAGTTTGGACAACACTGCTCTAGTTAATGCTCATGTCAAAAATCTTACTGTTATCATAAAGCTACTCAAGACCTACCTATTATCTTACATGCAAATATGTACAGCAAATCTCCCTGGTGTGGCTGATTCTATTCCCGACTCTTGGTACCACTTAACCATTTATGTAATTTAGTTTCAAGTGGGAAAGGGCCAGATATAAGAGAAGCAGTTGGCATTTGCCTGATTGTCTGTGATTTCTCATTGACAGTGGTGAGCATTGGATTTAATGTAGGAATGTTGCTGAAGTTTATAAATATCTGTTTAAAAATACGAAAATTATCCAGCTTGTGGTACTCAGATATAGTATATCAGCTATATGACATAGGCTGCAAAAAATTCTCACTTACACAGATTTGTTATTTTGATTCAGGGTGTTGGAAGCCCCCTATATCTAGAGGACATCATGTTGGGGATCACCGAATTGGGTCATTTCTCTTTGAAGTGACTGCAAGTGTAAAATATGTATATGTGTATATGTGTGTGCGTGTATCTATACCTCTTATACACATATTCAGAGTTAGCATTTGGGTAATCCAGTTATTAATTGTTAATGATTTCTTCTTATCTTCATTCATTGCTTTGAATTATGAATCTAGCTCACACAATCAAACAGTCTTTCAAACTGATAAATATCCTCTTTATCTGAGTCAGTGCACTTGATGTTTCTTGACAATACTTTACGCAGTTGCTGCTCATCCTGATCTAAAAATCAAGTCTGTGGGGCTTCTTTTTTCCCCCAAACTGTTTCCAGTTAATCATCATAGGAACTTCTATTTGATGTTAACATTTAGTGCTTGAGTGGCTTTTTTCTTCTCTTTTACCTTTCTTTTGTACTGTGTCTTTTGGTTTGCAAATCTGTGAACATGGGTTTCTAAGCCCCTCTGAGAGCTTTTTAGCTGAAGAGCAGAGTAAAAATGCATTGAATAAAACAGATAATATATTGCTCACTCAAATCCAAATAGGAGAATAGGCAGCAAAATGCTCCAAAAGTATTAGGAATTTTGACAATTACCTGTATTGATTTCAGTCATACTATATTAATTTAATCCATATTAAGGGTATAAAGGCTAAAAATTGCAGTCCATTATAAACTCAAGCACATTTCAATGCACATAAGGTTTTTATACTTCTCTGTGGTAATATACTGTAGAAAAAGTTTTCATCTCCTGGGAAGTGTGAGAGTGTAAGTGAAGAGAGATAAATATTTTAAGATTATAGTGCCTTCTAAATTAGATCTTATTGAAATACTGTTTCAGACAAATAGGATTTTTAAATTTCTGTAAATGTAAAATAAACTTTGGTACTTCCAGTACCCAACTTCATAGAGACTCTAAAAAGAATCACTGTGCCCTTTGAACAATAATTATATTATTATGAAGCTTTTTTGGACTTTTCCAACTTGCCATAGGGAGGGAAAACTCCCCTCCTCCTCCCCCCCGCATTAGTATTTTCCTACATTGCTGAAACCCACTCCTTTTTTTAAGTGCATTACATTTTATTTGCTCAGAAATTTGGTGGAAAATTTAGAAAATTTAATTGTGCTCATATCTATCCTAGCAAAGATTAGCAAAGGCAAGACTACAACCCTTATATGAGCTATAGAGGTGGCTATAGAAGTTTATGTCTTTGTATGTTGCTGCCATCTGTGCTAGGAACATGTCAATAGTGGATATTCCAGTCTATCTTTAGGAGATGGCTTTTAGGGTGTGGTTTGCATGTAACTTTTAGAGTTATAGGTGGGGCCTCAGTGAATGCTCCTACAGCTCTCCTGTAAAATGTACAGTATATCAAAAGGGGAAAATAATTTGAACATAGAATGCAATGGGAAGAAACAGATAGGATGGCATTCACGTGAAGGTTTTTCTCCTAGGCCTTTCAAGGCTTTAAAAAGGGTCTGGGAGAAAATGAATTAGAAGATGGTTAACTGCCGTACAGTGAGTCAGGCCATTGGTTTATCTGGCCCAGCGTACTGTAGTGGAGTTGGACCATGGATTTGACTTGGACTGGAAAGACTGAGGTTGAGATCCCCATTCTACAGAACAGTCCTTTGGTTAATTTTGGGCCACTCTTTCTCCCCACAACCCACCTCACAAGGCTGCTATTGCAAGAATAACATTGGGAAGACCTACATGTCTTGGGTTCTCAGAGGAAAGGCAGAACTAAATGCAATGCAGTCAGTCAAACAATCAGTTATAGTTCAGTATTGTCAACGCTGACTGGTAACAGTGCTTCAGGATTGGGATAGGTACTAGTCCTTCCCCATGGGGAAAATATCACCATGATCACCATGGTAAGAGTTTGACTACCAAAATACCACAGTGCCCCTAACCTCAAGGTCATCTGAATATGCAGAAACACTGTAAGACACACAGCATTCACTTTATTTGTATTGACCAATTATTACTTGTATTGACCAATGGTGAAGAAGGATTGCCATGCAGCCAACTGTCAGAGACCTATAGAAGACTAAAATTGAGCAGCTGGCACCTGACTTAAGATGGAAATTAAATTAAATGTTTCTTCTGCTATTTTTGGTTCTAGTTTTATATTAAAATGAAATTATTTTGAAATCTTGTTCCCAAGAGTAATTTGTGCTTAGAGCCTAGATTAGCTTTTGTCAGCAATTGTTATCAAAGCATCCAGTGATGCACTGAGCATTCACTTTGTCACTCCAACACATTTAGCTAAATCCCTCCTTGCTGCAGCAAACTTTGATTAACTTCAATAGTGATATTATGCCTTCCAACAACTCCTTGTGATGTTATATGGCAATTATAGACAAATAACAACAGTAGAAAAATGAGGGTAGTTCCAGGCTATCTATCTATCTATCTATCTATCTATCTATCTATCTATCTATCTGTCTGTCTGTCTGTCTCTATCTATCTATCTATCTATCTATCTATCTGTCTATCTGTCTATCTATCTATCTATTCCCCTCTCTCTTTATCTCTATGGACTGTCTGTCTGTCTGTCTGTCTGTCTGTCTGTCTGTCTATCTATCTATCTATCTATCTATCTATCTATCTATCTATCTATCTATCTAATTCCCCTCTCTCTTTCTCTATGGTCCATCTATCTATCTATCTATCTATCTATCTATCTATCTATCTATCTATCTATCAATCTACCTACCTACCTACCTACCTACCATCTATCATCTATCATCTTTAAAATATGATGTGTGGTCTGCAAAATCAGATAATGTGGTTACATGTGGTTCAAAAGTTAAAGAAAGAGTGTGCTTTGAAGCTGTAATTATTCCAGTCACAAGATAATGGTTATGCATTTCCTTCAACAAGTCTGGATGACTTAAACAACTAAATGGTAAGAGTTGCAAAGCTAATGCAGATTTTAACCCTAGTTTTGAAGGTAAAATCCATGAAGATTCAGTTTTCACCAATAAGACTTGGAGGTGCTCTGAGCAACCTGAATATGGCTAACTGGGACTGCAGTGTGACTCACAGTCCACAAGTTGCTTACCCTCACATCAATCCATGATTGATAGATTGATGGCAAGATCTCAGCTAGAACATCTTATAAAATAACTCCATCTTCCAAAAGGCAGTTGGGGAGGGAATTAGTCTTTCAACTGAGATATCATTTCAAGAGACTGGTGGTACAAGCCTTCTATCCTGGGGTCACTTTACTTCCCAGAAATGGTGTGGTGGGGATGGGGGGCTATAAATAATTTATCCTATGATCACCTTATAGGCCAGGCTGATTCTGGTTGAAGTAAACAGATCCAGGTGGCAAGCCATAAAGAGCTGCATTACAGGAAGAAGTGCTTCTATTTGTCCTGAATCTCCCACCATTCAGCTTGATTTAATGAGCCCCATTTTAGAAGTATTTTCCTCTTAATGTTATGCATGTCTACTGTATGCCTTCTTTTATTTTTTTCCTCTTAAGTTATAAAGTGCTAAACATTGCAAATTGTTCTTTCTATTCTACAACTAAAATGAAGAAAATGCACAAAGAATTTAATTATTTAATTTATTTATATCAGAGAAGGACAGTCTTTTGATGACCAGAGGTGACACATAACATTTTGAGAAAGGGCAAAGGCTGCAGTGGGCATGATGCAAAACAGATGGATTTTGTTATGAAGGTGGGCAGGGTCAGAATTTTCTCTTTTTCTCTAGTTTTCTGGGGCAGTTTGGGGTCATTTCTTTATTAATCATATGTTGCATTTTCCAAGTAATTCTTGTTTCAAAGCAGTGAGGGGTCATGGCACCAAATGTTAGTAGTTGTGGTGATAAAATATTTTGAAGGCAGTCTACAGTCCTGGAACTTAAGATTGCTGATTCCAAAATTGTATGTCACATGCACAACTGCCAGCATTCAGTCCATCTGTATGGAAGGTCTCACCTTGGCTTCTGTTAGGCCCTAGATATGCTAAAGGAGCCTTTCCTGATGTGGTGCATTATCCTGGCTAGGAATTCTGTGTATTGTAGTTCTAGCATATCTGTAAAGAGCCAAGTGGGAGAGACTATTCTAAAGCACTTAAAAAAAAAGGCAGCAAAAGTTGAACAGTTGTGAAAAATAAACTAAAAGAACAACTGTAATAAGATAATTGGTTTATGTTGGATCATACAAGCCCATTCCTCCTCTGTAGATTAAGCAAGATGTATTATCCTGTGTATGTAATCAAGACATAGAAGCATCATTAGAAGAGATGCCATAAAAGAAGAGTCTTCTCAATACCACAGCTAGGTTCTCTAGAAAGCTATGATCTAAACACACTTATTCTTTGGCTGAGACAAAATAAAACAAAATGGACCCCTTAGACCAGGGGACAAAAGAAGACAAAAGAAGGCATGGCTGGCTGGGGAATTTTGGGAGTTGAAGTCCACACATCTTCAAGTCGCCAAGGTTGAGGAACCCTGCCTTAGACTGCTACTAAATCAAAACAAATTATATATAGTAGGAGTAGGTAATCCTACTCTACCCTTGGGTGGGTAGAGAAGGCACTTAACATGGAGGCAGAGGGGAAAGGACCACAGTTCAGAAAATGATGTAAAGTGAGTGGGGTTTGTGATGTACAAGAGCAGGGTTAGTGTTCTCGGGATTTTCCCTGGGTCTTTGGAAGTAATTTGGGAGATTTGCTTTATTTTTTAAACTATATTAAGCCATGTTAGGCTTATATTGCATTACATACCTTTCACCTGCATCAAAATGTGTGGCACTGTGCTGTCAACTTTTCATAATAGTGGTTAGAGGATCTTTGGGAGGCCCAAAAAGGGTTGGAACTTGGGTGATCCTGGGGCCTCAACCCCTCTTTAAAGTTTTCCATTTTAAAGGAAATTGGCCATAACATACAACACATATTGTCTAAACTTTAAAACCATTCAATACATTAGCATTATTGTTCAATTAATAGCATTCAAGTTTCAGTGTTTTCTCTGTCATATAAAATGCTTTGCCTACAATTCTACTCAAAATTTTTATTCTGATACGGAGACCAATTAGTTGAATGTTGGAAGTCTGGAAATTTAAATAAGAAGAATGCTGCTAGGAAAAAAAGAAAAAAAACAGCAGGAAAGACATTTTACATGTCTTGTGCGAGGTCAGCAAGAAAGGTGCTTGAATAATGTATGGTGCAAACTGCTGCAAAAGCTACTTTAGTGCTACTTTTCAGTAGCTATTTCACCCCCTTTGTTTCCAAAGCTTACTGTGCTCCATGAGAAGAAGAAAATTCTGATTAACTAATTTTCACTTGCCCACAGGTATATAAAGGGTCACAAACTCTTTTCCATGTTATCAGAATTTCTGTTCTGTTGTTATACAAGGTAGAAGGGTGTCTAAGGAGAAAGCTGCACTCTAATAAAACAGATGGGATAATAAAACATAATTATTGTACTGTTGTTTCTTATGCAAGCTGATATGCACTTTGGTAGTAATATGAATAATTTACTATTCTGTTTGAATTTCCTACACACAAAGCCAGACACAATATTCTAAAGCAACGCTTCATACAGCTGCAATATCCACATGTAATGCCTATACAGCATATTACCAAATGTAACATTGGTTGCTATTAAAGTTAATTGGCAGAGGCAGTTTTCTGCATTTCTTTTTTCTGCATTTCTTTTTTCTTATAGTCAGTTTGCAGAGGAGAAAGAGACTTCCTAAATGGTATTCCGTAACAATATTTGTAAAAATTCTTGGTAGGGATACTATGAGAATTTACAATTTGGGACCTATATCTCAAACCAGGTGATAACATTTCTTTGGCATTCCCCACTACCCCATTCTTTTACTTTCCCTTATCCAGGAAAGGTTTTTTTCTTGTTTGTTCTCTCTCTCTCTCTCTCTCTCTCTCTCTCTCTCTCCCTCCCTCCCTCCCTCCCTCTCTCTCTCTCTCTCACAAAAGCACAACAAATGCAGATCTCAGGTTTGGTACCATACAATACTTATCACTGTCTTATTTCAACTGACAACATGAAAATATGAACATTATATGTGAGCTTTTTAAAATGTGGAAAAGTTATTGTATACAATAGAACTCAAAGAAATGTGGCCAGGCTGGACAAAAGTCTTCTTCCTCACCTTCCTGTCAAAGGGAACCAATTCGGACATCAACAAAGAACACATGTCAGCAGTCAGGTATAGCAATAAATGAATGTCCTTTTAAAGCGGCATAATAACCCTTAGCGGGGACGCGGTGGCGCAGCGGCTTAATGACGCTGAAAGTGCCGGCCAGAAATGGCTGAAAGCTTCAGCGGTTCGAGTCCAGCCTCGCGTTAACAAGGTGAGCTCTTGTTTCTATACCCGCAGCTTCTGCCCGCTCAGCAGATCGAAAATGTACGTGAGTAAATAAATGAGCACTCTCACTCCGGTGGGAGGAAAATGCTGGCGGCGACTCCACAGAGAGACGGGACAGTTGCCGGTAAAAAGCGCAAAACCGCGCTCGTCCGAAAAAGGGGCGCGAAGCAACGGAAATCCCGCCTCCTGTGCTGCCAGCTGGGCTGACGCTCTAGGAATTAGGCTCTGGCAAAGTCTAATTCCGAAACTAGAAAGATGCAATTGCCTTGAAAACCGCTAGGGGGCGGTCACTGCAGGGTCAGTAATGACTGTTAAGCAGATTAAAAAAAAAAAAATAAATAACCCTTACTGAAGATTTTTGAAATGTCCCTGACTTGTGATACCTTCATAAGCTCCAAGTGTTGGGTATAACACAAACCAAACCCAAAACAGCAATGGCATTTTTAGTGGTAACAATCTTTCTAAAGTAATCTGTATAATCCTGTGAATTTCAGACACATATTAAATCACAGTAACAAACAAGAGAAAGTCATTTTCCTCTTTCTTCCATACCTTTATTTCTCCCCTCTTTAGTCCCATCTAAGAGACAGGGACAAGAGATCAATTTCAGGGGCTCTGGTTCAGGGACTTATCCTTCTGAGCTGGGGAGAGGTGGCTGCTTAGAGTAGGACTTTTCAGGAGAGGGACCCCAACTCTGGACTGCTTTTCCAGTGAGGTACGACTGGTACTAACTTTAAGACATTTTCAGCCCAGACAAAATCATTTCTATCATTCCAGTCCTTATAATCATTAGTATTTTAAGAGCTCTGTTATGGTGCAATAAAGCTTTACATTTAATTTAACTTTACATTTAATTTGATATTTTCAGTTGCTGCTTTTTTAGTTGCTATGTATGGAATAAACAGAGATTAGCTAGGGAGCACAAGAACTGAATAGGTCTAGAATATGGCAGGGTCTCTTACATCAGGGTTCCTCAACCTCAGCAACTTGAAGATTGGTGGACTTCAACTCCCAGAATTCCCAGAATGTGTATGTAATCAAGACATAGAACCATCATTAGAAGAGATGCCATAAAAGAAGAGTCTTTTCAATTCCACAGCTAGGCTCTCTAGAAAGCTATGATCTAAAGACACTTATTCTTTGGCTGAGACAAAATAAAACAAAATGGACCCCTTAGACCAGGGACAAAAGAAGACAAAAGAAGGCATGGCTGGCTGGGGAATTCTGGGAGTTGAAGTCCACCCATCTTCAAGTTGCTGAGGTTGAGGAACCCTGCCTTACATTGTCAGCCCTTTGAGATAATCCAGGCCAGGAACCAGACTCCACAAGTTTGAGTGGAATTCTACTTCACTGATATAGGCTATGCTAACAGAATTTACACTCAAAATCCAACAGTCCCACTCTACATCTGGGGCTCTTGCTGTTGTTGCCTGTAAAAACTGCTGTTGCCTGTACCTTTCATGGTTAAAGGGGGAAGCTATTCTTTCAGGGTTTTTTTCAAGAATTATTCTCCTACCACTTTCCTAACTGACACCATTCACCACTGTCACTTAGATTTTGCTTAGGGAGAAGGCAAAGAGAGTGTGAGAGAGAAAAGTAGGAATGGGGTTTCAGTTGGTTCACTAACAAGAGTTTGACAGGGGACTTTAGTAAGGAAATTTAAAGGAGGGTCCCTAGTAAATTTTACATTGCTTGGCTAATGTGAAAGCCTGAGAAAGGAACAAGAAATAATAAAAGCTTTTCTACTGTAGTACCTTAAGAAGCAAAAATAAAAATGAATGGAAGGGAGTCTGCAATTATGACCTGCAATGCTTGTACAATGTTTGTCTTCCTACCTAAAAACATCTTGGCATATATTTGCAGCAAATGCAAGCTTATTGCAGTCCTTGAGGAAAAAGTAAAGCACTGAAGTAGCAAATGGCCACACTTTAGAGCTGATGAAAAAGAACAAGGATTTATCAGTTCAAAGACAAAAGGTTCCACAACAGAAACTGTTAGTGCAAGCAAATTTCTACAGTCAAACAGAAGAGCAAGCCCAGTGGATGAGAATAACAACCCAAAGCAAGAGACATAAAATATATTATGCAAAACAGTTTTTCAATTTCTTTGAGAAAACCTGCAAGAACAGATGACTGAAGCAGAGCAAATGTGATCAGTCTCTCTAAAAAAAGGGGAAATGGAAGATCGAGCAAATGATAGACCATTCAGTCCGACATAGAAAGCTGGGAAGATTTCGGAGCATATCATAAGGTGATCCTACTGTAAGATCTTGAAAGCAAGGATGTCATTAACTGAAGTCAGTATGAATATGTGAAAACAGTCTAACTTTATCCCATTTTTTAATTGAGTAACTTTTAAAATAGATTGTGGGAATGCAGTGGGCATAATGTATCTCCATTAAGGCAAAGTATGCTGATTAGAGGCTAGTTAATTGTGGAACTGATTGCATGGCAATTATGCAAATATAGAGCTGACTCAAAAAATTGTACTGAAACAGTACAGTACAAACCACAATGACATGAAAATGATGACATATGAGTTTTAATGTAATCATGCAAATGATACAATTCTATACTTGTTTCATGATGTCTGACACAACTAAATTGCAACATTTGGGTTATTATGCACATGTCCTTGTTTGATCCCTCTTGTCATCCATTGGATGCCAGTGATTCTTCACCAAATTGGAGAGAGGTATCAAGTGGGCTACCACAAGAATGAGTCCTGTGTCCTCAACTCTTAATTTTTTAAAAAATAATAACATGGATGAAAAGGTGGAAGGAATGCTTGTCAAGTTTTCTGCAAATGACATAAAATTGGGTGGGAGGGTTAATACCCTAGAAGAGAAGTTAAATTCATAATTACTGTAAATAGGATAGAAAAAGAGTCTGAAAGTAACAGAACCAAATTTAACGTCTGTTTAGAATTCTTCACTTTGGAAACAATAATAAAATGTGCAGATACAGGATGAGGGAATGCAAGGCTTGGTAATGGTACTTGTGAAAAAGGTCTTAATGGAACAGTACTTGTTCGCAAGCTGAATTTGAGGCATCATAGGGGTATGGCTGCAAAAAAGGCAAATACAGTTGTAGGAGTTATAGATATATGAAGTATAATTTCCAACTCCTGGGAAATAATAGTTCCACTTTTTTCTATTTTGGACAAAACCAAACTTTAGGAGTGTTTTTAAATCCTCTTAAAAAGGATTCAGAGAAACTGGAACAGGTTCAGAGGAGAACAGTGTGGATACTCAGAGGTCTGGAAACTAAGTCCTATAATGAGAGAGTGAAGGAAATGGGTATGTTTAGCCTTCAGAAAAGATGACTGAAGGGAGATATGATAGCATTCTTCAAATACCGAAAATCAAAAACAGAAAATCAAAACTCATATCCTTTCATTCCAGAGTGTAGGACATGGAATAATGGATTTAAGGAACAGAAATGCAGATTCTGATTGCACATTAGAAATACTTTCCTAACAGTAAGAACGGTTTGGTACAACCATTACTCAGGGTGATTGAAGGCTCCTATGTTCAAGCAGAGGTTAGACAGCCATTTGTCTGGGATACTTTAATTTGGATTTTGGCATGGAGCAGGAGATTGAACTTGATGGCCTAACTTTTTCAAGTATCTGATTCTCTATTTATTATATTATGTTATCCAATTTATATTTCCTGAACCGATGCCCAAATTAAAATATACTAAGGTGCCAAAATTCACATTTTTTTCTCAAATGCCACCACTCTACATTTGCAGTTCAAAAAACCGAACAGGCAAATGTATGGAAATGTATATATTAGGGGAATAATTTTTCAAAAATGCCAAAATTTACTTCAAAATGTTTTTTCTGAGACCTGGGTTTTTTTTAATGCAAAAATGGGTTGAAGCAATCCTGGAAAAATGGACTGCCATTTCTTCTTCCTGACTGACACTGGAAAGATCCCTTTCTCAAAAGTATTGAAAATAATGAAGTGGCACAGTTCAGAAATTCTGAATGAATGACTCTTATTTAGGCAACATGCTATGTAGCTGTGAAAACTAGCTAGGCTCAAATTGGCCACATAACAAGTGAAAACCTCCTTAACTACAAAAAACATCAAATGAGACTTAAATGTCACTCAACCTGTCTTTCCTGTGGAGCCTATTTGCACTGATAGATGTCTTCTTTGGAACTAATGGAACAAGAAATGGATGTCAGCTTGTATACTGATTTCCTCTGAGGTGCTCATGCAGAGGTGAATCAAATGCTCCTGTTTTTATCATCTACGTGAGAATTTGCTATCTGACTCAAGGTCACCGAGGATAGGTAAGGACTTTTAGTAAGAGTTCCAGTACGCTACAGGGGCCAAAAGAGGCAGGTTTATGGTTAATAGCTAATTAATAATCAAATATTAAGACAACTGGCACAAGGGAATTATTATACACACACCCTGGATGTTGCAAATCAGGGATGGAAGCACACCAACAATTAGATACGGTACAAGTGAACGTGGTACAAGGTTTGGCATTGTTCCACTAGTGTTTATGGAATCATTAGCAGAACAATTGGCATAATTAACACAAGCATCCCCTTGTGCAACAACTTGTACAATGGCCTATGAAATGGCTGAAGTGACACAAACTATGAAAAATTGTTCTGGTGTACCTCTGATTGCAGATCCTATTTTAAACTGAGCTAGGTAGCAGCATTGCTGTAATTACCTGGTGGGTATGATCTCTCCATATCTCAGATCTCTAGCTCATACTTGATGTTGTTTTGACAAGTCATAGAGAGCATTTGCAAATGTTTAAGTCCTCTGCTTGGAAATGAAACGGTTTTGTCACATGTTGATCAATGGCACTAAATTGGTTTAGATTGGTTTATGAAATATATCCTGACACCCAGCCCTAACAGCATACTTGCATCTCAGTTCCATTAAGATCAGGGAAAATGATTTTCAAGTTAATGTGGCATATACTGGAGACCACTCTGATCTGGAGCTCTATTTTCAGTGGTAGAAATCAGACTGGAGATACAGTATGTGTAGCAAAATAGTGCATTTGGAACTTTTGGTAACATAGTTAATTTAGTTTTTAACATACATATATTTCTGACAAAATATTCTATTTTCTGTGATGATCTTATGGTGTACTTTAACTGTAAGCTTTATTTTCTGCTCTCTCTAGTGGAAGAAAAGATACTGAGACAGGTAAGGGCATTGCAAAATGTCAGGTATTTAATCAGAGCATTAGAACTTGCTGCAGGAAAAAAAAAGATGTTGTGTGACATGAATTTCCATTCTCCATCACTTTTCTCTAGAAATGGCTTTTTGATTTCAGAATTTTATAAGAACAATGAATCCATTACCGGAGCCAGTATAACCCAGAAGAGAATTCATCTTGAGCATAGTAGTACCAAGGAACAATTTTGATGCTGGATAATATTTGGGCACTGAGTTTCTCTCAACTTCTATATCCAACCAATGAAGCAGAAATAATAATCCATTTTGGAGAGCAACATCATGTCAGTTTAAGCCTAGACTCCTATGCATACTTATCAGGAAGTAAGTGTCACTGGAAATAGTACAAATTCCTTCTGGTAAAGATATTTAAGGTTGTGCTATAACCAAATGGATATCAGTTCCCCATACTAAAAGACATCAGTTAGGATTTGACCTAGTTCACAACATATACTTATCCATCATGAGCATGCATTGTTAACCCAGATAATTTTTGTTTGCTGAACAAACTATAGTTAAATAACCATGGTTTAATGCAATGTGTGAACCCAATATTATGCTTGGAGTAGTTCCACTGAAACCAATGGAACTTAATTTAGCCATGACCCACTGATCTTAATGGGACTGTGTTAAGTATGAATAGGTTACATCCAATCCACTGATACAATGTAAGAAGACAGGGTCAGGTTATTTCTCCATTAGTTATATCCTGTCTAAGAACAGATGGCCTTCTTTAATATCTGTGTGTGTGTGTGTGTGTGTGTGTGTGTGTGTGTAATCCCTGTGTCCCCCTCTGGTTGGACAGTCAATTCAGCCAGTGGGTCTAATGCTTTCTACCCTCTAACTATAAGGAAGCAATTAGCATTCTTGAATGTTGCTTAATTTCAATAATGGGCTAGAATAGAGAGAATAAGCTGAAATTATACATAGATAAGACAGAAGTGCTGTTGGTAAGGAAAAAGCCAAACTCTGGCACTGAGGTCAAGCTTGTTCTGGATGGGGTTGCACTGTTCCTAAAAGAACAAGTTCATAGAACATCCTTCCCTCTGAGATCTGGCAGATCCCCACCCTCTTAGCCTTCCATAAGGCTGTTAAGAGCTGGCTCTTCCCCCAAGTGCTGATATAGGGTGAGGTTGGAGCCTGAAGATGGTGGTCTTGCTTGCATTGGAGGAGAATGGTTGTGGCTCCAGGTTTTTGCTTTTGTTGTTCTTGTTGGGTTTTGGTTTTTACCACTGTGGTGAGCCACTCAGATGGGCAGCCCTGAAAGTTTTTTAAACAAATAGTTTCAGAATATTCCTTGACTCCTACGAGCCATAGATCATAAGGAGGGGCCCTTCTAAAGATGCTCCTATTGCCCGAAGTTTAGCTATCAGGGATACAGGAAACGGCCTTCTCTTCCATAGCTCTCAGGCTACAGAGTACACTCCTGTAGCAAGTGGATTTGGCATAGTTCTCACTTAAAACCAATCACTAAAATAATTAACAATTAAAAGCTAGGTAATTATTTTAGTTACTGTTTTTAAAGTTGGTTTTGATTTTTAATCTCGTTCTGTTTTGCATTTTGAATGTTTCATAGTTGTAAGCTGCCTCGAGTGTTGGAATAAACAGAAAGATGGAGGGTAAATTCAGTAGTGAATAAAATAAATGTAACCTTTTTTTTGCAGGTGATTTGAACTATTTGGGAGATGGGTGAATCTGGGGTTCTAGACTGGGGAACATTAGTGTATATACCATATACACTACCTATATACCTATACTATAGAATGAAGGTCTAAGAGTATTTAAGAACTATTGCAAACTATTGTATTGATTTCTCATGCAAGTACAGTTTTGCTCAAGATCTTAGAAAGAATAACAGGGACATTCATGGGAAGAGAAATGCCAGATGAATAGCCAGAAAGCTAGAAGGACGTGAGATCAGATAACTCACATAAGAGGCTGCCCGGGAGAGGGCACATGATTCCTCTTTGAGGGAAGGGGTGGTCCTGCCAGCTCTTAAGGAGGAAGTGGTGTGCCCACTCTTCAAGGGGCCATCACTCAACTCAACTAATCTGGACCGTTTTTATCCAGTCTCCAATCTTCCCTTTTTAGGAAAGGTTGTAGAGAAAGTTGTTGCATAATAGCTTCTGGATGAAGCGGATTATCTAGACCCCTTTCAGTCAGGTTTCAGGCCAGGATATGAGACCAAGACAGCATTGATTGTGCTCTTGGATGACCTTTGGTGGGAGCAGGATGGGAGTAGTGCATCCATCCTTGCTCTTCTTGACCTCTCAGAGGCCTTTGATACCATTGATCATGGTATCCTTCTGGACTGGCTTCGGGAGTTGGGGGTGGATGGCATAGTGTTGTGTTGGTTCTCCTCCTTCCTCTGGGATCATTCCACTTGTTGTTGATAGAAGGGGAGAGGTCCAACCCACAGTCCCTGTTTTGTGGGGTGCTTCAGGTCTCGGTTCTCTTTCCCCTCTTATTAACATCTACATGAGGCCGCTGGGTGAGGTGATCCAATGGTTTGGGGTGAGGTATCATCAGTATGCTGATGATACCCAGCTTTATATCTCCACCCTGGGATGCTTGAGTGATGCTGTGGGTGTCCTATCTTAGTGCCTGGAGGCTGTGGGGGCCTGGATGGGGTGCAATGGGCTTTGGCTCAACCCAAGCAAAACCGAGTAGCTTTGGGTGCTTGGTCCTTTTGATGCCAAGGTTTTTACACTTCTGGTCCTGGATGGGGTGGCACTGCCTCAGACAGACCTGGTGTGCAATCTGGGGGTCCTCTTGGACTCACAGCTTCTGCTGGAGGAGCAGGTGGTAGTCATGGCTAAGGGGACTTCACACACCTTCAAGTTGTATGCCAGTTGCGCCCATTCCTGGACTAGAAGGCTCTGCTCATTGTCACTCATGCCCTGGTGACCTCCTGTTTGGACTACTACAATGCGCTGAACATGGGGCTGCCTTTGAAAAGCATTCGGAAGCTTCAGCTGGTACAGAATGCAGCTGCACTGGTAAATGGTGTCAGGGGTTGTAAACAGTGGCAACCAATTGCTGTTGTGTTTCCAGGTGCAATTCAAGGTGCTGATTGTCACCTTTAAAGCCCTTCATGGCCTGGGACTGAGTTACCCGAGGGACCATCTTCTTCCAGTTGTTTCTACCCATCCAATCTGGTCCAGCAGGATGGGCATGCTCCGGGTCCCATCAGCCAAGTAATGTTGGCTGGCGGGGACCAGGAGACGTGCTTTTTCTGCCATAGTGCCTGCCCTCTGGAACATCCTCCCTCCTGAGATTAGGATGTCCCCAACCCTGCTGACCTTTCGGAAGGCCTTGAAGACCTGGCTGTCTGGGCCTGGGGCCCCGAGTGTGTAAAGGCCCTGTTTCCTGGCTATGTTGACACCGATGAATTATAATAGCTCTTGCCTGCTATTTGTATTTAATTTCCTTTTTGTATTGTGTTTTAACTGTTTTAATTGTTTTTATGCTCACTGGTTTGAGATGTGCAGCTATACAAATTGAATGAATGAATGAATGAATGAATGAATAAATAAATAATGAATAAAACAAGAGAATAATTTTTGCTTTACTGACTGTAGCAAGACCTTTGATTCTGTAGATCATGCCAGAATGTGAAATATATTAAGACTAATCAGTGTACTACAATACCTGATTATTCTTCTAAGCATGTTTTACAATCAATAAGGAACCTATGACAGGAATTGAATTAGGAGATAAAAACAGGGTAAGAATAGGGAAGGGAATGTAACAAGGATGCATATGGTCTTCATGTCTGTTTAACTTCACTGTATAAGTTACATGGATATGGAGACTTGTTACACATGTATGCTATGTGAAGCTAGGAAATTGTCGACAGAAGTGGGATATGATGGAATGTTTGAACTGAGTACAGTGTACAATAAATGAGGATACCTATAATACAAGATGACAGTCAAAAGCTATATTCAAAAATGGAATGAGCTACATTCAAAAGCTAGGCTATATTCAAAAATGGAATGAATTCTCTCCTGATCATACACTGGGGTATATGTGAGGTTGGGTTTTTCTTATTAGAGTCTAAGTATTTAAAACAGAGAACTAATCCAAAATTTGCTATACCACTATGATGCTTTTGGATGGCCTACTCCAAATCTGAATTCGTGAATATTTACCTGTTTTCTTTTGGATAAAACTTGCCCTGGTATCATGCACACTTCCTCATTTTGCAAAGTGTATCAGCATCTTTTATTTGGTGATGATGACATATCAGTTGCAATGTACTGAAATCCATGGTCATCTCCTAGTTTTAAAGCAACTAATTGTATTCTCTCTTCAAGCACCATATTCTTCATAATATTGTATAATATTGTTGGAAGGTCCTGTGATGTTAAAAAGTTATTTTAATGTTCATTTTTATATCAGTGCAATAATGGGAGCCTGTTTGAAGTCAGTCTGGCATTGTTATTAATGAGTGCAATGACAATGCCTAACTGTAGGGTTGCGAAAATCTGGCAGTTGCTTTTCAAGACTGAAGATTCAGTTGAAAATCTGCTTGCCATAGGACCGTTTTTTAAAAATGAAAAGGAATCATAAATGTACTGTTCAATACTGTAGTTGTACAAGGAGGTTTATTATGCTGTCATTTCAGCAAAAGAGTCCTATTGCTTCCATTGAATTGAATTTTATTTTGAATTAAAATTGCAATTAAGACCTCAAAAAGTACACTGTGTTTGCAATTGGAGGGGGACACTTGGGAATGAAAGATATAAAAAGTCACGGATCATAATTCTTTAGTATTAGTATCTCATGAGTATGCTCATGGGGCAACTAGAATAATTATTTTAAAAACCCATGCTTTAATAAAATGTTGTATATTGTATGTATAAATTATATGCCATACTGTGCATTGATGAAAAAGCATAATCAGAATCCCTGGAATTCTAAATCTTGAAAATGTACAGCTTGAGATAATCACTAATGCTCAGTTCACACTACATAGAAGGCTAAAAATGGGAGAACCAGATATATTAGGGCTATGTTCAGTATTTAAATGAGGCAGTTTTCAAGCCTATTGGTCATCTCTTCTCAGAATCAGTTCAAGTCAGGTAAGAAAGGGCTCTGTAAACAAAACTAAAGAGGGAAGAGATTAAAGCAAGGTCCAATTCCGTTCAAGACTAAAGAGGCAGACTGATGAGGAGATGCAGGGACCTGATATTACTTGGAGCCAGAGCATGAGTAGGATGGCTGCAGATGTTGAACAGGGGTGTTCAAAGTTAGAATTAAGTCTGCAAGGCCAATCTTCAGTCCCACAGCACTCAGTGGGACATACCTGTTAGCAGACATGCATAGGATTATGCTGTTTTACTAACCAGGCAAGGATAGAAAGTTACTCTACTTCAGCATTTGTAATAAAGCCCCCCCATGGGTCTCTTTTCTATGGAGAAAATCCATTCCTGCTCCATACAGTTTCATATACAGTTCATGATTATGATGATTATTTTTGTCTTCACAGCTATCATTAGTTGCTTTATTGCCAGTAGTTTGAAAATACTTTGCTACTCTTTTCAAAGATATATCTTCTGCTGTTTTTCTGCCAACCATTGTTCTGAACTGAAAGCTATATTTTGTGTACAAAATTCTAGACCATGCTTTTTCATCCTGTCCACTTGGTCCTGCACATGATATTGATTTTTTTTCTTCTTCTTTTTTTATGATGATTATTGATCTTTGCTAGGAAAGCTGTTATTTGTGTTGAAGTGTTTGTAATGGCCTACTTCTTGCATTCAAACAGAATACTTTCCTTTGTTGTTGTTTTCAGTTAGATTAGCACTGGGCTATATTAAGGTCTATGACAAGAGGTACTCCAGCACTTTTTATTCTAAATTATAGTCCTGAGTTTCTCTTTCCACAACCAACTTATTGTCCCTTTCTTATTAAATCATTTAAGGTGTACTTGTTCAAATCCCATGGTTCAGAAAAGCCTGTTGTTGTTATTTTTCATCACACCTTCTTTGGAGTTAGAATATTATTTTATATGACCATTATCTTACTTTTATATTCTTTTGATGGGAGAATGGATTTCTTAATTAACAGCTCAATCTCATATATGTTTGTTAGAAGTACTGTAAGTCATTCCATTCAGTGAGACTTAATTTTAAGTAAGTTGATGCATGAATATACTCTAATTTTCTATAGTCTTGATGTGACAATATAGTACAAAAATGGAAGTGGCTATTAATTTGATATCCATAACTTTTATGTCTTGCATAAGGTCTAATTTTCTATATTCTTGATATGACAATATAGTAAAAAATGGAAGTGGCTATTAATTTTATATCCATAACTTTAATTTCTTGTATAAAACAGTGTTTTTTTTTAAAGAATTTAATGGACATGCAAGGAATGTACATTTAGAATATATGTCACAATACAGGCAGTCCCTGTGATGCTTAATCCCTGATTTAACACAAACCAGACTTTATGCAAAGAGGGCAAAATGGTGGCTACCATTTTATGTGTGTGCAAAATGGCAGCTGTCATTTTCCAATAGGCAAAAAGATCAGCTTAAAGAAAGTTCTTGTGCAACCCAGGCCTATCTGTAGTTTGTTTACCCAGCTAGCCATCATCTAGCTGACTTTGACCAATCTCTAAAAACTAATCAGTACCCAATCTGATTTGTTCTCAGGGACTATTTAGAAATCCCAGGGCTGTAACCTAGACTTCATACACACATACCTATCATGCCACTCCCTTTGGTGAAAGCAGCATTATACAAAGTACAGCATTGTTAACTAACCAGTTTGCTCTGGTTGAGGCAAACTGGTTGTTAATTTTTCTTTATAGAGTGAAGAGTATTATGCCCCAATGACTACAAGGAACAACTGTGGTAATACACTGTTTTAAGTGCATTGTCCATGCAATAACTTAGACTTTACATCCTTTAAGTGATACCTCTCTTTTGCATAACAAAGCTGATTATGTTTTCATATGAACTGTTATACATCCTTCAGAACAAAACTTGAGGAAGACTCTACAGTGGAAAGGACTGGGTGAAAGGAAAGAACCTTTGGAAGAGTTTTAAATATTAGTAGAAAATTGAAAATCTAAAAACAGTTCCTTAAAATTGAGTAGGTTGGTTAGCTATTCAACATTAAAATAATGAAACTTAAAATAAGCAGTTTTGAGAGCTCTTATGATTACTGTTGAAAGGTCACATGTGTACAGAGTTCCTTTAACTCAGTTAAGGTCTGTTTGGATCTGTGATTTGTTGGTGGTCTGGCAAAGTCTATTTGTCTTTCTTACTGGAATAAGCTTTCTGTCCAGCATGTGTTCTGTTCACCTGCATTGTTTAAGAAGTGTCCAGTACTTCATGTTTATTGGAAACAAGGTATTGCTTGAGACAGCTGCCTGTCTAGCAGTTTTTATTTTCTCACAGCCTTTAGTTCCTATGTACAAAGGCACTAAATTAGGCTAAAGGTCACAGTGTAGCATAGCACAATATTCCATTATAATATTCTCTAAAAGATTTTTTTCATCAACAGTTGTATGGGAATATGAGATGAATGTGTTCGAAGAAACAGATGTTGAATGAAGTGGGAATAGGATGCTCAAGGAGTATCTGTGTGTGTATCATTCTTGAATGAACGGTTCTGAACGAATGTGGATTGTATGCAGAAGTGAGTGACCATATGAAAGAAGTCATATAAAGTCATAGTTTGGTCATATAAAGAGACTAAATTAGGATTGAATTTCAGAACACTTACATGAAGTGTGAATGGACTGAGAAGAAGGGAAAGGCCAAGAAAACCATGTTTTGATGCAGCTGTTGAAGTTCCCAAAGAGAATGAGGTAAGCAGTTTAAAGAACAAAGGTGTGAAGCAGTGAATGAACATGGCAGAACCCAGGAGAAAAAATGGCATATCTATGAGAATATGTATGAGTAGATTCTTTGCTTCATAGTAAGGCTATGCTTGCCTGTTGGACTTTCCCTTGGAGGTATTAAAAAACCCCCTCAGCATTCAGTTTTTATACAATATTATCCAGAAAGTATCTTTATAGTACAAAGATGTTGGAAGTAAAGAAAATAGCTAGAAATGTGCTTTGTTTATGAATTTTATAGCCTATGTTTACATACAGTTAAGAATGAAATACAGGAATTAATTATTTG
Source organism: Liasis olivaceus (assembly GCA_030867105.1). NCBI lineage: Eukaryota > Metazoa > Chordata > Lepidosauria > Squamata > Pythonidae > Liasis > Liasis olivaceus. The sequence goes on along the minus strand of CM061350.1, from coordinate 40,538,575 downwards.
TGGAAAATAGCTGAAAAATGGAAATAAAAAAGACAAGATAGACCAGTGATTGCAGACATGTAGAGTCCTTGGGGTTCTCTGAGCTTGGTTGTTTTCTTGCAGATATTTAATTATCCTTCTAGCACTGAAGATGTTACCTAGCTAGGTAATGAAATGTCTGCAAGAAAACAACCAAGCTCAGAGAACCCCAAGGACTCTACAGTTCAGCCCTGAGCTATGTATAATCTCTTCTATTGAATACAGATATCTCAGCTACCCTGATTTCACCTTCATACCTGCCAAATGTAAAGCCCAAGAAACTATGATAATAATGTAGAATGCCTTGAAAAGACTGTATAAAGTTTTATTTTGGTTTATTTTTAGTTTAGTTTTTTTTTTTTTTAAGTCCTAGTGATACATTTTTTGGAAAGTACCCCCAGTATCCCACCAAAGCCATCCAAATGGAACTATTCGGTTTAGTTAAACCCCCAGAAGCTGTCCTGAAAGGTCTGCCACAATTCACAAAGAAGCTGGATAGTCATCTTAACAGCTTGCTAACTGAATTAGACAATTTTTTGGATTTGAAACATATATCATTGAATCATAAGGTTGGAAGGGACCTTGGAGATCCTCTAATCCAACCCCACTATCTTACTTCTGTAGTTTTGTTACCTTTTAATCCAGCTTGAAGGTTTTTTTTTTTAAATTACTTCTCTTTAATTTAAATAATAGGTATTTACTCCTGTAACATGGAGCTCTCTTTACATCAGAAGTGGAAAGATGCAGAAGACTAGATTGTTAGGAAAAATTTCTCGTCAATTACGTGAATATGTCCATGAATATGTCCATGAAATCACCATAAAATCAAGCTTACAATTTGAATAACTCTACATTTAGTTTTTCTCTTCTCTCTCTCTCTCTCTACACAGAAACATACACACACACTTTAGCTAAATGTAGAGTTTTCAAATGGTTACATATTCATTTTCCTGGCAACAGTATAGAAATAGTTTTGTCTATAGTCCTGAGATTTCCTGGGGTCTTCTGCCAAAATGCTAACCAGATCTTGCCCTACTTAATTTTCTGAGAACAGCCAAGTTCAGCTAGATGCTAAATATAGTGAGCACTGAAATGAGAAGTTGTGAACTCAGCTATCTTCTATTTATTCCAGAAAGGGAAATGAAAATTGGGGTTCTTTAGGGATGTAGAAACTGGATTGCATTAAATATATTCATCTTGCATCCTGAAAATTTTGGGATTTCATCTTGCAGCCCACAGATGTGTGAGGTAAGTTGGGCTGAGTGACTGGCCCAAAGTCACCAAGTGAGTTTCACAGCTGAAGGTGGAGTTGAACCTGGGTCTTCCCTTTCTAGTCCAGCACTTCAACCACCACACCCCACTCATTTTGAAAGATCTATGTCATTAATTATTTAGCAAGCATGAAGATTAAAACAAGCTGCTTCATAAAAGTTATTAAAATAATGTCATTAGGTAGAAATGGAAGACAAGAAGAGGAAATTATCAAATAGAAAATGCCAATATAAATGTATTGCATTGTGAAACATTGTAATTTGTATGCAAATTAAATATTGAATTAAAAAGTTGTGAGAAAATTAAAGTGTGACCTATTTTGGAAATAAAAAGATAGACTGAATCATGAAAATGGATATTCATCTTTATTGTTTCTTTTCTATTCTTTTTCAATATATTATTTTTTGTTAGCACATTTAAACTTGATTTCATCTTGTAAACCTATTACCGGATGCATGTGCATTCATATGCAAGCATATCTGTGTACAGTTATTAAACTTTCACATTTACCTCAGAAAAATAAAGTTATGCCAACAATATGGAAAGAAAAACAACAGATTAAAAGAAGCCAAATTATTTAGCCTATTTTGAAAAGCCTTTTTGTTTGTTTGTTTTTAACTATAATATGAATATTTACTGGTAGAGTACTGGAGGATGGTCCTCTCTAATGTGTTGAGTTTGGGCAAAGTTGAATATAAATGACTGTGCATGACAAATCTGTAGTTTTGGTATGACCCCTGTGTATCTGATGAATGGACTCCCTGCTTAGAGGCCCAAACACTGTAAATGGAATTCCGATTTTGTTTCCAAAACAGTGTCTCCCATTTAACCTGCTTACCCAAGAACCTTATTATTCCAACCAAGGTTATTAGGAAAGTGGCATCTAAAAAGTTTTGATTTACTGGTTAGATCCAGGACATCAGAGATGGAGCATTGCCATTGATAGGCAATGTAACAATCATCTTCCCAAAGAGAACAGTTTTCGCACCTTGCACATCTGATAAAACTAAGGATAAGTCCTCAAAGATGAAAAGAAAAGAACAAGAAATTTCTTTTTGTAAATATTCACACATCTTCCCTGCAATGAACAAATGTTAAATCTAAAAACTTATTCTAGGAGGTAGTATATAGCTAGTTTAACTAGGCAGAAGTGTCCATGGTGTTTGTATATCAATAGCATCAAAGTGGTGGATGTGATGGGGTGATTGAAATCCTGCCCCTTTTAATGTGCATGAAAAACATTGCATGCAGGTGAAAAAGGACAGGACTTTGATCACCCAGCTGTGCCCACCATTTTGATTCTGTTGATCCCTCCTGTGTATGTCCCTGTAGCTGAGCATCTGAAGACATTGATTTATTTAGAATTCTGAGTGTGATTGTTTTGTTGCATTCTTTATATTTCTCTTCCCCAAATAAAGTCCTTTGTTTATCCATATATTTAGCTTCATTAACTCTGTGTTGTTTTAGGATTGCCCCAAGGTTTAAGTTGTATATTTCAGGGCATTGGGCAGGAAGATCCACAGTACCTTCTCTTTGAGTTTCATAGAGCTGGGCTGAAGGGAGGGATCTTAGATAAAAAGGTTAAGAAGCTAGACAAATTAGTAGGTGTCAGGAGATTCAGGTAAACTGGTGGCAACCTACTGTAATTATCTTGTAATGGGGAACCCTTGAAAGGAGAAGTCTGCCACAGGAAATTTCAAATAATTTCCCCTCCTGGTTATAATATATGGGTCCGGAGTATTACTTCAACAGGAAAAAGCATGTGGGCTCTGCAGTACGTCTGTAAATTTAAGAAACAGCAATCAGACAATTATCCCAACTGTTTAAAAAAATGGTTCCCACTAAAATGCCAACAGGGCATCAGCATCATGGTGCTATAGAAATTCATTAAATCAATCAGTCAATCAATATGGACAGTGAAGTATATTAAGCTCAGTTGCAGTAAGCCTAGGCTGACCAAATACTGAGGCTATTCTGGATGCAAAATATTATGAGGATTAGTTTAACCTTAACATATTTAGGGTTAAATTCTCCAAGCCACCAGCACATTTTAGAATTGATATCCTATTAAAATACTTGACTCAGAGGATGCACTAGTTTTTTGTACATAAGAAATATTTAATATTTGTTCCCAAGTGGACAACTGTGAGTTAAAAATATCTTTTCCTGAGGTGAGAATTAACCTATTCTCATTATCATTGAGAGTAACTGATGAGAATGTTATTGCTGCAGGACTGGAATCAGCTCAAGGCAAGAGAAAGCTTTTCATTCCTAATACACAGCATTTCAAGCTGGGAAAAAATGAAGGCTCTCACAGATCACTTTCCAGGAGCTTCTGAGGGTATGGCAGGTGAACATGGTGGTGGTGGTACAGAAGTGTGTCTGTCCCTGCTGATCATCTGCTTGTGGAAGGTGACTGAGCAATTCCAGGCACTGTTTCTACTGTAATTGCTAGAGAGAAGGGCTTCATTTGCAGCATTTGGGTAACTGAAGCCAGTGAAGAGAACTAAAGATAATCATGCTTAATATACTGGGAAGAGAAAGACAGAGTTTAGCTCAAGAATTACAAATGATAAACAACTAGCTACATGAAGAGGTAGACATAAAAGAGATCATAAATATAAAAGGCTTTAAAATTTCTGTTTCTTGTGAAACAATGCCAATTAAACAGAACATTAGATAGTAAATACAGTAAAAGTCTAAAGAGAAATAGCACTCAAATATTAGAACTTGCTACCAATAAAACCTATATGGACTTCCATTATTCTTTGTTTGCTTCTGGACATGAACAAAAGAGAACCCTGTCAAAAAGTTGAATGTTTGTTAAAAGACTGAACTTCTCTGTTTGTAGAACTTTCTATTTTGTGCTGCAAGCCTGAGATTTATCTTCCTTCTCCTCAGTGGCTGCATCATGGTTCTCGCTTCATTGTCTCCCCTACTGGGCCTGCCTTGTTTTTAATGTCTCTTGCTGCCTGAACAACCATCTCAGGGGACAACTGGACACTCTTTGCAGAGAAGCTGCCCTGTTCTAATTGTCTGCTCAGTGGCTGTAATGGTCTGTTGAAAATGACTGACTCATCCATCTTATAGTGTTTAGGGACGTAAGAGAAAAATGCATTGCCTGCATTTTAAAAAGCTTCACAGATTTTCCCTTTTGGCTTTATACCTTTCAGACTTCAATAAAGCATCACTGACAGAAGGATGACTAAACTCAACTTCGTCCCAACTTGTGTTTATGAAAATAAGTTGCTTTTCATTTTGTTAAATGAATCACATTCAACAATGTTTGGCTTAATCATTATAATTGCAGGGCACCTTGGGAGTTAAATTATGATTATCCCTGAAATATATTTAATAAGATAGCAGGTTTCAAGAGCTTAAGAAACACTAAGAAAGGAATATTAGACACTGGAATCATTGAAAACCTGGGTGATTATTATTTTTTCTTGTTATTTAATGACAGAGATAGTTTCTTGCTTGATTATTACAGAATTCTGTTTTCATTTCATATCAGCCAAACTTGCTTCAAGGAGAAAGAGGCTTTGAAGTACCTAAAAGCTACAGTGGGTTTATTAGAATTCCACACAAATCTCACTTTTTTCCATTCCTGACAAGTAGTAGAAATGAAATAATTCAGGCAAAATAATCAGCTCTATGGAGAATTTTGCTAAGGGTCTCATGCTTTACACTAAGATGTATTTCAGTTCTTGCATTACATATGGGTACAGAATTTTAATTTTGAAAAAAAAAAGAAAGAAAACTCTTTTAGCTATTCCTCTCCAGTTAAGTATTTAGACTTCTTTTCTAGTGCGTGCTTGTAGCCACAAGGAATCGCTCAGCTTGTTAAGTAGACATGTATGACCTTCAGAATATTAAAGGTCACATAAACCTTTGTGGGGTTTTGTGGTTTATGGCTACCTTTCAGAGACTGTTAATGATTTATGCATAATGAAAAGCTTATTCACAATTGCTCTTATGCTGCCAAATGGAGTTCATGCAACAGCATAAACTGCTCAGTAGGAAGTTTATCATCACATGGAGAAAGTCCCCTGAATATATGCACAAAATTGTACATCTCTGCTTCCTACATAGCAATCATGCATAGGATCACCTTATACAGGAGGATGCTTTCTATTTTCATTCTATTTTCTTTGACTTCTTTCCTTTTCTTATATGTCCATTTTCTTCCAAGATCTACAGTCTCGCATTCAGAACTTCTCATCACCCTTTTATCCACCAAATATCTCAAATTTCTATCATAAACAATGAACTAAATCATGTTTTTATATTTGTATTCATTCCTTTTCATATTCACATATTAAAATATGCTTTAAAAAAAACAACAAAAGCATTTCCTAAGCAGATACTCTCCAAACAATCATAGAAGGGTCTGCCTTCTTGGAGCTCCAATTAACCTGGTTTATCATTATCATCATTCTTTGTTGTATATGATGCAATTATCATGGTCGAAAGAATTTCTTCTTTGATATGCACCCATACTTTCTGATGTTACTACATCTTTACTTCCCTACACGTGGCCATCAGCTGCATCCCATAAAATAGCACCACGTTTATTCTGACTTATTACACCCATTACCTTTTTATGAGTTTTACATATGCACATCTTCCTCCCTCCCTCCCTCCCTCCCTCCCTTCCTTCCATTTCATTTCATTTCATTTCATTTCATTTCATTTCATTTCATTTCATTTCATTGTTTAGTTCATGCTTTTAAAAATTATTTCTTTTATATGTCATAGGTGTCACCAGAGGTGTCTTCAGCACCCATTATGGCTTTGGTCAATTGAGGCTTTCACATAATGGTTTTCAGTAATATAGAGAGTGTAGACACTAGGTTATTAGTGCCAGCTATGCCCATGCAAATGGCAAGGATGGTAAGGATGATCAGTTGGGGCACATTTTGGCCTGCATGCCCCAAGGACAACTAAAACCCACTTTTAACTCAAGTATGCTCACACAATCCCATGCAAGCTTGGACATCTAATCTAGAGACTATCTTGCAAGACAAAATGTGGTTGTATTCCACCAACTTGGAAATACATGCAACATAGTGATACACACTCAGGAGATTTTGAACATATAACCATAATATAAGTTTTTGATTGTCAGAATTGCTTACTGAATTTTAGATGTGATGCTGAACTTGTACTTCCATTTTCATTTCCATGAACCATTTCAGCCTTACCTAATACCTTTTTCCCCTAGGTGTTTGCAGAGGGCTGGGAAGTTAATGACCAAACATGTGTCAAAATGCAAGCCACATGACTTACATTCTTGTGTCTGATGTCAGGTCCAAGTACAAACAGTTGGGGGTTCTGTCATGAGATCGTGATGCATATTCTACCATTTTTACATCATTGTGGTTTGTACCAAACATGTATGTCCCCTCTCACTGATTTTCAGATTAATTAGACTCAACAACCATTGCACTATTTATAGCTATTTTTTAAAAATGTGATAATGTACATTACAGCACACTCAAAGGATATTATAAATCTTTAATGTAAAACAAAACAACAATGCAGAAATTGATGGATTTGTCAATTCACCTCTTTGCATCTGTTCTGTAAGTGGTGGCCTGGCATTCATGAAGTGAAGTTAAATCACTTTTGTTTGAAAAACTTAAATGTTTCTCTATAACAGATTGCAACTTCAAGCTGGGCTTTATATCCTCCATTCTTTTGTTGTCTTTTTTTTCCCCCTCTGAAAAGGAGCTTGCAGAGGGAATAGAGCACAAGTTTTTGTTTACAGTGCCTGCCATTAGTCAATCAAGCTACTGATGAAAAGAGCTTAGTTCCTGCTGTTTTCTCCCATCCAAAAAAGAAAGCATTACCTCTGGAAGGTAATTACATTCTCCAGACACATATAATTCTAGAAACAAAAGCTGCAGTTTATAATATAGCTCAACTTTCTTTTGTAGCCAATATTTCCACTGAGCTACATAACAAGACTGAGGAATTGAAACTTACTGTTGCTTACTCAGAACAGGTTTCATTAGAATACCAGCCTTTTTTCGTTGTCCTTAACTTCTATTTCTCCCTCTTTAGACTTTTAGAGGACATAGTGCAATTCCCAGAGTTCTCTAGATCTACAAACAAACAAACAAATGTTATACTAAAACATATTAGGTAGATAAGCTCTTCAGCAATATTGTTTTTGGTTCACTGTAAGCATGCTGCTATTTTTCCCCAATATGGAGGTATACAAATATTTAATATAAAATAACAAATAAAAATTAGCAGGGAAAACTAAGTCATGTTAGTGCTAGGATGAGTCTGGATTTTTTTTGACCTGTTTAAGTTATTGAACGGAGACACAGCATAACTGAAGCTGTTGTAACTTTTTAGCTTTAATCCAGAAAGACCTTTAATTTATTCATACTGATTTTGCTTAGTATTCTTGTCCAGTTCTTTTTAGTTTCTCATGGAGCTGAGAAACAATAAAATGTAGGAATGTTGTTATATCTTTTGAATTGGGTCACTGAGTATTTTAGTGTTAAATACTCTGCAGCAATTTGTTTGCAGTTATAGCTTGTTTGTCTTCTATGAAACTCACATTTATTGCATAACACCTCAATCTAGGTATTATTCATTCATTTATTTAATTTATAGACCATCACAATCAGAATTAAATCTCATTGGTTTACAATATAATTACAATTGGAACACCAATAAACCCTCAAACAAAACTATTGTCAATAAACTATGACACTATAAAATCATGGCTGAACAGCAACTCCAAACTGCCGGTAGGAAGAAAATTTGATAGAGAATAGTAGAAACAAGGAGTTTTTCCAAGGAGATTATAAAAACGAATAAAATACAATGAGAAGGGAGAATTATGCTGAATTGTGGGGGGCAGCTAAATAAGTCAGTGAGAGGAGAGAAACACATGCATGACAGAAGATTGAGATGAAAGAAGGAAGAATAACAGGTAGTCAGCAATAAGAAGAGGAATTCAGGAAAAGTCCACAAAGAAGAAAGAGAGAATGATGAAAGGAAAAATAGCACAACAGAATAAGAACAGGAAAAGGGAAATGAGAGCAGTTAGACAGATAATGAGTAAAAGAACTGAGTGAAAGGAGACAGAGAAAAGACACAAAGGGAGAGATTAAGAAGAGAGTAGAAGAAAATGGAAAGAAGGAGGAAAAATGATGATAGAGGAAGTGGGAAAGTTTGGAATTCAGAGATGAGAGATGAGCAGGAATGATGACAAAAAAGGACAGAACCGTTCAAAGGGCATATAGAAGATCAGATAGAGAAAGATCTGAGACCCCAATGGTGAGGAGAGGAGAATGGTGGGCAAGATGAGAGAGGCAAGCAGTGGTAGCAGGAGATCAAGCCAAATAAATAAATAATAAATAAATGCCCCAGAGCAGCAAGAGAAGGAGAAACTGACAGAAAAAGGCACAATAGATGGACCAGAGAAGAGCTGGGAGCAAAAGAATGAGCGAAGGTGTGGTGAAGCAGCAAGAGATGAAGTCAACAGAAAAAACAGGGATAAAGGAGAAACAAATGTTTAAGCTAAGGAGCAGGATGAGAAGAAGCAAGAGAAAACAGACAGGCCAGGAGCATGAGATAATTTTTGCTGAACTAGAAGGCCATAGTGGCTGACCAAAATGGCCAGTCAACTTAAGTTAGAGTCGACATGAACATTTCTTATGGTCATAGACCAAACACACATTTAAGACAAAAACAGTAAAGCAAAAACATAACAGAGATGTTAGTTAAAAGCTTATTTATGTCTGAACTAAAAACACATACTCCTCTTGTATGAACATTTATTGATTACCAAAAATAATCCTTCCAAAGATTGTTCAGAAAGATTAAGTATGGCATTAATTTCATCTCAGCTGAAAATAATTTTCATTATGGCTGTGGCTAGGTCATTTAATTATTTAATATATGAAAAATAGAGAAAAGTTAGCAGTAAGCCAGATTTCACAGCCACAGATGTGTTGCCCATGTTCTGAAAGTATGAGGGTTTTTTAAATGTTTAACAGTAGAAAATGAAAAAAAAAAGCTAGGATATTAACATAACTTAAGCCACAAAGTCAGTGAAGTGATGAGTGCCAAAGTAAGATCAAAATATCCAGGTTCTCATTCCTAAAAGAACCAAAATATCCAACTCTGTAATAACTTGTGTTGTTTTTACATATGTTTTGTTCAAAATCAAAATTCTGTATAATGCTAATGTCACTGTACTAGCAGCCTTGCACATTCAAAAGCTTGTTTCAGATTTCAGCTTCAGGAACCATCTGCTCTGTAATTTGTATGAAGCCCTTCTATATATAATGGCTAGCTGAACAGCAGCTGGGAGGAAAGCTATCTTGTTTTGCTGAGAGGATCCTCTCCCCATCCTTCATGTCCACACAGACAAAAACATTCTCCACTCCATCACTGAAGCTACTGAGAATATGACAGGGTATACATTTCTGCACTTACAACTGCTTATAATATAATTCACAGCCATTGTGTATTCTAAAATTGCTATGGATTACATGTGGCTTAACATTGTCCATTCAAGTATTATTCAATCACAAATGAATTGTTTTGCATATTATTTTTTTCCCTTTCCAATGTTATACTTAACTTTGAATGAAAAATTGTAGCTAATAACGATAGAATATCTACTTTTTTTTCTTTTCTTTATTTCCAATACTCTAAGTTATAATTTGTAATTATATCATATAAAATAAATTGTAATTATATCATGTAAATATCAGTGTACTGAAATAACATAATGTATCAAGATTTATAACAACAACAACATAATAATAATACTGACTGGCTGCCCTTTACATTTGGAAATGCAGTAGGGTAGGGTGGCTGCAGAGGACTGCACTCTTGAGTAGACCCTTTGCAAGTGACTTGCCAATATTCATCCTTCAGTCTCTGGGTATCTCTTCCTTGGCCATCCTTTTGAGAAATGAAACATAAAGCAACTAAACTTCCTTCCACCCCATGCCACACCCTTGTGCAGTGCACAATATGGACACCGTGTTGCAGCAGCCCTGCCTGAATAGGCAGAATTTATCTCTTGATTCCCAAAAGACTCTTCCATATATTCTTTGTTATACAATGGCATAACTGTAAAAAAACCCTGGTGAACTAATTTAAAGTTCACCATGGGTTGTAACCATTCTATCAAAGGTTCATTAGAAAGGTGAGTTCAGCTAGCAAGTAATTTTTTGAATTGCTGCTTTGACCAATGACATCAGAGCTGGTGGATTTTGCTTGATCAGGCAAAGTAACAATGAGTCTTTCTAAACAAGTTGGCTTTCAGTTATCATCTACATTCTCTTAAAACTATGAAGATAAACTAAATAGGAAAATGGGGAAGGAGAAGGAAGCAAAAAGGAAGGCCAGCCTATAAACATCCAAGAAGACCCAGATGCTCTTTTTCAAACCACCCTCTTCTATGCAGTGAAAACTTATTCAAATAGGTTGTATATAACTACTTTAGTTAGACTGAACTGGGAACTCTGTATGATTGTTGCCAAACCTTTTTTTCTTTGTTGTTCAGTTTTCTATTTAGAGCTTTGGCTTTTATTAATTTTTTGGCTTTAAAATTTTTTCAGTTTTCTCACTGAAAACTGTCATTCAGAAAGCTGTTGAAGACCTGGTTATTCTCCTAAGTCTTGGGGACTGGGTGATTGTGGAGCCCTTTCTTGCTTTGCTTTGCTTTATTTGATCTGGTGAAAGCCTATTGTAATGATTCTTTACTGGGGACTTTTGGAAAAATGGATCCAACAGTGAGATTTAAATTATTCCTTCTCCTAGCTTGTAAAAAGTAAAGTGATTCTGTACTCATTGTAGTTGCAGTTTTGCTCTCCAAGGTAGTTATCCTGTCATAAATGCTAAACCCTCTTTGGGGCTTTATGCAATCATACCAGGAGCTGGAAAACGAGAAGAACCAGATATTCTTTCCTAATGAACCCACAGATGAATCCATGCAACATAACACGATGAAATGCTACTATGTTGGCAATAAAACTCACTGCTTCAAAATGGGATTTTTTAGGGGAAAAGTTGTAACTGAGATAATCCAGGATTATTGTATTTGCAAGTACCATGCAATGGAATCATAAGATCGACAGGGGCTTAACTTGATCCACAATTTGATCTGCACCCCATCTGGAAGTGTTCTAAGTCTCTTTGTACTGTTGGCTATCATTCTTTACAAAGTTTATGCTATTTTTCCCTGTCAGTCTCAGAATAATTGCTTCATTCTTCTAGCCTACCTGACTGCATTGTCCTGAATCCAAATCAGAAGGAAGGTTAGTATTTTGAAGCAATTCTTCTCATCCTTGTTCTGATGCCTTTGGGGAAGGACCTTATTTACAAGACATAGGAATGGTGGCAAGAAACACTGGATCTCTTTCCTGCCTTCACTCTATTCTGGTTTCAGAAGAATACCATTAAAATGAGAGCATAATATAAAGTTATGCTATTTGGGTTTCCTGGCTAAATAGAAAGGAATAGAATAAACTTTGAAAAAGTGATGCTCAGTAATAGGTGATATCATCATCACCATTGGAGCAAACTGTTTTACTGCTAACATTCCTACTGAAAACTGTTCATGTGTTTATATGTTGTTTGCAATTCCTGCAAATGGAGCGGTGAATATGGGGTGTGTGTGTGCGCGCATGTGCGCGTACATTTCATTTCACCTTTAAAAAGTTCAGAAAAAGGAGTAAGTTGTAGGACATCTTATAGAAGTGTCTATGGAGGGACAATGTGGGGCTTCCATTTCCATTAGAAGCCTTCTGACCTTTATTTATATATTTATTTATTTATTTATCAAATTTATACAGCCACCCATCTCACTAGAAGTGACTCTGGGTGGTGTACAACATCAAATAAAACAGCAATATAAAAGCAGTCATTATAAAAACAATAATAAAAATATTATTAAAATTATTAAATCATTGTTATTAATTATTAAGTCATTATTAAAATTTAAAAAATTATTAAAAATTAGAGTATACAAACCACAAATAGAGAGTGTAAATATATCAATCCCATATCAACCACAATAGGGGAGCCACCATAAAATGTTGCTGGTCCCCTGGGACCCCAAGCCTAGTGACATAACCAGGTCTTGAGGGACTTCCTGAACATTAACAGGGATGGAGCTAACCTGACTTCAGTGGGAGAATCTTTCATAAAGTGGAGGCTGTGGCAGAGAAGGCCCGGCTTCTGGGACTCACCAAATGTAAGTTCTTCGTGGATGATACCCATGGCATACCCTCTCTGCCAGATTTAATGGGACAGACTGATATAATCGGGGAGAGGCGGTCCATCAGGTAACCCAGTCCCATGCCATGAAGTATAATGTCTAACTCCATTTTGCACTTGATTCAGACAATAAAACATATGATGCTGTTAGACTTCAAATAACAACTGCTCTTTTTTGCTATTTTATTAAATTAAAAATGGCTTTGAATAATACAATGAATAAAAACAATGCTTATTTAACAGTATATTGCATAAAATAAATAAAATGAATTAATACTAAAGAGAAAGGGCTGACAGCAGATAATTGATTTATATTGTCTTGGAAAAGGAAAATATTTGCTGAGAAACCTGCAAACACTTTCAGACAGTACTCAGAGAGTGCAATACTTGAAGACAAAAATTCAGAAAGATTAATTTTCAGGGTGCGAAGTATAGAAATGTGGCTCATAATTGACCCTATCAGATGGATTTTACATAAAACATAATTTTTTTCTACAACATTCAGAGTTAATTTAAATTAGTGAAAACTTTGATTAGGAACGGGCCTGCTAAGATTGCATTACCTCCACATTATCTTATTCAAACTCTTGTATTCAATCTTTGGTATTTCAGTCTAGGAATTATGCCTGTCTAAAACTTTGTAGAACCACCAGCAGTGAGTTTAGACAACCTTCATCAATCTGTCCTCTAACCAGAAAGAGCCTGGAATGCTGAGACTTGTGGTCCCATACACAAATGGAGAACAACAGGTTGAGAGATGCTGCTTTAGCCAATAGTGAGCTAAGTGGACTATAGCCTGACTTATGTAGGCAATTAGTAGAAGCTGGTATTTCTTGGGCTTTCTGGGGGCCCTGAGTATCTATACTTCTTCACTGTATGGTAGTAGATGGCACAGATTATGGGAATTCTTAAGGCTCTTTGCTGAAGGTGCCTGAAGATGTCTAGATCCCTGGAATCCACTACAATGCTGTATCTAATCTATAATATTGATACTGATAAATATGGTTGCTAATTGCTATTAGTACGGCACAGTATATCTGTCAGTAGGAAAAGAGATCCAAAATATAATTACTAGCTGGTTGAATCTCTGGTACATTTGAACTTGGAGCTCCACCTGATTATCCCAAATATTGTTTGGGATGTCATACTCTGAACTGCAAACTTAGATTACACTGATTTATCTTTGAAATTAAATGGCTTGAATAGTTCACCTGAAATAAGAGCTTGATAGTCATTTTTACAGAATAAAAATGTATGGCCTTTGATACCAATAATATATAAAGAAGGCAGTGAAATTCTACTTATTAGTGAGTCATATTGGGAATGTTATAAATTACTAATTTCTTTTCATAGTTCTTTTAATAAACATACAAACTGAATACCTATAGCAAAGCTATGAATCTTGGCAATTAATTAAAAATAATCCACACAGGAAATAATAAACCATCCAGAGGCCCAGTGACACTTAACCCCAATTAAACAAACATGCTGTTAAATCAAAGAAACAAAATACACGTAATGATTGTAAATGTATCGGATATGTTTCTTACATTGAATCTGTCACTCTCTTTCTGGGCACTAAGAAAATCCTATGCATGAGGAGTGGAAGTAAATCTGTTTTATTCAAGGGAACTTATTCTTCACTGAAATCTTAAGGTCTTATGTATAGCTTCTTGATGTGCATTCCAAGTTTATTGAACTAGCCTCATGTAGTTTCCATAGCTCTTATCCTGAGAATCAATTCCTCTATTATCTTCCTTTATGTTTATGAACTGTTTATAAACTATTTATGCTAATTGTTCATTTGATCAAGCAATTAAGTATGGGAAATGCACCATCATAGGTCATACTATACCTGCCACATATTACTAATAACATAGATAATACTACTTGTATTGTTAATTACTTTAAGGCATATTTACCTCACAGTATAGTGTCAAAGAGTGAGGAACCTGGCTGCTTTACAGATATTACTCAACTATAATGTACAGCATCACTTAACTATCGGCCAGGATTCTAGGCACTGGAAGTTGTCATTCAGCAATATCTCGAGGAGCAAAGGTTTCCAAGCCCTTCAATGACTTATTTCTAGAAGGCTATCCAGTGGCATGGTGACTTAGCTGGAAGATTGGGGTTTTGTGGAAGAGGGATAGAGAGGTTTAAGAGTGTGAATGGGGATAGGAAGCCCGTCTGCAGTACCTCCCCAAATTCCCCAAACAACTTCGAAATCATATGTACCACAAGTCAGTCATTGTGATACCAAATTCCAAAAGTTGGATCTCTGGGTACTAGAAGCCACAACTGGGATTCTTGAAGATTGCATGTGGACTGTGAGCTGCAGGTTGCCCATCTCTTTCTATGTCTGTCATGGTGGGGATAGTTGGCAATCTGAAAAGCCTAAATAAAAAACTAAATAAATAGTAACACAAGGCATAGATGCCTGCCCATACTTGTATCCCTTTGCTTTGATTCTGATCTTGTTATGCCTGTTGCTACCTAAGCCATGGCCATTAACAGTCTGTTCGTTCCTTTTTTTCTTTAAGAGAGTCCCTCTGGGTTTGTTGTGGCTTGTTTTATTCTTGAGGTTGCAGTCTCAAAATATCCAAGGATGACAGATTCAGGAAGGCTGCTTTAGGTAAAATCATGATGATTAGCTAAAATCACTCACAAAAATTATATCCACACACCTACAGAATTCCCCAATTTACACAACACTCTTTCATCTTTTGGGGAAGGCTCAGTTGCTGTTAAGTCTCCTGAGGTAAATAAAGATAGCAAGAATTAGGAAGACAAGGTGATATATAATATGGTTAACTAAACTCCCATTACATTATTGTTTGACTGTTTGCCTTTAGGGAAAAAAATAATTTCCATTCAAGTCGTCAGTTAGCAAGATGTCAAAATGTATACAATGGCACCTCAAGGTTTCCAGTTTTCTTCTTTAATTTGGAAATAACTAGGTTGGACTTCTGTAACAGAGCTCTGTTCTGCTCAGGGGTATTCTCCAAACTTAGACAGTTTTCGAAAATGAAAGAATTTACTGATAAACTTGGGACTATAGAGGAGATTTGGACATTTGAAAGGGTCCTGTCCACATTCCAAACTTATGACAAGTTCCAGGAACACTGCTACTGAAATTAGTTTCTCAATAATGAGTGATCACTAGCAAGAAGCTATGGGATTAGCTTTATTTGAAATAGGTGAATTTGTAAATTTGTGAAGAAGGGGAAGAAAAATCCAACAGGGCTTTCTTTTTCCTTCCATCTCACTTCATTCCAAACTTTTGCATCTTCCAAATACTTTCAGTAAAGCTATGATCCAATTGCCAATTCACCTGAAGGAGTAACTTAATGATGATAACACTCATCACCATTAAAGGAACTTTATGGATGCACTTCTATCTCTACTGAGCTTGATATGGGTTGTTTCTTGGTAACATGCTTAGGACTGTATTATTTTCAACCCCCTAACTTCAAATTTCCTCATTAAGTTTCATTCATAGATATCAGAAAGCCAAATTGGCTAACTATTGTAAATATAAATGTGTGCTCTCTGATTTTAATACAAGCTGAGAGGTTAATATCTCTTCCAGTTCTGCTGCATTTAAATCTTACCCTCCTCACTATGCCTTTAGCATACATAATGTATTTTGGAGTGAGGCAAGAGATATTAATCCTTTACAAAAGGTCTCACTTGTCCTCAGAGACTCTTCAAAAGGTGTAAGACACTTACATATATATCTTAATAAGAGAAGTCATAAGAGGGCAAGCTGGAAGAAACTGGATTGATTGTAAAATGTACATAAAATGTTTTCCATTAGGTCCAAATTTAAATGCATATAAAATGCACAAGTGATGAAATAATGGACTACGACTTCTTTTCCAACTATCTCAGAATGATTATGCACTCATTTGAGCTCCCTGTCTGTGGCCCTAATAGAAATTTGCATGAGAATATCTGCTTCCAATATCTGGTCCTTGATTTCTTAGCTTAATCAAAAATCCATTTCAACTGAATATAAAACAAGATAAACTTCGGTTAGGGACTCCTTCCCTTTCTTCCACCTCCAGTTCAAAGATTATGATAGATGGTATACTTCAGCTACATTTTAACTCTACAATATTAATTTTGCCAAATCAACAGTTTCCCTGTACCATGGACCAGGCATGTCATATCAGTGAAACTACACTTGTTCCACGTAGCTTGGTTTCTTTTTTTAATCCTCTGAAAGCAATGGATTTTAATGGATATACATAATGCTGTTTAGAAGGAGAGTCATTAATATTCCTTCTGTCATGCCTGACATTGTGATTCTACACAGCAGCACTGTTAATTTATTGTTGACAATTCCATCTCATTATGCTTTAATAACTCATCTATGATGTACATAATAGGTGTTCAAATTTCAGTTTATTCAGGTATGATACTGGAAAAGTATGCATGCCTTCAGTGATGTACATAATTAGTCACAACATGATCATATGCTTCTAGATTAGGGCAAGCCTGTACTCCAAAACTGAAGGAAGCAGAGTTTTACATAGATTTAGATGCAAGAGTCAGGAGATGAAATGAGCATTTGTGAGTAGGTAAATGATAAATAACTACCCGCTGAAGGGAAAGGAAAATATAAAGCTGTTTGTTCTGCAGGTGGCTATTCCCTATTGTTCAAAAAATGCATTCACTTGTATTTCAAAGTGTTTTGATTTATCATATTGAGAAATGAACAGTGTACGTGACAGCACACTGATTACAACTTGATTCTTCTGGGCAGTACAGATCTTGACCAACTGGGTATAACTCACAAGGAAAGAGATTCATGGATATGTAGATGTGGGTATGCCTCAGGGCTGTTCTGTGCTTTAAATTTTTATAAATTTTAATTATGTATTTATTTGCTTTAATTTGTTGTAAACTACCCAGAGTCCCCCATTGGGGGGAGATGGGCGGGGATAAGTCTGCAAAATAAAATAAAATAAAATAAAATAATTCAGAGGAAAAGAACGTGCCTCAGAGCACATAGGCATGAACGTAGCACTTCACTGCAACCTCTTAAAGCCTATACAGTATGTTTGATTTATTTTTTTTTTGCTCATTGCAATTGAAAGATTCTTAGTGAGTTACAATCATAATGATGATTATAATAATAATCATAATTATTTAAATTAAATAATTATTTTTATTTAAATATTATTGCCAATATTTAAAAAATCATGGTAAAATTGCAATTACATAACAAAAAGAATCAGTCCCCCCTCCCAAAAAAATTAAGCCACAGATAAAATCATACAACAATCAACCACAAAGCAATAAAACTCCCTGAAAGTCCTCTTGGAAACTTGCCACTGGTCCAGAATGCCTCCCATTAATGGGAAATTATAACATTGGTTCTGCAGGCCCTGCACTGGATACCAATTGGTTTCTGAGTACAATTCAAGGTGGTGGAGGTGCTGACCTATAATGCCCGGTATGGCACCTGGGCACTTTCTACTCCAGCTGGCATCACCCTGATCTGTTAGAGCAGTGTTTCTCAACCTTGACAACTTTAAGACTTGTGGACTTCAACTCCCAGAATTCCCCAGCCAGCATGAGATCTGGAAGGGGGGGGTATGGGGTGTTAATGAGTGGCTGCTCTCTATAAATCTCTATAAATACCCACAAAAGGGTCACACCATCCTGGGCACAGAGAGAACTGCTCCTGTCTGTGCTCCTGTACTCTGAAGATGCCGGTCACAGATGCTGGCGAAACGTTAGGAAACAGAACTTCCAGACCACGGCCACACAACCCGGAAGATCCACACCAGCCTTCATATGCCGGCCGTGAAAGCCTTCGACAATACTTTCTGGACTTTTTTTTATATAAAAGATCTGAAGAAACTTGTCCTTTTCTCTTCTTGTTTCTCATTCCCTCTGCTGAAATTTCTTGGTTCATAAGGAAAAGAGAATTAAAACCAACTCAAGGTTATAATTCTATACTTGCTTGACAGCCAGCCCCACTGAAAAATGATATTCTCAGCCAAGGATATGAAATGTCAAAGGAGAAAAAATACCCAAATAAGCAGAAAGCTACATATTTCTGTTTATCTGTCAGTAGAAGTAGGGCTAAGTAAAGTTGGGGTATATACATTTTGCTCAG
This sequence comes from Liasis olivaceus, assembly GCA_030867105.1. Lineage (NCBI taxonomy): Eukaryota > Metazoa > Chordata > Lepidosauria > Squamata > Pythonidae > Liasis > Liasis olivaceus. The sequence continues at coordinate 40,519,893 of CM061350.1, read as the reverse complement.
ATTGAATTTGAGTTTTCTGGCCCCAGCTGACTCCATGATGAGGCACATTCTACTAATTCTGTGGCAAAATCTGTCTTGCCATTTCTCAAAAGTTTTCTTCTCCTATGAAAGAAGTTTCTGCTTTTCTCTCAGACAGCACCTGGAATACTATAGCCAGTTTTGGTCACCACAGTACAAGAAGGATGTTGAGGAAGTGGAAAGAGTGTAGAAAAGAGCAACAAAGAGAGTGAGGGGCTTGGAACTAAATCCTATGAAGAATGGTTAAAAGAGCTGGCTGTATTTAACTAAAGAAGAGAAGGCTAAGGGGAGGCATGATAGCAGTCTTTCAAAATCTGAAGGGATGTTACAGGAAAGAAGGTATTGGCTTATTCTCTGAAGTACCTGAGGTAGGAAAAGAACCAAAGCGTGGAACTTTACAAAGTGTCCTGCCCTAGGCCAAATCCCCACAAACACACAAGAAAGGTGGTTGCAAACTTTACTGGTAATTCTGTAAGAAAAATGCCTAAGGGGCATGCAGAGCATGAGTGCAAACTCACCCACCCAACCACACACTAAAAAATAAGTCCCAAAAGTCAGGCAAGCTTGCCTTTGTGAAAGTTTGAAATCCAAAGCAGAAGGCACAAGCCCAAGGGCCAAGCATTGCAGAAGATTTGTCATCCGCTCCAAGTCCAAAGCCAAAGCCATGGGATTTCAAAGTCAGGAGTCAAGGCACACAAAGTCTGGGTTACTGGGTGGTTGTTGCCAATGAACAGGCAAATAGTGCCTGTGCCAGTGATGCTCATTAGGGATGGTATGGCTCCTTTCTTGCCTTTGTTCTCCACCTCTGCATGGTGAGTCCTTGTTCTGGGGCAAGGTGGTAGCTGAGATTCCTCATCTTCAGGGACCGATGGCAGCTGCTCCTGTTGATTGCTGGACTGCCTCACCTGAACTGTCTGCAGATCCTCTGATGGTGGTTCATCTGGCACCTCAGGAGCAGGCTGTTCATTGTTGGTCTCCTTGTCAGAGTCTGATCTCACCATGACATACAGAGAGAGCCAAACTCCAAAATAAAGAGGAATTTCCTGATCATGAGAACTATTAAGCAGGAGAACAGCCTGCTTCCTGCAGCCATGGTGCTTCAAGACTGAAGGTTTTCAAACAAAGGATGAACAGCCATTGTCTGGGATGGTCTGAGGATTCCTGTCCTAGGCAAGAGATTGGAGTAGAAGACTCTAAAGTCCTTTCCAACTCTATGATTCTATGATTATTCTTTCTAGTGTACATGTGAATGTCTTCAACATTTTTCTTGGTAATGTGTTGATCAGTAAAGGTGGTACTGATTGGTACTTAGTCAGGGTTAGGGCTAGGGCTGTTATCCCTTTCCATCATATTGAAGCTTCTCTGCTTGCCAGTACTTCCCAATCTGAAATTGAAGATGTCCCCTCATGTAAACCCTCATCCTTGGCTTTAACTGAGGCCTTGGGTGCCTCCAGACTAAGGTACAAGAATACCACTCTCCAACTACTGTAAGAACAGTTCATCAAAATTCTTTTCTCCTTGAAACAAATTCCTGAAAACAAATGTAAGATCCCTCATATACAGCTACAGTGTCAATAGCTTGGAAAAGGAGCAGACCTATGTCTTTGAATGTCTGTCCATTAGCATCCTTCCATCTTCTGCTGAATAGGAATGTTAACATCCATTTATCTCACCATTTACAATTGCAGATATTAAAAATGGTTGTGTTTTCCAAAAGGGGAGTCTATTGATTTTGTAGATTTATGGAAATTTCAAGGCTGTATTAAATATCAGTGTCAAAATACTTACATTTTTATTATTAGTTCAGTACTGAAACAAGATTTGTATCAACTCAGAATCACAGAATATTCTTTTTCTCCTCTGCAAATCAAAGCTAAATTCTATTTGGCAAGAACACAGTCCAATAAGCAAAACAATCTTCTAATAGAACCCTTGACTTTATTCTGGGTTGCACAATGCATGTCTATCATCATCATCATTGTCGTCATCTTCATCATCATCCAAAGGCTAATAATAATAGTTAGGAGTTAGTGAATCATCTACTATATTTACATACAGTATACCTACTCCAAATAATTTGAATGACAAAACATGCTGAATATTTGATCACGTAAAGTTGTCCCTTCCTTCCTTCCTTCCTTCCTTCCTTCCTTCCTTCCTTCCTTCCTTCCTTCCTTCCTTCCTTCCTTCCTTCCTTCCTTCCTTCCTTCTTTCTTTTTTGGTACACTGGAGATATTATTGCTGTAATGACAAGAATTTGTATGTAGGGAGATCAACATACCTCTGATCTTTTTGGAGACAGATATAGCCAGTTGTTTAGAAAGGACAAAACAATGTTCTCACTAAGTTGTAGATAGCTTCAGTTACTATGGGAATTTGTGAAGGAAATTGAGAAACTGAATGAATGAATGAATGAATGAATGAATGAATGAATGAATGAATACACACACACATATATATATATATATAGAGAGAGAGAGAGAGTGTGTGTGTGTGTGTGTGTGTGTGCCAGGTGTATGGCAAGTGGAAGTCTTCCAGCCCCAATTTCTACCATGAGAGAGGTTCAACATGGATGTATTCTTACCCCCTCTCTGTTTAATCCCTACATCAATTCATTAGTACAAACCAAATTACAAATAGCTAATTTCACACACACACACACACATACACACCACTGTTAAATAACAGACCAAAATCTGTTTTGCTCAATGGGGATGATGCTCTTTTCTCTCAGATGCAGGAGTGTATCTTCAACAGAGTCTATAAGCTGTAGGTGTTTGCTGAGGTGAAGAAAAATTAGAAATTAATTACAGTAAAACAAAGGTAGTTTTATTTACAAAATTATGTGCTAATGGTCTCCACAAATGGAAAATTAATGGCGATTATCTTGAGCAAATTAAGACATTTGAATACTTAAGAATTTTCCTTCAATTTTCTAATGCTTAGGAGAAGCAAATAAAAGCTGTTTCAGCTTATGCAGAATAAATTTTCAGAGCTATCATTAGATTTGCCAACCATTGTGGAAATAATTGCATCTCCACTGCACAGATCTGATTTATGGCAAAAGCATGAGTCCTACTTTACAATGTGGAGATCTGTGCCTATAAAGAAATAAAGGGCTTGGAGATAATTCAATCCAAGTTTTTAAGAACTATGCTTTCTGTTCCTCAGTGCGTATCAAACACAGTCCCGAGGCTGGGACTCAGATGTTTATCAATAGAGGCACACATGAAGAACTATCAATCAAAATATTGTTTAAAATTAATTTTCTGGATAGATCTCTCTTGTTTAATTCTCACTGATAAATTGAACTCCTAATTGAGGGGGGGAGGGGAGGATGGCCTCAGATCTGATCTATTGTAGACTTTGGCTCAATCTTTGATAACATTGGAGCCTGGAAAAGTTATACAAGAGATTAAATAGCATGGCCTGACTTGAGATTTACAGAAGGACCAGAGTAACAGTATCCTTTGGAATAGACCTTTGCTATTCCTATTTATCTATGGAACATCCTCTCCATTCTTCACATTAATGGTTTCCAATTAATGGTTCTGGAGGGGAAGTATGAGAGCCTCCCATTCCAAAAGCATATCTGCCTTTGCATGGCAGGTACAGTGGAACCAACATTGCATGTTTTGTTGAGGTGCTTTTTATATCATATAGGGCATTCTATATTTATATCTCCCCTTCTTGTTGATCATTCTGGCTGTTCTAGGGAAGAGAAGGTGTAATTATTATTTCATTAGCAGTTAAGTCCTTAGAAATCTCTTTAAATGATTGTTCAGTCATGATGGCTGTAAGGACACATTGGATTTAAATAGGATGTGATTGCTCTCTTCCATGCTAGAAGGCTATTAGCTAGATATTTTACAATTTTAATATTGTGGTTTTATATGTATGTTCTGTTGTACTGGGTATTGTATGAAAGTAGTTTATAATTGTATATAATATTTTATTTCTGTAATGTATATAACATTTAAATTAAATGTAAATAACATTAAATACAACATTTAACATTTAAATTAAATGTATATAACATTTAATTTCTGTAAAACATTACATTTTTGTAACGTTTAGGAATTATAAAAATTAACAGTAAATACTCTGGGTATGGAGTGTGTATGTTTGCGTGTGTATATATATGTGACTGGGTGCATGAAGGTGGAAGAGAGATAGACAGAGAATTACAATCGAATATCTAACCATCTCCAGTCTGGTATTCTCCAGAACTATTGAACTGTACTTCCTATAATTCCCAGCTAACAAGTCAGTGCTGCTGAAGATGACACATTCCAGAAAGAGAAATGTGTAGTTTAATACTTTAGATGCTCAATTTTAGTGCATAATCCATGGATGTACTGTATGCAGGCAATTGATGGCAATTGCAAATGAACATCTCAAGGGACTGCTGTGATGGAATGTATCTACAAGGAGAAGAGTGATGTGGGAGATCAAGGCTATTGGGAAGGAGGGGGTGCCTTCCAGCAGGGGAAAGGAGACAAGAGACAACACAGTCCACAGGGGGAGTGTGGAAAGAGAAAGAGGTTCAGGATAGCCACTCCCTAGAATCTCCTAGGGCATATCCACTAGTTGCTGTAGTATAGATTTAGTTTGGCAAGATTCTGTCTATAAGGTGTAAGCAAATAAAGGAATTTTACTCAACTGGACTGTTTCATCATTGTTCTTGGGCTGGGCCTGACAACTGCAAAGAACTATACATGTTGGATAATGCAATATTAGTTTCCAATGCACTTTCGAGAAAAAAATCTGGTTCAACTGAAATACGATTGTGTGTTGAAATTCTGTTTCATAATTACATTTTCCCTCAGTAGCTGTATTCACTTCAGGATTCTGCACTATCTATGATAGAAAACTATTTATCTGGTCACTGCTGATGTTACTGCAGCAAAATGAACTCCCTGTAGCTGAAGTTTGAGACAACAAATAAATTACTTGAATATTTCTTACCTGAGTTCCACTGTTATAGAGCCTAGAGTAGCAACCAATATCTACAGAAAAAAGATGAAGATCCAGGGCATGACCAGGGTGAGCAAAACCCCACCCCTTTTTATATTCATGCCAACTATGCAACATTTGGTCATGCCTGCCATTCTGACATAATGTTGACCACCCCACCGCACCCCCCCCACCAACAGACATGCTTGTGAAGAACTCTTTAACAAGAATATTCACACAGCAGAATTCAATATATTAATGAAAACATAGGCAATATATTAATGGAAGTAGAGGGAATCATCTGAAGAAGACATGAAGGCTTGGGAAAAGACATGATAGAATAGGAAACATTTCCACAAAAGGGCATGGAGAAACAAATATGAAGGGAAAAACAGATTAAATGGTGCAAATATGTCTACAAAAGAAATGGGAATACACTGAGTCCAAAACATGAAATTCACCTTCTTCACATTAAACTGTCTTGGTTGATGTAATGTGAAGAAAACTCACCTTTCTTTGGCTTATGTGTCCATCAAAATATCTAGAAGGGTAGCCAAGCTCTGTGGACTTGCTGTGTCAAGGGGGGTTTGGGAGGGGGAACTGGTAAAGATTTCCAATAATCCAATCTTTGAATCATCATCTACATTGCCAGTTTCTTTCATGTCATCTATAAGATTAATATGGTTTTACAGAAACTTGTGAACTATCAATTTTTAACTCTGCTTTCCCCCTTTTTTATTGCTTTTACTCTCTGTTTTGTCTCTTCCTTTGGATGATGCATTTATTGACCAGTGGTCTATTATCTTAAATAAAGCTAATAACTTTCTAATCCCAGAATTCACTTTGGGGATCCTGGCATGATAGAATTGGTCTGAAAGATTTTGATTCAAGTCAAGGTTTGGGTTTCAACCAAATCTGCAATATTACAAGCTATAGCACTGATATACTGTACTGTAGATAATAAGAAAAAAACAGTTTTGTAGCCAGAACATTTGGTTGTTGGTAACATAGTCCAAAGCAGTTTGACCAAGGATTTCATCCTATCAGAAATGATTATTTTAATTAGCTGTTGTAGGTCATTAAATATTTACAGAAGATTCTCTTCTTTTTCAGTTTTACATTCATTAAACATGAGCAATGAACTGAATGGTTAATTGAGTTCTATGGCTTGTGGTGAGACTTTCCTCCTATTTTTCGTAACAAAATAATTGATAATTAACTGAAATATAAATCATTATATATATTGAGGTATCATAACCATATGCTTATTAATAAAATAGGCTTTGTTTCTTAAAATAGCTGTTCATTTTTAATGTAACTGAACATATTATTTTCCTTAGACTCTAACTGCTAAAGTAAAAACTAGGAGTGTTACCTTTCTTTTGCAAGAATCAATACAAATAATATCTGTAAATAAATTGTAATTGCAAGTGTGTTGGAACAAGTTCAGGGGAAGCTGTAAGAGAGGGTAAAAAAAGTCAAGATGGTGGCTACAACCACATGATCAAAGGACAGGGCTTCAACTGTGCGGTCAGATCCACCATCCTGATTTTTTTACAGACACACCCCTATCAATCTCCTTGGATGCGTTTTCCTTTTCTCCTTATCTGTTTCCTTTTTTCCCTTCTTTCACTGACTCCAAAAAGTAGGAAAATAATTACACAGGTGCTGGTGCATTTTTTATCCATAGGGGTGAGGTTCATGCTTTTATGGTTGTTCCTTCTAAGGATCCAAGACTACATTGCTACATTCCTAGAAAACTTTTTTCTTCCTTTTTCTTTTTGTGGCTGCTATGGAGGAATCCTCAGTAAAAAAGCAATGAGCCCTATGTGAAGCAAAGGAGTTCCTTCACTTTCATCAGGATTGAAAGATTCCCCCCCCCCCCCCCCCACACACACACAAGACCTTAGAAAAGAAAGAAGGATGGGAGACTAAGGAACACCAAGTTCCAGAGGAAAGCACTCGCATCAGAGGAAATCATCAAAGTACTAGCGAGTTGGTGGTGGTTCTAAATATCTCTACCAACTCATGCTGGAATCCTAAAAGATGGTTATGATCTCCCTTCATATAAATTCTCCTGTGTATGCCTTCCTATAAGTTCCCATTCAATTTGGTGAAAGATAAGTTGCTTTTGAAATTCTATCAAAGGAAAAGAAAATTTCAGAGGGTGGACTATGTTTTTAGTTTTAATTACAAATGTGCAATGTTTATGTGTTGTATTATACAATAATCTCTCCAGGGATCTGCTGCTTCCCTGGCTTTCCACACTTGGAAAAATTTCAAGAGAAGGTATCAAGAGGCACTTGTTCCTGTTGAACCTTTTCAGTATGGATGCACCAAAAGGAAGAATCTCAACCTTGAGAAATCATTGGTGATCAAGGAGACCCAGGTTGAAGTCCTTACCACAGAGATTACTGGTTGACTCAGAAACAGTCCTCTTTCTCGATGCAATCTACCTCATAGGTTTGTTGTTATGGTAACTTCATGAACATTATCTTGAGCTCTCAGAGAAAAGGAATGGTATATATGAAATAAATACACAAGTTCAGAGAAATCATCCAGAGCTTTCATAGAATTCTGAAAAAAAGGTGGCTTTAGATTATGCTGCTGCTTCTAGGTGACACTAGAAGGCAGGCCTAGCTGACCTTTGTTGATTAAACAAAAACCAAAACCCTGTGTTTTTAAGCAAATGGACATTGTTAGTACTTGATGGGATATACTAGTACTTCCTGGATAGGAGGCCACCAGAAAATCTCACGGCTGTGGACTAGACTGGGAAGCTGAAAATATTCCAGAAGAAGATACTAGCAAGCTACTCCTGCATTGTTGCCAAGAAAACTACATGGAGTCACCAGAAGTGAAGCTTGAATTGAGGGAGTTTCTTCTAAACTACTGTGTTGTTAAATTCTGTGAATCCAGATCACCTTTCTTTCAGCCTTGATTTTTGGACTGTCTTAGACCACTATGCTAGTTGTCTCCCTACTATGTGAATCAACTCTTGGTAACCTCTGCCTAGTTAGCAGAGTTAGCTCTCAGTCTCGGTTGCTTTAGTTTGGGCAGAACAGTGCCATTTGGAAAATAGTCAATTTTGTGGCAGGGAATTCCTCTGGGGAGTCATCCAGGCAACACAGCATTTCTACCACAGGCTACAGTCTATCAGAGATCAGCTGATGGGCTGTAAATGGTAGCTTAAACTTGTTTTTATTTATTTAGGAAATGTATACGACTATCCATCTTAAGCAAATAGCTCTGGGTGGCTTTCAGTACAAAATAGACTTTCTTATGGCAATACACATTCTGTGTTTAAAAAAATAGCAGAACCTCCCTCCCTCCCTTCCTTCCTTTTCAGTCACAGTAACAAAGTACCTTTCATTCTTTCTTTTCATTCATTCAGTTTTATTTGAAGGTCTGTAAAACAAAGCCAATGGATGATTGTTGGCCCTTGGAGACTTTGTGAGATAAATTTATCACCTTTTAAACAATTGTTTGAAAGCTTTTTTCTAGCTGACATTTGACATTTGAGAAGAATGTCAAAAATCTTCTTGGATTCAGGTGAAACCCAGTGTCTATGGAAATCAATCAACTTTGGCAAAAGGACCAATACTCCTCTTGAGATGATGATGATGATGATGATGATGATGATGATAATGCTGTTTGAAAAAGCAATATATGCTGTGTCTGGATCACAGTGGCAGATAGCACCCACAGAGCTACTGACATATTGTGGATTTTGACTGCTCAGATAATACAAGTATACTGTGGTCTCTCTTCAAAGGCATGGACTTTGAGAAGGTAGTGGGGATCCAGTCTGCTACTGGATTTGTCTTTCTTTCTTTGTTCTTTCTCCAGACTATCAAGCCCACATAGATCAACAGGGTTGCCATGTTAGGGATCTCTCTCTTTTTCTTTTGATCACAGCAGCAGCTGAAGCACAGAAAAGAATAAGCATAGGTTACTATGGAACAGGGCTGTGGAACACTTCAGATTCAATTCTGAATAACTGTTTTGGAGTGTGCAAAGGCATGAATATGGTACCTATTTGCAATTCTTTAAAGCAGACACATCTTTCCTAGGTCACATGGCAGCAGCAGAGGGCTGCCACATGAAAGTGGGGAAAATGCAGTTTAGCTACATTAGAGAGTTGCAGGCAGGTGTTACATTCATGCCCCCACATGCTGTTTTTGGAATCAAATTCAGGTGCTACACATGCCTACTATGGAGCCTGCTGGACTTGTTGGCTATCCCTCCTGTAATTCTTTTAGGAATCTTCCTACTCCACAGGGAATAACACAATAATGCAATCTTTCTTCTGTCACAAGGCAGGTGTGGCACCTACAGAATTCATGAGATAATAATTGGCTGACCATTTCAGGAAAGTATGCCAAAGTTTGAATGACTCCAGAAGGGCTATACAAAGTGTTGAAGGGAAACTTCCATTCAGTGAAGATGCAGTCAACCCACCTTTCCAAAATAGATATATGGATATAGCAACTGGAAATAAATGATTGTAAAGTGCATTGACAGGTCAGTGGTGCTTCTGCTGCTTTGGGGCTATTACAGACAATATACAACATTGTAACTTCCCATCTAGGGATAACTCTAGGGGAAGGTTGAGTGGTGTGATGGTGAAGACACTGTGATGAATAAGATGGTTAATGCATCATTTCATTAAATTCTGTGCTCACTTTTGGGGTGGCAAGGCTAACATTGTTATGGGCTTTTTTCACTTCCTTAACTCTCAATTTCATTAGTGTGTCTGGCTAACTTCACTCTGTCTTGTGCTAAAGGAGTATTACACCAGTGTGGGGGCTATAACACATCTGGGAATTTAACTTGGTTCTCAGCAGTCTGAATATGAGTTCAACACTGATCAATCAATTCTTTGCTTACAATTCACTTTGAAATTCTGCATGATTTGGTCAGGTTTAAGTTTCTTGACAATAAGTGAATAACTAGTTTTCCAAATTTGTATTCTTTTAAATAGAGGGTGGCAAGGCAATTACTACCTCAGTGCAAACTCTTCCTCTGTGACACAGCTATCTCGGTGGCTTTGTATCCCAACTTGCTTCTGCTGTTTCTGCGAAGTCATGAATATAGAGTATTTCAACCCTGACACACCCATGTTCTACTCAGAGGACACCAAGCTTGATCCAGTGTGTCCTGCCAGGTTGGCACACCATGAAAGTCGGTAATTCTGTAAGGAGCACTTTCTAGGAGGGGCTGTACTTGGAATCAGCGATGCCAACTCTTCTAGAACCTCACAGAATCTAGTGTATAAGAGCAACAAATTTACACCACCCCACCAGGAGAAGTCAATGGTTTTTCTTCAATGTCTTGCCAAGCCTGCCTCCCCAGAAAAACAAGTACAAAAATAGGACATACTTTTCAACCATTTTTGAAACTTTTTCTTTTTAAGTTTTAATATGATATTTTATGCATAGGCTTAGCATAATTTTACATAGATTCTTGGTTGGATAATGTACAAACTACTATGATAGGAAACATAACCATTTATATTTATCCTTATCCTTTTTATCTTTGCTATTTCAGCCTTAAAAGAGGTGCATGGAAAAATTTTCAAAAAGTTATTACAGTGAAACACTTGAAGGTACTCTGCTAAAACTTGGCAGAGTTGATGTCTCTGCTATTTTTTTCCTGTTCTGCCATAGGCCAACTGGACAATTCTTGCATCCCTCTTTGCTAAATGAGCCTGGGCCCATTTCTTTGAGTGAGGGGTCAGTGGCATTTCCTGGAATTTCACAGTCCAGAAGTGAGATCCAAGGCAAGTTGCCCCAGAGATTAGTTCTGATGTATCTCTAGAATTACTACAAAAAAAAAGCTTCAGAGGCTCTTGATCCTAGCTCATGGCATTTCTATTATTAAACAGACTAACCCCAGTGGTAACAATACTTTAAACAACAAAGCACTTTTTCTATAGAAATGCCATATTTGTGTAACCCAGGGGGTTGCAGTCAAGTTGGGCAAATTAGTTGAAGCTGGTGAAAAACTGGGAGGCCAGGAAATAATGGGTGCTAAGACTCTGGATGCCTGGGGTTTGTAATTAGTAGGCTGTAGAAGAGAGACTTTGGATGTGAAGGTAAACATGGTGGAAATAATGTCATTGGATCACAGGCTGACATAAACGTCTTCTTGGTGGACAAAATGCAGCCTCAAGAAATCGGAACTGGAGACCTTCCAAAGGTGGGGGTTCACCCTGAAGAAGTGAAAGGAAGAAGCAACACTTAAGAATTTGGAAAATATTTAAAAGATGTGGAGCTCTGGGTACAAAATAAACAGACCTAGGGACTGTGCTGGATGCAAACAGACTTGACTTGGTGAAACTAAGCCTGGAAGAAATGGCTAGGAAAAAGGAAAGGAAGTGGTTAACGTAGGGAACCAACCTGAGGCAATAAAAAAGAGTCAGATATTTAACATGAGACAGAAAGATAACTCAAAAGTAATTGAGGAAAGAGGCAAAACTTTAAACTGGGAGAAACATTATTCTTGAATCAGGCAGCTTAAAGAAATGAAAGAGAGATAAGAGACAAAGCCTTATATTTACAACAGGGAGAAATAGAAAGATAACTTGTGAGCAAGAAGTCAAGGAAGAATGCACAAGCTTTTCTCCCTGCTGTATGCTCTGCTGGCCCACCTGCCTGCAGCTTGGGTGCAAGGGAAGTAGGTCAGCAGTCAAGTGCCACTCATGAAGGGAACCATGCAGGGTTTCAGCTGGAGAGAGGACTGAGGCCACAAGCGTGAGAAGCTCCCAGTGTGGGGTGGCTAAGGGAGTGGTGTGGGATTGTCAGAGCCAACCATTTGACAAGGAGCTGATTAAGTCAGCAAGGAGGTCCAAATAAGCTCAAGTGAGATGTTTTGCAGCTGAATTTCCTTGCCAAAAGAACAGTTGGACTGGGTTATGTATGTACTCTGTCTTTGTATGTGTACTGTGTGGTTGCAAATGTACTGCTCCTTTAAGAAAACTGTTTGGAAAGTGAGGAAGGCCCTGAGTAAATCTCCAGAGATTCCAGCCCATTCAGTTCAATAGTTATTGTTGTGTGAAGTTATTCCTGCATTTGTATAAATGGTTATCAATCCATAGGGTTATTGTTCAGTTCAAATAGTAGAGTTGTTTAACTTTTAACTTTCCAGTCGACTCCAATTCCATGGAAATAAAGTAAAACTATAGGTTCTTATCTAGAAGATAGAACTGGGAGGAGGTATCTGACCTTAGAACCCCCTGATGGTTAGACAGTTGGCAGTAGGTGTGGTTAAAGGGGCTTGGATGGGAATTAGAAAATAAACTGCTGAGCCTTGACAGCTGGGAGGTTTTTTCCTTGGGAATAGTTTCTCAGAGTCAGGGCTAGCTATTGTGTTAAAAAACAAGGCCATTGAAAGAGCTACATTTGCCTGATATTAATTCATCTTCCAACCATCCTCTTTTCTCTTCTGACTAAATTTAGAAATAATTCTGATATATGAAGATATTTTTGAAGGTCTCTGTTAGGACTAATAGTTTTAATGTCCCCACTAGAACAAAATCATCAAAAACATAAAAATGTCATTTGCTCATATTTAGGGTTTTCTCAAACTGGAATAAGATTCTGGCCATCAAGATAAAACAGTTTTCTTGATTCCAACTTCTAGGACAGTGTTACATCATGAATAGGTCTATTAATCTTTGTTATCTCATTCCTTCTATTTTAATTTTAACTATGAAAACTGGGGGATGATTGCACTGTGGAACTATTTGGAATTGAATAAAAATGAGTTTTCAGTTCTGAAATGTCATTTCTTGCTAAAAGTAAAAGATCTTTCTCTTATTTTCTTCATACAGCCAAACAGAGACAGGCTGCAGATACTTCCATCAGGAGTTTAAGGAAATAAAATCCTAAAATTCCTTCCAATGCACTAATCATAAGTCTAGCCAATGTGTTCAATCTCTGTTGCTGACCTACTTTTTTTTGAAACAAAACAAAATGTGTAGTGAGGATGGATAGAAAAGATCAAGTTAAACAAGTTCAAATCAGTACTTTAAACTAAATATTTAGATACCACTAAGTATGCATTTATTTTGAAGTAGGTCTGAATATTAATGTTCTTTAATAACTGTAAATCTGTGGTGGAAGATAACTTGCATGAATGAATGAATGAATGAATATTAGTGGTTCAAATACAACTGTTAGTACTGGCCAAACAGTTAAAATAAAAGAAGCATTTTTTCCTTGAGTTGACTGGTTTATTGCTTCTACATACATACATGCATACATACACAGCATGTTACTCTGTTTCAAAGTAAGCAGTCTTATGCAGAACACAGAAAAGGATTAAGGAATAATAAATCAAAAAAATCTGAAAGGTATGGGATAAGAAAGAAAGAAGAAGAGGAAACATAGCTAAAACCACTTTATATACCAACACAATTCATTATACTGTACTTTTCTATACTGTTCTATCTTTGCCAACCATTCTTGCTTCTGCTGCTTTCATACTCAGCTTCATATATTTATTTTTGTTCAATAAACTGGTCACCATTCTGTTTCTCACTACAATTTTCTCAGTCTTATCCTTCCTCTTGAGCTATATTACTTCATATATTTGTTCTAAAGGTTGATCCTTTTTTGTTTTTTCTGCATGTTCTCTGTTCACTCACTGTTTCTTTTAGAAGAATTTATAGTTGTAGAAAGAAAACAATGTTAAAAGACAAAATATTTGGGATAAAAATTCTATTCACAGCAGGAGCTACTGTGAGTGTACATGTATTGTGTTCAGAACCAACAGTTTCTGATCACCATTGCTATGGCACAGAATTTATCCCCCTTTCTTGAGACTTTGAGATCTTGGTTGTTTGACAGGAAACACTTGCTTTTGTATTCAATTCACATTCACTCAGCACTCATTCATTCTGACCCTACGTCTTCTGGTTTTACTACATTTCAGCACCCACCACATTCAACTATATTTTTTTGTTTCTTCTGATATACTCAATTCTACTTTCCATACAACTAAGTGGGCAGAAACAAGCTCTTATACCTAGCCACTTTCACTACCAACATTTGCATGTCTTAAAATCCATCCATTTGCCATCCATTTCCCTAGCTTACCACTTAGTAAATTTCCAGCTTCATATTCCTTGTTTCATCATACAATCTATCTGATATTTGCTGTAATTCATTTGGGTTTTCAACCAATAAGACAGCATTACATGCATACAAAAGTGCATGCACATTCATGTTTGTAACTTGCACACTTCTGATATTATCTCAAGCTTTCCTTTATCCAGAAATGTTTCAAAAAGTTAAAGGGACATCACACGTCCTTCACTTAGTCCTTTGGTTGAATCATCTGGTAGTCTTTTTAGGTCTTTCATTCACAACATCACACCTTCACCTTCCTGCGCGTATTCATCAGATTAATGCCACAAGGTTAGGTCATGCTCATTGTGATCTACTACTTCCTCTTCCTTAGTTTCACATAGACAAAAACACATTAGGGTTAGGAAGCATAGAATCCAAATCACCCTCCCACTCTATTCTGGCCTGCTGAGACTTCATTTGGAGTACCATGTCCAAGTCTGGGTCCCATAGTTCAAAAAGGATTGAAGCTTCTGGTTGATAGAAACAGTCAGGAAATAACACCGTATTTTTACGACTATAAGACGATACTTTTTTCTAAAATCCTTACCCTAAAAATTGAAGGGTGTCTTATTCAAGGAAGTCAGCCGAGGAGAGAATCGTGCAGTGGAAAAACTGCCCATACCTTGTCTCTGCGAATGGGCTTCCTCCTATTGCTAGCCTCCAATCACGAGTGAAATAGCTTGTCTCCCAAACAGACTTCCTCCAATCACGAGCCTGATGTAACTGACGTCAGCTGATGCTGAACAAACCAATTAGAAGAAGTCTGCAGAGATGAGCTATCGGCAGTTTCACTCGTGCTTGAATGTAATCAGTTATGCAAAAGAGCCTGGAAATAGAGCTGCAGAGAGACGATTTGGACCTCCTCCCACCGAGTGTAGCAGGTAAATGTTAACTAATTACTAAATAAAAATGTGTTCTGCATTATCTTTAAAATATTGATTTCTTAATTTGGGGTTGGAAAAATGGGGGTCGTCTTGTACATGGGGGCGTCTTATTGTCGGAAAAATACGGTATTTACTTTGAAAGAATTTGGATTCAGTGGATGGTGCCTGGTGGAGAAATACCTAAGGCAGTTTTGCTTATTTTCTACTTTCCCCTAATCCTGTAATTTTATTTCTCACCTTTCTTGGGGTGGGGGATTCTTCTAGCCAGGTGCAGAGAATTACAGTAGAAAGAGGTGAAATGTATAGTTAACAGAGTTCAACATCAGACAAGTCTACACAGTATCTTGAAATTGTTTACTCCTACCCAGTAAGATACATGTTAGCATGATTATCCCTGTAGAACAGCTGAATCTATGTCAGACATATTTAGAACCTTCAGGAGTAAACCATATGATTTGTTTTCATAACAAATTTATGACATAATCATGAACACTATATTTCCAATAACTTTTGCAAAAAGAGAACACATTTTCTGTTATGTAGTTTCTGTCAGAAAAGATCATAGTATCATCATTTTATGTGAGGAATGGCTTCTGAGTATCCCGCTATGTTGATAGATCTAAGGATTGTTCATTTTAAAGAACCCATATTTATCTTACAAAAATAAAGATAATTCTATGAATCAGTTGGTAACAACACAGGACCTAAGAAGGAGAGAAAAATGAGGCAAGTGAGGGAGAGTTAGGGTTAGGGCTAGGGTCAGATTTTGTGATGGAAGACATGAGTGGGGAGGATTCTGGAATGGAACTTCAAGGGTGCTGGGAGGGGGAAGAGAGGTTCCAGGGAAAGCACCTTCTCAGCCCCCAGCTGGAGTGTGGGAAAGTCAAGAGAAGGAGATTGGCCCTTCCCTAAGGGCATCATGGTTATAGTTGCTGTTGTTGGGGATTAGAATTAGTCTGGTGAGATTCTATCTATTAGGTGTAAGCTAATAAAGGAGCTGAACTGATTCTGGACTGTCTCGCTATTGTTCTTGGGCTGAACCCAACAGATTTCTCTCTCTCACTCCTCTAAAGTTTTTGATGATTTAGTATTGTATAACCTGTGGGGAAATCAATGATTTCTCCTAAGAAACATGGCAACATAGCTATTTTCCATTTCTATCATATATCAATCACTCCTCTGTGTCTTTTTAGACTTTTGCAATTGATTGGTAACTGACTACCAGATGAGAATTTCCTATCATTTCCATGCTATTAGGATGTTGCTTGTCTATTTAGGTCAATACATCTTCTCTTAGATATTTATTATGTAGGAGGGAACAGAGAGTATCTGGTCTATTATTCCTCTTCTTTTTGATCATCGTCTGATACTGCTTGCCTCCCACTGTTCTTGCCTGAACAGATATTCAGCACCTTATTTCTGAAACAGACGGCCCAAATACTTCATGATTCCAAACTTTTTTTTTTTTTAAGTGTCAAATGAAAATGTTTGCAGTTTGTCTAACTCTGTGTGGTTCAACTGAGAGAGTAGATGATATGGATTAAGAATAATCTCTCCTTAACTCTGGATTAAATATGGAGTTTTCTGTTTTACCAACTATTGAGCTCAAACCAGAAAATCCATATTCTTTTACTTTTTTTGAATGCCAGAGGTGGACCAAAATGACTTTTGAAATTTTTCCTCAAATTTGTTAATAGAAAAAATAGGTGGACAAATTTTCCCCATTTATCCATGTCTTTCAGACCTGTGAGATAGACCAGATCAGGAAACAGACTCCACAGAAAGACTAGAACTCTATTTTATTAAGAATAAAAAGAATCTTGCAACTCTATCTTCATTTTCCTTCCCTCCCTCTTATATCCCAGAAAATAGAGGGGAGCTGGTCTAAGTCTCTTCATATTTTCCCTCATCCTTTGGCGCCACCTGTTTTGGTCTTAATGGCTTCTAGATGGTTTCTCCAATGTAATCTCCATGATTCCTACAGGGTCAAGGAGAAATTCATTAACTATTTTTCATGATTAAGACTCTTTAAATATAACAGAAGTACTGTGGCTGAAAAAGCCCAATGAGAGGACAGGGGTATGTGCAGGGTGAGATGGGATGGGGTTCAAAAAATCAAGATAGATGTGGCACCTTCTTGATTTTTTGACCCACCCCATCACTTTGGTGGGAATGGGTCTCTTCTGGTGATGAAATGAAGTGTAGGAAGGCAGAGATGCAGCAGACATCTGCAAAGATTATGTACATAGAATAAAAGGCAAACATTCACACATACACACAAACCTTGGCCACTACTTATTAAGTGCAAGAATACTATGTTCATCCCTGACAATTTCTCTGATTGCTTTTTTCCTTTGAAAGAATTTCTCAAGCAAATCCTCTTTCATCAAAAAGAATGAGAACTTGCAGAAAAATGTAGAATTTCTCTAACCCAGTTCTAGATCCTAAGAATGGCTAGTTGAATCACCTGACGTCACCTCTTTAGTTTCACAATCTTCCTGTGAGATAATTCAGGCTGAGCAAAAGTAAGTAACCAAGGCTAATGAGTGAGCTTCAGCCTTCTTGATACAGAAAGCATGCATAAAAGCTATTATAACTGGGGAAATTCCTGACAAAAATATAAAAAATGTCTATGCATTAAATGTATATATATGGGAAGTGTTTAAACTATATATATTAGACATGCATTCAAAAACTACAGTATTTGAACATCTAAGAGAGAGGGAGGATTATCAGATTGTTATTATTTGTTGAAGAGAATGTCAGAAGTCATCATATTTCATAACTTTAGTTTCTTTCTTCTCTTTCTTTTCTATTTTTGCACCTTTATCTTTCTTCTTCTTTTTTCTTTCTTTTCTTTTTCTTTAGATTTGATTTTTACTGTATGTAAAATTCTCAATAAATATAAATTTCTAAAAAAATCTACAATATTTGAATGCATGTTTTAAAGAAATGCAAACTGATATCAACCATGGATTACTATGATCAAATATGAGAACCTGAGGAAAATCAAAATGGGACAGATTTGCCCATCCATACTGTTTACATAATAATGATGAATAGAAGTAAATTAAAGTCTCTCCTCAGTCAAGATAGATAAATGCATTGACACATCCATGCTGTTTCCCTGGCAACTACAGAAGTGGTTTGCCATTGCCTTTTTCCAGGATTTTTTCCCTCAATTTCCCAGTTCAGTTTATAACCTTCGAATTTCCTGATAGTGTCCAATCTAAGGTCCAACCCTGGGCTTGGTCTTTTTAGAGATCTGTCAAGTTCTGTAAAATGCTGTTATCTCCTGTGAAAAATATTGTATACACATGGCCTAGGTCTTGAAAGACTGACTCTGGACCAGAGTGACTATGAGCTAAGGCAGAAGTACCGAGTTCTGAGCTTCATGGCTCTCTTGTAGTGCTGAACGGAGCTGCTTAGATATATCAATGGTATTTTTAATGCACTGATAGCCATAGAGCTGTGAAATGATGTGCATATCTTCAAGGGGTAGTTCACTTCCAGAAACAGTCAAGTAAATTGCTTCTTTGAAGTTGCTTTACAAAGCAATATAGCCTCCTCATTTCTCAGAGCAAAGTGGCCCCATTGCTTCGCTTTGTTCTGCTTTGCTGTCTTCTACAGGCTGCTATACCATGATGCAGCTCTTGCAAAAACTGGAACAGGCATAGTGCCAGCTAGGAATCTAAGGGCGTTTTCCCACAAAACAATGCTGGCATAAACTTGGCTGTCCCCATTGCCAATCTCAGATTTGTCCAGATTTGCGAGTATACTACTTCTTATAGTGGGAGGGTTCTCTGCTTTCCAAAGACTGGCCACACCACAGTGTAGAAGACAACTATACAAAATACTTTATTGTAGCACACACCTTTCCTAACAATAGTCTGTTGCCCTGGGTTAACTCCATCATCCTAGGCTTTGCAACTTGATGTAGACATGTAAATAAGTCTTTGATGGTTAGTCCTTATAACAAATGAAACTCTTAATGTTTGTAAAGTGGCCTACATCCTTTGCCTCCCTCCAAAAGTTCTTGCACTGGCTGGAATTAGTTGCTGCCTCAGTGTGGTTACTCCTTTTCTGGTTGCTGCTGAGCTCCATGTCAAGCTCCAAGCTCTGTTCTTAAGCAGTGTTGCTTTTCAACTCTCCAACTAAGCTACCAAACCAAGCTCCAGGCAGGAATCCCACCAGGATATGTTGCTTACCATAGCTTGTGGTCCTGACAGTTGACTGATAGTCCTCTTGCCTGCCTATAATAGTTGTCAATTTCTAGACATCGCCTCTTGCTTCCTCATCTGCTTGCTGTTTTCTTATCTCCTTTTCTCTTACACACTCACATACCCTCTGTCTTAGCATTCGCTTTTGTAAGCTAAGGGCCTGGTTGGGGTGAGGCTGTCTTTGGACACTGGCACATCCCTGAAGTGTGGCTCAATTAGACAGGCAGCTGGAATGCTGGTGTGGATGCTTGTGAGTAAACTGTGAGCAGGGGTGTGGAATCAAAATGCAGGACACAAATGCAAAACAATCAAGGCTTCACTCCAGTGTTTATTAGGCAGTACATACTGGAGGGGGACCCCACCAAGGGTTAATGGGAGACACTCCCCCCTCCGGGCAAAATGAATGCCCTGATATTTATACAGTTCTACAAGAAGAGGAAGGGAAAAAGAACACATATGCATACATATTCATATGATGATGCAGACCTACCTAAATGAACAATACTTCTCAAGTTACTTTCTGCCCCTCTCTTGTCTGCTATCTGCAAGGACAGGACAACTGCTATCTACACGGAAAGCAATAGTGTCAGAGAAGAAGAAACAAATTAGTTCAAGGTGGCAGCTGCCAGGAAGAAGACATCCTCCCTTAAGTTGCTATGGGGATGTTTGTGATAAGGAGCTTACAACCAGCCTAATTCACACCAGCTTCAAGGATGCTGCACATTCCTTTATGTTTCAATTTTATTAAGGTGATCCCATTCATCTGAGGCTTCTAAAAACTTGCTTCTTGCACCCAAAGATATATTTTCCTCACAGGGGAATGAATGAATAAGCCCAACTCCTCTCAAGTTTCTGGGGTGGTAAACATTTACTGCCCTTTGGGAGAAGGGATATGCTGAGCCTATCCTTGCAGAAGTGGGGGTGGGAAGCAGTTCTGACTGGCTGCAGCTGCTTTTCCCAAATGCAAACAGCAACCCCAGGGTCATTCCTTCACATGTAGGCTGGGTTTTCTTCCTGGCTTTGCTGCTGTTCCTTTAACACATCCCCATTTAGCGGATGAAATCTAGTTAGTGATCAGAAAGGAAGGAGTATATCTGTACAACCCAACACCCCTAAAACATAGTTATGATCAGACTGGCCAACTTAGTCTTCAAAGCAACAAAACATTAAGATTTTGTACACCTTGAAACTGTGGTAGGGTAGTATCAGCTTAAGGAGAAAAATGCTACTTTAAATATGGTATAACTAAGGATGACTTAGGACTCAACCTCATTTGACACACAGAATCTATACGTATGGTATTGCATTCAACTCATTCCTAGGCCACCACAGAAGCAGTTAACTTCCTGTGTAGCTGTTCTAACTTTAAAGTTGTGTTGTCCCACTTCTTTCAACACACATTTGCTGTGGACATAACCTATGATGCTTCATTGATGATGTTGACAATAAAGCAGCCAGACACTGAAGTGCACCCAACTCTTATTGAGTTCTTTAGGACACTGTAGGTGTGCTCCCTTCCCTCTAGACACTATGCACCATTTCCTGTGGATGTTTCAGCCTGGGCTACAGGAGAGACCCATCACCTGGCTCCTGAGGAGACAGCTGCCCATATAGCACCTAACAGTCAGGCTCTACATGGGTTTCTTATATATCTGGATATAGCACTCTTCTAAGTGTATTACAGATTTTCCAGCAAGGATTTATATGGCCACAGTTCTGATTTTTATTATTTGTGAGTGTGCATGTGTCTATTCCTATGCCATTTTGCCTGCTCCATGGGCTCCAACAGGGGTACTACCAGTCCCAGCCAATTGTTGCTAGCACTTAGTGACTATTTTTTCCTGCTTCACTCTATAGTATGTCCTTCCTCCATGTCTGTAAGCCTGACTGACAAGTCATAAGCATGGAGAGGGGGTACAGGGTGAAATGGAAGCCATGAAAGTATGAACATGAATCTTCGATCACTCACTGTCAGCAACTTCACAGCAAACCAAAAATTGTTAAGTTACATGCACACATCCTCCTCAGTGCAAATAAGCTGATGTATGTTGGCTTCAATAACAAGAAAAGTACCAGTTTGGCAGCTAAACACAGGATCTGTAAATAGAAATGGCATTTTCCCTGTACTAAAGTATTGCAATGCTTGGGCTATTCTGCACACAAGTCTAGCTGTCTTCTGGAAGACCACTCAACTCATATCCAAAACCAGTCTGCCTGAAAAGTCAGTGGAACTGAGGAGGATATAGGATGAAGGAGGAGGTAGCTGCTCTTTCATGCCTTTGGGCTTGCTTTGAACATGGGTATAGTAGTGTTCCAGAAGACAGCTAGATCTATGTCTACAAACAGGACTAGCGCTCTTTCAAAAGAGCACCAGAATTATGTTCAGAAATAGCCCAGCTAACAGGCCATCAGTGCAGAGATGCTTTACAATGGCCTCCTGTCACTCGGAAAATTTGAAAGGTGACTGAAATGAGCACTCCATCACAGACATCCACCTATACTGGTCCAATCCTGCTCCACTGTAAGTTAAGGAGAGTGATTAGTGGTTGTTTTTGTTGCAGACAAGTGCCATCAGTAGAAGGCAAAATGAAGGCAGGAAATCCAGCAATCTCTTTCCTTAACTTGTTCTGCATTAAAACTTCAAGAACAGCAACACTTGCTGGCCTCATTACTAGGGCAGATTAGAGCTGAGCCATCAAGTGCAATTTATGTCAGCATATTTTCCGCTGACTCAAGGACTGGAGGCATGCATGTTAACGTGGCCATGAGGAACAGCCCCCAAGGGTGTTTCACTCATGGGCTGGGAAAGAGATGAAGGTAATTGCAAGGCAGTGTGAAGTGTCTCTCTGAGGTAAATCACTTTGCCACTTTGTCCTGACAAGGTGAATTGTGTTGCCTCTTTGACTCAACAATTTGGTTGCCTTTGTGGTGCAGGTGTCTCATCCGTGCAAATCAAAACCACTTTGCACAGACTTATGAAATAATAGCTTTGTTGGAATTTATTCTGTGGCTATAAGCTTGCGTGATAAGAATATTTTTATTTGGTGGAGAAAACAAAACAATGAATGTCACGCACCCCAAAAAACACTCAAATATTTTATGCCATACTGTGCTATGAGCATATTGTATAAAAGTCCATCAATCATAGTTTCTGTTTGTATTGGATGAAATTTCTGAAGGCATTGTTTTATGAATTCACAAGCAACAGGCATTCCTGTGCCCTGATATTATTTTTCCTTGTCCACTTGACTGCTCTTTGCTCCTTTGGAAACACAGTGGGACATTTTGTCATTCAGTTTTATAATCTCTAGACAGGAGTAACACAATTTTAAGTTAATTTATTGATGGCTTAGAAAGAACACTTGGCACTGTACCTCACTGCAAACTGAGCTGTGGACTGATTGCTCTGTCCTCATTTTGGGGCTCAGATGTGTTCAAATCACTGCCTCTGCTATTAACACCAAGAAGAAGCCAGGCTTTGCTACAGCCCCAATTATCCAGCACCTAATGCTTGTGATGGTTGTCTTGATCCAACTCATGAACTGTGCCTGAAGATGTCTGAAGGATGAAATGGGTGGGGGAGAACATGTACTACACGAATATCAAAGGCTTACATAACACACTTCAGGCTTAATGCTAAAATACTGAACAGCAAGGACAGCTTAATGAGAGGAGCAGAGCAGATCAAACATCAACCAAAAAGGGCTAACATATTCTGCATGCTTCTAGCTGACCCCAGCTTTAAGGGGGAGAGGGAGAATATAGCAAATGTTGTTTGTTCCCTTCTGCTGTTGGGACCATTGCAGAGCTCCATTTACTGAATTATTGCCTCTAAGTAATATACAAACCTATATATTCCATTCAGTCACGTCTGATACTCAGAGACTGCTTGGACAAGTCCCTGCAGTTTTCTTGGCAAAGGTTTTCAGAAGTGGTTTGCCATTGCCTCCTTCCTAGGGCTGAGAGAAAGTGACTGGCCCAAGGTCACCAGGCTTTGTGCATAGGTGGGACCTCAACTCATGGTCTCCTGGTTTCTAGCCTGATGCCTTAACCACTACATCAAACTGGTTCTCGTGAACCTATATTTGAACTGGTTATTGTCCAGATTTCTTTGACACCTTCAGTCATTGAACCAATATGTGATTTCTTCAATATTCCCCCCTTCACCAAAATATTTCTTCACAACTTAACACAATGTATAACTCAAAAATGAGACCCCAGGACTATATGGTGCTCTTAAAGCCTTGGGTAAGATTCCAGAGCCCTTTCAAAAGCTGTCGTGAACTGTAAACTTTAATGGGGAAAATTTGTAAATACACGGGGAATAACCAAATCAACTGTATTTAATTTTCTCCTGGCTGACCAGATTCTGGGTTAAAGTGTGGCCTCCGATACTCCACTCAAAGGCCAAAACAGGTTCTGCACTGCTGGTATAAGCCATACATCAGGGCTGTATGCTGGTCTAAAATGTCAAGAAAGTAGCCACAACTACACAATCAAAGCCCCACCCCTTTTTAATGTGCATTGCAAACATGTCATGTGTAAAAAGGGGCAAGTCTTTGATTGCATAGTCATGGCATCCGACCATCTTAACTTTTAAACACACCCCCAGACACCCCTGCAGGACCTCTACAGTAAGAGGAAGATGATACATACCATATGATGAAATAATTTAATACTTTTGATTGGGTATGGCAGATAGAGAGACTGGATGTTAAAAAAATACTTTTACAACCAACAAATACTCTCATGAGTTGGCAAAAAGCAAATAAAACAAACCTTTTATAATTCTCTGTGCTTTGGGGGAATTGAAGGATTTTAAAGCCATTTGAACATTATACATTGATCAGAGGCCTAAAGCTTACAGACTGTCTTTATATGCTTCAGCCTTCCCCAAAGGAACACTGGTGCATAAATCAGAGGTATGTTAGATTTCTACTCTGTTCAGCTTCTATTTTTATTCCTTCTTCTAGAACTGCTTACTTAGTGTAAAGCTCAAAGGGTGCTAGAGTACTTCCTTCATTTATTTACATATTTTCCCTTGAACTTTGAATTGAGAAAAGCTGTCACAACTCTTTAATTCTTAGGTACAGCTTAGTTAAACAAAACCAACAGGAAATTTAGGAAAATACAGTATGAAGCTGCACACTTACTGATAATCAAAGGCTTTCTCTTTCTTAAATCAATAGAAGTTGATAACTGGAGGAGTCAGTAAGTGAAGGAAAAGTTGTTCTTGCTGGTACTCTATGCAAAAACATTGGAGGTTGCCTGAATGCTATATGTTATATAAATAACTCTATGAAATAAAAGTGCTTTGCAAGTTGCTGACAGAAGGATTACAGAGAAGGAGCTACTGTAGTCTCTCTTGACAGGGACTTCCAAAGTATTAGAGTAATTATTAAGGAAACCCTTTCTTGCTTCCCATGGAAAGATTTGACAATACCTACAATGGAAGAATGGTTGGTGAAGATGACAGAACTTGCTAAGATGGTCAAATTGATCTGTTTGATTAGAGAAGAGATGATATTTATATTTATTGCTGACTGGAGATCATTTATGGACTTTTTGCATAAAACAGAAAAAAAAATAAACTTATGATCTATGGTTTTGACGAATAGATAGGATGGATTATAGAAAGAAGAGAGACATGATGTAACTTTAGAGAAAAAGGAAAATTTACATTTGTACTTATAATTGGTGTAAAGAAGATTGGAAGCCACTTCGTTATATCTTTTTTCTTTCTTTTCTATTTTTCTTCTACCTTTTTTTCTTTTCTCTTTTTCTTTTGCACTTTCTCTTTCTCTTTTATTTCTTCTTCTTTTTCTTTTTATTCTACTTTTGTTTGTATTAATTTTTACTCTTGGTTTTAAAACTTTCAATCAAATTATATGTTTTTTTAAAAAAAGGAGGCCCTTTCTTGCTTCCTAATGAAGCATGCCTGTGAGAGGAACCAAACTGACTTTTTCCCCCAAATTAAATCAGCCAAATACATTTCAAGGACCACTCCTTGTTAGGTGATATATAAAAGTCACTGTGGGAACAAAGGATCTAGACCAGCATTTCTCATCCTTGACAAATTTAGGATGTGTGGACTTCTACTCTCAGAATTGCCCAGCCAACATTCCATTCTGGGAGTTGAAGTCCACATACCTTAAGGTTGCTAAGATTGAGAAACACTGATCTAGTCAACAGTTTCTTCCACAATTCCAGCCACAGTACCTTGTAGGCAGCACTCTAATGCAAAGCAGTGCCTTCTTTTGATGTTCCTACTGCCCTTGATCAATTCAGATAAAAGTGGGTGCAACACAAGGCAATTAGATAAGACATTTTAAGCTCCTGATGGAGATCTAATTTATTCATGACACACACATTGAAACATCTGATGCAGATTAATGTGTATTATGAACTGTTTTAAAGTGCTATGACAAGAAAGATTGAACTGACCCTTCATATCTGCTGAAAAAAATCTAAAGCCTCAGAAAATGAATTAGATGGACCAGGCAGAATGTAAAAATGCTTGGGAAGAGTGATGTATAGGTATAAGTGGAAGAGGAATTGTTTTCCAACCTGTGCAAGGCATTTTAATATTTCATGGAATGAATTCTCATACTTCCCTGAGGGAAGCAAATGGCTGATTCAACCTGAAGAAGGCAGTGGTAAACCACTTCTATATTGCGCCAAGAAAACTACATGGAAATATCCATGAGTCACTAGGAATTGAACTTGACTTGAAGAAAACTTTACTACTATGACAGAATTAAAAAAAAAAATCTCTAACAGGCCTAAAGCAGCTCCTTAAGACAAAGCAATAAAATGCCCAAAATCATCAGTATCTGGAGGTGAGCACATCCTGCACCCATTCCTTAGTTATGTTTTGAGCTTTCCAAACATATCATATTTTAGTAGGCCAGACATATTTCTTCAATAAAGCAGGGTTGCCTTTTGAGGTGGACGATTGCCTTTCATAAGAAAGAACCACTGTGACTTCAACATGTGAAATAAAAGGTCAAAGGATGACCCAGTTTAAAATAATTTATTATATTTGTCATCAAAGCAAGTGAGCAGCTATAAAAAATGGGGGGGGGAGTTCCATAAAAAGGATGATGGCTGAAGCCGAAGGCATTCAGTGATTTGATTAAATTTGTCAGATAGCTGAAACAAGAAACAAGTCAATATATAACTAGCTAATATCTCCAGCAACTTGTATGTTTCACTGTGGGCAACACCCATTGAAACAGCTTTCCACTCCTAAGTATCAAACACTTTCAAATCATCATAAGTAAAGGTGGTGGCAATCCTAATTCCTTTATCGACTCACGCATGAGTAAAATAAGTCCCACCATTTGACAGTCGAAGTTAACGGTGCTGAAAGAAACAGCAGCTGTTAAAGGGTGATGTTTAGCATTTGCTACCAAGCCCTTGCCTATTAAGAATATAGCCCTAATACATGCTACTGTATATTATGGCCAGTACATGTACACATACTCACATACAAATATTACTGCCATTTGTAAATGA
The DNA here is from genome assembly GCA_030867105.1 of Liasis olivaceus. Taxonomy (NCBI): domain Eukaryota; kingdom Metazoa; phylum Chordata; class Lepidosauria; order Squamata; family Pythonidae; genus Liasis; species Liasis olivaceus. Next base: position 40,493,163 of record CM061350.1, on the reverse strand, counting down.
GCAAATATTTTACTCAGAATACTGCTAATTTCCTTTTTTTATTACTTTCAGGATATAAATGAAATAACTTTTTTAGAAGTCATGAAATTTTTAAACAAATCAAAATGCTAGGTTATCTAATTGCAAACTCTGTTGCATAATTTGTTTGATTATTCTTTTCCTTTTCTTTTTTTTAAAAAGCTCTTTTATAAGGAAATATTTGAATAACCTTAGCACATAATTCATTACTGAGAGTGAGTTTGGTGTAGTGGTTAAGGCACCAGGCCGCAAACTGGATACTTTTAACACCATCAAACAACGTTGTCTGCCTCTCCCAGGTGCTTGGGAAGGACTTGATGTTGTTGTTCAGTTGTTAAGTCGTGTCCGACTCTTCGTGACCCCATGAACCATATTGCACCAGGCCTTCCTGTCCTTCACTGCCTCAAGGACTTGATAGGTGGATTAAAAATGCCAAAGCCAGTCTAAACAACTGGCTGACCGTGTGACCAACAATAATAGTCATTATTGCAGATTTAATTATAAAATTATTTTGCAGATATTATAAACATTATATCTGCAAAAAGGGACAATTTTGATGGTCTATGTGAATCTTCTTATATCTTCTTATATCTTATATAATATTATATATTATATGTATTTCTTCTTATAGTGCAGGGCTGTGTGACCAACAGCCTAGAGGCCATATGTATGTTTCCTTTTTTGCATCCTCCTGAGTATCCAAAGCCCTAAAGTTGGTAGGGCCCCAAATTTTCCCCCATTATGGATGGTCTGGAATGCCCATTTGTCCCCTTAAATCCAACCCCACTTGGGCAAATTATTCCCCTTTGAGAAAGATTTAAATAATATCTATTAGCTTCCCCCTTTATAATGTTATACAAAGAGCTGAGAAGCAGTAATAAACAGTAAGTCAAAGAAATTAAAAGCATGTGATTAAAAAAAGAGAGAAGGCAATATACAGAAATCAAGCTTATACCGATGCTATGAAATGGTGGCCTCAGGATATTAACCAAGTCTGATACAGCAGCATCCATTATGAGGCCTTGATGGAGGATATGGTGTAGGCAAGCCACTCAATGGGCATGTGTAGTGCATGATCTATCCTGAGGCCACCAATTTAATTAGCAGTGTCACTATCTGCTTCAATCACATGCTTTCCCTTGCAAAATTTCTCCTTTGGTGGATGGTATTTTTCTTCTTGTTCAATGTATCATAGTAGAGAATGGCTTGGTCTCACAAGTACTGGTAGTGGCTAGGCAGCAGAGGAAGGACATCATGAGGTAAAGCCAGTCACTGTTTCAGGAGAAGACATGTATGTTGGTAATCATATATGATTGCCTGAATGGAAACGTGGGTGGAAATAACATCTCTATCTGGGAGGTTCAAGAGTAGTAGCAGGCAAAGGTGGAAGGGGAAGCTTTGCTTTCACCATTTGACAGTTTTGTCAGAAAATCATCAGCCAGCATTCCCAGCAGCAGAAGTGAATAGGCACATCCTTTTTCCTGTAGCTAACAAACTCCTCAATCACAGTCCTTTGTGTAGATAAAGAAAGTGGCCTCCTTAGCTGGAACTCAAAGCACTCAACCAAGAAAACAGACAATGTAATGGTGTTCACCAATCCTTATGTTTCTGAAGAAGTGTGGAGCTTTTCAGACCATTTGGGATATTGAACAGTCTGAAGCCAGATGTGGCAGGATCTGGCCATGGTTTTCTGAGAAAACCCATAATCTGTTGTGCCTATCAATCAGCATTCCAAGCTGAAGGATGTTCAGGAGGACGTACAATATTGGAACACTGCATCACATCTCCTTGGAAACTGAGTTGGTGGAACAGCATGTGTTCTTTAACATCAATTCTTATGATACTCCTAGTTAGCTGTGCAGAGAATATAAGTGCCTAGCTTTGGGGATTTTAATTTGCATCTGTTCAGTGCCAGTTTTGTAACTCTAAATGTGCAGGCTGCATATTGTTTTGGTACAAGCTTCAAATATCCTTAATATTTTCACTTAACCTCAAAGTGTAGAGCCCATCTTTCTCAGAAGAAAATCAGGCTGATGAATCTGTAACACAGATACCAAGGCACTAAGCCCCAGCATCAGCAGTGCAATATGAGATTCAGGCCTCATTGCTCCTACTTCTCACACAAAGAACTCTGACCAGGAACTGGAGACAAAGCATCCTAACTTTCAGGAACATTGGTGGCTTTGGGAGGAAGGTTAGAAACTATTAAGGAGAGGGAGTAAACACTTGCAAGGGAAGGCTGCTAGAAAGAGCTGAAGCTTTGCAGAGTCTGATCCAAGTAAATTAAGGCTGCTCAGCCTCAACTGCAGTTGGGTGGGGAGTAAAGGACATTTGGGTATTTAAAGCCCCCCTCAGAAGAGAAATTCCTTGTTAGAGCATGTTCTGTGATAGCCTTCTTCTGTTGTTTGCTTACCTTCCTCCCTGCAGTGTAGAGTGCTCCTGCCCGAGCTCAATTCTGTGGTTGAGTTGTCAGTGGAGGTCCCCAGACTTATGGAATTCAATCTGCATTCCTTGGGCCCAGAGTCATGGTTGCCATAGTGGAATCTAGTCTTGCATTATTAAGGGCCTGACCCACATTGGAGGTCAATATTAGATCTCGTTTTTGTTTCAGGGGAGTTTTGGGGAAAGTTAAATTGGTCCTTTACATGGACAGATTATGCCTTCTTGGCCCTGGAGTTCTCAGCAAGTGCCCCCCACCCCAGCAGGGAGGTAGCATTTTTCAATCAGCCCACCCTGGGCAACTGGTGGATCCATTTGGGTTTCAGAAGGAACTTGGTTTTTTTCCTGAATACCCTTTGGTTCATGGTTTGCCTAAGGTTTGCTTGCAGCTTGGAATTAACATGCAGCAAGGGTCCTGGATTGGATCATGCCCATGTGAATTCTCTGTGATAGCAGATCCCATAGAATCAGTTGGTTTACTGAAGAGCTATGGGAGATGAAGTGAGGACAAAAGAAGCCTAGAGTGCTGTTAGTGAAAGATAAAGAATTAGGCCAAAGGAGCACAAACCAATAAAGGCTTATAAGGTAAGCCTTTATTAAGGCTTACCTTATAGCAATAAAAGCAGCAAATCCTCCACTCCTCCACTCTTATTGTATCTGGAGATAGCCGGTCAGCAGCCCCATTTAGGGTGACCAATCCCCTTCTGGGTGAGGAGGGACCAGGGTAGTTCTTGTAGGACCACTGTGAGGAATATTCTTGCATCTGTCAGATAAAGTCACTCAACTTTGCTTGGAGTAGATGTTGGCTGAGCATGTTCTATGGAGGTGACTGGGGCACATCTGTCTGGGACATATCTGAGTTATGTGGAAAGAGTTTAAACCAGTTGATCAACCCCAAGGAAGTGGACAGGGTTATCAGGGCTGTGAGTTCTGCACCTGTGTTCTGGATCCATGCCCCTCCTGGTTGGTTAAGGCCTCCTGGGAAGTGACATGCACTTGAGCCCAAACACAAATTTATGCTGCATTGTGGGAGGATATTGTGCTGCCTGCCTTGAATAAAGCTGTTATATGCCCTCTTCTCAAGAGGTCATCTTTGGAAAGAACTGAGTAGGATAACTTTCATCCAGGTTCCAACCTTCCCTTTTTAGGGAAGGTTGTGGGAAGTGCTCAGCTTCTGAGGACCCAGGATGAAGCTGATCATCTGGACCCTTTCCAGTCAGGGTTCAGGCCATGTTATGGCACTAGGACAGCATTGGTTAAGCATGTGGATTACTACTGGGGGGCTCAGAATGGGGGTGATGCATCAATCCTATCCCATCTCATGGTGGCTTTCCATCAACAATGGTATCATTCTGGACCACCTTTAGGGGTTAGGAGTCTGCATTGGGGGGGGGGAGTCTTGCCCCTAGGTCTCTGCAATGTTGGGTGCCTCAAGCCTTGGGTGTCTCTACATGAGACCACTGGGGAAGGTCATCTGACAAATAGATAATTATATATCTCTACCCTGGATGGTCAGGCGATGCTGTATAGGTTTTATCCAGTACTTGGAGGCTATGAGAGTCTGGATGGGGAGGAACCAGATTTGACTCAACCCTAACAAGACGGAATGGTCCTAGAATCTGGTGAGGTGTCAATTTTTTACTCTTTCTAGGGTTGTATTTCCCCAGGCAGAACTTGTATGCAATTTGGGGGTCCTCCTGGACTTGTAGTTCCTGCTTGATGAGCAGGTGGCACCTATGGCTAGGGGGGCCTTTACACTGATTCACCTTATGGGCTAGCTGCACCCATTCCTGAACTAGGAGGCCTTGCTTATAGTCATTCACAAACTAGTTACTTCGCAGTTAGATTACTGCAGTGCACTATGCATGGGACTCCCCTTGAAAATCATCTGGAAGTTATAACTGGTCCAGAATGCAGCAATGCACACAGTTCTGGGTGCCCCATGGTTTGCCTATATTACACTACTGCTGAGTGAGCTGCACTGCCTTCTAGTTTCTTTCCAGGTTCAATTCAAGGTGCTGGTTATCACTTTTAAAGCCCTGAATGGCATGGGGCCAGGCTAATTGCAGGACCACCTTTTCCTGAGCATATCTTTTTGTTCCCCACCAGGTCAGATAAAGTGAGCATGCTCTAGTTTTCTTCCCTTAAATGTTGCCAACCAGTGGGATGTAGGAAGTACACATTCTTCCATAGCAGCACCTGCCCTGTGGAATACCTTTTCCTCTGAGATCTGGCAGGCCCTTACTCTCCTAGCCTTCTGGAAGGCCTTGAAGAGGTGGCTATTCCCTCAAGAGTTGGGTTAGGATAAGGCTGCATGTTTGGCTTGGGGGCACAGGAAGTTTTTGATGCTGGTTTTATTGTTTCTTTATGTTTTTATTACTGTTTCTTTGAGCCACCCAGGGTTATGATGCATAAGATAGGCATCCATGTAAGTCTTTGCATAAATAAATAAAGTTAAGTATCTTGTGCCTGACTGGGTCCAGCATTTTTTATTGTCTCCCTCTTTAACTTAAAATATTGTACATTGACTGCTTGTTAAATACTTTGACTTATATTTTTTGTAAGGGCTAGGGTCTGATTTATGATTTTATGAGCAAGTATGATTGAAAGTGGGCTTGATTTATGACTTGTCCATTTACTTTCACAGTCTTGTTAAACTGTGAAAGCAAAGTTTAACTCTGCAGATTTGTGCTGTTATATTTTCTGTACTGTTGTCAGCACAACTGGTAATTCAGTTCAACCCTCTGAATATGGAATCAAGACTGACCAGTATGTGAACTTGGCTCAGCTCTTTTTTTCCCTTATTTTTTGTTGGAGAAAAACTCAACTTTGAACAAATAAGCCCATGGCTAACAGTAGGCCTTGCCTCAGAAGTTGACTGCTTTTTAGAAGAGGAATGGTTAGTCTGCTTTTGGCTTACCATACATGAATTTAGCTACTTGGTTTGGTAAATGGCTGGTAAGTTAAATTATGTATTATCCTCGTCAAATCAAATAGTTAAATAAATCATAGCCTAATGTGATATGAAGCCAGTCTTACAAATCAAAAGTTTATATTAGTGTTGGGATCAAACATATTTTTGTTTTCTTAATTATTAAACATATTTCTATGTCTCCACAATCAAAATATGTGTGGCTTTCAGTGACTTACATAAAAAATATGATATTAAATATATCCAATACAAAATAAAAACACCACAGCACTACAACCATACAAAGAGAATAAAATGAGTTTTGGATTATAAATCCCATAATTCACACAAATGTGTGCTGGTTTAGGAGTATAAAGCTGCAGTCTAATCACACATTACACATCCTACCGTACCTCCAATTTCATAACTAGCCACTGCCAACAGAAATTGTGTAAGATTTTAATGGAATAATTATCTAAAAACTGAAAATGGATAAAAGCATAAGTAAGGAATTAGGTTAAATCAATTGCTGGATCACATCTGAAGTCATAACAAAGAGCAAAATTTCAAAATACATGAACATTTCCATCGTGGATGAAATAGTGACTTTTGGACTTCATTGCCTTCTCTAATTACTGGCATGAGATCTTTGTTATGATGCCATTGCAGAACATAAACTGAATACTGGCACACTTAGCCTTTGGTTGCTGTATCTGAGAGTCTGGAAGGACTACATTCCTGGCACTAATTACAGTTAAGGCTGTTGCACAACTTCCTCAATCTACTATGGTCCAGCATGCCAATCTGTATTAATTTCAAATTGAAACTGAAGTTCAGGAAAGCATTTTGATGTAGTTAGAGTGCTGGTTCTAGAAATATAGAGATCTAGAAATTCAGAATTCTATGAAAGAGGAAGGTAGACAGAAGATTGTTATATGTGTTGCATCTAGGGCTTACCTACAAAAGTAACTAAGCAATTAGAACCAACATGTAGAATTCTGTCTTTATAGGTTGGCAGCAATATTTGTATATGTAATAGGCTGTAAAATCCACAGAATTAAATTGGACCTGCTTCTCAGGAAGCACTTATTTCTCAAATGAATGTTTTCTTTTGTTTTATTCCTTATATAAACTGCTTTTCCATCAACATGTAGGAAAGTATGTGTGTATAAATCCCATTCCAAGAGGTTCAAACACTGAAAAAGTTAAAAGTAAACTCAGACCTGTCAATTCAGGTAAATCAGTGGTGATAACTGAAGTCCACAGAAATCAAACTCTGAGCAAACTCTGGGTGGGCACATTTCTCTTTAGCTGGGCTATTAGAAAGAGGAGGGGCCAGCTCGGTTTTGTTTTTGTTCTTGTTCCTGTTTCATTGAGACTGGATGAAAGGCAGGAAAAAAAAAGTTGCAATTTGTAGAAATCTATATTGAAAATCAGGGAATTAAATAGCAAGTTAGATGTAGTATGGATTCAGTGGACTGTGATTTGAACTGTGGGATTTCATCCTATGTGTATTGTGGGAGATCCTGAGCTAAGGAAGCAGAGATTCAGAAACAATTTCTGAAGCAATTTCTTCAGAAACAATTGTTCATGTCTCTCCCTCTCTCTTTTCTTTCCAGGTTTCCAGGTTTTTTAGGGGGGTGTATGTGTGTGAATATACATATATTCTGAATTCTTATCGCCCCAGTGATACTTATGCTGAGAAAAGGGCTCAGTCTCTCCCATCCATTCAAACTACTGAAGAAAGGAGATTTGCCACTTGCCACTTTCTGAATAAACCAGTGATAGAGGGAGCCACCTCTGGAATAATGTGGCAAAGTAACAAGCTGGTCCTTCCCATGAATTGTTGTGGGAGGAGATTTTTGAGGTCCATTCATGCATCTAGTGGGACCCAATCTATAACATCTGGTGAGTGGGCATGCCTTGTTACACAACTAAACTTGTTCAGCTGGCCTCCCATTTGAAATTTGACAGATTCCTAACAACTATTTAAGAACTAGATCAATACAGTACATATACGTTGTGAAGAGGCTGTTTATAGTCTAAGAGGAGGTCTTATGTGTAGTTTCCAAGCATTTAAAATTCACATTACTGGGGTCAGTTTGGCAAGAATAAAGGTCACATTTTAATGGAAGGTTCCATTAAACTCCATTGAACAGTTAACTGAATGACAGCCCAGGGATCAAAGATTCTCAGATGGTGTTGAAATAATGTTTCACTGTATTCTATAAAGCCCACTGCAGGATTGATATGGAGAAGGATGGGGCTGGATTTAGAAATCAAGCAGTTTGGAAGATCTGTTACTGAGAAAGCTAAGGCTTCCTAACATTTAAAGAATATCTGGGCTGCAGTTGAAAGAAGACTTATTTTCTAATGTATGTTAATGATTACTGTGGTGATGTCAGCCCTTCAAGGTAGACTAGAGTAGAAAACTAGAGTTATGAATGCTAATATTACTTTTATTATAAGGTTACCATAACAGAATCTTACGGGTCTGAATGCCCTCCCTCCCTTTATCTTCATGAGACCTAGGGAGGGTCAAGTCTGAGTTGCTTTCTCAAATTACGTTTCTGCCCCAGACTCAGATTTCATTTATCTGACTGTTGCTTTGGTTGCAGCTCTTCCTTCTGTTTCTCAAGGTTATTCCCATTTCCCATTACAGGTGCTTAAGGGGAAGAATATCCAGCTGATCCTAAGGGAAGATGATTCCAGACTATTCCTGTGATTTGAAGTTCCATTAGAGAATGATAGATTTGGACCCAACTGGTGAGACAAGACTATCCCAAGTGAGCTACAAACATAATTTTATCATGGCTGGTGACAAGTGGAAGCAGGAATGCCTCTTTTAAAATGGTGTCTTATAGGTTGTGGCTTCATTTATACATTATGCTAAGGCTAAATATAGAGCCACAATAGTGGTTTTGGTGTAGTGGTTAAGGCATCAGGCTAGAAACTGGAAGACCATGAGTTCTAGTCCTGCCTTAGACCATGAAGCCAGCTGGGTGACCTTGAGCCAGTCACTCTCTCTCAGCCTGAGGAAGGAGGCAATGTAAACCACTTTCTGAAATCTTGCCAAGAAAACTGCAGGGACTTGTCCAGGAAGTTATCAAGAGTCAACATTGACTCAAAGGCATCCCCCCCCCCGGCTAAATATGGTTTATTTTTGGCTTAGTCTGCTGTTCCAATCTAGTCAATGGGTGCCTGGCATTGGGCCAGGATGTTGGGTAAACTGTTCTGTCAAATGGTTTAGGTTGCTGAATATGTTGGGTTTGGCCTTGGTTTGCATTGTTTTATGCTTTACTTTTGTAGTTTTTATGTTTACTGTTTCTATTTTTGACTTTTTAATCCTGTTAGCCACCTAGCATTGCAATTTGTGAGTTGGTCAGCCGTATAAATTACATAAATAAATGGCATAAATAAATAATGTTTTATGAACCACAATTTACAGATGAATATGTATGATCCAGAAGCCACTATTAAAAACATGTGCTTCAAAGGTATGAATAGGGTATGTTGCACTAATACCCTATTCTTTCTTACACTATATTTTCTTCAGCTTATGTAAAACATAATGCTCCATCATGTACTAATTCTGAAGTATTTATTTCTGTAAACTTAAAAAAAAGTTGAATTATTTCTTCCCATGTAGGAAAAAATTGCTGTAGAAACAATTTGTGCGGAAACTACGGTTCTTGTTTAGAAAAGCAACTTGAATTATAAGCACTAATCTAAATGTAACCTTACTATGTATGTATAGGCTATAGTAATACATTTTCCTAATAGCATGAAATGTTGAATTTTGTTTCAGATCTATCACATGTAAGTATCTCTAGCCTGTAAGTCTTACTAAATAGTTACAGTTTGTGACTTGGTGAAAGAGATGAATAAATCCTTCAGCTCTGGTTTTGCTCAGTTCTCAATTAAACCACTGCAACAATCTCTATATCCTGTTCTATACCTCCCTATCTATGCATACATTATTGAAAGTTATGTATAAATTTAGCATAAATTCAACAATAATGCTTTGCTGTGTTTTTCTTTTAATTTTTCCAACTTTATATATTTTTCTTAATGTAAACTGTGTGCTCCTTCATATCATATATACCTTCATGTATGCAAACACAGATTTGTATACATATTTTTTTTGAAGAACTTAAAAACTGGTGTTCATAAAACTGATTTGAAGTATATCAGCATTTAAGCTGATGTCTTGGTTCAGGAAGTTCCAATAAGGTTACATTCACATTGAAAAGCAAAATGAGGATTTTGCCTCCCTCCGTCTCTACTTGGAGATTTTTTTTCTTTGATAGCTAACCATTTCCAAAGTAATACTCAGAGTGCTAAGAGGGTGCATAGATTGAATTTGTATAGATATGAAAACTATTGTTACTGTGGCTACTATGGAAGGAGAGACATACAACCGATACAGAATTTAGCTAAGCATGGCTGAACTACAGCAGTCAGAAAAGTAGAGAGCAGAGGCCAAAACAGAAGAGGAGATGAGGCAAAGAGCTGCCTCAGAAGAGAATGAGGACATGGGGACTAAACTATTGAGGATTTCAAGAACAAGACATTTCTTTCATGAAAAAGATTTCAGTTTCAAACTTGTGCACACTCCCAACTTGTCTACTTCTAGATAAACATGCATAGTGAAATTACGGACTTTTTGTGTAAAAAAACCCCATGATTTATGGTTTTGATGATTAGATAGGATAGATTATAGAAAGAAGAGAGTCACAATATAACTTTAGAGAGAGAGGTCAATTTGTAACTGTACTTATACCTGCTGTAAAGATCAGAAGCTGCTTCTTTATATCTTTCTTCTTTTTCTATTTTTCTGCTACTCTTTTTCTTTTTGCACCTTTAGTTTTTTTCTTTTCCCTTTTCACTGTACTTTTGTTTGTACTAGTCTTATTCTTCTGTTTAAAATTTTCAATAAAAATATATACATATATATATATCATGCATAGTGAAATTAAATTCAGAATAAAATGGAATTACTTTAGAAATTAGAAATAGACTGTTGTTTTAAAGCAAACCAAGTCTTGCATTCATTTTTAGAAAAGATCCCCTGGAAAAACAAAGTGGCGTGTTGGGGAGAGAATGGAGAGGGGAAAAAGGTGAACTAAAGCAGTGTTTCTCAGCCTCTGTAATTTTAAGATGTGTGGACTGCAACTCCCAGAATTCCCCAGCCAGCATGGAGTTGAAGTCTACACATCTTAACATTGCAGAGGTTGAGAAACACTGAACTAAAGTACTACTGACTCTGATCATACTTTCCACTCCAAGTAGCCCAAGACATAAGGTCTTCAAGAGAAAACAGATTTCAATCTGAGTGAAATCTGGGAGGTTGTCCCATATATTGGGAGTCAGACCATATCGTGATTTCTTAGCGCTTTGCATTAGGCTTTGATGATGCTTACAGTCTTAATCCATGCATAATTTTAAATGTGTACATGGCCAGGGTCTAGTACTCTATGACTAATTGTGAGACAATAATACACATTGCCTTAATTCTCTGATATTCAAGATCATGCAATAATATGGGAGTCACATAAAAATGTGATACAGAAAAAACATGATTTTCTCACCTCAGGCAGCCCAATATTTAGGCAAGCTCTGATTTCAGAAGTTAAAGTAGTGTAAGCTACCCCTAGGAGTTTTGTACTTAGTTCAAAAACTTTTCTAAGCAGTTGCTAAGAAAAGGAGAGCCAGTGATTGTAATGCCATTTTGATTGCAACTGACACTTTTAAAAAATGCCAGCCAGGTTTCCAAGTAAATGTCTGATAACACAGCCTTTGAACAAATCTTTCTCAAGGGAGGAGGGCCACACTGATTGCCTTAAATACAAACAATTTTGATTTAAGTCCACCTGTTAAGAATGCAGTATTTTTAACATGTTCTTCTGGTGCTTTTTTTTTTCTTATCTGTTTAAAGTGTTCTGATTGGTACAGTGGGATTATAGTTAACAAGTTCATAATTTTATGTCTTCCTCCCAAACCATGCATAAATGCCCCCAAATCTGTCAGTGTGCTAAATCAAACCAAAGTCAATGCAGTATAGCATTCTTTGCAAGACTCCCATCAGAATATTAAGTTGTCCTTGATCAGTGGGTTATCATCTGTTTTCTTCCTATTGTAGTTTTTTTAGAGTTTGGCTTGGCTTTTGCTTAGTACATTTTCGTCCTATTTTTTTCTTTACATATATTATAACTTTCTTCAATCAGTACTGAACAATCAGTTTGGTATAGTGTTTACAGTGTTGCACTAGGGGCAAAAAAGATTGACTTAACTTCTCTGGGCCTCATTTAAAGAGATAATTATAATACAATTCAACCCCATACAATGGGTTGTATGCCCATTGTATTGGGCTAAGGCATACAAATACAATTATACAATTTGTATGCCTTAGCCCCATTCTGTTCTTCTTCTGCCCTAACTTAAAGACACTATACACAGAGTTAGAACTTTAAAGGAGTGGTAAATAAGGCCATCACTTTACTGATGACTACAAAGGAGAGCAAATAAAATACCCCATCTCTTCATGTAATGCAGTGTTTCTCAAACTTGGCAACTTTGAGGTGTGTGGACTTCAACTCCCAGAATTCCTCAGCCAGCATGATGTAATGTAAGAGTAGATTTTAAAGATGGCACCCTGAAATTATCCAATTATCATTAATGAATGGAGATGCCAGGTTAACCAATGTCACATGGGTTTAATACAAAGTACAGCCACATTTTATAACCATTCATGAATATGATGGTAATAAACAGTAGTAAAAAAAATCATTTTCTAACCAATGCATGCATGTATGACCAAATTTTGTGTGCCTGGCAACATACACAGGAATGAGAATAACACTGGCATAGCTGTACAAGAGAACTTTATCTGAATGAGACAGCAGCAACCAGTAATCTTTGCAACATCTCTCTCTCTCAATCACGTGTTCGCTTAGCTACCATTTTGCTTAACGACCAAGTCGCTGGAATGGAATGCAGTCACTAAATGAGGAGTGGGTGTATTTCTTAACCTTTGGGCTCAATACAGGTAACCAGATCAGAGTCTTCAGACCTGAAATGAGTATACTGTACAGGCACTTCTGCAAATGTGGGAGTGGGTATGATCAACCAGTCTGTCAATTCAAATGGAGACTAAGATAAGCTATAGTTATTCCCCAATGATTCAGTTTTTTTTTTTCTGGTTATTTATTTGGGACAATCTAATCTCAGTTTTACCCCTGTCCTGAGACATGCTCTCAAATTGCAAGGATTATTACTGATTTTGTGGTGCCCAAAACAAATTGCTCAGCATGGGTTTGTGTAGGTAAAATCCCACAGTCTTAAAAAACTTTAGAGAGTCAACATGTTTCTAGGTTGGGATATCATGCTAATTCTCCCCCCCACACACACACCTTTCATTTTTTTTTCACTGATATTACATTTTTAAATCAAATTACTCTGTCTTTTCTGTCTTGTTACAACTAAGCAGAGAATATATAGTGCATTTCATGACGTCACTGTGCCATAGGCCAAAGTAGATTTGGTTACATGGAAAAAATGTTGCTCTTTTTCAAGAGTTACAGTTGCTAAGGTAATTTTCTGTGAAACACTTTGACTACTTATAAAACAGCACTGTATTATTTATTTACTTTTTGTTTGTTTTTATGTAAATAAATATTTTGGTAATGTTCTGCTCCATATTCCCATGGCACTATTTTAAGTTTTTTTCGGGAACTCCTGAAAATAGATGATTAAAATTTTATTTAATTGACTCAATTCTTCAGGCATATTTCAGTACCATTTCAACAGAGATGACTTTAGCAGAATTCAATAATCATGGAAACAAGAATTTTAAGGCATTATATAGTGGCCTAATATTTGCCTTTATATAAACTCTTTCAATCAGGCAGTATTGATCCAGAAGACAAAGTGTCAACACAAGGGCCTAGAAGACAAATAAGCTATTAATCTATTGATTTATGAATAAAGTCTGCCTATATTCTGGTTGCAGTGCAACAGCTACAGTGAACTACAGTGTGTGGTCAACCTGATCAGTTTGCTTCCAACCTAAGTCCCTTCGGCAATCATTTTAGATGGGGCCACATATATCAGTGTCATCCCATTACATGGTCCCTTAGGGCAAATTGCTCCATATTAGTGAAGCAGCATGGAAAGAAACAAAGAGGGACCTGACCTACTATTAAGCAAAGTGAAGCAACATCATCAGATGGCAAACAACTTCCCATGATAATTCATCTAAGGCTCTTGGATATTTTCCTCTCTGGGAAGGCAGGATTTTTACTGCACCATCAAATTAGTTCACTGCCCTCAAATGTGGTGGAGAATCCTATTTTTTGTCAGTATGACAAAATGGTGCAGCTGAGTGTTGACTGCCATCCTATCATGTGATCTCTCAGATACCACAAGGTGTACTTGGAAGGTAATAAGATGAAGGGTGAGAAATGACTAGAGTGAAATAGATAATGTTTTCACACACTGAGAGTTCCTCAGAGTATGGAAGAAATGAAATGAAAGTAGACTGATATGCTGGCAGAAAGGAGTTTTGGAGAAAAAGAAGTTGGTTAATGAACCAAGACAGATTTAAATAATTTTGGCTGCTGAAGATTTGCTGATTCCAGAGTGAGCCAAAAACCACTTCCAGAAGGAAAAAAAAATTCATTGAAGATAAGGGAGGACCAGATTTTGGGTGATCATGCCTACTTGATCATATGGAGAAAAGGATTGCAAGAAAGAATATCAATGTGCTGCTAACCACAAGAGTTTGCCAGCTAAGTGTAATTAATGTGCTTGATTAAAGGGGAAACTAGCATAGCCAAGTACATATCTATATTCTAGTATAGCTACAGTAAGTGGGCACACTGACTTCAAAAAAAGCATTATTTTGCAGGCAGGGAAATAGTTAACTTAGAAATTGAGCAAGATAGCAATAAATCAAGTAACTTTTTTTTTTTAACTGCATCTCAGATTCTGTTATAGTTGAAGCTGTAAGATGAGAAAAACATGAGAAAAATCAGGTTAAATATACTTTATCTGTTCCAGGAGAGGATGAATGTGAAGAAGAAAGTTTGGGATGCTGTAGTACTTGGTTCCAAGTTCATGAGTTGCTCCTGAGGGATTCCGTGCTGTTTGGAAGAAAGAAAAAAAAACCCTTGCAAAGTCCCCTTTTAATAGTTGCATGTTCTAGGTTTTTGTTTGGAGGGGAAAATCCTCTAAGTGTGAGAGGTTGGGACACTTCAAGTAATTTGGCACCAAGATAGTTAAGGATATATTTTATTTTATTGGTCAATTTTTAATCATAAAATTCCAAGTCTCTCATGGCTTATAGTGAAAAATGTTAATATCAACTCTTTAAATCCAAAATCCAGGATTTCTCCCCAAATGAATAGGTGTCAATAAGGTAAGTTATTAAATTTGACTGGAACTTTCCTGTGATTGCATATAAATCTTCTTATGGTGGGAACCAGGGCTGTCAAAGGAAAACTATTTAAGGGACAATGTCTCATTTCTCCTCCCACTTTGTAAAAGGTCTATTGCCTCTTATAAACAGTTGCTGTGAAAATCTGTTAACTGAACAATCCATTTTAAGAAAAAACCCTGCACTTTAGGAAAATATTGTTTTACTCAATCTGCACTATGCTGATGACACTATTCTAATCTGCAAGCTTTAGTAATGAAAGTCAAGGAGCACAGTAAAAAAAATGGGACTAAGACTGAATATAAAGAAGACCAAAGAAGTACAGCAGCCAGCCTTAAAAGATGTAATGAAGTTACTAAAAGAGCTGTAAAGGAACCAGCAGACAACAAATATGCCACAAACAAGCAATTGGTAGGGTACCAATGAAGGCCTTGGAAAAGATATTCAGATGCTTGGACACACCTGTACCTACAAAGATCAGAACTGTACAGGGAACAGTTTTTTTCTGACACTGTATGGAAGCTAAAGTTGGACTTGGAAAAATCAGGATAGAAAGAATTGATGCTTTTGATGCTTTGGTGTTGGAGAAGACTCCTGAGAGTACCCTCCATAGCCAAGATAACAAATGGATCAAGGAACATATCAATCCCGAATTCTCACTCAAGGCACAAATGACCAGGCTCCAGTTACCATATTTTGGACACATTATGCAACAACTCATTTCCCTGAAAAAGTCCATAATACTGGGAAAGATGGAAGAAAGATAAGAGGAACATAACCAGCAGCAATGGGTGCACTTTTGGAAGACTTGAAGGGCCAGGTTGGGGACAGATCATCCGGAAGAAGATTGTTCTATTCACTATGAGTCAACGCCTTCTTGATGAAATATAATCAATCAGTCAACCAAACAACAGTTTGGGGGACTGTGTTTGTGTGTATGAGAGAGACAGAATGAAATGATCTAATCATGGTGGTTCCATATGTGTTGTCTCTCTGTGTGTGCATGTGGATATGTGTGAGGCTCTAACCATGGTGAGTATGCATATGTACTGCATCTTTATTTGCATGTATCTGTTCTCTTCTTCTGCTGTGTCTATGTGTTTATAAAATTGAGCTGCATAGGCTTCCTCCTGGATCATGTACCAGGAAGGAGTCAGTGCCCAACTATCTCTCCCTTAGGGATGCATTTGGGGGGATTTTTTTCTAGATATTTTTTCTCTGCAGCCTCTGGCAGGAACCAGACCATTTTTGAACTCAAGCTTTATTATTTATTATTGTTGGTTGCACAGTCAGCCAGTTGTTTAGACTAGATTTGACATTTGTATCCACTTATCAAGTTGTTGTTGTTATTTGATGGTGTTAAAGGTATCGTCGCATGGTGTAAGCTGTTCCAAATAAAGCTGCCTTTTGCAACTGACTGATGATGATTTTGTCAATGCCAATAGTGTTCAAGTGGTGCTCCAGATGTTTTGGGATTGCACCCAAGGTGCCTATACTGTTGGTCCTATCTTTGCTTTCTTTTGCCACAGTCATTCTATTTCTATTTGCAGGTCTTTGTATTTGGTTATTTTCTCCAGTTCTTTCTCTTCTATTCTGCTGTCTCCCGGTATTGCAAAGTCCACTATCCAGACTTTTTTGTCTTTCTTATCAACAACTGTTAAGTCTGGGGTGTTGTGTGGCAGGTGTTTATTATTTCTTTTGCAGGTTACTCTCCCCCCCCCCCCCCCAATTTTTGTATATTCTGTTTCGTTTTTGTACAGTTATCCTGCTGATGGAAAAATACACAGATAGACTGAATACCAAGCCCCTTGGAATAATAGCTTTCCAACCTCCTGTTGGATTGGAAATGATAAAAAGAGACAGAGGCTTTTGTTTACATAATAGCTACACTATGACTTTACTTCATTTTTATTTCCCTGAGGCACACAGGAAGGAAAGGATTTACATTCTAACAAAACTTGGTAGAGAGACACAGCAGTACTCAGAGGACAATGTCTGTATGACCTTCAGGTATTATTGTGGAATCATTTTTAGACTAGGAAATGTCCCATAGTTAACCTTAATACTCTGGGAGGATCTTACATTTCACAATTTAAGAGAAGTGTACAGAAATCAAAATTGGATCATCATGAGTGCCATACCAAGGAGGAGCGAATTTTCCTACCGGTAGATTATTTGAGTTATACAACCAAGAATGTAGATTTGAGCTGAATTCCTCCAGGCATCCTTTCAGCAAATGTTTTCATTATCTTGATTTTCTTATTCAGCAATCTGGAATATATCCAAACAAGGGGTATTCAGTAAGGTATGCTTTTCACATACATATACACCTGTGTGCTTGTAGAATAATGCACACAGCCAGAAAAATTGCATTAGGAGATACTATGCCTGAAGAAAATGAATAGTGATGCAACAGCTATTCATGTGTGTCTCCAGATAGATTAACATAATTAAATAATACATTTTTAAACTTGGATTCCATAGTCAAATTTCCCAATTTTGCTTCCAGTGAAGAGAAGAAATATACTTAACAGAGAACTGAAAACTAAGGTGACAACAGCAGTGGGCTGTATTAAGTGGACAGCTGGACAATGTGGAGGTTGCCAGCCAGTTTTCTGCTCTACTAAATGTGGCCTGACAGGACAGGATGTCCCAGCACTTTTCACTGCTGTAAAGACCACGCATGTTAGCCAAGCATTGCATATAATGGCATGACCAATAATGGATGACAAACTATTACGGTCCATCCCATTCCCTCTGCTGGTGTCCTATCAGCCTGAAGATCATGTTCTTCAGGACAATTTTCCAGCTGCTCTCCAATGCAGGAACAAGGATAGTGGATGGGGAAGGTCTTGGCATGCTGGCAGCCAAGAGAACACATTTGAATATCAGAGAAAAGCAGGAATGGCCCTGGGAATTCTCTGTACAGCAGCTTGTACTAGTATACTCATGTGTGAAAGGTAGTTGTGATTTCCTGGTGTTATGGTAGCCATTAGCAATTACTGGACCAGAGTAAATGGTCTCAGTCTCAGTTAGCTTCTAGAGAGAGATTTCAAATCCAGCAAATGTCCAATCTGAGCTCTTATTAAAAATCCATGGAAATTTGTCAGATTAGGCCTGGGGGCCAGTTGGCATTACATTCACTTTATATGTAATGACAAAACGACTGAGAGGTCTTGTCCAACTTTGTGTTTAACAGTGGCATCTGTAGAGGGGGGTAGGTGGTCAAAAGAGGCAAGATGATGGAGGTGGCATTGGATGCAATTCAGCTCCCACCTGTTTTGTACATTTGTATCTTACCTGTTTTCCTCTCTGCCCCATTCCTGGCTACCCCTGGTTAAACATTTAAAAAACAGCAGCAGCACCAGGTTTTCAAAGAGTTGAAACTCCTGTTCTGGTGTTTCCTGCATTAGCCATTTGATTGCAGAATACTGCACATTCCTATGGATGCTCTAGGAAACATCTGAAAAGACACGTTTGAAAAGGGTGCTCTGTGCTGAGAGTGCAGGTCTTTTTAAAAGTTGAAAAGAGTTAAAAGGGATCATTCAGCCACTGCATGCAGCTTAGAGACTAGCATCCCCTGTGCACTGAGCAGTGCCTTTCCTTTCCTTTCCTTTTCTTTTCTTTTTCCTGGTAGGATGAAATTCATCTATGCTGCTTAGAACAGACTGAAAGGCAAATATTTAAATTCCTTCCCACGAGAATTCCATGCAGAATTCATTTTCAGTTCCAATATGTATTCAGTTCCAGTATGTATGCTTGTCCATTTCTCTAAAGTCACTATAACACATTTTTTATTCAGATCAGCATAGGATTGCCCTGAAAATGGCCCACACATTGCTAGAGATGCTGCAGAATATTTGTTTATGAAAAGATAAACAACAATGTATTTGTAATAAGTGGTAACCCTGCCCAACTTGTTTGAAAACTTCTAAGTTTTTCATTTCACATGCAAAGTTATCGGAAAACAGAGCCCTGGTATTGTAAAGAGTTTCCGCAGTCTGAAATTCCTAAGTCCTTACTCCACCATCCTGACTCATCTAAGTCGGAGCAATAATATTGCAGAGATGTTGCTGATGGTGGAATCTGAATGACTAAATTGTGTTAGCACTAGTTACAGGAGTATCCACAGCATATGGTCAAAAAGGTCAAGGTGGCAGCCATGATGGTATAATTGAAGCTCCGCATATCAAAGAAAAGGCATGCTTTTAATTTAATTTAATAATTTTAAATAAATCTTTCAATTTCAAAGCCATCCAATTCTACAACAACTCTGGGTGAATTACAGTCAAAAAGACTAAAAAAGAAAACAACAGATGCGAAAGAAAGGGGAATACAACTGACCAGAAGAACCAACCCCATAACACAAAAGACCAAAAGGATACCAAACTGCCCCAAATCCCAAAAATGCATGACTACCATCCTAACCCAAATCCTGATTTTTAACAATTTGTGAAAAATCAGTAAGGTGAGATCAGTACAGATCACCAGGGGATATCATTCCTCACAGCAGGAGCCATAACTGAGAAGGCATGCTTCTTGGGTCCCTCAATATGACATTGTTGAATCAATGGGACCTGGAATGTGCCCACCCTAACCAACCTCACCAGTCAGGCAGAAACATACAGAGACAGGTGGTCTCTCAAGTAGCCAGACCCTATGCCATGAAGGGCTTTAGAAGTGATAGCCATTACCTTGAATTGCATCAGGAAGCCAACTGGCAACTAGTGCAACTCATGAAGCAGTGGGGACATGTGTGTGTATTGCAACTCACCCATCTATGCCCTCACCACTGCATTGTGGATTAGCTGTAGTTCTGGATGATCTTCCAAGAGGTCTTCTTTTGATGGTAAATGGCATGATGATGATGGTGGTGATGATGATGATGATGATGATGATGTTTGGATGTTGATTTCTATTTCATGGGCTTTGAACTCTTTTTCGTTTTTATTTTGTTTTGTTGTATACAATCATGTTAACATTTCTATTCATCCCTATCTTTCAGAATACTCTGAAAAAAATTTGCTTTGCAAATTTAGGTGTCTTCTGCATGTGATATATCCTGTAGGACCAGTACATTCAGACTTGAATATTGCAATGAGACAAATATCCCAAGCTGGCAAAGTATATCAATAAAAATAAATACCCAGGTGAAAACTGATATTGCTCTTGCATCATGAGGGATGCTATGAACTTGATTGTGCCTTGATTGATGTCTTCATGATATTTCTGCACTGTTCATCTCCCAAATGTTATCCATTACTTATGAGGTAGAGGAAATGGAAAATGGAAACAGGAAGAGGCCTCAGTTTCAGTGTTCCTCTCTCTCCATATTTCTCCAGTCAGAAATAGCACTTTCGGTTAATGTTAAATTGGGAATACATCTGAGGCTACTGAGGAAAAAGAGGATGGGATTTCTGGAGTGGCTAGATAAGAAAGGTGCAGAGGCTCCAGAAGGGCATGCTGACCTGCTCTCACCATAGCATTTTCTTGTTAGAAATATTGCTGTTGTCTCCTTGAAACTGGGAGGAACTTTTTTACCCAGCCTCTTTGAATTCAGTGGTGTTTATTTCCAGGTAATTAAAAGATTCATTGACTATGCAAAAGCCTTTGATTGTGTGGATCACAACAAACTGTGGCAAATTCTTAAAGAGATGGGGATACCAGACCACCTCACCTGTCTCCTGAGAAATCTATATGCGGGCCAAGAAGCAACAGTTAGATCTGGTCATGGAACAACCGATTGGTTCAAAATAGGGAAAGGAGTACGACAAGGCTGTATACTGTCACCCTGCTTATTTAACCTATATGCAGAGTACATCATGAGAAATGCCAGGCTGGAAGAATCACAAGCCGGAATTAAGATTGCAGGGAGAAACATCAATAACCTCAGGTATGCAGATGATACCACCCTAATGGCAGAAAGTGAAGAAGAACTAAAGAGCCTCTTGATCAGGGTGAAAGAGGAGAGTGCAAAAGCTGGCTTGAAACTCAACATTAAAAAAACTAAGATCATGGCATCTGAACCCATCAATTCCTGGCAAATAGAAGGGGTAGAAATGGAAGCAGTAACAGACTTCATTTATTTGGGCTCCAAGATCACCACAGACGGAGACTGCAGCCATGAAATTAAAAGACACTTGCTTCTTGGGAGGAAAGCTATGGCAAACCTAGACAGCATATTAAAAAGCAGAGACATCACCTTGCCGACAAAGATCCGCATAGTCAAACTATGGTTTTTCCAGTAGTAATGTATGGCTGGAGAGCTGGACCACAAAGAAGGCTAAGCGCTGAAGAATTGATGCCTTTGAACTGTGGTTCTGGAGAAGACTCTTAAGAGTCCCCTGGACTGCTAGGAGGTCAAACCAGTCAATCTTAGAAATTAACCCTGATTGTTCATTGGAAGGATTGATAATGAAGCTCAAGCTCAGATACTTTGATCACCTAATGAGAAGAGAGGACTTTTTGGAAAAGACCCTGATGCTGGGAAAGATTGAAGGCAAAAGGAGAAGAGGACGGCAGAGGATGAGATGGTTAGATAGCATCATTGAAGTAATGAGCATGAAACTGAGCAAACTCAGGGAAGCATTGAAGGACAGGAAGGCCTGGCGCAATATGGTTCATGGGGTCACGAAGAGTTGGACACAACTTAACGACTGAACAACAACAAAAATTAAAAGATAATAACTGAAGTGGTCTATATGAGGTAGAGCAGCATTCTGTAACCTAGGTGCCTTCTAGGTATGGATTTCTATTCTCAGAATGATTAAGACATTCTGGGAATTGAAGTCCACACATTTGGATGGAGCTTAAGCTGGAATATGTGGATGCTTTCTCCTTATCTTTCAGTTAAGGGGGGGATGGATTTTAGAGGGACATGCCATCCCACTGTGGAATAAACCATAATTTACTGAATAACCCAATGGCCTGGACTTATACGTTGAGTCACAAATATTTACCCTGGCATGCTTATGTGAACTAACATATGCTTTTATTGTTGGGGGAGAGGTCAAGTTTCCTTGGCAAGATTTTTGGAAGTGGTTTGCCATTGCCTTCTTCCTAGGGCTAAGAAAGTGACTAGTCCCAGGTCATCTAAGGTGGGACTAGACTCATGGTCTCCCAGTTTCTAGTCTGATGCCTTAACCAGTACACCAAACTGCTCCCATATGCACCTTTAGGAAGGTTTAGATTACATACTGTAGAGAAAAGGAAGATAACCTTGACAGAGATATGCAGGAATCTAGGCAAAAGGGGCTGAAGCTTTTTTTTTTTAAGTGGAGAGCAATAACATAACATTTGGAAGCTGCTCAGGCAGATGTCACCCTAATTCACTGAACTATAATAAAGAGGTACCAGACAATCAGACTTGCAAGATTCTGTTATTATAGCCAATCTCAATAGAAACAGCTTTAGTCTTCCTATAGAGTTGATTTCCTGGTTTGGTCTACCTAGTGAGGCTGTGGGAGTGTGGAGCAGAAGTGTGAAACATGGACTCTCATCCCCAGAGGAGTGGACAAGAGATAAGAGAATGAGACTGGCCCCTCCCTGAGGAATGCTAAGGATGTTTGTAGTCTGACCCTGGGAATTGCTCTCAGTCTGAGAAGTTTCTGTAACGGGAGTGAAGCCAATAAACCTTGCTGGATTGAATCTGTATTGTCTCCTGGAGTTTCCTGGGCTAAACCTGACAGAGGCTGACCTATATATACATTAAGAAAATGCACTTCTGGTGAGCCACCATGGTGAACTGATGTTCCTTTTGAATAGAGAAACACATTGCATCTGAAAACAGTGCTCAAATGTGGGATTTGGGCTGCTGAAATCTCTCCAGAGCAAGGAAAGATCACAAGATTACCCATATGTACTCTGTACAGCTGTTTTTGTTGTTCTGTGAGCAGATGGCAAGAGCTGCATTTTTTGTGGTCAGCTTGTGATCAGCTGGGAGTCATGGGATTTCAACGTGCTTAATTGCTTTGGATTTAATTTTGGCTGTCCCCCCCCCTTGCCCCCCCCCCAAAGATTGAGAACCTTCAGACTGGCAAGTTTTATTGAAATCACTGGGTGAGTCTCCTTCAATCCTTTAAAAAGTTTAACTTTAAGTTTAAAGATTTGTAATTTTTTTTTTTGGAATATACAGCAAAAGGATGATTATTATGGGTTTTAGAAAGTTTTGAACAAATTAAGGTCTCAGATGGAATTGATTTAAGACTTTGAAGCTAATTCAAAGGATGCTTTTGCATTGGAAAATTTCCTTGTTTATACTTTGAAACTGATAAGATGACTCTGAAGGTTGGGCACCGGATAGCCAGAAGAAATTTTGATGAATGGGTACAGGAAGTCTTAGAGCTATTTAACTTTATAGTATAAACAGAAGGTGCTATTGAAGAGGAACAGGCCCCATAGAATAAAACTGAAATTGACATACAGGTGGATTTAAAAAGTACAACCTATAAGAAACAGATGGAAATAATGGATTTACAAATGAAATTGGATGATGATTTAAAAATTTAAAAATATGTACAAATAATAAATCAAAAGAGTGATGTGGATTATCTTTTTATATTGGATTCAGAAAGGAATTTGCTGGAGTTGCCACACTGGAATTACAAAAGGGACCTGACAAAGATGACGAGAACTTTGAGAGAAGATACAAAGATAGTATGAGAAAGCATAACTTTCTTTGAGGAATGTAAAGATTGTTGGGAGAAATAAGAAAGAATACAAAATTGGTTTATTTGATCAAGGTTAAAATAATAGGTTGCTATTTCTGGTGATGTTTAATGGGTTTTTGATTGGGACTGGATGATGATGGTTACTTTTAGTAATGTTTAATTGTTTTTTGACTGGGAGTGGACTTTCATTATTTGAAGAGAGGAAATAAAGGGGATCTGTTTAAATAGAGATGGAGATATAAATATAAAAGGAAGAATTCAAATTGGGTATAATAGATATAGTTTGTAATACTTATGTTATTTCTGATAACCCTTACTGAACTTTTGCTGATTAATATGGAGAAAGGAGGGTTTAGAGATGAGCTTGTAGAGAATGGGTCAGGTATGGAATGAAGAAGTGTTCAGTTGTATTGTATGTAAGTTGTTAATGTTGATTATACTTGAAGGGGGAGGTTTCTTTTTCTATATTTTTCTTTCCTTTTTTCTTTTTTCTTTTTCTGCACTTTTTAAATTTTTAAATTTTTTAAATGTATCTCTGTATTATGTAGTTGTATAAGTTTTATCTGTATAATATAATCTTTAATAAAATTATTGGAAAAGAAATTGCAGACTAGAAGCTGGCTCAGACCTCTACTAATGCACCCAAAGGAATATACTATTGTAGATCTATAATGCTCCTGAATGTATGAGGCCCGGGGGCGGGGGGAGGGGGGAGAGGACATGATACACTGAAGTTTCCCTTTTGAAAACTGCTTTGAACCTGTACAGTGTGATAGGGCTGCTATTTATGAAACTAACCTTGCTCTGTGCATGCTGCTGCTTCTGCCACATGGTTTGGTTGGTTGATTTAATTTAAACTGAGATTTGGGATAAACTTTGCAATACATCTTGCAAGTCTGGCTGTACAGGATATAAATTAGTCTGGATCAGCTTCAAACAGAGAGAGAGACAGAGTGCTAGCCATAGCCTCAGGTCCAGATCTGAGTCCTGACATGAAGACATCAAATGGCCTTCAGCAGGTCGGCATAAGCGTAACTAATAAGGGGTGTGTGTGTGTGTGTTTGCGCCTTCAAATCAGTGTTGACTCCTAGTGATGCCTGGAAAGCCCCTGCAGTTTTCCTGGCAAGATTTCAGAAGTGGTTTGCCACTGCCTCCTTCCTAGGGTTGAGAGAGAGTAACTGGCCCAAGGTC
Source organism: Liasis olivaceus (assembly GCA_030867105.1). NCBI lineage: Eukaryota > Metazoa > Chordata > Lepidosauria > Squamata > Pythonidae > Liasis > Liasis olivaceus. The sequence continues at coordinate 40,468,499 of CM061350.1, read as the reverse complement.
ACCCAGCTGGCTGTGCCTAAGGTGGGACTAGAACTCATGGTCTTGCAGTTTCTAGTCTGGTGCCTTAACCACTACCCAAAACTGGCTAATTAACAAGGTATTTTATGGGTAATGTAGTAGTGTGCTTTGAAACCAAAGAAAGCACCTAATGATATTAAGCATTGTTTAGCATATTTAATATCCATATATTCTTTTTAAATGCTATGTCTAAGGCACAATATTGTTGCAAAATACTTTTCTTGTTACTCATTTAGCCATTGTCTGTTTTCATTAACCTTCCAACCTAGCGTCTTCCAGTTTTTTGGACTTTAAATTTCCATAATATTCAACTTCAGAGAGTGCCAGATTGGAACAGGTTAGCTTACAACATCTGAAAATATCTCCTTTTCTGTCCTTTATATGAAATCCATACCTTTAAATTTATTAACTTTACCTGTCAGTCTCATAGCCTGAAACAAGTTCAGAAGAAATGAACTCTTTGAAGTATGATTGAAAGCATTTCCCACCCTTGATGTCTGCCAGCTAGTAGATGGTCTTTGTTCAGCAAGCTAGCGGCATTATCACCGATTTTGGTAATTTACTGTGTTATATGATACAGCTGTATCTATGCATAGCCTAGGCTTAGTGCCTAAATAAAGCACTAAGCTATCATCTTGGAATACTGAGCTGCTACAGATCTGAAGAATTAAGTTTGTGCCAGTCACTATGCCCTTGCTACTCTTGTCTGTAATTACATTATCTTGCCAGAATGCATAAAACTCCTTCACTGCAAAGTTTCAGCTCATAGTGAGATATTTTGAATCTTAATATACTTACTTCTCTCTGTATTGCATTCCCTGGTTATAATAGATCTGCTTCATGTTAAAATTTAGAATTCAGGAGTGCATTAGGTTAAAAATTAGTTAATTGGGGCCTATGGATTGAATCAAACACATCCTACACTTCCTTCTGACTAACATTGGTCTGCTTCAGACATTAATTGTGTTTATGTAATCATGATTTAATCTGAATAATTAGTTGGCAGAGTTTACATAGCCCAATAGGTCATCAGTTCTGAAGTACGGATCACAGCTGACAGTCTCAAACCTCACACTAAGCCATAGCATGCTTAATTTTGGTTTAGTTTTACATAATATGGCTTAGCATATTATGTAAATCCAGCTGTTGTCTAGCAAATTAAGACAAAGTTTATTTTATTTGTCAAACTGATATGGCCACCCATCTCACAAACGCGTGGCTCTGGGCAGCATACAAGACTAAAAACAACTAATACATAAACAACAACAACTACTACTATCATCATCATCATCATCATCATCATCATCATCATCATCATCATCTTTAAAAAACACAAGGCTAAAAAAGAATTGATATTAGGCTAAGAACAGATGCTAATAACAGTGGAGCCACCTCAGTATCTCACCTTCGAGGGACTTCTGGAAAATCAACAGGGATAGAACCAGTCTAGTTTTGTGTGTGTGTGTGGGGGGGATGTTCCATAAAATGGGCACCTTGGAAAAAAGGCCCGCCACCTAGGACCCGCCAATGTAGCTTCCTAGCCAACAAGATCAGTAACATGCCCTTTCTTCTGGATCTGGTGGGATGGGCAGATGTAATCAGGGAGAGGCAGTCCCCCAAATAACCCAGCCCCATGCTATGTAGGGCTTTAAAGGTCACAATGAGAACCTTGAATTGGACCTGAAAGCAGACTGGCAACCAAGGCAGCTCATGGAGTAGAGGTGTAACATACCATATTTTTCCGACTATAAGACGATACTTTTTTCTAAAATCCTTACGCTAAAAATTGAAGGGCGTCTTATTCAAGGAAGTCAGCCGAGGAGAGAACCGTGCGGTTGCAAAACTGCCCATACTTTGTCTCTGCAAACAGGCTTCCTCCTATTGCTAGCCTCCAATCATGAGTGAAATAGCTTGATTCTGCAAACAGACTTCCTCCAATCACGAGCCTGATGTAACTGACGTCAGCTGATGCTGAACAAACCAATTAGAGGAAGTCTGTTTGCAGAGACAAGCTATCGGCAGTTTCACTCGTGATTGAATGTAATCAGTTATGCAAAAGAGCATGGAAATAGAGCTGCAGAGAGACGGTTTGGACCTCCTCCCACCGAGTGTAGCAGGTAAATATTAACTAATTACTAAATAAAAATGTGTTCTGCACTATCTTTAAAATATTGATTTCTTAATTTTGGGTTGGAAAAGTGGGGGTTGTCTTGTACATGGGGGCGTCTTATTGATGGAAAAATACGGTATGTTGTTCTAGAAACACATATAACTGCCCATGCTGCTGCATTTTGTACCAGCTGAAGTTTCTGGATATGTTTCAAGGGCAGCTCCATGTAGAGCACATTACAGTAGTCCAACTGGGAGGTGACTAGGGCAGGAGTGACCATGAGCAGAGCCCCTTGATCTAGGGATGGGCACAACTGGTGCACAATGCGAAGTTGTACGAAGGCCCTCCTAGCCACCACTGCCACCACTCTTTGAGCAGGAGTCATGCATCTAGGAGGACACTCAGAGTGTGCATGGGGTCTGTTTCAGGCAGTGCAACCCCATCCAGCACCAAAGATGGCATAGTCCTAGAACCAGCAGGCCCAAAATTCAAAGCCACTCAGTCTTTTTAGAGTTCGGTAGAAGCCTGTTGTTCCCCATCCAAACCCTCACAGCTCCAGGCACTGGGATAAGACATCCACCACATCGCTTAATTTGCCAGGGGCAGAGAAGTATAATTGGGTATCATCAGTGTATTGATGATACCTCTCCCCATGGTGACGGAAGACCTCACCCAGCAGCCTCATGTAGATGTTGAATAGGAGTGGAGAGAGCACTGGTAGAGGCTGAGGGTGGGATCTCTCCCCCGCCCCCAGTCATCACTGACTGGAATTGACCCTGGAACCCTGGAGAAAGGATGCAAACCAGTACAACACCGTGCTGCCCACCCCAATCCTCTGGAGTCAATCCAGAAGGACACCATGGTCAATGGTACAGAAAGCTACTGACAGGTCAAGTAGGGCAAGGATGGATGCACAACCCCCATCTTCTCCATGCCAAAGATCACCCAAAAGTGTGACCAATGCCATTTCCATCCCCTCCCAAGGTCTGAATCCTGACTGAAAAGGATCCAGATAATCTGCTTCATCCAACATCCTCTGAAGCTGTTGTACCATCACCTTCCCCCAAAAGGGGAGGTTAGATACTGGAAAAAAATTGTCCAGTACAGCAGGGTCCAGGGATGGCTTCTTGGGGAAGGGGCAAACCAAGGCCTCCTTAAGAGATAAAGGAAGAACCCGCTCACTCAAAGAATTCACCACTGACAGAACCCACTCACAAACACCTCCTGGGCTGCTTTAACAAGCAGGAGGGTCATGGATCTAAACATCAAGAGGCTGAACTCACGTTCCTAAGGACCCTGTCCACTTCCTCAGGCCCAACAGATTCAAACCATTCCCAGACACCTGGATAAGATTCCTTGCCAGGCATCTCCCCCAGACCTACAAGAAGGCCATGTCCAACTGTGAATGAATTCAAATAACTTTGACAGATGCTGCCAAATTCTTCTGCATGCCCTTGCAAGGGGTTCTCCAAGCCTCTCCTACCCAAGGGGCCCCTCTCTCCCTCTCCCCAAGAAAGTTCCATATTCATTGCTCTGCAATGCTACTTCATGAAGTTTTTCAGAGAAGATTGATCTGTAAAATAATGTTTCTGTTAATCTATAAAGATACTTTATTTTTGGACACTTCACTGAGCAGAAGTTGGGCTTGATAGCTGAACTTCTTCCAGCTTTAGGATTCTATGGTTAGAACAATCATTGGATTATAAAAGTTAATACTTGCTACAGTTCACATTTTCTTTATAATATGCAGAGCTCTTTAATCTTTACTTATTCCTGCCTCTTTTCTAACGTGGGCAAAGTGTTAGACAGAACCCACTCACTTTCTAGCCAAAAGGTGATAGTACTTTGTTATCCTTATCATTAATAAATGGCAGCAACATTAGACTAATTTCAGATGTCTCCAGCTCATTAAGTCACATTTTTAAAGCTTTGAAAATTTGTCATTTATTTAGTTACTACTAAGCCCTGGAGTAGAACATCTGTGTAATTGAAACAGTCATTGAAAAATGTTATCTACGGAATGAGAGCAATTTTGGATGCTTTTTATAGAATGTATCATTCAATATTTTATAAGTGGTCCTATATTATTTTTCTCATGTGTTTTCTAGAATATATCTATGCTGGTTTCTCTTTTGCTAAACATCTACAAATGAATCCTTCAGTTTAATCTTCAAGTTTTATGTTCAATTAATCATGCTACATGAGTCAAATAGCAATATAAATTAAATTACTTTTTATAAAGGACTAGGGCTTTTATAAAGGACTAGGGCTACTGATTCTGGCTTGAGCAAATTCAAATAACGCTATCAGTGTTATCTTTTTGTTTGCAGGGGTGTCTCTCACTATTCCTTTGGTGGGCTACCCTCCAGTATATGCTGATTATATAATAAACACTGCAGTGAGCCTTGATTATTTGCTTTGGGTCCTGCATTTTGATTCCACAGTAACATATACTTGAAGATGTAATGTTGAATAAAGCATCCTCAGGGATATAACTGTCAACTCTTTTTCTCTGATAAATAGTTCATTGATCAACTGAGGCATTCAAATGGCAGGAACTAGAAACATATTCTGGTTTGGTCTTGTACAACAATCTTAGATTTTGCCCAATGAATTTGGCTTCAATTGTTGCATCAAATGAATTGGGCTGCGAGGGAAAGGATACTTTTCTTTTTTGTCATTGGAATATTCCCCTACGTTCCCCTCTAGTTACTGCAGATATTGGTAATTTGGGTAGTCAGACTGATAAGGACACGTGATTGGTTTGTGACATGAGAAACATAGGACATTCTGAAAAAAACATACAGCTACAACTTTCACTGCACCAGGTATAATGCAACTGTGCTGGCTGATGATTAGGGAAGTTGAGACTCAACCCAGCTATGCTGCATTCTTCTATCATGCAGAACACATGTAGACTGGCTTTGCTGCTTAGATTTGTTCCCATAAAAACTGCATTAAGAGATCCTTGCATTTTACTTTAGTAAATTAATGAAAAAAGAGAGGCACAGGACCAGCTCAGCTCAGTATTTTACATTAGTGGAATACAACTCTCTCTCTCTCTCTCTCTCTCTCCCTCTCTCTCTCTCTCTCTCTCTCTCTCTCTTTCACTGCTCTGGGGAACAGCCAAAATATTCTCTTAATCAAAATTCCAGACAGATGAATAAATAAATTTAAAGTTTAGACAAGAAAAGCTACTGAAAATAATTGGATAATGAAATGCACCCTACTTTTGAAAATATATTCACCACAGATACATAAGAAGTTTTAAAATATATATCATTATTAGAATTATTACTATCATCAGTATCCTCATTTTCATTTTATGCTTTGGATTTTTTTTTTTTTTTTGGTGGATGCATGTACAATTTTGTAAGCTGCTCCTTGTGTTTTTCTTATATAAGAGCTCTTAGTAAGCAGCGGAATAGTAAATGCATGGAGGTTTTGTAGGAATAAAGTATATTTGTCATTTTAGAAAGCATCTCTATTGATAGCTGTTTCATGTAGTTCAGCAGTGGTTTGGGTTAGGGATCTTTGCATCCATGTGCCCCGTCACCATAAAGCTACGATTAAACCCAAGAGAATGTATCTGGCATGTTTTCTGGCTTGGTGAAAGAACTTCTATAAAGCAATACCTAGGTCAAATGAAGAATGAAAACAAACCTATCACTCTGCTAATATTCTAGGAAATAATCTTTTGGTTAAAGCTTTGGTGACAGAAATGTGGCAGAAAAAACAAACTCTAGAAGCACATTTTACTTATGCCGGGGCATCTCAAAGTTCAGAAGGAGATGGCACTCATTGTCACACAAAGAACTCAGATAATGTAAGTCACACCCTTTGCATGATGATGTCATGACATATATGACATCATTGTGGTTTGTACCAGATGCTGATGCTTCAAGCAATTCCAAAGAACTTGGATTATGCATAAATTGACTAATGTAATACAAAATAATTCTAACATGGTGGAAGGCTAAGTGAAACCTTAACTTCCCAAAAACGGTATTACGTAGCTCCTATAATCTACTGCACTGGGTAGATAGCCAAAACCTACCTGCTTTTGGCATCGTTTTGCCAAAAGCAGGTAGGTATATTGATAAAAATATTCCTTCTTCTTCCCTATCTGAAGAATAGCATGTGTGTTTCATATTCACATTTACTTTCTGTTGCTGACTGCTAACTGTAATTCTCTTCTGTTGGCTCAGTTACATATTATAATAGTTAAAAATTATAATGGGGAAATGGGGGAAAAACCTATTTGGAAAAACAAAATATTTTTGTCATAACTTATTTTGCTTTTCCCAACAGTAACGCCTTTCTACTGAAAAGGTACATATTTGCCCCGGAATAGGGGCAATAGGGGTGGGTATTATTTAACATCTCTAAAATTCCATAACTGCACTGAACGCTAAAAGATCATGAATCACCATCATTTTTAAGTGTGACACATGCTTCATAAAGCAAATGGGAAATGATCAGTGCTTTTGGAAATCAATGCAAGAAACAGGAAAAATAAAATAACTTCCTGATCTAGATAATTCTACCATCCAATGTGCCCAGGTGAGAGGGGAAAGGAAATACTACAGCAATGTACAGCAATGTACAAAATGAATTTAAGAAAGATATGGGACATTTACATCAGGACTCAGAGTAAAAGAAACTGAGATCCAACATTAAATTATCAAAACAAATGCCTTTATCAATGGTGGATTTTATTCATAGTGACAAATTACCAAGATGAAAGAATGGAATTTTCATTGTGACATCACTGCCTGCATGCCACTTTTTGATCACTATGGTTAATTATGAACATCTATACTTAATGGATTAATGATTTGATTATGTGACTATGTCAACATATCTTTGGAATCTTTTTATCATATTTTAGACTGTTTAACTTATTAAACTTATTAGTACTTTTGTAGAAAGAGTGAGAGACATTCTGTCTTAGAGAATGATTGAAAAATAAATACTGTCTACCTAAGTCTTCTAGTATCTCAGAGAAGTGTGATAGTACTTCAAAACATCTAATATGTCTTGTGATTGGTAACACAATGGATTAGCTAAAATAGAGACACAGCAGGAGAATTTTGATTTTTGAATGACGAGGTCTTTCAGAGAAGCCAAGCCCTGTTCTACATGGTCAGAATTAGTATAAGGCAATTCAGTATATCTTGTATCTGTTCACAGCTCAGATCTATAGCCATAATTCTTCAAATATTGTTGAACTCATGGATTGTTTTTTAAACATGAGTATCCTATCATACATGTGACTTGCATCCCTAACATGAAAATTATATATCTCTGAGTATAAAATCCTTGTATATATCTGATGCATGTTAATGAATCAGTAAACCAAAGGCACTGGAATTGTATAAATCATAAAAAAAATAATATACTCCTCTTATTTCACCTGGATTTATTTCTTTTCAGGATTGTAGTTATATGCTAAGATACATGCCACTATAGGTAGACCAATCTTTTACCTGAGGGGCTAGTTTGACTCATGGAAAACTTTTTCCTTCTACTTTTGAAGATTTTTTTCCTCCTATCTTTTATATGTCAGTGAAATATATTGATGTGATATTTCAGAATAAAATTAGGATAAGAATGTTGATTTTCCATTCGGTTTGATAGAAAATCAACAAAGCAAGGAACATACCTGCTGAGTTGATAACATTGTATATATGTCTAAAGGATATTGAAGATTTTTCAATTATTTTTTTTTTAAATTATAAAAATTCAATGTCTTTGGGCAAGTAAATTACAAATATTTTATACAATGAAATCAGGTTGAGAAGGCTGGGCTACATCAGTCAGAGAAAATCCATAGCTTAGTCTTTTTTTCATAGTAACCTCATCTGTCAGAACATCACAGTACTATAGTAATCAACTATTTCCTATAATAGTAAATAATTTACTGCAATGGTAACTATAACAAATAATAATGTTCTTGTTCATTGTGTTGATTGTCATTGTATGACATTCCAGGCCTCATGATAGACACATTGAAATTAATAATGATTTTTCATGAGTGTGTTAATCTTCCACTATCTTTCTATGTTGTTTTGCTGCTTCATCAAATCCTTGGAATCTACTTTGTGATGCTGTGAAATAATACATTTAAGAAAATCTATTGATTAGCTTTAATTTTTAAGTATTAAGTGGCATTTCATTCTGTATTCTAAAATGTTCAGCAATCAATTCTGCCATGTAAGCGCTTGGCTTTTACTAAAGGAAAAGTTGTTTTTAATACCTGTACAAGGTAAATCTGTCAAGAGTAATGATTATTTTATGTAGGCAACTAATAAGTTTACAATGACAAACTGCTTTTGATACTTATTTACTTATTTGTATGTTTGTTTTATGAAATTGTAGGTTCAGCAGCTAAATTCTAAAGAAAATGTTGGAGGTCTTTTTTTTTTCTGGAATTTTGTTGAAGACATGAAGAATTAAATATTTGTAGTACTATTAATTAGATCTGACAGAAAGTAGCTTGCTGAGGGAATAAAAAGTGGAGGAATGAGAGCACAGAGGAAGCTTTCACCTGCTCTCCAAGAGACAGGAAGCTGAGAGTCATGGGAGTGATAACACTTCATCAGACCTCTTCTTCCACCTGTGAAAGAAATCTATAGGCCTTACAAATCCTGCTCCAGCTTCTGGGTCAAACTGGGTCAAATCCTAGTGCTTTATCCCTAGGGGAATTAAAATGGGAGGAAATTCCTGGTAAGTTTGTGCCAAATATTTCCTCATTTGGATGGTCATGGAAGTTTTTTGAGGGCATGTTCCCCAACCATTATATCATACCAATGGTAATTTTCTACCCCTTCCCCAAATCCTGTTCATTGCCATTGTTTGCCAGACAATTCTGCTGCCCTTTTTTTCCTTATAATTATCTTTTTTTTTTTTTAAGAAATAGTCACATAGTAATCCTAGCCTGTTATGGAACATTTAATCAGTAATATCACAACACTGATTATGCAGTCATGAGAAGTCCCTAGTATTAAATAAACTCAGTTCAAATGGTGAGCAATGCTGTTTGAATTGTTAAAAGCATTTGATTCCTGTTGCAACAAGAATAATGGTCATCCTCTTCCACCTACTTGTCTGAAGCATGCTATTTATTCAGGGATGATGAGAAATGTGTTTCCTTTGGTTCAAGTTTAATTCTCAGGTGCTATGTTTCAAAGTAAAATGAACTTATACAGTGTACTATGAGTGTACTAATCTATAATTAATTGGTTGAAAAGTGGCAGCAATATATTGTAATATAATATACTTTTAATCATCAAATCCTACTCAAAATGGCTCATTAAAATAAATTTTTAAAATATCTGAAGACCTTTTTGTTAATACTCTTCACTAACTTCAGCTTGTTCTGAGCTTTTTTTTTTTTTTTTACTATTTCTATAATTCTGGACTACTTCCTACATTTTTTCTTAGATTGGAAAGGCAACAGTAGTCATTGACAACAAATTGCTTTTATTCATTTCTCTATTTATTTAACTCTGATATGCTCTATAGTATGGTCAATTTCATTCACCTCTCAGCTGGTATGGATTCTTTTAACACACAGTGCAATTCCTCCTCCCTTTCATTTGCTTCTGTTCCTTTTAAACAAATTGTACACCTGTATCAATAAATTGCTATATTTCACACCTGGAAGTCATCCCACCAGCTCTTCATTATACCTATTACTATGTCACAGTCCAGCTGTATCAGAACACAGCTGGCCACAGCATCTTTCCTGGAAGATAAGCAAGTTAATGAACCTGCCAACTCAGAAACTAAGAATTGGGCTGCAGTAATAGCAGAGAAAGAACAAATATAGACCTTGCTGCTCCTGACCCTGATACCGATTTTTCTGACATGAAATCAGAGCCAAGGTCCTCTGGCCTGCAGGAATGCCAGCACCATGTATAGAGCCAGAAGACAGCAGGTGGATGGAGTAGAAGCCAACAGAAGAAGAAAGTGGTGGGAGCTTGAAAGTGGGTATTGTATGTGCTGGGTGAATTCCTGACTTCTCGACTGGGCTAGTCTTGGCAACTGGGACCCATTACTGCATGGAACTTAGCTATTGTACTTGGACTGCTTGTTAAGACATAGGCCCTCAGACTGATTCTGCCACTGCTACTGCCTGACCCTTTGTAAATGCCTGATTTATAGCTTTACAAGCAAGTACAACTCTAAGTGGATTTCCTAACTTAGAGTCAGACTGTTTACTTTCTGCCAGGTTCTAATTAGGCTGTAAAATATAGGAAGTGTAGATGGGGAAAGCTTAGGTTATTTTCTAGAATTTCAGAATCCATACTGATATGATTACAGCTGCCTTTGGCAGTACCATTTGTCTCTCTTTTTAAAAATCTGAGCGTTTAGAGCCTGTTTCTTCTTGTGCGGGGCTGAAACTTTCTGAATTTCAGCAAGCAGATTGGATTCTATATATCTTGATTTTGGTTATTACTCTCATCCACTCACTATTTTATTTGTTTCACTTTCTTATGGAAAGTTGTTTTCTCTCCCAGTACCTCCTTTGTTTTCCCTGAGAAATGTTTGTCTTCTGTCATCAGCTAATGCTGTTCTACTCCTTTTCCCCAAGCACTGCTATGAGCTTTTATTTGCTGAAAATATATACCAAATAGTTTTCAAATTAGAATACAAACATGCCACAGGCATTGCAAATCATGACTACAGAATTCCTTTCTTCTTCAGGCTGATTAGCCGATTAAAAATTGGAACTGGAATGGAGGGTAGAGACAGGTATCAAGTACTTAAAAAAATCTCAAAGGCTACAAGTTTTTCATCCTTTTTAAACTGATCCAGGAATAGTAAGTATTAAGAGAAAGAGAAGATAATTTCTTTCTATGGTAGCCTCTAGGAGAATTGCTGATTAGTACTTTTATGATAAAGGCCAACAATTTAGATTCTTCTTATGAAATTCTGACAATATAATTTATACCAGGCACAATATCATTTTATATTCAATCTGCTTTTTTAGTCATCAGCTTCAAAATGATTGCTCATTTTCTGAAAAGCAAATTATTCCTTAAATGCTTTGTAGGATACAATGACTCATTTTTTTGCTCGCTTTTCTATTGTGATACGGTATGTTTCAAAGCAACAAAATAATTGCAAGAAGTTACAATCTTCACATTTAGTCTATGATTGTATATTTTTAGATTGTTTTTCAACTGCACAATTCTCTTCACTCAATGCTTTAAATACTGCTATTATTTTAAAAAATATGTTTTGTGGAATATAAGATTAGCAATAAAAAAAGGGTCTAGTTAGATTAATCCAATGTCTCAGTTAATCCATTACTCTTTGCATCACTGAAAATCAGAAATGTTCAGGAGGCACTCAAAAGAGACATAAAAGGCACTTTCCCATTATTTCTCTTGACACAAGTCAAAGGTATAAGGCCTTTAAACATGGAGATTCCACTTTTATAATCAAGTTGATATCACATGCTAATATATTTTAGCCCTTACCCTCCAAATTGTTATGTTAATTAAGAAAAGGAATAATATTTTTGAGGTTAAATGAATCTTTATAACACTTTACAGGGCAGCAAAATAAACTTGTCAACCAGTGTGCTTATCGTAATTCATTGAAAGAGGACTGATATTCAATATCTGCTCCTTTTAACAATAATCTGACTTCTGTGTTAGAAATTTCACACTGATTAGATGTTTTATTTTGAAGGAAATATTCTTTTCTTTTCTTTTTTTTCCCCACAGCACTATTTCATGGAACATTGTTCCCTGAATAGTTAAAATAGAATAAATTCTTCAAGAGGGGAAGGAGCTGGGGTCAAAAATCATAATATTTTTGAGGTTAAATGAATCCTTATAATACTTTACACTGCAGAAAAATAAACTTGACAATCAATGTACTTATAGAAATTCATTGAAAGAGAACTGATTTTGAATATTTTGTTCTTTTAACAAAAATCTGTCTTTCATTAAGACAAAGGTTCATGGTCAAGTCCAACATTTGACTGGGGCATTGAAAAAAATATCGGCTTAATGACGCTGAAAGTGCCGGCCAGAAATGGCTGAAAGCTTCAGCGGTTCGAGTCCAGCCTCGCGTTAACAAGGTGAGCTCTTGTTTCTATACCCGCAGCTTCTGCCAACTCAGCAGATCGAAAACGTACGTGAGTAGATAAATGAGGACTCTCACTCCGGTGGGAGGAAAAATGCTGGCAGCGGCTCAACAGAGAGACGGGACAGTTGCCGGTAAATCCCCCGAAAAAGGGGCGCGAAGCAACGGAAATCCCGCCTCCTGTGCTGCCAGCTGGGCTGACGCTCTAGGAATTAGGCTCTGGCAAAGTCTAATTCCGAAACTAGAAAGATGCAATTGCCTTGAAAACCGCTAGGGGGCGGTCACTGCAGGGTCAGTAATGACTGTTAAGCAGATTTAAAAAAAAAAAAAAAGAATACAGCAGAAAGCTACTTCCATACTGATCTGTAGCTTATACTATTTGCCACTTCCCAACATTGTACTAGTTCCAGGTCAGATGTCTGTACTCAGAATAGTAGTCCACAGATCCTGGAAGGCTTACAGTATTTTTATTTTTTCTCTTTTTTCTATCAAAAAGTAACTTTATTTCTACAGATAAGGGTCTAGTTTTGAAAAAAGAAGAAGCACTAGGCTAAGCAGCAGCAGCAGGCATTATTATTATTATTACATCGTATTTATATAGCCACCCATCTCGCACAAGCAACTCTGAGCAGTGTACAACATTATTTATATTAACAATTACATTACTATATTACAACAATTACTAAACTTGGCCAGCAGCGGTTGCAGGGAAGTCAGATCATCTGGGCCTTCTTCGCTGATCTTCCGTTGATCGCGTTGCATCTTCCGCTGATTGTGTCTAGGCAGGTCCAGCACCAGTTCTTGTTCCCCGCACAAGCACCACCAGCGTTTCCTCCCACCAAAATGGGAGTACCTATTTATCTACTCATAGTGGTATGCTTTCAAACTGCTAGGTGGGCAGGAGCTAGGGACAAATGGCAGGAGCTCACCCCATCATGCAGAGCTGGGCTCGAACCGCTGGAATGTCAACCATTTCTGGCCAGCAATTCCAGCGTCTTTAAGCCACTGCCACCGCATCCCCCCTTAAAGTTAAGACCTTTAAGGACTTATCTTAAACCCCCTTTAAGGCTTTAAGATAAGGCATTAAAACTTTGTTTGTAAGAGGATATCATCATATCCTCTTACAAACAAATCTTTAAGGCCTTATCTGTGAGACAGCAAATGGGGCTTTGGTTTTAATCCCAAAATGGTGCTTCTGAGTGTGGGTATGTGAACAAAGGACCTGGCTCTAACTTTTTAAAGCAGCTGCATCATGGGATAGCTCAGGTTCATGTGGCAGCTGTGGGAAAGATCCCAGAAGAAGATGCAGATGCTTTAATGAGTTGTGAACAGATGCCACATCCACACCCACATGTGCTCTGAAGCACCTTTAAGGACCTTAATCTGAAAAACTGAATAGCTCTAGTAGCAATTTCCAGGTGGTAGCAAAGAAAATGGCATTCATTAGGCCAAATGTTGGCTATTTGGGGGAGGTGGGTAGGAAGTAATGGCTTAAGGAATGAAATAAGTCTCTAAAACCTCTGGAGTATTAAGGCACCCGTTTCTTTTCTTAAGCCCTCACAAAGGGAAAAAGTTATCTGATTTTTTTTTTTAAGGCTGTAATATTACTTAACTTTACAAGGCTTAGAATACCATTTAATCCCTTAAAACACTTCCCCAAAATGCCCCTTAAAATGGGGAAAAAGCATTAGCCTTGCCCAATCTGGAGATGCTCTGAGAGCCATAGAAAAGCTACTGGAGGGCTTCTGCAGTTTGCCACTTGCCCATTTGGGTTACTTAATCAGCTCTAGGGCCACCCTTCCAGAATGGTCATTTGGAAGGGCTGCCATAGTGACATTTTGGGAGGCTACTGGATCCGTTGCAAGAACTTTTAATCCATGAGTTGTAGTGAATCAGCATTCAACTACCGTGGAAGTTTTCTTTGAGATAAGGATGTTTTCCAACACTAGGCATATGACTACAGTATATCGATATCTGTATCTTACAGAGAAAATTACAATTAAAAAAACAAACAACCTCAAGCTTTATAAATATCTTTGCTTGACAAAAAGAATAATCTGAAGAACAGCTTAATGTCTTTCATTTTAAGGCCACATTTTTACTGAAGTGAAAAATTATTCAATCAGCTTGTCAAAAAAAGTTTAGATAAAAATAGATTATAATATTAATAAGAACATCTGAGAGCAGGAATGGTGATGGGTGGGATTTTTCATAGAAACATAAGGGAAATAAAACATATTTGAAATGTAAGAGTGTGAAGAAGAACGTGAAGACCAGGTGGAAGATAAGTGTCTTCAGAGCAAAAAAATTCCTCCAATATGATGTCTTTTATAAATAGCTTAAACTTCCAGCCAGTTCAATCATTGCACAAAGCGTCTTCACAAGTTCCCATATGGGGGTAGGATTTGATCCATCCAGCAAAGGCAGGCACTGATTAATATCATGTGACTCATCACCCCTATTCCATGTCCAAACTTTCAGTGCTAAAATCTATAGGTGCACAAATTTTACGAGCCAAAGGCTGCACTTGAGGAAAGGGTAACGATATTTGATTTATGTGTATAAAAGAATATTTGTATTCTTTTCCCGTGTTTCTTTTTTAAATATTTGTTATGTATTTTTATTTAATAATGTATGTATTTTTGTGTTTTGTTCCCTTTTTTCTTTTTCTGTTATTTTAAAAGCAATAAACAATAAATTAAAAAGCAATATTTGATTTAACTGCCATTTAATTAAAATAATTAATTAAATAGGATTACTCCCAATGCATTTAATTACTTTTCTGCCACATTGACTATTATAATTTGGTGGCAATTCTTGTGGAAGCTCTGAAAGCCATAGCCAAGTCTTTCTGGAGTCAGAATTCAGTCCTGGGCCCTCAAGATAGACACTCCTGGCATGGGCACCCATGTGGTTGAATGACATCAAAAGGTCAGTGCCACAATTTAGGCACTTATCCTAGATGTCAAGGCACAAGTATGTAATGGTGTCATTTCTGTGATGCTATGATTCACACATCATTCGGGTGTCACTGTGGTTTGCTATGGTATACTTGCTGCCTACGTGCAGGCTGATGTGCAACTGGAGTATTAATTATCATCTAAAAAACGGGTTCATCTCAAAAATGGTTCAACAATAATATGAAATGGCTGATACATTAAAAAAATAAAGTATCTCATTCATTGACAAACATGTGGTTGTGACATGTCCAAAGACTGTTTTTTTTCCCCAACCACTAGGATGATTTAGGTGTGGAGAGGGTTTTAAATGGCTGGACTGATTTTGCATGACTCTGTAGCATTTAGCCTATTTATTTATTTATTCATTCATTCATTCATTCATTCATTCATTCATTCATTCATTCTTAAGTTTGTATGCTGCCCATCTCCCCCTCTTCTATATCACAGGATGCTGTGCATGAAATCTTTTTCTGAAAGACTACAAAGCTAAGAAAAGGAGAGCTTCTAGAAATGCCCACTTTGCTACTGTTACTCTTATTGTCATAAGGGAAATGAAATCCTTTTGGCAATATCAACTTAGTTCTAAAACTTTTATGTAGATCTCATGTAATTTTTCTTCTAATCAGTAGATAACTGCATGTGGGTCTGATCTACAAAGGTGATTCATTGTTACTTTTTTTTTTTCTTCATTTGTTTCTAGCTATTTCAGGCATGTGTTTCTACCCTGTTCTGTAATTTATCCCCAGGAAACATTTTGTATCCCCTTGTCCAAATAGTAGTAATATCACTTCATATGTTGGTTGAAGCTGCTTGTAAATACAGATTAATGGATTATTTTACCTTTCATCCACATTTTCTTGTCCCTTCAACGGTCAATTGGGCTAGTATTGAATAAGTTTTAATTTAGATCTAGGTTGGTGACCTTTTTATAACATTGGTTCATTATACAGTTTTCTTCAAAATATCAAAGAGTATCTTGTAGCCACTGAGACTGGAATAGGATACTAAAGAAGTTTTTTAAATATTTTTTGTTTAATTATTAAGCATATGTAACATTTCTCATCACTCCTTTAAAACGGAACCAGGCTGCTACTTAAAATTATATATGAAATAAATATGCACACTTATGGAATTTTTTTATGAAGGAGCCTCAACATAGAAAAGTTGTAATATTCGCTTTCAAATGCAAGGCCTGAAAATAGGCTTTAATTAATATGGATGGTAATCTTCTAGCGATCATGACTTTACTCTCCATGCTTCCAAGGTGGGAGGGAGGGTGGCAGAAGAAGTGAGGAGAGATGGCTTTCATCCCCAGAGCCTGTGATACCAAATATTTGGTGCCTGATTTTTTTTTTAAAAAAAGAGTGGTTTAGGGACTGACTGAAAGGGCTATGGGCTGGTGTGAGAGCAGTGGAAATAGAAGGGTAAAAAAAGGAAGGCATGACCTTCAATGCCTTAGCTTGGCTTGTAGAACTTCAATTTTTATATTTTAATTCTTTTGCAGAGTGAAGGGAGACAGCTGGTGACGGCAACCTAAGAAGCATAATGATAGATAAGGATGACAGATTATGATTCTGTTTCCATAGAACATTTTGGGTAATAAAAAACATTCTAAGCCAAGTGGATTTCATCATCTTTATCTAAGACAAATCTCTCCCTCTGTCTCACCAGACACAGTACAATATAATGAGTGCTCATTCTGAAAAAGCCCTTCCATTTTTGCTCTAGATGAGAGGGCAACTGAAATGCACTGCACAACAGGCACACCGTTTCTCAATAAGTCATCTGACTACTGTGCTACTTTCTCCATCAGGAGAATGTGAAATGACTGCAACTACCATAGCTCAAACCTCTGCTGTATCCCAATACATTGGAAGCATCAGGCTGGAGAAGGCTGGACTACTAGATGGAAAGCAGGCTTATAAACAAGATTCAATGGAATGCTATTATTTGTACATGATTTTCAGAGCAGTTGTTCTCTCCTTCAAAAGCTCTGCCTTTAACAAATGTATTTATATTTTTATACACTTATTTCTTAGATTTATGTCCCATATTTCTTCCAAAAGCAAAATGTGGCACATATAGTGTTCTCTAATTTTTCCCTTTAGCAACATTTTTTTAAAGACAAATTGGCAAGGTCCAAAGTCAGAATGAGCTTCCAAGGCTGAGGGTGAACTTGAATCTGATCTTTGTAGTTCTTGTCCAGCACCTTACACACTTCATGAAACTGGCTACACCATGTGAACAGGGGAGAGGCGACTTGGTCCTACCTTGAAAAAGTGAAACTCCAGGCACAAAACAAACTCTATCAGGGAAAAAAATCAGTATGAAATATTTTGATGGAATTAATTTTCAAACAAACTCGCTTAGATTATTTAATCCTTCCTTTTATTATCAAGTGAATTATTAACTTAGAGTTACTGTATGAGAAGTAGTTTTGTTTGTGTAACTGCCTGAATTAGTATAGCAATGGTCATCTCAGTTTTTATGAAGACAGTACATTCTTCCTCCACAAGATTTGTCTCATGAACTGAGCTCTGTTGCTATTATCAATTACGTTTTTCTTCCTTCTAAAATATATCTGCCAAGTAATGTTATTGCAGGTTCTCTTTATATTTAGCCTTGAATGTGTCTCAGTTAATTTATTTATACCTTCTAGTCTTTTAACATGTGTTTCTCCTGCTTCCTATTTTATCTTCACACCTACTAGCCTCTGTTCAGCTGCATTCACAGATATATATTTAGTAATTTATTTTCATGAATAATGGGGAAATTGAATCCGAAATTCTTAGTCCATCCAATACTCAAACAATCACAGTACATGATATAAAACAGAACTTTCACCGAGGGTTGATCTGCATGACCGCAGACACCCTATATTAATCACAGAGTGCAGTTTGTCCATTATTAAAAGTGGCAAAGGCATCTCTAAAGTTTATATTTTGATACTTTATATGATACGATGCTTATGTCATGCTACATGGTTGCTGGCACTGCCATTCACATCAAAAGATGAACTCAGCCAGAGAATTCATGTCAGATGAGAATGGAAATGCAAACAATAGATCAGCAATGCATACAAGCGACAAGCATATCTACTGTGCTCAACTGCAATCAGGATAAAACATAAGATGCATATTAATCTTTATCAGTTTATATCATAAGTATCATCAGCTACATTTCATACACGTATGGAAAAGAACAGAAAACATATGGTTATCTATACTCTGTAAGATAAACGTCACTCTGTTTTCACTTTTTTTTTTTTTGGTTATAAATGCTGCTGCAGCACCAACTCCCCATGTAGGATTTTGCTCAATTTTTATCTTGCTGAATCAAGGTCAATCTTGCTGACTCAAGATTAAAGAAATTGAAAAGCAATTAACACACAAGAAACAAGTAATTTGGTACAATTATAATATACACATTATTTATTTATGTGCTTATTTCTACAACTTATATGCTGCTCCATTTCCAGAATTTCTGAGTGGTTTACAGTATTAATATAAGAATAATAAGTGTAAAATCGCTTCTCAGCCTTTTGGCTAAGATCAAGTGTATAATAAATGTATAAGATTATAACATTTATAATTGGGTTTAGTGTGATCTTACTTATCCCCAAATGCCTTTTGGAAGAGAGTTTTTATAGCTTTCTGAAAATGTAGTAAGCAAGGCATGGTCCAGAGATCAAGAATTAAGATATTCCAAAGAAGATCATCAATTTGCAAAATCTACTTTCTTCAGTATTAGCTAATTATTTTGAATGTAATAATAATAATAATAATAATAATAATAATAATAATAATACCATCACCACCATCACCACCACCACCCCCAAAAAGCCATACCAAAAAGCCTTGGATGGCACTTAGAAAATCTGTACATTGACAAAATTTCCATTTGTCAATTACCAAAGGCCACCCTGCTTGGATCCACTGGGGGAGATGGGCGGCATACAAATTTAATAAATAAATAAATAAACAAACAAACAAACTACACTGAAACATTATGACATCCTAGGTTCTTGGGACAAACTCGATGCAAATTAAGGTCAGCACCAGCTAAAGAACTGGCAGCTGTGATTTCATGTTGTTGTGTATCATCATCATCATCATCATCATCTGACTATACTAATTCTAATGCCACTGGTTTTCTTTGAAATGCTGGTAGTCCATTTATGTTGCTCTTTATTTCATATACTTAAATGGAAGGTAATGATAATTAATACTTTGCATCTGGAATGCTTTGAAAATACCTTACTGTTTACAAACAGTTATGATGTCATGATGACTAGAAGCAAGGAAAATATATAATTAATTCTTTTAAGGACAAGCAACAGGTAACTTAGAATCTAGGAAAATGCCTTATTGAGCATGAAAGCATTACTGAGTATTAAAACAAACTGGACCTTTTTATTGACATGTCAGCCAACAAAGATAACTTCCCAGTTCTGGACTTCTACTGTGCAATTGTTTGCTTCATGCCATAATTAGGTTTGTTTGATTATTTATATTTAATTTATTTATATTTATACTTAATTTCTAGCTTGCCCAATTTCAAACACTTCTGGGAAGCTTTGCAAACAATTCCATAAAAACAATCACATCCATATTTTATTATGCCCATCCATTGTAATTAAAGTCTTTTTGGTTCATTTACCATTAGTTGATAGGTTAATTGCCACTTTAGACGAAGTCTTGCTTGACATATTAGTAGAAATTCACAAAAGGTTAGAATGTAATTGTTATTAAAATTTAGTAAATATATATTTTTAAAGGGTACATGAGATGAAGGAAGATGAATTCCTAGCACTCTTTGGTTAATTTAAGAGATGAACAAAAATATGTCCAATACATGAATTTTGTAAAGTAGACTACTGTCCCACTTTCAGAGGCCCATTTATTTGCTATGTAAGATAGGGCTTCCTTCTTCTAAGTCAATTATTTTTACTTTGCCATGAAGCAATTAAAAGACAAACAAACTGTGGAACATCAGGACTATGTCAACATAAGTTTTTGTATGGAAGCTGTGTATATAGCTCAACATACCCTTTACTTTCTTCTCAGCCTTCAGATGCCTTCTTATTAATAGAAGCAGTTTTAAAAATATATTCTATATTTGGATTGGCAGTGTCAAATTTTAAACCATATTATCAAGCCAGCTGTCTAACTTGGATTGCAAATGGGATTATATCACCTTATGGCTGAGTTACTTCTATTGAAGGAAACAAGATTCCCAGATGGTTTGCATAAATATCTTTGGATAGATACATAGAAATGCACAACCTATAAGAGCTTATTCAATCATAAACAGTATATTAAAAATATGGGATAAACACAGAAAAAAGAATTAGTCCAGACTTATTGTCCCTCAAAGGTAATAACGTGTATATATTACAAAACATAATCCTTATTAAAACAAAGATGAAATGTTTTAATACTTTTTCTTGGGAATGGTCAGAATCATTTTCAATATTGTCTAATAAGCAGCATAGTTCAAAAAGAATTATAAAACCCAAGGCAGAATATTTAGATAGTTTAACTGAATTTGAAAAAGTTATAATACATAATTTATAATACATAACTCAGAATATCTCTTGGGACTTATTTGCAAATTGTTTGAAATGCAGCTAAAAACAAAATGAAGGCTGTATGGTTAAATGAATTCAGAACCTAGACAGGACAATTCATCTGCACAATAGAAATATAAATGCAAGACAAATATTATATATACTGTGAATATTACACCGAAAGACTTCTGGTGGGGACAATGGTGGCTTAGCCATCTCTCCATGGGAGGGGAGATAGCACCGCAGCTAGATCGGTGGCTGACAGCAAGCACTGGACACCCAACTTGCTCCAGATTAAGAAGGAAACTAGGAAATTGACACATATGGTCTCTGGATGGCTGTTACTCAAATGCTAATCACAGAGACCACAGCTTCAGCAAACGGCTTTTGAGTTGAGCATCCAGGAGACAGGGGATCCATCTTTGTTCGAAGCTGTGGTGCAGCCTTTTATGGACACTAGAACCAACCAAACCTCATTTCTAAACACTGCGGATTGTAACTAATTTTTAATTTAAAAGAGATCTTCCTTTGCAACAGATAAGTAAGTCTTTTGGTGCTTTTCCTTATTTTTGGGACTATATTTTTAAAAGAAGGAATAGAGTTTTAATTTGAATTTGATTAATTCACAAAAAGCAGGAGGAAAATTGGAATGGAAAAGAGACTTAAAAATTACTTATTATGAAAAGGGAAGATTTATTTGCTAGAAGTTTCTATTTCTACAAAACTCCATTGGCAGTAACAAGGTTTGCCTTTTCCATGGGAAAGTTTCTTGTTTTGCTAGATTGTGCCTGTTAATTGGCTGAGTTCTTAAAACAGAAGAAGATGTAATTTGATCCTTATGTGTTTCCTCTGATGTGTGCTTGCAATTTCAGCTTGAAAGGCATCAGTGGGTGTGAACTGTTGACTTTCACTTATATAATTCCTATGGTTGTTTGCTTTGGGGGAAAAATAATAAGAACATTAGAAGAGGTCCCTTGGACCAGCCGTTAGAAGATATAACGACTCCTTTAAGTTTACTTCAATCAATGTTTGATGAATTAAGAGCTAAATTTTTAAGTCCCTTAAAAAAAATAGAGCAAAGATTATATATGATAGTTAATTTTGAAATGGAAGTGGAGATTGACTTGAAAATAGATTTAGAGTTTAAAAAATGCAGGACTATGGCAGTAGTATAAACAAAGATGCTATGGATTTGAAAATGGATTTCAGAATGCCAAAGGACAAGAGTGATGTGGGAAAGGATGCCAGAATGGATTTACAGTGGTACCTCGAGTTACGAACTTAATTTGTTCCGTGACTCTGATCGCAACTCGAGTTGGTCGCAACTTGAGGTAAATTTTCCCATAAAGTTCAATGTAAATATGGTTAATCTGTTCCACCCTCCGAATTTGGTCGCACCATGAGGCAAATTTCCCCATAAAGTTCAATGTAAATACGGCTTATCCGCCCTCCGAATTTGGTCGCACCACGAGGCAAATTTCCCCATAAGGTTCAATGTAAATACATTCTTGCCAAGCCTGCTCTGCATTTTCTTTGGAGCCATGCTGACAAGCATACCAAAAACCTTCCAAACGCCACAAAACACACCACAAGCCTCACTGAATGTCTCCTTGCTACCGTGATCTCGCCCACAGGAAGCCGCGACTGTTTGGCAGCAGGGCAAATGGCCGCAGATCCGGTTCGTAGCTCGAGGCAGAGTTCGCATGTCGAGGTAAATTTTTGGGGCCGGAGCTGGTCATATCTCGAAAAATTCTTAAGGAGGGGCGTTCGTAACCCGAGGTATCACTGTACAAGTGAAATGAACTGATGTTATAATGAGTATACAAATAATGGAAGAGAACAATGACTTGGAAAGACTTTTTATCTTGGATTTGCAAAAGAATTGTGCTGAATTGGTGAGGCTATTCTTGGGAAGAGACAAAGAGAAACTACTGCAGCTGTTTTTGGGAGAAGATAATGAGAGAATTATAGAGAATCAACTGGTGGGACATTATTTGAAAGGATTAAAAATTAAGTTTTCGAACAGTAAACAGAAGGTTTGCAAAGTGAACTTATTTGATTATGGTTAATGTATTTGTTGAGGTTTTTTGGTAGATATTAATGGGAATTTTTTTTTTTTTTTTTTTGACCAGGGCTGAATGACGAAGTTTTAAGGATCTGTGTATAAGGACTAAGGTTAAAATATGTTTGTTATTAAATTTAAAGATTTTTTGTTTTATATATGATAATAGCTGTAATGTTTTTATTGTGTATAAGGATAGAAAGATATGACACTATGGAGTTGCTTGAGATGGTGAAATTGATGGTTTTGATTTGAGAAAAGATATTGTGTAATTTTAATGCAAATTGGAATCTTTTCTTTTGACTTTTTGCGGGAAGCAGAAAAAAATGAAATCTTGTATGGATTTGATGATTAGAAGTAACATGGGTTAATAGAAATAATAGGAGTTAAGCTGTAAACTTACAGCAAGAATTTGATGTATAATGTTACTTATATCTATTGCAAGGAGGGTCAGAAGTCAATTTTTTTTCTTTTGTTGTTTCTCTCTTTTTCTTTTCTGTACTTTTGATATTTACTATCTTCTTTTTCCAATTTTCTTTTTCTTATCCTTTATCTTAATATTAGTTTATATTAGTTTTTATTGTTTCTTATTAAAAATTAATAAATTTATTATTAAAAAAAATGAATATTACACTGAAAGGAAACTGGAACAAAATGTATTACTATTGGTACATTACTCTAGTGCTGATTGCCAAAATAGATAACTCATTTTCTAAATACTGTTGGAAAGACTATAATCAGTTCAGATCATTCTTTTGTATTTGGTAGCAATGTTATAAAGCTCAACAGTTCTGAAAGATTATTTATTATGTTGTACGCCACCCAGAGATAAGTTTAGTGGAATGGGCAGCCATATAAATTTGTTAAATAAATAAATCAAATTAAATTTATATAATACAACAAATCTTAAAGGGGGAATTCTCTTTCCTGCCACTGTTTTTCTGTTAAAAATCACTGAACCCTATGTTCCTACCAAGTATATAGAATTTACTCTGTATATAAATACTTTATGCCTCTTATTAAAAAATCACATAAAATTCTATATTTACTGAACTAAACTAAACTATGGGAGTATTCATCAATGTAAAAAAACCCTTCATATTTGGAAAATAAGTCTAATACGGAATTTAATTCAACTTGGAAACCATTTATGAATTATAACTCACTGCAGGGAGGTAGGGTCTGTTAGATCAGCCTCCCCCAGCTGCCTAATAGACCCAGTGCAGTTTCAGAGGGAGCTTTTTTCACAAAGCTCTGGCACACAGTTTGGCTGATACCCTTGTCGCAGCTTGGAATGAGCAGGTGACAGGAACACTGGACTGAATTGCACCTGTGTAGATGCTCTGTGTATGTGGACCTCATAGAGCACCATGGTTTACTGAGCAGCTCAAGAGATGAAGTGACACAAGAGACGCCTAGAGCACCACTTAAGGAAGACAAAGAGTGAAGTTGACTAAAGACAGGTAAAAGCCATCATTATGGCTTACCTTGTGGTGATAAGTGTGGCGAAGCACTCTTACTTCTCCATCCATATTGTGTCTTCAGATAGCTGACAATCAGCTCTGTTTCAGATGATCAGGTCCCTCTTGGGTAAAGAGAACCCAGGGGAGTCCTTGCAGGGCTGTTGTGAGGAACATTCTTGGCATCTTTCAGCTTTGCTCCGAGCTGGACTCCAGCTGAGCAGATCCTTTGGAAGTGACTGAGTCATGTCTGAACCCTGTTATCTGGGAAGAGTTCAAGATGGTTGATCCTGAGAAAGTGGACAGGTCCTCGTGGCTGTGAGCTCAACCACCTGTGGCCTGGATCCATACCCCTCCTGTTTGGTTAAGGCCTCTTGGGAAATAGCATGTGGTTGGGTCCAAGCCATGGTTAATGCCTGTTTGTGTGGGGCCAGTTCCTCAGGGCTCGTGTCCTCTCCATTTTAACATTTACATGAAACCACTGGATGAGGTCATGGCATGGGGTGCAGTATCATCAATATACAGATGATACCCAGTTATACATCTCCACCCTTGGCTGGACAGGTGATGGTGTTGTGGTGCTGACTGAGTGCCTAGAAGCTGTGAGGGTCTGGATGGGGAGAAACTGACTTTGATTTGACCCTGGCAAGATGGACTGGCTTTGGGTCCCCAAGGTCTTGTGATATGCTCTCTTTGACTCTGGATGGGGTTGCATTTTCCTGGACTGAGCTGGTACACAGTTTGGGGGTCCTCTTAGACTCATGGCTTCTGCTTGGAGAGCAGGTGGCAGCTGTGGCTAGGGAGCCCTTTGTGCAGATTCATTTTGTGTGCCAATTGTGCCCTTTCCTGGACTGGGAGGCCTTGCTCATGGTCATTCATGTCTTGGTCACTTCCTGTTTGGATTACTGCAATGCACTGTAAATGGGGCTGCCCTTGAAGGCCATCCAAAC
The DNA here is from genome assembly GCA_030867105.1 of Liasis olivaceus. Classification (NCBI taxonomy): domain Eukaryota; kingdom Metazoa; phylum Chordata; class Lepidosauria; order Squamata; family Pythonidae; genus Liasis; species Liasis olivaceus. Next base: position 40,443,266 of record CM061350.1, on the reverse strand, counting down.
TGGTCCAGAATGTAGCATTGCACACAGTGTTGGGCACCCCTAGGTTCACCCCTGTTGGATGAGCTGCACTGGCTTCCAGTTTCCTTCCAGATGCAATTCAAGGTACTGGTTATTATCTTTAAATAATACATGGCATGGGATCAGGCTATTTGTGGGAGTGCCTCTCCCTGAGGGTATCTGCCCATCCCACTAGATCAGATTCTGTGGGCATGATCTAGGTCCCTCCCCTCCCCTGATTGCCATCTGGTGGTATCTAGGAAGTATGCCTTTTCTGTGGCTGTACCTACCTTATGGAACACACTCCTGCTCACAATTTGGCAGGTCCCCCCCACCGTCTTAGCCTTTCGAAAGGCCATTAAAACCTGGCTCTTTAGCCAGGCACTGGGGTAGAATAGTGGAGCCTGTGGATGGTTGTTGGGGTACCGTGGGAGGTTGATTGAGGTGCTGGGTTTTTAGTTTTTCTTATGTGGCTTTTATGGTTTTTGTAGTTTTATTGTTATTGTGAGCCACCCAGAGTTGTTTCAGGATGGGAGACCATACAAATAAAATAAAACTCTACATATGGACTCATTCTACATCTGAAATTCATGTTCCTCTTATATTCTCACTGGCTTATTAAACATAGAACTTTTTAGGTCAGTCAGAAACTTTTGTTAATTGTTTATTTTGGATTATGAATCTTATTATACTGGCTCCCTTTGTTAATTAATTAATAAATTGACTTGATTCTAATAATATTTTGATCACTCTTATATACAGCACTAATTTATTTTTACTTCCAAATTTTTACTGAGTTTAATCTAGGTTGCAAATCTCTTTTCTATGTACATTTCCTACTTCTTTTCTGGTGTTTTATTTTATAGGTTGTGCTTTTAAATATAAATTAAATAACAAAATATTTTAAAATATTCGATATTACTTACAGTGCAGTCTTATGCATGCCTACTCATTGCATTCAGTGGCACTGTGCTGGCCATATGGTGGGAGCTTCTGGGGTGTGACTTCTCACTTTTTCTGAGTGATTTATAAGAAACACAAGCTTGTCAAAACTGGCCTTTAAGAACATAATCATTAGAACTGATTTATTAAAAAATAATCTAGCCATAGCAATAATTAGCTCAATAAATAATAGAGCTGTGCAAATAATTTGGAAGGCTGTTTGTAAAGTTGGCATGTCAGGGAGATGCTTTGAAACCTTTCCCAATCCTTTGAGCATGCATGGAAGAGCAGAAGACACTTCCACTTCACTTTGGCAGCATTCCCAGTAAAAAATTTTTTTATGCATGTTCAGAAACATCCAACCTTGAATTTTGTTGTTGTTCAGTCGTTAAGTCGTGTCCGACTCTTCGTGACCCCATGAACCATATTGCGCCAGGCCTTCCTATCTTTCACTGCCTCCCTGAGTTTGCTCAATTTCATGCTCATTGCTTCAGTAATGCTATCTAGCCATCTCATCCTCTGCCGTCCTCTTCTCCTTTTGCCTTCCATCTTTCCCAGCATCAGGGTCTTTTCCAAAGAGTCCTCTCTTCGCATTAGGTGACCAAAGTATCTGAGCTTGAGCTTCATTATCAATCCTTCCAATGAGCAATCAGAGTTGATTTCCTTTAAGATTGACTGGTTTGACCTCCTAGCAGTCCAGGGGACTCTTAAGAGTCTTCTCCAGCACCACAGTTCAAAGGCATCAATTCTTTGGCGTTCAGCCTTCTTTATGATCCAGCTCTCACAGCCATACATTACTACTGGAAAAACCATAGCTTTGACTATGCGGATCTTTGTCGGCAAGGTGACGTCTCTGCTTTTTAATATGCTATCTAGGTTTGCCATAGCTTTCCTCCCAAGGAGCAAGCGTCTTTTAATTTCATGGCTGCAGTCTCCGTCTGCAGTGAACTTGGAGCCCAAATAAATGAAGTCTGTTACTGCTTCCATTTCTACCCCTTCTATTTGCCAGGGATTGATGGGTCCAGATGCCATGATCTTAGTTTTTTTAATGTTGAGTTTCAAGCCAGCTTTCGCACTCTCCTCTTTCACCCTCATCAAGAGGCTCTTTAGTTCTTCTTCACTTTCTGCCATTAGGGTGGTATCGTCTGCATATCTGAGGTTATTGATGTTTCTCCCTGCAATCTTAATTCCGGCTTGTGATTCTTCCAGCCTGGCATTTCTCATGATGTACTCTGCATATAGGTTAAATAAGCAGGGTGACAGTATACAGCCTTGTCGTACTCCTTTCCCTATTTTGAACCAATCGGTTGTTCCATGACTGGTTCTAACTGTTGCTTCTTGGCCCGCATACAGATTTCTCAGGAGACAGGTAAGGTGGTCTGGTATCCCCATCTCTCCAAGAATTTGCCACAGCTTGTTGTGATCCACACAATCAAAGGCTTTTGCATAGTCAATGAAGCAGAAGTAGATGCTTTTCTGGAACTCTCGTGCTTTCTCCATGATCCAGCGAATGTTGGCAATTTGATCTCTAGTTACCTCTGCCTCTTCGAAACCCAGCTTGTACATCCGGTAGTTCTCGGCTCACATACTGCTGAAGACTAGCTTGTAGGATTTTGAGCATAACCTTGCTAGCATGTGAAATGAGTGCAATTGTGCGATAGTTTGAGCATTCTTTGGCATTGCCCTTCTTTGGAATTGGAACGTAAACTGACCTTTTCCAATCCCGTGGCCACTGTTGCATTTTCCAAACTTGCTGGCATATTGAGTGCAGCACTTGAACAGCATGGTCTTTTAGTATTTTAAATAACTCAGCTGGAATACTGTCATCTCCACTAGCTTTGTTGTTAGCAATGCTTCCTAAGGCCCACTTGACTTCACTCTCTAGGATGTCTGGCTCAGGGTCAGTGACCACACCAGCATGGACATCAGGGACATTAAGATCTTTCTTGTATAGTTCTTCTGTGTATTCTTGCCACCTCTTCTTAATCTCTTCTGCTTCTGTTAGGTCCCTGCCTTTTTTGTCCTTTATCATGCCCATCTTTGCACTAAACGTTCCTTTGATATCTCCAATTTTCTTGAAGAGATCTCTAGTCTTCCCCATTCTATTGTTTTCTTCAATTTCTTTGCATTGTTCATTTAAGAAGGCCTTCTTATCTCTCCTTGCTATTCTCTGGAAATCTGCATTCAGTTGCTTATATCTTTCCCTTTCACCCTTGCTTTTCACATTCCTTCTTTCCACAGCTATTTGTAAAGCCTCATCAGACAGCCATTTTGCTTTCTTGCATTTCTTTTTCTTTGGGATGGTTTTAGTTGCTGCCTCTTGTACAGTGTTACAGACCTCCGTCCATAGTTCTTCAGGCACTCTGTCTACCAAATCTAATCCTCTAAATCTATTCATCACCTTCACTGTGTACTCACATGGAATATGATCTAAGTCATACCTGAGTGGTCTAGTGGTTTTCCCTACGTTCTTCAATTTAAGCCTAAATTTTGCAGTAAGAAGCTCATGATCTGAGCCACAGTCAGCTCCTGGTCTTGTTTTTGCTGTCTGTATAGAGCTTCTCCATCTTTGGCTGCAAAGTATGTAATCAATCTGGTTTCGGTATTGACCATCTGGTGATGTCCATGTGTAGAGTCGTCTCTTGTGTTGTTGGAAAAGAGTGTTTGCTATGACTAGCTTGTTCTCTTGACAGAACTCTATTAGCCTTTGCCCTGCTTCATTTTGTACTCCAAGGCCAAACTTGCCTGTTATTCCGATTACTCCTTGACTTCCAACTTTAGCATTCCAATCCCCTATGATGAAAAGGACATCTTTTTTTGGTGCTAGTTCTAGAAGGTGTTGTAGGTCTTCATAGAACCAGTCAACTTCAGCTTCTTCGGCATCAGTGGTTGGGGCATAGACTTGGATTACCGTGATGTTGAATGGTTTTCCTTGGATACGCACTGAGATCATTCTGTCGTTTTTGAGGTTGTACCCCATTACTGCCTTTCCCACTTTCTTATTGACTATGAGTGCAACTCCATTTCTTCTAAGGGTTTCTTGCCCACAGTAGTAGATATAATGGTCACCTGAATTAAATTCACCCATTCCCGTCCATTTCAATTCGCTGATTCCCAAGATGTCGACGTTCAATCTTGTCATCTCATGTTTGACCACATCCAGCTTGCCTTGGTTCATGGATCTTACATTCCACGTACCTATACAATACTGTTCTTTACAGCATCGGACCTTCTTTTCGCTTCCAGATACATCCACAGCTGAACGTCCTTTCGGCTTTGGCCCAGCCGCTTCACTCTTTCTGGAGCTACTTGGAATTGCCCTCCGCTCTTCCCCAGTAGCATATTGGACATCTTCCGACCTGAGGGGCTCATCTTCTGGCATCATATCTTTTAGCCTTTTAATATTGTCCATGGGGTTTTCTTGGCAAGGATACTGGAGTGGGTTGCCATTTCCTTCTCCAGTGGACCACATTTTGTCAGAAGTCTCTGTCATGACCTGTCCGTCTTGGGTGGCCCTGCACGGTATAGCTCATGGCTTCACTGAGTTACACAAGCCCCTTCGCCACGACAAGGCAGTGATCCATGAAGGGGCCAACCTTGAATACATTATAGCTAAAATTGTAAGCTAACAGAACACATTAATCTTGCAAGATTCTGTTATTATAACCACTTTCAATAAAAGCAGTCTTAGTCTTCCTGTGGAGTTGATTCCTGTCTAGTCTATCTGGTAGGGCCAGCAGTAGGGCATGCTGTGGGTCCTCCCCTGTTAGGGAAGTAGGAAAGCCTAGAAATTAGCCTTCTGTGCAGCAGCCAACTCCTCTAGAAGATCTTGCCTCCAAAGTTAAGCTTGCTCCCTCATTCACAGGATAGTTAAAACATTGCTAAGAGCCATCTAGGAATGCATGTTATATACCATGCCATGGTTGAGCTGTCTGATGAACTATGTGGGAGCTGAAAACTATAATTATGTTGTTGTTATCTTTTTAATTCTGATTTCAATTTGTTTGGGAGTGAGGTGACATGCAAGTTCTAGAGGGAGGGAAGGAGGGAGGGAGGGAGGGAGGGAGGAAGGAAAAAAATCTGTCATAGTTACAAAGTTAAAGCTAGGGCACTACTTTCAGCAACAACATGGCACATCACATAATAATCTTGCAAGGGCATTGTTCAGCAGCTATGGTTTACACATTACCCAAAATGGCACCCCTATATAGATTATGTTACTGTAAGCTCTTTTTTTAGATCCTGTGGGCACAAAGGAAGCAGGTTAATATATGGCTGCATACCACATTAGTTTGTAATATATAGATACACACACATCTACATATACTTAATTAAACCTGCAGTGTTTTAAAACTTTTCTCCTAGAAACAAACTGGAGTATCTGAGATAGCTAGATAAACAATAGATAGACAGACAGACAGAAGGATGGGTAGATAGATAGATAGATAGATAGATAGATAGATAGATAGATAGATAGATAGATTCTCCAAAAGAGGACAATTATTTTTTAAAGAAATATATTACCACTGAGCACTGTGCATGCTTAGACTGCTAGGTTTACTCCATTACAACAGTTATTCTTTGGTCATCAGCCAAATTATTTGGACATCTGTTGGATAGATGCTTGACGTAAACAAACAGTGCCAGCATAACCATGTTTCATATTGTGCCAGTATCACATTTTTGAGAATCTTCTTTTTTGTTTATTCTCCTTTCAGCCTGTTCTCCAAACAAATGTTCTGCTGAAATACAAATGCAAAAGTATAATACACTTTCAATTTCGTTCAGCTGCCCAGGGTTGCTGTGAGTCGAGTGGCATATAAATTAAATTAAATTAAATTAAATTAAATTAAATTAATTTTCTGTGAGATTATTTAGTAGTTTTTGCCCATTAAAAAAAAAATGCTGAAAAGCAAGTGTGTCCCAATCAGTTTCAGAACAGCACATAAAGGAAAGGGAGGTGTGCATCTCTCCTTTCTGTCTAAAATTGTCCATGTACATGAGTTAAACAAAAGGAGAGCCTTTCCTAGTGCAAAATGAACTGGCTGGCTTCTTTACTCTGCATAGAACACTCAAGATAGAACATTCCTGTGAGATTATAGAATTTTTCTTTTGCCCTTCCTTCATATTAACTATAGTGTTTTGTTGGAGGCCCAGTTAATGTTAACATTAAAGGGTGACCGGTGTCTGAGAGAAAACTAATAAAATGTGTTTTGTAAGTAAAGGTAATAAAGCTGATATAGATAAGTGACTGAGAACAAAGACTATATCTTGATACTTCTATCAAGTATCAAGTATCAAAGATTCGGGCCAAGGGAAGTAGACAGATGCATGCATATGTACGCATCTAAAGAAGGCCATTTAAAAACACTTTATTAAACACTGATGGAAACCTGAACTTTTTTCCTGTCTCTGAATAGACTTAGTTTTGAACCAGCTTGTCTGTGCTTCTGTTTTTGTACTGCAGAAGTGCAGGAGGATACCCACAAAGGTATTCTTTCTCATTTTAGTTAGTGAGGAAAATAGCTAGCCCTACTGTTTTCCTCTTTCAGACTCAAATCAATCTTAACTTGGGAAAATCCTATGGGATACCTGTCAGATTCCTTACAGATGATTGTCAGTGGCACTGGAGTAAATTTCACCTGCTTCTTTCTTCTGCCTCTTTTTATTAAACATGAACAACAATGCATTATGATTCCAGACACAGCAAAAAACAACTTGATGGGCCAACTCCAGAAGAAGAAAAGTCTGAAGCAAATGAGAGGCTGAAAAGATTGAAGGAAACAGAAAGGGTGATGAAGTCATGACAAAGGAAAAACATGCTTCTAGCTGACAGACTTTGATTTATTGATGCTTATGAGGTGGTAGAAGACTACACTTTACCACTGCATCTATCTCCAATGTATAATTCAGATGGATCTGAAGATACAGAGATGCCAGGCAAAACAAAAGTCTAGGGTTGCAGTCAGGCACAGGTATCAATAACATTCTCCTACATTCTCCTTTAGTATTTATTCTACCAATATCTGTATTTTAGCTTCAAATGGCTCCTTGTTTTGAGCCAGGCATGAAGAATTCCAGGAAATTACCTTGTCTAGGGCAGTGAGTTTAGGAATGTCATTTGTGCACTGAAAAGTAAAATCTAAATGGACAGGAAATAAATACAGAGGCCACTTAAAATGTTAAATGTGACCAACTGAATATTCTTACATGCCCCTTTCCAGCTAATGGGAAATATGTTAAAATTGAGGTTTTTAGAGGAGTTGATGAGAAATATAGGAAATGATGCCAAATTAATCTGTTCTCATGACAACACTTAGTGAAAAATAAAACAACAATAACAATAATAATATCTCATTTGCATTTGGACAATTTGTTTCAAAGGAGTCGCAAAACTGAATTTTAAAAGGCAATACAACTTACCATTATGCTGTTATTGTTAAACCCACACAATGAATAATGAAATAGTTGTTATACCTAGGATAGTTCTTATTAATACAGAGGCACAGCTGATAAATTACATTAATCTGTAATATTACTAAAAGTTATAGGACAGGGTTGCAGCATACCTACTGTATACTTTCTACTGAGCAATCACAAAGGCAACCTACTGAAATATCTGAACATATTTATCTTTATCTTTTGTGTTTTATTGCTTTTATTGTACTTTCTTCAATTGTTGTGAGCCGCCCAGAGCCATTGAGAGTCAGGCGGCATACAAGTTTAATAAATTATTATTAAAGCATCAGCAATTATTAAGCATCAGCAATTAAGTGAAAGTGACACTGTTTGCCAAATCTAGGTAGGTATTTAGTCAAAAGTCCTCACAATTACATTTCCATGAATATATTTGTTTCACATGAAAGATTAAATGCCTGTTGGCTCTGAACTATCATAGACCGATGTTCAATACAGTGGTGAGCTATTGATTTTCTCACCCTTGGTTCAAGCTCAGAAATTTAGAATCAGTTATTACAATTTCCTAATCACAATGTTTAAATATAAGAATAGTTAGTGAAAGGAAGTTGGAACATGTCATCCATAGGAAACACACATCCAGTATAAAGTGTATTGTCAGCTGTATAAATCCACAGTTCACTGATATTTTAAAGTATTTCTTCAACTACTTTTCATGTGACAGAGAAAAGGTGCAATACACATTCAGTTAGGCCTCCTTTTTAAGGTTCCTGGGTAAAAGAAGATTAAAAACCCTTAGGATGAAGACTTTGAGCCCACAAGTGCTTCTGCTTACACTACTTTCTCACCTTTCATCTGGATTACTGTAATGTAGTCTATGTGGGGCTGCCCTTGGAAGTTACAGCTGGCCCAGCACAAGCAGTTGTGGTCACATCTCTGTATGACCAAGTAACACCTCTCATCTGAGACCTTCATGGGTTTCTGGCCAAAGTTCAAGGTGCTGGTTGTCACTTATAAAGGCCTTCATGGCTCAGAGTCTGGTTATTTATGGGATCTCTGTATTACAAATATCAGGCAGAATGAGCATGCTTCAGGTCTCATAGCATCATAAGAAGCATGCCTTCTATGTCACCCTCTAAATTACCATCCCCTAGAGCAGTGTTTCTCAACCTTGGCAACTTTAAGACAGGTAGACTTCAACTCCCAGAATTCTCCAGCCAGCATGCTGGCTGGAGAATTCTGGGAGTTGAAGTCCACTTGTCTTAAAGTTGCCAAGGTTGAGAAACACTGTTCTAGGGGTTCATCTGGCCCCATCCTTGCTGTCCTTTAGAAAAGTTCTAAAAACCTGGCTTTTCAAACAGGCCAGAGGCCAGGATGATTTGTAATCTTAACTCATGGAAGATGTATGGTTGGTGTTTAAGTGTATTCTTCTCCCCAAAATATTTTATTTGTCTATGTGGGTTTGAATTGCATTTGTTATGCTGTTTTAACTACCGTATTTTTCCGTCAATAAGACGCCCCCATGTACAAGACGACCCCCACTTTCCCAACCTAAAATTAAGAAATCAATATTTTAAAGATAGTGCAGAACACATTTTTATTTAGTAATTAGTTAACATTGATCTGATACACTCGGTGGGAGGAGGTCCAAACCATCTCTCTGCAGCTCTATTTCCATGCTCTTTTGCATAACTGATTACATTCAAGCACGAGTGAAACTGCTGATAGCTTGTCTCTGCAGACAGCCTTCCTCTAATTGGTTTGTTCAGCATCAGCTGACGTCAGTTACATCAGGCCCGTGATTGGAGGAAGTGTGTTTGGGAGACAAGCTATTTCACTCGTGATTGGAGGCTAGCAATAGGAGGAAGCCTTCCTGCAGAGACAAAGTATGGGCAGTTTGCCCACCGCGCGGTTCTCTCCTAGGCTGACTTCCTTGAATAAGACGCCCTTCAATTTTTAGGGTAAGGATTTTAGAAAAAAGTATCGTCTTATTGTCAGAAAAATACGGTATATACGCGGCCCAAAGTCTTTGGACTTGGTAGCCTATAAATCCAAACAAATAAACAAGGTCATTTCATTCATTTTACTAAATCATGAGCATCATGTTCATGAACATACTATTTTTAATTGTTTAATGTGTGCCTGCTTTTATTATAAGCTAGTTTTGTAGATTTTGAATGGAAATAACATAGAGTTGCTCATGAGTAGGATACAGTACCACAATGATTAACAAAGATCCTGAAAAGAGGAATGTATGCTAAAGCTTTGATCCTCTGAGTTGATTCATCATTTTGTATAGCATTATTTCCTCACAGATATTTTGACCGATTTTAGTGATCCAGAGAGAAAACAGGTGGATGGTAGGATGAAGGGAGCCAGGGTATTAGAATCCTAATGAAAAATCCATGCAGAGACATTCAGTCTTGTTTATTCCCCCATTTAGTCATTAATACAAGCTGTATGTGGATCAAGGAAACTAATATACTAAAGTTAATATGAGAAAATGACAAGTCACACAAGGCAAGTAAGTCCATTCACATTACAGCAATTTTGATTCTTACATATTTTCTTTATCACAGTTAAGCACAATGTATCTCTTCAGTGGCTGAACGATTTCACATTAAATGTATGGATGAGGTTATTTCCAGCTTTCCACTGATGAGATGGCTTCCATCAACTGAAATGGAAAAGTAGGATGGGAGAAAATTCCCTAAAGCATCGTTTACTGAATCTCCCAAACAGGAACAAGGCTGCCATCAAGTCTATAACAGTTTAGCTTTATTCAGGTGCTGCTTTGTTTTGCAATAAGCTGCAACAGGAATTAAAATAGAAACTCTACACATACTCCAACTATATGTTTATATGGGGGCCATTTTCTTCCCATGTCCTCCAATCCTCCAATCATGTGCTTTTTATTTTTATTTATTTATTTATTTATCAAATTTGTCACCATCCATGTTGTTAAAAAGCGACTTTATAATAAAACTTTCCACCAACAGATTGCAGTTAAATGAAAAAACAAACATTATCAACACATTCTGAGAGCCACTGTACTGAAATAGTTAAGTGTTGAGCACGGCCTTGTTTAAGTCTGTACATGGCCATGTGACTTACTGCATAATTCTGAGCCAATAAGACTCCTTCAGCCCAATATATCTCACAGAATTTATATTAAGTTAAAATTATGTATGCTGCTTTGAGCTTTCAGAGGAAAGGTGGAGTATACATGCAATTCTTTTTTAAATCAGTCTAAAAATCAATACACAGATAAAATAGCAGTGAGAAAACACCCAATGTAAACTGAAGATACAATATACTAAAATTTACAATATATGGACCCAATCATACTTCTTATATACCTAAACAGTTCACTCTTCCACCCCACTCTCACCCCCAATGCTAGTCCCATTGCATCAAAGCAGCCACTGGCACAATTCTGTTTCTACCTACAAATCACCAACCTGCAGTCCAGTCCAGGAAAGGTTCTGAATCTTACGAGAAGGCAAATAGAAGTATTTAGATTACGGTTTTTAAGGGGTAAAAAGGATTAAAGAATTGAAATCAGAAACACACAAACATTCTAAATTTCTATAAATATTATACATTACTGTACAATAAAGGAGAAGCTGGAAACTAATATTTATCTATAATGTTTGTACACTAACTTTACAATCTTGGTAATTTTTTTGTTCACTTATAGACATTTTACTTCTATATTAATTTTTTTCTCTTTTTTTCCTTTTTGCTTGCTTATTCACTCTTTTTTCTCCTTTTTTTAAAAATACATATATTAATAAATTAAAAACGATGTGCACATTACCTGGAAATTAAACCAAAGTTTTTATTTAATATTTCTTGACATAATGTTTCACTGCTAATTTGCTTTTGCAAACTGAGGAGAGGGTTCATTACTAGGTTATACTTTGCTTCATATGTTCAGTTGATGGAACTAATACCAGTTTCTTTAGGCAAGAGAGGAGGACATTTTCATGGAAATCTTGGACCTTTACATGAAGAGTGGGAGATAAAATATAAAAACACCCTGCCTTCCTTGGTTTACTACCTTTGTAACATTTCAGATCAAATGAAGGCACAGGGAATTATGCAGAAAGAGTGAGACTGAAGGGAAATGCAGGTTCTCACCTTTCTTTCATTTTAACAGATTAATAGCAGATAATCAGAAAAGAACATACACTTTTTATAATTTTGGCAACTACATCTAGCATAGATAATGCCTGAGGTTTATTCCTATAATATCAATGGTAAAACAGAATTTGGGCTTCAAAGCACTTCCCATACTTTCTCCTTTCTGCGTGCCACATTCCATATGTAGATGTGTAGAAAACATTCCAGATTCAAACATTTCAAATTTGAAATGGATGGTTTAACCTTATTGGGAGTGTTCTGATTTTGAAATGACATTGCATAGAATTTGAAATAGGTGTCTTAAACTTAGGTAGCTGTTTAAAGCTTGCAACACTCTTGGAAAGCTTGGAGAACTGTTGGCTGTTTACTATTCAAAATATTCTACATTCAGTAGTTGCACTCCACTATTCTTAATCCATTATCTCTACTATCTTTCCTAGCCCATATGTCTTACTCTATTCCTTTCGGCCACTTCTCTGTTTTGCTTTCTCTGCAACCTTTTTTATCAAGATTGTAGAGTTGTTTTGATCTGGCTATTATAACATTAATTGTATTAATAAAAAGTAATAATAAAATAAAATAATAATGAAATGAAAATGAAAACAATGAAATAAAATACAAAGCAAAATAAATAAAAATTATAAAATGAACTCCACCCATCCACCCCACTTTAGAATATGGTAGTTGGCTTGCTCTGCAAAGTCCAATGCGGACCTTGAACTGGCAAAAGTTAGCAGTTCTAGGATAGTTTTTTTTCTCCAGAAGTTGGATTTATCATTTCAAAATTATTGCTCTTTAAAAATGTTGTGGGATCAGACTACAAATGTAGTATGCACATGTGGTTTTGCCACAGAATATTTTTAGCTTTGCTCACATAAGTCTCTGTGGGAATGATGTCCATCAAGAAACTGGCAAGTGGAGAACTATCAGTTACTTTTATATCGCTGGCAAGAAAAATTAAATTTAAACTCTCAAAAATATTTATTTTAGTAAACAAATAAAGTCCTAGAAGTTAATGTAAAATTTAGTTGTAGTAAACATCATCATTATCAAGTCATTGTTAATGGGCCATTATTTTTGCTTGTCCTTCCCCAAGTTATCTTTAAAAAGAGAGCCTAAGAAACAATACAAGAAAGTATTGTTAAAGTAACCTATAATTTACATGGAAACATCTGATGAAAGTTTTAATTGTGGTTCAGAAGTACGTAAGATGTTTCATTTATATTAGATTACACTCAAAGTTCTCCACTTCTTTTAACCTAAATATCCAGGCCAGATTTCAGGTAATACAAGATATCCTTACAGATTTGTCCTTACAAGCTCCTTGAAGAGTTTGATCTTTGTAGAGAATAGATTGTACTCTTTGTTTAAACGTGATGGAGATTAAGGCCTTGCTACAAATCTATTTCATTAGCAGATGCAGTAGAGTTGGATAAATCAAACAGTGAGTGGATAAACATAAGACACTTCAGCCATTGTTTACAGGAGTTTCTTAATAACTGGAAAGCCAATAGCAATGTAGGGACAGCTCTTTTCCTTTGATTTATGGAATGAAACAAAAGAATTGGGTACCTGTGTACTACTATTTGTACCTTCAAACATTTGAAGGACTGTACACAGAAAGTGAAAAGATTTGCTAAGCCAGAGATCAGGACTTGTCCAAAAAATTAAGTTACCGAACCAATTTTAGTTGAATGGTAGAAGAAATATCTTAGTTTGCTAATTGTACGAGGGGGAAGATAAGAGCCTTTCATTGCTGGAATTCTTCAAACAAAGACTGGGCAACCATAATATAAGTTTGTTCCTTCATTAAATCTGGCTCTTATGTGAGGAAATGTCTGTGTTTATTGGCAGAGATGTAAAGCTCAAAGCAGAAGCAAACATGTTTCTGCTTTCTGCCTGCTTTAATCAAAACATTGTCCATCTGTCCTGACAACTAAAGGACAGCATGCTTCAAGTTCCATGAGGATCATTAAAATCTAATCAGGTTGTTGTTGTTTTTTTAAAATATACTGTGTGTCAATTTCTATTACATGCTGGTAAAGTGCCTGCTGCAGATTTCTGAAACAAGCATGGCACTGATGAACAATGATAAGCTGTAGAAAGGCAGCTGTTACTCTGCAGAAATTTCAAATAGCTGATTTTTGAGTTATTTTAAAACCAGTTCATGTACTCTGAAGTCTAACATAATTAGATTTTTTTTTTAAAAAAAGCAAGCAAAACTATAGACAGTATGGAAATCCCATTTGATTTATTTAAAGTTCATTCAAATACTGTATATGCATTTGTGTTTGCCATACAATAGGCAATGGAGCTTGGCTCATACTGAAAAGGACAAAACCCCACTCTGCTGTGGCATAGAAAAAAAAATGCTATTTATTATTATTCTACTCCACATTTCAGAGGAATTATAGATTGTGATTAGCTGCATCTCACCTACTAGATAATTAAACAACAGAAATTCTCCCTTCCACATTCTAAATTGATCCATAGAGAGTCTGAGGGCCATGAATTCCTGGTCTCATTTGCTACCTTCTAGAATAACTTCCCATTACTCTCCTCAGGCCAAATTCTGTCAAAGAGACTAAACATGTGAAAAGCTGCTCCAAAAGAAAACTGTGTGTATTATATTGGGACAGTCAGAGAAAAATATTTATCACATGAAAGTAATTTTTCTCCTCTTCAGCAACTATAATTTCTCTCATGTGTGTGAATCTCCCTCAAGTATCATTGGTGTCAGCATAGGATTAATGTTTTATTCTTGTCTGTATATGTGGGTGGCATAAAATATTATGAGGACATGGATAAATAGCTGAAAAACCTGTTTAATTGAGGAATTAGAAAATCTTCCCGTAACTAGATTTTAAGTATTAATCCAGAATATTAAATATTACTCTGCAATTAATCTGCAATTTGTTGCTGATATTACACTTTATATCTTTGTAAGATATAGATATCTTATATCTAACTTTCACTTTATAATTACTTAACAGCTTTTGATGTTTAAATAGAGCAGTCTGTAGAATTTTCAAAAAGTTTTGTTTTTCTTTTAATGGATAAACATCCTTAGTGTTTGATTGGGTTCCTGTCACTCCCCTACAGTTCCACCCCTCATCTCAAGAGATACAGTTCATAAAAAAAATCAAGCCTTTGGTCAGGCTGAATGAAGAATGTTTACTAAGCGATGCCAGAGGGTTAAGTGATCTTGCTTAGAAGTTTATTTTTATGAATGTAACATACCTTGAAAACTTTTCATCTCAAGCATTTCTTTGTTAAAAATAAAGGCAATCATCTTGACCATGAGAAATAATCCTAAAATTCAAATTAGGGCAATACTTTTAGTAGGCTGTCTTTTTAAAGGTCACAGAAATGTAGGCAAATAAATAAGGACTTTGAATCCTTCAAGATGATCAAATATTCTTGCTTTGCAAAGGACAAATGTTGCCAAACTGCTGGAAAAAAGCAAGCCTCCTGATCTTGTTATCAGGTACTATAAACAGCAGATTCACATATAGAAAGGGGAGAGGTTTGGCTAAGCAGATGTGATCTTCAAGTCATGTAGAAGAGCATTGGTAACCTTAAAAGGGAATCTGAGGGGATACTGCACACATTCAAATTAGGCTGTAACTAGGACTAGCCAACTTTGGTTGATCTCAAAGAATGAAAGCAGGATTGGACCCAGTTGGTACTGAACTGAGAGACTGCCAGGACACTCCAAGGCAAAAAGTAGAAAAAGAAAAAGGCATGCCAGTTCCACCTTATTCCCAAGATAACTACAAGGACAGACCCATGAAGTCCCAAAGAAACAAGCTGCAGGGGGTTTTACCCTACAATTGTGATGATTTCAGTCTGCATCCAGGACTGCTGGGATTAAAAAAAAAAGAATTGATATCTCATGATGAAAAAATAAGATTCAGGGATCATCTTGAATCTTCGCACCCTTTAGGCAAAATAATCAGGTTTATTGCCAAATGGAGGGAAAAAATAGAGAACTGGGCAACTGGGCAAAAGTTGGAGAAAAACCTCAGTTTGGGTTTAAATACTGTTACCAATGTTCTAATTTCTTGTGATGTTTTAACATAAAACACTGCAGCGATGAGGGGTGGTATGGGGGAAATGATAAATGTTAAAAAATAAATGAAATAAAATAAGGAGGGCCCTTTTAGTGAGACTGATCATTGGTCCAATATGTGGAATGTTCCTTCCAGCAGTACTGAGGCATGCAAACTGGAGACAATTGCATTCCATACAGGAAGAGAACAAAGGTTAGAGCTTTCGCTCTTACAGTTCACTCCGAATGCTTTTCGTGTCATTCTAAAAACTGATGCAGAGAACCAGAGAAACAGGTGATCCATAGTCTAATCATAAAAGTACCAGAACAGAATACTTAACATCTGTTGAATACTATGTTTTGTATTCTGAGTATTTTGCAAAATCTAAAAGCAATTGTTACTCATTTATTTAAGTATGCCACAACATGTATTCAAGAAAAACAACTATGTTTATCCAATTCCATTATGAAAAGCGTAAGACTAATTTGAATAATGGATCTATATACCTTTTTTTTTGTATTTTCTGCTTTAGCTTAGAGGCAAACATGCCTGGACATTTGTGTGATGGAATGGAATTATGAAGGCCAGGCTCAGGGAGATAAGCGTGTTCTTAGTTCACCAGAGGAGCGTGGGAAGGTCAAGAGGATGAGGCTGGCACCTCCCTGAGGAATTCATGGTGTTGTGGCTGGCTGGCTTGGGAGCTAGGTTTCAGTCTGGGGAGATGTTGCTACATTCACTGGATAGCATGCCAGAGAAGTACGGAGGTGAGATGGAGCAGATGAGAACCTTCCTGGCACAATGCGAGTTGTTCATGGACCGGGAGAGTTCTCCTACAACAATTCAGTGCACTCTTCTGTTGGAATGTCCCCATTTCAAGCACTCTACAGATGGGCCCCCCAAGTTCTGCCACAGACTGTGTCACAGGGAGGGGTCCCAGGGGCAGCAAGAACAGCAAACAGCCCAGCAACTGTTTCAGGGTCAATTAGCAAGGGCAAAAGGAGGCGTACAAGAGAACTGCTGATACCCGCAGGCAGACAGGTCCACAGATTTCTGTGGGGAACAAGTGTGGTTGTCTGCCAGGTTTTTAATTTCCAGCAGGCTGTCCAAAAAATTGGATGACCGGTTCGTCGGACCCTTTAAAGTTTTGCAGCAGATGAATCAGTTAGCTTTTCGATTGCAGCTGCCACCGTCGATGAAGGTCCATCCAGTCTTTCACCACTCCTTACTAGTTAAGGAGGCCCCACCAAGTCCCTTGAGAATGCACTCTTCCCCACCCCCTCCGGTTGTGGTCGAAGGAGAGGAGGAATACGAGGCGGAGGCATCCTGGACTCTCGCAGGAGAGGAAAGGGAATTCAGTATTTAATTCATTGGAGAGGCTATCCTGAAGCAGAGCATTCTTGGGAGAATGCAAGGAACATTCACACCCCGGAGCTGGTCATTGACTTCCACAGGCATTTCCTCAGCAAGCTGAAGCCTTGAGTGCTGCCTGGAGCACCAGCAGTTAATCAGCAGGAAGAGGGTGGGGGCAGCGCACTGGAAGAAGGTTTGCTGGGGGATTTGGGGGAGGAGCAGACTCAAGCAAGTAGTCCACAGCCTTCCACTTTGGGTTTGCATGTGGTAGGAGGAAGAGGGGCTGATTCTGCTAATGTTGTAGCTGTTTTTCAGGACCAATCGGATGGCTATACAGAGGAGCCAAGAGGTACTGAGAGACCATCATCACCTGACCTGTTGTCCCTCCCGCCTTTGCCAAGTTCTGATGAGAACTCCGAGGGGGAGGATAGAAATGGAGGGAGGGGTGATATGATGGAATGGAATTATGAAGCCCAGGCTCAGGGAGATAAGCGTGTTCTTAGTTCACTGGAGGAGCATGGGAAGTTCAAGAGGATGAGGCTGGCACCTCCCTGAGGAATTCACGGTGTTGTGGCTGGCTGGCTTGGGCACTAGGTTTCAGTCTGGAGATTTCTGTCTAGAGGTTGTAGCTAATAAACATAGCAGAACTGAATTTGCATTGTCTCTTGGAGTTCTTTGGGCTAAACCTGACGATTTGTTCAGTCATATCATATGTTTGTGTTCGAAGAAGCATTTGTAAAATCACTGCAAGTATTCTTGTTTAAGCTCTTATTTGATCTAATAGGAAGCAAACTTGTAATATCAAATTATCTTTGGTCACTTCCTCCATTCCTCCCATATTTGGAACAGCTAGCTGTGACCAACTTTAATCAGCAATACCTGGTCAAGTCTTCAAGTAGTGTGGTATCAGCGTAATGATACAGGTAATGAGAGCAATTTCAACATCTACTCTGTTGAATTTATCTGGGATAGATACATATGATCAATAAGATGAACAAATGCCAGAGATTCATATCACTTTGCATTGTACAAAGATGGAAACATATGTAAATATTATTTATATTCTGATAGTTCTGGGTCAAGTTGTAGTTCTCATTCTTGTTCTGCTTCTTATGTAACAATTGTTTATTAGTATTATCTCTCTCTTTTAGTCCCCTAATTGTTTATTAGGATTATCTCCTCTTTTCATAGATGATACTTAGGGAAACTGTTGGTTTCTAACCTTGTTATCAATGTCATGTATCACAAATATACTTTACATATGTTAAATAGGATAAATTCATCACACTATTCTTTTTTTTTTTGTTTGCTCCTACAAATGAATCCAAACTTATTTATATTTAAAAGGCAATGTTATTAAAACCAGTTCTATAAATTTCAGTAGGTATACTCTAAGCATGAATAAGTTTGGATGTTGCTATGCAAGTAAAATTTTATAAGTCAAAATTTGTACCAGTTTTTAAAAATATGCACTTGTGTTTGTACCTTTGAATAATGCAAACAAGTACCATATTGATAAGCACGGGCCCATGTATATTACATTCTGGGTGCTATACTTTAACCATCAAATACTTTAATTTCCCTTTACTGTCACTGGCATAACGTAGTAATCATGAAGACACATGTAGCAAAATATCCCATTTCTGAACGTGTAAAATCCTTTTACAAACGCTTGTAAAGCATGGCTATTATTTCCTTGTCAGATGATAACTCTGCCATTTATCAGCTCTGGGAATAATAAAAAAAGATCTTGTAGGGAGAACTAGATTGATACAATTTCTATATGGGATATATTTAAATAGTTGAACCTTAATTTGTTTGGGCTGGCCGTCTCTGCTGAAAAGCATAATTATTAGTCTATCCCAATGAAAAGATAAATTATTTTAAAATTGGGCCTTGTATAATGAAAATAAAAATGTAAATGAATGGTCAAATGCAGGCATTCAAGTAGGGCAGTAGTCGGCATAGCAATAAAAATAGTTTGAGCTAAGAATAACTAACATTTAAGCAAATGACGGATTAGTACACTTTGACTAAACAGTTCTAATGGCAATCTAATAGCTTATGCTTGAATAATGCCAAATATTCTCCTTTTATGGTATAGCCATTAAATATGATCCAGCAGGAGAGACTGGATTGCGCATTTTGGTGCTTGGCAATTTCACAGCATTTTTTTCTAAGTTTTATTTATTTATTTATTTGCTTTCATACCCCTGTTTTAGTATTTTAGGAGTCCAGTTTAAAAAGCAATCTCTGCAGAGAATTAGTTTGGTCAATGCTTGTGGAAACTTTTTGTTACTATTGTGATTTAAACCAAGCAGACAAGGAAACAAAAAAGGTCTCTTCTGTCCCTCTAATCAGGTGACAGAAGAAAATTCATAAGGCAAATATTATAGTATCCGTCATTGCATATGAACTGATTCTCTCTGAGAGCCGTCCCCAACATGGTGAGCACAAAGGTTTTGAATTATAACTTCTACCATCCCCAACAGCACTGATCATGTTGACTGTGATATGGAAGCTATAGCTCAGTGTATTAAGGAGGACACTACTGAGCACTGGGGAAGATGATTTAGAGAGTATTTACCAAATTACTTAGCTTACCCTAGCAAACATCATTCCTAAAAACCTATAGCTTATTTGTTGGAGTTCCCAAATTTGACTTTTGAAGTTCAAAAATTATAGTCTCCAAACAGTCCTTTATCTGTCTTCTTCTCGTTTACGCATAATGCTACCCGCATAAGTACCCTCCTCATAAGTGACAAAACATCTAAAATATCTTTAGATCTCACATTCCACTTGTAGTCCTGCACAAAATAATACACAGTTATCAATATAAATCTGTGACAATAGTTCAGGCAGTTAATAAGCTCTTTGAAATCCCTGATGGGGTAAATAAAATTCTGTTAACTATACTAATAGGAGAAAGATTGCAGGAATCAAACATTTCTTCTTTCCTCAGTACGTAAAGCAATTTCATGTTTCTGATAGTAGTTGCCTTGTTAGTAGCAGTAGTGTACAACACATTAGAAATTCTGAACTCATTGTTTTAAATGTATGTTGAATGAAAAATTACACATTGCATTAAGATAAGACATTTGTGCAAGAGACACCTGTACTTAATGATGTGGAAGATTATGGCAATACATGATTCTTAAATTACTTTGTCTCTTTTCTCCAGAACATTTCACAATAATTAATTTCTCATTTGGTAAACGGCTCACCAAGTGTAATTTCTCATGCAAATGGAAATTAGAATGACTACGCTGTTCTCAGTGTATATTTCAGAAGCAAACTGCACTTTCTTTTCAGCATAGTCTTCAGTGGTAAATCCCTTTCCATGTCAAAATTCTTGTTTCTGTGTCTTATACAAAGCTCTTCTCTTTAAGTTACTATTCTGGTATACATTCTTCTCTGTGTTATGTTGGACTGTATAAATTTTGGATGGCTAGTTGACGGCTTTGAAACATTTTGATGACATTACTGATAAATAGAAATGAATCTGTTAGTTATTAACTAATTAACATTACTCAGGTGCATGCATCCATAGCTTTTCTTCAATCTGATATGGTAAATATGGTATTTGTGTTTCCCTTTTATCCATAGAACAGTTATGAAATTAATAAGATGAAATTAAAAAACATATGCCAAATAGTATTTCTATTAATATTACATTGGATGGCCTTTAACTAGTTAACTAGTTCCCTGAGAAAGCTTCCTGATTCCTCAGTTCTACATTATTCTGAATCCTTCAATGCTGTAAGAGGCAATCTGTGATGGCAAGAATGCTTGCAATATTTCCTCTCACCTTCTCTCTTCTTCTCCTCATGACTTAAAAAGGGCCCCACCCAGGAGAAAGGGAAGCCATTCTCTTTAAGAAGAATGCAGCTGCCTCAGTTAAGGGTTGCTTGCTGGACTTATTGACAGTGTAGGAGGAGTGCGGCTGGATTTCAGAATGTCAGAAGAAGAAGGAAACATTAAATTTGAACAGAAAGAAGAAGAAAAAACCCAAAAAGCAGAAAGCTGGATGAGGAAGGAAGGAAGGAAGGAAGGAAGGAAGGAAGGAAGGAAGGAAGGAAGGAAGGAAGGAAGGAAGGAAGGCAGGCAGGCAGGCAGGCAGGCAGGCAGGCAGGCAGGAAGGCAGGAAGGCAGGAAGGCAGGCAGGCAGGCAGCCAGCCAGCCAGCCAGCCAGCCAGCCAGCCGGCCAGCCGGCCAGCCGGCCAGCCAGCCAGCCAGCAATAGAAAAAACAGCAGCCAGCAATGTGTGCATCTCTGCGAGCAAATATGCTGTGTAAGCAGATGAAGAACTCCTCTATAGCAGAGGAGGATGGAGAGAAAGGTCTTGGAAGCCATAGAGGGACTAGGCAGTAGCAGAATCCAGTCCAAGCCAGGAGAAGGAGAGGCAACAGCTCAGGTGGGTGGTGCCAGGGAAGCCCAAGTGGGATTAGTTCCCTGGAGGCTGCAGGACAGCAGTAAGTCCAGTACCAGACTGTGTCCCAAGAGAGGGGCGAGGAGAGGAGAGGAAAGCCATTAGACTTCCACCACTTTTTGGGGTATGAGTAGCCAATGCAGAGGACAGCCAGGAAGAGCCAGGAAGAGAAGAGCCTTAGGAGAGGTCTGAAAGGTTGGGCTGCTGGTAGGGAACCACCATCAGCCAGTGCCAACAGCCAACCAACCAAACCAACCAACCAACCGAAACCAGCTCCCCAGGAGCCACCCCAACTTGGGAAAGAGGCCGCAGAGCTTGGGACACTGCAGCAGGAGAAAGAGAAACATCTGAGAGAAGTATTCAAGCTTAATAAGACTGTGAAAGAGGCTGCAGCACCAAGAAGCTATATGGAAAAAGACTTTATAAGGCCTGAGGTTGGGCGGGAGCAGAAGGCAGCTTAAGGAAGCCAGGTAGCGTGATTATAGTGGCAGGCCAGTACCATCAGCCCCAATGCCAACAGATGCAATACATAGTTACCTTGGAGTAGACCAAAAAAAGGATTAATCCAGAGTGGGCCAGATGCACCGAGAGAGAGAGAGAGAGAGAGAGAGAGAGAGCACCAGAATGGGTAATGCCAAAGAGCTATTACCACAGAACAAAGCTAGAAGACCCAGAGCCATATGTGGCCAGCGTCCACACTAGAAAGTGATGTCAAGCAACACCAGCAACAGTGCCAGCACACAATGATCAAGTCTAGCTGCATCATCCCAGCTATAGAGATAGCCAATGGAAAAGTAATTAGTAGTGTCTGGAACTGGGACCAGGATAGACAGAGAAAAGATAGAGCTGAAGCTAGAATAGAATGTTATACAGAGATTGAAGATTAATTATATTAGGGAGCTATAGATAGAAATCAAGCAGATAAAAATAGAAGCCAGGAAGTTAGAATAGAATGGAAATTAGAAGTTCACTCATATTCTAACTCTTCAGTGATACAGCCCTATCACATTAAAACCGTCTGCTTCTGACCTTGTTTGTACTAGTATAGTTATTAGAAATAGTGTCTTGGTTCAATTCCAAGTGATTGGTATTGTTCATGATTTTTTTTCTTTCTGTAAATATATTTACATATACAATTATTGACAAATGAAGACTTCAATATTTGAAGTATCAGTGGTTACATTAATTTCTTCATTTAATCAAAGTTTATTGTATAAAATATTTCACTCTACGTATTTTATTTATAGGTCACATTTATATACCTGCCCATCTCACACAAAGCGACTCAGTATAAGCAAGTATAGACACCAGTAAGTCTTTACTTATGGGTAAACAACACCATGTAGGAATAGCAAAGCTATGCTTAACTGATAACTATTTGTATTCTTTTCTTCCTTATTTCCATATAGTAAATGAAAACAGAAATAGTGAAGGAGGAAGAATAGTTTTAAAGACATTCTGCCCAGGGGCTGGGTTATAAAGTGCAATTGACATCAATTTCTGGAGCATACAGAAAAGGCTACCATAGAAAAAGGCTGGTGGTGAGAAATAGATTCTTTAAAGCATTGTCAAGCTCCTATGCTCACCTCCAGTTTCCTAGAAAGGAAAGTGCCTGAAAGCTGAATTAACAACTACTAAGGATAAAAAAAAAGATAGTAAGTGATGCCCAGAACAAACACAAAGAAACCATAATAAGTACTGCATCTGGATATACTGTAACTACTTGAATTTGGGGGTCAACCTCAGCTGAAAAATGGAACATAAACATAGATGAATTAATACATTGTTCCCCAAATGCTGTTAGAATAGAGCTCTTTTAATGCAACTGTAAACAGGATACTTTTGGTGTAAATTCTAAAATAAAAAGACAGGACATCTATTTTATTTATAAAATAAAAAGACAATATCTATCCAGTGGAAATATTCTATTATTTTATATTTCCTGAATACTTTGTTTTTATCCTCTTTTTAGTGCTTTAAAAGTTCTGTACTCTGCCTTTCTAAACATTATAGTACGTATCCTCTTAACTGTTTTAAAAGTCATAACTCTTATACTCATTCTATTATATCAGGATTCATGCTACTGCCACTGAATATCTGCTAGCATAAGATCAGCATTAAAAAAAAAAAAATATTGCCTTTTTGTCAGTTCTAAAATTATCCTTTCTCCAGGAATGGCTTTGCAACACCTTTCTGCTCATATATTACGCAGTCCCTCTCATGAAAATTTATCACCAGGATTTATGCTAAATGCCATGTTACAAATCTATAAATAATGTTTGGCAATAAAGTATATGGATGGTTCAAGAATAGAATATATAATGTTGATGCAAATAAGTATGCCATTACTGCTAACAGCCATACTCAGTGATTGCATCGAAGTATGGCAACATGGCATGGATCAAGAGTTATAGTACTACAAAAAGTAGGCTTGTAACTGTGGCTAAAATTTAATTCAGTAAATTCAAGCATAAATTGATTCTCAACGATGTATTCTAAAAGAAAGAAAATTACTTGAAAATAACAGTTGATTCCAGAGTTCATATTCTGCAGGTTGAAGGCATGCTATGGAAGAACAATAAGTTTTCGCCTTTGTCATTCTTCTAATGGTAGAACAATGATCCTGTATAAGGTTCCTACAAGCATCATATATTACATATCTTCTTGTACAATATATTTTGACCCATGCTTTATTACTTCATTTCAATTAATAATCTAAGCTTTCATATGTTTGGAGCACAACATTTCATTGGCTTATAGTTAGTATTCTTCATTTTTTAAAGACTCATCTTAACATTTTTATGTAGTAAGAATTGTACATTTCACTTAGGGCTCTATAGCCACTGTATCCTTCACTACTATACACATACATTATTCTGCCCCAATACATCTCCTCTTCTGATAAGCAAATCTGTACCTGTAAGAATAGGAATGGATGTGTTCATCATGAATCCTGAATTTGGGGTGCCTTGCCTGATTAGTGATATTTCTCTGAATGCATTTATTGCTGCAAATTGTTTA
Organism: Liasis olivaceus; assembly: GCA_030867105.1. NCBI lineage: Eukaryota > Metazoa > Chordata > Lepidosauria > Squamata > Pythonidae > Liasis > Liasis olivaceus. Next base: position 40,418,912 of record CM061350.1, on the reverse strand, counting down.
GTTCAAGTTTGTGCAAACAGTCTCCTGATGGAAATCATCCAACACCTATGGATTCACTAACAACTCCCAGCAGGAAATTCTGTAAATTGTGTCTGGAATGAACATGTACACATTTAGTGCTATTTGTGGAAAAAGAACAAAGAACCCATGGTGAGGATCATGCTAAAGTTGAGAATTCATGGTTGGCTGTTTATTATTTGAGAGAGAGAGAGAGAGGAAGAAAGAATATAGTATTTTCAATATAAGCATCCCAGTTGAGGAATGGCCTCTCTGTTCAGTTCATATTAAACCTTATAAGTTTTCAGTGCAAACTGAAAGTATATCTGTTCAGCAAAAACTTTGGTTTAATGTGTGCTTCTCAGCTTCTATTTTCATGCTGGAAATAGATGAAGGTCTGGGTCATGTCCTTCTCTGTTTTTAAAGGCAACATCTTTTAAAATTGCAAAATATTTATTTATTGCATCTATTGCATTTTTACATTACACAACTCCCAGCAACTCTAGGTGGTTCACAGATTAAAAACACAGAACAATAAAATAATACAATGATAGAAACAAAGAACAAAGATGGCACCAACAGGATAATGCAATCAAAACAAACCCACATCACCCAGAAGGGGGTTTCAATCACCCTTGCCAAAGGCCTGGGTGAAGAGCCAGGTCTTAAAGGCTCCTTAAAATACCAGCAGAGTTGGGTCCATCCAAATCTCAGGGGGAATCTCATTTCAGACGCAGGTGCTGTGGCAGAGAAGGCTCACTTCCCAGGATCTCGATAGATGACATTGTTTAATCGATGGAACATGGAGTGTACCAACCCTGCCAGATTGAATTGGCCAGGCAGATACCGTGGGAGATATGTGTATTTTCTGGTGTATTTCTTTAAATGGTTATATTCCTGCATTTGCACTCATTTTCCAGTGAAAGGCAGGTTAGAAATGATATAAACTACCAAAATAGCCAGCAGGCAGCAACACATCGCCATTGCTGAAGACAGTTGCAAAAGCTCTACAGTGACCATATACCCACCTGAAATTATTGGGTGGCAAGAAATTAAGGAGTAACTAAGTGAAAGACCATCAGTTGAACCACAGACCTAATAAGAAACTGGGAGGATCCATGTTAGATATAAAACACTTGAGAACAATCAGCAAAGTTGGTAAAAGAAATTCTGTATATTCATTTGGACATTTCGAAACACACCCTTCTTTATAATAAGTATAGTCTAGAGAGCAGCAGACTGATTTTTGAGCTGCCAGTTATTATCTTATTGTCTTTATTATCTATAAAAGGAGGCATGTATATATCAAACTACTAGTTTGGATTGCAATTTAAAATTGCTTACACATATACCTTCATCAAAATGGCATCATCTTAATTAGTTTAAATCAGGACAGCAACACCACCAGCACGATTTCAAACAAATTTCAAGAAACATTTCAAGAAACATCACAGTCTTTGTTGAAAAGGAAAGAAGTATGTTCTTCTGTGTGGACCTCATAGACCTTCATCACTCAGGAATGTTGGTAAAATTCTAAGATAAGCATTAGTATTCAATTGCTAGATATCTATATCTACTGTCATAAATATATGTACTTGAAAGCAGAGCATGCAAGATACAGAATATTTCCATTCTGTTTCCTTCTCCTCCTCTGTGCTTGAACTCATCTCATTATCCTTCCCATTTCTCCCCCTCCCCATTTTTCACTCTTTGTATTACTAAAAAGGTCAGGAAAACTTAAATACACCATACATTTTTTTTAAATGGGCAATGAGATAACCCAACCGTCTGGAATAATACAGACCAAAAAAAAAAAAAACAGGAAAAAACCAAAACAAACACTGGATTAAACCTAATTATTTATTCCCAGTGCTATCACATTATAGGTAATCACTATGTCAGCTTGAACATGGCTGGGCTCATCTTACTTATTTATTTATTCATTCATTCATTCATTCATTCATTCATTCATTCATTCGGCTTGTATGCCGCCCATTTCCCCCAATGGGTGACTCTGGGCGGCTCACAATAAAAAACACAAAAACACAGTTTTCTCCAAAGATGGTTAAAATCTATAAATAATCTATAATAATCTATAAATAATTAAAAATGCCCTAAAAAACCTCCTCTGATTTTTGGCCCTAAAAAGCCTGTAAGATGCTGGGGGGGGGGGACAACCCATTATCCCACCAGCCATCTCCACAGGTGCGGGCCCCCCTCTGGCCCCCAGGCCTTCTGGCAGAGCCAGGACTTAATCCCTTTCCTGAAGGCCATGAGGGAGGGGGCACACCGGACCTCAGGAGGCAGGATGTTCCATAGGGCAGGCGCTACAGCAGAAAAGGTTCTCTGCCTAGACCCCACCAATCGAAATTCCCTGACTGGTGGGGTCTGCAACCTGCCCCTTCTGCTGGACCGAGTGGGACGGGCTGAAGTGACCAGGGTGAGGTGGTTCCTCAGATAACCTGGTCCCGTGCCATAAAGGGCTTTAAAGGTAATAACCAACACCTTGAATTGGACCCGGAAACAAACCAGTAACCAATGCAGCTCACACAACAGCAGTGTTATATGTGCCCTCCTAGGGGCATTAAGAACTGTCCACGCCGCCGCATTCTGCACCAGCTGTAGTTTCCGGATACTCTTCAAGGGTAGCCCCATGCAGAGCACATTACAGTAGTCCAACCCAGAGGTGACCAGGGCATGAGTGACCGTGCAGAGGTCCCCCTGATCCAGGAAGGGGCATAACTGCCGCACCACACGAAGTCGTGCAAAGGCCCTCCTAGCCACGACTGCCACCTGCTCTTTGAGCAGGAGTCGTGAGTCCAGGAGAACCCCCAGATTACGCACCGGGTCTGTCTGGGGTAGTGCAACCCCGTCAAGAACCAAAGATGACAAAGTCCTAGATCTTGAGGCTCCCTGTATCCACAGCCACTCCATCTTACCAGGGTTCAGCTGAAGCCTGTTGTCCCCCATCCAGGCCCACACAGCCTCCAGGCACCGCAAGAGGGCAGTCACAGCGTCACTTAGGGCACCTGGGATGGAGATGTATAGTTGGGTATCATCAGCATACTGATGATACCTCACCCCATGATGCCGGATGATCTTACCTAGCGGTTTCATGTAGATATTAAATAGGAGTGGTGAGAGCACTGACCCCTGTGGCACCCCACAAAGTAGGGGCCGGGGGCTGGACCTCTTGCTCCCTATCAACACCGATTGGGTTCGGCCTTGGAGAAAGGAGCTGAACCAGCACAACATTGTGCCACCCAACCCCAACTCCTGCAGCTGACCCAAAAGGATACCATGGTCGATGGTATCGAAAGCCGCCGAGAGGTCAAGAAGAGCAAGGATGGATGCACTCCCCCCATCCTGCTCTCGCCAGAGATCATCTAAAAGTGCGACCAATGCTGTTTCTGTTCCATAACCGGGCCTGAATCCTGACTGATAGGGGTCCAGATAATCCGTTTCCTCCAGGATCCTCTGAAGCTGCTGCGCGACCACCTTTTCTACCACTTTCCCCAAAAAGGGGAGGTGGGAGACTGGACGAAAGTTGTCCAGGAGGGTGGGGTCTAGTGATGGTTTCTTGAGGAGTGGGCGGACCAAAGCCTCTTTGAAAGGCTTCGGGAACACCCCCTCCTGCAAGGATGAATTAACCACCGCCAGGACCCACCCTAAGGTCATCTCCTTGGTAGATTTAACTAACCAGGAGGGACACGGATCTAAATCACAGGTGGTCGCACTGACAGCCCCGAGGACCCTGTCCACTTCCTCAGGGACAACAGGATTAAACTGTTCCCAGATAACTGGGCAAGAACGCTCCCCGGGCAACTCCTCTGGACCTACTCCACACTTGGCTTCCAACTGAGAACGGATCTGAGCAATTTTATCCATCAGGTGTTCAGCAAATTCCTCTGCATGACCCTGCAAGTAGTCCTCCACCCCCCCTTTTCCCAGGGGGGCTCGGGTGACCCTAAACAGGGCTGCAGGGTGACACTCTGAGGATGCAATAAGAGCGGAGAAATATTGATGTTTCGCTGCCCTTACCGCCACTAGGTAGGCCTTAATAGCAGCTCTAACCCGTGTTCGGTCTGATTCGTCCCCAGTTTTCTGCCAGCGGTGCTCTAGCTGTCTCTTAGCCCTTTTCAACTCCCTCAACTCCTCCGTGAACCACGGAGAGCGCCAGGAGTGATGGGCCAAGAGAGGACGCACAGGCACGATCCTGTCCAAGGCCCCAGCCGTCCCCTTGTTCCAGGTTGCAGCCAGAGCCTCTGCTGGGCCATGCAGCAAGGCCTCAGGAACTACCCCCAGCTCCCTTTGGAACCCGTGTGGGTCCATCAGGCGCTGGGGGCGGACCATTCGAATAGGTCCCACCTCCCTGTGGAGGGGGACAGCATAGGAGAATCCTGCTGCCACCAGGGAGTGATCTGACCATGACAGGGGGGATAATATAAAATCCCCCACCAGATCACGCTGCCACTGCTCCGACAAGAAAACCATGTCTGGAGTGTGACCACTGTCCCAGGTCGGGCCATTGATGACCTGGGATAGGCCCATGGCTGCCATGGTAGCCATGAACTCCCGAGCCGCCTCCAAGGCCAACCCCAGGGACGGCAGATTAAAGTCCCCCAAGACCATAAGTCTGGGGAACTCCACTGCCAACCCTGAGATGGCCTCCAGCAGCCCAGGCAGGGAGGCTGCTATGCAGCAGGGAGGCTGGTACATTAGCAGCACTCCCAACTGATCCCGTGTGCCCAACCTCAGGAACAGGGTCTCGCATCCAGCAACTTGTGGAGCAGGGCCCCTGAAGGCCAATAGGGATTCCCTGATGACTACTGCCACTCCCCCTCCCCTGCCCTGGGGTCTCAGCTGGTGCCACACCCTAAACCCGGCTGGACACAATTCCGAGAGGGCTACTCCCCCCTCTGGTGCCAGCCAGGTCTCGGTGATGCACGCCAGGTCAGCCTGCTCCTCCCCAATAAGGTCGTGAATAAGGGGGGCCTTATTATTGACTGACCTGGCGTTCAGCAGCAACAGATGAAAACCCGGGCCTCTGTAGGCCTGCTGACCAGGGTCTGGGCTTGAGCTCTGAGGGTTGGGACACGCCACCGGTATAACGCATCGGGGGCATCTTCCCCTGAAACAGCCTGCCCTCTGGCTCCTGCCATACCGCCCCATGCCCATCACCACCTGAATGCCCGCCCTAAACCGCCTGAGGTCCTCCTCCCCCCCCAGCCTCCCACTTAAGGAGGGAGCCATACCACCCACCACACAAGGTAGAGGAGACAAAAAAGGGGTGAGGCCACACACCCCTGTGGCACTTCAGCTGGCTGCTCTCAGCGCCAACAGGGGGTCACTACTCCCAATCCCCCAACAAACACTCACCCTCTCTCCACCGACTTCTCTCACTGGCCAGGGAGAGAAGGGCCCCATTCACTCCTACCCTCTGCCTGTCTCCCACCCAGGCAGAGAACAGCCCATTCACCTCCTCCAATCGCAACCCCTCACACACACACACCCGCTCGAGTCCCCCTGCGTCTTCTTTAGGGGAGGGGGAGCCTCTTGTCACATAGGGGCTCATCTCCCAACCCCCAAGGTCTCAAAGTCACTGTGGCCTCCAGGCTCTGGCCTCCAATCTCCTTCAGCCTCGCCGCCAGCATCCCGCCGTCAGCGCCAACGCTCTCACCGCAAGCGCTCCCACCGCCGAGGCCAGCCGCGCCGGCCCTGGGCCACCGCCCGCTGGCACTCCCGGCCTCGCAGGGCCCGCTTTCAACTCAGGCGTCGCTTCCCTCAAGACCGGGCGCTGTTCTCTGCTCCACTGGCGACGCCACAGCAGCCACCAACGCTCTCCCGTCGCCGCCTCCTCTGGGACCGAGCGTTGCATGCAGCCGCGCCTGCCCATGTCCTCTCCTCTCAGTCCTTGCTCCAGCCGCTGCTGTCGCCGCAACTCCTCTCCCCATGGCCACGGCCGCGGCCCGCTTCAGACGGAGGTAACGCCGGGGGTTCTCTTCATTCACCCCCCATTCGTACGAAAATCCCACACCTCCAACTTTCCTCACCTGCATAGTTGGTTATGGTTATGGTGGAGCCAAAAAGGAGGTTATGGCTGGGAGCTCCGCACAAGGCATCCGCTCCCTGCTGCCATCTTGGAGAATGCCTTCTCAGCCTTATGCAGAAAGAAGGATGTTTATGAGCACAGCAGTTGGTATCTTGCCTTCTGTTGCAGCATAGTGCAGATTTCATTTAGAAGTTGAAAGCTTTGAAATAAAGTAATAACATTAGCCACAACAAACAGACAATTGAGGAAGAAAGAAGACTTGAACAACCTCCAGAGAACCATTTCCTAGCCTGCACAAGAGCTCTTACAAACAATGAGTTCAAAAACAGTGTTGAAATGGGCTTTGTGGCAAAAAACTTATTCCAAAATATGATTGTTATTAACTATTCAGTGGCATATGGTATTGTTTGAATAGTTCTAGAGAACAGCAAAACATAAATATATTTCCATAAACAGAGGCTACAGCAGAATTTAAATTCGGAAATGAAAAATCAACATTTCTTAACTAGCTGTTCGTGATGCTCCTTAAAATAAATTGGTAAAACAAATTGCTGTTCTGCATTCCTAATCCCTAAATTGCTTCTTTAAAAGTGCAAGTTTGTTAATTTCAGATGATTATTTGAATTTCTTGAAATTTGTAACTGAGATAACCAAAGTAACTCTGGGAGTTTGTGCAGACTACAATCCTTCTTCTCCTCCCCGATTTTCTCCCCCTCCCCTAATTAATAATAGATTCTTCTTCAACCTATTTTTCATCTCCTTCCTGTTCCAAACACTTGGATTCAATCCAACATATGTGAAGCTGCAAGAAAAGGAAAAGGAAAAAAAAAGCCTTATCTTGCTTATAATGGCTTCACTGTCACATTTAAAATACACATTGATAATATTCTGGTAGCTCTATTATTAGCATATCTGCATGTAACCTGTTAGTATGTAATTGATAAATTCTGACTTTAACATATTCCACATGTTTCTGCTCATTCATGAAGATCTTCGACAGAGTTCTTTCTCTGGATGCTTATACTCTGCCTAGGGAGGCTTATCTGCTACCTCCTTTGATGTCACATCACACAAGACAAAGGACCTTTTAATATTCCAAGGCTAAAGTTATAAACAATGTTATGCTAGTGTAGTTCAGGTAGTGAATGTGGCCATTAGGGAAACATTTTACCTGCTTAAACTAATACACCAAATTAGAAAATTCTGATCTACGTCTGTTATCTATGCGCAAGTAACATATAGATTGGATTATTGTAATACACTCTATGTAGCACCACCACTGAACTAAGTTGGTGCATAATGTTTTCTCTTGAGTTTTGGGGAAAACTAGGCATTTGAGTCACGTGAGATGTGTACGGTCAGTTTCAGATGCTGGTTTAAGCCTTTAATAACTTCACCGACATACAACTATCAGTTTCACTATTTATTCTCCAACAAGCTAATATATTTTCTTCTATTTTTTCTCAGGTGTTATGGTTTCAGTGTATATGTGTATCTTCAGGATTTTAAACATACAAGTTATCTCTGTCCTGTCTTCTTATGCATGAGTATTACACAAACATAAACACCACTGCAGGGTAAGAGAAAATGGGGAAAATTATCATAGACAGGGAGATTAATTCATTGGCTTTCCTGAACTCATTATAATATTTGCATTTCCCTTATTATATATTCCTAGACAGTGTTAATACAGATAGCAACTTCCTTAAGTACTTTGGATGTCTCAAAGTCATGATCAACCCAAATTTAGATACTCATCAAACCAGGAAGTGCTGTAGGTTATGTTTAGGGTGTCTGAAAACTCTTTGTTATGGGAAATTAGTCAGCCTGAGGCAGTCAGTTGGAAACAATGGGAAAATATATGCTTTGAATGAATCAAGTACTAGCCATGTATTTATCAAAGAAAATGCTCTTAGACATTGGGTTTAATGATGGGTTACTTCTAATGACTCTAGGCACTCAAGAGATCCATGAGTCACCGCAAAGAGGAACAAAATCCTGAGAAATATCACCAAAGAACTGAAATTTTGGAATTTGGTTTTATTGTACTTACAATAACATAGAAGCTTCAAACCTCAGTGGTGAAAGTTTATAAATAAAATTAGTGATATATATAAAAAGGGCCTTCTGACAATATATATCCTGGAAGATGGGATAAAAATATATTAAATAAAAAAGGTACAGTCAGCATATTGGGATCAGTAGAAAGTGGTTCAGTGTTGAGCTAAAGTTTGTTTTAAACATTTGAAATCATTTCATTAAATTTTCAGTTGTAAAATATTACATATTGTTGTAAGAGAATGAAAAGTAAAACAGTAGACTGGCATGTTCTTAGAATGCAGTGTTTCTCAACCTTGGGAACTTTAAGATGTATGGATTTCAGCTCCCAGAATTCCCCAGCCAACCACTCATGCTGGCTGAGGAATTCTGGGAGTTGAAGTCCATACAACTTAAAGTTCCCAAGGTTGAGAAGCACTGGTCTAATGCCTCCACAAGTGTTAGAATTTGAAATAAATTTCTGTAGGGAACTGGGGAAGGTAAAAACAATGCAGAAAATAAACATGGCAGAAAAAAAGAGAGAGTTACAATAAACTTCTGCTTAATACATTTGAATCACATTCTTATTCAGAAGGAATGATACATATAGTTACTTCATTGGAGGGAAAGATATACTTTATATTTCAAGATGTTAATTATCCAACCTGAACTAAGATGTGTGCAATCATACCCCAACATCATTTTCACAGTATTTTGGATATTTACCCAAGCTGACTGCAGTTCAGTGGGAATTTTGCTGACAGGCATCTTGAAGGGGGCCATTTGATAATGAACTGTTCATAATGAATTATTTTTGTTGGGTTTACAACCAAGATGACAGCTGTTAATTTGGTAGTCTGTTTGAATTTATTGAATGAAGTACAGTTGACTGCATGACAGATTTGGAAGATCTGGGGAAAGATATTTAAGTGTTATCCCCCTTCATGTGAAAAACTGACACTTTTGGATAAAATTATTAAAATGATAAAATTGCTGGTATTTTTTGAAATGTTTTTTGAAGTAACAGGGCAGAAATAATATTAACACTCTGGATTAGTTTCTTTTTAAAGACACCTTTAAAACATTTAATAAAGTGGAAGAATAATTTAAATTGCCTAAAACTGCTGAATAGCAATATATTCAATTAAAATATCTTTTGATTTCTCAGTTTGGTGTATTAATACACCATTCAGCTCAAATGTTTCCAGGCAGTTGAATTAAAAATGGAAGCAATCACATCAATAGCAACAGAATTCATCATGTGCTTCCCAACAACAGCTTGGTCAATATAACATCTTCAGATCCTACTAATCACCAAACAATCAAAGAACACTGCCTTTATCACCTTGTGAACTACCAATAAAAAAGGTGAACGGCAGGGTGTCCTATAGAATGGGGGCCATTACAGAGAAGGACTGTGTTTGGGACCATATCCTGAGACCTGATCTCAGGATCCCTAATACAGTATCCTTTGCCTACATGCATACACGAACTAAGCAGATTCCACCTGATGTAGTTGATCTTTGATCATTGTTTTATAACTTATAGTTTCTCTTGTTTCCTTTTGTCAAGTTTTGTATAACAACAACAACAACAAACAAACAATTGAGCAAATTCACACATGTTAAGCCATAAGCCAAAGTTTAAAAACTGCAATAGCCAAGTTTGTACAATGCACACATATGCTAAACTGTGTTGTTAGAATGAGTTTTGGAGTCCTTTGGCTTTTAAAAGTTGGGATAAGTCTGTCTGAGGGCTTATACCACAATTTTTATCTGCTTCCCATTTCAGAATATTAGGAAGCTGTGTTATCTGGTTTTTAACAATTATGGTCAGAGCGGGCTCCCTGGGTTGTAGAAAAGGGACTACAAATTGCCCAGCCGTGTGTTAAATAACAGTCAGACAACGCCTATTATAATTTTGCATGATATCTTTGAATTCAGTCATTTTCTAAAAATATGCAAAACCACAGATCCGGAAGGCAAAGAGAAAGATAATGGCTCAGCTGAAGAAGCAATGGAAGAGCATATGGATAGTCAAAGTTTTAAGCATGTGCTTGTATGCACGCATACACATATTTGCTCTCAGCCTCAGTGGAACCAGCAGTCTCCTTGCCCAAATGACTGCTAGCAGGTGTTTCCAGCAGGCATTTTGGAGATGTTATTTGTATCTGTCCTGCAGGGCAGAGTTGTATGGAGTTGGTTGTTAGTAGTGCCTGGAGAATTTTGATGTATCTTTCTTAAATATATTGCTTTTAATTTGATTACTGTATCAGATTTGTAAGCTGCTCAGAGTCACAGCAGCATATAAGACAAGTAAATAAATTAAATTCAAATGAAAAATAAATACATAGTGGGTCAGATGATTGACTTGTCACCTGGTGAGAGGTAATCAGATTTTTTTTGCATCAGAAAATAACCTAAACTTGCTGCAGATCAAACTACTGTTAAAAGCATAGCTTCAGGTGCTTCTTAAACAGTAACTTAATCATCAACATAAATAAATAAGAGAAACAACAAAAAGTTGTCTGGTTTGGCACACTTGAATATGACTTCAAAAAATGAGATCCAGTTTGGTGTAGTAATTATGATGTTGGACTAGAAACTGGGAGACTGGTGACTTTGGGCCAGTCACTCTCTTTAGCCCAACCCACCTCAAAGGATTGTTGTTGTGGGGGAAATAGGAAGAGGAAGCATTATGTACATTGTATTGAGTGATACAAAACACAGGTAGGATGTTAGTCAAATAATAAGTAACAATGGTAGTATACACAGAAGGAAACAGAACCTTCATAATGTAGGCAACTGATAGCAGATATGACGAATGTTGGAGGTAGAAGGCTTTTCTTCTGAATTAATTTCCCTTTGTTTTCTTTCCAGTATTGTCTATACTGAAAATGTCAAACAAAATTACTTAAAATCAACACGACAAGGACATTTTCTCCTGCTTTTCTCTCTGAATTTAATTACCAGGAATGTGAATAGACTTTTTTCATGTCCTTTCTGAAAGGTTTATTCAGAGTTTTTGTAAATAGGTGACGGTATCCTTTAAGATAACTGGATTATAAACATTTTTTTTTCAAACACAGCAACAAAACAATCATTGTACAAGTTCCTTATTCTCCATGAGGACTGTGCACAACATTCAAAGGAGTGCTATGTGAAGCATGTGGGCATGAGCAAAGTACCCGTTTCTGAAGCTCTGAAGCATCACGTCCTTTGGAAACTCAATGCAGACATGATGCAATATTTCTAGGTCATTTCTTCATGCTTATGCATGCACAGCCACTTCACTTCCAAAGCAATCCCAGCAGAAATGTTGTCAATGAATACAGAGACGACCCAGGAAGGCTCTGAACATAAAGTGAGTGTTGGAATAAACAGGTGGGGGATAAATGCACCGAATCCACTGCACCACTTAAGGAGCACTCCAGTGCTATTACTTACAGAACTATAAAAGTCAGAGGTGAGCACAGAATAGTATGATTTCATCAAAAGGAGGAAACAAGCAAGCACCACCCCTTTTGTATGTCACGTGACTAAAAAGGAGCAGAACTTAAGCTGTCATGATGAGGTGCTCATTCCTCTGGCAAAAGTTCAGTCTGACTATACTCTCCACATCTGTCAGCATTTGCTCTCAAACTGCCGTTTCAATGGTTTGTTTTTAATATTTTTGTAAGAGCTAAGTAGAATATAGTTAGGACCACATATTTTGCGACCTTATCCTGTCTGTGATATAATGAACCATCATCCAAAAAGTGATAGGATAATTCATAAGAATTGTATATAAAACCTGGACTTCTCCACAGTTCCATCTTTGATGAGACAATAAAGGTCAACAGCCCTAAGATTCTAATCTTTGTCATGCTCTAAATTGAATAATTTTAATTTGAACTGAATATTTTAAAAGGAAATAAATTCATATTTAGAGAAAAGGATTTTTAAACATTTTTAAGCTCTGTATCTCCCTTCCATAGTAACAAAAACATCAAAGAGCTCTACTACTGTATAAATATATTATTCTACCTACCTACCTACCTACCTACATACCTACCTATCTATCTATCTATCTATCTATCTATCTATCTATCTATCTTCTATCATCTATCTTCCATCTGGCTTGTTGGCCCATGTATTTTGAAAAATGTATTCAAAATCCGCAAATGGCAATGCTTTTATAGATTCAACCAAAGTGGCATTTAAAAAATATGTTCTCCATCAATCTAGGTGTAACAAAATGTAGGATGGGGAAAATAGAAAACTAGGCCAGATGTTCGTGTCATATTTCTGCAGCTGTTTCATTCTGAAGACAGAAATTACAAAATGAATATAGATTGTAGTAGTGTTGCAAGTATCAATTTGCACCTAGCATTCTGGGACAAAGATCTCAGATCTATCTCCTACTGAGATCTTTTTCTAATTCATTATATCACTTTAATTAAATGAATCTCCTTTTCAGTATATTGCTAGATCAAACAGATCTGTGTGTTATATAACAACAAGAACTGTGATGCTGTTGACTTTTTAACCTAACAACTGTTTTATATTTCTTAACTGTCACAACAAAAACAATTCAACTAGTGGATTTCTGCGCTGACAGTTTGTCATAAGTAACCAGGTCACTCTAATAATTAGCACGTTTCTGTTTTACACAGAAATTGGTGTATATTCTGTGGACTGACATGTTTAAAAATTGATTAAAATAAAATGGAATCACATAATCTATTGCAACATTAATACAGAATTGTACAACTTGGGTTGCTCTATATCCCTGACCATATGTTGAGAAATGTAACATAGTTTTTACAAGAGCAACTTTGCCCTTCATAAAAGGCAAACTAGATGTGAGACTGAGTGTGGGATTTTAGTTCTACATTTTCAAGGTCCAGGTCTGCAAGATGCTCATCTTCAAAATTCAAAGAGTCATCTCATCTTGTAATGGTACATGGGAATGACCTTGGGAGACAGGGGGAAGAGCAACTTAGCCTGCAGAAGGAATGTGGCATATACCTCAGGAGGGACCCTTCCTAATTCTCTGGACTGTAAAGTTGATAGGGGACAAATGTACTTTCAGACTTGCAAGATTATGTTAATGTAACCTTACAATAAAGTAGAGCTAGTTCTTCTGGGTGTGCTTCCTTTCTGGACTATCTCGCAAGGCTGACATATTTCTTCTTTTCTTAAAATTGTTTTGGAATTATAGTGCAATCCTTTTCTTCTTATGCGCTAAATATGCTTCATAAATATGAAATTAAGTTTTTCTGTCATAAGAAACATAGAAAATCACATTGAGGAAATGTATTAATGATGCAGGAAAGCTGTTGAATACTTAAGGGGTTGTATGGGTTTTCATACATAGGGAAAAAGCACTCTTTGTAAACTTTAGCTACTGTTTAGCTAAATGAAGTTTACTATAAGCAGAGTAATTATAGTGAAGATATGCATTTTATTTTAATCAAATTGCAAAGGTCAAAAACTTAGCTGAAGTTTGAATTCTGATTTTTTTCAGCAATGTAAGTTAGAAGTAACTTTCCAGAAAAAAGTTGATTTTTCCCTTTTCTTCTCCTGACTTTGTAGACCAAACTGCTCACTCATAATGATTATAACAAACATTTTTTAAAAAAAATGCTGACTAGCAAATCAAACAGACCCCACCAAAAACCACTTCTTCGGTTAACAGTAATAACCATCATATCATCATCATCATCATCATCAATCTATAAATTGCCCTTGTACATCTACATTTCATCCATCTCAGTTCAAATTAACTTTTACAGAGAAAGCTCACAAAGACTGATGTAGAAGGCTTAAAATTTCTCTGTAATTCTTAACTTCTTAACCCATGTTCAAGGTCATTGGGGGAAGGGGAAAATGGGGACAACTACCCCACACCCTACATATGGAATGGATGTATGATTCAGTATTTGAAATTATCAGTTGGATTGCAACTTTTTGTTCATGATCATAAAACTAAACAGTTTAATATTATCCCAAATATTATGTCAGTATTGGGGGATTCTCCAAATATAATAATTTATTAGATCACTTGCTTGAGAGAAAAATACATTGATGGAAGTTGTGCTGAGCAATTTCCTGGGCAGATCTGTCCTGGGATTATTTATTTACAGGTGTTGGCTGCTGCTCCTGAGTTGTTCCCAAGTAGGCCAGCAACCACAATTCAATTCAAGTAGCATCCAGTGTTTGGGTGGAAAACCAAGGATTTTTAGGAAAATAGTATTTATCTGGGCTCATTAAAATGCTGACTTAATATTTCTGATAGCTTTCGAAGTATGCTTATATGTAGATGATTATGTATACAGGTTATGAGCATGATAGTGAATATTGCTGAGAGAAAAGTGGATTAAGTTTCATTAAACTGAAAAAATGGGGAGACTCATGGAGTTTCTAGTTTCCTTTGGCTAAGTCAGTGGCCATGATGTTTAGGTGGAAAAATGTTCAAAGAAAGTTAAAAGCTTAAAACTGAATCTTTATAATGAGCATATCAAATAGATATATAGCTTCAAGTTTTTGGATTAAATTAATTTAGAAGCATCCCATTCTACATGTGGTTAATAGAGGTAAACCTTGTTTGAATCTGTTGTAGAGTACCTGAAGTAATACTTGGGAGGCTAATAAAGAAACATTGTTTTATTGAGCTCTTGTTAGACCTGAGGTAGAATATGGCTTTTAATGCAAATTATTGTTGCACTGAATGGATATTATTCAAACAAAATCAATGAGAATCACAGGGGATGCTATTCCCTGCATTTTTCAGAAGGAAACATGGTATAAATTGAGTCACATGAAAGTTTAAGAATAAAATTATATACAGACAGTTGGAAATTTAGTGTCTTTGGAAAAGATGGTACTAGATCCAATTCCCTTGTAGGAGGAATCTATTTTTAATTAAGTACTACTAATTAGTACTTAATTAGTGGGTGTTTTCAGCTTCCTTATAGGAAAGTAGTATTCTTCCTTGTGTGGATGTGAGTATTTCTGATGATGGATATGAATAGTGGGTTGTGGGAATGAGGGAAGATGGCCTATAGGATACAAAACTGAGGCCCTTAAGTATATATCTAACCACGTGAGTCAACACTGCTCAACTTATATTCATGGTTGCACAGATACAGTGTTTGGGAAAATGAATGCAGCTTTTCATGTTGCTAAAAATTTTCTTTTTTTCATACTGACTTTCAATTATATCAGCTGATTTAATGTCATTGTTGTTAGTTTTGGAATGGATTAGGGATGTCCAAATTGAAAAAGCAGTAATACTATCTGATTTTTTGTCAGCATTAATGACTGTTCATAATGGAGGAGTGAGATATAAGAATGATCTGGGGAGTGAAATTTGGTTTCTGAATACACAATTGCAGATAATGGGTTTTTCAATTCATTTCTGTTGGATCCCAGCACATGTGGTATTAGGGGGAATGAAAAAGTGGATCATGCAGCCAAGGAGAGTTTGTGTCATGCTGATGTAGATAGTTCTGTGCTTTTACCTTTTTTTTAGAGATCGAATGCAGGCTTAATCATGAGATTAGAGATGAATGGCAGAGACAGTGGGCATTAGGAGATATGGCGAATAGCATTTCTTACTTCTGTCCTCGTTTGACTGATTTTCAGGGATTTGTCTGCCAAACAGGTTAGTCTTTTCCAAGTCCTGTCATGTCATTGTGTAAAGAGGAATTTCTTCAGAGTTTGAAAAGATACAAAGGGTAATTAACTGAATGTACAGATTCTTTTAGCATGATGTAATAACAGGGGCTATTCTGGCTCTGCTTTATTATTTCCACCCAATGAAGAAGACTAAGTCTGCTTTCTAATGCTTTGAAACTAATCTTTGCTTATGACTGCCTCAGTCTTCGCAAGATCTTTAACAGAATAGGCTCTTAATCCAGTGAAAGCTGCTAGAAATATTGGAATCCTTTGTCTTAAACACTGGCCTGAACTCTGGCTATCCTCTTGCCTGTTGTTCTGCTGTGAGTACTTAATGCTGCTTTTGACCCAAGATTGTCTTTCTTTGCTGTGTGAGACATAGGACAGGAGAGAATGGGATATGGAGACTTTGAAATTACTAAGGTACCTTAAGAATTGAACGGAGGGTAGTCTACATCTTCTGAGGTCCTGACCACTGAAAATACATCCGCGACTAATGTTATGGAGTTGAAATCAAAGGTGGAACTAGAAGATTTTAGGGGTCTTAGGAAGGGATGGATTCTGAGGTTGAATATGCCATAAAGAGAATTGGGGTAAAAATTGCTGTGTAAAAAAAAGGGGGAGGGACTATTTAGTTGAGCTTTTCCCATATAAAGGGAATTAAAGGAAGATTTGTAATTGGTTGTTTCATATAGATGTGTTAATCTTGGATAGAAAGCAAGCCATGGTTTCTGGGCCATGTTCAAGGAAAAGGAAAAACATATTCCTGAATTAATGGCTAGTAAAGGTTTCGTAAGCATCTTTAATGAAGGAGGAGGCTGTTTTGATCATAGTGTGATCAACAGGAAACCTTCACATTACATATATAGCATAATCCTATACATACAGTACATCGCTGTATTGAACATAGGATGGCATAGTATAATATGAGTATCAGTATTTTAAAGGCAAAAGAATCAGCTCATGTCAGTAATATTGCTATCTTAAGCATAACTTCTTCTAAATGAGCGTCTTGTGCTACCAGAAATGTGTCAGTTAATTCAATAGAACTAACATCTCATTAATCTTCAAAGATAATTTTATACTTTTCACAGGCCACAAACAAGTTTATATCATTTGGATTCTTTGTGCTTCTTTGGTGTTCTATAATAAGGTTTCTATAACATATGGAAAAGAAAATGTTTTTCCAAAACCCCAAAGAAGGAATATTCATTGCCAGAAGGATAAAACTGAATTCTGAAGATTTTTTTTTTCCTTTAAAATACTGATACTCAGAATGCTAAGCCATGCACAAGCTTGAACAGTTGATAAAATATATGGAAAATTCCATATATTAGAAGGGAATAGAATAATATATTATAAAGTTGGAATAATTAGCTGAGTATATCTATATTCAGCACAGCAAACAGGTATGAGTAAGAACTAAAAGTACATATAAACTGGTGCTTAGTCCCAAAGATCAGCAAGCATGGAATTAGGAATTAGTTCCAAAAGATCAGCAAGCATGGAATTAGGAATTTGCATGATATGTTAAAAAGCTTATATCTGAGCTTTCTGTTCTCAAGGAGGAGGAGAGAAGTCCTCTACTCCTATGGGAAACAGCCTGAGGACAGAATAAGAGTAACAATCTTCTGATCAAGGAAAAGTAGAGACAAGACAAAGGGCCTTTTTCCTCTGGCACTTAGCCATGGCACAAATATACTCTGGAAACCTCTTCTCTTTCTAATATGTCATCATGGCGTTCCCTTTATTGCACCCCCATCTCACGTCCAAGGCAGTTTAAAGTGATCCTTAGCCATTCCCAGGTTGATTAGAGCAATTTTATGTTTCTCTACTGCTGTCAGATAAAAGTGGTTTTATTACACATAATGTCACAAAATGTTATATGACAATGTGTACAGTCTGGTTTGAGATAACATCCAGGCCACCTTTGTGAATTGGCTGTTAGACTACTCGCTGATCCCAAACCAATTTTTATCTTATATGTTTTGGAAAGGTTTTCAGTGGTAAACTTTTGGGTATGTACAGTTGCGTTATGCTGGTGTTGCTTATAAGTGATTTACTGTTTTCAGATTATTGATCAATATTATTGAACATTTTGTCTAGCTGCCCTTTGGTTATAATAATTCATTTCTGTTTCAAAACCTTAGTTTATTTATTTATTTAGGATTTATACGGCTGGCCATATCCATCCATTCTTTGTGGATTGTTGTTAATTGTCCAGGGTTATATACATATGTTTTTCGAACTAGGCTCTTCCCTTGTACCTACCAGGTTTCCAAGCCAACTATGTAGGGCGCCATAAACAGGAGCTAAACAGTACTGATGGCAGAGGGAAGACTGTATGATCAGCAGGAGAGAAAAGGAGAGGGAGAGGTTTTAGGCTGCTACTGAACTGTGTTTAGCATTCTGGTTGTGAGAAAGAGCTCATAGAACCACGTGTTGTGAATGTTTTCTCCATCAGTCCAGCAATTCCTATGGAAGCCTCTTCTAGCTATATTCTGGGTTCTGTTCAGATCATATAAATCTTTCACCTCTCCTAGCTACTGCAATTGCTGATTGAAGCTTGAAGTGACACAAAGTGCTTCATGAAGGCCACAAATGCTGCCTCTTTGCTTCAAGAAGAAGAACTGTGTCAATTCTGTGTTACACCTCACTGAATGAAATCAGAGCTGCTTCTTACCTATCTTACCTGCCTATAGTTTATTTATCTATATGTCCCAAAGCATCTTTACAATATATAATTAATAACATAAGAAAATCACTTAATCACAATATAAAACTGTGCTAAATAAAATAACCATAGCCTAAATGTGACAAGGGAAATATTTTCCAAGCTAAGAACAACAAAATGGTATCAACAGCTTTTTGCGGGGAGGGGGTCCCTTCAAGTCAGTCTTGGCTCCTGATGACATCCTGGACAAGTCCCTGCAGTTTTCTTGGCAAGATTTCAGAAGTGGTTTGCCGTTGCCTACTTCCTAGGGCTAAGAGAGAGTGACTGGCCCAAGGTTACCCATCTGGCTTTGTGCCTAAAGTAGAAGTAGAACTCATGGTCTCCCAGTTTATAGCCTGATGCCTTAACTACACCAAACTGGCTCTCATTAACAGTTTACCTAAAGCCAAAAAAAAAAAAAAAAAGATTTCATCAACAAAGCCTCACAAACTGAGTTCTTCTTCAAATAAAATGAATTCATCAACAAAGCCTCACAAACTGAGTTCTTCTTCAAATGACAGAGAAGGACCTCGGATACTGTATATCAAGGGCATACAGGATTGAATAAGAAAGAGGCATTCCTTCCACATATTCTACTCCCAGACCATTCTTATCATCAATGCATTAAAATCAGTTCCCAGAGGATTAATATGAATAAAAATAGTAGAAATTATTAAGGCAGCGATATATGACTGACACACTGTCTTTCGTAAATTGGAATTAAGTTGGTTTGCAAAGCTCTCATTCAGATAAATGGAAAAAAGACCTAAGCAGCAATATTGTAGGGACATCTGGTGGAGGCACACCCTGAACTTCTGTAAACTATGCCTATAGAGATATGTTGCATTTTCATAAAAAAGAAGGCAGAAATATGTATCTTGTGTGTGCATGTGTGTGTATATCTGTGTCTATATAATTATAGCTGTAACTACAAGAAAACAAAAGTGTGGTCTCCAGTAACTGGAGTATCACTTTGCACTTCAGCAGTTGATAAAGGATGTTCTGTTATATAGTCAAATGTCAGCTAAGTTGTCTACTCCTGAAAAACAGCCCCTCTTTTGGAAGAGTGCATTCACAGGAAAGTAGTTGGGGCAATAATTTGGTGTAGAAGCTTTCAACCTGTTTTCAATATTAGAAGCTATTCTTTTTTTTTTCAAATAATTTTATTAAGAATTATAAATGAAAAGAATAAAAGTCAATACAGGCTACAAAAATACAAACAGAAAAATACAAAAGAAAATAAAAAAGTGTAGAAAAGAAAGAAAAAAAGGAAAAATACAAAAAGGAAAAGAAAGAAGAAAGTGTTGTGCAGAGTGCAGCAATACTCCCAGAAAATTGCCCAGGAAAAATACACATCAGCATGAGAGATTTACAGAATGCAATGTCCATATCGTGTTCTCCAAAGAAATCCAGCCAGAAAATATATACTATCTGGTTTATTGATAAAAAAATGCAAAACTCCATAAAATACAAGTTGCATACAAAATATAGGAAAAAACACTTCTCATGTATTTAGCATCCAAGACTTATCTACTACACAAGCTTAACAAAGTCTCTAGCCAAAAACTCTCAGAGAAGAGGTACACTACTTGGTTATTAGTTACAACTACATAACCCATAAAACTGACTACATGGTGGCTAAAATTCTACTGAGAGGCTGGGCATATACTCCTCCCGTTATATTGCCACCCCTTAAACAACTAGCATACACGTGCCAATAGGTGGCAGTAAATAGCAGTATACGTGCACAATTATAATAACACTTTGGCACTATTGTTAGCCATAACAATACTGTTTTGAAGATAACAAGATGCACTTCTTCCCATGGGAAACTCCTAACAGAAAGAAGTAACTTCCGCCTTCATCCCAGCAAGTAAAGACAATCTTAATAGCTCATTACTATCTCTAAATACAACATAATCTCTCTTTACCCCATATCTCATCTACTGAATAAAACAAACAAAATCCAAATGCTTTGTCAGTCGTTCTTAATCAGCAAAAGTCCAGTAAGGGTAACCAGATGTAGCCCTGGTCAAATAAGCCAACCTTGTATTCCTTCCCTGAGTTTTAAAAAATATTTTTTAACCCCTTCAAAAAGAATCCCAGAGCTAGTTTTCTGTTCATCTTTCAGAACTTTAGCAGATTTATTTTCTATTTCCAATAAGTAAAGTTCGTCCTTTTGTTCATCACTTCTAATAAAGTCTTTCAGAACCTTAACAGAGCTCTTTGTATATCCAGTAAGTATCTATCTATCTATCTATCTATCTATCTATCTATCTATCTATCTATCTATCTATCTATCTCCCTCCCTCCCTCCCTCCCTCCCTCCCTCCCTCCCTCCCTCCCTCCCTCCAAGTCAGTTTCTTGGTTCAATATTTGTATATCTCCTTTTGGGAATAAATCATCCATGAGTTCCATTTGTGTGCCCATATCTTTCTCCATAACTTTCTCATTACTTGTTACATTTAAGTCCCCCTTCAAAGTAATTTCAAAATCATCCATTGCAACTTGTTCTTGTTCTGTAATTTCATTACAACATATTCTGTCAAACTTGTCAAGAAATTTATCTACTTTGTCAAGAAACTTGGCAGACAAATATCCCCGAGTTTGTATTATAGATTTCTGCTTCATTTTCTTTATCTTCTAGCTCCCTTTAATGCCCAACTTTCAAAGTCCCCTTATCATGAAAAAACTCAGAACAATTGCCATTTTCCCATGGGAAAATTTCTTCTAGTTAATTCAAAGCTCTTTGTGGGCATTTAAAATGATCAGTCCAAATCCATCTCTTAATCCATTGTTAAACTTTCTAGTCCATATTCTGAGCATTCTTTTGCTGTTTAATCCAAAAACTAATATTTTTCAAAAGGTTATAAAGTGACTCATCTAGTGAATACAATATAACTTGCTGTTCCAAAAGGTCTCAGTCCAAAGAACAAAATAAAACAAATCCAAAGTGAAGCTCGGTTGAGCTTAATGCCTTTTAAAAAGGCTGCGTTAATGACTCTGAGCAAAGATGGTTTCTCCTCAACTCCCAACTGCTTGACCCATAGGCGAACTGCGAAACCATTCGCAGTTCCGGTGGTTTACTCATAAGGAACAGCTGTGCAGAGTCATGTGGGCTACCTCAAAGATCTCTCCTTAATCCAGAGAGCATTTCAGCTGCCAGGATCCTGCATCCTGTGCCAATCTCCCACTGCAAAAAGGGATGGCTCTCAACTGGAAGGAATATTAGAAGCTATTCTTGATGTTCAAGATTTCTGTGCTTCTAAAACACATTGAGAACCATTAATAAATGGGAACTAGTGTCCTATTTACACACACACACACATTCATATACACATACTTTGATGTATTTTTTATGCTTTTTAATTACTGTACCCCCCCCCCCCTCCTTATGCTGGTTTTTGGCCATAATAAAGATTTGATTGAGTGTCCTACTGCTGATATGCAGAGGGTGGGTTATCAGAAGATGGAAAAGTTAAGTTTTACTTTTGGGAAACTGAAGGTGGAGGCTTAACTCTTACTTACAAAGGAAGCCCTGTTCAGGTTATATCCATGTTTCTGTTCTATGATACTGACCCTCTATGGATTAAGTTCAGTTAGCACTGAACAATGAACTGAACAGAGTGGAGTATATGTACAATCTGCCAATGGACATTGAGATGCAGATGACTGCCCTTCACGTAATAGCTTACCTCCTCCATGTGGCTTTCTCATGAAAAATGGGAATATGGCAAGGACTTTTCTTAAGTTGCATAAGCTGTGTCAGAAACTCTTGTAATTCCAACATCAGCTTGTCACCTAAATATAGAACCACATTGCAGATCCCAACTAGTTATATTGTTTGGACTCCATGATTTATAGTGATAATGTACATGTCTAAAACCCCCAATTATAATAATTACATAGTTTAAGGCACATAGCTTTTCAAATTAATTCTTTCTAAAAAAGAACCACAGTTTCAATCACCCTTGGTCTTTTCATCTGATCTAATCTGTATTAAGGTACAAATGCTTTCATGAACAGCTTAAAACTATCTGCCATGTGATTTTCACAACTGTATCTAATATCACTTGAATTTGAGCACTAGAAAGTGAATACTGGGTAGGTAAAATAAAGAGAGAGCCTACTCTTTGCTGATTTTTAGTTTCTAGGCACAAGAGACAACATATATTCATAAGAATATATAAGAATGTCTCCATAGAGATTTATAGGGCAAACTGAGCAAAATCCTGTTTCACAGACTATTAAGCATATTCAGACTTATTGCTTCTGTCTTTTTCTTTCTTCAAAATCATAACGAAACTGTTTTCATAGTTGATTCACATACCACTCTAAGCTGTTTACACTGGTAGAAATATATTCCATTTCAATTTTCATAAAATATCCTTACAGCTTGCACACATAACAAAAGCTCTGTAAAGGATTACTCTGCATATTTATGCAAGGATTGTTAATGGAAAAAGAGAACTGTTTCTGCAGCAGCTCGTTGTTGTTATTAAATTACCAATTTCCCTATCTCCTAGATGTCAATCAAGAGTCTGAACAAAAAGCGATTGTACACAAAATGATTTATTTATTTAACTACATTCCAATGCTACCACATCAAACAACTCTTTGAGGCTTATCCCAAAATATGTACACAACATAAGAGAAAAACACATAAACATAATGGATCAGTACAAATAAATACAGTAACATCCCTAAACATTCACCCCATAGATTCCTTATTTTCTACTAGTCCTCTCACCCTGTTCTTTGAAGGTTCTCTAGAAAAGCATTGTTTTTATTCCTTTTCAAAACAATAATAAGGCAGGGGACAAGCTGTTTCTATCCTTGGAGACAAGCTGTTTCAGAGAAAGAGAGTTATAACCAAGGAAGCTTGCTTCTAGACTCCTCCTCCTTTAACACTTCACAGGGGAGGAATCCATAGCATTCAGTCTCAGCCTGCGTGTACCTGACAGGCCGATTCTATCTTGAACTAGCGGTCACACAGATATCGAGGATCCAAGCCATAAAGGGCTTATAGGTGATAATCAGATAATCTCAAACTGGACACAGAAGTCTACCAGTAATGAATGTAAGTCATGCAAGAATTTTGTTATCCTACTGTCTCATTTTCTAGTGACCAGCAGATACACAGCTCATTCTACACCAGCTGTAGCATCCAAATGATCTTCAAGCGCAGCTTGTTGTAAAGCGAATTGAAGTAATCCAAGCAGGACAAGATAAAGACTGTGGTAAATGGTATTTGCACAGTGTATTCTCAAACTCTCATCATTTAATATTATTAGAACTAAGGTATACGTTCTACGTTCTGCCTAGGATCCTATAACAAAAGGATAGCTTTGTTATTTCAGGTTTGGATTTGCCTTCCAATGTTTAGGAGCCAAATTATCCATATGAACTTTATACCATTCTACAGCAAAAGCATCCCATTTTACCACGCTTTGTGCTATCAATTATGTGTTTAATTTCTTCCATATAGATAGGCTCAGAAAATTATTCATTTTGTTTCCTATTTTATTAAAAGAATCTTGCATCTGATTGAGAGAGAAAAAAGCTTTTCATTTTCTGTGAACTCTTTTTTTTTCAAACTTTGAATAATACCCTGCAATATTAAATTTATGGCTTCAAGTACCATATATGTATTGTGAGCGTAGTGAGTCATGAGTTTAAAACTGTAAGCTTGTTATTTCTTCAACTGATCTGCCAAAATTTAATCAAGTTATTATCCTGATTCCCAAAGCTCCTGCAGTAGATATATTAATGCAAAGGCTTCTATAGGATTTTTTTTTTCAAGTCGTATTTAGCATTATACAATTCTTTGTAAAGATCTGGAGAGGGATGGATGGCAAATTGATACAGTATAATAGAAAACTTAATCTGCTTGTTTAATTTTTCCTCCTATAATGATCCTTTTCCCCCACCCCCTTTTTTAAATGTGCAATATAGAATGTGATTTGCCCTTTCATATATGCTTTGACTTCTTCTCACTCAGTAAAAGGAGAAAATGCTGAACCTTCATTCATATGAAAATCGGTTCTAACTTAATAGCCATTTGGTTTTTAAAACTGTTGTTTAGGTAGGTAACATCCAAAGGTCAAGTATTCTTTATTTTAAAGGGATTACCTTGTTGCAAAGAAATAAAAGCTTGATCAAGACTGACATTCTGGAGCAACGATGAAGAAACTTAAAAAAGAATTCAAGTGAGCATTCTTTAGGAAGGAAGGAAGAAAAATGTATAATTCTTTCAGCTAAATATAATAGATGCCCCACATCAACCAAATCAAACTGAGCAATATAAGCAATATAGATACACATATACAGGTAAACCTCACTTAATGACTGCCTCGGGCAGCAATCATTTGAAGTTTTTTTTTAATATAATTTTTTACTGAAGGTTTGTCTGGGGAGTCTGGGGAGATTTTCTGTCTGAAGGTTGTAACTAATAAACGCAACAGAACTGTATTTGCATTGTCTCTTGGAGTTCTTTGGGCTGAACCTGACATCAATCTCCCCAGACTCAACCCTAGTTTCCAAGCCAGCTAGCCACAACACCGTGAATTCCTTAGGGAGGTGCCAGCCTCATCTTCTTGAACTTCCCACTCTCCTGATGGGGGCTAAGAACACGCTTATCTTCCTGAGTCTGGCCTTCATAAGTCCATTCCATCACACTCTCCCAGCTTAAGAGTCACAGCCCCGAGTGCTCCTACCACCACAGAGACCACTTTGCCTTTATTTTCCATATCCTCTCTAGTTCTTCCTTCAGGCCCTAGTACTTCTCCAGCTTCTCATACTTCTTCTTCCTGGTGTTGCCATCACTGCATCTATCACCATTGCTGTCTTCTGATCTTTGTCTATTACCACAATGTCTGGTTGATTGGCCAGCACCTGCCTATCTGTCTGGATCTGGAAGTCCCACAGGATCCTAGCCCTGTTATTCTCCATGACATTCTGTGGAATCTTCCATCCACACTTGGGAGGGTCTAGCCCATACACTGTGCAGATGTTCCTGTACACAACACCAGCAGCTTGGTTGTGCCATTCAGCATATGCTGTTCCTGCCTGCATGTTACACACTGCCACTAGGTGTTGGACTGTCTCTGAGGCCTCTCTGTACAATCTGCACCTTGGGTCCTATCTAGTGTGGTAGCCCCCTACTTCTATGATTCTGGTGCGTAAAGCCCGTTCTTGTGCTGCTATGATCAGTGGCTCAGTGCTGTCTTTTAGTCCAGCCCTTTCCAGCCCCTGGTAGGATTTCCCAATGGCAGCCACTTCAGGTATCTGTTGATGGTAAATCCCATGCATGGTCTTGTCTTGCCATGGTACTTCCTCTACTTGAACTTCCTCCTTTGTCTGCTGCTGCCTCAGGCATTCTCTCAGCAGTTCATCTTTGTATGCCATCTTACTGATGTACTCCTGGATGCTCCAGGTTTCATCCAGGACAGTGACTTTGCCATTCACCAGACTCCGCCTGTCCTCATTCCGATTGGTGTACAGTCTCTGGGTGTTGGGCATCGGGTGGAAACTTCCATACATTGTGAGGAGCTTCTGGGTCTTCATATCGGCAGTGTCCATGTAGTCCTTTGGCCAGCTCGCTATACTGGCAGGGTATCTGATGAGTGGCAGGATGTATGTGTTGATAGCATGGACCTTGTTCTTCCCATTGAGCTGGCTCTTCAGGACCTGTCTTATCCTTTGGTGGTACTTGGATGTTGCTATCTTCCTTGCTTCCTCCTCATGATTCCCATGTGACTATGGGATACCACGGTATTTGTAGCTGGTTTGTATGTCTGCTATGTGGACTGCTGTTTTTCATGATCAGCACTGTCCTTCCTTGTGTCAGTCAGTCTGGGTGGGAGCCTGCTGCTAGCAGCTGCTAGACATTCATGCACTGCAGTTAGTTTCTTTAGCCAGTTGGTGTGGCTCATGTCTGGGCCAGGTGCTGTCCAGCTCTCCATGTTCTTGACCCGCTGTTGGATGTTTGCTACTTTGATGGTAACTGGTTCCTGTTCTGGGAGATTGCTGTGGTCTGCTCTCAGGTCCTGCAACCCACTTTGCACTAGTGTTATGTGTCTTCTCTTTCTCCATATAATCCTTCAGTACTGTTCAGTTTCTGCTGTTGGTGGCTCTGCTGTTACTGTGTTGTTGCACTGCAGTTGGGAGTACACCTTGGTTGGTTCTTTGGAAAACAGGGCATTTATCTTCTTGACCTCTAGTGTATCTCCTTAGCCTGGTAGCCAGTGCCGTGAGCCTTTGTTTAGCAGGGTTAACTCCAGGGCTTCAGGCCCTTGCATTTTTTGAGTAGCTGAGTCTTATCCTTAATCTCCATACCCTTCTGTAGTTCCACCAGCTGACTAACAACTCTCCAGGTTGCCTTGATCTTAGTCTCCAACCTCATTTGCCAGGGGGAGGGGGGGTATGTACTGCTGTTCTTCTTGATCATGTAGCCAAGCATCTCCAGGATTACAGCAGCTATAGCATGTACAGTTCATTCATTTGAATTATGGTGGTAGTAGGGATTTTCATGAAGGCTCTATTGTCATCTTCGAGCATACTATTTGATGGTACTTCTCCACTGAGCCTTGGTAATGGGTCTCAAGGGTTGACTGTAGCTAGTTTATCCATGATCTTATGCCTCATATCAGCTGCTGTGCTCTGTAATGGAGGGAATGGCAGTGATGTTCCAGCTTCAGGTTGTGGCTGCACATCCAGTTGTTCTTCTGGGTCTTCTTGAGTCTGGGATGTAATGTGCAGTTGGTCTATCTCAAGTTGGTGAGAGCAGCTTCCTATTCACTATGTTGAAGAGTTGGATACTTAGCTGTTTCTCAGTTAGTGTGGATGTAGGTCTTCTGTCCATCCATAGTTCCCTCATACATTTCATATATCCCCTCTTATTAGGTCTACTGTTGTAGTAGCATTCCATCAATTCCAGGTTCTCTTGTCACTTGTTTGTTCCAGTAGCATACTTACCATCAGATTGTCCTGGTTCCCCAACAGCTGGCACTGACCTTGTTAATCCAGGCAATGTCCAAGTTGGCATGATTCTCTTAATTCATATAACTCTAATATCCAACATAGGCAGGTGAAGCATTAAGAAGTCTTTGCCCAAGGACCCCTACTAGTAAGATAGGTACCAGCTGGGATTCAAACCCCAGTCTCCCCATCAAAGGGCAGCACTCTAACCACTACACTATCCAGCTGCTGCTGTGTGTGTGTGTGTATACACACACACAGACACACAGAAAGTTAGATGGAATGTACATAGACAAAGTTAGAACATCAGGATGCTCATATATAAAGGCACAACAATCAGCTTTAAAATAAGAAGTCCTTTCTTACAGTCCTGTTGGTCCTTAAAGCTTTTTACAGCTACTTTTAGCATAAATCCTGTAAAAGTGCAAGGATTGTAACACTTGCCTTTTAATCAAAAGTTAATTTGAAATGTGGCAAATGTCAAATGTGGAGTATTGTAAAAACAGCTATTGATAATTTGCAAGGAAAGGAGATAGAGCAGTTACTGTATCCTTTTTTAACAAATGAAAGGGTTACGTTTTTAAAAATGTTATAGACACACAGACACCCCCCTCCCATATCTGTCTGTCTGTCTGTCTGTCTGTCTGTCTGTCTGTCTATCTATCTATCTATCTATCTATCTATCTATCTATCTATCTATCTATCTTGAGATGTGTTAATTCAATAAATTATTCTTTCTCAGTGTAGTGGACACCTCAGAGAATGGTTAATAAGGACTGGACATCATCTTCAAAATGTTGGATATGTAAAATAATGAAAGGCAGGGACATTGACACATTTGCTTTGGGCCTGCTCCATGGTTGTCCCATTTCAGTTAAATATATGTTTGTTTATGCATGTGGGTGTATTGCATTCTTTGTTTTGTTTTATTCTTCCCATTTTCTCTTTTGTATATTTTAAGTTATAAAACTGATTAAAACAATAATTATGGAACTATGGTAAAATAATTATTTTTCCTTATTAATTCAACAGGCTACCATGGTGTTTTATTTATGCATTCCCCCTATACCTGTAGTCTACCTTGTGATAAGTACTTAAGGACTTAATCTAATTACAAAAAAGTCTTCCTTTAATATGTAATTTGAACTAGTACATTCCTCCGAGAACTGTACTTTAAAACAATCAATGTAAGTATGGCCAAACCAATCAGAATCATGACACTGGAGAGGCTTTAATCAATTGATTTAATCTTGTTCAGTTTGCAAAAGTTAAAAGGCCAATTCTGAAAGAAATGGATCTTAAAGAATATTTTGAGGAAAACAGAATCCCAAAGGAATAGTTGATTCAACTGAATTTTAACACTAAGTAAAAGTGTCTCAAAATGCTAAACTGTTTAGTCTAGCTTTCTGGGCATATGTAGTATTCCCATGCTTTAAAAAAGTGTCAAATTCCATTTGAATTTGAATGTCACAGAGAAATAGCAGTTGCTGAGAAGGAGATGATTGATATTCCATGAACTATGGAAGTTTTTTTTTTTTTTTATGTACTGTTTCAAAGCTTTCTCACTAACTCAATCAGATTGCAAAAAGATGCTAAACTATGCAAGAGAAGCACTAGTTAACTATAGCACTGACTTAATTCTTTAATCAGAAGCAAGCACATCTCCAGGGTGATAATTACGGAATTGGTTTATCAATTACCCTGAGCAAGCAGGATTTAGTCAGATATGAACTACTCAAAGCGCTAAACCTTATCCCAGAAAAGTCAAGTATTTCCAATGTTCTTTCAGTGCTCTTTTCTTTTAAGCTCACCTCTCACCTATGGTAATGCTATTCAGTGGGCAGGATGCTTGTTTCTTTTAACAACATCCATTCAAGTTATACCTAACATGTTTCTAGCTTTTCTGTCTATTGTGTGAAATTTAACATCTCTCTGTGAGACAGTTTTCAGCATTTCTCTCCCACAGCTCAGACATCGACCAGTGCTGCCATCATTGCTTACTATACAAGCTTGAGGTGGAGCCAGGAATGCCTGCAGCTCTGCTGTTCTTTTCCTGGGTAGTCCCAGGGAGGCACAAAGATAGTTTCCCAGGCAAAATTATACCTGCTTTCCAGAGAGGGTTAGATGATTACTTGCCACTGAATCACATTTAATTCCTACTGACTAGATGAGCAAATGCTTATCATCTTAACCTGGTTTAGTAATAACTAGTAGCTTTTCCAGAGATCTACCAGGAATCTCTTTGTTTCTGTCTATCCACAGTTTCTGTTGCCTTCCTCTTCTACTTCCATCATCTTTACCAAACATAGTAATTTTTTTCTAGACCATCAACTGCTGTCATCACATGCCCACAGTGTGTGAATTTCTCCATGCTGATCATTGCCTCAGGGGAGCAGTAAGCCTTTATTTAGTCTAATCTGATTTCTTGGTGGTTCTTTTAGTCCATGGTTCTCATGGTAACCATTTCCAGATTTGTAATTTGAAGGAGTCTACGTGATTTTATCTTGCCTTTTCTCAACATCCAGGTTTACAGCCCTATATTACTACTGGAAAAATAATTGCTTTAACTTTTCTGATGTTCTGTAAACTAGAAATATCTTTGCCCTTATGATTTTGCCTAAGTGTGTTAATGCCTTTACATCTTCAGTATGCTATTCATCTTTATCAATTTATGAGCCCAGGAAAACAAAATTATTTACCAACTTCACTTCTTCACATCAAGTCTAAGTTCACTAATATTTCAGGATATTACTTGTTTTCTTAATATTCCTCAACCTTTTATTCAGTTTCCATTTTTACTTTCATAAGGAGCTCTTCCAGGTTTCCTTGCTCTTAGCTAACAAAATAGTGTTTTCTCAAACTTTAACTGATGTTGATTGCAGCCGTCTACTTCAGTCTTGTCATCCTTATATTTGCTGTATGTTTCAAGCATCTTTGTCTGACTCTGTTCTGACCTCTGAACCACTCTGTTTCTCCAAATTTCATTCTTACAGTAATATCTTGTTCAATGTGAAGATTCTTCAGAATAATAAAGTGTTCTGTTGGGCCCATTAGCCTTAATACATTCCACATTCTGGTATGATCTACATGGTCAAAGGCCTTGATGTAGTCAAGGAATCCAAGATAAACCTCCTCCTTGTATTCTCTTGCTCTCTCCATTATCTATCTTATGTTAGCTCTCTGATCTTTTCTTCTAAAAACTTGCAAGTTTATCTGACAATTTTCTCTCCATTTATGGATCTATTCTTCTTTGTAAGATCATATGCAAAACTTTCCTTGTGTGAGGAATTCTCTCCTTTGGTATAGGTATATACATCAATGTTTTCCAATCTCTAGGTCACACAATCTTGTTCTGTATTTGTTGACATAAAGCTATTAGCACTTTAATTACTTCTTCTCTCACAGCTTTAAATACTTCAGTGGATATTTCATCTGTAACTGGGATTTTCCTTTTGGAAAATATATACACACATTACTTGTGTGTCTCAGTTTTTAGTGTAGTTGGTTCCTGTATTCCTGTATTCTCTCTATAAATGTTCTCTTATTCTATGCTCCCATTTGTAACAGGTTTCAGTATAGTCTTTACATCTTCCTTAGTAATACTGGAATTACTTTTATGTATTCCTTCCTTATTTTCTGTGATTTTTTAAATCTGTCATTTTCTTTTTCCTGTTATATTCCTCCATTTGTTGATGTTCTTGATTGAATTATTTTTCCTGTTCCCTTCTTGGTTGATGTTGGATTCATTGTAGGTCAAGTGTGGTGGCACTCATTGGAAAGAGGGGGGATAGTTGGAGACTCACAATCTGAGTGAAAACACAAGAAGGCACAAGCAGGGGATAAGCTTTCTGACTGCCCAGTTCTGTAGATCGATGAGTTTATCTATTGGGTGGGAAAGCCAGAGTTCCAAGTTCTCTAAAGGGAAAACACAGAGCTATCTTTTGGGTCAAGCAGTTCATAAAGAATGTAAAAATGCAAAGTTACTAACAACAGCTACTATAAAAATAGAAAGCCAGCGGGGGAGAGAGTGTTTTTTAGTTTATTTCACAGAATGTCAAATGTTTGTTGGTTTGTTTGTTTTTTGCCAGTTGGGCATAAACTGTGGCTTTTTGCTTGTTACAAAGAACTCCTGATTCTGAGGGAACAAGTCTGTTTCCTTAAAACTGAGGTGACTGAGCTGAAGATATTTAGACAATCATGGAAGTAAGTATATGAGACCTTTTGGGCTATGACAGCTTCATTCTATTCCCAGGATGACAGCTAACTTGCTGTCAGATAGAATATGAGTTTTGAGAAACAACAGTACCATTTCAAGAATAAGGGCAATGTTCCCATATGGAACTCAATCAGTGAGTGATGAAACTATATTAT
The DNA here is from genome assembly GCA_030867105.1 of Liasis olivaceus. Taxonomy (NCBI): domain Eukaryota; kingdom Metazoa; phylum Chordata; class Lepidosauria; order Squamata; family Pythonidae; genus Liasis; species Liasis olivaceus. The sequence continues at coordinate 40,387,102 of CM061350.1, read as the reverse complement.
CTCATGCTAGGAATATTCCTCTGGGGAGGTGAGAGATGTTTTGTAGTGGGTAATTTGATCATTAAAATACAGACATAATGGTTTGTAACAGTTGTGTAGATTCGACAGGACCATATTTTGGAAAGCATTCTGGCTATAAGATTAACTGGGATGAATTTTGCCTACTTCCTTTGGTTTTAGTATATCAATACAATCATGTAAAGAGTTGGGTTTTTGTGATTTCTACTGATTATATCAAATACTTGGGACTTATATTCCCCAAAATATTTTTAAATATATAGAAATAAATATGTTGAAACTCTTAGAAAAGATTGATCTGGATGTTAATAGATGAATTAAAATTACATTAAGCCTGTGAAGTAAAATTAATGCTGTTAAAAAGAACATTCTCCTTCATCTGATTGATAACTTGAGAGGTATCCCAGTGTTAATTCCAAATAAATATTTTCTTATTGATCCCAGAACTTGCCATGACCTTAGTGTAGATAAATAACTTTCCAACAAGGCCCATGGAGGATGATAGTTTACTAAATTTTCATTCCAGATATTATGGCTGACAATATATATGCCCAGTGATAGTTTTGCAAGTAGAAAAGGCATCTTAACACCAGGAGTATGTGCAGTGAGAAATCTTTGGGCTTTATTGGATTATAGATTGGACTTTGATACTGAAACTCACTAATATTTAACTCTTTGGAAGAATTCTATGTGACAAATGTTTTATTGGAAAGTATGGGCAGAAGCTGGGATTGTTACTTTAAATCAATTATTATGATTATTTCAAGGACTTTTCTCAGCTTCAAACTGAATTTGGTCTTCCTAGTTTACAAAAGTGGTAGTATTTTCAACTTAAGCATGTTGTTGATGGCTCAGAAAGGACCAGATGCACTGGCCGCTTCTAAGGTATCTGAGGTACTTTCTTATTTGATTTAATTAATTCTTATGAATTATCCAGGACTGACTTTAAACCAGCAACATACCAGTGCCAGTTAAAGAATATTTTTAAAATGGATACCACTGGGATCTACCAACTATGGACTAAAGATTGGAATATCCAATAATGCCATACCAATGGTTGCAAGTCCTTAAGAACATTAAATTGGTATCGGCTGATTTGAGATTAAGATTGATTAATCAAAGATTGTATTTCAAGTTTATTGGACTCTCCAATTGATGTATTTGAAAGGATGAACATCATATTTCCTTTGATGGATATATATATAAAAAAATTGCGGGTTCACGGGATCATATGATCTGATCTTTAATTACTTGCATCCTTTTGGAATAAGAATTTAATGTATTTAAATCATTTTATGGGGAACTATCTAAATATTAAAGATGCTAATATCATGTTGAATTATATTTCAATCAGTGGTCTATGACTGTCTGTGGTTTTACTGGGCATGGGGGATTGCCCCAAGAAGTATACTAAGAAATTGGAAAAGTCATATTATTCCATATATTAAGGACTGACTTTTAGAAATGTGTAATTTATCCATTTTGGAAAAGCAATATCTCCTCTTAATCAGAAAGTAAAGCAATATATTTTTCTTTGGTACAGATTTCATAATGCTTTATAATAATATAGTAGTATTATTAGGTATTTTTCTCTTTCTCTATTTTATAATAATACAATATTTTATGATATTTTCCACAAACCTGTAATTTCTACACATTTAATATATATCTTTAGATTTTTAATATTGGGTTTTTAATTTTTTTCCCCTCTGGGCTTATATATCTTTGAGCCCCCCCCCCCCCTTTTCTTTCTTATTCACTTTTCTGTTTAGTTTTTTTGTAGTTCATTAACTGTTTTAGGAATTCATTGTTTCACTGTTTATTTTTGCATTCTGCTTATTTTTTGTAAATTCGTTATAATGTTGGAGTGGGTGGCTATAATAAATCTAATAAAAATGGGGAGAGAAAAAAGTGACTTGCTTATATAAAGGTTGTGATGTCACATGCCATTTAGATAAGTTGCTACACAGTATAGAGGAAGAGGCAGCAGTCATTCATGCTGGCACAGTTGGAATTGTAGTTGGCCAGTCCTGGAAGCCAAATTTAGCCTGCTAAGTAGGCTATGGATTAATGGGTAGACATGTCAGTCATGGGATGAAAAGAAGACAAAAAGTCTGTGAAAAAGGGTCATATCAGAAACATTTGAAAAAGGACATGGTGTATGGGTGTTTCTCTTCCAATATTAGAAGTCTTTGAATCATGATAGAAGGATTAGAGGACTTGGTTGTGAATGAAAACAGAGTGGAAAGCTATAGAAAGCTGGTGGCATAGAAAGAATCCAAGGGATATAGTCATTTCTGGACACAAACTTTATAGAAGAACAGGGAAAGTAGTGTGGCTCTTTATATAAAGCATAGCATTAATGTTGCTTGACAATTATTGATATGTCTACAAGGAGGGTAAGGTTGGGGGGCAGAATGACTATAGACAAAGCATAAGCCCTACTCCTTCTGTAAATGCATCATGACATTGCACAATGGTGCAATGCACAACACTTATTTTGTCATTTTGATGAAAACAGTGATCTGTTTTCATCAGTGAACGCCCATGATAGCAATGTTAGATTTCACCATTCTGTCTAATGGTAAAATGGAATCTGTCTAATTTTTCTAGAAAAATGGAAGGCTGGATTCCTTCATAGGCTACACTGTGCCAAGGTCAAAGATCCCTTAACACATGTGGTCTGAGTACTTATGTCTTGGAGCATATTCACCACCTAAAAGAATTTCTGCATCAGTATTTTCAAAAGATAATAAAACTCTGCTTAATGACTGGAAATGACATCACAGTAGTATGAAATTTGATGATTATATTTTGTGAGATAATTTCAATTTCATCCTCGGGCACGGGGAAGCATTGTGCAAAAACCATTTATCCATTACTTCTTCAGTTTGTGTTTACAATATTAACATAATCTACAGATTTTCACACATAACATGTGCCTGCAGCAAACAAACATTGACTGGGTTTGGAGGTAACAGCATTATAAAGATTCCAAACGTATAATAAACAATCCTAATTTAATTATATTTTCAGATTTTAGGGCGGATGCATAAAGCAGCAAAATATTCCCTAGTTTAGTGATATTTGAAAAAATAGATATTACTATTTTTTCTCATAAAATATATATGTGTTCTATAGCCCTTTAAATTCTTTAAAAGCAAAATCCAAATGTTCACTTATGCCATGTAAACAAAACATTAAACTAGAGCAGTTTTCCACATCCTATAATTCCTATATTTCAAAGGCTATGCTGACCCAGAGCAAGAAGTCAGAATCAATAATAAAACCAAACATAAAAACAAAACAAAATTGTTTTAGGTGTAACAGAGCAACACAATTCATGTAGACATGTGAAAATTTCTTGAAAAATATGGTCCAAGTGATGCCTTCCAAGTGAAAGACAATCTTATTGGAGAATATTAGTATGAGCACAATCAATCAAAAACAACAACAGCAAAGGATTAAAAATGAATTTTTAATTAAGGGATGAGAAGATGGATCCTAAACACTTAACCACTAAAGGAGTCTTATGCAATCTGAAAATAGTTGGATAGTGAGAGAACCATGACCAGACTAGATTACTGAAATTTCTGCACAATTCATTAATTCAAAAATATACCAAGAGGTGCTTCTATTTACCATCTATTTCAATTTTTTTGCTCAGTGCAGGAAATTTAGAGCTAGACAGATAGCTATCCAATTTCTGCTTGAACCTTCTCATAAAAGAGTGTCCACTATTCCTTCCTACTGTTGAACTGTTCTTAGGGTTAAATAAATTATCTTAGTTATTCAAATCTACCTGTAGCCTTAACAGGTGATGGCCCCTAGCAGATCTAGAACACTAACGATGATCAGCTCTGGGAGAGCACCTGGAAAATCCAGGGATCTTAGCTAGACAGGGAAATTAAAACAACAATAGCATTCCAGTACGAGGGCAAGTTATTACTATATCACGTCTAAAATCTTCATAGATATGTCTTTTAAGTCCTTAAAAGTAGTACTTTACTTGAGAGTGATTTTACTTTTATCCTTTTGTAACCTAATCCCCTTATTTCTGGTCTGACTCTTAAGGCAGCAAAGAAGAAATCTCTGTCTCAGGTAGATTGCCCTTTGTGGCACAGAGTGCTTCCAATGTTTTTGACAGTTATGCAATTATTTATACCTTAGAAACCTCCGTAAAAGAATGCTATTGGGTGTTCCTCATGGGGCTGCCAGTAAAGGTCACCCAGGAGATTCACTTACTTCTTGGTTGCTAGAATTTTGATGGGTTCAGCCATAGCTGTTCACTTTATATCTCCCACTAAGCTAAAGAAAGCTTTATGTATTTAAAGAATGCTATCAAACCTCTGTTTTGTATTTTTTTCTTCAGGTTAAACTTAATTACTTTAGCCATTTCTCGTTGTATTTTTTTTCATAGCTTTGACTTGTGTCCCTTTGAAGCTATTCTAATTTGTGTGTGTGTGCATATATCTATTTATCTCTATCTACATAACTTAATTCACATACTAGCAAGGTTATGCTCAAAATCCTACAAGCTAGGCTTCAGCAGTACGTGAACTGAGAACTACCGGATGTACAAGCTGGGTTTCGAAGAGGCAGAGGAACTAGAGATCAAATTGCCAACATTCGCTGGATCATGGAGAAAGCACGAGAGTTCCAGAAAAGCATCTACTTCTGCTTCATTGACTATGCAAAAGCCTTTGATTGTGTGGATCACAACAAACTGTGGCAAATTCTTAAAGAGATGGGGATACCAGACCACCTTACCTGTCTCCTGAGAAATCTGTATGCGGGCCAAGAAGCAACAGTCAGAACCGGTCATGGAACAACCAATTGGTTCAAAATAGGGAAAGGAGTACGACAAGGCTGTATACTGTCACCCTGCTTATTTAACCTATATGCAGAGTACATCATGAGAAATGCCAGGCTGGAAGAATCACAAGCTGGAATTAAGATTGCAGGGAGAAACATCAATAACCTCAGATATGCAGATGATATCACCCTAATGGCAGAAAGTGAAGAAGAACTAAAGAGCCTCTTGATCAGGGTGAAAGAGGAGAGTGCGAAAGCTGGCTTGAAACTCAACATTAAAAAAACTAAGATCATGGCATCTGGACCCATCAATCCCTGGCAAATAGAAGGGGTAGAAATGGAAGCAGTAACAGACTTCATTTATTTGGGCTCCAAGATCACTGCAGACGGAGACTGCAGCCATGAAATTAAAAGATGCTTGCTCCTTGGAAGGAAAGCTATGGCAAACCCAGATAGCATATTAAAAAGCAGAGACGTCACCTTGCCGACAAAGATCCGCATAGTCAAAGCTATGGTTTTTCCAGTAGTAATGTATGGCTGTGAGAGCTGGACCCTAAAGAAGGCTGAACGCCAAAGAATTGATGCCTTTGAACTGTGGTGCTGGAGAAGACTCTTAAGAGTCCCCTGGACTGCTAGGAGGTCAAACCAGTCAATCTTAAAGGAAATCAACTCTGATTGCTCATTGGAAGGATTGATAATGAAGCTCAAGCTCAGATACTTTGGTCACCTAATGCGAAGAGAGGACTCTTTGGAAAAGACCCTGATGCTGGGAAAGATGGAAGGCAAAAGGAGAAGAGGACGGCAGAGGATGAGATGGCTAGATAGCATCACTGAAGCAATGAGCATGAAATTGAGCAAACTGAGGGAGGCAGTGAAAGATAGGAAGGCCTGGTGCAATATGGTTCATGGGGTCACAAAGAGTCGGACGCGACTTAACGACTGAACAACAACAACACATAACTTAATGCATAAGGCACTAATTCAGGGGAAATCTTATTAGTATAGACTACAGTGGAACTATATTCCATGACTTGGAAACTAGGGTTCTATTAATATTCCATGATAATGACATTAGGGTTTTATTGTTACTGTTTTGCAAGAGCATTCCACTGCTGACTTATTCTACTGCTTTAGATCAGTTACTGTTCTGAAAGGCCAATTTCATATTGACTGCTGCCAAGCCAAATATCCCCCAACCTATACTTCTGAATGCAAAAATTGTTTATGTCGGTATTGACTTCCTTTAAATAAAAATAGAGTTAACATAATTTTAAAAAGCAATTGCAAATTTCATGCCCAAAGAAGAAGAAATCAAACCAAACCAAACAAAATCCTGGGCATGGCACAACCCACTTGGCAGTGTTGCCATACTCTGAAATGTTAACCACAGCTCCAGCCAACCAAAAGGCATCACTGATTTAAGTCACTGTTAAAAATGTTGAAGTGCATGGGGCCTATTTTACTTCAGACCTCCCTCCGATTTATTAAATCATTAGATTTTTATCTGTTATTTTCTCTTTAAGAGTTTAAGGCACAGTAAATAGAACCTTTGTGTAATTTTATTCCTAAAACATCAACTGTGCAATGTAAGTTGGGCTGGGAGGTAGTGAGTAACTCAAAGTCACACAATAAATTTTCAAAGATGTCAGTCTGTATTATGCTTGTTCTAATCACCCTACTGTTGACTGTTTATATTAAATATAATCAGGAACCTTTGATGAATACTTTGAATGCAGTTGTTAAGTACTTTGAGTACCGTTTTCAAACCAACTCTCTTCACTTGATGATGATGTCATCTAGTAGTATTGTGCTTGCTTCAAAAATGAGTCCAAAGACCTTTGGACTCGCACAACCACAGCACAATGCTCCTAGATGACATCATCATCTGGTTTTCATTAAAACAGCCCACCTTTTTCAGGATTTCACAGAAGCAGCAGAAAAAGTGCTGCTGCTTTAAGGGTTTAATGAATGTGTACCTTAAAAATTGCATTTTTTCCAGTTTTGTGCAGAAGTTTGATAAAAATCAAGCTGGTTTCATTACTTCCAGAGAGATGGCATACTGCTTGTGTTTGTACAAGGTCTGAAGCAGTTTTTCAGAATCATTGTTGATGCATGCACAGCCCAATCATCTCGCCTACATTTAATCAGGGTAGATGATTGTTCAGCTAAATGATATGGGAAGCATTTTGTCACAGGTATGCTTTCATTGCTGATTTTATTGATGTTAGTAATATCTTCTTTTTTTTTTTAAGTTGTTTTTGTAAGTCACCTTAAGAAGCCTGTGAACATTTTAAGTAAATTGCTTAACAAAGAAACAAAGTAAATTATTTCCACCATCTACCAAGCTAACATCCAAGCTAACAAAAAAAGAGGCACAGTCCCTCTGGAAGGATTTTTTTTTTTTGACAAATCCATCCAGGCTTCTACTAATTAATGCACTGATATAGAGATGCTTAAACTCTCCTGGGAGTATGGCATCTTCTAATCTCTTTACTGAAAGGTGACTGTGGAGGGGGGCAGATCAAAAGTCAAGATACATACATAAAGAGGTCTGGCTTCAATCACATTTTCACAACTGCCATTTTTGATTTTTGATCACCCTCCCACAAATAAGCACTGCTGTTCCACTACCAAATTTTCAAATCTTCTTTATTATTCTGTTTCCAATTTAATATTATTTTAATTATTTTTTCTGGTTTTCCCAAAAATATTAGACAGTCTAGGATGCCATTCATCTGCTCTGAAAACATTCAGGTATTTAAGGAAGTTGATTTTCACATGGTATTAAGTGCTTTCAGGCATACTTTTCTTGTATGTTCCTTTGGTGCCTAGATTTTCAGCTCCCACTTAAATATTAGCAAGAGTTACAGCTTTTTTATTTTTCTTTTTTCTGTTCATTGCTATATCAGGCTCAGCTGCATGCCAGTTCCCAAGTTGTTGTTGTTTTTTTAAGCCCATCAAAGTTTGTTATGTTAAAAGCAAATAAGACTCTACAGCAGGTAAAATGGCCTATGCTAACAAAGAAAAATGCTGTTGTCAAAGCAGAGTAAGAAATCTTGTGTTTTCTCATTTGGATCCTTCTCTTCTCTAATAGACACTATGGATAATACACGAGTTGGTTATTTTTGCATCCAAGTCTATCCATATTGCATGTTCCTATCCAGGGTTGCAGCTTTATGTGCTTCTAAATGATGATGTACAAACAAACAAATAATACTTTCTTAGTGTTTAGGACTTGTGTGTGTGCATGTGTGTGTGCCTTCAAGTCAGTTTTTTGACTCCTAGCGACTGCCTGGCCCAGTCCCTGCAGTTTTCTTGGTAAGATTTTTCAGAAGTGGTTTGCCATTGCCCCCTTTCTAGGGCCCAGAGAGAATGACTGGCTCAAAGTCACACAGCTGTGCCTAAGGTGGGACTAGAACTTATGGTCCCCTGATTTCTAGCCTGATGCTTTAACCACTACACTAAACTGGCTTCGGACTTTTAGGACTTAGATATGCTTATATCCATTCTAGTGTTATGTTAGAAAGGTTAAGCTTTCTTGTTAATTTGGCAAGGGTCCACCTTTTTTCATTGCATCCTATACTAGCACTGTTGCCTGTATGAGATTGCTAGCACACAGTAACAGCTAACACATCTTCCGTCTGACAATGTCTTCACCCCCTAGATCAGAGGTAAACAGCAATCAAACAAGGAAATGACAACACTGAGAATCTGTAGTAACAAGAACCAGACAGCTCTTGGTACTGAAGTTCAGCAAGTGTGCATCTTGACAGATGCCTCACTCCTTTTTTGACATATAGCTTTCTTCTTTAGAGCTTCAGAGAAAGAATGAATCTCTCACATCAGTCTGCACTTCCTGATCTAACCTATAGAAGTTGAAGGAGAAGGCACTCATAAACTGTTTGTTATCAAGGCATTTAGGCTCCTAAAGACTAAACAATTATCTAATATTATTGTCTTGAGTTAAGCAGCTGTGGCCACCAGCTTGTGGAAATATGTCTTAACTTCATTAAGATTTCAGTGCATTTAATTCTTATGGACATTTTAAGCTAAAAAGCACAGAATACATACAATTGACCAATAACTGAAAATGGTTATGAAATTGATTGGAATATTGATCCTATTAAAAAAACCTCAGAAATGTTACTTGTAAACATTAGTGCTCATATATATTTTTCCCATTCTAAATATGAAAATATGTTAATATTAAGTGATCTTAAGATAATATGTGCTTTGTATTTTGAGAATCAGCTGCTATGCTGTAACTTTAAACAAACCATTGTAAACACTGTTTTAGAATTTAGTTAGCACTGGTATTTTGCTCCTACAAAATACTGCATGAGTTATGTATGCAATATTTTGCTCCTACAAAATCCTTTACTGAGGAATAAATGTTTTCAAAAGAGCAGTGCTTGGTCAGGTTGCTGTCTTTTTGAATCAGGGTATTGGATCCATATTGGCAAATCTGTATAGATTGAACATGGATGCTGGTCCAGCATTAAACTCTTGGATAAAGTTCATTGCTTTTGCATCAGCTAATCTGTATGAACAGTATACTTCTCCCAGATATTTCCAGAGACAAAGGACCTAATTGCTGCGTATCTCATTTTGCCAGTCAATTCTCTTTTCACGCAAAATTATTATACTGTGCATATCATCTCAACTGGTGGAATGACAGGAGAGACATTTCCTGCTCCCCTTCCCATCTTCATTTTGAGTGCTATTTTGAGTGGCCAAAATAAGCCTCAAAGATTATTAACATACTTAATTAGAAGACACCCTAGAGGAGCACTTCATCCATCCCATAATAGTAAAAGCTATCTGGCTTCAGCTCACTAGATGTATGCTGTTTATAATGATTAAATTGTCTATATTAACATAAACAAATAAATATTTATGCAGAATACACTTAAATTCTGGGAATCAACTTTGCTATTCTTGCTTTACAGTTCTTAGGTGTCTTGTGCCACTACAATACACTACGGTATGTATATAGGAAGTAAAGAACATCATACTGTTCCACACAAACCTTTAATGTAGCATAGGCATGCATTCTAAAAAGCTGCCTGGATTTAATTCCTAATCGATAAATTATATTATATTGGATCATCGGTATCACCTGTATAACCTTATGAATGCCCAATTACTGTAAGTCATTGGGCATGTAATTATGGGCTTAGTTTACCTGTTTAATTGATCTAGGACAGTTATTTCCACTAGGATTATTTCATACTATGAGACTGTTCGTTCTTTCAGCCTGATCAGTAACCAATTTAAAATGTCTAATCAGCCAAGTTCTCAAAAACATATTATCCTCCTACTAATGGTGGATATTAGTTTGGAGAGTTTGTGTTGTTAAGAGTCTGAAAGCTGGAAGAGCTATAACTCAGCAACCTAAATAAAACTGTTAGTTTAAGAAAGCACTTTTCATGGGTAATAAAGAGTATCTACTGCTCAATATTTCATAAGGTGATAGGAAAACTACTAATCTATAATAGCATTTAATCAATAAAGTTAGGCAGGAAACATGAAAAAGAATCCCAGAAAAGAATAGTGGCAAACCATGATCATAATGTTGCCAGAAAAACAGCAGGTTGTGTCTGGGTCATCAGGAGGCAAACTTGACTAAGGGCATATTTTTCTTTAAAAGCTGGAATAATTCGATTCTAGTAGAACTCAATATACTAAGACTTATATGAAAGAGATTGTCTTTTTTAACAATTAAGTGATTTTCAAATTCAGCAATGGTTTTGAAATTAACCTTGTGGAACTTTTATTTTTTTAAATGGAACTTTTTCTTGTTTAGAAAAAAGTGACTAATAAGTAGAGAGATACTTTTACAGTAAAAATAATTTAAGAAAAATGGCTGATAGTGCTTTGATTGTATTTATGTAGTGTAACTACTTTCTCATTTATGCAACTTTATTACAATGAAACATTTAATTATAATGGACAGATTGGGCAGAATTTTTTTCTGAGACTGAATCTGATGGATTAAAGTTTGCTTAATTGGATCAGATGTGATCCAATTAGAAATTTGGGCAAGGAAATATAGATAAATAAGCTACAATACATATCTTGTTGTTAGAAAATAATGCCCTACTTATTCTTTTTGGTCAATGGTCTCTGATGAAGTGAATAGGGCAGGAACAGCTTAGATTTGGATCCATGCCCTTTTTGGCTGCTTTAGATAGCTGGGGGGGATGTGTGTTGCTGGATCCAAATGGTCAGTACCTCTGGTAGGTCATGCCAGATGTCTTAAAAGAGGAGGTGGTACGGGCCCTTCAGACATAGACATGAGAGGGAAACAGCATTGGTTGCTTTGGTGGATGGCTTTGAACCTGCAAGGAGGGGCTACATGGCTACACCCTTCCCAGTCCTACCTATAATCTAGCAGCATTCTGCATCACTGGCCTTGGTATGTATGTATGTATCTATTATCATCTATCTATCTATCTATCTATCTATCTATCTATCTATCTATCTATCATCTCCTCCTCCTCCTCTTCCTCCTCCATTTCAGCACTATCAAACTCCAAAGAGACCGTTTTTATTATACAATAACATATTAAAAATACAGTAAGGGAAGGAACCATCTATGAGGTTTGAGAGTTGGGTTTATTGTTTTCCAATGGTTTTGTTTTTTTCCTAATCAGGCATACCAGTTGATCTTGGTGGAAATGAGTGCCTAATGTGCATTCCCTTGGGCAGTGCCATAGGATTGAGTCCTCTCCCCTGTACTTTTTAATATTTATATGAAATTCATGGGAAAGTTATCTACAGAGTTGAGATGAGAAATTATCAGTCTGCTGATGATACTCAGCTGAATGTCTCCCAACCAAGTCAGACTGGAGATGCTGTGAAGATTTTGACCCAGTGTCTAAAGACTAGAGGAGTCTGGATGGGATGAAGCAGGCTGAAATTGAGCCATAACAAGACAGGGTTGTTGTTCATCCAGAAACCATTCCAATTCCTAATTGAAATCACCAGTTAGGAAGTACTAGAACCACTGTAAAACAATGCTTCTGATCTCTAACCCTTGCAGAAGGATAGCATGGTTGATGATATCAAAGGTTTGAGTGATCAAATAGGATCAGGAGAGCTGCATGCCCCCATCCAAGTGCTGATAAAAGTCATCAGAGGGATCAATGCTATCCTGGTCCCATGCCCTGCTTTAAATCCTGACTGAAAGGGTCCAGATGATCTGTTTCCTCTAGATCTCTCTGTAAGTGAAGCCATACCTCATTCTCAACAACTCCTTAAAAAGGAAAAGTTGGAGATCAGGTATTAATTATCAATACTGTTGGTTTCAGGGAAAGCCTCTTCAGAAGGGGATGCACCAGAACCTATTACAAGACAATCAGGACAGTCCTCTTCAGCAAAGAGGTGTTGGCAACTTCCAGGACCCAACTATTTACACCTCCCCTGACACCTACAGGAACTAGAAAGGACAGGGATTTAGGATATGTTTGGTGAAGATCGTGCCCCAGAACACTTTATCCATTTCTCAGAGTCCATAAACTAGAATGTAATATAGTACAAGACTTTTCCCTAGTCCCTATATCAAACCCTGACAAAGTGAAGTCAAGATTTTGGTGCAAATAAGTAAGCTGATTAGTGAAGTATTGAGCAAAATCATCACAGTGACCTTATGATAGATGTTGCTACACAGTCTTCCTTAAAAGGGAAGTAACCTTAAACAGGGCCACTGGACATCCTGCTATCTCAATGAGGGTTGAAAAGTGAGAATGCTTCATTGCCCTTGTCACCACAGGATAGATGCAAATATGAGATCTTACTTATGCTATGTGTATCCAGGTGGTGTTTCTGCCACCATCTTCTGAAGCTCTTCTGTAAACCAGGAAACAATCTGAAATCTGCTGAGAAAAAGATAGGGAACCATTAAAAAGCCCAGCACTGTAATGAGACATAAGAATAGCATGGAAAGTTTTGTTGTTGTTGTTTAGTCGTTAAGTCATGTCCGACTCTTCGTGACCCCATGAACCATATTGCGCCAGGCCTTCCTATCTTTCACTGCCTCCCTGAGTTTGCTCAATTTCATGCTCATTGCTTCAGTGATGCTATCTAGCCATCTCATCCTCTGCCGTCCTCTTCTCCTTTTGCCTTCCATCTTTCCCAGCATCAGGGTCTTTTCCAAAGAGTCCTCTCTTCGCATTAGGTGACCAAAGTATCTGAGTTTGAGCTTCATTATCAATCCTTCCAATGAGCAATCAGAGTTGATTTCCTTTAAGATTGACTGGTTTGACCTCCTAGCAGTCCAGGGGACTCTTAAGAGTCTTCTCCAGCACCACAGTTCAAAGGCATCAATTCTTCGGCGTTCAGCCTTCTTTATGGTCCAGCTCTCACAGCCATACATTACTACTGGAAAAACCATAGCTTTGACTATGCGGATCTTTGTCGGCAAGGTGACGTCTCTGCTTTTTAATATGCTATCTAGGTTTGCCATAGCTTTCCTCCCAAGGAGCAAGCGTCTTTTAATTTCATGGCTGCAGTCTCCGTCTGCGGTGATCTTGGAGCCCAAATAAATGAAGTCTGTTACTGCTTCCATTTCTACCCCTTCTATTTGCCAGGAATTGATGGGTCCAGATGCCATGATCTTAGTTTTTTTAATGTTGAGCTTCAAGCCAGCTTTCGCACTCTCCTCTTTCACCCTGATCAAGAGGCTCTTTAGTTCTTCTTCACTTTCTGCCATTAGGGTGGTATCGTCTGCATATCTGAGGTTATTGATGTTTCTCCCTGCAATCTTAATTCCGGCTTGTGATTCTTCCAGCCTGGCATTTCTCATGATGTACTCTGCATATAGGTTAAATAAGCAGGGTGACAGTATACAGCCTTGTCGTACTCCTTTCCCTATTTTGAACCAATCGGTTGTTCCATGACCGGTTCTAACTGTTGCTTCTTGGCCCGCATACAGATTTCTCAGGAGACAGGTAAGGTGGTCTGGTATCCCCATCTCTTTAAGAATTTGCCACAGTTTGTTGTGATCCACACAATCAAAGGCTTTTGCATAGTCAATGAAGCAGAAGTAGATGCTTTTCTGGAACTCTCGTGCTTTCTCCATGATCCAGCGAATGTTGGCAATTTGATCTCTAGTTCCTCTGCCTCTTCGAAACCCAGCTTGTACATCCGGTAGTTCTCGGTTCACGTACTGCTGAAGCCTAGCTTGTAGGATTTTGAGCATAACCTTGCTAGCATGTGAAATGAGTGCAATTGTGCGATAGTTTGAGCATTCTTTGGCATTGCCCTTCTTTGGAATTGGAACGTAAACTGACCTTTTCCAATCCCGTGGCCACTGTTGCGTTTTCCAAACTTGCTGGCATATTGAGTGCAGCACTTTAACAGCATCGTCTTTTAGTATTTTAAATAACTCAGCTGGAATACTGTCATCTCCACTAGCTTTGTTGTTAGCAATGCTTCCTAAGGCCCACTTGACTTCACTCTCTAGGATGTCTGGCTCAGGGTCAGTGACCACACCAGCATGGACATCAGGGACATTAAGATCTTTCTTGTATAGTTCTTCTGTGTATTCTTGCCACCTCTTCTTAATCTCTTCTGCTTCTGTTAGGTCCCTGCCTTTTTTGTCCTTTATCATGCCCATCTTTGCACTAAACGTTCCTTTGATATCTCCAATTTTCTTGAAGAGATCTCTAGTCTTCCCCATTCTATTGTTTTCTTCAATTTCTTTGCATTGTTCATTTAAGAAGGCCTTCTTATCTCTCCTTGCTATTCTCTGGAAATCTGCATTCAGTTGCTTATATCTTTCCCTTTCACCCTTGCTTTTCGCATTCCTTCTTTCCACAGCTATTTGTAAAGCCTCATCAGACAGCCATTTTGCTTTCTTGCATTTCTTTTTCTTTGGGATGGTTTTAGTTGCTGCCTCTTGTACAATGTTACAGACCTCCGTCCATAGTTCTTCAGGCACTCTGTCTACCAAATCTAATCCTCTAAATCTATTCATCACCTTCACTGTGTACTCACATGGAATATGATCTAAGTCATACCTGAGTGGTCTAGTGGTTTTCCCTACATTCTTCAATTTAAGCCTAAATTTTGCAGTAAGAAGCTCATGATCTGAGCCACAGTCAGCTCCTGGTCTTGTTTTTGCCGTCTGTATAGAGCTTCTCCATCTTTGGCTGCAAAGTATGTAATCAATCTGGTTTCGGTATTGACCATCTGGTGATGTCCATGTGTAGAGTCGTCTCTTGTGTTGTTGGAAAAGGGTGTTTGCTATGACTAGCTTGTTCTCTTGACAGAACTCTATTAGCCTTTGCCCTGCTTCATTTTGTAGTCCAAGGCCAAACTTGCCTGTTATTCCGATTACTCCTTGACTTCCTACTTTAGCATTCCAATCCCCTATGATGAAAAGGACATCTTTTTTTGGTGCTAGTTCTAGAAGGTCTTGTAGGTCTTCATAGAACTGGTCAACTTCAGCTTCTTCGGCATCAGTGGTTGGGGCATAGACTTGGATTACCGTGATGTTGAATGGTTTTCCTTGGATACGCACTGAGATCATTCTGTCGTTTTTGAGGTTGTACCCCATTACTGCCTTTCCCACTCTCTTATTGACTATGAGTGCAACTCCATTTCTTCTAAGGGTTTCTTGCCCACAGTAGTAGATATAGTGGTCACCTGAATTAAATTCACCCATTCCCGTCCATTTCAATTCGCTGATTCCCAAGATGTCGACGTTCAATCTTGTCATCTCATGTTTGACCACATCCAGCTTGCCTTGGTTCATGGATCTTACATTCCACGTACCTATACATGGCAACCCACTCCAGTATCCTTGCCAAGAAAACCCCATGGACAATGTTAAAAGGCTAAAAGATATGACGCCGGAAGATGAGCCCCTCAGGTCGGAAGGTGTCCAATATGCTACTGGGGAAGAGCGGAGGGCAATTCCAAGTAGCTCCAGAAAGAGTGAAGCGGCTGGGCCAAAGCCGAAAGGACGTTCAGCTGTGGATGTATCTGGAAGCGAAAAGAAGGTCCGATGGAAAGTTTGGAATAGCCCAAACATTAAGATTATGTGCTAAAATTAGAATATGGAGGATAGATATAGGTTCACCTGCCAAGAGAGTATTGTTGAAATTTTTCATGAAACAACTAAAGCATGCATGAATAAATCTGCAGTCTCTTCTGTCAGAACCACCCAGATCCTACAAATATTCATCAAATGCGAATTAATGATCCCTGCAGTAAATTCAGTAAATTATTAGAGTTAGCTGATTATTAAGTTTCTGAGGCTGTAAACAGAGGAAACTTTGGTGATCTGGGAGACAAATGGGAAAGACACAATAGATTATGGGAACAGTGATCAATCTGATTCATGCAAACCTCTTTCTTCACTCAATTTAGCTTAAAGCAATGGAAGGACATCCAAGACAAAATGCTATTAAGACGTTTATTACAATTGACCAAACATCATAATCAAGGATCACAAAAGACCAATAGACTTGGTTATCATCAGCATGCTCTTAAAAGCTTAGATCATAAATCAGGGGTCCCAAGGAAATGTATAAAGGATTTTAAAAAATAGGATTCAGGAGTGGTCGTGTGGGGCTCCAGAGGAAAGTTCTACATCCCCCCTTTAATCCAGAGGTGTTTGGTTCGCTTTACCAATTAGAAAACAAATGAGGAATCAGCCCTCTCAAAGACTTTAGATAAATAAAGAAACAGATACAGGCTGATAACGTGAGCACTAGGAGGGATCAAAGAGAGTTTCTTCATCAAAGCATAAAGAAGACTATGCTTAAAGGAGTCTGGAAAAGTAGCAGGGATTAAAGAACAATTCATTAAGTGGATAATATAGGACCAAAAACAACGTAGAAGAATACAATAAAGGAAGAATGGAAATGCATCAGCAGTGGAAAGAAGAGCCCTCCATAGTTTGTTCAACTGTTTTTTCTGAAAAAGGGATAAATTCAAAGGCAAATGGAGTAGTAGGACATTGAATATTCTGAAATGGTGGTTTCCATCCTTTCAGACACAAAGAAGGGATGAGGCAGAGAATGGAACAATCAGAACAATCAATTTTTAGCTTGAAACAACTGTTTATTCTCTTCTATTGGAACAACTGTTTAGCAGTAAAGTTATGGTGTTTCAAGCCTGAGACATTTCAAACTGTAATTATTTTGCACATCTTTATTTTTTAATTCTGGAGATGAAATCAGCAGCAGAATAGTATTGGGGGGAAAAATCAGGATTTTTTAACCACAAAAAAGAAACCAAAAAATTGTATTCTGATTGCAGGATTCAAATTCCAGAATGTTGCTAAATTTAATTAACTGTTTCAGCTCACAAAGGCATACTTTAATATGTGAACAATATCAGATATTGTTTTTGTATGAGAAATGGTAATTCTTTCATTTCAAATGATTAAATGCTTTTTATTGTATGCACAATGAGAGATTTATTTGGAAGCTTTCATAGACTAACATTAATCAAAGCTATGAAAGTGAGAAAATTAAATAATCTCTATTCATATCTAAAGATATGAAGTGCAAATGCTTTAAATCAACATAAAACCTATTGTTCTTAAGTAGTTAGGCATTTATCCACTTAACCTATTTAAAATTCTGAGAATAACTCAGTTATTATATTCAAACATTGCACTAACCTACAGTATACTGTGCTTACATTATTTTTACTTACTCTATTCTGCAAAGCCAGCCATTTGTTTTATCTATCACAGTTTATGACTTAGAATTAAGTGTTAATCCAACCAGTTGTGGCATGTTTAATAAATGATAGTTAAAGAAATTATTGCCTAGTATGTATTAATCTGACCTATTTTGTACTAAATTTGAGCCAAGTTCTCTTCAATTCAGCATAATCCAATGTATGTTTATCATAATTCCAGTTAACTCAATAGTGTTTAATCCCATGTAAATATTTTTATAATTTCAGCCATGGAAATTTTGAATTTGTTCATAAATATTACTTATAAAATTATTTGTATCTAATTAATAAAAATCTATTTCACTTTATTACACAAACACACACATTCTCTCTCTCAGAAAAAAACTTCACTTCATAAAGCATGCAAGAAATATTTTGTAAATATATTTCTCTATAATGTGAATACATTATACAAACACATCTATTTGTGAATTATTGTAAATCAGTTGTGAACCTAATTGTTGTTGTGAATAAGCCATTAATTGAGGCTTAAATTAAGTGAGAACTCAGCTAATTGAGTTTATATGTTGCAAATATGTTTTCCCTTTTCATTCCAGTGGCATTATGATAGTGCTAAATAAATAAATAATCACATACTCTAAGTATATCCAAAAAATTGGAATGGATTATTTTGTGAATGTCATAAAACTACATCACATTTAAAGCGACGTTTCTGCATCATTACTTATTTCATCCTTAAAAGCATCTGTTGTTCTGAATTATACTGTACTAAGGAACAATATATTTGTTCATCAAACAAGGGAAAAAACAAGCAGCTCAATTTTTTCTCCAAAGCAATTTGAGGTTAAAGAATATTTTAGGGCATACATATTGAATGTTAATTTTCGGCTTCCCAGATTATCTCTGGATTATTGAAATGATGTATATGAAGTGATATAAACACTTGAACTATATGCTAACATTAGTATCTCTATCCCAATGTTATAATTTTAGGACATCCATTAAAACTAAAAGCATGGAGATTCAAGACCGATAAAAAGAAATACTTCTTTACATAACACATAATTAAACTGTGGAATTTGCCGTCATCAATTTAGGTAATAGCTAATTTAGAAAGTTTTAAAAGGTGATTAGACAAATTCATGGAAGACTGGGCTTTTGATGGTGGTTTATTGCCTCTGGAATCACAGGCAGTGTACCTTAAATACTAGGGGAAGACACATAACACACCCCTATCCATGTTTTCTAAATGGATCTGGTTGGGTACTGTGGAATACAGAATGTTGGGACTAAATGGTTCGTTGGCCTAATTGACCATGTTCTTGATATAATTATCTCTTATTATCTTGAATGGCCTGCAAACATTCTTTTTTCTACAGTTTTTTGCATTGTAAGACACATCAAGAGCAAAATGAAGAACATTTGACAGCTAGTTCAAGGTTGCACTTATTTCTTGATTTTGATTATGTATCAAATTAGTCTTGGCTCTTAGCAACCACATAGAAAGACCCAGGATGTTCTGTCCTTAATCTGGCCCTTCAGGTCTTCTAAGAGTGTACCCACTGTTGCTGTAATTGAGTCCATCTACCTTGCTGTTGGTCATTGTCTTCTTCTTGTTCCATTCCCAACATTATAGAGAAGAGAGTGAGCCTCCCCATAATATATACAAAATATGATAATTTGAGCCTGGTCATTTGTGCCTCAACAAGGAATGCTGGAAAAGCAGAAGCTCTCCATGATTTAAACATCTTCATTGTTAGTTCTAAGGCTGGCTGCTGTACTTGTCATTAATTTGGTCTTCCTTTTATTTAACCTTAGTACCATTTTTTTTCATTGTGATTCTCAACTTTCATTACTAGAACTTGCAGATCATCTGCATTTTCAGCTCTGAGAGTTGTGACATCAGCAGAATTTAGGTTATTGATACTTCTTCCTCCAATTTTAAAACTACACTCATCTCTTTCAATCCAGCTTCCCTCAATAAACAAACAAACAAACAAATATTGAGAGAAGCTGGATTGGAAGATCCATGTGTGTGTGATACACACACACATTCAGCATATAGTTTGAATAAATAAATCAATAAATCAAGGGACAGTACACAGCCTTGTTTCATTCCTTTGCTGACCTGGAGCCAGTCTGTTCACCATGTTCCATTTGGGCTGTGGCTTCCTATCTTGCATGTATGTTTCACAGGAGGACAATGAGATGTTCTGGGATTCCCAATTTCCTAAGGACATTTCGTAGCTTGACATAGCTGGCACAGCCAAAGGCCTTTCTATACTCAATGAAGCATATGTTGACTTCTTTTTTTATATTATTTATCCTTTTCAATTATCCAGCATGCGTCAGTGATAATCTCTTGTTCCTCAGCCTTTTCTAAAACCAGCTTGAACTTCTGACATTTTCTTTCCATGTAGGCTCTAATCTGTATTGAATGAACCTAAGTATTATTTTGCTAGCATGTGAAATTAAGCATATTATATGACAGTTTGCATACTCTATTTCTTAATAAATCAATTATTCCTTAAGTAAAAATAAATTATGCATTAAGTTGAAATGGTTTGAGAGTCAGATCTGCCAATGCCATTATCAGGTAAGTGTGCTAGGGCAGTGTGTGGAATGTGTTTCCAGCGTGAGACTCCAGCATGTTTCCAAATCTACTTATTTGCTGTGTGCAAAATGTTAAAACACCTGTTCTGAATCTGAACTTGTTCTTTGCAACTTGAAATGGGTTGTTCTGACCATTCCAAACGTGAAACACTTTGAACAGCCTGTTTCAAATATTTATTATAATTAATACAATTTCACTTATAGATAATAGGTATTTAACAATGTTCATGCTTTTGTATAAAGTTTTATTGATGCTAATTGCAGACTATTTAAGTATGCAATTTTATAGAAAACTTTCATGGAAGCAAGTCCTACTAAACATAGTAAAAAACGTCTGTATAACATGCATAGGAGCTTGCAGACAGACTAGAAAATAAGATAGTAAAGATATATATATCTATATATAGTGTATATATATAGATATATATATAGAGAGAGAGAGGGAGAGAGGGAGAGACTTAATTATGAATTAAGGATCAGAGTCAAAACTATCAAGGAATTCCTGGAACAGTGAGCAGATTTACTGCGATAAAAGCCTCTTCCCATTTTCTCATGAGCTCATCCTCATGTCCTTGTTTCTACAGCACCAAGTTGCACATTAACCATTCTTAGAGGTTAATATAATGATAGATCTAATGATACTGCCTTTGCCTCATTCCCCAACCAACTATAGGGACAATATCAAATTTAGCCATTTTGATTAAATATTTTCTGTCTTCTCCAAAGTCTTGTCATATGAATGATCCACCATGCCTCCTCCATGATGCTGGAATTGGTGCAGGCAGTTGATGGCATCTGCCCAGCTTCTGCTGGAAAACCCTGTCTCTTCCAGTTGCTTTGCATTGCATTCTATGGCCATTTTGGTTTCATCTGCAGGAAAAAACTAATCACCTGACTTCCACAGAAGCAACTGAAGGGATAGGATAAGCAGCTTCAAAGGACTCCTTTGTAAATTCATGAGGAAGTTTCATGGAATTTAGTTTACTTCTGAATAGGGGTGCACTGGATAACCTGGTTTGCTTGTGAAGGTTCCCCCCCCCCCCCCACTCACATTGCAATCCTGCAGCCCAGGTCATGTTTCTACTGCTGAAGCCTGTCCTCTACAGAATTCAAAATGGTTTACTTCCAAGTAAACACTTACTTGGATGGCAGAGTGACAAAATTTTGCCTGCACATATTGCCATCCTGCAACATAGGGCAAATTCTTCCACAAATTTTAAAAAATCTTAATTTTGAGTAAGTACTTATTTGATGCCGGTCCTGGCAGAAGAATCAGACAGAGGGGAGAAGCTCTCTCTTCATCCATCACAAACATAAACAAAAGGCAAAGGTTAGGATTAGCACGTTTTTTCCTGACTCCAAGTCTGGTGATCATGGATGGTTGGGCTCCTTTTGAGCCTGGGTTTAATGCTGATCCAGAATTACGTTCATCCTGAATTGGACTATACTACTCCAAAATAGCCCTATCAGCTAAACATCACTCCCTGCAAAATGCTTAAACAAACCCACCACTCTAGCCATCTGTTAAAACTTGCCTCCTCCCTAGGCTCAGTGCTACTCCACTTTAAAAAAGGGGGGCAATTGAAGCCAAGCAAATGTACTGAGTTCCTTAACTTGTCCCATATTAAAACTGTAAGGACAGCATCAGGGACAACTGTAGTAACAGTTACCAGCTTCAAAATGGCAGGCACAAGAGGGTGATTGAAGCCCACCCCTTTTTACATGCATGCAATGGATGTGATGTACATGTTGATACCCTCAAACAGCACCATTCTGACTTCATTCCTGCAGCATGATAGGGTTCAAGGCAGGAAAAAAAGTACTTTAACATGGCTGTGAGAAGGATACAGTGTCAGAAGTCTCAGAACAGGTGGAAAATCACTCCAGCCAGTACTTTCTACTCATTCTATCCAAATTGCACACAAGCCTCACAACTTTATGGGGGACACAATGGGTGGGAGGGCACCATCAGTCACAGATCAGTGAAGACACCTGTGGAAGGAGGAGGGATACAACCCCAACTTTGGGAAGCAGGTGTAGGTGCAGGTGGAGGGGACTGAACACAACTCCAGGCTGCACAATCTTGCCTGTTTGCTCCGCCAGGTGAGAGGCATTTGGTTCCTAGGGCACTATAAAGTGCTTTCTTAGGTCTGTTCAAATAGCCGGCCCCAAGGGTTGAAAGTGAAGGGGAACTGCACACACAGGTCAGTGTCCTGTTTAATAATAATCTCAACAGTCTCTCTCCTTGTTTTTCCTTTCAACTCCCCTCCTCCCGAAAATTAGGGCAGCTTTCAAAAACCTGGCGCCCTTTAGACCACATAGATTGTAACTACCAGCAGGTAATCCGTAAAAGGAAAAATCGGGGCCAGAGACATACCGCAAGAATCCGCACCCCACCCCCCGAGGCATCCAGATACTCTTCCCTCTTCACCTTTTCTGGCGGAAGGAAGCTGCCTTCGGGGTAAGCCCCGCCACGGGGGTAACGAACAGCTCGCCACACCTCCCGTAAGCAGGACGGCCCCCTCGGTGGGTAGCTGTTTGGGTCTGGGCGCTGCTGAATTCTTTTTCATCATGGGGTCCTTGAAAAGGCATATTGTTACTTTTCCCGTGGCATGGCCCTGCTGAACTGAAGCGAATTTCTTCCCCGAGCAGCCAGAAGAACGTGGAGGACAATTGTTGTCTCCCTGCCTGCCTCTTATTTGTGTAGGTGGTTTCTAATCAGTAGTCTTTTAATTAGAAACACAAAACGCGCTGGAGACCGAGAAGATGCCTCCCTTCCCGCTTCCTCCCTTTCCTATAATGATAAGCCGGAGGGGAGAAGATGCGGTTAGAATAAGCAAGCAGGGAGGTCTGGCAGCGTGACGAGGCTCGCCAGCCACCAATCAGAACGAGGGCAATCCTTCCGCTCCGCCCCTCGCTAGAATTTATACCGCTATCCTTTTCCAGGGCTAGTGGAATCTTCCGATGCGAGGCGCGATGTAGGTCATATTGCGGGATTTATCGCAACTTGGGGGTAACCTGTTCGGAAGTATTTAGCTTCGTTGTCACCCTGCGAAACTTAACCCCACCTATCCATTCAGACCGGCTGATTGCTTTAGCTTTTCATGTCAGAGATGCCATCCAGATAGCGTGATTTAAATACTGTATTATTAAATACAGTATTAACTCCCCTACACTTTGCTCGCTTGAGATAGTCTAGCCCTGTTTTCAGGCTCAGAGCAGTCCCTGCTCTACTGACTTCAGGAGAGAAAGAATAAGGGATTTTAAATAAATGAGGCATGGAAGCTCCCTAAAGAATGGTGTGGAATCAAAATTCCTTTTTCCTCTATTACTTCTGACTGAAGATGTGATCGTGCTGGACGGTGAGTGCAGTACTTAAACTCTGTCACATCCTCAGATCCCTCGTTTCTGTCATCTAAATATGGAAGGAAACGTTCGTTTTTAGCCAGTTTTATTATGATTTAGATTCTAGCGTTCGGTTGGAGCGTGATCAAGGGAGAATATACTTGAAGATTTTTCCAAGGGGTCTGTAGCTGAACCTTGAAACTGCACATCCGTGGCACGTTCTAGGTGATTTGCAGGATTTGACCCGGTGTTTTAGCAGCTTTTCATAGCTTTTCGTGGTTATCTGAAGATAAGTCGCATAAAATCCATGTGATTTACTTGTTTCCCGGCTACGTTATCGCTGGAAACAACTTCTTGGATGTTGCTGTTGATAACATAGTCCCAAAATCTTAATTTGTGCCGAAACTCATCCTTAAAAACGAGAGTGATTCGATTATGATGAGGATAATAGAAATATGAAGAATAGCAAGATTTTTTTTTTAATTTTCTCTTCTTTCCGGCTATCCAGTAATAAAAGTTAAAGAGAATTTAACTTTAAGCAACACATGTTCATTAATTCAAAGTAGAACTTCTGGGTTTGCTTCGCCTTCACTCCCTGCATTTCTATTAGCTGCCCGGTAGCTCAGATCATGACAGATTTCTGCCCCTCTTGTTTTATTCTAACTTAGTGATTCGCATATTAATTAATCACCTCCTTGCTGTGCGCCTCGGTCTCGACGATCTGCCTCGAGAAGCAAGGAAAATAGGAGATTAGAAGAATCAGTGCCCTCACGATGAGAAGGGAGGAAGGCGAGATCTTGCGATCGTGCGGCTTCACAGAAGCGAATGGCTAATTTCAGAGAGCGTTGAGGAGAAAGAAGAAGAATGAAGAGCTGCAGAAAGGAGCTGCTTGTCGGAACCACTTTCTTCGGAGAAACCTTTCGTTCCCGATGAATGGCGCCAGGCTTTTAATTGACAGCAGCGTGAAAACTTCCTTCCGTCCCATCACCATCTTTGCTCCTCTTCCCAACAAGCCACTGGGGAAAGCCCCCTCTTGTTGAGCTTTCCGGATCCGTCTTTCTCAGCCTCCGCTCCACCTGCGCCAACTCGGTCGTTTCAAAGCAACACGCTGCTCTGAGCGGCGAGATTCCCCTGCCGCTGATCGTGGGGGCGGCACTGAAAAAATAATAAAAAAAAAAGGACGGCGGAAGAAACCGAGCCGCTTGGCGCGCTGGTTCCAGGACTACGCCTGCGGGCTTGGACAACGCCTCCGGGCTGGGCTGCCGAGGGGAAGAAACGTCGCGGCCACCGGCTCCTTTTGGGGGATCTGGCGCTGCTGAAAAGGGGATCTTAGCAGCTGTGCTTTTTCTCTTCTCTGCGTTCCCCCCGGCCCCCAAGCTGGAGCTTTTTTCTTTTCTGTGTTTGGATGTGCGCAGCGAAATATTGCTACCCTCCTCCGTAAGTCCAGATGGGTCTCTAAAAACCCGTCCTTTCCTAGTTTTGAAATTTCCATAGCCTGCAAGCGGATTCTCGCCAGAGAGCCACCTGAGCCTCCATGCATTGGCTGCTCGTCTCCGAAGCAAAGGGATGGTTCCTTTTTCCGAAGCTTCCCTTAACTAAGCGGATGGGAAATAAGTTTCCTGAGGTGATTTGGAGGAGTTAAAAGTGCGCCGTTTTCAGCAAGAGGCAGCAGTCAGTCAGTAAGTGCTTCTGGTTATACTGTTACTAGCGAAAGCTCTGCCCTGGTGTGGCTCATTTTGTTGCTAAATGAATTTGGCTGTCCTGAGAATTGGAAAGGATGGGAAGGCACTGTCCCTGCATTAAATGCAGCCCTACATTTTCGACTGGTGATCTTGGTCTTCATTTGTAAAGACTTTGATGCAGTAAACGTGTTGTCCAGCTGAAAAGCAGATTATAGATGCTTCTGTTTCATTACCTTAATGTTGACCTGAGAAACCGAGGCTGCCCTAAAGGTGCAGATGTGTGTGCTCCACATTTACCATTAGTTATAGGAGGGAAGAAATTGTGAAATCTATTGCAAATTAGACCAAACTCAGCACACAGGCAGCAGTTGCTGAAATTCTCTGCTGCTGTTCCTTTACCTTAAACTCATATAGGCCAGATCTACACACCACTCTCTCTGTGTTTTCCTGGTGGGCCGGCTCTGATAACAGTCCATGTCTCCCACATGCCCCCATCAGGTCCTTGGTGCACACCTGCTCTGAGTGCATCACCTCTGTCTTTTCTGTCCTCTGGCCACATCACTGCAAGGTCCCTAATTGGTTCTCCCTTGTTGACAGTCCTGCTCCCTGAATGGCTGCAGTGATGGCACCTCTGACCGCCATCCAACCAGAGTGGCCCTTTAAAAACAACAACAACTCAGTTTTATCACATGGTTGATTGCTCAACAACAGTTGGATGCATTTATTCTTTTGAAGGCATGCAAGTAAATGTGTGTGTGTGTATCCTTCATGGCAGTTTTCCAAATCAAAATTGAATTCTTCCTTTATGATTCTGTGCAGGAGCAGGGACCAGTTATTCTGGGAGCCTTCCATTGCCCTTTCTCTCTCTCTAAATCAATGGGTGGGTGAGTGCCCAACCAATGTACTGTACATATAGCGGCTCCCTGTCTCTATTTGCACATATGTATCACACTCAAGGGAACAGTTTCTTACTCCCACAAATCTCAGAAGCCTACTGCTGTTTTCTGTCTATGCAACCACATAGGCAGTCTGTGTTACTGCAGTTAACCTGCTCCTATGCTTTTCTGTTGCAGTCTTTGATGTGCTATTATGAAAGAGTTTCACCAGAGATTGCTGCTCCCCTAAGTCATGTGGTTGGTCAGTTTCTGAAGCCAACCGCTCTCCTGCTCTGGGCTTCACATATGCCATGTCTGCTGGGTTGTCGAAGGAAATTGAGGTTCTCTTACAGCTAGTTCTAGATTCAGGTAGAGAGGCACTCATTGTCAGTAGCAGCTCTCTAACCTCTATGGCTGCACACTGCCACATTGGTCATGGTCTAGGGTAGTGGGTCCTTAAACTGTTTGACCCAATTATGCCTTTTCTGGTCTCAAACAATGTAATTATCCCCAACCCCTCCCCCCCAACTCTCTTGCTTTACACAAGCATCTCTGCAGCGTCAATCCCAAACTGGATCCCAACTCACAAACAAGCAATTACTAATTGTTCTATTACCCCCAGAATATGTCCAAAAAACTCCCTTGGGGGTAATTACCAGTAGTTTAAGGACATAAACCTAGTTTAAGCTTTAGTTTAAGGGTTCAAGGGTTTGAATGGACATTGGTGTTCATCTTTACCATGGACTGACCAGGGTGTTGTCAAGCTCTTGTCCCAGTGTGTGGAGGTGGTGTGACTCTGGATGTGGGAATATCAGGCTCAGGCTTAACTGTGATGTAACTGTTTGGGCCTTGAAATTCTCAGTCTTTACTCCTGATTAGGGTTGCAGTTCCCCTTCAGGATAGGTGTACAATTTGGTATCTTCTAGGAGCAGGTGCCGGCTGTGGCCAGGAAGGCCTTTATAGAAACTCATCTAGTGGTCTTTTGTGCCAGAAGTCTCTTAAGACAGTCATTCATGCTTTGGTTACCTCTCACTGAACTACTACATAACATTCTACACAAAGCTGCCCTGGAAGACCACTTGGAAGATTTAGCCACAGCAAGCCCATTTAACCCCTCTGCTTTGTGAGTTGCATCAGTTACCAATCAGTGGCAATTCAAGGCACTGATTGCCACCTATAAAACCCTTAATGGCATAGGGCCTAGTTGCTTGACAGACTACCTGTCTTCCATAGTTGTTGGCCATCCTATACAATCTCGGAAAGTCAGCTGGTTCCAGGACCTGTTGATCAAACAATGTCACCTCATTGACCCAGGAGCTGGGCTTCTCTGTGGTTGTACTTGCCTTCTGGAATCACATTTCCCCAGAGATCTGTTTAGCTTCCACCCTCATCTTATTTAAATAAATCCCTTTCCCCAAGCCTTGGGCTAGAGTGGGTGGTGGACCCATTGTTAGCTGATTCATCTTTTGGATTCTGTTGATTTTTCTGGATGTTTTGGGGTGGGGGAGAGTATTGTATTTCATTGTTTTCTATTGTATACTGCCCAGAGTTGCAATAGCATTGGGTGGCCTATAAATCTAATTAATGATGTTTAAGAGGCTGATGGTGGAGTTTTATAGGTTCCTCTGCATGCACAACACAAGGCCACCACTTGCACACCAAGCTGATTAAAGTCTGCTAGGTTTCAGAGAGTAGACAAATCTCACAAATAAATAAATGATGGATGCAAGAGTGGGAAGGATTCAAGTGGGATCAACTGCACACCTTCTGGGGACAATGACCATGGGCAGGGAAAAGAAAGAAAGAAAAAGGAATGTGAGAAGCTCAATTACACATTTTTCTTGATGTAGTTGCTTTGGTGAAATGGCAGTTTGCATGCAACTTCTGGTTTCAGGCCACAGGAGGTTCAGCTGGCTGTATAAGGTCAAATTCTGTGAGACTGGGGAGTATCTGTGGAAATCCGTGGAAATATAGAAAAAGGGCATTTGGGGAGGGTGGTTCCTACAATGAGGAGGGTAGCAATGAGTGGCTATATGAACTCTCCAAGAGCGGTCCTAATCAGTTCTTTTATGTAGCCACCAATCAAGTGGTGTTTGGGCCACTGCATTGACCATTTTTAGCTCCCTGCTGGAACCAGCAGGTGGAAAATGTCATTTGTTGCCCCTATAAAGAAATAATAACTGTTGCACATATGACTGTGAAACCCAGGAACATAGAACTATGGAGGGTCTAAAGCAAGAATGTCAAAAAACCACTGATGACAAGGAAAGCATAAGCTAATTTCTGAGGTGCCAGTGACTTAATGAAACAGTGAATGGTCAACTGGCAAATGGCAGACATAATCAACTATGGCTGATCTCCAAAGAGCTAAGAAGGGTTAGAGCTTTAGCATGGATGTTTATTACATGGCTGGGAGATAACCAGGAAATCTCAAAACTTTAGAGTAGATTGGGAATGACAAACAACAACAATAACAAGAGAGTGGCAAACGCGTTTCGTGTTGCTACCAATAAAGCTGCATAGCTACCAAGGTGAGCTTGATTCAAGGGAATCTTTGTCATTTTGAAAAGCTTCATAAATTGCCCTATACAAAGATACTGCTATGTGAATAATTCTAAAAATATAATAAGTTTGCAAGTTCTGTGTATAAGAAAAATCCACAATAAGCTACAGCCTGATAATGATGCATCCATAATGGCTGCCTAGTAACCAGTGGAGTTAGTTGTACAAATGTATATGTTAAGGTACATCAATGAGGATTTGTTTCTGAATTTACAACATGAAGATATTGAAATTTTGGGATGAGTCAGTACTTGTTCCTTATAGTGACCAAATGCCTTGCTAGCTTTCCTATTAGTTAATTCATCTGCAGAGACTTAATCTGAATACAGTCTGCCTCTGAACTAGCTGTATATACTTATTATAGTAGTTCTCCATACTGTGGCAGTGAGTCAGTCTTTCACCAAAGTATGCACAGTAGAATACTGAGCATATGTGGAACTTGGGGTTTGTTTAAAGTCCGTTAGAGTAGCCCATATGAATTACTAGGGGTGTCTGTCAAGAGAGCTGCCAGGATGCTGTAATGGAAGCTCTGCCTGATTTTTTTTTTTAAATGGGCAGCTCATGTGCATAAAATGAGTATTTATGAATTGTACTTAGAAAGCAAACATTTGGAAAATATGGAATTTTTGTTTGTCTTCTAGTGACATTGAACAATACAATAATTTTACAGACAGATCTTACTTTTGCAAAATTAGATTCAAAGATTATTAAGACAATATTGCCCCGTCACTACAAGAAGTCATTTTGAAGCATCCATACTTAAGTAACTGCAGGTAAGCATATCTGGACCTGTGTTAAATGTGGTTAGTGTTAACAGTAGGCTTATAGAAGCTATCCACTTTCAAACTATAGCTTACAAATGCTTATTAGGATTAACCACAGTTTAGGATTTAATTATTTGCATAAGTAAAATTGGAAGGAGAAGCTCTTTTTCTCCATCTGAGCCATGGAGAAGAGAAAGGGAAATTGGGAATTGTATGAATGCTTGTGCATAAAATGATAAAGCTTTATCAAATTCAGCTGGGATGATGTTAGAAAGTTACTTATAAGAAATGAAAGGTATCTCTGTGTATTTGAGCTAAAATGCCAGTGCCGAGCATATTTTTTGCATGTGCAATTTTTGCTTAACTTTGCTACTGAAGGTTATCAGAGCTTCGTGCCAGTCTTACTGATATATCAAGGAAGTTGCAGTGAACTAATAACCCCAAGTTTGGTGCTTGTTTTATTTATTTCATAAACAAAGCTGTCTGACTTGTGATATACCGATTTGCAAATGTAATCTCCCCCCTAGTTAAATTCAGTTAAAGAGATAACTAGGGCCAGTTGTGGGTGATTTGGGCCAGCCCAATATATATCTCTCACACTATGCCTGGCCTCATCATGAAGTTCTCATCAGATAGATGCCCAACTCATGAGAAGTTTTTAAAGACTTTCCTAAAAACAAACAAACAAACTAGCAGTCTGGGAAAAACTATAAAATCATTTCTAAAGTTCTGGGGTTCAGCGATCCACAGAGACATACTCCTGACATCAAAATTTGGGATGATAAGTGTGTACTTAACAGGAGTGGCTGTCCTGCTAAAATCACTCCAAGAGTGCAACATAAAATCATCCAGAAAATGGCAATGAACATTCAGACAACATCCAGGGATATGCAGCCCTTTTTCCTGTAGGCTGAAGTCAGTTGTTCATGATTCCATCATGATAAAGGCATTAGATAAAAATTGGATTCATGGGAAATTAACAAGGTAGAAGCCACTGCTCAATAAGAAGATCACTGATGTCCAACTCATTTTTGTCAACTTCTGTAGGAATGTTCTGTGAATAGATGAATCAAAAGTAGAACTTTATGGACTACATAGATTTTGTTATCTTTGGGACAGTAAGAGCCTCAGACATGGAGATGTTAGTATCATGGTGTGGGGATGCTTTGCTGCCTCACGATTCGGGTGACTTACGATTGTTTCCTTTAACCGATTTTCCTTGTGTCAGGAAATTCCAAAGGAGAATATTGAACCATCTGTCAGCTGAAACTGAAGCACAAGTGGATCATATTGTAACATAATGATCTCAAACATACAAGCAAGCCTGTAAGAGAATGGATGAAGAACAAATTCAGAATTTTAGAATGGTCAAACCAAAGTCCTACCTAAATTTCATAAAGATGCTCTGACAGGACGTGTAATGAGTAGTTTATGCTAGGAAACTTTTAAACATTATGAAGTTGAAGTAGTTTGCCATAGAGGATATAGCACTATGGGAGACTGATCACTAATTTAGGCAAGTGCTTTGTTGCAAGTATGATAGCTACCAGTAGTTACTTAATCTAAGAAAGAGATTACCCTTTCACATTTGCCGTTGTTGACTGTGTTTATGAAATAAATGAAGGACCAAGCTGTGGTAATTTGGACCCACATCTTTGCCATTGAAAGTTATTGGAGCTTTGGGTAGGATGTACCAAGGTAGGAAACATTCAGAAAACTCTCAAAGGGGGTGAATCTTTTTTTCTGTTTGCCTCAGATTGTTCCCTGATTTTGTGTATGAGTTTTAAGTGTCAATACTTGAAAAAATGGGGAAGCTTATTTCAATTTATCCAAGCCTTTCTTTTTCTGAAGCTCATTCTGAAGGAATGTTCAGAACAGGAAGCTAAAGGGTCTTTCAAAATGGATTTTAATTACAAGCTGCCTATTGCAGTTTTAATATTAGAAGTGTATGGATTCTAATAGTTGTCCTCAATGTAAAATATTTTTTTGTGAAGCAATCATACAGAAATGTCCTTTTGGCATTTAAAAATAATTAGCAGATAGTCTATTAATCTTCTATAATGTGCTTTATAAGACCATAGGAATTGTTTTCTAGATTTACAGGCAACATATATATTGAAAAGTTGGGCTAGTTAGACATTAATCCACTTGGGAAGTGTTGAATGCCATAGACATATGCTCACATCAGTGTTCATAGGATTAAAAGAATGTCCCCCAACTTGATAGGCATTGGAGTTACAATTTTCAGCGTAGACCCATTGGGGCTTGAAAATCTGGGAACTGTAGCCCAAGATATCTGAAGGTCACTAGTTTGAGGAAGCCTAGATTACAAACCATACTAATGGATACTGCATATTCAGATATTTGCAGTAGGAAATCATAGAGGAGAATTTGATAAACTAATATATCATATTGCTAATTATATATAGACAGAATATAGTACACATACTGTTATTTGGGAAGTAGATTAAAAACTGAGTATTCTGGAGTAGGAGATAGGTAGGTAGGTAGGTAGGTAGATAGAGGCACCCTAATTGAAGATTTCTTGGAAAATGTGTTTACTTTTGAATACAGAGAAGCTTAGATATTCACAACACCAAGACCCAGTTATAGAATTTAAGTGAACATGGCTTGAATTTGTGTTGTTTTCCATGTGAACTTTCAGATTAATAGGTCAAAATAAGTACAGGTAGTCCTCAAGTTACAACGATAATTGGGACAGGAATTTCCATCACTAAGTAATGCAGTCATTAGGCAAACATCATATGACTGCATTGCTTAGCAACAGCAATCTCGGCACTCCCCATTGTTAACCGAATCTCACCAGTCATTAGGCAAGGATCCACCCTGATTCAAGTCATTCTCAGCATTCCTCAGTGGTAGTGGTGGCACTGGGGCTGAAGTAGAGGCCTGGGGCTTTCAGCATCTCAGCCAGTGGATTTCTGGGGGAGTAATGGTGGATTGAAGATGGCTCCATTTTTGCAGAGCTGATGGCTGCAGTGGATAAGAGGAGCTGGCAAAGGATCCGGCTCTTTGGAACCATTTCCAGACAAAGGAGATGACTGGATCACCCACAAGTATTTCTTACAGAGGCTCCCTGTGAAGAGATTGCAAATCAGCCAACTCCAGCAAGTTGAGCACTCTGGGAGTCACTGGAAACATTGAACCCAAGCCGTGATTCAGAGCCTTCAAAGGGACACTAGATTCACATATACTTTCTCTTTTAATTGACAAAGGAAACTACTTATTATCCATCTACTTGGAAATTAAAAACCTTCTGAAGAGCAAGTTGCTGCACGCTAGGAGAATTTCCTTCTGTCCTTGAAGAAAGAAGATCCAAGTAAATTTAAAGATTAAAAATTAAAAAAAAATTGAAACAGCAAAAGGGAGTTTAGAATGTTGAATATGGACAGTTAAGGGGGCAGACAGATCTGAAAGAATTTTTATGGACTGTTTTAAATGTTATAAAAATACAAAAGACTAGGCTTTGAAGGTTAATTAGAGGGAACCAGAGAGCAATTAAAGGAGAACATACTTACTAACATAATGGAGGAATGTTATTTTACTATGGAAGAATTTAAGTTGGCTTGGGAACAATGTGTTCAGGACTTATTTTCAATTTTTTTTGATACTTTGTGGAGGTAACAGTGGTTAGAAAAAGAAGAAAAGATTCTGTTGGATAAAACAGAGGCTGAGAATGATTTGAATAAGGATCTTAAAATGGACTCTAAAAATTGCCAGACTATAAAAGAGATATGGAAGACATAGAAAAAGATGTTGTAGATTTGAAAAGGGACTTAAAAATGTTCAGCTATAAAAGTGACGTGGAGAAAGAAGTTGCATTGGACCTACAAATTATGCTGGTTGATGTTTTAACAATTAAAGGGGACATCCAGATTATAAATCAGAAGAGTGACTCTGAGAGTTATCTTATTTTGGATCCACAGAAGGGAAGTATTAAATTTCTGAAGTTGTTCCTGAAAACAAAGAGGGAGAAAATGATAAGAGATCATCAGGTGGGACTTTATTTGAAGAAGTGACTGAAGATCAAGCCTCTTAAAAAGAAGAAAAATGAGTTCAAAGTGGACTTATTTGATCAGCGTTAAATTGTATAAGTTGTGATTTTGGGCCATTATTATTGGAATCTTTTTTTTTTTTTTTTAAACCAGGACTGTAAGATGAGGATTTAAATATTTTTTCATATGGGGATAAACTTTCTATGTCCTATTTGTTACAGAAAGTTATACGTTAGAATGTAAAAGGGATCTACTTAATTTAGTTTAAGATAGATAGATAGATAGATAGATAGATAGATAGATAGATAGATAGATAGATAGATATTACTATTATTGGTATTTTCTATGCCTATGGGGACAAATCTTTTATGTTTTACTTATAAGAGAAAGTTATAAGTCAAAATGCATAATGGATTTATTTGTCTAAGGTTAAAATATATAGGTTATTATTACTGGTACTCTTAATGCTAGTGCTGAGTGAAATTGATGATTTTTTTAATAATTTGGCTATTGTTAAGGAATGAGACATGGGAAGAAGAGTTTTTTTCCCTTGTAATACTAGAGAAGGTGTTAAGTTACTGCAAATGTTTATACTTGTTTGAAGTCATGTTTTAATGTATTTCCTTTCCTTTTTTTCTTCTTTCTCTTTTTCTCTCTTTTTCTTTTTTGTTTGTATATCTTTTTTAGTTCTATATTAGCTTTTATCTATGTAAAACTTTAATAAAAAACAGTCTCAGCTGGCCACCACTGCCCCTGGGCCTCAACTTCAGCCCCAGAGCCACCACTGCTGAAGAGTGCCACATCAAGCCCCAGGCTGCAGCCAGCCAACCCAGTGGCACAGCGCAAAGCCCCACCGCCCTGCATTCTGCAGGCCCTGCTGCACCCAGCTGACTTTCACAGTCTTCCTCCCACTGCTGACAACGCACGCCCAGCCTGGCCCTATGCAAGGCAGTTGCTGGCCACACCAGACCTTCTTCCCAAGGCCACTCACACCATTCTACAAATAGCATGCCCCATTCTCACAATGCTTCAGAAGACCATAGAAGCTTTCTGAAGGCTTTCTGAAGCATCACAGAGTAGTGCCACTGTGTAGGACAGCCAAAATGGCAGAGATGGGAGGGAGGAGATAGGTGAGTGGGGGTATGTCAGGCCTAGCCCAAGGAATTCCAAGAGACAATGCAAATTCAGTTCAGCTATGTTTATTAGCTACAACCTCTAGCAAGAATCTTCCCAGACTGAAACCCCAGTTCCCAAGTCAGCCAGCCACAACATTTTGAATTCCTCAGGGAGGTGCTAGTCTTATCCTCTTGTATCTCCCACGCTCCTCCAGCGAGCTAAGAAAATGTTTTTCTCCCTGATCCTGGCCTTAATAATTCCATTC
Organism: Liasis olivaceus; assembly: GCA_030867105.1. Classification (NCBI taxonomy): domain Eukaryota; kingdom Metazoa; phylum Chordata; class Lepidosauria; order Squamata; family Pythonidae; genus Liasis; species Liasis olivaceus. The sequence continues at coordinate 40,352,371 of CM061350.1, read as the reverse complement.
CATCACATCGTAGTTGAAGCACCCCTGTGGTTGTAAGTGTGGGCAAGCTGCGAAGCGCCTGAATTTTGATCACGTGAATGTGGCAGCACTGCAATGACCATAACATCAGGGACCGGGCATAAGTACCATTCATTCAGCACCACCATAACTTTAAACAGTCTCTGAATGAATGGTCATAACACGAGGACTACTTGTGAATCTGATTAAGGTGATGATTCATTATTCCCACTGAGAAATGAGGTCACATTTTTAGGCAATGGATGTTTACTTGTCTTGTATTTTCAACACTTCTCTTTCTCCTGAAAAAAGTATTTTTGTATTTTGTATATTTCTAAAGGTGGGGGGGGGGGAGGAGAGTAGCACTTTTATTATTTTTGTAGCTTTCAAAGTGTTCATGAAATGTAGCCAGAAAGGTGATAAAGTACAGCTGGAATTTTATATTTCTTAAAATCTCTTATGGGAGATTTTTATTTCTTAAATCTTTTATGGGAGGTGATAGCATTCCATAGTTCTGACAATTATTCAATGTCCCCCACCGATAAAAACTGTACTGCTAAAAACTGGCATTTTACCTTCAGATTTAGTGGCTGAATCTTGAAATTTGGAAGCACAAAAATAATTCCAGGACTGCATCCATCTGTAAATCCCTTATCCCTGATATATATGTGTTACAGGTAAAACTCAAAAAATTAGAATATCGTGCAAATGTTCAATTATGTCAGTATGGCAACTCAAAAGGTGAAACCAATATATGAGATAGACGCATTACATGCAAAGCGAGATATGTCAAGCCTTACTTTGGTATAATTGTGATGATTATGGCGTACAGCTTATGAAAACCCCAAATTCACAATCTCAGAAAATTAGAATATTACATAATATCAATAACACAAGGATTGGAAATAGAACAATATCGGACCTCTGCAAAGTAGAAGCATGCATATGTACTCAGTACTTGGTTTGGGCCCCTTTTGCAGCAATGACTGCCGCAATGCGGCGTGGCATGGATGCTATCAGCCTGTGGCACTGCTGAGGTGTTATGGAAGACCAGGATGCTTCAATAGCGGCCTTCAGCTCCGCTGCATTGTTCGGTCTCATGTCCCTCATCTTTCTATTGGCAATGCCCCATAGATTCTCTATGGGGTTCAGGGCAGGCGAGTTTGCTGGCCAATCAAGCACAGTAATCCCATGGTCATTGAACCAGGTTTTGGTACTTTTGGCAGTGTGGGCAGGTGCCAAGGCCTACTGGAAAATGAAGTCAGCATCCCCATAAAGCTCGTCTGCGGAAGGAAGCATGAAGTGCTCCAGAATTTCCTGGTAGACGGCTGCGTTGACCCTGGACTTAATGAAGCACAGTGGACCAACACCAGCAGATGACATGGCTCCCCAAATCAACACAGACTGTGGAAACTTCACACTGGACTTCAAGCATCGTGCACTGTGTGCCTCTCCATTCTTCCTCCAGACTCTGGGTCCTTGGTTCCCAAATGAGATGCAAAAGTTGCTCTCATCAGAAAAGAGGACTTTGGACCACTGGGTAACAGACCAGTTCTTTTTTTCTGTAGCCCAGGTAAGACGCTTCTGACGTTGTTTGTTGTTCAGGAGCGGCTTGACAAGAGGAATATGACATTTGAAGCCCATGTCCAGGATCCGTCTGTGTGTGGTGGCTCTTGATGCACTAACTCCAGCCTCAGTCCACTCCTTGTGAAAGTCCCCAACACTTTGGAATGGCCTTTTCCTGACAATCCTCTCCAGGCTGTGGTCATCCCTGCTGCTTGTGCACCTTTTTCTACCACACTTTTCCCTTCCACATAACCTTCTATTGATGTGCTTTGATACAGCACTTTGGGAACATCCAACTTCTTTTGCAATTACCTTTTGGGGCTTTCCCTCCTTATGGAGGGTGTCAGTGATGGTTTTCTGCACAACTGTCAGGTCAGCAGTCTTTCCCATGCTTGTGATTCCTACTGAACCAGCCTGAGAGACCATTGAAAGGCTCAGGAACCCTTTGCAGGTGTTATGGATTCATTAGCTGATTAGAGTGGGACACTTGGAGCCTAGAATATTGAACCTTTTCACACTATTCTAATTTTCTGAGATTGTGAATTTGGGGTTTTCATAAGCTGTACGCCATAATCATCACAATTATACCAAAGTAAGGCTTGACATATCTCGCTTTGCATGTGATGCGTCTATCTCATATATTGGTTTCACCTTTTGAGTTGCCATACTGACATAATTGAACATTTGCACGATATTCTAATTTTTCGAGTTTCACCTGTATTTATAAATAGAATCATCCTGAACTGTCTTTCAGTTCAATTGTCACCTTGTTGCAAGATTTATATATCCTGGAGTAAAAGCTATTAAATTTATGGTAGGCATAAAAGCACTGTTGTGATAATTAAATCTATAAATGTACCATATACATGTTCACTCATCTGATATTTTTGTGGTTCAAAAATCTAACATCTTCCTGGTTTTGGGAGAATTCTGTTTTCAATTTATGTTGCCTACATCATATTGACCAAGTTAAGAGTGCTTCCAGAAGAGATGTTTTATTATTTCATTCTTGCCTCATAAGATCTAGACAATAACATTTTCCATTTGTACTCTTAGATTTTCTCAGTTCCTACCATCCTTTTTTCCTACCACAAAAGATATTTTAGGGAAGAAAAGAAGAATCGCTACCTATAGATTAGTAGCATTTATTCAATATATCTGAAGCTATAACCTAAAGAATTCTGAACATAAACATATTTTCAATAAGTTTGTGTAATTTCCAGGGCGGGTTATATACATTTTAAAAAGACTTGATCTCTTTTGCTTTGTTGTGCAGATCAAACTTGTCCCTGTATCAGTTTTGTAAAAAAACCAAACTAATCTGTAGCTTTCCTAACTGAGGCAATACAATGATCAACAATTCTGTTTAAAGAAAGTATGGAGAATTTGTGATCTTTCAGTTATTGTTATTAAACTGTAAGAACTGCAGTCCATGATGGCAGGTGATGGATGGTGAGTCCTCTACCTCAGGTGATGGGAAAAAGAGTAAAACAGTGCAGCACTGGACTTTAAAAAGAACAACAACAACAACAAGGAAAAGTAGAAAGTTCGGGGAAGGAAAATAAAGTAATTATTTGTAGATAAATAAGTATGCATCCAAATTTGCAGAAAGATGTTGAGTTTAACTTTGTACCATAAAGCAGCTGGGTTAGCTTTTGTTCAGTTAAAGGTTAACTGGAACTACAGTTTGACCAAAGATGCCTAACTTTTGACCATGCACTTCTGAATGGCCATTTATTACATTTTTACGTATGGTTAAAGTAATATTGAATCAAAAATGTTATTGATTTCATTATTCTTTGTTTTATGCAAGCAATTTAAGTACTGGGTTTAAAATTAAATGTTAAAGGACATTTTATTTCTGAATGTTATTATTTCTATGCATCGGGGATGGGAAGATGAAGCCAAGACTCCCTATTCCAAAGGAAAACAAGGAATACCTTGACCAGTCCAAGAGGCCATCCCGCATCCAGTCCCAACCATGTCAGCTGAGAACTCTTTTACCTACTAGTCCCCAGGAAAAAAGCTGCTTGTATGTGTTGGATTATTTCTTTGATGAATTTATATCATGCTTTTTGAGCAAGAACTCAAGGTGGCATGCATAGCACTCCCTCTTCCTATTTTTCTCCAGAACCACAAAGCTGTGACAAAGGTTGGGCTGAGAGAGAGTGACTGGTCCAAGGTCACCCAATGGGTTCCTGATGCTGTGGGTAGAGTAGAACCTTGGTCTCCCCAGTTCCAATCCAACACCTTAATCCAGTGTTGTCCAAACCTGGCCATTTTAAGATGAGTGGACTTCAACTCCCAGAATTCCCCAGCTGGCTGGGGAATTCTGGGAGTTGAAGTCCATTCATCTTAAAGTGGCCAGGTTTGGACAACACTGCCTTAATCACTATGAATTCCAGATAGTATTTATGATCGGTACTAATGGGCAGGGATTTGAGATACCATTTTTATTTCCTTTCTGCCATGCAGGAAATATGTGTAGTTCCTGGAAGGGATCTGGGTCTTGAGCTTCATCCTCCACTCCACCCTTGCTATACATAAAAACTAAGGGCATTGAATAGACTTGGCCTTTCTTTGCAACTTTAATAAATTAGTGCTTTAAGCACTTTGTGTCATGATATTCCTGCTAAAAGCAATAACATTATTTGCTCAAGTCTGTTTTACAAAAGGTCTTAACCCCCTGATGTCTTTCTCTGATTAGTTAAGATAATGAGCTTTATTTTAATACTAAGTTTTTGGTCATAGAAGGAACTGTTATAAATAAATCTGTACATTTTATGCATATCTATTCAGAACTGTTCAGTGATCCTTACTCTCAGGAAACTATACATAAAATTTCAGCATAAATCTTCCACATGACTATTTTATAGGGCTAATATATCAATACTAAAAGTTATATTTTCCTGTTATAGCCCTGTTGTAATTTTTTTGTTCAACTGATCGTTTTACTCATTTATCCTTAATTTTTCTAGAGTATAATATTAGGGGAGAGAAATGACTATATATACACATATATAGATATAGATATAGATATATATAGTTTCATAACTGACATTGAAACCATAGGCTACAATTATAATATAGGGAGAGTATCCATGGAAACTAAAATTTAAAGCTGCATGTCTTCAAATGTGAAATATATGGGTAAAATCCTGACTGCTTATTTCTGTATAGTATGTAGCTTTTATTAATACCGGGAACTTAGTTTAGTTGAGACATTCACAGCTTTCCCTCAAGTGTCCTTTTCAAACAAGGACCAGAGATTGGTTTTGTCAGGACAGTTCCATTTTGGGGTTGATATGTGCTGAGTGCATCTGTGAAAACCAGGATCAAATCCTAGATTCCAAGAGTCTCCCTAGTAGGCTCAGCAGCAGGGTTTGAGTAAATCACACTGTGGCTAACGCTTCTGTTATTTGCCTCTTACTGGGGCTACCAAAGTTGGGCTGCAAAAACCTGGATCAACCATCAGATGGCAATAAAAAGTAAATCCTTTATTTTGCGGAATGTTGTGGTCCAGGTATAATAGTTCTACTTCTACTTAAGTGAGTACTTGTGGTTATGGATTAACATTAATGCACATTTAAATTTATACAAATTAATATGTTGCAGAGTTTAATGTTGAGAATAGGTCACCTTACTTTAGGCCCCCGGTTGCATATCTGAACCCAGAAGGTTCTAACCTAGACTAGGAGCCTCTACTTTTTGCATAATCTGAGGGTAGAAAGTAAGATGGAAAGGCACAGCTAAGGATCAGGTAACTTAATTAGTGCTACTTGGGAGCCATTTACTCTGTGAAACCTGGCCTGATCAGCATCAACTTTGCCTGGGCAGGCTTGGAGGCTTGTCACATTTAGGACACCATTTGACCACAACAAGCTGCTGAAACCATATAGCTCCATGAGAGTTTCTATGACTCCCAAGCCTGGCAACTTACGTGCTGTGAAAATTTTCCTGGCTCTGACTTTGCCTTCTCTCTGAACTCTCCATATGTTATTCCTTCAGAAGCTTTTTCCCAGTGAGTTCCCTGGAATTACATCTATGAGATTACCTTGATAGATTTTGTGCTGTAGCAACACAGATCATGGGCGGCCATTCAGCAGGCAATTAGCAAACAATTATAAAGAATAAGCAAATGCACTGTTAGGTGAGATCTTGTGGACAGCACATACCTAAAAATATGAATTAACTCATGACAAATTTAGGGGCCAGTGGCATCTCACTTTATCTTATCTATTGAGTCTGGGTTTTTTTCCCCCCCTTGCATAAGCTGAAAACACACATCCTCCAGCAGGAGTATTCGTATGAAATATAGTATGTCTTTTCAGAAGAAACATTGCAGCCAGAGCTAAGACAAATTTTAATCTAATAACGAAAAGTTGATCTGACTCTGTGAAGCAACTCCAGCCTCATCAACTATTTTTTAAAATAAGGCCTGTACCAGTTTTCAGTTAATTCTGCTAAAATCTTTGAAAGCAATTAAGCCTCTGAAGATTCTCCTTTGAAAACCAGTGTAGTTTAATAAAAATAAAACCAGCTACCTATACTTATTTCAACTTATGTGCATCAGCTATTGTTCCTATCTAATGAATAAATATGACATATTTAAGGAAACTGTAAATGCTGGAACCTTCTCCCCCCCCCCCCCCCCCCCCGCTCCTTTTCCCCCAAACAACAACTCAAAATCTGAGTGTTTTGGGATCATAATCTAAAGTGTTAGAATTACTGAACTTCTATGTTATCTCTGAAGGTGGAGTTAATTCAAATACTACTATCTAGTATCAAGTGTGACCTACTAGATACTAAACACAATTTATTTGAATAAACTACCTATGTGTAGAAATCAAAAATATCTAGGATAGCCTATGGGATGCTGTAAAATTAAGTAAGGTTGAATGCATCATCTCCTTCCACCAAAATGTTTCTTTTGTGGGGCAGAATAGAAGAGGGATTGTCCAATGTCTTGCTTTCCACCTCTGTTTTGCTACTGCTATATTTATAAAAGGATTAAAGCAGGAATAACCAAAAAACAGCCCTTTGGATGGTCCAAGCAAATTACCTGCAGTATCGTTTCCAGTGACTTTGTAAAGTCCTCTGCCTTTTGATATATAAATATTGAGAATCTAGATTGTTGCTATTATGTCCTCTGCCCTTTTACCTCTTGCCTATTGTTCATGCCTCTCTCTCTCTCTCTCTGTCTGCTTTTGCCTACTTTTAATACATTTTTGCCAATTAAATGTTTTCAATGTTTAATAAATAAACATCAAGCTATATTTTTTGATAGATGAACTGAGTGGTGTGTGTGTTTGTTCTCATCTGGACATAGGGACTGATTAAGAGTGTGCTGGGTGCAAGCTAAACTGGAAATGACCCATGATAATTTTGTAAATAGTAATACATTAGAACAAAACAATTAAACACATTATAATCTCATATATTCATGCAAAGACATTTGTTCTACTTATGATTGAATTTTGGTATAACATGCAGTATTCTATAACATACTGGGTTTCCTGATTTTAGGTTATACAATTTATATTTTTTGTAATCTAATTTATACAGATTGTTGTTTTTCATGAATTGTTGACATATTTTGAGCTATTTTTAAAGTAAACCTTTGCATTTATAGCTCTCAACAGAGCATTGTGATCTTTTAAAGTAGGTTAAAATTTGTTTCTAGGTGAAGGAATATAGAAGAGTGTCCAGCCATTGGAATTGGGGATTAATTTACATATGTCAGGATTTTGTCCAGAATCTAAAGGAAAGAGAACCTTTTAGTACCCCATCCCAATGCAGAAAACTTTCAGTCAGATGGGTTCTTTTGTGTCTTTTATGATAGTTCTTTGAAACATCCATGGAAATTGTGAATTTATGCTCTTTTCAAGGGATGATCTCAGAAGTAGTGGGAGCAAGATAAGTAAAAGAGAACTTCTATTGTTGGGCAACATCAAAACACAATGAATGAATGAACAAATGAATGAATGAATGCTGCAGTATTGCCCCTGCTTTCAACTTTGGAGACTTCTGGCAGTATTTGGATAATTTTATTTTATTAAAGCCTCTTGCCCGTGCACATAGAACACTTTTTGTCCTCACCATGGTGCACATGGATAAAATTTGGAAATCCCTAATAAACCATAGTTAGCTATTTCATTTGATCTTAAAACACTATGATTGCCAATTCTGCAACAATCCAGAATATTAATATTAGTTTGAAGTATCTTTAAAATGCTGGCTGCTTCAAAATTAAAAGCACACTGTGCTAGTGTTATTGAAATGGTGATTTATTGCAACTGGAGGATTCTTTATTTTATCTGGGCACACCAGGAAGAGAAGAAAAAGGGATGTCTGTGCAGAGAAAATTCTCTTGGCTTAGTAAATTTATATCAGATAATCTGAAAGCACCTTCTCCAGAGAAAGTTTGCCAGAAGTCATCTGGCAAAGCAGTGGGGAAACATTGGTTGCTCATGTTTAAGCAGACAGCTGCCAAACTGATTTTGTGGCACTGTGAGGTTCCAGGACCTTAATGAACTTTTGAATGCTATGAACAACTCTTTGATCTAGTCAGTTTTCATAGTTTCAAAAAGTACTAAGCCAGCTGATTACTGCTAGTCTTTAACAAGTCATAGACATTGCAGAGAATCTGCCCTAGCAAGGTTTGATGCACTGCCCTCAAGCAGTTACTGATGTAAATGTCAAAAGATTCCTTTCCATGAAGGCTCTGCCCTTGTGACTTCATGCCATACATGACGTGCAATTTCTAATTTGTATTGCAATTTCTACAGAGGCTTACATGATACATTAATTAAGTCCATCATAAAGGAACACCCAGGCAGAGATAATGACTGGTATATCTTCTTTCTCTTGGCAGACAGTAAGAGCACTATTACGCACAATGTAGCCAAATTCTGTCTGGTTGCTATAAGGATGAGGCAGCAAATATTGTCTAACACAACTGCATTCTTCCCACATTAACTCTAACCCCAACCCTAACTTTTTCCTCCTCCCTTTTTTCTTGTTATTGTTATTTTAATGAATTATGGGGAATATATGCATATTTTATGTATGAAGAACCACAATAAAGTTCACGCTATGCTATTATCACCTAAATTGCCAAAAAGATATTGAGAAAAATGCAGCACACTAATGCTGGAACAGTTAGCTAGGGGAGAAAAACATTCATGGTGCTGGTTAATAGAAAATAACTTGTTACCATGTAGTACATTAATAAACATTGTGAAATAGGAGTTAAAGGAAGCTGATTTACATTCATCTGCTTAAGTATTTGATAAAAAAAGGAGTAACTTCAATGAAAGTTCTGCTTCTTAAATGGAAAGCTACGGGTTTTAAAAATGTTGTTATGGAGCTGGGAAATAGATGCCCAGATTTATTTATTTAATTCCCTAAACAAAGCAGGGCAATTAAATCTGTTGTGCTGAATCTTCTAAGTCAAATTTGGGGCAAGTCTTGTATTAGACAGATACCAAATATATTTTATTGTTGGATAATCACTAGACAATTTTATTTTTGGATAATCACTAGACAAGACACTTAATATGAAGTGGTTCCTTAGCATCAAGGAATTACTCACATTCCTTGTTACAGTTTGGATCTATCCTTGAAGATTTTATTCATATTACTCAGGTAACAAATACTGTATGTACCTAAGATGGATTCTGGTGAAAAGGAGGTAGGCAGCTCTGTCAACTTCCTCTGAGTGATTTGTCTAATATTTGTTGTTTAACATGTCCTCCTTAAATAACATAATGATTTGGAAAAACATCCATTCTGTTCTTAGGTTGCGTACCTAAGAAAATGTCATGATCTGTTCTCATTGGGCTGTCTGGGCCAAGATATTACTATAGGTAGCCCTCACTTAACAATGACAGTTGGAACCGGAATTTAGGTAGCTAAGTGATGTGGTCATTACGCAAATCATCACATAACTGGACCCGATTTTATGACATTTTTTGTGGCAGTCGTTAAATTAATCATGTGGTTCCTCATTGATTTTGTTTGCTGGAAGCCCACTGCGAGAGTCACAAATGGTAATCATGTGATGCTGGGTGTGCTGCAACTGTCATAAGTGCGAGCTGGTTGCCAAGTACGCAGATTGCAATCATGTGACCATGGGAGCACTGCAACAGTCATAACTTTGGGCACCAGTCATAAGTCACTTCCTTCAGCATCACCATAACTTTGAATGGTTGCTAAACAGTCGTTAAGTGAGGACTACCTGTATTACTATGAACCTGGAGAGCCAGTCTGGTCTAGGGGTTAAGGCATTAGGCTAGAAAACAGGAGACTGTGAGTTCTAGTCCTGCCTTAGGCATGAAAACCAGCTGGGTGACTTTGGGCCAGTCACTCTTTCTCTGCCCACAATGTCAGGTTTGGGCAACAAGCTGGTCGGTCAATTCCTGTCGCAACCAATGGATCAACATTTGGTTGATCTGGGGAAAAAAAATGGACCCTGTACCTGCGGAAAAAATGCTAGGAAGGAAATTCTTTGTCACCTCGAGATTTACTTTTGCATTTGCTCAAAATATTCCAACAATATGTTGCTTACAGTCCTTGTCCATTTATAGTATTTTGCTGTCCCAGAAGGCAATATCAGCTCTTATGATATATGATATATGATGTATCTAGTTCTTTGGCTTCTGATTGGTTCTGGGAGTCCTGGAGATTGAAGGGGTCGGTAAATCTAATAAATTGATTTTTATCTTATTTGTGATTGGTTTCTTGTTCCTGAGCTGGTTCAAGAAAACAATATTTTGGTGTTTCGTATAGGCCTTGTAGCATATTTTGTTAATATTTATTGTAGTTCTTTACGTCTCTCTCCCTGTTCATTTACTTTTGTTAGTCATATTGTCTGTTTTATGCTTTCAGCATTTTCCAGCTTCGCTACCGTCATCTCAAAAATTGTCCTCCTCATTCGTGCACTAAATTGGCTTCTGCAAATCAATGCTGTAGCTAGCATAGATGAATTTACACATGTGAGGATATAATGCCTATTAACATATGTAATTTACCACAAACCTACAACCCTGTTCAATTGTAGTATTTTAAAGAAGTATTTAACACACACACACACACACACACACACACACACACACACTCAGAGAAGAAAAAGGAAGCATCCCCTGGAAACCATGCATCTTTTATGTATCAAACCTAGCTAGGCTTAAATATATATTCATGCTATATTGTACAGTTTTATTAACATTTTAAGTCAGTTTCCTTAACAACTGACTGCTCTCCTCTATGCAAAAAAGAGATGTTTAAGCATATAAATGAACATACCTTTTAAAATAATCTTCCAAATGGGACTCCCAGCTGTAAAAGGCTTGTTCAGATGCAGAGCAATGGAAATTCATTGTATAACTGACAGAGAATGGTGTCTATCTTAGACTGTATTTTCTCATTGAATGACTGATTGTAAAAGGTGATAATGAATTCTCAGTTGCTATTTTACTCTTCCCCTCCAAAAACTTACTCATTAGAGATTTCTTTAGAAGTCTCATCTTAATTGTAACATGTGTATGTAAAGAGATGTTTGACAGAATGCTAGATTAATAACTGGAAAAGTCTTGATTAATAATAGATTTGGGATTATCGTTCCTGTAATACAAGTATCCTGGGAGACTAAAGTAATACATTCGGCATGTAACAGAATGTAAACTGCATCTATAAGAAAATCAGATTATACAAAGATATTTGTATTATTGAGCAGGTTGCTGCAACACCCATAACATTTAGATGTAAAAATGATAAAATGCTCAAGACGCCTCAAGAGATCCATGTTGACAGTGTGAGATTCTGTAATAATCAATCTGGTTTATAATCAGATTGTCTTTTGAGATATTCATGTAAGAACTGTAGAATTTGTACCTTTAACAAGCAGATGCTGTTAAGGGATTGTTAAAGGGTTGACATGTTCAGTACTATTCATTCTGCATAGTAAATGTTTTCTTTAATAACCTCAATACTGATTTCAAAACTTGATATGTGAAAACTGTATTTTCTTATGTAAGGTTTTGGCTTGTGCTAAACCTAGAGGTGGTATCTCCAGTTCTGTGACCTTTAATAGCATAATAGCATATTTCCCAAATATCTAGGGAAGATATTTCATCTGGGTTTAAAAACAAATTTCAGGAAAATATAACGATGTATTCAGGAGTGTTGGCCTACAGTTTTCACAATTTCCATCCAGCATAGCCTTACTGGTAAAGATCAGTCATGATCACGTGATCCAATACTGTAGGCCAACACTCTTGAATATATTTCCATTGCTAAGCGATATGGTCATAAAGTGAGATCTCACATCCTGGCAGTCCCCGTTGCTGTTGTTAACTGAGAATTGCTGGTTGTTAAGTGAGTACTCACACCAATCCAAGCCATTCTGGGATTGGTCCCTCCCAGCCCTGAGCCTCAGTAAGGTAAGGGACTGCCTCCAACTCCCCCCATCCACCGATCCCCCCATGTCTGCTCTTTTGGCCACCCTGCACCCTGCCTTGTGGGGCAACAAGCAGTCCCAGAATCACATGGCTCTGAGGCTGCTTGCCATGCCCTGGGAAGCTGAAGCTGCCGCAGTTGCCCTCACCTCCCCACACTCCAAGACTCCTGCTGCCCTGAGCTCCATTGCCCCAGCTGACCTTTGCCATTTTCTTGCTCCCACTGCTGATGAGGCATGCCTGGCCTAGCTGCTGGGCTGGGCTGGGCTGGGCTGAGGCTGGGCTTCATGCTGCAAAAAAAAAAAAAAAAGGTAAAACACAGCACCTGAGCCATGGCATGCCAAAAAGCCCCTTTGAGCTGTGGCTCAGGGGCTGCTTTTTGCTTTTTTTTTTTTCCTGCAGCATGAAGCCAAAGCCCAACCCCAGCCCGATCCAGCAGCCAGGCCAGGCACACCTCATTAACAGTGGAAGCAAGAAGATGGCAAAGGTCAGCTGGGGTGGCAGAGCGCAGGTATCAGGGGGCCAAAAGGGTATAAATGGGGGGGGGGGAGAGAGGCAGGTGGGGGGAGTTGAAGCAAGCTTCAAATTCTGATCACATGACTGCAGGGATGCTGCAACAGATGTGACTTCAGGCACGGATCATAAGTCTGTTCAATGCCGTCAGAACTTTGAATGGTCGCTGAACGAATGGTCGTAAATTGAAGACTACCTATATTCCTGTTAGGGATTCTCGTTCAGTGTTGACTAGGTTGGCTATTATTCAAGTCTATGGGCTGTATTCCTTGGAATATTTAGCTTTCTTGAATAACATCTTGAGAAGAACTTTTGTATTCTTTTGGATCCTAAATAAACTGCTTAGAATCTTGCTGCTGTATTTAGGAACTTGCTTCTTGGAACTGAAAATTATAGGAATCTTGTAATGTCCTAGTCATATTCAAAATATCATAATTTAGAACTGATAGTATGTTTAGCTTACATTTTAATTTGAACATTTATTGTTGTTGTTATTATTATTATTATTATTATTATTATTGCAATTGTTTTTACATTATAATTGTACTTTATTTTTTAATCAGGAGTAAGGATCCAAATAGGAGCAAGAACTCAAGAAACTCCTGGCCAGTGCTTAACCCTCTGCATTTATCCTGACACTGTCATTTGGTACCTGGCCTTTCATTTTAAGACTATGGACCATGTTTTAACCCCAGGAGTTACAATTCCAATGTCAGATTTACTAGATGATTTTCAGATATTTGCATACTATATTCACAGCATGCCATATATCAGGGATGAACAACCTTCAGTTTAGGGTTGCACGGGGTCCCTCAAAGCCCTTAAATCCCCTACAAATTGTATTTTTAATTTGATAGAAGGGGAAACGATGTTGGTTTTGAACCAATCTGCTTTTGAGGGGGTATCTCATGGCATATCATACAGCTGAAGGTTGCAGGCATCAGTACATTAGACTACACTGGCAGACTCTGATTATATAAGGGAATTCGAAAATAAAATTGTATTTCCACTCCATCTGCTTGAAATAGTTTCTTAAATAAAGTAGTTTTGTAAAGTGTAGACGTATTTGCTAAAGCGTATGTAAAAGAAAAATTGAGTGGTCCTTTTATGTTTGAGATGTGTGGGATTTTGAATATTCCAACTTTCATTAAATAATGTTATTTTGCAAAGAAGCAACATTATTTATAGGGGGTGGGGACAGATGATGTGATACTACTTTAAAGTTTTAAACTGTTGTAAGAGCCATTTTTTATCTAAATCTTTGGAATCTGGGCTGCTTTTATACCTTACTAGGAAAGCAGAATTTTATACTGTTACATATTAATAGGACAATTCATGTTAATATGATAATTTATAGAAGCTATCACTGTTGATAGCTAAGGTTTAGGTTGCTAAAAAGTCTTGGCATGTTAAAATAAATAGACACGCCTTAAATACACAGCTGATCCCATGCTTATGTAATAAAATTCTAAGAAACTTCTAGGGAGTTCTTGTTTATTACATAGGTTGATTTTACAAAATCAGTTGTAATTACTATAATAATTGCTTTGAGCAGAATAAAAGGGAAAAGATGGAATATGTTGCATGATTTTAGGAAAAAGCAGTTCCTCAAAGATGGCAGAAAGCAAAGAGAAATATAAAGTGTATTTTTGGGGCTGCATTACCAAGATTACCCTTTCTCTCTTCTTCCAACTGGTCCAGATGTGAACCCTCAGACAAGAGAAATGTGATAAAGATTAGTGATGCTGCTTCTGCCACACTGAAAGATCTCAGTTGTGACCAAACAAGGTTCCTTAATCCTCAGTGGGCATTAACCTGTACAGAGTAGTCAAGAAAGTGGTTTGGCGGACTGACTCTCTTCCCATTGTTTTCTTTCTAACCTGAAGAGTGTTTGGAAGTTCAACTACAGTTTCAGCTTAAAGCTGCTGTAGAAAGACATCTTGAAGACAGGTCATGAATAAAGTATAGCTACTTCTGTACTTCTAGGCAGAAATAGTTAGGCAGAATGCCTTTAACAAAGGAGTATTATCTATTCCCTTGTTCACAGTAAAGAAAGAAAACAAGATAGTGACTGCCTAGCCTTGAGATGACTGAAGATGAATCAATGCAATATTGTTAGTGCAAACAGTTCAGTTTTGTTGAGGAATTTAATATTTGAATGTTTTAATGTTCTAGGTAATCAATAATGAACATTATAGATAAGTGCAAACAATATTTTTTAGTTCTGGGAAGAGCTAAACAAAAGGGCCTAGATTATATTTTCTAAATTATTTTGAACCCTTGAGTTAATAAATGCCAGATTTTAAAAAGAAGTTTGCAAGCTAATTACATTCTGACAGAAGATGAATCTTTCACGTACACCTTTCAAATGATGCAATAAAACCTCTCCTTCAGTTCAAGAATGAGGTAGTCACTCTCTTTTTCTTCCATATTGTACCTATGTTATCTAGATGTTTCTCCAGTAATATAAAACAAAGTTTAAAAGCATCACCGTGGATGCTAGTAGTTATTAAGTGTACTGAAAGAAGTAACTCTCAGATATGACCTTGGTATTAATCAGATTTGGTCTCATGCCTGGATGATGAAGAGAGTCCTTTAATAACATCGTTGCCACCCTCCTCCCATTTCTAAACTAATGCACAGTGTGCAGATTCTACTTTGCCAGCTTGCTTTATATTTAAATTAACATATGGATGAGTGGAGGCTTTGCAAGGAGCATTGGTTTGATTACCAACTCAGCTTTTGCAGCGTTGAGTTTAATTGCTACTAAGCAATTCTCTGGGATCCTAGCTGGCTATTGAAAGTAACACATTGTGACTAGATGCCCTTTGTCTGTATACATTTGTGTTAGCAACAATCAGTGGCCTTATGGCAGGCAGCGTATGAGAGCAGCAGCATTATTTATTGGGTTAAATCTCCTTTCTCTCACTCTTTACCCAAAAAGGCCCCAAGGACAAGAACAATCTCTGCTCCCTTTGCAAGTGGAAGGAGCTTTGGAATCTTTAGTCAAAATAAAACTAAATACTTTTCCTAAATATTTTTGATACAGTATATACTTTACCGATGTCTTCTATAGTTTCAATGAAACTAGAAACATACTGAATTCTTGGCTATGTGAATTAGGTTGGGAGATGATAGTGGTAAGTCAGAAAATCCTTGCTTAAATATTAAAATCGCTTATGGTTAGACAGAGAGAGAAAGAGAGAGAGAGAGAGAGACAGACAGACAGAATGAATTCCTTCCAGGATGATTCCTTATCAGCGGCCCAAGATAGACCAACTATCTTTCCTTAATAGTAGGTAAAAGATTGTGGTGGACAGAAGATGAACAATCTCTGTAGGATCTTCTTGAGAAGAGTAACACACTGCATCTCCTCCAGCAAGGATGTTGATTGACAATTAGGCGTGTGTGCAATGTCTGTGTGTGTGTGAGGAAGAGGGGGTGGTGGAGAGAAAGAAAGAGAATGAAGTATATTTGCTATATGAGACAGAGTCAGCAACAGAAAGCTAAAAGTACTTGGGATACAGGAATGTATTTATAGGGGATGTGCTTCGAAAAAATGAGTTCTGATTGCAGGAATACATGTTACTTGCCTTCTCTCTGCACATCTGTGAATAAAGTATGTAACCTTTCCCCTGTCCCTCTGCAGTCCCTTGTATATTTATTAGTATCTTCATTAGCAGACAAGGCAGTAAGACAGACTGACAGACTTCTTTCTAGACTGGCCTGCTTTAACATCAAGATTTCCAGACTGTTGTTTTCCATATGTTTTTTTTTAATTGCCCAAGTTAATTTCATAATGGGAAACAGAATCTATAAATGGATATTTGGACATTGGAACATGTATTACATTTGCTATTTTATAGTTGAATCTCTAGGACCTGTTTTTGGGCAGGAAGCATTGTCTGTTTGAACTACCAAGAGAGTCCCTTAAATTCTCAGTTTATTACTAAAACCTCCTTTGATTTGATTCCTGGTGATTTACATAGAAACATACATGCAATTTTCCTGGCAATAATTTGAAAGTGGTTTGTCATGGTTGCCTTCTTCTCCTTTTTCTAAATTCTCAATCCAACCTAGAGCCCTGAACTTCCTAGATGTCCTACTTTCAGATATTAACCAGGGCAGAATCTGTCTAATCTAGACAGATGACAAAACACTGCAAGCATATTCAGTGCTTTCATCCAGGGCAATCAAATGCATTGGCAGAATATCTGGAATCTAAGAAGTCTTCCTTGCCACTTCAATGTCCTTGCAGTTGCAGGATCTGGGTAGGTTTTAAAAAACAACCAATCAGTATCATTCACTCTGGTCAGTCACAAGTAGTCTTTGACTTACGACCACAATTGGGACTGGAGCTTCCATCACTAAGCAATGTGGTTGTTAAGTGAGTTGCACCTGATTTTACAACTTTTTTTCCTATGGTCGTTAAGCGATCCACAATGGTTGTTAAGTGAATCATGTAGTCATTAAGCAAATCCGGCTTCCTCCATTGACTTTGCTTGC
This sequence comes from Liasis olivaceus, assembly GCA_030867105.1. Lineage (NCBI taxonomy): Eukaryota > Metazoa > Chordata > Lepidosauria > Squamata > Pythonidae > Liasis > Liasis olivaceus. Next base: position 40,335,335 of record CM061350.1, on the reverse strand, counting down.
CATAAGCCCCCTGGGAAGGTCACAAATGATGATCATGTGATCCCAGAATGCTGCAACCATCATAAATACATGCCAGTTGCCAAGCCCATGAATTTTGATCACATGATGCAGGGATACTGTGTTGGTCATAAGTGCAAGGGCCAGTTGTAAGTCACTTTTTTCAGCTCCGTCATAACTTTGAATGGTTGTTAAAGGAATGGTCAAAAGTCAAGGACTACCTGTATATGAACCCCCTAACTTTCTAGTCCTTTCCCCTTCATATATACAATACGTTTTCTGTGCATACTGGTTCCTTTTATGAAGAATATATTTTTAAAAGACATTTCTTAATCCTCTCTATTTAAAATATGGGTATGGCAGATTTCCTTGCAATTTATAAATTGCATGGGTCTTAAATACAAATGTTTTCCAAGGCATTGACAAAATATTGTTCTACAGATTGTAGATAAGTAAAAGCCTTGTTTATAATATAAGGAAAAAAAAAACATGGTTTATATTGCTAAATTTTTTAAAATGGCCAGTGCTGAAGAATATGCTTGGTGAATATGAATTCAGAAATATAATGCTGCATTTTAGACTATTTTCATATTAATTTGGATACTGGCCAAATTTCTGAATAATTATTCATTTAGATATGTAAAGAAATTCAGCAATAAAGAACAAGATCCTGGAAAGTTGAATAAGCATAAAGTGAAAGGCTGTATTATCACAGATATAGAACATTATTATTCTATGTATGTATGTGTATGTACAGTATGTATGTCAGCTGAGGCTGAATTCTCCAAGAAAAATAGCCTAAAACAGAAGTTTCAGTATACTACCTTTGATTATACATGTAAGTGTAAATGATAATTATGGAGAATCTGTAAACAGAGAGAGAAACATATCCTATTTTGGGTAATTGTCAGCTATGCAACACTGAATGTGTGTGTGTGTTTTGGTAATGACACAGTTGTGATGCTAGTAGAAAACTTTACATTTCACAACAATAGCTCAGTGGTTTGTGGACTCTATTTTTACAATAGTTAAAATATAAAATGTATTGCTTCAGGGTCAAGAAAGCTGGGACTGGGGGAGAAGGCTGTCACGGAGCACTGGGGGAAATAGTGTTGAAAATGCTGGTGCTTTGCCCTGGGTCTCAGTCATTTGTGTAAATGGAAAAATCTTTTTTTATGAAAAGTCTGGACTCAACCCTCATATTGGAAATGCTTGTATTAAAGTACCAGTAGACAGCAACGATGCCCCAATAAAAGCGAAACCAGAATGATGAGCTCCATTAATTTTAGAAAAGGGCTGCAAATTATCGACCTGTTTTTCTTTTGCCTTCATAAGCATGGTCAATTAAACCCAAGGGACATGCACTTCCATATTAAATTAATTCAGGAAAAGAAGTATATTTCTGTATACCTGTACATTCTACCAGGGACACTTGCCACTCAACTGTTTCGGCTTCGATTTTTATTTTTGAGTGCATGCAAACATTAAGAAAAATAAGTGGGAACAGGAAGCAGTCTGAGAAGCAAGCCTATGTCAGGATGTTGTAAATTACCTGAATGTTTCAAATCACAGAAATGGACATGGGCATTGCCAGGATGTTGCTGCTTTCATCAAAAGGTTGAAAACAAGGATACACTGTTTCACTGCAAGCTCTGTCCTTTTTGATTGCGTTGCAAGCTCACAAGACACCTAAAGGAGAGGCAGTGGCAATGTTTTTGACATTCTTCTGCTTTGTCCTTCCAAGAACATCACGAGAAATAGATGTGTTGAAGGTGAAGAGCAACCGCTTGCCTGCTCTCTCAAAAGTAAGTCAACTGTGTTGCAGGAGCTTGATCTTGGATAAGAAATTCAAGGCAGTTTGAATTTGTCTTTTTGTCAAGCCGGCTATAAATATCTTCATAAAAACACTCTAAAATCAGTGTATCAGGAGTGTTTTGTGATGCATTGTTATCTCTTTGGGCTCTAAACAGTTTCTTTATTCAAACTTGGAACTATTCACATGAATAAGTTCCTTTTCTTGCCTTTGTTTACTTATCTGGTGAATTCAAAGACAAAAGGGTGGAAAAATAAGGCAACCCTGAACTTTTTAAAGAACGCCTGAACAAGACTGGCAAAAATAATTTTAAAAATCATTCATGTGAAAGATACTCTTGAGTCAAGCTTTCTTCCTGAGGACTGCATCAATACAGTTTTCTTGACAGTGCTACCGGAATGGTTGTGTGGACAAAACATAACAATTAATAGAAGAACTGAAAGGTTGGAGGGGACCTTGGGCAAGGATACGTTTTGGGGCCTCCTGTCCCTTGTCAGATTACTCTCTATTTTGATTTGTTGCTGACTGTGGCAATATCCACCTTATTCCTCACCCATTCATGTAGATTGGGAAAATGTCACTCTGGTTGGCTAGTTGATGGTGCAGAAACTGTACATTAATTTTTAAATGAAGTATTTTTCCAAATCAATGTGGCCCTGATAAGAGAGTGATGGCCTGTCAGTAATCAGTACAACTGCAACTACAGACATTTTACGAGGAAATATGTAGAAATGCCAGTGAAAGAGAAGTAGGAAATTATGACAAGCCTATTTGCATAGGCCTTTATTCTGTGCAATTGCTGTATTTGGTGTTATCCTGCTGTTGAAGTGTATAGCAGACTAAAATGTGTTATTTCCTTGTCCTGAATTACTTGGCTGATTATTAATAGGTAATTGTACATCATGTTTTCTATAGTTTTAGAAGTGCATGTATTATATTCAGTTAAATACTGATCTTCATATTAGAAAAAAAATTGATAAACCTTTACTCTATTGCCTTGAACATACATGCTTGTTCTATTTACCAATTTCCATATTTATATAATAGTGTGTTTTGTAGAAACATGGTATATAAATTAACACAAACATTGTAAACATATGCATATCTTTTCTTTAAATAGTTGGCATGTGTTATAGGCACTCATAATAAAACATATGTGTACATAGGTTTACAACTGCTAAATATTTAATTTAATTTTTATTAGGTAAGCTTGAAACCCTTGAAGAATTTTTACTTAGGACTCTCAATGCAAGGCAAATTAAAAAGAATCCAAAATCTATAGTAACCAGGATTTTACCTGTTATTATATATATATATATATATATATATATATATATATATATATATATATATAGCCTGCAAAGTGACTTGCAGTTATGAACACACTTCAGCTTAGACGTAGCTATAGGGATATAGACATAAGTTGCATCTAGACTCAGAAACATCCATTTCAAGGTTGTCAGCTGCTACTACTTGGTGTATAGTGGCAGAAGCTCACTTTTAACCTTGATAATAGTAACAGAGTTCAAGAAGAAATACATAAACAAGAAAAAGAATGTTGCATGACCTCATGCTGGGAGTCAGGTGGTGTGAAAATGTTAGATGATAATGATGATGATGATGATGATGATGATGATGATAGAAAGATCTGCCTATTCTAGGTCCTAAGATCTGCCCATTCCAAGTCCTTGGGAAGGACTTGATAGGTGGATAAAAATGCCAAATCTAGTCTAAACCTCTGGGTGACTGTGTGACCAACCATAATAATAATGACAATATATAGAATGACTATGGCAAAAGAAAGCAAAATAGTACTAATGGTTATAGATGTCTTAGGTGCAATCTCAAAATATCTGGAGTGCCACTTGAATACCATCAGCATTCACAAAATTGCCATCAGTCAGTTGCAAAAGGCAGCTTTACTTGGAACAGCTTATATCCTGAGATGATACTTTTAACACCATCAAACAACATCTGCCTATCCCAGGTCCTTGGGAAGAACTTGATAGGTGGATAAAAATGCCAAATCCAGTCTAAACATTATGCAACCAACCATAATAATAAGTTAGCAATTTGAAAGTTGTTGGCGAGCAGGTCATAGGCCTACAGTTGCCTGGTGTTGCCCCTTTTGTTGGACCTTTCATTATCAGGTCGGTTTTGCCAGATGTTAACCAATCTTCAACTTCACCTTCTTGCTGTATGTTGTTAAGCTGCTTGGCAAAGAGTGGGTATAGACCAGTCAGATGTTTCAACCAAAAACCATGCAGTTCATCTTCACCTGGAATTGACCAATTCCTGATCTTCCTTGCCCTTCTCTCCACCATTTCTGCAGTTATTACAAGCTCTTTCATTTCAGGTTATTTTTTATTCTTATCTACCAACCTTTTCCAAGCTGCATTCTTGTGGTAGCTGATGCAGTCCAAGCATCTACCTGAAAACAAGCTATTTCCATCTGAGCAGAAAGGAAACCACCCAAACAGCAGAGGAACAAAAAATCAGCTCCTAATTGACAAGATGCTTTTGGAAAACTGCAGAGAAGGAAGACCAACTTGAATGTAGGTTGGATTGATTACAAGAAGACTTTCGACTCCCTGCCACATGATTGGAGAATCAAATGCCTAGAAATAACAGGAGTCAGTAGAAACATCAGAAAGTTTGTGCAAAGATCAATGGCACAATGGAAGTCATAGTTGCTGGTCAGCGGTAACAGACTGGGAGAGGTTAATATCAAGAGAGGAATATTTCCAGGAGAATTACTATCACCACTATTGTTTGTCATTGCATTGATTCCTCTGTTAATAATACTGAATAAGTCAGGCCATGGCTACCAAACATCAGAAACATCTGCCAGACTATCCCACCTCCTTTACATGGACAATCTGAAGCTGTATGGGAAAACACCATCTGAAATAGAATCACTGCTCAACACTGTCTGAATATACAGCCAAGACATTGCAATGGAATTTGGACTGGACAAATGTGCCACCCTTACTAACAGGGGAAAAATAGTGAAAACTGAAGGAATCAAGTTGCCCTATGGAAATAACATCAAGAGTCTGGATGAAGAAGATCTCTACAAATACCTGGGCATCCTTCAAGCTGACAACATCAAGCACATTGAAGTCAAGAAGAAGATTAGGAGTGAATACACCATGAGAGTGAAGAAAATCATAAAATCCAAAGTCAGTGGAGGAAATACCATCAAGGCAGTTAACCCTTGGGCAATTCCAGTCATTAGATACACAACTGGAATAGTGGACTGGACTCAAGCAGAACTAGAAGCCCTGGATAGGAAGACCAGAAAAATAATGTCAACGAATCATGCCCTTCATCCACACAGTGATGTTGACAGACTCTACTTACCAAGGAGCATAGGCGGGCATGGAATGCTGCAAGTACACCAGACAGTTGAAGAAGAAAAAAGGGCATTGGAAAAATATCTGAAGGACAGTGAAGAAGATGCACTGAAGCTAGTACATCATGAAGAGACCAAATTGGCCTACAAGAAAGACCAAATGAAGAATAGAAAAGAGACATGGCAAGGCAAAATCTTGATAGTAGACATTCCAATACCTGGAGACAGCAGAACAGAAGAGAAAGAACTAGAGAAAATCACAAAATACAAAGACCTGCAAATAGAAGTAGAATGAGTATGGCAAAAGAAATAAAAGATAGTACCAATAGTAATAGAGTTCTTGGGTGCAATTCCAAACCATCTGGAACACCATTGACATTGACAAAATTGACTATCAGTCAATTGCAAAAGGCAGCTTTACTTGGAACAGCTTACATCCTGAGACGATACCTTTAATATTATTAAACAACAACACCTGCCTATCCCAGGTCCTTGGGAAGGACTCAATGGGTGGACAAAATGCCAAATCCAGTCTAAACATCTGGCTGACTATGCGACCGACCGTAATAGTAATAATAATTTGAGGAATCCTAGCCTGACAGCAAAGAAGAGTAACTGTAATTCCACGCTGAAGTGTGTAGGATAGAAGTTCAATCAGCAATTCACAGAGATCACCTTGTAAACACCCATAAGGAGTTTTCACTCCATTTTTCATGTAGATGAGAAGAAACAGATATATATATAAATTAGACCATTATGCTTCCAGGCTATCCTAACTTTCCTATTTAAATTTAATAAAGGAATGTGCAAGAGATTTATCATATGCCTTGGAAATCTAAACCTATGGAGGTAACTTTTACTAGGCAAATATGAATAGAGGAAAGGAAATCATTACCCTCAATTCACTACAGTGAGTAATTAGCCGATATGCATGTTCTAATAAGAGATTCTAGCGAAGCAAAAAAACAGTCTGAACTTTGAATCTGTTTATATTCATCTAGATTACTTACTACTACCTGAGATTCTTCCCCAAGCTTCATGAAAGCAGATTGAAATAATCAGATGGGCAATTTGGTACAGTGATAGATTGACTAGGGCTTTCCTCTAAGCCAACTGAACTGCCCTTATATTGTTTCCTTTGTTAACTGCTGATACTTCTTTTAAATGCTGTATTATAAAGTTTAAATACGTGCCAGACTAAATGACTTTGTGCAGTATCCTCACTAAATAATAATTTAATTTGCTGGATCTATAATGTATTACAGCTCTCTGTTCTCTGTGTGATGTACCAACTGCACAGAGAGGTCAGGTTGCCTTCTACTTAGTCTGGAATGATTTGTGACCTGTGCGGATTTAGCAGTTTGTTGGACTGCTGCCAATTTAATTCTACATACTTTTTTTTTTAAGTAAGTATACACTTTTAAGAAATCCTCCTAATGGCTTCCGGTCAGAAAAATTCAGTATACTATTGCATTTCTGTAAATGAAATATCAAAGGATATGTTGATCTTATCTCTACAGGGGCCCTAAAATGATAATAATAGGGACATGGCCTGGGGACAGTGCTTGATAAAAATCTAAACCTTTGCATCTATGTGGAATTACGTTTGAAAGTTAATCACAAAACTATTAATGACAAAAAAAATATTGAACTCACCCACAAACAATGAACATTGATCATTTAAGATATACCCTTTTATTCTGCAGTGGGATTTTGTAACATGGACATCTTTGTCAAAGGTGTCTTTCTTTAAATAACAGCCAAAGGACTATGCCATGCCATCAATAGCACTACAGTACTATGGAAATCTTCCTGTAAGATTCATTAGCAACATTAAATTGAAAGTTTAACTGGAACTTTAATCTTAGTTTTCTTAACATGTCCTTATCCTCAGATATCTAGCTAGCATTTGGCCTGTAAGAGTTTTTGTTTTGTTTTTTTACTCTACAGAAAACACAACCAACAGAAATAGCTAGGACTGGAAACTGTAACATTAAATTTTGCAAGATATGGAAAAAAAGGAAATTTTGTTGTATGGATTTGATGATTAAAATAAGTTGGATTAACAGAAATAATGGAAGTTATATTTTAATCTTAGAGTAAAAGTTGGATGTATATTGTTACTTATATCTGTTGCAAGGAGGGTCGGAAGTCAATTCTTTTTTTTTTCCTTTGATTTTTTCCTTCTTTTTTTGTTTTTCTCACTTTTTAATCTTGTATGTCTTTCATTTCTAACCTTGTCTGTCTGTCTGTCTTTCTTTCTTTCTATATTCTTTTCTCTATATTAGTTTTTGTTGGTTTTTTATTGATTTTTTAAATAATAAAGTTATTATAAAAAATTAAAGAAAAACCTGCAACATTAAAAAAGCTAGAGCTTCAGGTATCTTGTAATATGAACATGAAACCTATAACTGTTACTTTCTACAGTTGGATTTGGTAGACTCTTTCCTTGTGATATAAGAAGAGCACATTGTCTATGACTTTTTATTATTCACTTTAGATAATTCATTTTTTATTTCACAAGATTCTGGGAATTAGCAGCTTTCAGTATGGATGAATCAAACATCATGTGGAAGCTGTTGGAGGATATTTTTTCGTAGTATCTTCTGAAACTAATTTTAAATACTAGTTGGGTAGAAAGGTTCATCAATACCTGTTGTGTAACAAGGACTTTTCATATTATCCCATAATACTAAGGTTGCTGAGGAATCTTTAGTGAGGATTTTGTCTAAAGCAGTGTTTCTCAGCCTTGGCAACTTTAAGATGTGTGGATTAAACTGGGATTGTTGAAATAATTTTACAATACTACAAACTACACACACATAGTCAAGTGGGGACAAATCTTACATTTTGGGGTGAGGGTAGGTTTTAACAGAAATACAGTGATCTGCAGAAAAACACAAAAAACCAGAAATGCATACATTGTCTGGTTAAAATGTTATTAATTTCTAAATGCACACTACTATGGTTTTAGAACGCAATGGGTACATATCAAAATTTAATAACATTTATTTGAATATTAACTAGCAAGGTTGAATGTCACCAATTACAAAAGAGTTACTGAGTCAAGATTTTTTCTGTGACAATTAAAGTGTGGTACTGATATCAGTGACCTGAAACCATCTAGGAAGCATGCTGCATTAAAAAAAAATCACAAAGAAATTAAGAAATGAATGTTTTGGATTTTCATAATTAAAAATTCCTTTATAAGAGCCAGAATCTGATGTAGCATAAACCTTGACAAGTTAAATGTTCAACATCACATACAAATGATCCATGTATATGTTTCCAGTTAAAAGGTTAAGCTTATCTGACTGGAGAGTTACCAAAAATGCAATATCTGTAATAATTTATTGATTCCATTTGTACCTCACTTTTCATAAATTTATCCCAGGGCAGATATCAACAAAATTAAATTAAACAATGATAAAACATCCATACAAATAATTAAAATCAATAATGCCAAGCATGGAAATGTGAATAGCATTAATTTCTGGCCTAGCTGAAGTTTACGTATGACATAATGCCAAGTTCTGTGACACTGATTTACAGAGATTGGTGAAACCAATTTCTGTGTTACCTGAGTAGGCAAACAAATACATTTAGTTTTGAGTTTTAATTTAAACCTCATTTGAATTTGCATTTATTGTAGTAGTTGAAGGTAATTAATATTAGTTTAGTGTTCCCGTATTAAAAAAAGACAGTAAAATATATGTGTATGCCCTGAGCAAATAGGTAAGTAGAACATTTGTTTCAGCATTCTTAAGTAAGTTGATTGATACTGAAATTGAACTAATTATTTAACTGTATTTTGAAAGTCCCTTTTGAGATTTTGTTTTAGCCATAATGTGTGTGTGTGTGTGTGTGTGTGTGTGTGTACAGAAATCTTCCATATATACCTGTATATATGGAAGATTTGTATAAACCATTCATGTGTATTTGCATGTTAAGAATAAATTGGTCAACACTATTAGGTAGTGTGTAGTAGTTTGTGTAGTTTAAAAGTAGGTGTCCTAATTGACACAATTGTTTTGATATATGAATTATATCATATATACATGATTAATATAAAATTAATTTACAACTTATAATTTAATTTATTACAATTATAATTTAACTATAAATCAATTCCTTAGTGAAAGGAAGGCAAATAATTTTTTCTGTGAAGCTTGCTGCCATAATTTTTTCCTTTTCTGTCAAAAATGTGGAAAAGAGAGAACAAAAATGGATGTGAAGATTTTCTTGCAAACAATGCATTGTTTTTCCTCAATGTTTTGGTGTCAGGATAATTAAATGACCATGTCACATATTTGTCTTTTTAAAAATCCAGTTTGTATAACATAACTTAAACATTTGATTCCTGATCATTGCTCAAAATATACATGCAGAGTGTATGGAAATGTCAAAAAGAACTAGAGTAACCTTTGTAATGTAATCATCTTGATGAATAGTGAATACTCAGAGTAATAACGCTTGTATGATTCAGATATTGTATGTGAAGACCTGCTACAAATGGGGAAGAAATTCATCTGAGGCTTTATTTTTTTGTTTTACTGAAAAAGTAAAAAGAGAGAGAGAGAGAGAGAGAGAGAGAGAGAGAGAAAGCCTTGGCACCCTTCCTGCCACCTTTCTCAGCTGCCCCCCCCCCCCCTCCAATACTACGGAGCACAGTAATTTCCATTACTGTACTTCACTACAATTGTCAGGCTCACCATGCAAAGCCCCTGCAGAAATTGACAGGAAGATTTGACTTGGCTCAGCTCGGCTCGGCTTGGCTCAGCTGCTCAGCCCGAACTTGGCCAGAAGCTCTCCAACACACGATATGGCCTGACAGGTAAGAATCTGCATTGCATAATAGGATGACACCATTTAAAACAGTTGATCACTGTTTTTCAAAGTGAGCATGCACATTCCTTCCTATAACTCACGGCAGTTCTAACCTATTACTTGTTCTTCATACTTCATGGCCTTATAGTAGAAAGAGTGTTGATTATTCATAGAACTGACATTTCTTTCCTCTGAGCCTCTGGCCCTTGGCTTAACTCTCATAATCCTGTTGATATTTTCTTCAATTTTCATGGTTAACTTTCTGCCTGCCTACTTTTCCTGAAGGAATGGAACATGTCTTAAAGTTCAGTAGCCTATAGATCTGCAAATCATTGCTTCAAAATTTCCAGAAATATTTTATTTATGTCACCCATTTGTTTTGCCATTTATTATACTTTTTACTTGCCCCAAGAGGTACAGTTCCATTAGTCTATTAACACTAATACTGTTATTAGTATTTTCTACCATTTAATTTAAAATCATATAATCTTATTTTACTTCTTTAACAATGCAAACTTTTGAAGTTTTATTTTGAAATAATCCTTACTGAAAGCAGTAGGATACATATTTAGATACAGGCACCCAGAATTACAACTTGATGTAGTATAACTATTAGGGGAATGGATCTTTAATGTATTAATATAGGGTGTTGAGCTATCAAATCTCTTGATTCACCTATAAGCAAATAGCTCAGATATGTATGTGGAGGTGTGAGAGTATGGGCAAGAGGGATCAAGAATGTGCTTTCATCCCCCGAAGAGCAAGGGAGAGATAAGAGGATGAGACTGGCACCTCCCTGAGGAATGCTAGTGATGTTTATGGATTGACCCTGGGAACTACTCTCAGTCTGGGAAGATTCTCTGTAAAGGGTGAAGCCAAATAAACCTTGCTGGATTGAATCTGTATGGTCTCCTGGAGTTTCCTGGGCTAAACCTGACATCAATCTTCCCAGACTGAGAGTAGTTCCCAGGGTCAATCCATAAACATCACTAGCATTCCTCAGGGAGGTGCCAGTCTCATCCTCTTATCTCTCCCTCGCTCTTCGGGGGATGAAAGTACATTCTTGATCCCTCTTGCCCATACTCTCACAGGAGGGACTTCTATCTTTTGCTGGAAAGGAGAGAGCAACTTATTGACTTATTTTCTGGATTATAGTTTGAATACTCAATATCAGTGAATTATAAATACCTTTTTAGATATTATAGAACTATTCAGCTAAGAATCTTATATAAGCCATCAGACTTTGAGAAGGAGAAGCAGTCCAAGTTCTTTCGCTCAAACTATGGCATGGCTCCAGGACCAAGATGAAGCTCTAAATGGTTGAGGATCCCGTAGCCTTCCTTAGTTATCTCAATGCAGCTGATAGCTGTTTTGGGCAGGTATACTGCAGTCACCATCAAGGACTCTAGGAGCAAAAAAATTTAATTTCCCTGACTAATCACCACAGATACAGCTGAGATTCAGTACCTTCTCTTGCAATCTTTATGTATCTGGAGTTTTTCCCTGCTTCAGACATGATTTCAGCTGCATCAAGATTGAGTGTGGAAGGAATAGGTGCTTGGCATGAAGGATCACAAAAGGCTGTTTTCATGAGTGGTCTGTCAGTTCAACACATGGAAGTTCTTTGCAGAGGTGATGAAAAAATAGTGATGGTTGTTTGTGAGTTACCACACTGGTTGAGTTACAAACAGGATTTTTAATGGAAAGGGGACATATAAATTCAAACAAATAAATCATAAGAGTAAGAACAAGGACGGCCAAACTGGGAGGTCATTCCAGAAGAAGGAAGCAAACCCAACAGTTAGAAGAAGCAGAGCTAGATTGTGGACTATATTTTTCTGTTGAATATATTATAAGTTCTCTGGGGCTTAGCAATTAGCAAAGAGTAGGAGAAGTGTGAAGAAATGTGTTGTTAGCAATGTTACGTTAACTACACTAATTTCATTTTTTCAGCAACAACAGTGACAAACAGAGATCTGTTATATTTGCCATTGAAAACAAATTAGCTAAGGTGAGATTACACATGTATTTTCATAGTTTATGACTGTGGTATCTTAGAACAGCTACCACAAATTGACCACCCCTCACTTGTCAGTGGAGACAATTCACATATTCTGCTAGAATAAATGTTAATTTGATCTCTAGCACATACTAAGCCATAGTGGGATTATTCTTTGCATAATATCTGAACCAGGACCATAGCCAAGATTATGTGGGTTTTAAGGTGTGTCTGTAATCACAACTTCTTTCACACATACTTCTTTCAGCTGAGGTTCCTTGTATCTATGAATTCAGGTTTAAGTTTAATTTATGATTCAGCACCATTAGTCTTCAGGCATGTAGGAGTGGAAAGCAGGAGAGGCTTTTTCCAAGTTCTAAGATTTTTTATCCTTTTCAACGCAAGAAAGTATGTTAAGGGCTCAGAAATCTGTGGGTTTCACCATCAACAGTATAACTCTCTCTCTGCATGCTTTTCCTACTTTTTAAAAATCATTCCTGATCATATGGGAATTATTTTTTTAAAAAATGGGGTAGCAGAAAAGGAGTCTAACATGATCAGGTTATCATGTATCTGCTTGTTTATTTTAGTGAAAAACAACTATAGACGTGACACATGATAGAATCAGAGTTGACCCAGTATCAAAGGTCAAGTCTCTTATTTACGTTTGATACTAAGCAAGATGCATTATTACTGTACATCTAGACACACCTACTAAATCAAGAGCAATCAATCAAACATTTCAAGAAAGAAAAAGGATTAAACAACAGGCAGTTTTAGTAAAGAGGAAGCAAGTATTCATATTTTGAAAATATATTAGCACTACTTCATTATTTTTCTAGTTTTTTTTTCTTGCTGGTGTAGTATAAAGTGCACAGCATGATGTTTGTACTTGGTAGACAAAATATTACTTTTTAAAATATAATTTTATCGACAATTTTAAAAACAAGAATAAAAATTAATCCACACTAAATAAAGGAGGAAAAAAGAAAAAGGAAGAAGTAAAAGATAAAGCTAAAGTGCAAAAAAAGAAAAAGAAAAAGAAAAAAGAAAAGAAAAGAATGTAGAAGAAAACTAGAACAGATAGAAAAATGATATAAAGAAGTGGCTTCTGATCTTCTTTACAGCAGTTATAAATACAATTGTAGATTTACCTCATTCTCTAACGTTACATTGTAACTCTTTTCTTTCTATAATCTATCCTACCTAATTGTCAAAACCACAGATCATAAGTTCATTTTTTTTTTTTTTTGTTTTGCACAAAAATCCATAAGCGGTTTCCAGTCAGCAATAAACATAGATATTGTCTTTATCTAATCAAATATGCCAATTTTGCCATCTCAGCAAATTCCATCATCTTCACCAACCATTCCTCCATTGTAGGTATTGCCAAATCTTCCCATCTTTGTGTGTATAATAATCTTGCTGCAGTTATCATATATAAAAACAAAGTTCCATGACTTTTTCCCAACTATCCATCAGTCCCAAGAGGAAAAGTTCTGGTTTCAGTTGTATATTAATCTTTAAATCCTCTGAATCAGTGTATGCATTTGAATCCAAAATCTTCTAGCTTTTTTGCACATCCACAAAGCACGGTAAAATGACCCTTCTTATTCACATTTCCAACATGGATTTGAAGTACCTTTATACATTCTAGATAATTTTTCTGGTGTCATATACCAACAGTACATCATTTTATAAAAGTTCTCTTTAAGATTACAACATAGTATAAATTTCAATCCTTTCAGTCACATATTTTCACATTGTTCCATCTGTATATTATAACCAAAAAATGTAACCCACTTTATCATACATTCTTTCATTTGTTCTTCTTCTGTTTCAAATTTCAATAAAAGTTTATACATTTCAGCAATCACATGTTCATCATTTGTACACAATTCCATTTCAAAGTCAGACTTAGAATATTCAATACCATAAATTCTTTTGTCTACTTCGAATCTTTTTTATAAGAGTAAATAGGAAAACCATTGACAATTATGTCTCTCTGCCATCAGTTGTTCTCTTGGTTTCATTTTATATTCCCCTTGACAAAATTCTAGTATGTCACAGTATGTTAACTATTTGTGTTTGCCTATTATTTCTCATCTATAAAATGCTTCTAGTGTTGAGAGCCACAAAGGTGTTTTTGGACACAACCTGGATTTGTATCTATTCCATATTTTCAGTATGACATGTTTAACATAGTGATATTTAAAATCTACATTAACCTTAACTTTATCATACCACAAATGTCCATGCCACCCAAATCTCAGGTCATGTACTTCTAAATCTAAAAATCTTCTGTTTCTCAGCAACACCTACTCTTTCATCCAAACCAAAGAGCAAGCTGCAAAATACAATTTCAATTCAGGTAAACCCAATCCTGCTCTTTCCTTTGCATCTTGTAACACCTTATATTTAACTCATGGTTTTTTCCCTTGCTATACAAACTTAGATATATCTTTTTGTTTCCTATTTAAATGATATAGTTGACAAAATCAGTATTGTCTGAAACAAAAACATCATTCTAGACAAAACATTCATTTTTATCACAGATTCTCCCCAACAATGACAATGTAATTTCTCTCATCTTAACATATCTTTTTAAACTTCATTCTATATCTTAACATAATTATTTTGAAATAATGTAGAATTCTTGTTATGGTGATATCCAGATATTCTACTTTTTTCTCAATCTTAAAACCCATTTTCTTCATCAATTCTGTTTGATTCTCTATTTTCATATTCTTTGTCAATATCTTAATCTTATGATTATTAATTTTAAAACCTGATAGTGTACCAAATTCTTTTAATTTTCTCATTAATGTCTGTATTTCCTTTAGTGGACCCTCCAGAATCAACACCAAGTCATCAGCAAATGCCCTTAACCTATAATTTTTTTTTTACTCTCTACTCCCACAATTCTCTCATCTTGTCTTATATCTCTATTCAGTATTTCAAGAATGAAAATAAACAGGAGAGGAGACTGTGGGCATTCCTGTCTTGTCCTTTTTGTATCTCACAAGGTTTTGTTAGAACTCCATTGACAGTTATTTGTGCTTTCGGTGAAGTGTAGATCAGTCTTACCCATTTAATAAAATTCTCTCCAAAATTCATATCTTCCAAAAGTTTAAACAGGAAGGCCTAGTTCAAATTGTCAAAGGCCTTCTCTGTGTCTAAGAAAATCAATGCAGTTTGTTTTTCATTACGTTGCTCCAAGTATTCCAAAATGTCCAACACATTCCTTATATTATCATTTAACTGTCTTTTAGGTAAAAACCCACATTGATCCTTATGATTAAATTCTTGCAGAATTATTTTCAACCCCTCAGCCGAAATTATTGTAAACAAGTTATACTCATTCAATAATGATATTGGCCAATAGTTTCTTGTTGAAGTAAAATCTTGTCCCTCCTTAGGTATTAATACTATATTAGCCTCTTTCCAGCTTTCTGGCATCTTTCTCCTCTGTAAAATAGAATTCATTGTATTTTGTAAAAGTTATACAAATTCATCCTCAAAGCATTTATAATAAGACACTGGTAACCCATCTGGTCCAGGCACCTTTCCTGTTTTAGTTCTTTTTTATAGCTTTGCAAACTTCCCCTATTGTTATGGGTTCATCCATAATCTGTTTCTGTTTCTCTGTAATCTTCAGTAAATTTTGTTTCTTTAAAAATGCATCTATTTTCTCTAGGAAAATATGTTTTTGTTTATATAAATTGGAATAATATTGATGAAATACTTTTTGCATCACCACATTATCTGTCTATGTGTCTATGACCACATAGACAGAACTTCTGTGGGATCATCTGTCCCCAACCTCTCCCTTCAGCCATTGTTACTGTAATTGTCCATCCATTTGCTGCTAGTTGTCCTGTTCTTTTCTTTCCTTCTATCTTTCCCAGCATTATGGACTTCTCAAGAGAGATGGGTCTTCATATAATGTGTCCAAAACATGGTAATTTGACCTTAGTCATTTGTGTCTCAAGTAATAACTCTGGATTAATTTGCTGTAATATCCATTTGTTTATTTTCTTGGTTATCCATGGTATCTCAGGAGTCTTTTCCAATGCCAGAGTTCAAAAGACTTAATATTCTGTCTATCTTGCTTCTTCACAGTCCAACTTTCGCTTCCAGAGATGTCACAGAAAAAACTGTTGCCTGGATGATTCTGATCTTTGTAGGTATAGAAAATCCTGTATCTGAATATGTTTGCCAAGGCCTTCATTTGTAACCTACCAAGTGCTAGTCTGTGGTGTGTTTCTTGACTGCTGGTTTCTTTATACTGATCTTTGTAGGTATAGATAATCCTGGTATTGTAAAAAGCAGAAGTTATCCACCACTTTAATAACTTCAGTGTCAGTTCTAAGGCCGGTTGTTGGTTCTTTACATTTAACTGTAGCCCCATTTTTTTCACTATGCTCCTTGACTGTCATTACTAGAGCTTGCAGATCATTTGCATCTTCAGTTGTCAGGGTAGTATCATCAGCATAAGTTAAGTTATTGATGTTTATTCCTCCAGTTTTATAATCATGCTTTTATAATCATATTTTTCCAATCCAGAGGCTGGCTAACTCCAGAATAACTGGAGGCTTACAGTTAAAAAGCAGAAAAATAATAAAAAGAAAATCTGAAGCATCTGGACAAACATATATCATACACACACACACACACACACACATTCAGGGCTGCACAAGCACTGGACCTCAAAGTCTGCAAGAACAGCCAAGATTTTAAAGACTTTTGGAATATCATCAGGGTGATCATGATGATCATTCCAGAGGGCAGAGGCTGCAACAGAAAGGCATGTTTCCTGGGTTCTGGTAGATGGCACAATAGAAACCATGGCAATTGATCCCCCAAATTGCCTGGCTGTATGCCATGAAGGGCTTTATAAGTGATAATCTTGAATTGTGTGCAGAAGCACATTAGTAACCAGTAGTGCTCATGGAGCAGTGGAGTCACATGGGCCTACTGAGGCACAACCAACACTGCCCTATATTCATCATATAGGTTGAATAAACAAGGAATGTATACAGCCTTGTCTCATTCTTTTTTGAACCTGGAGCCGGTCTGTTTCACTGTGTCCAATCTATCCAGCTGTGGCTTCCTGGCCTGTGTAAAGGTTTTGCATGAGAAGAATGAGATGTTCTGGGATAGCCATTTTCCTAAGGACATTCCACAGCCTGACATGACTGACACAACTGAAGGCCTTTCTGTTGACCATTAAGTACATATTGTCTTCTTTTGGGTGTTATTTGGTTTTCTCAGTTATACAGTGTGCATCAGCAATAATGGGTCTTGTTCCTTGGCCTTTTCTAAACCAGTTTGTACATCTCGCATTTCTCTTTCCATCCAGGGTTCTGATTTTCAATGGATGAACCTAAGCTGCAGAAATACTATATGGAAATTCCTAAATCTGGATTTTTGTGATGTAACTTTAAAATTTGCAACTTTAAAGGCTTAGTTGCTGAAAAGCATTATGTTCTTCAGTTTTGGGGTAATTGCGGACACATAAAGCAATATTAATAATGCACAGCTAGAAGGACTCTAGCCCATTCTTTATGTTTCTTTACAGCAGAGTTAAATCAGCCATTTATAATGTAGGGTAGACTCTATTTTCCCTGGTTGGGAAGAAATCATAGTTTGTGTTTTGCTGGAAGCAAGATTCGATGATACTATAATCCCTTTTTATGAGGTTGAACTCATAGAGGAAACATGAGTTAAAACATAACCAGTGAATAAATGAGAGATGGGAGATGATGAAGCTTCAGTTAATCTGACCTTCATTGTATCCCGGGAACAATGAGAAGTTATTGTGACTTATCTAACATGAAGTTATATACTATATTTCAAAATATATTTTCAGTATACCAGGTGCTGTATTTTGCTGCCATTTCTGAAGTTTTTTCAAGGGCAGCCAAGTATAACAGTGCATGGGAATAATCTAATCCGGTGTGAGAAAAGCATGTGTAATCAAAACCAGGTATCCTTCTGGCAGAGAAAGATTCGGCTAGCATATTAAACTAAAACTGTAAAAAGACATGCTTGGCCACAGTAGCCAGGTGAAAATCCATTGTTTTCAAGTAGAATCCCCAGGCTACAAATTCCATTTCTCAATGGCAGGGATTCAGTTTAGGCTTTATTCCTAATTCTAGGATAGTTTGGCTACTGACTAGCAATGCCTCTGCCTTGTCTGAATTAAGCCTGTTTATTTGCCCTTACTGAATTCAAGATTTCCTAAAGCACTCTTGATTTGGAAGCTGTTCAGAAGTCTGCAGAGGAGGGCAGTAAACAAAAACAGAAGAGATGCATTCTCCTTCCAGCTCCTATCATAAATTTTGCATTAGGGTGACCGAGGTTTCTCAGTCCAAAACTGGACTAAAACCCAGAATGGAAAGATGCAATAAAATTTCCAAAACACCCAGTTCAGATGTTGTGGCTCCTTTTAGACTTAAAAAGAGTCAAAGAGCAGCTGGCTTTTCAGCAGTGGTAATAATATGCAGTTCCTTTTTCCCCTTTACTCTATAACTTGTAATATATTTTATTAATATGCACAGATTTATTTATTTATTTATTTATTTATTTAATTGGATTTATCCGCCGCCCATCTCCCCCACAATAGGAGACTCTGGGCGACTCACAAAAACATTAAAACTATAAATATATCCAAAATTTAAAACAATACACATAAAACATCCAAAATTTAAAACAATACTAAAGAAAGGAAGATCCAAGCAGATGGAAAATCAGGCTGCGGAGAGCTGGCCACTACGGGGCTAGCCATCCCCCTGCTTGAAGTATTCCCTCCCCACCCCAGGCCAAGTGGCAGAACCAGGTCTTCAAGGCCCTTCGGAAGGCCAGGAGTGAGGGGGCCAATCGCACCTCCGGGGGCAGAATGTTCCAAAGAGAACATTCCTTCCTTTACATACACACATTCCTGGTGTATGTAAAGGAAGATGGAATAGGACACAATATTTTATTTATAACAATGCAAATATTTTAGTAAAAATTCAGTTTTGAAGGGTAACTTTAAATGCATAGTCTGATGCTGCATGCACAATCATTTTAACAAAAAACAACTAGCTGTTGAGAAGTGCTAGGCTCACAGTAAATAAAAATTAGTAAAAATTAATCTATTTCTGACCTGATGAGATGCTTTTGAAAATTGCTTTCCCCTGCTTCTTCCTCCCTCCCCCACTGCTGATAGTAACTGTTCCTTCTAAAAGGGATTTCATTTCTACTGCCTTACCTCCCTTTGTCCTCTCTCCCAAAGTGGCAACTTTTCCCCCATTTTTTAAAAATGTGCATGTTAATCATAAATGCCTTTTTAATGTCACAGATGGTTTGAAATAGCATCCCGTTTTCCCTCTTTTGTAACCTCTGATTTACTCTGATCCAGAGAGGAAATCATGACAGTTGCAGAGAAAATAATTGCCAAACTGATTACACTTGTAATTACTATCTGGATTTCAAATTGAATTGAATAAAGGCTGTGGGGCACTCATTGTGTGAGAGGTACAAGTGATTGGGTCAGTAGATTTCTCTGGAAACAGCATGTACATCAACCAACTTGATTAATAATCCTTTTCTTTATCACTTCTCTTATGAATGTACTGCTAAATTCCCATTTAGACATTTTTTACTGAACAGTGTCAGATTATCTGACAAAAAACTAAAACCAAACTAAAGGAAAAACAACCACTAAGATAATGGTAATATCAAGTTTAATTTTTCATGTTTTCAAGATGGCTTAGAGTTGCAGACTAAAAATACTCTAAAAATTTTTATTGATATAGTAGAAATTACCTGCTATTTTGTTTGCTATTCATTAATCATATGATATCAAATTTATAAAAATAATGAACAAAACCATGAGCTTGATAATATTAACAGCCTACAGCTTTTACTGAAGATCTTATCCTTGCAAACATCCAACACTTCTTATACATTTTGTGTATCAATGTCTGTTGAAAAAATAAATCCAGTCTAAAGTATAATCTTTGGTTTCAAAATATTCTGTGATATAAAAGAAATAGAGAGGTCTTGGGTTTCTAAAAACCTTCACAGTTGTTTTGGATCTATCTGTTGGAAACCTCATACCCATTTACCACCTTGTTTCTTTCATGGTGCAGAATAGAAGGGTCACCTGGTGTCCTACTTTCCATCTCTATTCAGCTACTGTTATATACATGCAAGGATTCAAACTGAAGCAACCAAAAGTAACTCTGTTTGGGACTATCCAGGCTAATTATCCACAGTATTGTTTCCAGTGGCTCTGGAAAGTTCTGTATTTTAGATAGATAGATAGATAGATAGATAGATAGATAGATAGATAGATGATAGATTGTTGATATTAAATCCTCTGTTATCTCTTGCCTGTCATCCATATCTCTCCCTGCTTTTGCCTGCCTTTTATTAGATATTTTGACATTTGCTGATGTTTCATAAATAAACATCAATCTCTGCTTTGTTTTTTTTCCCAGCTGAAATGAGATGTGTTTGTGCTTGCTCTGATCTGAATATAGGGATTGACTAGGCTGGGTGCAGATAAATTGGAAATTACCCACAGCAATTTCCCAGTATTATTTACATTACACTGCCCATTATCTTGAACGAGTTTCCATGAATCTTCCTTTCTCTCCAGTTTGTTTACCCATTGATCAGCCTAACTCAGAAATTGGACTCTTGAATTTATACAGTCTTAGCAAGATTAAGAGCATTTGGCTGGCTTCTCTTCATCTGGGTAAGGATTATATAAACTAATTAAAATTTAAGAGTAGCAAAGTTGTTAAATCTGATTAATAGAGTTCAGTTGAACATATAAAACAACAGTAGCAACACAGTTATTGTTGTGCTCATTTTTTCTTAGGTTGCCTCAAACAGCTGCTATTCCAAACTAAAAAGTGACAGGAAGACTGTTCAAATTATCCCATCTCCCATTTTCTATAGGTTAAACTGTCTAGACTGAGAGACTAGCTCAGGGGCCAAGGTCAGGACCCAGGGGTAGACATAAAGGGAGAGTGTCAAAAAAGTCAAGATGGGACTGCAACTGCACAGTTGTGGCCTCCATATTGATTTTTGGACCTGCAGATGCCCTGGCAGGCCTTTCAGTACAACCTATTTTGTCTGTTCCCTGCCTTTATCATATCCTTGTGAAGATAAGGCTGAGTCTTGAGCAGAGAGAAAAATGCTTCTGCAGGAGAAATCCAGTTTGAAGTTAGACATATTTATGGCACTGAAATCAGTAGGCTTAAACACATTTAACTTGTTTTGGATTCTCAACCACTGAATTGAGTTGTGAGGTCCATTACCTACCTAGGCAGTTTGGATACATAAAGTAACATGGACCTCAAAGCAGGTTTTTGTACACCTTGCTAGTTTCTGCAAGCTTGAGATTTGTAGCAACCTCCATTTGGGAGCCCATTTATGCTTTTATCTTGAAGTAGTGCATTCATGAAATTAAAAAAAAAAAAAAGGTCAATTTCATAAACAGGACTTGCAATCTAGTTTCAGTGATTAGTTAGAAATAATCTGTGTTCTGATTTACAGTGACTTTGATCAGCATGAATTGTCATGAAGACTGTTTTCATTTTGAAGATTTTGCTAGGCTAAAGGCAAGGTATATCAAGGTATCAAAGCAATATGATTATATGCTGATGCTTTAAGGATCAGTGAAGAGGTTGAGTATAGACAGTCCCCTACTTATGAATGGGTTACGTTCCAAGAGGCTGTTCATAAGTCCATTTTGTTTGCAAGTCCAACAAGCATAAAAAACATGTGTAGTTTGTACCTTACATAAGTGGCAGTATTGACATAGGTGCTTGCGGTGATGGCGTAGATGCCTGAGGCGATGGAGTAGGCACTGCGGAGATGATGTAGGCCAGTGTTGTCCAAACTTGGCCACTTTAAGATGAGTGGACGTCAACTCCCAGAATTCCCCAGCCAGCATGGCTGGCTGGGGAATTCTGGGAGTTGAAATCCACTCATCTTAAAGTGGCCAAGTTTGGACAACACTGATGTAGGCTCATCCTCTGGAGTTGAAACAGCATTTTTTTGACCTTCCTGAAGAAGTGGTCCAGTGAACTTTGGGTGGTGGTCTTTTCGCTGCTTCTACAATCCCATGAGGTCTTCATTGGAGAGGTCCTCCATCTGTGGAGCTAGTAGCTTATCAAAGTCCCTCTCCTCCAGGTCGAGCTGAAGCTCCTTGCTGAGGGCATCCAGGTTGCTGATAACAGCCTGCGACTCCCTTTCTGCCTCCTCAAGCCCATGAGAGTCATGAACAAACTGAGGGCACAAACATTTCCACACCCTGTTCATGTTTGCAGGAGTAACCTCACGCCAGGCTGCATCAATGTTTTTGATGGCCTTGTAGATGTTTTAGGACTTCCAAAACTGGTACAAGGTCATCTGAGAGTCCTCTTTGGTTGCCTGGACTGCCTGCCTAAACATGCACTGAAGATAATATTTTTTGAAGGTTGCTATCACTCCCTGACCCATCGACTGGAGGAGGGAGGTAGTATTGGGAGGCAGATATGTAACCTTCATGTTCAGATGGAAATCGTCCAGGTAAGGTGGCTGATCCATGGCATTATCAGAATGTTGAAGTTGAAGTCTGTGGGCAGAATCTTGAAGTTGGTGTTTCTTGAGTGGCAGTACCTCTCCACTTCCAGGATGAAATGGTGGAAAAACCAGTCTTAAGAGATGAGGAGGGTGACCCAAGCTTTCTTGTTAGCCTTCCACACAACAGGAAGTGAGCTCTTTGAGATGTTCTTGAGAGCTCACGGATTCTCAGAGTGGTAGACTAGCAGTGGTTTTAGACTCAGGTCACCAGAAGCATTGCCACCTAGCAGCACAGTTAACCTATCCTTCGTAGCATTGAAGCCTGGCATGGTCTTCTCCTCCTTACTGATGTATATTCTGTCTGGCATTTTCTTCCAATAAAGCCCTATTTCATCCACACTGAATATTTGCTGGGGCAAATAATCATTTTCCTCAATGATCTCCTTGAGGGTTTCTGGGAATTCCTTGGCTGCAACCTTGTCTGCACTTGCCGCCTTGTCGCTCACTTTCACATTATGAAAGTTCATGCAAGCCTTCAAGCAGTGGAATCATCCATGACTTGCAACAAACACCTCTTCAGCAGCACCTTCACCAGCCTTCTGTTGTAAGTTATGGAAAAAGGTCTTAGCCTTCTCTGGATCAGTATTAGGCTAAGCAGCACACGCTGCTGATGCTGATCTTAGATCCACATGCTGAGCAGCATCTCCATCTCTTCGATCACTTTTCCTCTCCTCTTGCTTGCATATTGATTAAATGACAACTTTAAAAGGTTTCTTGATGTGATTATACAAAAGTATCAAAATATCTTTTTCACTGTTGACTATGCAAAATGGATGGCTATATAAATTGAAATAAATAAATTCACTTGGACCAGTCACCAGCCTACCTCACAGGGTTGTTGGAGAAAAATAGGAGGAAGAAATTATATGTATACCACCTTGAGCTCTTAAGGGAAAAGTAGGATATAAATCAAGTAATTAAAAAAATATATGAATGCTAAAATTAAAAAAGAATTGTGCCCATTAATTAAAAAACCTATACATCTTTAGTTAATCATTTGTGGACTATACAATATTTTATAATATGAACAATTAAAATAGAAATCAGTTTGTTGACATATTAAATCCACAGTAAAGCATATGCAAATATAGTATGTCAAACTAATGAATTAATTATTAGTTTTAGAATCAAATTTAGGATTTCTTCAAGGAATGCCAGTAGCAGTGACAATGATGGAATGAGATAAGGCATTGATTCTCAACTGGTGATGCATAGACTTTAGGTAGGCTAGATAGGCTATAATGTAAATTATTGAGAGTTCAAGCTACCATGAATTTTAATTATTATAGGATAATACTTGTAAACATATAAATGTCCTTCTTGAAAGAAATGGCCTTTTTAAATCATAGTAGACTCTAGATTCTTTGACAGCGTGATTGGTGGAACTGGAGATATAAATGCTTGAAAATCAATGGAGGGCAGGACTGTATTACCCATTGCCACTGCTCTGACTTTCTATTTAGAAGAGAAAAGCTTGGCTGATTTCTTAATAGATCTTTAAATATCATGCCTGCTTTAATGCATGAGACTATCGTGTCTTTTCTCTTACCTGGAAATATAATGTCATCAGTACCTTCTGAGCACCTGGGCTTTAAACTTAGAAATATCTCCAATAACTGGTACATTTACTTGGAGAACAGGGCAGGTTTCTGCTTCTGTGTTAATCTGTAGTACAAAGGGCACTGGAGGATACAGATTGCTATTCTCTGGCATAGTGGCACATTTTCAATGCAGACTGGTTTGTCTCTTAATAGTACAACCAGATATTTGCAGTGGAGTAGATTCCAGATAATAGAAAGCAAGTTTAATGAAGCATTTTTATTGTCAGGTAATGGTTTATATTGTATTTTGGTACTTATATGCAAGATATGGTTGTTAAATGTTTCAAATGTATTGAAACATTTATCAGAACATTTAATAATCAATATTAAAAAAATCCATCTGGATCATGTATTTCTTGTTCCGTTTCAGATTTAGAAGACCCATTAAACAAAGTTACTGCACATGTGGAAGATTTTGAATTGCTGCTCATTTGACCTAACCATAATCTAAATCAGAAAACTAGAATATAAATTGCTTGTTTAAAAAAATAAAAAATTAAATTAGCCAATTTAGCAAAAAATCTGTTTCCTTTTGGAAAGACTTATAATCTTATTTACATTGCAGTTTACATTACAATTACAGACTGCATAAGGATAAAAAGTATAAATAAAAAAGCCTAACATTTCCTTAGGTCAAGTGGAAAAAACCCTAAGAGAAACTTTTTAAAGAATTTTAAAAAGAAACTTTAAAAAGAAAGGAGAAGGAGGAGAAGGAAAAGGAGAAGGAACAGCAGCAGCAGCAGCAGAAGAAGAGGAGGAGGAGGAGGAGGAAAGGCATTCTGTAGAAAAATGCAAAACAGTCAAGGAAAAAATACTGTGAAAAACCTTGGAAACCTTGGAAGTGGGACCTAGGAAGTGTGTCTTATTCCATGGCAGCCCCACTCTGTGGAACACCATTTCCCTTGAGATCCTTCAGGCCTCCACCCTCTTAACCAGTGTTGTCCAAATTTGGCCACTTTAAGATGAGTGGACTTCAACTCATGGCTGGCTGGGGAATTCTGGGAGTTGAAGTCCACTCATCTTAAAGTGGCCAAGTTTGGACAACACTGCTCTTAACCTTCTGGAAGAACGGAAAAAGCTGGCTCTTCCCCTAAGTGCTGATAGGGTGAAGCTGAAGCTTGATTATAGTAGTATTAGTTGCATCAAAAGAGGTTGGTTGTGGTGCCAGGGTTTTCTTTTAATTGTTTTTTTTATTATTATTGTTTTTATGTTTGAATTTAAACAATTGTGAGCTGCCCAGAGTTGTTCTTCTTAAGAGGGGTATCCATATAAAGTTTTTAAAAGAAATATTTAAAACAAAGACTTTTAAAAAGGTAAAAATCAGATGATTATTGAACAAGAGTCATGGTTACTGAAAATATTTTACACACAAGGCAGAAAAAATGTTCAGTCCTCCTTAGAGCTGATTCATATTGAATGCCACAAATGAGTGGCATCGATGGGTCTTTTGCTAAGTAACCATACCATATGAAGATGTTCTTAGCTTCTGTTTCTGGGGTGGATAAACTCAGAAGAACAAGTGGAACAAGTCAATTTACCTTATAAGAACACATAGTTATTTAATAGAAATGTTTGGAAGTGATGTATTCACATGTGTGTCTAATAGCTCCACTCCACTTGCATCTCCTTCTTTGTGTAATCCTACATTTTGGAATTTGGGAGAGAAAGTACTGAATTGGTTGGAAGAAGAAATAGTTTAAAGATTTGTTTCACTTTTTCATTTGAAATGGAATATCACTATACGTATAAGCAAATATAAAAATAACATATTTACAAATTCTTGTTTTCCTGGTATTTCTTTTCTAAAAATGTGAGAAGTTGTTTATTGAATATTAGTGGCTCTTGCAAGATATTCCCCATCTTTTCTCTTCTCTCTCTCTCTCTCTCTCTCTTTCTCTTTTCATATGAGGTTCCTCATGTAGGTACTGAATCCACCAGAACAACTTAAACTTAGAAAATGCAGCTGAGAGTAATTGCAAACCTCCAAACAGAAACATCAGCTTCTGCAGGAGAATGAGTTTAAGCTAGTTCACCCTCAGCTTACCCAAATTGGTTGCCAGACACAACATCTCTTGGAGAAAAAGATGGAAATGAAAGTTAGAACTGTCACCTGCATATCTGCAATTCCCTCCACAGTTTCACATACTTCTATTTGTTGAGGTTTGTTCTGCTACATCAGTTTTAATTGCTGACCTTATAATTTCATTAGTTATAAATAGCTCAAATCCTCAATTCGAACTGAGAAGCTGACTAAATGTTTTGATCATACAGTATTCAGTTTCCTGAAGAAATTTAAATTTCCTCCTTCCTTCCTTCCTTCCTTCCTTCCTTCCTTCCTTCCTTCCTTCCTTCCTTCCTTCCTTCCTTCCTTCCTTCGATATAGCTGCCCATCTCACATATGTGACTTTGGGTGGCTCACAGCATTTAAAAAAGCAACCCCCCCCAAAAAAAACAATAAAAGACAAATAAAATATAACAAACATGCAAAACCATGCTAAAAATATTAAAATCATATTGTTTGGATTAGAAATATTTTAATGCAGAATTTTAGATAATACTCCCTGTCCTCCTCCCCCCTCTGCCCATAAGTCTGCCACCATTACCATAATTTCAGATATTCAAAGGTGACTTTCTCATTTTAAACATAAATTATATGTGGTTGGATAATTATTCTTCTTTTCAGGTAAATGCAGTAACTCTTTCCTTTGTATTTATTTTATTTAATAGGCAGTCCATGTTGATTCCTTAGCTGTTATGATTAATAAGGATTGAATAATATATTTCTTATAGTTAAAAAAAAAAAGTTTAACTGTTTGAAGTGAAAGATAACATTGCAGAAATCTGCCTGTGTACATACACTAGATAATAGAACATTTGACGATTTTAAATTCAAGAGCAAGAGTGTTGAAAGCAGTACAATATTTTATCTCTCTTCTGTATACATTTGTATTAATAACAATATATGTTACTTTAACTGATATACATATCGAGTAGGACATGCACTTGAGATTTCATTGTGTACAATCCCAGTTTAATATTAAGGTTTCCAAGACATTTGTTTTGAGAATTTTAGCTTACTTAGAATTTGAAGCTTATATCTTACTAAAGAGTGAAAATTCACCCTTACCTCTCACCTGCAAAACTTGGTTGGTGCTAAGAATTAATGTCTTCATAATTCAGTAGGGTTTCACCAAACAAAGAGGAAAGAGCCACCCAGAGTCACCCGTTGGGGAAGGTGGGTGGCATACAAGCCTGAAAATAAATAAATAAATAAATAAATAAATAAATAAAGACAGACAGACAGACAGACAGACAGACAGACAGACAGACAAGACCACTGCAATTTCTTTTAATGCAGTGTTTTAAGTGAAAAAGAAATCCCATTCAGAAGCATGGTATGATTTGGCAAATGATAGTTACAACTGGGAGTGACACATAATTTGCTTTCTGCTAGCCTCTTCTCAATGGATCTGTTGAAAATTTGTCAGAGCATGTTGCTTAGCACATATTGAATAGTAACTATGCCAGATTTCAAATAACTTGGACAAATGTAATTTTAAATAATTAGAATATTCAGGCTTTAAAATGATGGTGTGTAGTTTATCCAATTTAACCATATGGACACTAGTGCTATATACATATATTCTAATTGAAGGCTTTTCATAAAGAGAAACGATAACAAATAGGAAATAGACT
The DNA here is from genome assembly GCA_030867105.1 of Liasis olivaceus. Classification (NCBI taxonomy): domain Eukaryota; kingdom Metazoa; phylum Chordata; class Lepidosauria; order Squamata; family Pythonidae; genus Liasis; species Liasis olivaceus. Next base: position 40,307,421 of record CM061350.1, on the reverse strand, counting down.
TATCTCAATGCTTGTAATTATTTCCTGTATACAGTTGATTGACACAGAAATGTGGTTATCTGATAGAGTTAAATTGTTGTTATTGTTGCTTTCCACTTAAGTAAAAGTTTAATCGTAGCTATATATAAATTGATTTCACAGCTAGGGAACATGGGACATAATTTCATAGGAGAGAGTTGAAAATAACTCCCAGCAATTATTAAAGCAAAAAGCTTTGAAGGGGAAAAGAAAGTGCTAAAATACTCAGATTATCAGCTTGTTATATAAAATCTCTTCCATAGGTCTTCAATTAGTTCATTTTCACCCAGTCTATTATTTACTCTATACCGATGTCCATATGGTTCTAATGAAAATAGAAAAATAGAACTGGGTCCTATCTGCATGAGCTGCACAACCCGTAACAATTCTCTCAGACTTTCATGCAGATACTGAGCAACTTGGGGAGAGACTGAACCTTTGTGAGTTCCAAGAACAGCCATAGATGCCTGCGTGTCTGTAATCTGCTAACGTGCTTCCAGCCTCACCGCTTGCTCAGAAAGATGCCAAAGGCTACTGGCAGACTCACCCCATTGACATTTGTTTGAGAGAGGAAGATTATTTGCTATGGCAGGAATCCCAAATCTTGTGTCATTGAGTGTTGATTTTGGAGAAGAAGCTGTGGGTGCTTCCTGTAAAGAGGCATTGATCACCTTCTTTAATAGCCTTTTGATCAGGAGAGGAAATGAGACGTATCAGAGCCACAAACCTATTTAATGAAACAGAGATTGTGTCTGTTCTTTATGATCCATAAACTGCTGTAGGAACTTTTCTGTTTGAAAGATGGGGCATAAAATACTTTAAATAAATGTTTCCTGGAACAATTTTTTGAGATGAGACTGTACAGATGCTAAAGAAGTAAACCTTCCTGTTATATCACAATAGAATAGGCTGTGGGCTCATAGTACTGTTTTAACAACCATTGTGAATAACATGTTAGACAGAGACTTGATAATTCTAATTCTCAAATGGATATCTATTTGACATTTTATTTAGAAAATCTACAATGCTCAGTGAGAAATAATCCCATTTGCAAAGAACTGCAGTCAAATATTTTTTCTTGTAAAGAGTGAAGAAAGATGGTCTGTTTTAAGATAAGCAAACAGAAACAAAGTTATATACTTTGAACTTACAGTGGAACAGATGATGGAAAGAAACTATGGTTGCCAAGTTCAGAGAAGTACAAGAAAGGGAAGGCAATGGATAAGGTGATCTAAGAGATGATAGGAATGTTCACGCAAGAGTCATGATTCTCCTTTGGAAACAGGTCAAGGAAGCAAACATTTGATCATGCAGTCATCAGGAGTTGAACTTGGCTCAGTGACACTTGACTAATGAAAACACTGAAGTATGTTACTTAAAATGTATGTGCTTTAGATTCTAAAATACAGCATCACATTTATTCTACAAAGGCCCTTGTGGTGCTTATTAGTTTAGCATCATACAGATCACTAAGCTTGACATTTACAATATCCGAGAGGTAATGTATTCAGCTTTATGAGGAAACTGTCTCAAGGTAACCAAATATATTTTGTACAATAAACTTAATGTTTTATGGAGTTGCCTTCTTAAGTTAGTCCACAATATTTATTGATTGAATCATAATACACAGATCATATAATCTGCAGAGGTTGTTGATTTCTGAACCCAGTTTAATATTTAAAGCTATATTGGGCTTTGGGTCAGATTATCGATAATGACTCTGCTTAGGCTAAATTATTTTTGGAAACCCCACTTTCTGATCTGTAGTTTAGTCATTCGTGGATATCAACAAATAGCCATATTACAGTTAAGTTCTGTCCATGGGGAAATTTACAAGCTCTCTCTTGGATCGCTTTAGATAGGCTCTAAAAACTTTTATTCCTGTAAGCATTTAATGATAGGTTTTAAAGATCTTGTAATCTTTTCCTTTCTGTTAGTATTTCATTTATTCTTTGATAAAAGTTTTATGGGTTCTTACATTTGCACCGGTTTCCTATTTTAATTTATATATTGTGTTGGATTTTCCCTGCTTTGTTAGGAAGAAAAAGGACATCAATTTGAATGGAAGTAAATAACACATGTATTACGGGTAATAGTAATGTGACATAACATCTTTCTTTTTCTTTAAGAAAAGTGTTAAAATGGGAAATTTAAGAGGCATAGTTACATTTTATTGACACAACTCTCTATATAATCCACTTCCTACTCTGTCTCTTAATAGTGCAGGCAAACCTAAAATAAACAGCCAGCCATATATTTTTGTTACACAGGCTATAGATCTAGAAGACTGTCAAACCCCTATTGCCATGTGTGGCTGTTGGAATACCTTTGGTTAACTTGTATAAGTGCTGACCTACACTTGCATGACCAGAAAATTATGTCTGGAAACAGTTGCTCTTACATAGATGATTATATAACAAGGATCTCCTCTCCAATATACAGTTGGCCCGAGCTTTGTTGGTCTTCAGAAAATCTGTAAAAAACTGGCTAGTTTTAGTAGAGTTCCTCTATGGAGAGGGGTACGAATGTGAGACCTGGTCAGCTATCAATGATTGTTTGGTTTTTTATTCAATTTGTTCTTTCTGGTTGGGATTTTGGTGTGTGTGTGTGTGTGTGTGTGTGTGTGTGTGTTAGTTTTCTGTGAGCCAGCAAGAGTTGCAGTATTCAGGTTGGATGGCCATTTAAATTATTTAAATAAATAAAACCATAGGTGTATGTGGGATGGATTTGACATGGAGAATTTTTCTGTTTGGAAAGCTTCACAGTACAATGAGCTCAGTTCAGAAATCTGAGCCAGCTTACAATAAGGTTTGCCTCTACCCTGTCATCCCTACTAATTTCCCTATAAAAACAAACTAACCTAATCTATAGAAGTATAAAAGGTAAAAGTATAAAATAGTAATATAAAAGCTTGCTAGAGGCTGGGAAATTGTACTTACATGCTTCTTGTTATTAATGAGGAAAGATGCTAATGAACATACCTGTGAGTGAAATTTTCAGAGATAACTGGAAGAATGTCCACTAATGAATCTGTTTCTTTAGTTACCTCTGACCCATCTTTTTCCTGTTGTCAAGTATTTGTGAGTTACTGTTTATACCATTTAGAACTTTGGGGAAAAGAGGTGCATTCCACCAGTTCCGGCTGTTGTCAAATAAGGTTCATCTATCCCTATTTTTCAGGAAACATGCATATAGGTAAGGGAACTTATCTGCCACAAAATGCATACAGTTTTCAGTTGGGATACAGTTGAGAGCCAAAGCAACCTCTCCAGTAATATCAAACATCCAGTCAAAAGATTTTACATGTCTCTCTACTTCTCCATGCACCCTCTCTGTTCTTGCCTTCTCTGAAGAGAGAGAGAGAGAGAGAGAAAGAGAGAGAGAGAGAGAGAGAAAAAAAACAAACTAGTCCATTGTCATGACACAAAGGGAAAGATTGACTGTGCTTTGAGGACCATGTGTGCTGGTGCTGCCTTCCATGACAAGAAGTGGGAGAGAGAGATAGATGAAAGGCATAAAAATTAGATGGCCACAAGGGATGCAGCCATACAGCCATACAGCCTATATATTCTCCTGTTCAGAGAACTTTAGATCTTGTGGGGTTTGTCTCCCTTATTTCTATGGTTCTAAAGAGACTTATTTGCCACAGAAGTGTGGCACAGCATGCCACCAGATAACCCTTCTTTAGATTTGGGTCTGTTTGTATAATGCTGTTTTCCATTAGAGAATTCTTTCTTGGTTTAGGAACACAGTTTTCATGGAACCGCATGGAGATGGGAGCTAAATGATAGGACTGACCTTGTTATCTTCCAGGATGATAAGCCTGACATAGTTATATAATATAGAAGATATTTCAGTGGTGCTGTGGATTTACATAAGACAAGGAAGATCCCAATGGCTAGGGAAACAGAGAATCTCCAAATATAAGCTTTTTATTTTATTGTTGTTTTCATGAAAATCTGGTGATATGTGAGGAAGCCAAAAGAATATTATTTGTTTTCAGTAACAAAAGTTAAATGAACACTAGGAGGGGAGAAAGTGGTGAGGTTTTAAATATTTCATGAGAAGAAAGAGGGAAGAATAGTGAAGGAAGCTGCTAGAAATGAAAAGGAAACACACTAACCAAACACATCCAAGGACAGTAACTGTATTAAAGTCAAAACACAAAAAGCTACAAAGCATACAGTAAATAGGACTGGGAGGATTACTGAAGGAAGTTCAAGGCATTCTAGAAATATCCTGTAAATGGAGCGAGAGGAAATACTGACATCAGTTCTGTAGCTAAACACAGAACATCTTCCTTAAAGGCTTTTGGCCAGTCAATGTTAACAGAGTGACAAACTCTGATGGAGCTGTAGGCAAGAATTATTATTCAAAGACCAAAACAGCTACATGCAACTGTTACAAGAATGCTATACAATGAGATTGTACTTTGGTTATCTTTAGCTTTAAAAAAAACCCTAAGGTTTACTCTTTTTTAAAAAGAAAAATTGGTTGGTTTATATAGTAATATTTGTTAAACCATAATAAATCATAGTATCATATAATGATAGAATTATGGAGTCGGAAGGGACCACAATGATCCCCCAGTAACCTAGTCCAACTCTCTGCAATATACAGGAAAACCCATTAAACAATCCTTGAGAGGTCCAGCCTCTTCTTAAAACCTCCAGAGATGGAGAGCCCATGACCTCCACAGCTAGACTGCCCCATATTTAAGCATTAAACATGCTTATACTTATACTTATACTTAAGCAAAATCCAGGTAAAAATGCAGGTATGCCAGCTAGGACTTTTCCAGATGCTTACATGACTTTAGCTGCATACCTGGCAGACTACCAAGTGGGAGGGGAAAACCCTCTAACTTTGATGGTTTTAAGGTTGGGGAAAACTTTTTTCCCCCTGTGGCAGCTTGTCCTGCTACAGATTTGTCTCAAATCACCTGTTCTGATAAACTCATAACGAGCCTTAGCAGTCTTCAAGATGCTTACAAATGGTTTGCTTTGTTATCTACTCTAACAGATTTCTATGGATTGAAGTTAAACTCTCTAGTCATCAATAACTGAAATATTTTTTCCCTTTCTTGAAGAGGGGGACACCATTTCTTCATCTCCAGTCCTCTGTCATCTTCCCAGATCCCCACGGCTCCTCAAAGCTAATTGACCTAAATCCCAACAGTTATTCAGCCATATATTTCATTAAGTCTGTAACACTTGAAGGCATTTGAATTAGCTAGATGTTTCTTTACCATCTCTGTACTGACCTACAGTACAGATGACCATAGTTAAGAACAGAGCCTATTGTAGCAAAATTTGAGTTAACTATATAATGATTTGAGTTAAATACACTATGGTTCAAGTTCATTACACAATACTACTTATACAGTATTATACAATAATACTGTTCGTTTACATACAAATTCAACTTAAGGATAGACCTTGGGAACAGAACTCATTCTTAAACTGCGGACTACCTGTATCCTTGTTCCTATCCAGCACTATTCAAATCACCATTTCCTTGTATGTAAAGACAGAAGCAACATAGGGGTTAATTCTTTTGCTTTCTCTTGTTCATATGTAAAGATTTCTCCATCTGGAGTAAGCTGTGAGTCTACTCAGCTAGCCTGTTTTACTTAATTTTGTTTCTTTTCTTAGCTACAGCTCATTTTACAGTTTTGCCTTAAATTATTGTTGTTGTTGTTGTTGTTGTTGTTGTATTAAACCTGTATGCTGCCTCACTATTCTTCCTTTATTTCTAAGCTGAGGCTTTGTAATCTTCCTTCCTTGGCCCTTCCTTCCATGTCCTTCCATGTTTAATAAGCATCCTTTTTTAGTCTCAATTCCTTCATGAGCTGCCTATTGAAGTCCATTGGCTTCTTTAAGTATGTCTTAGATATTCTTCCTCACTGGTATTTTTTGAGACTGCACTATCCCTAATCTCTTTTTCAAGAAAATTTCCTTTTAAGAAATGTCAACCAGTTGCAACACTTTTGCCTTTATCATTCTGTTCCTGTGACATTTTCCTTAATGCTTCTCTTATTTTGTTAAAATTAGCTTTTCTAAAATCCATGATTTGCATTTGGCTGGTTTCTTGTTTTCCCAACTTTTGGTAAAATCAAGAACTCTAAGAAAACCAAAAAGAAAAAGTAGTTTAAGCCTAGAACATTGTAATTGTTTAGAAATTGTACCAAGCAGTGAAGAAGAATAAAAAGAAAAATTGTTTAGACCAAATGCACAGAGATACATCAAAATTCAAAGCATGGTACAGAGTGTAGTATGTGATATTTCTTTGTATTTTGACCAAAACTATTTTTTTTTTTAAAGTAAGTACTGAATCAACAAAATACTTCCTAAACTGACACTTCTGCTTCTATTCCTGACATTCCAATATAGATCTTTTAAACTTGAATTCTGGACTCACAATCTACAGACATGAGTTTGGCAGGCTTGTTTTACTTTCTTGACATTTGTAGGCATAATTACTTTTTCTGTGCATCTAAAGCTTGCCAAATTTTAGACAGTTGGCTATACATAATTTTGTCCAATGCCTATCTTTGCATAAGATAAAATCAAGTTTGTTAGTCAATTTTATTGTTTGGTGGGCAATTTTTAGGACATCAACAGGCAATCTGTTTTGTCTTTGCCAAATTCAAAAGAAAAAGTAAAAGGGGGGAAAGGGCCAGTGATTCAATCTCATTTTATTGTTGTTGTTTTATTGTTAAGTCATTTATCCTGACTCAATGGACATCATTTTGCCAGGACTGCCTGTTAGTACTTACTTCTTTGAGTTCTTGTAAGACAGCCAGTTTGGTGTAGTAGTTAAGGCATCAGGCTAAAAACCAGGAGACCGTGAGTTCTAATCCCATCTTAGTCATGAAGCCAGCTGGGTGACCTTGGGCCAGTCACTCTCTCTCAGCCCTAGGAAGGAGGCAATGGTAAACCACTTCCAAAAAACCTTGCCAACTTCAGAAGCTAGTTCCAGCAGTCACCAAGAGTCAAAAACTGACTTGAAGGCACCAAAAAACAAACAAACAAAATCTTATCTTTGTATCATCAGTGATAGTATCTATAGAAGAGAACATCTGTAGCTCAGGGTTGAATTGTGGAGTCTATGGTGCTGTTTGAGCTTAGTTGTTTGCAGACATTTCATTACCCAACTAGGTAACATCATCAGTGCTAGTGAGTGTGGAGTTTGCTCCCTGTTTATTTACAGTAGCTTGCCCTGCCAGTGTTGGTGGGGGTGTGGTTTTCTCCTTGGCAGTTCTGTAAGGTATTGTTTTCTGCTTGATTGTTTGCTTGCTTGATTGTTTGTCTCCTTGGTAGTTCCTTGATTAGAATATTGTTTTTTGCTTGATTGTTTGTCTGGTATTAATCCTTGCTTATTTAGGTGTAGGCTGCTGGGGAGGATGTGCTCCAATCTTTTTGTTTCCTTCTTAGCTTTCTTATTGTCTCTTTTGAATAGTGTGTAAATGTGGTTTATCTGTATGAGTCTATTGATGTGTCTGAGTGCCAAGCTTCCAGGAAGTGCTAATGAACCACCAAAACTCAAAGGTGATTTACAATCTGTTTATTTAGGAATACATTCTTCACTTAACATTCTAGAGCTAGGAGATACTGTATAATAATATAGCACAAAGGATATATATCACTCAGTGTCCTGCGTGTGAGGACACTGGTTTATTAAGAGTGTGTTTTATTGACAAATCTCTACCTGGCTTCTTCCATTTGCTCCTAAACAAAGTTACAGTTATTTTGCATTAATAAAACCTCCAAGTTTATGAACATTTTATGAATTAGGAAAGATGTTTCAAAACAGTTTGCCAAGTCTCAGAAAAACATTTTAAAAATCCCCATTCTTACTATATTTTTCTTGCAAGTATTCAGAGGAAAATTGACTAGCACAAATGAAGAGAAGTTGAAACTCTTAAAGGAGAAAAACATCCTTATCTGGAGAGGTGACATGAAGAATGAAGACTGAAGTCAAGGCGCATCATTTATAGCTGCATCATTTATAGTAATGATTTATTATAATAGGCCAACCAAGTCAGCTATGAGCTTGTTTGGGCCCCCATCTTTTCATTTCGCAGTGCAGTTGTGTAGAGGAACTTAAAAGCTTTCTTTTCTTATTTCAGTTTATCATAGTGTAGTACTATGTTCAAACCTTAGAGAGTGATTAAATTTTCAAACTAGCTATATGCACATCTTGGTTTGCTTCAAACAGGTAATAATCAAGATTAAGGCAGCATTGATTAGTATGGATTGCTTAGTTTATTTAGATTATGATTAAACTGGGGTTAAATAAAAAGCAAAACCTAAACTTTTATATTTGGAAGGGGAGTTTGTGTCATAAAGCCTAATCCCCTGCTCCATGCAGAATTTGAATTAAAGTACTCATGCTGAATGGCTGTTCAGCCTCCTTTTGAACACATCCAATGAAGGAGAGCCCACAGGTAATTATCTCTGGTGTTATTGTTAGGAAGGCTTTTCATTTGGAATCTGATCTCCTAATGCATCGCCCCACATTTTACTTTCTGGAATAGAAAACAGGCATTGACCTTTTCCTTGTGAAATACTTCTAGATATTTGAAAAGTGTACTCCCTTCTCCCCATCATTCTCCTTAGGGCTAAACATGGGGCATGGATATAAGAGCTCCCCTTTCAGATCTACCCTGTGTTATGGAATCCTACACTAATGGCTGATATTAATCTCTCTGACAACGTTCCCTTTGGGTCTTCCTCCCTGATAAAAGTCCTCTCTACCAACTTGTCCACATCTGGAAGGTGTGCTCATCCACAAGTCGTCTGCATCAGAGGTGTTTTGTTCAGGTAAGGACCATTCCAATACATTGACAAGCAAAGTCTTACTGTTTGGAAGGCACTCCAAATTTTCCAAAGCTCTTTCCATGGAACCCTGTCCAGATTATATTGGACAATTAGGCTATTGGCTTTGTGGCCTTGGAAGGCACCTGGTTTATGCTGACAATGGTTTCCTTTGGCTAAGAAATTGTTGGTTCCTGGCTTGCCATTTTTTTCTTACACTTGCCATCCTACCCCCCTCCCCCATCCAGCTGTAAGTCTTGGTTTTTCAGAGACTAAGCTAGAGAAGTTCACAACAGTCAAAGCTTATACACATATGTCTATTCAGGAACTGGTTACTAAACAGAAAGTTCATGGACATGACTCAATCAGATTAGTTTTTTATTGCAGATTAGATAAAGCTGTATCCAAAAGAAGATCTGTCTAATGTAATTCATAACACTCAAAGCCAGCTGGCCAATTTGCTTACTTGCCTAGTTGTCTCTCTACCTATCTACCTGATCCAAGGCATTTTCCTTCTTTCTGAGACAGTGGATATCTTGCATCTTACTTCAAGACCATGGGAAACAGTTGCAGCTGAGGTAAGTTGACATAACAGTTTTCTTGAGCCTGAGAACTGCTTGTTCCTGTTGTTATCTTTTCATTCCTAATCACATTCAGGCTCAGTTTGTGATTAACTACAATTGCAAGATCTTTTTCCCAAGTACTAGTGGGAAAATCTTTCAGAAAAGTAAAAATTCTCATTTGCCTGACATATGGTTCAGTAAATCTACAAGTTTGGAGAAAAACATCCTGCAAGAGTCCTACCTCCACTCCACCCTTTTATTGATACAAATGTTCTTCAGTTATATCCAGATCTCACTTTGCTTTTTTGCTTTGAAGATCCATCAGTTGATTATCAGTCCTTTCCTTCCCTTCAACTGAGAAAGCCAAACAATAACAAAAAGAAATTGTATGTGCTAAATCAATTATAGAAAACCTTTGATAGTGTCAATCATGTCAAGCTATGGAAAGTGCTCAGAAAAACCAGAAAGTGCCCAGAACATCTCATTGTCTTCACAAAAAAACTTATATGCAGGTCAGGAAGCTGCAGCACGGATAGAACATGGCAAAACAGACTGGCTCCAGGTTGGCAACAATCCTTGCAACAATCCTTGCAACAAGGTGTATACTCTTCCCTTATTTATTCAACCTATATGCAGAAAATATATTAAGGGAAGCTAGATTGGAAGAAGAGGAGTGTGGTTTAAAAATTGGAGGAAGAAACATCAATAACCTGCACTATGCTGACTACTCTGATAGCTAAAAATGCAAAGGACCTGCAAGCCCTAGTACTAAAAGTCAAAAAGAACACTGAAAAAATGGGACTAAATTTAAATATAAAGAAGACCAGACTAATGACAACAGATAGAACAACCAGTCTTAGAATTGACAATGAAAATATCAAAATGGTGGACAGCTTCTGCCTTTTAGGATCATCCATCAGCAATAAAGGGACAAGCAGTCAAGAAATACACAACAGACTAGTACTCAGTAGAGCAGCCATGAAGACCTTGGGAAAGATATTCCAATGCCGTGATGAGTCTATACCTACAAAGCTCAGAATTGTGCAAGCCATGGCATTCCCTGTGACACTCTATGGAAGTGAAAGTTGGACTTTGAAGAAGCAAGATAGGAAGAGTATTGACACCTTTGCATTTTGGTGTTGGAAAAGACTCCTGAGAATACCATGGACAGCTAAGAAAGCAAACTGATGGATCATTGTACAAATCAACCCAGATTTCTCATTCAAGACACAAATGACCAGGCTCAAATTATCCTACTTTGGACACATTATGCTCCCTGGAAAGGTCTCTAATGCTGGGAAAGGTGGAAGGAAAAAGAAGAGGACGACCTGCAGCAAGATGGATGGATTCAGTTACAGTGGTGATGAGTGCACTGTTGGGAGGCTGGAAGGAACAATTTAGGGACAGATTGTCATTGAGCAAATCTATCTATGTGGTTGCTAGGAGTTGAAAATGACTTGATGGTACATAATCAATCAATCAATCCTTCCCTTCAGGCCATAGGCATCTGTGGGAGGACAAGGGAGACAAACCATGTCATGTGTACCATGATGTCATCACACAGATAATGCAAACTATAATTTTGATAATTTGTGTGATAATATAATAGAGATGATTTGTACTGGAAATCTGCTTCAGCATTGAGGCAGTTAAAGCTCTATAGTATTGACAAGTGTATAAAATTCAAACTGAACCAAATAAAGAAACAATGAGTTATTTCTGCTTCTGAGCAAAACCAAATTGTGCAAAGTCTGGTTAGTCTTTGGCACTCATGAAGCAGCATTTCCTGATATGTATGAAGTGTTAATTGATGGCTCTTGTGGCAATTGCCGGACTGCCCTCCTTAACTTACACAGGACAAGCTATTTGATAATTCATAGGCATATCTGGGATGCCTGAAAAGGGGAGAGTGTTAAAAAGAAATCCAAACAAAATAGTAAGACTGTTTCATAATCCCAGGCTATAGTCAGAGCCAGATGTATATTCCATAGGGCAATAACCGTGGACCTATGGAAATCTCTGCCTACCACAGTGAAGCTTGCTTCCACTCCTGGAGGGGAGTCTGTTTCTCAGTCCCTTCCCTTTGTCTCTGCTCTTCAAAGAGTGATTGTCCTCCCTTTCCAGTTTGGTCTAAATTGCATTGTAATTTGGTAATCATTCCATCCTCTTTCCCCTTCCTATTTTCATTGTTTGCTCCTAAGAAATTTGTGCTTTCTATTCTGTGTCATTTCCTGTCATGAGAAAATGACCATGAAAGAGGAAAATACACTGAACAAAGCTTGTTTCTTGGTAATTTAATAAATTACCGGAAATGATATGGATTTAATTATGCTTTCTCCTGATGTAGTTGCTCACAGATGTGTTAACACTGTGGCACCTGTACAGACTGTTGCTGCTTTTATTTCATGGAACGTCTATGAAGGGATTATAGCTATGTAACTACGGCAGCAGGGTGGATGAATTGTGGCTCCTTCTGAGCCATTTAGCAGAAAATATCTGTTCTTATCCTCTTAATATTTCTTTTTTCTGTTTTCCTGAATGAATATAAGTTTTAGCTTCACCATTCTTGTTAAATCCAGTCTCTATTTAATGGAACAATTTCATATCTCAGCTCTTTCTCTCAAAATCCAGTGCTTTCAGGCATTAAAGCAGCAAATCCTGGTCACACTGAAAGACTACTAAGGCCAGGATCAAGAAGGTCAAGTAGCAAGACTGCTAGAAACAATCGTGCAAATTTAAGAGCTTGGCTTTCTTGTACTTTTTCCTAATAAATGTAACATGGGACCTCAGTGGTTTCCTCTAATTTTATCTATACAACCTTGTGAGGTAGATTGAGCTAAGAGAAACTGACCAAAATCAGCCAGGGAGCTCTGTAGTTAAGTGGGGCCTTACACTTTGATCTTTTCAGCTCCAGCCTAATAGCCAGTACAGGTAGTCCCCAGTGTAAGAACGAGTTCCATTCCCAAGGTCTGTCCTTAAGCTGATTTTGTATGTAAGTCGGAACAGTATTATTGTGTAATGCTGCATAAGTAGTACTGTGTAATGAACTCGAACCATTGTGTATTGAACTCAAATCACTGTATATTTAACTTGAATTTTGCTACAGTAGTCTCCGTTCTTAACTGTGGGTCATCCTTAAACTGGGGACTACCTATACGCTATACTGACACTCACATGTTTCATTAGGCCATGGTTTTGTTATCCCATGGTCTATTGAGTAATTCATAATTGAGTGTTTTTTGCAAGTTCTGAGTCATTGACTTGGTTCAGAAATCACAATGTTTGGTTTTGTTTAATGCAGTAAACCAAAATCAAGGAAGGTTATGGTTTACTGTAATGTGTGAACCCAGGTTGTAGGCATGACAAAGACATTTATGAAACAGATAAAGCTATTCCTGTTAGAAATCAATGTGAAATGTTAGTCATGGCTAACTTAAGCACCATGATTTCAGTGGAAACTACATATACTGTAGCTTAGGCTATGGTTACATACTTAACTAAGCTTGTTTTAGCCATAGTATATGGAAAAAATGGCCTCACAACACACTAAACCAAAGCCAAACAACCCACTCTAGGGTTAAGCCCCTGTGATCTGAATCTTACTTTGGCTACAACTCTGTTTTGAAGCTTGAATTATTACTTTTGTCTCAGGATGAGACAAATTAATTAGTGATTAATTTATCCATATTGCAGAGAGTCATTCAATTATTATATCATTCATGCAACTTATTTGATCTGAAAGACAAGGAAGCAGCAGCTATTCACTCTTGAAACAGTCAAGATCTAATACTTCAGTTTTAGTAATCAACTTGAATCATGGAAAAAACAAGCAAAAAACAAAAAGCGAAAGAGACAGGAGTTACCCTCACAGTCATGTGCTGTGTCTATGCTACCTTTCCTGAGGGCTACTAGGATATACAGTATGCTATTTTCTCCCTTCATCCCCAAAGTAAATCTTCAGCACTTAATAAAGGAAGTATCAGCCTAAATCCAAGTGAATAAAAACCTCAAAATATGTATACTCTGAGTAATTTTAAAGAAATAATAAATGTTCCTGTTAATAAAATCTTCATTGCGACTTCCTTTTTCTGCATATTAATGAAATAACAGTGTAATGTAAAAATAAACTTAGATTATTTAGATTGAATGTAAAACAGTGTAATCTGAAATACATTCAAGTGGTTGGCAACATTTCTATTTGCCAAGTTTACTTTACAGAAGTGGCTTTACAGAAGTGTACTTTACAGAAGTGGCTTATGTGACCTTTCCAATAGTTTTGTTTTCCCCCTTGACATCCAATTTTATATGTGTGAATTGTATTGTTACACAATCATATTTATCATTTGGTAAAAAGCTTTGGTAAGGCTCTAACACCACCACCATCATCAACATCTCATTTGCATCACCATCGTAATCATTCATATAGCCACACATACAGTAGTGCTTAAAGTTTGTGAACCCTTTTGAACTGTAAATATTTCTGCATAAATATGGCTTAAAACATGATCTGTTCTCCACACAAGTCTTAAAACTAGATGATTTTCCTGAATGAATAAATGAACAAGTAAAATATCTTTGACTCATTTGTTTAATTGGCTTCTCTTTATCTAGTTTTAGGACTTGTGTGGAGAACAGATCATGTTTTTGGTCATATTTATGCGGAAATATTGAACATTCACAAACTTTTAAGCACCACTGTATGGAAGAAATGATCAGCCAATCTCATTCCACTTCTCTACAGAGTAGCAGGATATGGATCTTTTCTGCAGCTGACCTGAAGTGAGTGGCTGCATCACTAGCATGAGGCTCAATATCTCATGCCCTGCCATTGGCTGCCAGAAACTCGTTGAGGTGGATGATGGGTGTAAGCTATGCATGTTCTATACGAAAAGATGACTGCAGAGGTCTCAACAGATGCTCTTGGTGAAGAGTGAAAAGGATACGTTGTCTGCTTCAGTGGTGGCAAAGACAAACAAGGCTTCCCCATGAACCTTGGTGTCCTCACTCACGTCTGTGTCTATTTGCAACTTAGCAAGGGCCACTAATGATATCATCCTAGGAGAACTGGAGAACAAAAATGCAAATCTGTTTGATGATGCATTGTTGATGCCAACTTAAATGGCTTGATGAAAATATTCAATTATTATGAGTTGATTAATTAAATTTAATGCAACTTTTAAAGGTGCCACACCTTTCTTCAGGATTATACAGAACTTCAGAAACTTCAGAAAAAGAGGGGATGCTTTAATGAATAGCAGAGAAGAGTTGTGCTTAAATGAGGGTTGCAGCACTTTTTCCAAACAGGTCATCTGTGGGTGTGTGTGGAAAAAGTCAAGATGGCGATCACAAACTTGACTATTTTGACCCCATCCCCCAGCCACAGATGTGCCTTCTTCCAAATTTTTTTTGAAGTATGAACAGCCTTGCACATAGATAGCTATATATGAAGGTTTGAAGAGGAGCAAATACTCCTAAATGTATGAACTAATTCTGGAAAAAGACTTTAAAAGCCAAAATCAAGCCAAAAATAGTAATTACTTCTCTTATACGATTTGTCATGTTAAAGATCCTTGCTATGATGATGATGATGGTTGGTCACACAGCCAGATGTTTAGACTGGATTTGGCATTTTTATCCATCTATCAAGTCTTTCCCAAGGACCTGGGATAGGCAGATGTGTAGTTTGATGGTGTTAAAGGTATTGTTGCAAGATACAAGCTGTTCCAAATAAAGCCGCCTTTTGCAATTGATTGATGGTGATTTTATCAAGGCTGATGGTCTTCAAGTGGTGTTCCAGATGTTTTGGGATTGCAACCAAGGCACCTATTACTATTGGTAGTATCTTTGCTTTCTTTTGCCATAGTCATTCTACTTCTATTTGCAGGTCTTTATATTTTGTGATTTTCTCCAGTTCTTTCTCTTCTATTCTGCTGTCTCCAGGTATTGCAGTGTCCACTGTCCAGACTTTTTTGTCTTTCTTATCAACAACTGTTAAGTCTGGGGTGTTGTGTGGCAGGTGCTTGTCTGTTTGAATTCTAAAGTCCCAGAGAACTTTAGCTTCTTCATTTTCTATTACTATTATATAATCATGCTTGTCATAGACTCACAAATTTTGGGGGCTGGGGGTGTTCAAAATTTTGTCAGTATAGCATGCTGATTGGAATTAGTATGTTGATGTTATGAGCTCTATGTGTATGTTTTAAATGCTATTTTAGTATTAGTTTTTTCTCAGCAGTATCTAATTTTGAGAAGAAATGGGATTTAGCTACTCTTTACAATTTTATTTTCTAAAACTCCAATTACAATCCAATAAAATTATTTTCCCCAAGAATCTGTAAAGTGTTGACTGTTTTTTCTGGTATACAAACTTCATCCCATCACCATTTACATAGCAAAACCATTAACTGCTGGGTTTTTTTTTTTTTTCTCTTTTGTGTGACATACTCAGAGTGACTCATGTGTTTATGACCAAATTCATTGCTTCAATCCATATAGATTGGTTAAAAAAGAATTAAAGTGAACAAATTGGGTTTTTATTCATTTAGAATAGAAAAATGGGAAGAATGAAATATAAAATTTGATAATAAATGGTCCATAAAATCTCTCTGTGTGTGAATGGGTAAAAATAGAGAAGGTGATTGGTTTGATTTTGTTTAGTGCTATGTGTGATTTCAGTCACTGTAGCTTATTCATAAAGCCATAGTTAAAACTATGGATTATCATTGTGTGTGAATTGAATGAGAGAGAGATAAATTTGATAACTAAATAGTTATGCCTCAAGCACTAGCATTGGACTTATCCACAGAAGCGTATGAGATAAACGTAGACTCATACAACATATTAAAATGAAAGTTAGACATTTATTGAGGAATGTAGACAATTATCTCTCAGATAGTTCAGGCATTGTTGGTGTTTACTGGTAACAATAAGTTTCAAATATTGGCTTTATTAAAGCTGGATCAATTTAATACACAGCTCAACCTGTGAGGTTCAGGAAGGAGACTGAAAATATTCAGATAATCAGACTTTTGGACATAAAGGTTTCATTTTCATTGACATTACCATTTTATATCTTTTCAATAGGGAACCTTCAGTGGGAATGAGTTTATTTTTGTTTACTTGTTTTTAAGAGTAGAAATTCCAGTAATATAATGAATATTGTGAGAGGAGGCAGCTGCTACTTAATTATATTTATAGATTTATTTTGCTTATGTGACTGAGATGGAAGATATGATAATGCTTTTGGAGAAACACTATGATATTTTTGTATTCAGCAGCAGAACCCTGAATAAATGAATCAATAATCATACTCAGTATGGCATTTCTTGTGTTTGAATTTTGACGTTTCAATTAGTTGCTTATCTTAGCTGCCATATGGTTTAAAGATAGAGGAATTATTCATGGGGGAAGGAGGGAACACGGACTGATCTGCTAGCTAATTCATGAGTTTATGGTAAGAGAGATGAAAACTCCTAGCTAGCTTGCTGAAGTGCGAATGGAACAACCTTTGATTGCATCAGGACTACTTCTGATTCAATAAATAAAAAAGATGAAATCCAAACCAGAATTCCTTCTGACAAATTCTGTGGTCTCTGTTGGAACAGAAAATTAAATGGAAGATGAATGGATGAACCAGTATTGACATTTGAGCCTCTAAGGCAGTGTTTCTCAACCTTGGCAACTTTAAGACATGTGGACTTCAACTCATTGAAGTCCACACGTCTTAAAGTTGCGAAGGTTGAGAAACACTAATCTAGGGTAAGTGCCAATTGTACTGTGTGTTCTGTAATTAAAAGCATTGACAAAATCTCTGTGAGTGGAAAAAATAATTTTGTTCTTTAGAGAAAGATCTGTCTCATTTGTAAACCTTCCCCCCCCCCCCCCCCCAGAAGTTGGAACAGTCAGTAGAAATCCACATTGTTATAAACTTGGAATCAATAATTTTTAAGCAGTGTTATTAATGCTGAAGTAACTTAATTATTTATAACCAAGTTATAAACTTCTGGAAAGGGTTGGGTTATTTCTGATTCATCCAAGAAGGATTTAGAAAGCTCAGGCATTTTTATAAGACTATGTCCAGTTCAAAATAGCACATGAATGTGAAGTCTCTCAAAGTAGATGTGTGTTCCTTTGCTTTCCTTTCAACTGCATCACTTTGTAATGTTTGGTCAGCACTAGATGCCAACGTTTCTGCTGACAATAAGATAGATTGGTCCGAAATGTGCAATTCTAGCATCATTGGGAATAAAAAGAGATGGATGTTCCTCCCAATAAACTAGACCCACACTCAAAAAGCTTGATAGTTGTAGAAATGTACAAAATTCTTTGAACATGAATAAGTTGCATTACTTAAGTATACAGTTCAATATATTCCTAGATTTTACATATAGTTTCAGAATACACTGAAGTTTGCATAAGCTTTATCACCTACTCAGTGCTTAGGAGACAGACTACATGTTCAGAAATAATACATTAGGAGGTATTTTTGGTTGATTCATGTAGGATATCTTATATTTGTAGTCATCTTGACTCCAGTGCCATTCAGAATGTGTGGCCTATCAGTTTATTTCTTGGATCACATACAGCTAGTCTTGATCCTTATAATGAATTGCTGAGGCTGTCTGGAGGTCCACATCTTCTCTTCCAGAAGCTCTCTGGATATTCACACCTTAGTCACATCTCCTGCTTTGGGAGAGCTTGGTTGTTGCTGTTGCCACCAACTATCTCCCACAGGATGCCTCACCTCTCATCCAACTCCTAATATCTTAGAGAAATTAGAGAGATAAGGCAATTGCATCCTGTGCTGCTTTTTGGTGATTAAACAGTCAAAATGCAAAACTGAAAGGATTCTAATAATGCTATTTCCTGGCTATGTAACATAGAGGCATTATGACTAGAGGATTCTGCTCTATCTTTCTTTGGAGATAAACCAATGTCACAGAAAATAAACAAAAGCAAAATTTATTTTAAGAAATGAAATAAAATATTAAACGCCATCTGCCTTTTAACTGTCAGTAATAAAATGCAAATACTTGGTGTGGAAGAATTTATATTAGAGACCATCCAAATGAGTATTGGAGAGATTTGAAATTACAGATCACAAGAAATTCTAAAGAAAAATTGTAACTTTATGAACCACAATTGAAGTATAAATGAAGGTTGAATATCCAATATTACAACTTATACAATGAAATAAAGAACATGAGACTTATTTCTGTTTTCACAATACACCAAATGGAAATGAAGACCTAAGACAAATACCTGGCTATATCTTTTACCTACTTCTGCAGTCCTTCACCAAACAATTTCCTACTCACTAAGGTCACTCAATAATGTCGCTAAGTGACATTATTTTGAGGACACTTGATTTGGACTGAATGACTCTTTTAGTATTGGAGCACAAGAACAGGCACTAAGCACCAGATCCATAGAAGTAGGGGTCTACCACACTAGACAGGACCCAAGGTGCAGACTGTGCAGAGAAGCCTCAGAGACATTCCAACACATGGTGGCAGGATGTAAAATGCAGGCAGGAACAGCATACATTGAACAGCACAACCAAATAACTGGCATTGTGTACAGGAACATCTGCACAGTGTATGGTCTAGACCCTCCCAAGTCCAGATGGGAGATTCCACAGAAGGTGGTGGAGAATAATAGAACTAAGATCCTGTGGAACTTCCAGATCCAGACGGACAGGCAGGTACTGGCCAGTCAGCCAGACAACGTGGTAGTAGACAAGGACTAGAAGACGGCAGTGGTGATAGATGTAATGGTACCAAGTGGCAGCAACATCAGGAAGAAGAAGTATGAGAAGCTGGAGAAGTACCAGGACCTGAAGGAAGAACTAGAGACGATGTGGAAAGTAAAGGTCAGAGTGGTCCCAGTGGTGGTAGGAGTACTCAAGGCTGTGATTCCTAGGCTGGGAGACTGGCTCCAACAGATCCAGGTCCCATGAACAACATCAGAGCTCTCTGTCCAGAAGGGTGCAGTGCTAGGAATAGCTAAGATACTGTGCAGAACCCTCAAACTCCCAGGCCTCTGGTAGAGGGCCTGAGATTGAGGAAGACAGATACCACCCATAGGGGTAAGAAGATGAGAGAAAGAACAAATGAATTTTCAAGGTTTTTCTAACTTATGGTGATATGATCTGAGATCTAGTCTAGTACAAGTAAATCCTTGTCTGGATTGGCCAATATTTTCTTAACACTACACAATATGGTAACTTGTTTATCAGATAAGGAGACTAACACTGTTTTTTCTGTTATGCTACAATGTTGTGATCAATACAGTAAAATATATATGTCAAAAGGCTATGAGGAAATTGGGGAAAACAAAAATGATTTATAGCATGTTGTATTCTGTGCTTAAAACTTATTTTGAAATGATATTTACTGACATTCTTGGAAAAGAAAAACAGCAAACAGAAAGTGGACAATAAATTTATCTCTAGGAAGGAACAACAGCAATGTAGTGTAAGTCACATGGGAAGAAAATATCTTAGGGAGTGTATTTCTCCAGTCCCCCCCCCCCCCCCCCCAGAATTGCAGCATTCATTATGGCTTTATTTTATAATTATTACTATTATTATTGACATTTCTTCAAGTATGTAATTTATTTGTGCTTTGTTTAAAATTACCTAGGAGATGCGATTATGCAATGACAAAAGATAACAGCTTTATTTACAGATGAGAATGAAAGAAACCTGTAGGCTTGCTGGTGCTGTCGAATCATCTTTAGCTATATGCAATATGGTCAATGGCCAGAGGATGGAAGTAATAGCCAAGCCGCGATTGGCAGGCCATGGTTTCTGCACCCCTGCAACATAATGCAATCATGAAACATTAACTTTCATGAAAACCAAATATATCTTTTTCTAATTAACTTCTGGCACAATAATTCAAAATAATACAAGTGCACATCTAATGTAGCTGAATTTGTGGAAAATGACTGAGAAACATTCAAGTATGTACTTGCCTGCCATAACAATACAAATAAATAATTCCTTAATTATTAATTATTTAATAGGAATTGCCATTTTCTTGAATAGAAAACCACAAATAGGCCATTTAAGAGGAATGCATGACTCAGAAATTCTAGTCTCAGGCAAAGGTTAAGATATTTTCCTGTTGTGTTCAACCTTATTACTTTAATCATGAAACCTCCATGAAGTAGTAACATACTCAATTTGTTCCATCTCTGTGTCATATTTCAGCAACAATTTATAAGTATGTTTATAAAGGCGTTTAACTTCAAATGAAGAAAATTCTGTGAAAAAATGGACTGGTTGTGAGATATCAAAAGACTCAGTGAAAAACCTAGGACTCCATCTGTCAGGAAATAATAAAGGTGTATTTCAAAACAATTACAACAAATTATGGAAAGAAATAAAACAAGATCTCAAAAGATGGAGAAGTTTGAAACTTTCCTGGCTAGGACTGAAACTGCAATAATAAAAATTATTATATTTCCCCAGATAAACTTTCTATTCCCAATGGCACTGATTCCAGTTTCAGACAAACCCTGCAGGATTGGCAAAGAACAATTAACAGATTTGTATGGAGGAAAAAACTGAAACTAAGATTTGAAATTTGATACAATTCAAAGGAAAGAGTTGGACTAGATTCCCCAATCTAGAACTAATCTATAGAGCAAACTGCCTATTATGGATAACAGAATGGGTAAGATCTCCAAATAGTAGAACATAAATAATAGAAGGAGCAGGTCAGCTAATGGACTTCACAAGTGTTTATGGTACAAAGAAACAAAAGTAGAAAATAGTTTGGAAGGACATATAAGAAGACAAAGCCTGTTAAAAATCTGGAATCTTTTAAAAGTAAGAATAAATCCGGCAATTACACCACTAGCCTCACTGCCAAATGCTTTCCACTTCAAGGACAGTTATAGTAAAAAAAAAACAAAAAAACAAAACACAAAACCCTAATATGATATATCTAGATTCAGAAAACTGATTTAAGACACAAAAGGAACTGCACAATGAAGGAAAAAATTTATCATGGTTAATGTATTGGCAAATCTCAAAAAAGGAAAGACTTAGAGGAGATGACAGAATTTGAAATGCAAGATCATTTACAAAACCAAGATTGTTTACAAGATCAGGAAGAATCTTGTGCCTTTCAGGGTATTGTGCTGGAGATAACCAGATATGAGACCCTGTTTGTGAAATTGTGTTTTAGGGATCAATGGGGATTGCTGCTACTGTACTAGGTTCCCTGCTGTGTAGTGGCTTCCTTGCTGGAGCTGCTTGACTTCATGGCCAAGTTGACAGTGGAATTTCATAGACTTAGGGTTCTGGCAGATTTCACTCTTTTTTCTCTATGTGTGGAGTTGGAGGTGGCTCAAGAGTTCATAGCCATCATGGCAGCTGTGGACCTGACCCTGGTCATTAAAGTGCTGACCCACAGTGGCGGTTACATGTTGAATCTGGGTTTTCTCTTGGAGCAATGGAAGTGTGATCTGGATATGGGTGATATTAACATGTGTTAATCTGTGTCTCTGCTCACAGATCTCAGAGAGCTCCTGTTTCCAGAGAATCTCTGGGAGATGAAGCAGCAGAAGAGATGTCTAGGGTGCTGCTGGAGGAAGATGAGCTAATCTGAAAAAAACATGAATAAAAGCCTTTATTACAGATTATATTATGGCAATAAAAGTGGTGAAATGTAATTATTTCTCTAGCCTTATCATGTCTGTAGATCGTCGACTGGTGGCCCTGTTTAAGTTTAAACAGGTCACTCTAAGAAATATTCTACATATCTGTCTGATAAGGTTGCTTGGATCAATTCTGAGCTACGCTACAGCTGGGCAACACCTTTGGAATTGACTGATGCATGGTCTTTCTTGGTTATCTGGGATAAATTTGAGTCTGTTAGTCCTAAGACAGGATCCTCAGAGCTGTTTGTCTGGCTGCCTGTGTTTTAGATCCATGTCCATCTTGGTTGGTTAAAGCTGCCTGGGAGACAATGTGTAGTTGGGTCCAAGTGATGGTGAATTCATTCTTGAATAAGGGGGTGATTCCCATCTGCACTTAAGAAGGCAATGGTTCACCTTCTCAAGAATTAATTCTTGGACCTGATGGTAGCAGACAAGGCTCTCCTTGATCTCTCCTTGGTCTTTGATACCACTGACCATGATATCCTTCTGGATTGACAGAGGACGTTGGGAGTGGAGGGCATGGTGCTTCAGTTGGTGCTCCTTCTTCCTCTGGCTCCAGACAATGTTGGTAATAGTGGGGAACAGGCTTAGCCCTAAACCTCTAATGTGTGGGATTCCATAGGGCTCTAGTCTCTCTGACTCTTGTTTAACATCTATATGAGGCTTAATATGTTTAATAACCTGTTTAACCTGTTTAACATCTATATGAATTTAATATTTATATGAAGATATACTGATATTTTCAGCATAGTGACAATACCCAGTTATACATCACCATCCTGGGCCAGCCAAATTATACCATTAAGGAGCTTTCTTCGATTCTGGAGGCTTTAAGGACTTGGATGGGAAACAGGGTCAGGCTAAACCCTAGCAAGACTGAATGGTTATGGTTTTGGAGCTTGTCATATTTGGCTCTGAATGGGGTAGCACTCCTCTAGACATAGCTGATGTGCAATTTGGGGCCTTCCTAGACTCTTGGGTCCTACTACAGAAGCAGGTGGCAGCCTTGGCTTAGGAGGGTCCTCCACAGCTCCATCTGGTGCACCAATTGCAATTGTTCTTAGAATAGAAGGACTTGTTTACCATCACTGTTGCTTTGAATCACTTCCCATCTGGACTTCTATAAGCTCTCTACATGGGACTGCTCTTGAAGACCACTCAGAAGTTGCAGCTGACTCAGAGTGCAACAGTGCAGTTAGTTATGGGTATACCTCAGTTCTCTCTGTAATACATCTACTCCATGAGCTGCACTGGCTCCTAGTGCACTAGATACAATTCAAACTTTTGGTTATCATCTATAAAGACCTTTATGACATAGGAACAGGTTATTTGTGGCAGTGTAGGCATGCTCTGGGTCACTCTGATTAAACAGTGCCATTGAATGGGACCCAGGAAATATGCCTTTTCTGTAGCAGTGCCCACCCTATGGAACAGCATACCTCCTATTATGGCCCTAACCTTGCCAGTCTTTTTTAAGGTGCTAAAGACCAGAGTGTTCCCTTGAGCACTGGACTGGATATTGGATATCATTTGGTCTGATGCTTGTTTTATTGGTGAGATTTCCATGCACAAAATGTTATCTTCAATTGTTTCTTCCTAATCATTTCTGTGGTTATTTTATGGTTTGCCCACCCAGACTCATAAGTTGATTGGGCAGCCATAAAAGCCATCTAAATAAATAGAATAGTGGATACTGGAGCTCATTGCTCTGGTTAGGAAAGATCAGCCTGAGTTCCATTAGATGAATTATTCAGTCTTTGGAGAGAAGGAGAACAGATAATATGTAGTGGAAGACCATCAGTGTATCTTTTCAGCATTAAATCAACACTCAGGATTGCCAAAAAATGTTAGCTGTTCATTTTTAATGCTCAAAATGTACTGTACATTTTGGAGACAATGATAAGGCTGCTTGACCATCTCAGCTTGGAGCCAATTTGTTCTACCATCTGGGAAAGAAACACAGACATGTCATTTCATTGCAATGAATACCAGATGGTCCAGTTTATCTACCAGTGTGGCAGATCTGAAAACTTGAAGCTTGTAAGTAGCCACAGCACTATTAATTGAGCTCAGCAAAAAGGCCTTCTGCTTAAAACCTCTCTCTGGCAGAGATGCAAATAACCCAAATCAACAAAAAAAGCAGAAGTTCTGTACTCCTCAGATGATCTTTTAAAGAGATGTAATACCCTTTTTTCTGAAATTTTCTGCCAACTACCAAATACATGTGTCTGTTTATCCACATCTCTTTGGCTCATCTGTCTTTCTCACACATGTGCTGTCTCCCCTTCCTAGCCATTATCCTATTTGCTTTCTTAATCATCAAGACCTCACATCTGTAAAACAAGCCCTTTTCTCCTTCATTTGTGTCAGCGTTTCCCAGCCACTTCTGAATTCAAGGTATTTCCATTTACCCATTCTTCTTTTTGGTAATTATATGGCTTATGTCATATTTTAGTTTAATTCATAAGATGTATTTGCCTTCCATACACTTTTTCATAACTAATATTTCTATACTTCAGGAAATGACAGTCATCTGTTTTGTGTATTTGTTTTGTATAAAATGAAGTATTCTTTTCCAGTGGGTTACTCCATTAGTATAAGATATAAGGCTAGAATTTCTCCTTGATCAATCTTTCCATTCTGAGTGAAATGTTATACAAGAACCATTTATATAACGAGGGAAACTGTACATCTAACAGAAAAAGTTAACTCATCTTTTGGTTTGGGAGGAGTGAAGAGTCAGTCCATATTTGACAATTCTTATGGCAAAATTGGATTTGATTTGATTTTTTTATTCCGTGATGTTCTTTTGAACAGAAATAAAATAATATAATTTATTCTTGTAGTATTCTGGAACAGAGTGCTAATTTGGTCTAGTGGTTAAGGTGCTGGACTGGGGGGTTGGGGACTTGAGTTCCAGTCCTGCATTAGCCACAGAAGTCAGCTAGGTGTCTTTGGCCCAGTCACTTTCTCTCAGTCCTAGGAAGAAGGCAATGGAAAACTACTTCTGAAAATGTGGCCTAGAAAAAGGCATGGACTTGTTCATTCAGGAGTCAAGTCTGATATGAAGACAAAAAAAAAAAAAAAGAAGAAGAAGAAGAAGAAGGAGGGGGGCTACAGAGATTCCCACCTCTTTTTTGTGTGTTGTGACAAGTAAATTGTAAAATAAATTTATTGAATTTGCTAAACAGAGGTGATTGCAAACTAAGGTTCTACAACAAACAAATCTGTTTGGAAAGTATGTTTAATTCTGTGGCCATTGCAAAGAGATAAAATATTAAAGATTGCAACTTGCTTTGCTTTTCACTTTGTTAATTTTCTTTTAGATTGAAATCTGAGGCTGCACAGGAAAGAACAAATGATTTTCGGGTCCTGAAAGATACTGTAAATTGTTGAAGAGAATGTAGACTTTCAATATTGTAATTCTTGATGGATGAAATACACATGTTGGTCTGGTCATGGACCACTGTGGTCTACCTGTTCTGTGCATGAATTGGTTCCTGGAGGGAATTTTTGGCACAGCTCTGTATAGCTGTATATAGAACTGAATTTTAGTTATTTTGTCATAGATTGTATAAAACATAATCAGCTGTTTTTAGCATTTTAAAAAGAGAAGTTAGAAACAAGTGACATTAAAATAGTTTCTTATTAACCTGTAAGTTAGTTTAGCCTATTTTTAGCCACTCACTAGATCACCAGTTGGTTTGGCTTTGTCAGCCAGGAAAATTATCACTTCTCTATTTCTACCATTAATCATAGTTGGTACATATCTGAACTGG
This sequence comes from Liasis olivaceus, assembly GCA_030867105.1. NCBI lineage: Eukaryota > Metazoa > Chordata > Lepidosauria > Squamata > Pythonidae > Liasis > Liasis olivaceus. The sequence continues at coordinate 40,281,570 of CM061350.1, read as the reverse complement.
CCCTATTGCTTTTAAGAATTCTATAGTGCTGTTGGAGGAGAGAATCTGAGAGATTCAATATAGCTCATGTTAAAGGTTGACAACTTGTGCTTTTAAGAAGAACTGGGATTATCTGAGTTCACAGGACCACTTATGTACACAGAGTGATATTGGGGGGTATTCAGTTGCATATTGGGTAGCCACTCAAATAATATGAAAACAGCCTTAAATGTTAGAAGGAACCATAGAAATATATTTGTCTTTCACAGTTGATAAAATTTCCACTCTCCTGGGCTTTTTATATATTTAGAATGCCTTAGTTTTTCCACCATGCAGAATTATCTTGTATGGCAAACATTGTTTTGAAAGTTTGCACTGTCAGTCACATCACGGAGCCTCAGCCTTTGCTTCTTTGTACTTTCTCCCTGTAGCTCTTAATGATTTCAAGCTTGTAACTTCTCAGATCATATAGCAGTCACTTCTCTACCTATAGGAAGTCAGTTATGTGTGTAAGTGAGGCGTAACATGCCCCACTGCAGTAACTGTTGTGGATGCTTTCAGCAGCTTCTGCAAGTCATTGATCAACTGCTGATCTTCAGAGAGATCAATCATATCCATTTTAGTTTCTGACAACTGATTTTCAGTATTTGACAAAATGTTTTACTCCCTCTTTACTAACCTATGGAAGGTGGGGGAGGGGGGGAGGGTGTAGCTCCTAAGAAGGGCTTGCCTGATCAATGAAACCTGCCTTGCAGCAATACTGCTTTATTATTTGCTTTTGCTTTGGAGAGCAGAAGAATCTTTCCCTAACTCCGATAAGCAAAAAAAATTGTATTTCCTTACCTTCTGACATGAAGCAATATCCTTGACATTTTCAGCTCATTAAATCTTGTGCTAATGTCCTCCATTCTCACATCTTTATCCTTCTTGACATGTTCTTAAAGACTTCTTCAGAGAATTGACCTAATTTTTGTTAAAGCTTTACAGTGGTACTGTGTTTACCAGGATCACAAGAAACTAGAATCGTCATCGATTCCCCAGTTTGGCAATGATGAAAAATTCTAAGTAATCCGGAATATCTTCAGCCAAACGCAGACAACAGAGAAGTTATCTCTGGCATTTGTGTTGAGTATAGTAGCACAGTGTAATAAATGATTATTACTATCCATATAAAACTTATCAGCCACTATATTCTACCAAGGAGAAAATGTCACTGATGCCTTCTTATTTTCTTATTTCTTTTTGCATTGCTGAAATGTGCAATAGTGTCTCATAAACAACATTTAGTGATTTTGGTGATTTTAGTGCATCCATAGTGATATATGTGTCTCTGTGCAGCATGCGATATGATACTTGACACCAGTGCAGTGTTTTGTATGATCATGTGTTACAAGTAGCCATAAATGTTGATGATCCATGGATCAGCTCATTAATTTCTTCATCTATCACAGTCTCCCTACCTTCTCCTCCTACCATTCACTGTTTCTCATTTGTGCAAATGAGAAACATGAATTTGTCAATATTAGGAAACAGGTACATTTTGCAGGAAAAAAAAAGAGAAACCTGCTCTCTAAACATCCCAGTCATATTAAATAAGTTTTGTGAGAATAAACTATTTGTGTTTATCAATGGAGTTGGATGGACATAGTTCCTATTAGGATAAAGCCAGATAATGATAGAAGAAATATGTACCATTGTATTCCTATTATTATCACTTTATTTTGGGGGCAGCATAACAACAGAGACATTCAGTGTGGATTGAATCTCAGAACTAATATTAATGCTCTGGAATCTGGTGAATTGGACCTGTGTCTGTAGATAGTTGTAATCTCCAACTTCTTGTTGATGGGGAAAATCCTTCAATGACAACCAGAAATCTTTTGATTTGATACCATAATTGAATGGATTATCAATGCTGATAATTTGATACAGAGAGAACCATTAAGTTCATCTTCTGATGCCCTCTCAGTGTTGTGCTTTGAAGTATGCATTATTGTGAAAGACAAATATAGTATCAGTTATGACTGTTTATGCTAGATAATACAGTTAAAAGTTTGTTACAGGTACTGTAAAATCCCAAAGCATACAAGCAGACTTGTGATTTTTAATAATGCATTTCAGATTTTTTTTTTCAAAGTGGTCTGTTCTATTTCAGTAAGAATATGTATATACGCTGATTTTCCTTAATGCTAAAATGTGTAAACCATCCCTATGAACACCACAACTGGGATGCCATGAGTTTTTTATAGAGTTTTTACTGATTTTATTTTTGGTTTGGGGAGTGTTGTTGTTTTTACCATTTTGTACACTGCTTAGGGTTGTTATTACAATATGAACAACTATATAAATGTTTTAAAATGAAGAAAATAAAAAAACACACTCTTAGGTGAATTCATTGGAAATATACCTATAATGCAAATGGGAGAATAAGGCTGAAGCTAAGAGCCAGTAAATTTCGTAAAGCCACACAGTGGTTTGGTACAAAGATGAGATTTGAGTTTCTTGATATCCTAGCAGCTCTTAAAACTAAAATGGTGGAGTTGGAAACCACCTCCACACTTGGTATGATCCACTGTGTATGTCTACTGCAATAGGTCACTCCTTTTTGGTCTAATGCCTTCCAGAGATGCTAGAAGTAGAAATCCAAGAATTCCTGGGCCAGCACAATCACTGCTACGTGGACTGTAATTGTAGTCTTTGAGTTAAGAGTTCTTGGAAGGTGATAGCTTTCACGCTTTTGTTGCTCTCTTGAGTTGACTTAATCAATGGATTTCTTTGAGATGGATTATTAAATTGTTCTAACATTCAACATTGCAGTTACCATATATGTGATTTCCATACCTGTGAGAGAAGTACTAAGTTGTAAAAATTCATAAACAGAAAAGAGGTTAAGTTAAAGGAAAACTACAACAATACCCTACGCCCATTATTGTCATATTAGAAATTTCTATGCAAATCCTCCCTTTTCATATATTCAATCAATAAAGCATGTACTTGACCTGTGTGGAAACTTGCTATTGCCAAGAGGCTTGGTGCCTAATTAAGTAAAGGCTTGGCTTGAGTTTCAAACCTTGGATTTGTATTTGGACATTTCATAAGTAAATGAAATTTCCCCGTTCCAAATCCCAGAATCCATTTAGTCTTCAACTGGTAGTAATCCAACTCTCTTATTAGCATTTTATTTTATGACTGAAATGATGAATAATCATTTTGGAGCAATTACAGGGATTTTATAGCATATGATAGTAACCAGAAAGCTTGTGCAGATTGGCTTAGTAAGCTGGGTTCCTTCCTACTAAATGAGAATGTAGAGTAATGTGCTATCATATTAGCACAGGTAATTGCTTCCTTCAGCTTGATGTTAAGCCACCTCAATACAAACAAGCTACTGCCATCACTGAGGTGCCTTAGCATAAGGACTTTGTCTAAATTGCCAGCATCCTTAGCTTAGGGCACTAAGCTCTAGGAGCAGGTCATTCTAGAGGTTAATTAGCCACTTAGGAAGTGGCTGAAGAAAGAAGCCAGTTCTCAGCAACATTAAGATCTGTTTGGTAACTGAATTTGCACATACTATCTCAGAAAGCCTGATGAAGCCAGCTTGATACCAGTCAATGTAAGAGAAAGCAAGAGATGCTTATTTTACCAGGCTATTTTGAGTCAAGCTGAAAACAGAACTGTAAAGAATTTAGCACTAACAAGTTTTTTTGTACTGATGCAATGTGATATCTACATGGAAAGTCCTTGCTTAGTTTCAGATATAATTGATATCATTACTTTGATGATTCCCAAATCTGTATTTTTGTGACAAAACATCCTAGCTGTCAGAAGCATATACAATACTGCCTTTTACTGGATTAGAAGTGTTTCAGACACTTTTCCCCAAGCACTATCCAATGATGTTAATGTCTTAATAGACATGCCCCATTATCTATTATTACATGTTATGCCCAATTTCAATTTATTAGGCCTGGGCAATCCAGTTGTAGGGATACTTTGGGATGTGTCTAATGCAATCTTCTCAACCCACTACCTAAAGCATTGAGACACTGCACTCTCTCAAAGGTTTGGGACAGATGCTTCAGGATCTTTTATACTGTACATTATTTGAGTATGTGTGTACTTCCAAGGAAGACACTTCACTGAGCTTGCCATCAAAGCACAGCCAATTATAGAAAGGTTTGCACAGCCCTTCAACTTCCATGTACCCACCTTCTTTTTTGGGACTCCAAGGCCAAATTTGCATGGATAGCATGGTGTTCCTAGGACCATAAAAAGTGTCCAATAATACTTAGCTTGTGTTTACTTCAAAGCTTTTATCTTTTTCTTGTGACATTTTTTTTTTTAATAATTGCAAACAACTCTTAAAATACCTGCTTTAACTTTAAATGTCCTGACATTTTGGGGCTTGAAATAACATTGACTTAATGTTATGGTCTTAAACTGGCAGCACATTGATGGATTATGTTTAAGAAAGAGTTGGGTTCTGGAGGCTACCCCTGAAATTTTGGTCCACATTGGTGTTTTATAACTTTACTTTATTAAAGGTATTTATTAAACTAAAAAGGGCTATTGTATTTGTCCAATCAAAAACAAAGACCAGCGTTATCTGTTCCAGTAGGGAAGAGCTATATTCATTTTCAGTAGCTCTATCTTGCAAGGCAATCTGGAAGATGAAAGTATTGTAATATAGAAAATGTCATTCTAAGTATTCACAAAGCCTCTTCCACAAATGACTTACTACAGTCTTACAGAGGGTCAGATCAGATGATACCTTTAGGATATATTTCATTTTTAAAGATTATGTACAGTTCTGAGAAAAAGTATTAATCCCTTTTAAATTTTCTCAATTTCTGTGTATCATTGCTACAAAATGTTATCAGAGGTTCATGTGGCTCCTATAGATATACAAAGGGAGTTTGAGTGAAGAAATAACACCAACATTTAGTGCTTGTTTCATTTCTTTCTTAAACAATGTCATCCAGTGAAGTGCTAATTAGATTTAGTAAGTGGTACAATCATCTTTAGCTGCAATAATTGCAGGCAAATGCTTCTGGTACTGTAATTGGAGAAATCAGTCTTGAATATCATTAGGTGGGGATTTTGAACCATTTCTCCATGGAAAACTGAAGGAAGGCATATGTATAATGTACCTGTATCTTTCAAAAAGATAGTTGCTTGTGCCCTTTTAAATGTTGTTTGCTGAAGTTCATGTTCACATGAGAAGAGAAAGGAATAAAAATCATAATTCCAATGTTGGGAACCTGCCGTAGCTTATAAAGTGAAAGATCTTCAGAAGCTTATTCTAAAAAAATGAAGATTTTTTTGTCCATTTGAGGAGTCTTCTCAAACACAGTGGTAAAACCCTATTCAAAATGTGCTGATGTACCTTTTCTTTCTGAACATGCTATTATTTTGCAGCTAACAATGTGTTTTTACCTTTTCAGTCCAAAAAGTAAATTCCATAGAAAGCAATCAAACCAGTGAAAAGTGATTTCTAGAGTCTGTATTCTTTAATGTGGAAATTATGCGACCTCAGCTGTCTTGTGATAGAACACATTACTGGAGGTCATTAAATTGTTGATATATTTCTATGCCTCTTATAAAATTCTAACATTCCTTTTTGATACATCTCCTGTTGATTAAATAATTAAGAACTTCCCAACACAAGTTAGTTGAAAGAAATTAATAAAGTATTGTACCAAAAAACTGATGAATGAAGAAAACAGTTTCAAATAGTTCCTCAACAGTTTGGACAATACTTTTAATTCATATTACATCAAATGCTGGGGTACTAGTCTTTAATCAATTTGTTTTGAGTACACAACAAACCTTTTTTCCTCATTGTATCACATTGTAACACATTGTATCAAGAGTGCAATGGAGATGAAATGCCAGCATGATAACAGATCCTTGGACTTGTAAGTGAAGGATAAAGTCTCATAAGTAAGGAGAAGATTCTTTCATTGAGTTCAAAGCTTGTAACTGTCAGGAGAGCTGTTTGTCATTGTGACTGAATGCATATTAGGCTATAGTACAAGATGAAGTGGTCAAAGAAGCTACTACTATTCAGCCTTAAGCTTTTATTTCATGTAGTATGAATGAGGCTTGTAGCTTTGAAATTATAGTGCTAAGAAATTGAACACTAAGCTTTTGTTTCAGTAAATAAATAAAACATTAGGAAAACATTTAGTTGTGAAGGGCATCAAAAACCTCACCCTGAATAATGGTGACTCAGTCTGGAAGGCTTCACATCTAGTATGACTGTAATATTGTTTCAAAACAGAGTAGATTCTTAATTTGACTATATTTCTACTCTGCCGTTTTGTAAAATACATGCAAGGTAGAAAACAGAGAAAATTATAATAAAAACAGTGTAAAACTACCTAAATGTCAGAAGAGTTCATACAAATGTCAAAATAATTAAAACATAATTCATTTAACATGAAATCAAAACATAGAACTTGGAGAGGATAAAGCAAATGTATTTAATAGAGATGAGGAGTGAGGGGGAGAAAAATTGCTGCTTCCAAACCAGCATCGTAACACTTAATATTTTAAATTACCTAGCAAGCAGCTGGCCCTCCATTTCAAGGAAAGTTTCTGGGTGCCAGTCCAAAAAAGCACATGGCAATAGGTCTGAAAAGGTCTCTCAGTTTACTGCCAATCAGCTATTCAGATAAGAACCAACTTTCCAGCTAACTTGTGGGAGTGTGGAGCAGGGGTGTGAAACATGGACTCTCATCCCCAGATGAGTGAAGAAGAGATAAGAGGATGAGACTGGCCCCTCCCTGAGGAATGCTAGTGATGTTTGTAGTTTGACCCTGGGAACTGCTCTCAGTCTGAGAAGATTCTGTAAATGGGGTGAAGCCAAATAAACCTTGCTGGATTGAATCTGTATTGTCTCCTGGAGTTTCCTGGGCTAAACCTGACATCAATCTTCTCAGACTCAAACTACCTTCCAGTAGAAGGAGATACAACATGGCTACAGATCCGCAGGGAGCGGCTTTGACTCCAGAAGTGTTGGCAGCTGCATTGTTACAGCATCAGCAGCAAGTAGATGCACAGATTAATAACCTGCAGGCTGCTATGGGACAACTAGTACAGCAACTCAGACAGGTAGTCCAGCTACCACCTCTTCCACCGCCTGTGTTACTGCGCTCACCTGGCAGCATGCCTGAGAAGTACGGAGGCGAGGTGGAACAAATGAGAACCTTCTCGGCACAGTGTGACTTGTTCATGGACGGTAGACCAGGAGAATTTCCTACAGATCGAACAAGGGTGGCTTTTGTGATGAGCTTATTGAAGGGATCTGCGGCCAAGTGGGCTACTCCTCTCATAGAGACAGGAGATCCAATACTCAACAACTACCGAAATTTTGTCACAGCTTTCAGGGGGCACTTTGGTGACCCAGTGAGATGATTAATTGCCTGTCGGGACATCCGCAAACTCAGACAAGGTGACAGATCGGTAAGATTATTCATTGCAGATTTCAAGTTATTAGTGGGAGATGTTGAGTGGAATGATGTGGCTCTTATAGACCAGTTTAGAGAAGGTTTGAACACTGAAATCCGATCGGAAGTGGTAAAGCAAGGCATTCCAAATACTCTGGATGACCTATATCAGCTTTGTATAGTAGTGGAAGCCAGGCTCATGGAGTTGAAACAGTATGATCCGTTAACTCCCTTCATGGCTCCTCAGCCTCCCTTGACTACAATGTCTTCCCCTCGTACCTTAACACCAGACCTTACAGCAGGGGAACCGATGCAGTTGGGAGCTGCTCGGAGAACGGTATCAGGAGCGGAAAGGCAGAGAAGAAGGGATCTTAACTTGTGTTTTTATTGTGGAGCCCCAGGGCATATGGTGAGAGTTTGCCCAGCGAGAAGTACACTAGCGGGAGCCATGCGAACACAACAGACACCGATCAGGAAAGCAGTTTCTGTCCCAGCGCAGCAGCAGGGAAACTGGAAAAGCCCCCCTGCTCAGAGCTCGGGGGGGGGGGCTATCAAGCAATTAAGCAGAGCTCACAATGGAGACAGCAATCAGGCATTCATAGTAGTACCACTCACAGTGACATTGCCTTCCGGCTCCAAAATCAAATTGGAGGCTCTCATAGATTCAGGCGCTACCACGAGTTTCACAGATGTTCAGACTGTACAGAAATGGCAGTTACCTACAGTGGATTTGGGCAAACCCGTAAACGTAGAGACTATAGATTCTCAACCATTGAGGGTGGGTCCTGTGCAGCAATCCACAGTCCCTCTGCAACTAACCATTAATGATCACACGGAGTTACTACCACTATATGTGACAGAATCTTTACATATGCCAGTGGTATTGGGAACTTCGTGGCTCAGATTGCACAACCCTGACATGCTTCAGATTGTCAGCACCACAAAGTATAGGGAGCTATATTTGCCAGTCCTCTAACAGGCAACCAGGAGGTGGGAAGGGGTATGCTGGCCAAGTATGCAGACTTTGCAGATGTTTTTGGGGAGGAAGAAGCTACGGCCTTACCCCCCCCCCCCCCCCCCCCCATAGAGACTGTGATTGCACGATTGATTTGAAGCCAGGTGCTAAAATCCCAGCCAGGTGGCAATATCCCATGTCTGCAAAAGAGCTAGCTATTCTCAAAGATTACATAGAAGTAAATTTGAAGAAAGGATTTATCAGGCCATCAAAATCTCCAGCATCAGCTCCTACATTTTTTGTACCAAAAAAGCCAGATCCACAGACGTGCGAAACTGCCACCAGCGAAACCATTCCAATGCGCACGGTGCACGATTACAAGGAGTTGAACAAAGTAACCATTAGAGATCATTATCCACTCCCATTAATTTCAGATCTTTTAGACAGGCTACAAAAGGCTCGCATTTTCACAAAATTAGACCTGAGAAGTGCCTACAACCTTATTCGTGTGAAACAAGGGCACGGGTTTTTGACAGCTTTTGACACAAGATATGGCAAATTTGAATACACAGTCATGCCTTTCGGGCTTTCCAATTGTGCAGCGGTATTTTCTAGATTTATGAATCAAATATTCTCTGATATAATTGATTCCTATGTGGTGATTTATTTGGATGACATCCTGATATACTCTGACGATGTCCAAACACACACAATGCATGTCAGGAATGTGTTACAGAGAAAATAGGCTTTTTGCCAAGCCTGAGAAGTGTGCGTTTGATTTGCCACAATTGGACTATTTGGGCTTTAGAATCTCAACAGAGGGACTACAGATGGATCCTGCTAAAGTGCAAGCAGTGTTGTCTTGGCACCCACCCCATAATGTAAAGGATGTACAACGGTTTCTGGGATTTGCTAATTTTTACAGAAAGTTTATTCCCAATTTTGCGGAGTGGGTGAGACCCCTCACGCAACTATTGAAGAAAGGAAAAAAGTTTACTTGGGCGGAGGGAGAGCAGGCAGCTTTCCAACAATTAAAACAGCTTTTTGCCTCCCAACCCCTCCTTCGGCATCCAGACCCTTGTCGCCAATTTGTGCTACATACAGATGCCTCGGATGTAGCAATAGGAGCGGTTTTGTTACAAGCAGATGAAGCAGGCAAGGGGGGATGGCTGCCGTGTGCATTTTTCTCTTGCACGCTCTCGTCAGCAGAGAGAAATTACGACATTTTTAACAAGGAGTTACTTGCAGTGAAGGCAGCTTTCCAGGAATGGAGGCAATGGCTAGAGGGGGCAAAGTTTCCAGTGCAAGTGTGCACGGATCATAAAAACTTGGAAACAATGCAGAGCTCTCACTCACTTACTCCCCGCCAAGTGCGATGGAGTCAGTTCTTTTCACGTTTTGATTTTTACATCACGTACGTTCCAGGGGCACGTAATTTGATGCCTGATGCGCTTTCTCGGAAACCGGAGTATGTTGCAGAGCAACCACAGTCACAACGTGCTACCATCTTGCAGCCGTGCAACTTTAAAAAGTTGGAATGTGCGAGAGAGAAGTTGGGAGCCAGTTGACAGGCAGAAGATTTACTGGTGAGAATTAGGGAGCAGCAGGAACAGGACGCATTTGCAAGGGCTCAGATGGATGACCTCCAGGGCACCCAGAGGGAGAGTTTCCCTTTTTCAATGGAAGGAGGATACCTATATCACAAGGGGAAGTTATATGTTCCTCTGTCATTGCGAGAGGAAGTTTTACAACTTTGCCATGATAATGAGACAGCAGGACATGGAGGAGTATTTAAGACATTGCACAGAACCTTAAGAGACTATTGGTGGCCTAAGATGGCGGCAAACATTAGAGATTATGTGGCATCTTGTCACATGTGCAAAAGAGCTAAGACTTTTCATGGAAAACCCGCTGGGCTCTTACAGCCATTAGACACTCCCCCCAAGCCTTGGCATACAGTTTCGATGGACTTTATTACTGACTTGCCTCCAGTAAAGGGCTATTCTTCAGTGCTGGTGGTTGTGGACTTATTTACTAAGATGGCTCATTTCATACCATGCAAGGGTCTACCTTCTGCTCAAGCCACAGCACAACTATTTTTGGATCATGTCTTCCGACTTAGAGGAATGATTAATACATTGATAACAGACAGAGGCAGTCAGTTCTCTAAGTTCTGGAGAGCTCTTTTTGGACTGTTAAAGGTAAACAGCTGCATGTCTTCAGCACACCATCTGGCTACCAATGGGGAGGCAGAGAGGACCCATCAGATGTTGCAACAGTATTTAAGGTGCTATACTACCTACAGCCAGGATAATTGGGTTGAGTTAATTCCCTTGGCAGAATTCTCCTACAACAACTCAGTACACTCTTCAATTGGAATGTCCCTGTTTCAAGCACTCTGCGGATGGGCCCCCCAGGTTTTGCCACAGACTGTCTCACAGGGACAAGTTCCAGGGGCAGCGCATTTTCTGAAAGAACAGCAAGCAGCCCACAGCCTTCCACTTCAGGGTTTCAGATGGCAGGAGGGGGGAGCAAGTGCAAGCTGGCAGCCTAAAGCCTTCTACTTCAGGGGTGCAGATGGCAGGAGGGAGGGGGGCTGATTCTATTAATGTTGCAGCTGTTTTTCAGGACCCATCAGAAGATGGTATGGAGGAGGCAGGAGCTGCTGAGAGCCTTTCATCATCTGACATGTCATCCCTCCCGCCTTTGCCAAGTTCTGCTGAGAACTCAGAGGGGGAGGATGAAGATGGAGGGAGGGGTGATGTGGGAGTGTGGAGCAGGGGTGTGAAACATGGACTCTCATCCCCAGATGAGCGAAGAAGAGATAAGAGGATGAGACTGGCCCCTCCCTGAGGAATGCTAGTGATGTTTGTAGTTTGACCCTGGGAACTGCTCTCAGTCTGAGAAGATTCTGTAAATGGGGTGAAACCAAATAAACCTTGCTGGATTGAATCTGTATTGTCTCCTGGAGTTTCCTGGGCTAAACCTGACATAACTTCACCATATCTACCTTTTAATAATACTGTATGACATATGTAGGATATACTTTGCCATTGTAAAGACTGGCCTTAGATCTCCCCTGATCATAGACCCAGGAGATGACAATCCTGAAATCTGCACTGAGAGTGAATCCTTACTGTATTTTATTTTTAAATTATTTATATGGCCACCCATCTCATACATGTGACTGTGAGCAGCATGCAAGGATTAAAACACACACAAAAAGCCACAACATACAATCCCTAGTGCTCAAGGACAAACAATAACCCCACTCACAAAAAAGAAGCATATCAACAACAGCAGAGCCAGGTCTTCAGTGCCTTATAAAAGACTAACAGGGTTGGGGCCATACAAATCTTCAGAGGTATGCCCCCAACCTCTGACCCAGGCACAACTCCTGGGTCCAGCAAGATGATATTGTTTGATGGAAGGGACTAGGCACATGCCCTTACTACTAGATCTGGTGGGATGAGTAGAGAAATGGGAGAAAATCTGGCCGACAAATAGCCTGGCAGTTTCTCATTGCAATATACAGGAGAAATTGCCAATACAACTCAAAATAGTTTATGATGTCCACCCTAGGGCCCAGAACTCATATCTGGGTGTCTCTAGCTCATAAATTCTTCCAGGTGGTGTGAATCCTTTAAGCAATCCTATTCATTCATGCATACAACACATTCAAATAGCAATAGGTAGAACCTCTCTGCTATGAATAGTTTGGTGCAGCTTTATATGGCAAAACATAAGCAAAGGACATATTTAAAACTTTTTTACTTGAGATTTCTTAGATAAAGGAAAATAACAAAGAACAAGTTAGAAGCATAAGAATATATTTAGATGAGATAAAAGAGTTTATACGGAGATGAGTAACATGCTTGGTGTTCATTGATTTGCAGGCTTGGCTGGAAACATAGAAGAAGTGATAGATGAAAAAAGAAGGTGGAGCTCTGATTGAAAAGGCAGAGCGTGCACCAGGTAATAGATGGTAAATTTCCTCTACCTGTCTATTCCCTGGTATGTGCTCAGCCTTCTGCCAGATAAGTAGAAGCCCAGCAGTGCTATGTCCTCAAAATCCTCATTGCCTTGGTTCTATTTGGTTCTGGTCCATTCTCACCTTTGCCATTCTGGTACTTTGGACTGGACCCCCAAGACCTAATGGAAAAATAAATGTAGAATAAATGAATGACATAGCAAAAAGGAGGAGGAGGTGGAGGAGATGGAGGAGGAGGAAAGCCAAAAAAACCATGGCTGGATGGAGTTGATGAGTTTCTCTGAAAGATGGGAGAAGTTTAAATAACATTAGGCCATGCATGAAGCAGTCTGTGGGCATGTTAGAAGCAATGATAGTTTGCAAGGTTAAAAATGTATGGGGAGGTATAGTTAATGGTGTTGGTAGCTTTCCTTTCCTTTTTCTTATCTTATTTCCTAATCTCCTTGTCTTACTATTTCTTATTCATTTGCGTAATGTTGCTTACTCTGAAAGAGAATAAGGTGATGGACATGTATGCATATTACTCGACTGGCATGGGCTACTTAAAATCAGCATGTAAATGAATTGAGGGTATTGATAAAATTGAGAGCCAGTTTGGCATAGTGGTTAAAGTCACTGGATTAGAATATGGGAGAGTGTGAGTTCTACTCCTGCCCTAAGCATGGAAACCAGCTGGTTGACTTTGATTCAGTCACTCCCTTTCAGCTCTAGGAAGAAGGCAAGGGCAAACCATTTCCAAAAACGTTGCCAAGAAAACCGCAGAGTTGTCCAGGCAGTTGCCAGGAGTCAAGACTGATTCAAAGGTGTACACAAACACACACACATAAATGCACACACAGACTCTTTGTGGAGTTAAAGATAGAAAGAATATATTATTTTTTCCTATAAAAAAATAAAGTTGCTGAAATGGTATAGAAAGTTATTGGTGATTCTGAGAGCATTAAATATATATATATATATATATATATATATATATATATATATATATATAATTTTTTAAATTCGAAAGCTCATATTGCTGAGAGAAATTTTAAATGTAATTTGCATTTTTAGTTTCCCTCTAAAAATACTAAAAAAGGCCTTATTTAATACCTTGCTAACAACACATTCCTTATACCTACCTGCCAAAATCATAAGCAGAAGCAATTTGTTCTTTAACAGAGGAATTCATAGTTATAGTGAAGTTGAGAGCATAGGCAGAGGAGCAATTAAAGTAAAACTCTGAGTGCTGGCAGTGAAACATATGAAAGTAGAGCTGATTAATAAGCTAACAGTGTCAGTGGTACAATTAAGTAATTTTAGACTCTGAACATAATGGTCTTATGTGTATTATTTACCCCGAAAAGTGATGAACTACGTATACTCTGCTTGGGAACTCCTGTGCATATCCGGCTGAGTGGAGCCCTGCATGGTTACGCCAAAGTGTTGCTCAAAGAGCGTCATTCATCAATGAAGGGCCCTAGATAGATCAAACATCTGGCCAGGAGTGGTAATTGCTAAGTGAAGTAGTGCATTTCATTACAGACATAAACACAATATCCCCTGTAAACTGTTCAACATTGCTTCTCTGAGTTTCACAATAACTCGCCAAAGCAATATTGGGCATTGTGTTACAGTCTAGATCCATTTTTTTCTTAACACTATTGACACATCTTCTTTTCCATGCAGTGGAATGTAACATTTTCCTCCAATATGCAAAGCATCATAATTTTTTTTTTTTCATTCTTTCCTACAATGATTAACTAATGCATCCTTGTTCTTTCTGTCCTTTTTTTCAGCTTGCCCATAAAAAGTCACCAAGAATCATGATTGAAAGAGTCTGTGAATGGCTACCAGCTTTCCTGTTGGTCCTAATCTTCAAGTGGTATGTTATACTTCATTATGTTAGTAGTTCTCCTGCCAAGAACAGCTTGTGTAGTGTTTGGGTATCATGACACTGATGAAAGATCAGTTTATTGCTACTGGGTATATATAATTGCCCTGATTTTTGCAAACTGAAGGACTTCATGATGACAATTAAATCAAGAGCAGGAAGATACCATATTTTCAGTAAAATATTATTCAGTTTCATGATACAAATTCAGAAGTAAGACAAGAACTGGCCTTGGGACCAAGGAGAAAGAGTGGTGAATAAGGACAATTACAAAGTAATTGATTTCAAAGCAATTTGTATCAAGAATAGCCTGCTCAAAGTGTCCACCATATAATACAAACAGTTACTTCATGGTTCATAAATTTAGTGTGAAGAAAGGTTTTTTGGGGACCCAAATAAACATGGGTGTTCTTGGTTCTGGCTGATTTCATCAAAATAATGAAAACAGTATTATGCTGCAAACTGCCTATTTGGGACATGCAGTGATGTCACAATACATGGATAATACATGGGGCTTACATTGTGACATGCATGATATTGCTTTCAAAGACTTACCAGTTTGACCTGTCCCTGCAGATTCTGCTGGAAATGTGCCCATTCCATCGCATGAGGACATTTTCTGGAGCTATTACCAGTAACTAACCAAGATTTAATCATGGATCTTTATACATTTGCAAAGGCATAATCATTCTCATGTGGATTTTAAAATGTTCTGCAAAACGGTGTAGCATAAAATAGGCAGAGGAGAAGGATAATTAAGAGAAGGGAATGTAAAGTTGATGACAAGAAAAAGAAGATTGAATTGGAGGAGACAACCAGGATTGATAAGGAAAAGTATTATTTTAAACGAAGGAAATGGGGTAGAATGAAATCTGTCACAGAAGTGTTCAGTGCTTTGAAACAAGGACAGAAATTTAAAAAAAAAAGCAATCATCTTGGAGGAGTAGCAGGATAATGTAAATCAGAGGAACGTAATTTATGAGATAGCATGGAAAGTAAAGACAGTTAAATCTGGCCAAGAAGTTTTTGAAGTTTAAAGGATGTTGATCCACATCTTTCTGTTGTTTTGTCTGCTTTGTGGTTTATGGAATTATTTTTGGAAGATTAGAATATGGGCAATTTTGCATTGTACCAGAGTGCTGTTCTAGATTATATTTTGGTTATTTTTGGTTGTATGATTTGATGAAGGTTAGGGGCTGGAATTCCAGATATAAGTTGCTTTGCTTTCCATATGTTTTTGGTTACATTGAGATTACAAATATCATTGTTTTATGTGGAATGTAAGGAAAACAGCATCTTACTTTGGGAGAAATGTGGGTATAAATTTAATAAGCATCTAAAATACTTATTTTGTGACTCTTCAGTACCTGTGCTAATTCTAGTACTATGAAAGTGCCAGAAACTGCTAAAAATAGGTTTGTAGGAATCTCCTCTAATTGTCCTCCACTGCATAGTGGTCTGTGGTCCAGTTTACTGTTTACAGCCATATTTCACATTTATCACCTTGTCTCATGTTTGATCTCTACTCTTGAACATGTTTACATTTGTATCCTAAAATTCAATTTAATTTTATTTGTTTCAGGCGTGAACATGTGCTGTTATAATTTGATGGATGCTGATGTTGCTTGTTCTGATTTAAAGGGCCATTATCTTCTGTATAATTATATCATTTGACATTTTGACATTTGCCCTTACTTAGCCTGACAACAGGTTTTTCAAACAACTTAAATAGATAATCTAGTCTTAAATGTGCCTAAATGTGACTTGCTCAACATTTCTATTTTGTCAGTAGAAATTATGTTCAACAACTTGCATACATTTTTAATAATGGCAAAGGCTTTAAATCCATAATGGATGTATATACTAATCTTAAATGGGATAGAGGAGCATTAAGGATCTATGCATAATTCCATGTCTAGGTTTTCTTTCTTGAGAAAGTGAAAACAAAGGTTAATAGACTAATCTTTCAATTTTCCTGAGTTCTCCATAAAGGCACAGAAATTTCTTCCATATTGCCAAGAAATAAGTAAGACTATTAATCCATATGTTCTTAGTCATAAATCAATTATCACTTTGTTCCTGCAACCAAGACAGAGTGAAGCTTATCTCTAGCTAAGAACATGGCTTACTCCTTGTAGTGGCATCCTTCAATTGTTAACAAACAGAGCTTTGTCAGAATAAATGATATAGGACCATATTCCTCAATTTTCATGGCAAATGGAACTGTGGAACAGAAAGCAGAGAAATATTTTTCCAAATCTGTTGGCGATAATTAATATACAGGAAAAGTGTTAGGGTTCTGATTAATAATCTTAGAAGAATTCCAGTGAGTACCCTACTTTCAGAAAAGGAACTTTCATAGAGGCAGTCTAAGGTAGCAAAAGCCTGGTCCATTTTCTCCCGTACTTTTTATGTAAAGTGGAAGAAGCTTGTCTCTTTTGCAAAGGTGGGACAGTTGACATGTGTTGGTTGTTGATTGTAACTCTTGCTGGATTTCTTATCAGTGTTATCATATGTTATTCAGTTATATAATAATTTTGACTCAATAAATAAATAGTTTTTAGATTTTATTCTCAGTTGTATAATACCGAGTCAAAGGTAATTGAGGAAGAAATTAATGTATGTATGTATGATTTGTTTATTTAATAAACATATATGGCTGCCCATCTCACTGAATGTGACTCTGGGTGGCATACAACCAACAATTAAAACAATGTCACAACTGTTAAAACACTTAAAAAATAAATAAAAGGAAGATTGCAGAAGAAGAACATCCATCTAAACATAGTATAATGCAGCTGTTCCTAAAATCATACATCATACAAGCTATTTGGTTGCACCTTTAACTCTCCAAGAAATAATAGATACCAATATATATATAGGTTATAGAAAAACCAGTTTGAATGCTTATCTCATTAAGAGGCAGAAGGCATATATTGAGTTCTTTGCCCAATAGTCTTGGAGCTCCACAATGAAGTCTTTTAAAGGTAAGATATTTCCAACCTCCTTCAGTGAGGTATATATAACTATGATTTCAAAGGCTGTTGAAGATCCTGTTGACTGTGTAAGCTATTGTCCAATTTCCTTGTTAAAGGTTAATGCAAAAATATGCATCCAATAACCCTGACGTGTAGATTACTGATGATGCTTCCCACATGCAGTGTCTTTTTTAAAATGTCACCAAACATCTCATTAAGTTAGAAGTGTAAAATGGGTGAAGAGAATACTAGCTCAAACGATATGGCCCTGTCCCATTGTTGCCCTTATTTTAGTTCAACATCCTTATGTTTCTTAATACAGTGTTGCAAATACCAATGTGGTTGAAACACATGAATGCCCTTTTGGATTATGTACCACAAACTTGGAATTAAGCACTATATGTAGAATTGTGGATATACTGAGCATGGGGTGATGGCCATTTCAATATGGGCATACTATTGCCTCCTTCAAGGCAGGTAGACAAGACAGGGAGGGCATGAATATCAAACACATTGTCTCCTTCAGATGATTACTCTCAGCTAGTACCTGCGAAGTGGGATCTAAAATGCAGGTGGTGGCCAGAACTCATCCAAGCACCTTTTTCACATTGTCAATTCAAGGGCTGTTACAGACTGTGTCAGCCTTTGAACTACCTGGAAAAGCCTGCTTGGGTGCTTTTCTGTAGATACTACAGGGGAAGAGAAAAAACTCATTTTTATCTTCCTTCACTGCCATGGCATAGTGTGTCCAATGTGCTGTGTGGTGTTCATTTTTGATTTTGGTTTTATGCCACCAGTGACCTAGTTCTCTGTCCACCCTGTTCATTTCTTGCAATTCCTCAGTAGACCTATGATCAGCGAGCAGGCAGAATATCTCTAGAAGCCAATTGATTGGCTTGATATTCCAGTAAGTCACCAATGCCTTGACTGCAATGTCTGGCACATTAGCAAGTTTTCCTACAATTGAACTTTGAATATCCCCCCTTCCCAAAAAGTAATAAGCCATTATAGCCAGGCCTAGAAAACCAGCCCCGTACCTCTGCAGAAGAAGGAAAGATTCGTCTATTGCAGTTAACCAGTTGATGATCCATCCATGACAGATGAGTCAAAACTGGCCACTTTACTCAGAGAACACCATCTTCAGTGCAGAAAACTAAATTCAATGTGTGACAAGGGGGGCAGATATTATTTGAGATAGGTCCATGACCTATCCTGGGAGACATGGCCTTCTGAGCTGCTCCCCCAAAAATGCTATCAACAAAGATATTTATGTTCTCACATAAAACAACTGTGGGATCCTCCTCAGCTTAGTTAGAAAGGCCACTGATCATGTTAGACCAACAGGATCCTGAGCCTGTCTCAATCACTGAACTTGAGGCACACACATTTAGAAACCTTTGTCTCTTTCATCTTGGTTTCGGTGAGACGAATGAAATCTGTGACCCATCTGTCCACACCCTTCATATCTCTGCTCCTGAACACAGCAGCCTGGTGGGAGAATCTTGGACCAGATAATACTACCCAGCTTGCCCAACCAGGTCTCTGTCACACATACTAGGTTGGCCTTTTTATCCTGGATCAAGTCTTCAGAAGATGGATCTTATTTACCACAACCTGGCATTTAACTGAAGAAGAGAAGCATCAGAAAACAAGCAGGCTGAGACCAACCAATGATGGTAACAATAAAAAAGCCATGACAGTAGCAGCAGCAGTAGCAACAACAGTAGCAGCAGCAAAAATGGCCTTGTAGCCATGCTCACTAGAGAAACCGAGCCACCATGCCAGGCCATACAAATAGGAAGCAGAAAGGCACAGCAGTGATGACAGCAAAGGGTGCAGATAATAAAGGTCACACCAACAGCAAAAACAAAGGCATGGCAAAGCTGCTTATGAACCATTCCATGAGATATATTGCACTGTTTCTAGGCATACTGTGAATATAACACAAAACAGATTTAAGACTGGTTGCATTTTTGCACTTCCAACTTTTGAAAACAAATAATTAAACTTGTCTATTCATAGTACTTTTACAATAATATATTTCTGTCAACTGGAATTTGTTCGATTCAGTCTCATTTGTTTATTCTCTATTTATCATATATACATCATTCAATAATTCAGTTTATCATTTGTGTTTCTAAATTAGTTTTGTTTGTCTGGGTTGTACTTAAGAGGTTTAACTATGGATAGTATTTCATTTGTATTATGCTTCCTTGCTTACAAGATAGGAACCACATGAAAAGGATTGATCTGTTGGGCAAAGTTCTCTCATACTCTGTTTTTTTGTGTGTGATATTGAAATGAAAGAACCCTTAACATTGCATGTAAGATTTATGGCTAGTTTTGTAATTCAAACAATACCCAATAAACAACAACAACAACACATCTTCACTGAAATAGATCTGATAAATTGTCCTGCTTTTAAGCAACGTGACCTTCATAGCAGAGCAGTTTTAAGGTCAAATTCATTTCAGGAATGCACTCATAATTACATCACCTTAATGACATCCTTGTGTTGTACACTGTTTTTCTAGAGTACATGCTTTTCTTTGCTATATAAAGTAGATGCTGTTTTCCAAATGTCTAGGAGACCTTTTGAACAGTGTGGAAATTGGTACGGAGTGGCCACAGGAGGAAGAAGGAATCAGACAAGCTTATCCTTCCTCCATTGGGAAACCTTAATCTGGTCCCCGCTGTCTTTTTGACTAGAAGAAACTTGAACTTTTATAGTAATCTAGATATAACTCTATTTATATAGATAAATAATAAAAAGCTTTGCCTCCAGAGCATCCAATGGCATGCCACTGATTTCCCTTTGCAACAAAAATGATTTAATTGTGTATTCAAAAATGTATTTGCAGTGTTACATAAATGCGTTGTCTGCCAAGGGATTGTCAAGTATAATTCCCAAACTGCCTCTTAGGTATTGTTTATTTGCACAACCCATCTGAGATGAGTTAAATGAATCTGCTATTCTTGAAAACTTGAGTTTCTGTCAGATGGAGGACAGGAGAAGAATGAGAATAGTTCATTTTTATTTTGGAATTGCCATATGCTGCCAACAGTATTTTAAAAATTGTTTGCAACAAACATCTCAGGCTTAGTATATCCATTCTTAACATCCCTATTTTGAGGATTTGAAAGTTAGTTTAAAGTTTGGGGCTGGAAAGAGAGGCAGTTCTTTCCACATCGTTTTGAGTGTTCCTACATACTCTGACTGGCCTTTTAAAAAAACAATTCCTCCAAACCATGGAGATTTGGAGAACACATTAGCCAATAAAACAGCAGACACAATTTGACCTGAGATAGTTGCAGTGTAATATTATCCCTAAACTAATCTCTAGAAGTCAGGAATATGTTCTCAGTGTGAGTATTTTTGCAAAAATGAAATTTATATTCTTGGCTTTGAAGGAAATGTAAAATGTTGTCTTTTTGAAAAAATTCCTATCCAAGCATAATCAAAATATGTGAGCTATAATTGTAAAATTGCCATACAGTATAATTTATTGAATAGCCACCCTGGCTACAAACGTACCATGTTGGTTTTGGCTACTTCTATGGCTATTTCTCTTGATGGTTCACAATACTAAATGCAAGGTGCATTTTTTAATTAGATTAAAAAGGTACATATTTTGGGAAGGTGATATAATTGCTTTCCAGTTCATGTAGTTGTCTGGTGATCGACAGAAGCTCTGTTTGTGGCCAAGTCATGAGCATACACAGGAGGACAAGTAACATCATGCATGTTATGATAGCATTGCATAGACAGCACAGATTATGTACTGGACCTCATTTGCCTCATAATACAACTGGTGCAAATAGCATAATTTCAATAATTTGGAACAATAATGTCATGACCCATATGACATAACTCTGACCACTGCTGGATAACTATCAGCTCAGATTCTTCACAATAGCCATGTATAGCACAGTAGTAGATAAAAGCTTATAACAGACCTTTTGTGAATTCATTGGGCCTGAAAAGAATTTGTGATTGTAGTATTTTCAAAAAAGCTTGCACCTAAAGCAGGCTTTGTCACTAGGCTCTGATAAAGTTTGTGTATCAGAGGGGACACAGTAGCACAGGGGCTTAATGATGCTGGAGCTTGCCGGCCAGAAATGGTTGGCACTCCAGCGGTTCAAGCCTGCTCCGCATGACTGGGTGAGTGCCTGTCACTATCCCCAGCTTCTGCTCACCTAGCAGTTTGAAAGCATACCATCTGTGAGTAGATAAATAGGTACTCCCATTTCAGTGGGAGGAACTGGCAGCGCCTATGTGGGGAAGCTGGAACCGGTGCTGGACCCAATCGGCGGAAAGAACAAATGCTGGACGCTGGACACGACTAATGTGATGGGCAGAAAAGATCATCGGTGGAAGAAAGACCAGATGAGCTGACTCCCTTGTGACTGCTGCTGGCCACAATAGAATAGGGTTGCACTGTAGTTGTGTTAGAATAGGTGTAATTGTAATTGTAATGGTAAAGGTGTACTTTGGGAGCCACCCAGAGTTCCCCATTGGGGGAGATGGGTGGAGATAAATCTGAAATGTAATGTGTAAAGCACGCATTGTAATTAGTTAGTCACAGTGAGATATGTGAAATCTAAATAATGATAATGATAATGATAATGATAATGATAATGATAATGATAATGATTTTTTTGAAAATTATTATTTTCAAAAAATATGAACTTCCAAAAAACAACCTGCCAATGAAATATTTTCTTTTAGAATAATGAATGCAATAAGACAATGTGCTCATATATTGCTAACCTTTACTTATCCCAAATGTTTTTTAGTAACTTATAACAGAAAGACTTTTTATCTACAGTATCAAAGCACAACAGTTTCTCACCAGAGAGGATTTACTGGAAAAGTTTGACTTAATCTGAGTAAACCTTTATTTTTCTGAATTGGAAGTCTACCAAGAGGATAAAAATGAAGTTTCCATCTCAGAAGAAATAGAAACTGTGCACAGTAGTGATAACTCAGAAAATGAAACCGAAATGGCAATGTCTAAGTCTATTTGTCATATTGGAATTTTCCCCCCTGTTTTTCTCAGTTCTTTTGCTAAAAATGCAACTTTGGAAGAGCTAAAGTCCAAAATACAGGTTGATGGATTCTTCTGTCTTGCAATTTATTTTTTGTCAGCATGACAGAATGAACAGACCCTAGGTTTCTTAAAGTTTTGTTACATTCCATTTGTAACAAAAACAAACTTTTAAAGCAAGTTCAGTTAGTGAACATTGTTACCTGACAAAATTATACTTTAATCTGTAATAACGATACCAAATATGATAATATTATTATAGGTAGTTCTCGCTTAATAATTGTAATTGGCAACAGAATTTTGGTCGCTAAGTGATACAGTCATAAAGCACGACATCACTTGACTGCACTGCTTGGCGATGGCAGTTCTGGCACTTCTGGTTGCCATCATTGAGCAAATCCTGTGACTTCGTTAAGTGCAACATCACATCACCATTTGCTACCTCCTGTTGGCTTCCCCATTGACTTTGCTTGTTCGAAACTGGCAGTAAAGTCTCAAATGGTGATCACGTGACTGAAGGATGCTGTGACATCATAATTGTAAGCTGGTCGCCAAACACCCAGATTGCGATCACATGATCTCAGGGATCTGTGACAGCTGCAACTACGAGGACTGGTCATAAGTACCACTTGTTTAGTGCTGTTGTAAGTTCAAATGTTTGCTGAAGAAGTGGTTGTTAAGCAAGGACTACCTGCATGTGTAAATCTATGAATGTATGTCTATGTATGTCTTAGTGTGGTATAGTGAACTTAGATCTGTGCTACAAAAATGAATATTTCATATTGTTCTGTTTTTATTAAAGTTTTTTTTTTCTCCCATAGCTTCAGAATTTTATATCTCTATGTACGTAAAATAATTACAATGTCTGCAAAATATGTAGACTGGGACACTGTGCTTTAAAGTTCCGTTTTCAGAATAATGTCAGTGTGTTTTAGGCCACCACATTCATACAGTAATCTGGCATACATTCTTCTTTAGATGTTTTCATAACAGAAGCAAGTTTTCTATCAAGTGATTTGTATTTGCCAGGATACAAGGTACATCTGAATTTCCATTTTTAACCAAAGAAAGGATTTTAGTGCATATGGCTTGAAAATTAAAAGGTTGATCATTAAACTATTTCAATATTGGTTAAAGTAGTATTCCGAAAAATAATAATAGTATTTGTATTATTAGTTTGATTTTGTTTACATTTGCATTATTTCCATTTCTAATTACCGTATTTTTCTGACTATAAGACGATACTTTTTTCTAAAATCCTTACCCTAAAAATTGAAGGGCGTCTTATTCAAGGAAGTCAGCCGAGAATCACACGGTTGCAAAACTGCCCATACTTTGTTTCTGCAGAGAGGCTTCCTCCTATTGCTAGCCTCCAATCACGAGTGAAATAGCTTGTATCCCAAACAGACTTCCTCCAATCACGAGCCTTATGTAACTGACGTCAGCTGATGCTGAACAAACCAATTAGAGGAAGGCTTTTGCAGAGAGACGCTAGTTTCACTCGTGCTTGAATGGAATCAGTTATGCAAAAGAGCATGGAAATAGAGCTGCAGAGAGACGGTTTGGACCTCCTCCCACCGAGTGTAGCTGGTAAATGTTAACTAATTACTAAATAAAAATGTGTTCTGCACAGTCTTTAAAATATTGATTTCTTAATTTGGGGTTGGAAAAATGGGGGTCGTCTTGTACATGGGGGCATCTTATTGTCAGAAAAATATGGTAAATATAAATGATGTAATAGTGAATGATCTTTGCCAGGATAATTTCAATTTAGAACTAGAAGCTGGTAGTAGTAGTCCAGGTCCTGAAGACTAAAGCTAATGGCTGAGAAGTACAGGAAACTCCCTTGTGATTCTGGTGAAATTTCAGGTAGAAAGCAGAGCCCAGCTCCAGAAAACTGCAATCAAAGGAACTTTACCAATTAGTTTACTTCCAAATAGAATCTTTCACTAGCCCCATCCATTTGAATTACACACTTTATTTCCTAATGTAAATATTTTCTTCAATAAATGTATCTGGTGGTGATATCATTTTACACCTACTTCATAGGAACCTACTTCATAGTATTTTATTTTATTTTATTTTATTTTATTTTATTTTATTTTATTTTATTTTATTTTATTTTATTTTGTTTTATGTTTTATGTTTTATGTTTTATGTTTTATGTTTTATGTTTTATGTTTTATGTTTTATGTTTTATGTTTTATGTTTTATGTTGTATGTTGTATGTTGTATGTTGTATGTTGTATGTTTTATTTATTGGATTTATATAGCTGCCCAGTCTCACAAATGTGACTGTGGGCAGTGTACAATAAGCAACCAGTTAAAGCAATTAAAACAACAGTTAAACACAGTTAAACACAAATACAAATACAAATACAATACAATAGTAATACAAAGGGTTTGCTTGATAGCCATGGTTGAAGGTTTTAGATGCAGAGCACTGTTCCCTGATTGTGAAAGCTGACTGAGAAATTGAATAATGTGGCAGGTAGTCCCATAAACATAAACCTCAGTGTTTTAAAGCAAGTAAGTAGATGGAATAGATACACTGTTTTGCCTTGTACATCACTTTCCACCTCCTCACAGCACACAAATATACACAAATATTATTTTCCTTTTCTTTCTTCATTTTTAATAGCATTCAGTTCAGAGGAAACTGAACATTTCAGATGTTATTCTAGGCATTTACATTGCTAAGAATCATTGTATACTGAAGTAGAATAAGCCAGTGAAGTCATATCCATAAGCAAAGAATTAGAATGTGGGATGATATTTCTAGTGTAAATGTTATGGCTAATTCATTTAGTGGTAGTTTCAACGTAGCTAGCCTCAAACCATATTTAATGAATAACTATTAGAATACTTCAAATTGGGGCATCTTTTTCCTTTGCTATCAAAGAACTCTTAAGTTTTTTTTATTATTCTTGTAATAAAATATTTTTTTCCCCTTCTTTTAGACAAATATCTCTTGGTGCCATAGCACATGGATTTCAGGACTGCATGTGAAGAGGTAGTGCAAATCTTCCTAACTTAAGCATGCACACATATGCTAGGTTGCTTTAACTTGTTTATTCTCATGATCAATATTGTACGGATTATATGAATTATTAAATGGAGGCTTGCACATTTAAAGATAAAACAAAACAAAAAGTTATCAGCTTCACAGTCTGTGGAAGGGGAGGATTCTTCTTAATCTCCCATTCTTTGGTTGTTTTTGTGTTTACGATATCAAGCTTCCCACAAATGCAAAGATGATTTTAATATAGCTACACTTCACTTAATATATCTCCAATTATAAACATGTATAAGAAAACAATGAACCATTAAAAAAACTTCTGTATGTGTTCATGGCACGTTATGCATGCATTGTTTTTATCCCTTTAATTCCATGCTGACCATTGGACTATGAATGTGGTATGCAAAGCCTTTATTTCTCATTTTCTTTATCTAGCTCTTTCTACATTTGATCTCCCAATCTTCCACTTCCTGCATTTTCCAGATTCTAGTTATCATTAAGAACGAATGATAAATAATGCTAGAAAATAAAAAAAGTGTTAAATATGAGTAATAAAGATTTAATTTATTAGCATTAACCTAGATCTAAAGAATATGAGTTTTAATTGATATGAAAATACATGGAGCTTACATAGTAAGGAAAATACATTGCTAGTGCCAGAAAAAAGCATATGGCCCCTCAGTACAAGATTAAAAATAATGAATTAGTTAAAGTGAATGAGTTCAATCTTACCCTAGTTAGTCTGCATGCCCTTATAGAAGGTGAAGGTGTTTCTAGAAAAACTCCCAATGAAGCTCTTAATAAACATGGAAGAAAAGGTGTGTTAGAAGGAAAGAAAGTAATAAGGGAAGTTATAGGATAGCAATGAAGATGCATTAAGGTTGGAAGGTGTTTAAGATCCCATTCTCACTCAAAAATAATGTATACCTTTAAGAATAAGTTGTTTTTCTTTAAAAAAAAAAATCTGTTAACTGCAGTGCTTTCATCATTTTAGTTAGCAAAAAGGAAAATAACAATCTTGTAAAGTTCTCCAGTTCATCTCTTAGAAGTGGGTGAAATCAGAACACAGAGATCTCAAAAGAAATAACAGATTGAATATATTTGCTAGTTGAATATTATTAGTTATACTGATCACTAAGAAACAGCATGCAATCGTGTCATGCTGTTTGACTTATCAAGCATTTTTAACCAAAGATCAGTCTATGAGACTCATCTGTCAATTCCCGCTATGAGGGTATAGAATAGTCTATATAAGTGTACAGCTTTTTCTTAAACTCTCAGACCAGAGGTACAGATATTATATTATGTTATGCCCTCATGTATGAGGTGCATGTTCAGAGAAATCCCCTTCTACCTCCAAGAAGGAACAGAACTCATAAAACCTCATACCTGAGGGCATGATGTAATGTAATATCCATATCTCTCTGGTTTGAGCCCATAAGAGAAGGAAGTGGACTGTATAGACCATTCTAAAGGTAGGCTCTTTAGATATTACAAATAGTTTTAAGTCAGCTAGCTACTGTAAAAGGTGAGAAGAGACTAAAGCCCAGGATGTGTTCTTCTAAACATCCCTGAAGTAGTGCACTATTGCAGTGTTGAAGAGCAGAATTGGGATGATGATACTGATAATTAAAATGTGAAGGTCAAACATCATGCATAATATATATCAGATCAGCATGAATTATTGAGATCTGAAAGAAATTAGAATTCTATTCATTCCAAAGATAAAAGCTCTCTTATTTATATACTTCAGTGCTTTTTAGCCAGAACTGGAATAATAGTTGAAGGATGTACTGTATAGCTGCAACTATTGTACTGTAAAATAATACTAATAATACTAATAATACTCATATCACTGGATTGTGTGTATGTTTGCTGGCATGTATTTTGGTTTTGCTTTTCTTATGCTTGGTTCCCTTATTCATTCTTGCCTGTGTGTATCCCCTTTCTCACTCCTATTTTAATTTCATTGTGATGCTTAATTAGGCCTACTGTATAGTTAGATGCTATTTAATTCTTGCCCCTAGCTCTTTTCATAGAGCTTTTTGGGAGGTTTTATAGGGTAATCAGCCAGGAGAGAAATATACAGTCAAGTAACACAAAATAATTATATCAAGTTTTTTTTTTCTTTTTTGAGAAATGTTATCTCAGGCAGTCATCAAATGAATTAGGAACTGTTCTTAGTTTTTGGTGGGTTTTTTTAGATTTTTTTTTATCCTGCCTTCATTATTTTTATAAATAACTCACAGCAGTGAACATACCTAATACTCCTTCCTCCTCCTATTTTCCTCACAACAACAACCCTGTGAGGTGAGTTGGGCTGAGAGAGTGACTGGCCCAAAGTCACCCAGCCGGCTTTCATGCCTAAGGTGGGACTAGAACTCACAGTCTCCTGGTTTCTAGCCCAGTGTCTTAACAACTAGACCAAACTGGCTCTCATATCTTCTTCCAAGATATGGATCAACAGATGTTTCTGCCATCCACCTAAACTTATTTGGTGGAGACTAACAGAATAAAAATATGACCCTTTAATTTTTCTTCCGTCATTCCTTATTTTCTCTCTCCTGAAAACCATAACTTATTCTCCAAGCTGCCATCATGAAGTTGAATGCAAAGAAACAAGAAACTTTCTTGAACGCTATAAGGATGTGAAGAACCTGGGGTCAGGCATGAAATTCTAAGATTGAAAGCATGGCATAGATTCTAGGTCTGGACACAATACTTAGACATGAGCTTGCTGGAATTGAGGAAAGTTAATATTTGTTCCAGTTGACTGACATATTGGCTGTAGGTTTTACAGCAGTCCTCCAGGGGTGTTGGACAACTGTTCCTAGTATTAGAGCCAAGACAACTGAAGACTGGTCTGGTTGAGGAAGGCTACCAGAGTCTAGAATGGGCTTAATAGGCTTACAAAACTTGTTCCCTGTTTCAAGAAACAATTAGCTTCCCTCTACAGCTGGCAGCTTTCCCAAGAGGTTGTAAGATATTGACTATCTCTGTCTTGGGTAATAAAACTTTGAGGAATATCTGGATTTAGAATAACTATCCATGTGTAAGTACTACTTCAGAGATTTAAGAGAGGGAAAGGAAGCTGAAGCCAGAGATCATTGAATCCTCCAAACATATAAACTACCATTCAGGAAATCTAATGTGCACCTAAACTCCAGTGAAAGGAAGGAAAGAGTCATCAAAATAATTCGCCAGATTATCTTCTTGTAAACAGAAGTTAGAAAAGCTTTGGAGTAGAAAATCTACAACCTGTTGTAGGTTGTACAACATTTCTAATTGCTGTAGTGGCCTAGTTTGGAATATTTTTTTCCAGAATGACAGCAGATTTATTTTAATTGATTAATCAATTCACAAATCTAGGCTATGGCCTGAAAAGCACTTGCAATGAATTTTTTGTTGTATGTTGAAGTGTTATTTACTGATTATAATAATAAAATAGAATGATCATGATTGGAACCTTTCATAGTGTTTCTGTGATCCCAGTTAAGGTCTTGGCTCTTAAGTAATTTTAATATTTTTAATTAGATAAATCAAATGCTATAACCTCAACATAAGGTTATCAAGTTGATACTCTGTATCAGGTAATGCACAAGTTATATCTTATATGCATATGTAGTATGACACTGGGTACTGAAACATAAACCTTGGTATTGCAAAAGGCTAGTTTTGCTTATGAACACATTTTAGAGGTTTTAGTCCTTCATCCATGTACAAAGTCAAGATACTTATTTAAATGTTACTTAATGTCTGAGTTTCCAAACTGCTATTGGTAATTTTTGCCATACATCTGTTTCAGTAATTTGATTTACTTCTTATAATTGGGGGGATTATTGGATATATTCAAGAATCATTTGAGATGGACTTTATGTTATTGAATATTCCAGTTTAAAAACTAAAGGAAACTATTTTTGATTCTTTAGTATAAATAGTACATAAACAATTTGACAACTAATTTTTTTTTCTTCTGCCTTTTAAAGTCAAAGACAGGGATTTGTTTGCTACAGGATGGTAATCAGGAGCCTTTCAAAGTGCGGCTGCACTTAGCCAAAGATATTTTGACAATTCAAGAACAAGATGTCATCTGTGTGTCTGGCGAACCATTTTATTCTGGAGTAAGTAACATGCTTTTCAGTGGCTTTCATATTAACGCATATATATATATATATATATATATATATATATATATATATATATATATATCGAGCTTTTCAGAATTGGCTTTCACAGAGAAATGATATGTACTGTATTCAGAATGAATATTGTGCCTATAAAGAAAATAGTACTCAGGCAGATAAATCAGGAAGATTTTCTGTTTCATTTATGTCTTTCTTCTGGAAAACAGATCTCCTGATCTTTGGTTTCAGGCTCCCTTTTTCAGTTCTGACTAATGGCTTGCTCCATATCTTCTTCTTCACCTTAGATTGCTCCCTGCAATCTGATTCTGATGAGTGCAGATGGACAATATAAAAACAAGTTAATAGGGAAGTGACTTTCAGAATAAGCAGTCATTTCAAGGAGCTTTTGTAAGAATGAAATACTGTAATGGGGTAATAATTAAAAATGACTTTGCTTTAAGATTAAAAAAAGGTCAGAGAAAAAATAACTTAAAGACACACTGAACAGCACTTGATGATTGAGATTAAAAAGTTGATTGAGCAAGTAAACATAAATAAGGAGGAGCCAGAAATTAGAAGTTAAATGTCTCTCTTCTAAATTTGGAGACTTCAAGTTGAAAAAAATTCAGATTAATAGCTGAAATAAATGAAAAAGTTGAAGAAGATGAAGAAATCAACAAGAAAGGAAGAAAATAAGAAGAAAAGAAAATAATGGCAGGAAAGGGCAGCTCTGAAGAGCAAATAGACAAGAGCTTTTCAAGAATGAATGATGCCTAAGCCAATATAGAAGGAACTATGGGAGGGAATTTATGTTATTTTTTAATTTTATAAATCAAATTTATATCACCACCCAACTCCCCCACAAGGAATGCCAAAAGACTTAAGGTTGCAATGCTATATATACATATCTGAAAATAAGTCCTATTGAGTTTAATTCTGGATTTAATTCTGAGTAGTCATGTCTAAAATTGTGTTGCATATTTAGCTAAAGAATAAGACGAGAACACATATTTATAATGGAAGAAACTGAAAATAAAGTGAAATTCTTACAAAGTCACTTAGGAATTCTGATGGATCAGACCTGAGGCCCATCTGGATTAGACCAAAGGTTTATCTCATGCAATATCCTGTTTTTTTCCCACAGAAATCAGCTGAACACTTAGAGAATGCTCACATGCAGGAAACTGGTCTTCAAACTGGTCTTCAAAGGCCAGTATTCTTAGGAAGTTCACCATTATGACCAGTAACTATGGATGAATTTATCTCCATGCATTCATTTAATTTTCTTATAATGAAGAAACACATATGACTAGTGAATATCTACCAAAAGACAAGCCCCTGAAGTTCAATAGCTGGGCCTCACCCCTTCTTCCCAGAGGACAGGCCTTCTTTTTTGGAGGGGATATATACTTAAATATCTCACTGAACGTTTTGAATTCCAACTGAACAATTTATGCTGTTCCTTCAAAACTTGCAGATTTGCAGAGAACTGGTAGACTCATCTTCACTAGATATGTGGAGACTAGTTAGGCATCTCTGATGCCTCACTGGGCCCCTTTCATCATTATGAAAATAAATGATGAATATATAAAGTGTAAGGTTTCTAGCATCAAAGAAACAAATGACAAATGACACATAACACATACACACATACACAATGATGTTCTGTATGTCATCTTTCTGGTAATGCTTATTATAGTTGTCTTAATTGACCTTTGAATGCTGTAAATTACTATGACTTCTGACCCTGTACTTCATGGTGCTGAGTCTCCATTTGTTTAACTGAAAAAGAATCTAAGATTTTTAAAAGATCACTAAGCCATAAACCTATCCTATTAGCAAATCATATCTGGTGTTACATATTAAACATTTCACAATTCCCCAATTACTTTTCTCTAAAAAGATAGAAATTCTATTACTTATATTCTAGTTGACATTTAAATAATGACTTGACATAGCTGGATAACATTTTTAATTTTCTCCAAAGTAATGCATCCTGTCTTTTCAGAATGTTCTTGTAGAAGGCAATAGATGAAGTATTTCACTTGCTTAGCCCTGCTGAACATTATGTACAGCTTAACATTATGTACAACTCATTAGCTAATTTACAGTATATCCATTGGATAATGGAATTTACTATTTTTATCAGAGAAATAGCTCCAGGTTTTTGTTTTTTGTTTTTTCCTTAAGCTTTTATTACAGCGGGGGTGGGTGGGGGAGGGGTTGGGTGGGGGTGGGTGGGGGGGTGGGTGGGGAGAATAATTTAAACTTCACTGAGATACCTCTTCCAATGGCTTCCCAGTTTTGTTTTGTTCTGCATTTTCTTTTTCCAATGAAGATAGTGTGGCCCCCGTCAGGTTAAATCTTCTGGCATATTCTGGCCGGGAAGGTCTTCATCATTCTGTACAGGACCACTCTCTTAAGGGAAATCAGAAAAGAAGGTACTTTGGATTTCCCTATCCAAAGCCCAGAAACAAATCTGATAACAAAGCAGAAATACCACGGATAGCACTTCCACCATGCAGTTTTGCACATGGGGAAGTTTGAAGGAGAAATTTCTTAAAATAAATCTCTGGATAGAAATGTATTGGGAAAGGGGATATAGGAAGAGCTGGGGAAAGCAATGAGCACACACAGAATTCCAAACAAAAACTACAATGTTGGTCTAACTAAACAAGTCCCACAGACTCATCCCAATAAGATCCTGGGCCCAGAAACATAGGCAAGGCTCACTGCAGTCAAAATGGCACTGCATTCAAGTTGGCTCCAAAGATACTTCTGGAGGATGGTTAACTTAGCTTCTTTCCTCTTATTTCTTCTGTCTTCTTTTTCCTGTTCAGCTATAGTCTAAATGTTTTGCAGAAGACAGAAGAAAACCCTAGCCTTGGTTCAAACAACTGATGTTGTTTGAACCAATCAGACAAAACACTCAGTTTCAGATTCCTGGGGGAAAAAAAAAAAGCAGAAACTACAAAATAGGCTGTTGGGTCATATCAAAATATAGGAATTTGTCACACCTCTTTATATTCCTTTTTTTCCCTTTAGGATAGGATCCTAAAAAGCAAGAATTCACTCTTATTCTTATTAGTTGCCAACACAACACCTATTATTTGGCCACACACTGGTCAGGTTTGCGGATGATGCTAAATTATTCAGTGTACAGTACCAAAAACTAAAAGTGACTGTGAAAAGATCCAGAAAGACTGTTTTAACTGGGTGAATTATAACTGGATGTATCTGGTTAATTATAACCAAATGGTAACTATCTATGGCTCTGTTTAAATAAGTCTAAAGTGATGCACATTGAGGTATAAAACCTAACTTTATATAATTGTCTCTAACTATCCAGGAAAAATAATAAAAGTCTGATGTGAAAAAAAAAAAAGAAACTTTTGAGTCATAGTGGAGAGCTCAATGAAGATGTTATCTAAGTGTGTGGCAGGTATGAAAAAGGCAAATCCATGCCAAGGATGATTAAAAATCAGATTGCAAATAGAACTGCAAGCATTGTATTGCCTTGATACAAATTGGTAGATATTCCATATTGGGACTATTTTGTATAGCTCTAGTTCCTGTGTTTGAAAAAAGGATATATACTTGGAAGAAACACAGAACAGGCAAACAAAATGGTCAGGGAGCTTGAACATCTTCCTTATGAGAAAAGGCTAGAGCATTTGGGTTGCTTAGAAAATTGTGGACATGGTCAAGGTTTATAACATAACAGATAGTATGAAAATAGACGTATCTCTCAGAACACTAAGACAAGAGGTCATTCAAGGAAGCTGCTTGGAAGATTTAAAAGAGACAGTGTTTTTTATGTTCTTCACCCAAAATAGAATTAATCTGTGGTGATGGCTATTAATTTGGATAACTTTAAAGAGGATCAACTAAATTCACAGAATACAGCTCTGTCATCTCGAAGTGTCAGTATTACACTTGCACTGGGGCAAACTGCCTACAAATACCCACTACATGGGAACAATGTTGGAAGGTAAGAGCCACTTTCTGTGAATTTGTTCAATTTCTTTTTAAATCAATATTAATGGTCAATGCCACAAGTTAATTATGCCTGTATACACCTGGTTAACCTTATGACAAACAAAATGTCGAATTTATGTAGGCTTTAACCTAATCCAGCAGGGCTATTCATGGGCTTTTATGCTGACTTAAAAAGAATCGCTTTGCACAGGTCAGTGGAACATTTGAGAAGGCCTCATTTCTAATTACAGAGAATTAGATGTTGAAAAATGACTACATATATATCTTTGTGTTATATTTTTACAGCTGGATCATCTAGAATTCCAGAAAATAAATAAAATACAATAAAATAAATCACTTAAGTACAGGTAGACCTCACCTAACGATGATAATTGGGACTGGAGTTTCCATTGCTAATCAGTGCAGTCGTAAAGCATGATGTCACATGACTGCATTGCTTAGCAGTGGCAATCCTGGCACTCCTGGCACTCCCCAAGCAAAGTCGGGGGAAGCCAGCAGGAAATTGCAAGTCCCAGGCTGCTCGCAAGCAGACTGTGGGCAAGTAAGTGGCTGCTGATGGGTGCGGCAGGGTGCAGGAGGGGCCAGAGTGGCACAGCGCAAGCATCGTGGGCTTGGGATGTCTGCTGCAGGTAGTGGGAGGGTACATGAGGGACCAGCATGGTGCAAGCTTGGCAGGACTTGGGGTGGCTGCTGCAGGGTATGGGAGGGTATGCAAGGGGCTGGTGTGGTGCGAGCATGGCAGGCTTTTGGTGGCTGCTGCAAGGTGAACAAGGATGACAAGGGGCCAGCGAGGTGCTGTGTGAATGTGGTAGGGGTGGGGGTGGCTGCTGCCAGGTGGGGGAGGCTTACCAGAGTGACTTGTGATCTTCCCTGCCCTGCCATTGACTTTGCTTGTGGGAAGCCAGCAGGGAAGGTTGCAAATGGCATGACTGCAGGACACTGCAGCTGTCATAAGTGTGAGCTGGTGGCCAAGTGCTCAGATCACGATCATGTGACCGTGGGGCAGCTGGAATGGCCGGAACTTCAAGGACCAGTTGTAAGTATCACTTGTTCAAGTGCTGTCATAACTTCGAATGGTCACTGAATGAGTGGTTGTTAACCGAGGACTACCTGTATTTGTGTCTTGCAATTCATGATTGACACTTTAGGTAAATATATTTTGCAATTTCATAATTATAATAATACATATATTATATGA
This sequence comes from Liasis olivaceus, assembly GCA_030867105.1. Classification (NCBI taxonomy): domain Eukaryota; kingdom Metazoa; phylum Chordata; class Lepidosauria; order Squamata; family Pythonidae; genus Liasis; species Liasis olivaceus. Next base: position 40,246,955 of record CM061350.1, on the reverse strand, counting down.
AATTCAAAACTTTAGAGTGATTATGTAGCACCAAAGCCAAAAAGAGCCAATGCAGTGTGATTGTGGCTGATTTTAAGGAAATATTTAAAACTGAATCTGATTTCTTTTCAGGAAAGAACTGTAACAATTAGAAGACAAACTGTAGGAGGATTTGGATTAAGTATAAAGGTAGTATGGTATCCTTCCTGTTGTTTTATATATATGTGTGTGTCTGTGTGTATCAGGCATGGATTTTATCTTTTAGGGAATATGTTTAATAAGACCAATGGTTTTGATCTTATTTGTCCATTCAGTGTGCCATGAAAGCTTTTTTTAGAGATTTATTTACCTTTATAATAGGCAATCAGCTAAAACTGTGGCCTTTTGTTAAGTGGCACTTAAAATGTGTATTAATGCAAGCTGAATTAAAATAGCTGTCACATTACCGCCCATTAGCTAATCAACAATTCTGCATTAATTTCAAACTTGCTTGCTAATAGAACTGAAAATGTTATTATTTTTCCATTATCAGTTTCGCTATAGGTAGATATATTAAATTATACAACTATCTTAGGAATAAAAAGAAAGGTAAATGAGTTGAGAATGCTATGCTGAAATATAAGGTATTGGGCATTTCCTTATTCTTTTGTTATAAACAAAATCATGTGTCTATTTTATATGCTCCAAAAAATTAAGTTTTACTGTCCTTTAATGCAGTGAGTGATAAATATAAAGCATGAATTTATTCTCCCCTGAAATAATTGCATAAAGCTTGAAAAAGGAAATGTATTACAGCTAGTCCTCGACTTACGACCATTTGCTCAGTGACCATTCAAAATTATGACAGCACTGAATGAATGGTGGTTATGACTGGTCTTTGGAGTTCCAGCTGTGCCAGCACCCCCGTGGTCACCCAATCGCAATCTGGGTGCTTGGCAACCCATTTGCACTTAGCCGGTTGTCAAGCACCCCGCAATCACATGATCACCATTTGTAACCTTCCATGCTGGCTTCCCCAGAAAGTCAAAAGGGAAGCCAGCAGGGAAGATCACAAGTTGCTGGGGTAGGTTTCCCCCACCCACGTGCCCTCCCTCAGCCCGTCTGCAGTCGTGCCACGCTGACCACTCACACACCCTTGTGCACCCTCCCTGACTGGCACTGCATCCCCACGCACTCTCCCCCATGCCCCTGCCCATCCCCTTGCTCCTTCCCCCACCTGGCAACAGCACTTACCTGCCTGTGGGCCTGGGACTTGCAACTTCCTGCCGGTTTCCCTACTGTCTTTGGTTATGGGAAGCCAGCAGGCAGTTGCTTCGCCTAACAACCACGGTATTCAGTTAATGATGGCAACTGGGACTGCAGGGATTGCTGTTGCTAAGTGATGCAGTTGTGCTTTATGACTGCATCTCTTAGTGTCAGAAATTCCAGTCCCAATTGCCGTCGTAAGTTGAGGACGACCTGTAATAGGTTGTTCTCTAATGCTTTTCATATTTACCTTTCTTTACTAAAAGTTATAGTCTGTGATGGAATGGAATTATGAAGGCCACACTCAGGAAGGCAAACATCCTCTTTCATCTCCTGAGGAGTGAGGAAGAGATAAGAAGATGAGGCTGGCACCTCCCTGAGGAATTTACTCTGTTTTCACAGCTACTGTGGGAACAGAGTTTCAGTCTGGGAAGATTCTTGGTAGAGGTTGTAGCTAATAAACTTTGCTGAACAGAATTTGCATGGTCTCCTGGAGTTCCTAGGGCTAGGCCTGACATAGTCAAAGCATCAATATTTGCTGGTGTTTCTAGCAAATTAAAAAAAAAATCATATTCTGAGGGAATTAGGTTTTGTAGTTGCCTTGTTTCTGCTTCTTGAGTTCTTCTAATAATTTTTCCCCATTATATTTTTCAAACTTAAATGTGTGATGTGAATAGCTGGCTATCTCAAAATGGAAGCTAAAGGTCTGATGCAAAACGTGCACAGATTTCGTTGCACTCTTGTCACACTTTGGAACTGGCCATAATTCTGAAGACTTATTATTCAGGTGTTACTCTTGTTCGTTCAATCCAACACACCAGAAATGGCAAGCAGCTCCTTCTCTTTTGTGTACCTTCAGTGTGAGATGATAGCAACACTGGTGACATCACGAAGAGCTGGTCTCCATGCATTTAGTATGATTCTCTGCAGAAGAGAGCGTTGATGTATGAATGAATGCTTTCACCTAAGAGTTCCAGTTCACATGGAAATAATAAGGCTTCTCCCTGCAGATGACAGCATTTTAAGCATGAAGATTGTACCTTCGTTCATACCACTAGTATGACGAGAAGTAGGGAGGAGCTGTTTTAAGCTGTTTGCGTGCCACACTGAATGTGCAAAGACAATGACTGAATGGGCTTATCTCATTAACTTCTCTCTTCTTCCTCCGGTCATGTCTCAGAATAACATTCCCCAACTCCTAGAAATGCATCATCTTCTTCCTGGCTTCAGAATTAACTCAATGGCCCCTCCTCTGAAGGTGTCCATCAAATCCTAGGTTTTTTAAAGTTAGAAACAATTCATTTATATTGGCTTTTGATACTGCTGTCTTGATTGTTGCTTTGAGCTTCTGCTTAACTCATGTTATCATTTTAAGATTCTGTGCTGCCAAAGTTGGTTTAATCAAACTATACCAGCAATTCTAAATCTGTTTTTCTAAAGAGGTAGATAGTGTTCATTTTCAGAGCAATCTCTAATACAAAGAAATTCAGGTGAATATTGTAGATTTGATTACATATTGGATGTGATCCGCACAAGATAGTTCTATTTTTACACATAAAAAAAAAAAATCTCAAAAAGCCAATAAATATTTAGACAAAAAATGTTTTATTAAATAACCCCCAAAGGTGCTATGCTTGAATAATGCATTTTTGGTGTTGAAAAGCCAAACCAGGCTGTTTAAAAAATGAATCAATTTACACTTTCAAAGCCTCTGTCCCTCGTTCCTTTTCTTCCTATATGTATAAATGCACTGTTTAAAAACAGAGTAATGTGACTTCAGTATATTTTGCTTTTCATTTTTTTTACCCCTCAATGTGAAACAGTCATTTGTTATCTTTCAGTTGTTTTCTTTTGTTCCAGATTTCCTATTCATTTTTCTTACTGACTTTTGTACATGTAAGAATGGAAAACAGAAAATCTAAAGTAATCAAGGACAAGCTTGGTTTGCATTCCATTTAATCTAGCATCCAAAAGTGTTGCCTTCCATTGAATGCTTTTGTTTGTATGTGCCTTGCCAGCAGGACAAGAAAATGCTCACAGCATCACCCCTGTTTCAGAATTAGGCCCATTTGCTTTTCATAAAGTGGATTTGATACCATAATATGAAAAATCTGGGGAAACCTGTAGTGAGTTTGCATTCCTTTGTCAACAATTCCTCATTTTTTTGTATATGTGCAACTCTCTTGATATTGCCAACAGTTTTTTCCCTCCTTGATAAAAGGACTTATTAACAAAAAGAATGATGAAAACAGATATTTTACTAATTCTGATTTTTTTTAAAAAAGAAGCTAAAACTAAAGAAATGTAATAATACAGTATTTATAAGTTAACAGTAGACTCAATGAAGTATGATCTCTTTATCTCATAGGGAGGAGCAGAGCACAATATTCCTGTGGTTGTTTCTAAAATTTCCAAAGAACAACGGGGTAAGTTGTTATTCAGTATCTTTAATATAATTAATGATGTGTTTATTTTTTTTGCATGGATTCAGAGTCTGTTTGTTGGGGGAGGGAATTTCATTATAAATGTGACCACAACATTTTTAATGGCAGGAGATTTCTCTTCATTCATTCATTTGTTCATTAACTCGCTCATTCATTCATTCATTCAATTTGTTTGGCTGCCTACTCACCAGGGCTAAAAGCTCTAGAATTCAAAGAAGAAAACAATAAAATAATAACATAGACCAATCCAGAGACAAAACACACACACAAAATTAAAATGGATTCATATAATATCCTGGGTCAGCTCCTGGGAGATGAACCAGGTCTTCAAGGTCTTCTTCAGGGCTGGTGAGATCAAGGCCATCTGAATTTTAGGGGATACATGATCCACAGAGCAGCTATCATGACAAAGAACACCATCTGGATCCCATCAGATCAGACACCATTTAATTGCTGGGACCTGGAGTATCTGAAGTCTTTGTGATTTTGTAGGATAGACAGAGATAACTGGAGATAGTCCCCCCTTTTATTGTCTGCCGCATTTCTTGGTTTGTGAACATGTAAGCTTAGATTGTTTTAGATTTTTTTAGGGAAATCAATTAAAGCACTGTGTTTGGCTATGGGATAAAACTGCACTTTTTTTTTCCAATCATTTTTCATTGTTCTGTTTACATACTGTCCCACTGATGCTGCCAATGGAAAATTATAGAGAAGGCTGAAATGAAAAAAGTGTCCTTCCTTCTTTTCTCCTTGTCTTCCTCCCTTCCTTCCTTCCTTCCTTCCTCTTCTTTTCCTCATTCTTTCTGTCAGCGGAACTCTCAGGCCTACTGTTCATAGGAGATGCAATTCTACAGGTAGGTAAACAGATTCTCTTTTTGTCAGATCTTATTTATTTATTCCTCCTGCATGCAAAACAATTTCCTCAAATTATTATTTCTTCCTCAACAGATTAATGGAATTAATGTAAGAAAATGCAGGCATGAAGAAGTGGTGAGCTTTTATAACCTTTTCTAACCCATTCCAGTTTCTAATGTAACTTAATGCAGCTGCACTTTTATTAAAGTGTTTGTTATGCTTCTAAGTAATTTAACTCTTTTCTCTGAGGTTGTTAAATGATTATAATATTTAAATAGTGTACCTTCTTCACTGATGTGACATCAGTCATATTATATTAAGATTTTGCCACTGATTTTTTTTTTTCCTGTATTGGAGGGATTTTGTAGGCACAAAGTTGTGAGAAAACACTGACTTTTGCCAGTGCATTTTTCCCATTTTTTTTTTAAAATTAGCAGTGAAAATTCTTTTGTTAAGCCTATTTACTTTAAATCCTCCAGAACAGGAGAAAATGTCATTTTTATGTCACCTGTAACAGTTGAGACTATTTCCTTTTTGCCTAGTTTGAAAATCTCTGAAGGCTTGGAATATTGCAAGTGAAAACTAAACCCTCCTGTTTTCTCATATAGGTCTCACTTTAATAAAACAAATGACAGTGTTACTTACAGGATAGCAATTTATTTTGAAGGTTTTTTAAGGTGTTATCTTAGACCTTAAGGCTTTACAAGGACGTTAAAGCTCTTTCCTGGAAAAATAAATAGTTTTTAATAAGTTAACTACAGGCATAAAATACATATAAAAGTCCCAACCTTGATGTGAAGATAACGGAGCCTTTTCACTTTTGCACCTCATTATACCTGTTATTGGATCTGGAAGTAAAATTCTCACTTGTGCCAATAGGAACCTTTCTTCAGTGTAAATAGCTGGTATGAAGGCCCAGGTGTGGTCCAGATTGTTATCATAACGGGAGATAAAATGTTAAAGTCTCTCTTATCCCAACAAAGTACTGATCCGTGCCAGATGACTTGTTCTTGTTCTTGAGTTTTACTTGCCTGTGGGGCTTCTATTTTAGTTAGCTACGTAAAAAAAAAAAAAAAGGCGGGGGGAGTATAACCAAAGAATTTAAGACTGTGTTCAGGAGTGGGAGGCAACTTTTTTCAGTCAGGGACCACACATTTTAAAAATAAAGTTGACAGAAGACTACAGGACACAGTGAAATTATAGGAAAGATTTTTTTCTTAACATTTAACTTTCTCTTGCTGGTTGTTTGGGTTCCATGTTACATACGACATATATGCATATATTTCTATATGTGTATAAAAATATACATAAACATATATATTTATGTGCATATATATTTATATAAACCCCCAATAAGTACATGAGGCCACACAGTGACTTCCTACACCCATTTTGCTCCTTTGGAAGCACTAGAAGAAGCAGAAGCAGCCTGCAATGTATTGTATCACCCCACTATATAAACTGGGGACAGTTGGCCTCCTGCCCCTGCTTTATGATCAGGATGTAAAGGACTTAACTATTTCTTTAGATAAACTGTGAGAGGATTCTAATTAAGTTATGGTACAAACCACAGACCAAGAGACTGAATGCTTTTCTTTGATATTTACACAATGTTAGTTTGTGATATAAAACATATACTTCTACTGTGTATATAATAATATACAAACAATCTATTTATCTGTGTCTAATTATAAGTAATAATAGTATAGTGATAAGTGAAAAAGTGACAATATTCAACAGTTATAAGTTCCCTTTTTCCCCTGTGTTTCTTTAACTGCCCATCTTTCACAAAAATAAAGGCAATCTTTTCCAAGCCTTGTAATTGCTCCCTTTACTGAGTTGCTCCTCTGGCTCTCAGTCCTTCTCAGTTCACAGGACAGAGAAGACAATTACTTGTTGCTGGCTGGATCTGGTTTGCATCTTTGGAAGGCTTGTGAGGCTGTGAGGCTCTGCTACTCCCCCCCCCCCCCCCCCCCGTAGTAACTTCTAAGGTTTGTTGCTCACTCTACCAACTGTTTTGGCCTCACCTCCTTCGCTCATGACTGGCTGCTGTAGCTCTCCAAGGCACACTCTTTTCTTTCTTCCAACAACACTGATGCTTTTCAGCATTCCTCCTTTATCTTCCTGCAGTACAGGTGTGGTCCTTTGCTCTCTCAAAGTCCCAGGAAACAATCCATAAGGAAGGAACACACTTCATAAGGAAGGAAAACTCAGGTCAGCAACCTTAAGTCTTTCCTTCCAGATTCCTTCCCCCTTTTATTGAGGGTCCCTGCACCCATCCAGCTTTTGTCCTCATTAGCTGCTTGACATGAGGCTTGTGGTTCTATACTCACTCCATAACAGGATAAGTAGTCTGCTAGGATGTATTGTCGAAGGCTTTCACGGCCGGCATACGAAGGCTGGTGTGGATCTTCCGGGTTGTGTGGCCGTGGTCTGGAAGTTCTGTTTCCTAACGTTTCGCCAGCATCTGTGACCGGCATCTTCAGAGTACAGGAGCACAGACAGGAGCAGTTCTCTCTGTGCCCAGGATGGTGTGACCCTTTTGTGGGTATTTATAGAGATGTGGGGGGGGGGTATGGGGTGTTAATGAGTGGCTGCTTGCCCAGGTGTCAGGAGATCTGTGTATCTTCCTGTGGGCCAGGCAGGGTCCCTTCTTCTATTGAGTTGTTAACGAGTGGCTGTTGAGGGTGATTAGCATGTTCATTGTGTGAGTTGTTCGCATGTCCTGGTGGTTGAGCTGAGTTCGTTGACCTTTTGCAGGCTGTATTTCTCAGGATTGGTAGCCAGGTTTTGTTGATTTTTAGACTCTCCTCTTTTTTATTGAAACTGTGCTGGTGTTTGTGAATCTCAATGGCTTCCCGGTATGCCTGGCCCACAGGAAGATACACAGATCTCCTGACACCTGGGCAAGCAGCCACTCATTAACACCCCATACCCCCCCCTCCACATCTCTATAAATACCCACAAAAGGGTCACACCATCCTGGGCACAGAGAGAACTGCTCCTGTCTGTGCTCCTGTACTCTGAAGATGCCGGTCACAGATGCTGGCGAAACGTTAGGAAACAGAACTTCCAGACCACGGCCACACAACCCGGAAGATCCACACCAGCCTTAGTCTGCTAGGATGTTCCACTTTCCAGCTTGATGTTGAATGGTAAAAGTATATACAGGTGAAACTCGAAAAATTAGAATATCGTGCAAATGTTCATTTATGTCAGTATGGCAACTCAAAAGGTGAAACCAATATATGAGATAGATGCATTACATGCAAAGCGAGATATGTCAAGCCTTACTTTGGTATAATTGTGATGATTATGGCGTACAGCTTATGAAAACCCCAAATTCACAATCTCAGAAAATTAGAATATTACATGACATCAATAACACAAGGATTGGAAATAGAACAATATCGGACCTCTGCAAAGTATAAGCATGCATATGTACTCAGTACTTGGTTTGGGCCCCTTTTGCAGCAATGACTGCCGCAATGCAGCGTGGCATGGATGCTATCAGCCTGTGGCACTGCTGAGGTGCTATGGAAGACCAGGATGCTTCAATAGCGGCCTTCAGCTCCGCTGCATTGTTAGGTCTCATGTCCCTCATCTTTCTCTTGGCAATGCCCCATAGATTCTCTATGGGGTTCAGGTCAGGCGAGTTTGCTGGCCAATCAAGCACAGTAATCCCATGGTCACTGAACCAGGTTTTGGTACTTTTGGCAGTGTGGGCAGGTGCCAAGTCCTGCTGGAAAATGAAGTCAGCATCCCCATAAAGCTCGTCTGCGGAAGGAAGCATGAAGTGCTCCAAAATCTCCTGGTATACGGCTGCCTTGACCCTGGACTTAATGAAGCACAGTGGACCAACACCAGCAGATGACATGGCTCCCCAAATCAACACAGACTGTGGAAACTTCACACTGGACTTCAAGCATTGTGCATTGTGTGCCTCTCCATTCTTCCTCCAGACTCTGGGTCCTTGGTTCCCAAATGAGATGCAAAGGTTGCTCTCATCAGAAAAGAGGACTTTGGACCACTGGGCAACAAACCAGTTCTTTTTTTCTGTAGCCCAGGTAAGACGCTTCTGACGTTGTTTGTTGTTCAGGAGCGGCTTGACAAGAGGAATACGACATTTGAAGCCCATGTCCAGGATCCGTCTGTATGTGGTGGCTCTTGATGCACTAACTCCAGCCTCAGTCCACTTCTTGTGAAAGTCCCCAACACTTTTGAATGGCCTTTTCCTGACAATCCTCTCCAGGCTGCGGTCATCCCTGCTGCTTGTGCACCTTTTTCTACCACACTTTTCCCTTCCACATAACCTTCTATCGATGTGCTTTGATACAGCACTTTGGGAACATCCAACTTCTTTTGCAATGACCTTTTGGGGCTTTCCCTCCTTATAGAGGGTGTCAATGATGGTTTTCTGCACAACTGTCAGGTCAGCAGTCTTTCCCATGCTTGTGATTCCTACTGAACCAGCCTGAGAGACCATTGAAAGGCTCAGGAACCCTTTGCAGGTGTTATGGATTCATTAGCTGATTAGAGTGGGACACTCTGAGCCTAGAATATTGAACCTTTTCACACTATTCTAATTTTCTGAGATTGTGAATTTGGGGTTTTCATAAGCTGTATGCCATAATCATCAAAATTATACCAAAGTAAGGCTTGACATATCTCGCTTTGCATGTAATGCGTCTATCTCATATATTGCTTTTACCTTTTGAGTTGCCATACTGACATAAATGAACATTTGCACGATATTCTAATTTTTCGAGTTTCACCTGTAGTTGTAACAGTAGGTACAATCTTGTAATCCTTGGGTTACTATTGTTTATTTGGTGGATCCCTATGAGTGGCTGATTGTTAGTGATGACTTGGAAATCTTGTCCCCATAGATAGGCTTTAAGCTCTTCAATAACCCATTGTAGTGCTAAGGCTTTTCATTTTTGATGCTATTATAAGTTTGCTATCGTGGTGCCAATTTCTTGGCCAAGTATATGACAAGATGATCTCCATTGTCATAGATCTGTACTGGTCTCTCTCATAGATCTGTACTGTACTTCTAGTCCCACTCCAGATGCATCTAGTAAACTATGAAGGGTTGAAGTTGACTCCACATAGGCCAAGCTTATGGCAAAATGCATTTTTCAAGTCCTTAAATGTGCTTGTTCACATTTAGGAGTCCATTGCACCTTTTTGGGTTCTGTCTTCCATGTAAGGTCTGTTAGAGCTTGAGCTCAGGTGGCAAAAAGGGAGATAAACCTACCATAATAGCTTGCCAAACCTAAAAATGACTTGTCATGCTTTTTGGTTTGAGGCCTGTCTATTTTCTCTAAGGCTGCTACCTTTTCTATATTTGGTTTTAGTATCCCGTCTCCTATTATGTATCCTAAATACTATCCTAAATAATAAAGTATCCTAAATACCAAACCTCTGTAAATCCCAATTGATATTTCTCAGGGTTTATAGTCTGACCTACTTCTTTTAAGCATGTCATGACTTTCTCCAAATGTTGTAAATGGCCCTCCCAGCTCAAGCTCTTACAGACTTTACATGGAAGTAATCTACATATGCTTCACACCAACTACCTCATCCTGGACCTATTCTATTCATAAGCCTTTGGAAGGTTGTAGTGCCCCATATAAACCAAAAACCATTTTTGTAAATTAAAAAAGACCCTGAGGGGTAGCAATTGCCATTTTTTCTCTGGATTCCTTTTCTAATGGAATCTGCCAATAACCCTTCATCAGGTCAAGTGTTGAGAGATACCTGGCATTGCCCAATTGGTCTATTAACTCATCTATGTGTGGCATAGGATAACTACCAACCATAGCTATTTTATTTACTTGTCTCATATCTGCATATAGTCTCAGTTTTTCCTTTGGTTTGAGTGTTAGGGGGAGCACTATTCACTATATGATGCTTCTATTATCCCCAATTCTAACATTTTCTCTATATCTTTTTGGAGAACAGGTAAGTTTTTCTGGGATTCTTTATGGTCTCTGTCTGATAGGAGAGTTATTCCCTATGTCTATTCTGTGTTCAATAAAATGTGTTGCTCCTGGTGTATCAGTAAAGTAAACATATCTTTAAACTTTTTCACCAATTTTCTGAGATCCTCTTTCTGATCCACATCTAACTCTGAGTTTATTTGACCTTGTATTAATTCTTCTACCTTCCCATTATTTGGTTGTTTCCTGACTAAAACTGTCTTGTTTCTTTGGGATACCATTTTCTTAAAATACGAGCAAGATATATATATATATATTTCCATAGCCCATGTCTACTTTAAAATCTACAGGCCCAGCCTGCTTTAAGATTTTATAAGGGCCCTGCTATTTAGCTTGAAGCTTACACTCTTAGTTGGGTAATAAGAGAAGGACTTGAGTTCCTCTTTTCAATTCTTTTTTTTTCCTACTTTTTTATCAGACCATTGTGTTTGAAATTCTTGAGCTAACTTTAAATTTTCCTGATCTTACTGGGTCAGATTTGTTAATTTTTCTCTCTGTTCTAATATACATTCAACTACATTTTTAGGAAGAGAGCCAGTTTGCTCCATGAGAGCCAGTTTGGTGTAGTGGTTAAGGCATCAGGCTAGAAACTGGGAGATCATGAGTTCTAGTCCCACCTTAGGCACAAAGCCAACTGGGTGGCCTTGAGCCAATCACTTTCTCTCAGCCCTAGGAAGGAAGGACCTTGCCAAGAAAACTGCAGGGATAGTCCATGCAGTTACCAGGAGTCAAAACTGACTCAAAGGGTAACTTTGAACTATATGGTAGGTGACCTTGTGATATTCTAGAATAGAATTGAAGGCAAGAAGAGATAGAGATAGAGATAGAGATAGAGATATAGAGATAGAGATATATAGCCTTTTATGACATTTAGAATATCACAAGGTTACCTACCAGTTCAAAGGGCTGAATCCTGTAGACACTTGGGGTACTTATCTATAGGCAGATAACAAGTACAGTAGCGAAGTATCCCAGGATTTAGGATTTTGCCCAGTTTTAGCATTTATTTTAATGTCTGATTCATTCATTCAGTCAATCCATTATTTTGAGGATGATATGGGAAATAATCTCTTAAAACACACATACACAACCTAAAACTTTAATCTTTCTGAAAATTACAGGGATGTATTTTTTCTTTCCTCTGCTTGGAATATGTTACTATTTTAGTACATATGAGGGACATTGAATAAGGTCTTCCTTCTTGCATGAGACAAACAACATATAATTTAACATGTGTTTATAACTTAAATTGTGTTAGAGAGATTGTTTTATATCTCTGTAAATTATAGCTGCCTGTCCCCATGTAAAGGAACAAGTTCATTTTTTAAATATAATTTGTAAGAATCTCAGAGGTTTCTAGTTTAGGGATCCAAATAAAAGTATGTGGGAAGATGATCTAATTAAAAAGCAGCTTGATGAATTACAGATGTTGATGTCTACAAAGGAATGTAATCCTATTCTCTATCTGCTTTAATTTTCCTGATCAATAAAGGTTTGAGCCTATTAATATATATCTGTTAAATGAAAGCTGTTGGATATGAGAACAAGGTATTGTTTTCCATGCTTCATGGAATATGAATGCTCACCAAATCTTTTAAACCAAATATACTCTTCATGGTGATTTTTAAATTAGTATCACATTATAGTTGTTGTTGTTTTTTTAAGTACCAACTATAAAACGTGTTAAATGTCTCAGTTTAATAACTTCAAAATCCCTGTTGGATTTTCATGACAGAAGAAGCCATTTTAAACAGTCTTTTTAATTTGTTGGCAAAAGCTATTTTTACAGCCAGAGCAAGTTGAAAATCTTTAGGGGGATATCCTGTAGTTTTTACTTTTTAATATTAGATAATTGTTTCTTTATAATGTGGTTTACCTGCATGTAAAATATATTTTTATTCAACCAAGTTTCAATCTATTTCCTTTTAATACTTTTTCTCCCTATTCCCCAATCAAATTAAAGTTGACTTCAAGGAGAAGATCATTTATGACTGGGAGAAAGCCATGAGAAGAGCTACTGAAACCCTCTCAAAGAACCCCATTTCCAATCTTCCGATCTAGGCAGCCACGTATAGTTTAAAAATTTAAATGCAAAAATCATATCTCCTTGTGTCCTTTTCCAACAACTTCTCTTTGATAACAGAAACAAAAAAGATTGGATTTAGAATCCTAAGAAGACATTCTATTCAAAAAATATTAAAAATAAATTCTGTTTTTAAAGTAAGTTTATTATTAAAAAGTGGAAGAAATAGCATAAACTTTGACAGATGTCTTCTTAACTGTTTGGATAAGTTCTCAAATCTTGGTTAAGTTTTCAAAAAGTTCTGAAAGCCTTTGTTCAGGCCAATTAAAATAGTATAATGTAGCTCTGATTCAAAATATCTTAATTCAGATCTGGAATAAATATCTGTTTCTTCCTTTACAACTGTCAGATAGAATCATCACATAATAAGTAAGAAAGACTTCGCTTGTTGTTTCACAGAAATAGGATTAACCCACACCTTCATGAAGGGCATCTTGTAGCATCCATCATGGCTACACGCCTTACTAATGAATATGGCAAATGCATGCAGCCTCCAAGTGACCTCACAGCATAGTGTTTATCAACTTTAATGATTATGTTTATGTTTCATTTTGCTAAAGATATATTTTCTAAAAGTGGCATTATTTGTTTTTGAAGGAGTGGGCCAACTGAGATTTTAGAAGAATATAAAGAGGTAATTTGCTGTGCCCTTTTAATTGCTTAGTGTTTATGTCAGCTATGATTTGAAAGTGTTCAACCAGCTATTGTCTGAAACTGATGTGAAAAGAACTATAATTTCCATGTTGTTATTTTATAGTGTCAGCAACATTCTCTTTTTCTTGTGATCTAGATTCTATTGCTGCAGTTAAATATTTGTTTATGTTTATTATGCAGTAATGTAATAATTTTAAATGTAGATAGGCACAGAGTGTATAATGAAATCCAAATTATAAAAAGAGAACATTTCCCCCTCTAGCCTTTATCAAACTGGGGCTTCTGGTCAAGTAAATGTTTAGGGTAGGATCCTTCAGCTTAAGTCAACAGGGACTTTTATGTACTATGCCTCCTAACCACTTTTATTCCTTATATAGAGTGGTTAGATAGCTACATATGGCTAATAAAAATCCTGTTACTAGCCCCTTCTGTTAACTGTTGCCTTCTTAGTCATTAATAAATGTTTTAATAATCAACAACTAAATTTTAAGATTATAAAGGTGATTTTCCAGGGTCAACAGCAACAGCTAATCAGCAAGAAAATAAACAACAATCATTCTAAACTAGATGGAGAGCAGTTCCAAATAAATTTAATTTGCTCAGTTATACCATTAACTGGTTAGTTCACCTTAAAGTAATCATCTGTGTAAGGATTTGGGGTGGGGAGTGTAATTTTTTAAAATGCTGTTACCATTCAGATATACATCTGTTTTACACATTAGACACCTACAGTGTTGTCAGCAGGAAAATCTAGCATTTGAAAAGCAGAGTAGATGCAGAATACTCAGTAGAGGAAGAATCATTGTTTTTTCACAGTTATCCTATTAATGAGTTATTCCTCTCCTTTCAGTTGAAACAGTAATGTTACTGTTCTACCTCAAACTTATTAAGGCAGGTGTTCTCAAAACTTTATTATACTGCTCTCCTGCACAGTGATACAATTAATTTATGGATACCCCTCTCCCCTCAATAAAATGAATTATTTCATTGGAATTAGGCTTGGTAAAAAAGAAATATTGATTACTTTAATCTATATATCAAATAAAACCATGATATAATCTTATAGCTTTATAAAATAAAATCATTTCATTAGAGTAAGCAAAAAGAAAACAATAAAATTTAAAACCATATTTTTGATGGGAAGGATAAGCTTGCTTACTTTTATGGAATTCCTGAACTTGACTTTCACTTTGAAAGCAATCTCATGCTAGTAAATCAGGAAAAAACGGTATTTGCTTTGCTTAAACCAGCTTCTCTTAAAATGCTGCAACTTGCAGAACAGTGTCAGGATGTAAATTGCCTTTGGCTTCTCTCTCAGCACACTAAAATAATAAACAAAGCCTATTTCATTTTCATCTGCTCCTCCTTTCCCATCCATTGTAATTCGCTCTGGACAGTAAGTGTCAAGTTAGATGGTTAGAGCTTTGCATAAAAACATCATGCCCTTCAGGCATGATTGCCCTTCCTTTGAGAGAAAAATGTGGTTTGCTGAAAAAACAAAAAGAACCATTAGATTTCATATAGAGTTTTGGAATCATTGCATGTTTTGTATTCATACTTTCTCAATTAAACTGGTAAATCTTCTCAAAAAAGAGTGCAAGGAAGGCCCTTTCTAGTGACCCTTGCAAGGGGTCGTGACCCACATTTTTAGAAATGCTGTGTAACATTATTGTTGTGTTATTTTGCTTTGCTTTGTCTGTTTGGGGATTCTTTATATTTAATCAGCAAAGTAAATAGGTTTGTATATTTTGCAGTACTTTTTTCTTGTTGCAGCCTGATTTCCACACTGTTCCCTTGTTTTCATTTTTTGTTCCAAACAAATGCAAAGCATCCTTCTGATGAGCCATCTGTTACTTCTCAAATACAAGGCTAACATAACATAGTTCTGTCATTTTGATACCTGTTTGTCAACAATAAGTCAGGCATCTCGCAGTAGAAACCCATATGGATATTAAATAATTTGTTATATCTGTCACTTCTAAATAATATAGCTATGGTTACATCAAGAAGAATGTACAGTGAGTGGTTAATCTACCTTGAAAAACTAGCTAAATACAGAAAACTTTATTGTAGATTATGTTCTGGTTTTTAAAAGAGTTGTATTTTAAATTAATCCAAGTCTCATAAAAGAAAAATAGCTGTTCTGCATACAGTGGTGACAATGTACACTAACACAATATATTACTAATTTTATCAATAGTAGGACTACACAAAACTATTAAGAATGGTGCTTTGTTCTCTTTGCCGAACACCCTTCTATACATGGGGCTTGAAGAATCAAAACACTATACATCCATTTCCAATTGGGGATATATTTTATATTCCATGCCAGGCAGCCAAATTCTACATGGAATAAAATGATTTTCATGGTGCAAAGTCAACTTGAAAAATCCCATGAAATCTGTGGATTTGGCCTTATTGTTTTTTGCATCTAAACTTTCAGATTCAAAATGATTGACCATCGCCGTTGTTCTAAATTCTGACCTATTCTACTTATCCTGTAAGAACATCTTTAAATAATACTGCTTTGAAAATGGTGTAGTGAGAAAAAAATTGGTATAGAACTGCTCACATTAAATAAAAATGTGCTGAAATCCATTCAGCGATAACAACAATCCTTAACTTTAATGCAGTTCTGTAAGATATGTAATTCAAAATACTTTGAATAAGAAGAAATCTACTATTAACCCTCCTTTAATAAATCATCAATTCTTCATAATAGTCTGGCTTTGTAATTCATATATTAATTCCAAATATTTTGTGTAAAACTTTCTTGTTGTTAAATTGTTACAAAATCAATTTCGTTATTTATATTTGAGCAGTTTGGAATAATTAATAAGCATAATTTTAAATACATGAACAACTAGGTGGTTTTGTAATTTAATGAAGACTTTACAAACCATGATTCCTTAATATATCTGGGTTAAAAGGCTTCACCACTGCAGAGCAATGTAGGTACTAGAAATGTCAGGTTTATATATAATTGGTGATGACTGCAAAAACTAAAGTTATAGATGGTCCCAATTGGCTTTGAAAGATGTGCACTGCATTGTTTTTACATATTCTATTTCAGCATGAAATAATTCTGTACTGATGAGTAATTTCATATTTCTTCAACAAAAAATATCCTGAATATGCAATTATGTTTACCTGTGCATTTTTAGGGTTTCCTTTTATAGTTAACAATATTGTCCTGAAATGGTAGGCTCCAGATACTCTGGGACTGCAGCTTCTAGAAACCTGGCTTCTGACCATGCTTGTTGAAGAATTTTGGAAGCTACTCTCATAATGCATGTAAAGAGCATCAAGGCAGCTAAAGCTGGTTTATGGGATCATTTGTCGATTATTGCAATGGCACTTCAAATATCATGCTAGCAATTTTTGTACTATTGAAATCATAGATTCTTTTCCAGGGGAAAATGGTAACTGAAATGTTTCTATCTATAAAAACCTGACTCCAATAGAAATTATATCCTGAATGTTAATTAAGTGCTGGCAAGGGTGTCTTTCACTAGGATTATTTTCTAATTAGGAATATGAAATGGAAGTAAAAGAAAAGCCACAATGGGACAAAATTAAAAATAAATTGTAAGAAAAACTATAATCTCCAAAGAGTGCAAAGTGCCATACAAATGCTTGTCTTCAAATGCTCTGAACAATAAATACCAGTTGCATTTAAGACTTTCATAAAAGTAGCACTATAATGCTGGTCTAATAGCTTTCATTTTTATAATTATTTGTCAGTCTACAAATCTAGAAGCATCTACTATTATTTATAAGAATTAACTTAAGCAGATGTTTCTACTAACTGCCCATGTGTTGTGGTCTTAAACAAAAAGTCCAGTTTAGGAAACAGATATAAATGTATCTGTTGAATGTTAGGATATATAAAGACACACACATTTACACACATACCCACACAAATGATACAAGGTATTTTATTAAAACTATATAGATTAACAATATAGCAAAACTTATGCCGCGGTCTTACACACTATGCAGAATGATACTCATATCCCCATATTACAGTAGTTTCAGACAAAAGTCGTATGGACAATGTGCACTTGTATGGCCAAAATCTCCAGACCAGGAAAGGCAAATTACTGACTCATACAGGTACTTATATACCCCCAAATGCATCCCCCAATAGCACATGTGCATAGAACATGAACAGACTGTGGTGTATCTGAGTTACAGCTCCCACTTTCTTTTAACCATGACCATGGGCATTACAACCTATAAATATTACTGGTTATGATCAATCCTGAACATACAAAAGAAAAGTGATTCTTCTTTCTGATAAACAGAACAGGTTGATCAAAAGATGATATTGGACGCACTCTAAAGGTGCAAGTTAGTAGAAAGTATTTCAACAAGTCATATATTGCTTTTCCTTGTTATGCATTAAAGGTTTTAAACCACAATTCAGTTCATCTTTAGTGTTTTGCCTAGTAGAAAGGGAGTTAAAAATAGATTTATGAGATTCAATGTATTGCTGATATAACTGCTTACAAATGTGCAAAAATGTGTGTGAGAGAAAGCAAAAGCTACTTTTAAGAGGTTTACAATCTATGCACCACAAATGCAGTGCAATTATTCATCTGTATATGAAAGGCTATCATTATGTGGATGGATTTAAGTAGTCAGGAAAGCAAATTTTCATACGGTTTGCAAGTGACAGACTAATTTTTTTCACTGCAGTACAGAAATATCTTTCTCAACAGACACTGAAGGCAGAACAGCCTTCATTATAAACCAAGATAGCTTCAAGTATTTATCAGAAGCATTACTTCAGAAACAGATTTGTCAAAGGCTTTTGGTTTATGCCATTGTCAAGTTCTGAAGAACTAAGCCGGGGATGAGGGGGAAAGTTCATTGACGTTCTAGAAGGTTTTTGTTCTATCCATTAAGTTACTTCTCAATAAGAATATTTTGAATTTGCAATACTGAATTTTAAGATTACCTTAGGGAGTGGCTTATAAGTAAAGCTGACTAATATATGTAAATCTGAGCAATCCCATTTTAAGAACAGTTATAACCAACATCATGCTGTATTCTATAATATGTGCTCACGGCTGACATCTTTATTAAATATTTTAAATGTGCTCATATACAGTTCAGTATCCAAAGAATAAGAAAACTATTTCCAATAGTCTGAGAGCAGCTTCATAACCATGACCACCCTGCTCATACCAGAACACAAAATCTACTACCTTTTGGAACTGAGTACAATTTTTAATATGACCCTAAGTTTTGTATAATGAAATTTTGTAAAAGTGTAAATTCAGCAGTGGCAAAAGTAATAACAATGAACTTCTTTTTCTTGAAGACCTATGGAAAATTGATGATATGGGGATTTGGAGAGCTAACCATAGTTTTTTAGTGTTTACTGTATGTGTACAAACACCCCACCCAGGAACACACTAACATAAACCAGAAGCTCACACAAGTCATATGGATCAAATATAGATGAGAAGGTACTTTTTCCTTGAAGGGGTGTATTTAAAAGAAAAAAAAATGGTCAAACTAAATTCTTAATGAACAAATGGTCATGTCCATGTAATTTTCTTGACAACAATCTGAAATTGATTTACCACTGCCTTTTACCATTTCTTTTCCCCTATACTCCAGGCTTTCCTAAGCTTTTCTGGTAATCTTCATATAAGTACTAGCTAAGTCCAACTCTACTTAGTAGTAGTAGTTGTTACTGTTGTTTTAATCACCCTTCTATGTGTTCCCACCTTCTGTGACTTTTAAAGTTTAAATATAGTTTAATATAGAGTAAATATAGTGGGGTGATGCAGGAGAAGAAGGGACATGAGACCCTTCCCGTTCTGTTGCAACAGGCTTCTTTTACTTATGGAAATATGTCATTGGATTCTGCCCATAATTTCTAAAATTGCATTTCCCTGTAAATGATCAACATTCAGTAACCCTATTTGTTTATTTGTTTATTTATTTACGTACACTTATTTATTCATTTATTGTAGCTGAAGCACAAATAAATTATTTAAACTTTTGAGGAGTTGACACACAATGCACTTTTTTCAGGAACAGGCAATTGTGTCCCATAATGGTTTGTATATTTAGCCATTTTTATAAATATTTTAAGGAGTTCCTATTGCAGTACTTTGTGATATGATAGACTTTGTGCAGACTATTCAACTGTTCAGAACTGTGAGTTATAGTGGATAACTTAAGAATACAAATAAAGTAAGATTTATTTGATCGTGGCTGTGCTTCTCTAGCTAACTCATTAAGTGTTAAACATTGCTTAGAAAAGTTCTTGAAAAAAATCACAATACTATCATTTCTATTTTTGTGCTTTATTTTTGTTTCTCCTAATATATATGGATTCTTTGCTTTCCCTGGCCAGATTTTCATTATAAAACTGTGCAACATTTACCTGACCAGATTTTCATTATAAAACATTTAAACTAATAAACACTGTTTTCTATCTATAATTATTTACAGTTTAAAATATACAGATTGGCTTCCTTTTTTCCTAGAAGAAAAACTTATAATCAACTGTCAGAAAACTAAAGTTTTAGCATTTGCATGAAACTACCATAAAATCCATAATTGGCAAATTAAAGAGGATTCTGTAGAGCAGGTTTTCACTTATAAATACCTTAGAGTTCTGTTCCAGGCCTGCTGTCATGGAGGGTACACTTCTTATCTGGCTAGCGTTGCTCAGTGCAGCTTCTTGGCTACCCTGAGATTCCACGACTCAAAGGGAGCACATTTCACCCTCATAGCTTGCAAGGTCTTTGTAGCTGGAGTCATTTTTCAGCTTCTCTGTGGTGTCCAAGGCTATACTTTAACATCCTTGAAGCTGTTCAGTCTGTTTATTTAAGCTATTCTTACAGTTCCAAGATGTATTAAAAAGGCTGCCTTACATTTAGAGAAAGGCTTGGTATCCATGGATGCTAGAGTTTATTATCAATAGAAGTGAATATGTGTAGCTCCGGGTTGACCTGTGGAGTCCTTGGGGTTCTCTGAGCTTGGCTGTTTTCTTGCAAATGTTTTGTTACCTGGCCAGGTAACATCTTCAGTGCTAGAATGGAAAGGGGTTTGCTCTCTGTTTATATACTGTGGCATGCCCTGCCAGTGTTGGTGGGGGTGGGTTTTTTTTTAATTTTTTCCCTCTCGTAGTTCCTTGATTAGGGTATTGTTTACTGCTGATTGTATGTCTGGTGATAATCTTGGTGTTAACCTCTGCTTATCTGGGGGATGATTGCTGCTGAGGAGAACTTCTGGTCTTTTGATTTCCTTGTCTCTTTTGAATACTGTGTAGATGTTGTTTACCTCTATGTGCCTGTTGACGGCTGCCTTGTCTGAATACCAAGCTTCCAGGAATTCCCTTGTATTTTTGGATTTAGCTTGGTCTAAAATGCTGACAGTTTCCCAGTTGAAACTATGGTTAAGTCTGTCCATGTGTTGTGAGATTAAGGAGTTTTCATCGTGTCTTCTGACTGCTAGTTGGTGTTCATGGATGTGCTCTGCTAGCCTTCTGCCTGTTTCTCCTACATAGTGGTTGTTACAGTCCTTACACTGTATGTTGTAGATGACTCCTGTTTTTTCTTCTTGGGCTACTGGTCTTTTGGTTTGCTTAAGATGTTTTGGAGGGCTTTAGTTGGTTTGCATGCTACGGATATGCCATGTGGTTGTAATAGTCTGTTGGTTGTTTCTGAGATGTTTTTGATGTATGGAAGTGTGATCCTTTTCATAGCTTGTGTTGGTTGTGTTGTAGTAGGTTGAGTGGTCAGGCACTTATTGATAAAGTTGCGTGGATATCCATTTTGTTGGAAGATGTAAAGGTGTCATCATTGTTATAATAAAAAAGGAACAACTAGAGAAGACACATGAAACTATCAACAACATGTTCAAAAGAATAAAATTCACCAGAGAGGATGAAAACAACAACACACTACCCTTCCTGGATATCCTCATCAGCAGAGGAAACAATGGCAAATTAGAAACCCAAGTCTATCAGAAGACAACCACACTAATCAAGTACTCCACTACCAAAGTAACAACCCAATTCAAACTTCCCACAAGAGGAGCTGTGTAGGAACATTATTCAAAAGAGCACAAACACACTGCAGCAACCCAGAGGAGCAGAAAAAGGAAACAGAGCACCTATACAATATCTGCATAGGACTGTGACAACCACTATGTAGGACAGACAGGCAGAAGGCTAGCAGAGCGCATCCATGAACACCAACTAGCAGTCAGAAGACACGATGAAAACTCCTTAATCTCACAACACATGGACAGACTTAACCATAGTTTCAACTGGGAAACTGTCAGCATTTTAGACCAAGCTAAATCCAAAAATATAAGGGAATTCCTGGAAGCTTGGTATTCAGACAAGGCAGCCATCAACAGGCACATAGAGATAAACAACATCTACACACTATTCAAAAGAGACAAGGAAAACAAAAGACCAGAAGTTCTCCTCACCAGCAATCATCCCCCAGATAAGCAGAGGTTAACACCAAGATTATCACCAGACATGCATTCAGCAGTAAACAGTACCCTAATCAAGGAACTACAAGAGGGAAAAAAAAAACAAAAAAACCCACCCCCGCCAACACTGGCAGGGCATGCCACAGTATATAAACAGAGAGAAAACCCCTTTCCATTCTAGCACTGAAGATGTTACCTGGCCAGGTAACAAAACATTTGCAAGAAAACAGCCAAGCTCAGAGAACCTCAAGGACTCCAGAGTTTAGTATATGTCTTTAACCTCTGACTAAAGTTAATTTTCTTCCCAGTGGGTTTGGCCTCACTGGTTCTTACAAACCACTTTAAGTCAACCTGACAAAAAAAAAAAAAAAAATGCTATTAGCAAGCTTCACTCCTTAGGACTGTCTTTTTAGGATCCTCTGCCCATTAGGATTTGAAAATTCCAGAGGTGTACTAAAGCAGCATATCTGGGACATTAATCTTAAAATCAGTCTAAGTCTAGTTCCCAGCTTTATGATTTATGGGACTTTTCAAAAAAGTTTTGTGTCAGATTCTTATTTCCCTTCCACACAGTTCTGAATTTTGTGGGGCTTTTACTTCGGCCAGCTTTGATATCGCTGCTGTTTTGCTAGGGCTCTACGAAATGTCCTGACTGCTTGTGAGCCTGTTGGGGAGTGGGTGGGGGCTCAATAGAATCTCTGAGCCATAAGGTCATTTTCTACATTCTCTATAGGGAATCCCAGATAATTTTATCTTTCTTATCCTGAAGAAATTATCTGATGGAGAGCATGATTTTGATTTGTTGCTTCTTAGTCTGACCAGGGTCTAGATATGTCTTCCTGGATTGTTCAGTTTTATGCTTCCATATGCACCATCCATCTTTTTTTGTGGTTGAGGAAGTGTCTGTCTGTCTGTGTGTAATATGTGTATCAGATGAAGTTATATTTAAAATATGAAAACAATGCCTGAAATATCTGCTTCTGGTCCTTATTTATGATATTTCATTTTTATATACCATGGATTTCTGGCTGTTTAAATTCTACAAGAGTTGTCATGCTGATTTCTCACTTGTTGCCAGTATAGAGTATAGTCTCAAGATAGGAATATATTACATCCTGTCTGTATGCTGATGAAAAATCTGTACACTGTGGTTGTTCGTGGAAGTGTCAGTCATTGGATTCTTTGACCCAGAAACTGCAACTACTGGTGTAGAAGCAGCAAGTAAAAAAATAACCTGGGGCACTTATAAATCAGCATCAGCTTCAAAAAAGGGAGAGAAGGCTTGTTAGGAGGACATTGGAATACAAAGATCTTCTATGAGACTAGGGAGCACATTTCAGTACATTCTAGATGTTCCTTGAGACATCATATTTCCAGCTCATGACAAAGTAAAGAGAAGTTGTTATCTTGTCCACAGTAACCTGGCAAGAACATAAATTAAATATATCTAACTGCAGTGATAGCTCTGAGGGGGTGCCTGAATGTGATACTTGTAGATATGGGGATAATATTCTTCACTAGCATCCTTCTTAATACATTTGGGATTCCAGGGAGATGAAGGACAAGCTCTAGACTATATATAAGCTAACTGACTGAATTTCAATCAGTTCAATTCAACGTTCAGAACTTACTTTTTATTTTCACTTTCAGGTATGCTTCCTTAAATAACCCCATGGAATGCTAGGCGTGCTACGCAGTTGTATTGCTAATTAATTCTTTATGAATGTCTTGATTCATTCTTTCTCTGTGTGGTTGCATATATGCCTCTAACTGTGTTTTGCTTTTTGTCATGGACACTCAACTACAAAGGTTATTTGATTCATAATAATTAATGACTCACATGTGTTTAATTTACTGCTTCCCAGAAAAATACAAGGAAAAAATGCTATTGAAGTAGTTTCTGTAGGCAGTAAGTACCTAGTTCACAGATTGCTTTCATTGCTTCAGTGTGATGTCTGTTTATTGCAAAACATACAAATTGTGAGCTTAATCAGTTGAATGAAATCTGGCCTTTAAGCTTATTTCTGTGTGTGTGGGGGAGGAGCTAAAGAAAATAAAATATTAATTAATAATATTCCCACTGCATTTCTCATTTTACACTTTACAGGAGATATGTATACCTATTTCCAAAATGCATTTCTGTTGGTTGAGAGCCATGGACATATATATTAAATTTCTTGTAGCAGAGGTTAAATGTTGCAAACTATATGATGAAAAGTAATTGCCAGTGAAATACATAGCAGCAGTGAAAAGGTTATATCCTAGTTTTTAAGAACAGTAACAATTAATCCATAAGTAAATCATGCCCAGTTGATCTTAACCCTATCTTTCCTATGTATTACTACCTATTAACCATTAAAAGCAGCAGTGAGCTGGCTTTGGAGATTAAGTCCCTTTCAAACAAGCATTCAGTGGAAATTCATTCTTTGTGTGGCTATTCATTTATGATTAGACTTTAATGCAGATATCTGAGATAGAGGTGTAGACTTGATCCCAAAGGAATGCAGCAGTTGGAAATAGTAGTATTCAGTGCTGGATAATTAAGAGGTAGGTGGCATAAAAGTTGAAAGAATTTCAGTAACATCAACCAAACATGTATAAACCACTATAATCCACCAATATTCTTTTATTAGTCAGAAAGGTTGGAGGTATATTACAGCACAAACACATTTTTGTGAAGAGAAAGAAGTAAGTTTGGGGAAAAAAGTATCAAATACTTGACAAATAATCTCTACATAGGATTTAGTCATACTGGTTGGATTAATACAGGAAACCTTCCAGCAGGAAGCTACTACTGAACGTGATGGAATCCATCTTTCATTTCATTGCCTGCCTTCTTATGGTGTTGTGTCAGGGAACCTAGAGCTGTGAAGCACCATAACGTGTGAAGTCAAAGTGATAATTTTATCATATGTTTCTTAAATAACAGGCTTCCATACATTGACAAAAAACCATAAAGACACACACACACACACACACACACACAAACATACATACACACATATATAATCTCTGAATTTGGGATTATGCTTTTACCTACTTCAATATAATTCAAAAATATATGCATCAATAAAAATGTTTGAAGCAAGAAAATGTATCGTTATCTCCAGTTACATGGAACATAAACATGGCAATTGAATCTTGAAGTAAAAATACATTACAAATTAAAGAATTAGATTAGAAAGGATATAATAAGGAGGCTATACATAAATCATTTCAGCTAATGGGTAACTAATTCCCTTTTCTGTGTGATTCAGGTAGACATGATAAACAATTATTTTTATAAGCCTCATTGTAGAAATATATTAGTGACTATTGTTCTACATTGTTATAACCCATTTGATACTATCTATCTATCTATATTTGTTTTAACCTGGGTTATTTCTTTAATATAGAGTAATAGGTCTGACATTGCTATAATGTTTGTTTCTATAGAGATTGAGTTAGGGAGTAAATTTTTGTCTGCCATTCCTGGTTTTAGCAAATGAATGGAACAGACTGAGAACATGCTAAGTGTCTTGCTAAGTGACCTACATGTTTAAAGCATTCATAAAGATTAAGGCAGTTGTTAATTTTAAACTGATTTATTATGAGAACAGGGTTAAAAGTGTGGATTATGACATGTGTATGTGTACTTATACACACACACGCATACACACACACACACACACACACACCAATAGTGTGCCAACATTTCTTAGAGGAAATTGACATGTTCTTAGAAGTAATAGACTTAAAAAATAGAGAGTGGGATTTGGAATCAAGGTCTGATGACATTTTGTGGGCATTTCTGGGACAAGAAACCGACAATTTAATCTTCTACATGCCACACCTCAGTAGCTGGCCTTGGCTGATCGTGGAAACTAATCAAGGCTGGCTATGAGTAATTCCTAGGTAGGAGATCATCCGAGAATTCCAGGGCTGTTGGGAAGACTAGAAAAAAAGCATCTCAGAGCCCTTTTTGTATTACTGCCAAAACCACTTCATAGATACAGACAGCTCAAGTTGTGGGCTTTTTTGATACAATAGCATGACTAGAGGCTTCTTTTTAGAGGTTTCCTTCCTTTTGTTCTTGCTTTAAATAGGTTTTTGAAATATTTCTCAGCTATATTGTGAAGCAGGATGGCCCCTGATAGAGATGGGGACAAAACCTAACATTTCTGATTTGTGCAGTGGTTTGCACATAGATTTCTCAACAGTGTGCCCTGGTATGCATGCTTGGCTTCAATATATTTGCCCAATGTAGAAAATTGTAATTAATAGTTTAATATAGCCTCTCCTATGGATTGTCATTCACTATGGTCTTTGAGGAGAATCCCAGTTTCAGAATGTAAATATGAGCACCTGTATCTGTTTGCTGGTCTTAAATATTCCCTCTAATATACACAGACACAAATCAACAATACAAACTACTTTTCTTAATGTTATATTGATTAACAATAACATTTATGCTAAACTCTTGCTCTATGCAAGCTAATACTTACTGCCCTGTTACAGATGATCAGAGAGAGAAGATACAGAAAGACAACACGCATAGGAATGAAAGTTCCTCAGTACCCTCACTTATCAAATCTTAAGATGTGAACACATCTTTTATATCTAAGCATAATTCCCTGAGATACAAATGATAAATTCTTACAGGGTCCTAGATGGACAACATTCTTTTCCATTCTGATCATAGCAGTAAAAGGTCATCATTATGAAGCACATCAGTCTCAGCAGAAGTATACTAAGGTGACAAAACAAACATCCTGGGTCAAAAACCTGAGGCAACCACAATCCACTGTGTGCCTCCACTCTACCTGAGTAAGTCATAGGTTATGGCAGAGACAAAGAAGTACAATACACAAAACATGGAAAATATAGCCATAGCCCCACAAAACACAAATTAGTACAAGATTAAATGAGCTAACAAGATTGTGAAAATTATGCAATCAGCAAAAAGAAGACAATAATGCTAAATCATGGAAGGTCAGGCCTAAGATAAAATAAGACAGTGG
Source organism: Liasis olivaceus (assembly GCA_030867105.1). Lineage (NCBI taxonomy): Eukaryota > Metazoa > Chordata > Lepidosauria > Squamata > Pythonidae > Liasis > Liasis olivaceus. Next base: position 40,220,218 of record CM061350.1, on the reverse strand, counting down.
AAGAAGAGGAGGAACTTTAATGGGGGCCATAACTGCAGGCTCTGAAATGTTCTGGGGATATTGGAGTGAACTGATCTACTATGGGATACAGATTTTGTAGGACAGCCATGTTAATTTATGGTGGCAAAAAATCAGGATGAGTCTGGTAGCACCTTTTCTAACACATTTTATTAAGAGGCCTAAGTTTTGTGAGTTGCAGCTCACTTCATCTGATGTAGAGTGGCTAGTCTGATGTACGATTTAAATTAGAGTGAGTTGGGGGGGAAGGGGAAGGGGAAAGGAGGGGAGGATAGGTTGGTTATGCAGATGCAGAATTACATGTGAGACGGATTACAAGTAACATATCAAATAATTATAATGTGTTAAAAACCCATTGTGTTTGTTGAGACCTTCTGCGATTGCCTGAAACTTTTTGAAGTATATGAGTTCAACTATTTCTCACTTAGTGGTGCTGTTGAGGTCCTGCTTTTCTAAAATAGTCCCTTTGAGGTCTGCTATGGAGTGTCCTGGATGACTGAAGTGCTCTGATATTACTTTGTCCTTGTTTTGAGTCCTGATGTCTCAGCACTGAAGTTTTGCAGATAAGGTGTTTATACTGCTTGGTGTCAGTTCCAGGATCTAGTTTTCTGTAGATTTTATGGAGCTTTGCTGATATAAACTCCATGTTTTAAATCACATTCTTTCCAAATTGCCTAGTTCAAATCCCTGTGCAATGAAGGGTTTGTTTGTTTGCTTGCTTGCTTGTTTTGTCAAGCAGAAGTTTAGGTTGGGCAAGTGCTTTTTAAAAAAATTCATTGAAGAATTCAAAAGAAAATCTAAAGATAGCAAAGGAGGTGCTTTTCAGTCTTACTTTATAGTTTTCTTATTCAGTTAAATAAGCAAGAGAGGAAAGCTAATTGTGCCAGGGTTTTATCAATTGTGCCAATGTTTTATCAATTCTTTTAACTTATTCCTCAGGTCCAAGTTCTTCGAAATGCTGGAGAAGAAGTGACCCTAACTGTGTCCTTTCTCAAAAGAGCGCCTGCATTTCTGAAACTGCCCCTTAATGAAGATTGTGCATGTAAGCATAAAAAAGGTTTTGAATCAAGTATTTGCCATTCTTAGGACCCTCTGTTCACAATCCTACTTTAAAAACTGATCTCAACAGTCATTGGTACTTGTTAGTTGTCATAGTACTAAATTTGCTACCCTTTCTTTGGAGAAGGAGGATAAACAAACAAACAAACAAAAAAGATCCTGTCTCTGGCTTTCTTTTGGTAGGTTTGACATCTACTAGACAACTCATGACCTGTTGGGTCATCCTTCTTTCCACATATAATAAAGGTTGGCACCATTTCCCCTCCCCTCGCAATTCTCAGCAGAGCTCCAGTGAAGCCTCCTCCTCCTCCTCCTCCTCGACCTTCAGAATTACCTGCCACTTTGCTGGGGGGTTGGGGAACAAAGGTTGCTGTGGACCATGAGGAAAACTGCACCCCTGCTTCCCATCCTGGTGTATCCCCAAGGGCCCCTCCAGGAAGGAAGAGGACTCACTTGTTGACCACCAGTGCCACCCAGCCAGCCCTACTTCATTAGCAGGCATCCGAGTCACTTCTTCATCCTTTCCTTGCCACCCACCACTGTTAACAGATTTCAGTTTTTGACCTCATTTCCAAAGCAACCAATCGCCACTCGCCCATCAGGCCTTGCCACCAGCCAATTGGGTGCAGGGGCCAGAGGGAGGCAGGACATAGGGTGGGGATACACCCCTCCCATCTTCCCTTGAGCCATGCAACCTATGGGTTTTTTTGGAAGTGTAGTCATAAACCACAATAATGTGACTGCAGCTAACCACAGCAATCCTGCAGTGGCCACAACTTTGTGAATAGAACTGGTGTGAAGATCCTTGAAATTTCAATCCACAAGAGTCATGGATCCTGGATTTTGGATGCATTCTTTAAGTTAGCCCATTTGAGGTACCTTACTTAAAAAATTGTTTCCCTATGATGCACCATTTTGGCCAGTTGAAGGTTACAGACAGATGCAGTCACAGCTATTCTCAGTAGATTTTTTTCTCAACTAAAAATATTATAGTTTCAGAAGGAGATGTTCTCTCTCACTTATACTCTATTAAAACATGAAATGTTAATCTTTGCTTGGAAACTGTGCTGTCTTCTCAAGTGATTACAACTTGCTTGAGGACAGTTAGACTTTATCATTTGTCCAGAGTTCTTGCACTTTATTTTTTGGTCAGTACTCACAGGGAAGTTGAACTGGTTCTTCCCCACCCTGCAAACTAGGCCATCTTCAAGATTTTTCAGTCTGAATCGTTGCATACTGTACTTTAAGAGATAGTTCTGTTCAAGTGAAATTTATTAAGGTCTGTAGTAGTCAGTATTTCAGATTGATTAATCTTACTAAGAACCAATAGAAGCAAAGAACTACAGTATGACTTGTCTGTGATGTAGTTTCTCATCAAGCAGAAAATTATGTTGCTTGTAAAGGGTACTTTTTTTACTTCATTTATTTAATTAAGAGAGAGAGAGAAAAGAAAACAACCATGTATATGCATATGTATTTCCATAAAGCATGAATTTATTTCATTATAATCATCCCTACACAGTCTACGGATATCCAGATTCTTTTGAATTATATACCTACTACAAGGAAATTGACAGTTCAACAATGGAAATGGATCATCTGCACCCTTCTTGTTGTTAAGAGATTTGTCATTCAACTCTGGAAAGATAAACTTCTGGTCCTAATTACTCAACAAACTTAAAACTTGATATTACTTGTTACTTATGAACAAAATGCTTAGAGATATATAGATACATTTTGAGTAGCCTTGAACTTCTTACGTCAGTGACTACCAATCTTTTTGGACTGCAGAATACATTTGGAATTTAAGATCACTGGTGCTGTTGTAAAATTGTTGCCACAGGTGTTGTAACTTGTCGCAAAGTACCTATTTATCTGAAAAAGTTGCTTCTTGCCCTTTTTTCTACCTGCCTACAGAGTGGTATGTTATACATATATAGAAGATTTCCTTCCAAGACTTATCATACAATGAAAAAATTATTAAAAATCATAGCCAAAACAGTAACCCAAAGTAGGTACCATTACTGCATTTGTACTTTTTGTTTTTCAGCGGAGAGAGATAGAAACATATTGATTCACTGATTGATTGATTATGTGTCATCAAGTCATTGACAAAATAAAGCATAATTTAGCTTTAGAAGAAAAAGCCACGACACTACCCAGATTGCCTTTGATGTGGTTATTAGAGACAGACTGAAAATCTTGTTTTCAGGTTAATCAGAGTGCACTCTGTGTGGGTATATGAAACAAACAAAGCAAAAACAAAACTCGTTTTGTCCTGAATTCAGAGCAAAAGAGTCCTACTCAGAATTTCCATCAGAAAAGTCAACATGTTTTAAGTATTTTACATAGGAACAATGGAAACCTGACAGACAGCTTTGTTCGCTCAATTTTCACCCTAGGGCTGCAAAAGTAGTGGATGGTTGTCTCATTATGAGACTTACCTGCCACTTACAAAAAAAAAAAAAAATGGCCAGTGGAAATTTAAAGCACTTTTATAATTCTAATTTCAAACAACAGAGGCAAGAGTTAAGTAGGTTTTTTGAAACCCGACCCACTGAAGGACCAGCACTTTCACTTCTGTCCAACCCATGAACAGAATTAAGCAAAGCTGCACTTTTCTGGCTATTAGCTTTGAGGCTTTTTCTTAATACATTTCTTTGCCCAATGGACACTTTTTCCATTTCCCCCTTCCTGCACACTTCAACAAACAAAGCATTGCTGTTGTTGTAGCTTAAGTTGTGGTATCTGTGTCCAAGTACGTAGCACACTTTTGGATTTCAGAATTTGCCTGAAAAAGAAAGCTTTTAATACTCAGAACACCCAGCAATAGTACACTTCTGTTGGTTTACTGAGGTGGTTCAGAACATTCCATCTGCAATATTCAAGCAACCCACAAATAATTATTTGTTAATTGACAAGGAGTCAGTTATATCTCCCCCAACTAGACTGTAGGGAATGGTCTAAGCAGGAGACCAACTAGAGAGCCAGTAATTGACATCAGTGAATGTCAGTTGCCAAATCCATGTGCGGCATCCAACTGATGCTTTGTCTCATGAAACAAAAGTTTAAGATTATTCTCAATTATGTACTTAACTCTCTGAGAATTATATGCTTAATTGACTGTCCTCCCCACATCAACTAAGTCAGCCAGAAGCAGCAGTGCCTGCTGTTTTATTGGCTAATGCACGCTTCACATTTTCATGCCTTGGAAAAAAAATATAGGATCTGGAAACATTTGAAACAACAGGGAAATATAAAATGCCCCTTTTATCCTAGATTGGGATAAAACTCCAGAATACTGATTGTTTTGTTCCAAACATAAAAACACTCAGAACAGCATTTCCAAGTTCAAAATGTTTTATATATCCCTATTAGCATATCTGGACATGTGGTATAAGTGGACAGTGGACTAAAAAATATTCTTGGTACATAGAAGAAATAGTGGATAAGATGGTTGAATGGGATCAAGGAGGTCACTGGAATATCACTGGAAGACCTTCAGATATCACTAGAATTGGTAGATCCAGACATTTATCTAAACAATCTCCAGTAGGACCTAATTAAATAACCAATTAGCATATATTGAATATCAAATTGTGTTTAAGCTTAATTATGTTTGTTTATACAATCTAACTTTATAATCCATGTCTTGGGTTATTTGAAGTTGGGTTATTTGAAGTTGGCAAATATCAGCAAAACCTAGTAAAAATTAACCACATTTTGCTTGAGTATCAAACTGAAGCTAGCACCTTCTCCCAGAATACCAGAACCCTGATACTGAGAGGCAACTTGCAAGTTACCTATCCTACAGCGACCTTCCTCAGGCTGAGGAAGTATTTCTTTAGAGCCAGACACTATGTGCTACTATTGACACTATTACAGGTCAGGTTTACTAACATTCCGTCAATAGAACATATCTGCCTATGGAGAAATAGGAATTATCCAACATGTGTTGTTTCACTGCAATTTTTACAGGGATCTGCATATAGATTACATATCACCTCTTCTGCAACACCTCCCAGGAAGAACAGAAGAATACTATATCAATCTTCTCTCAGATTCCAGCTATGCTAATACCAATACAGTAGCCAAATTCTGTGTGGCTGCAATGAAGAAGTGGCAACGTTTAGTACAAATGTGATAAATTTTCCAGCCTGGACTTATTTTATCAATTTTACTATCCTATTAATATTAATTTTACTAATTTAATTTTATTCTCCTTGTTCAACTTTTTATTATTAGTATTACTGATCTTTGAGTGTAACAATAAATTGGATTTTATTTGAGCCACATTTTGTCAGCATATGGACATTGTAGTTAGTTGCAACTAATCTAAAATGGAATGTCAATGTTTCCAAATATTTCCTGGCAAGAGAAGAATTGAATTTAACACCGAGTGTTACTGCTGGTTGTTCTTACATACTAAATCAAAATTTGCTGTTCTTTGCAAATGAGGCCACTGAGTTTTTATACATTTTTAATACATTGAACACATTTTTTGAAATACCGTGATAGTATAGCGATCAAAATATGTCTTGCATAAAAACAAAGGCTCTGCTCAGGATAAACATACAGCTACTTGATGCTCTTAACGCATTTTACTTTCCTCAGTTGGTTATTTGGGGAAGGGGGAATTTCAGAAGATCAGAGATTTTGGGAGCAGATAAAGTAATGGACCTTCTACCATCACATCCTTGGAAAGCATTTTTTAAAAATAATGGTTAAAAGCTCAATGAATATTGCAGTAGGTTACATGAGTATCTTACATGAAATCCTAGCATAAAATATTAGCATCACTACATACTTTACAACACTCCCCAGACAGAACAATGATCTTTTATTTGTTGCTGACTTCTAACATGATAGACAAATGTCAGTTTTGACTAGAAAGTCTTTATAACTCAGCTTTGATATGTATTTAAATAGATTATATTTTTTATTAGGTATTCCTAGTGATCAAAGTAGTGGCACATCATCACCTCTGTGTGACAGTGGTTTACATCTTAACTATCATCCCAATAATACGGTAAGAGAATGTTTTATCAGACTGTCAAGAAGTTGGAAATGTTTCACATAAAGGCTTTTGGCTAAGAAGTGTGAGCACAATCTGAGGGCATGTTAACATTTTACTTTAGATGAGTTGAAGCTGAAGGTTGCTTAACATATGAATGAGATTGGAAATGTTTTTATCCCCGTGATTTATCAGTGCTGGAAGCATTCAGTAAAATAATAAATAATGAGTAGTGTTTTCACTGTTTGTTCAGAATATACAAGAGGAAGCTGTATGTAAAGCAAATGTTATATAATATGCCTTCCCCTTAGCTGTGCTAACTGGTGGTGATGGAATCTGGAGGATTAGGGCTGGGCTTAGAGAGAGAGAGATTTCTTCATGCTTTGCTTCACAGTACCAATTGACCCAGAGACTCAAAAAACAATAGCAATCCATATCCTTTACAGCATTACTCTGTACTAACATGCCTCTAAAATGGGCTAGATAGATTCAGTCAGGAATATCTTGACACTTTTTTTTGTTCTAAGTAGATTTAAAACAATTAATTAATGTAGCTTTTCCTGGGACCTTTACACTTTTTTTACACTTTGTGTCTTTGGGGCCTCAACACATTCTTTTTTTTCCCTTTGAACATCAGGATATATTGATGTTAGAGGGTATTTATGCACATGTGTGTGTTTCATAGTGAATACCCAGAATCCTGTTTTTTAAATAAGGCAGGGCCTCCCACACTCACACCTGATAATCATCCTATTGACTGAAGCACCTGACTCTAATTTCCCCTTTGAATGAACGTATAATCCTAGAAATTCACATACTTTTGCCACACACAAATATGTAGCTTTGGATTATTTTCCTCAATACATAAATGAACAGGTATAATCTTTTTTTTACTAATTTGTTTAACTGGGTTCTCTTTATCTAGTTTTAGGACTTGTGTGGAGAACCGATCATTTTAGGTCATATTTATGCAGAAATACTGAAATTTCAAAAGGATTTACAAACTTTTAAGCACTGCTGTATATAATTTAGCTTAGCCCTGAAAACATAGTTTTTGATATAATTTGAAACAATGAGAATGATGAGATTAGGCCAGAATGAGTTTTTGCTGCCATTAAAATATTCAAACACCAACTGATTTATTCAAAATGAATGAAATATTGATGGATTGATTAATTATGTACCATCGACTTGGTGCCGATGCGTGACAACCATGTAGATAGATCTATCCATGATGCCCCTAACTTGGTCTTTCAGGGCTTCTAACAGTGCATTCAAATCACTGCAACTTAGTTCATCCACTTTGCTACTGGTGGTTCTTTTCGTTCTTTCCACCTTTCCCAGCATTAGAGCCTTCTCTTGAGGAATGGATCTTCACATAATATGTTGGAAGTAGGATAATTTGAGCCTGATCATTTGTGCCTCGAGTGCGAATTCTGGGATGATTTGTTTGATGATCTGTTTGTTTTCTTGGTTATTCACACTATTCTCAGTAGTCTTCTTTAAAACATTAAAAATTACTATCATTCAGTTATGTGGTGACAAAAAGTGCTGAAATTTAGTTGCATCAGGGTGTATTTAGTTGCAGGAGGGTACAATGGAACACAAGCTTTGAATCTAAAGCACAGATGACAAAAGCTAATAAAATAGCATTTCAGTGGAGAGGAAAATCTAATGGCTTGAATTGGCAAGAATAATGAAACAGACTAGATATTCATTAATAATAAATGCTTATTATAAAGCTAAACATCAAAGATATTTGGCATCTGTTTTCAGGATACACTCTCGTGTTCTTCATGGCCTACATCTCCAGGTCTTAGGTGGGAGAAAAGGTGGTGTGACCTCCGATTAATTCCTCTTCTTCATTCAAGATTCTCTCAGTATCTCCCAGGATCAGATATGTCCAGGTAAATAGATATGATGAAGATAATGGTAATCATGATTGATGATGATGCTACATCTGCTATTCTGTGATCCAGCTCTTAGTGGATCCAGTGAACAGTGGATTGATTTTGGATTAACTATTCTTACAAGTTCTAAATTTCCTGTTTTTAATCTGTACTTTGATTAAATTGAACAGATGGACTTGTTGCAAAATTTCCAATTGGCAAACTCAGAGGCAGGTTGACATCTTGAAACATGAACTTCCTCTGGTGGTTTTTAAGATACTTAGACTCATTGTATTTCTTTAGGCTAGGTGCCAAAAAGACTATTAGCTGAAGATTTTGCATTCTTTTTGCTTCAGCATACAAAGATTTTCTGTAGACTTCATAATTACTTGTTACTCTGTGCCGGTAAATCAGTCCACAATGTATTATAGCAGACAACATAGATGTGCCAAACACAGTGACATGGAACACTTGGATAGTTTTCCCATCCCCTTACATTGATGGATGTATCACAGGTTATCATTTAATTTCACTTATGTTGGAAAAGTACAGTGTGAAAATCATTGAAGTTATGCAGCTCAATTTCAAATCCTCTGACCCTTTCCCTGACTAATTTTTGAAATAATAATAATAATCATAAAAAAGAAACAAAATTAAGTTCTGCCAGTCAAAATGAGAATTTAGTTGTTTTACATTATTCGGGCTGGGTTGGGTAGGAGACAAATCTCATGGTTTATTTTATTACAAAATGTACTATTTTTTTCATTAAAAATATAGTAATTGTTTTGTTGTCACTGATATATTGCTATTTACCTGTTTTATTTATACTTGTACTGAAAATTAATTAAATGAAGGTTCTCTAGTTGTAAACTTACATACATACTCATCACTTTATTTCATTTTGGGGTGAGCAGTATTATATAGAATACAGAAAATCAGTAAGAAACAGTAAAAAAAAAAAAAGGAATAAAGTAAAAAAAAGAAAAGAAAAGGAGACAAATTTACTTCAAACCATTCACTATTCCACACCATACTTTTCTATCCTTCCCAACCTTTCTTCACTACCAACATGTCCATATTCTGTTTCATTTATTGCCTTTTCTTGCTTCAATTTCTCACTTTTTCCTTTTTCAGGATCTCATAAATTTCAGCAATCCAGAACTTTTTTAGTCTTCCGCTTCCTCTTGACCCATTCACTTTTCCTTCATGTATTTGTTTATTGATTCACTCCTCATTCTTTCTCTCTATATAGCCAAAGTATCTCAAGGTACCTCTTTTGTACTGCTCATCCATTTTTGTATTCAGTCCACATTTATTCAGCACCCATTCATTCTTGAGTCTGTCTCTTTTGCTTTATTACACAAGCTTCTTAAACATCCCATTCCCACTGGATTTGGCTTTCTTTTATGTTTATCCTGATGTGAACATTTATCACTACCTTATAATAAAGTAGTAGAAGCACATTCCTCTACATAACCATTTTACTTCTTTTGACAAACATTCATTCCTCAAACAGCCATATATTGCCCAATGCCCTTTGACCAGCATTTGCAGATCATAAAATTTCTGAATTTTTCCATCTTTAGTAAACATTTTACCAAGATATACACTCTAATTTTTTTTGCCACGTATGTAAAACTTAATAATCATTCATTCCATTTTCTCTATGAAACACAACTACTGTGGTCTTTGATACATTAATTTTCAGATACATACTCCTTGTTCCATCATACAGTCTAACATTTGCTGCAAATCATTTGGGTTCTCAGCCTACAACATAGTATCATCTGTATACAAAAGTATATGTACATTCACATCCCTAAACAATACCAGCAGTCCTAATACATTTATTTGTGAATGCCTTAAGCAATTAAAAAGATAATGCACATTTGTTTTATTTCCTGATCAGTGTTAAACCATTCACTACAAATTCATTTATTATCATGCATATTTTACTTCCATCATACGTTGCTTTATCAAACTCAGAAATCAGCTTTAACTCCGTATTTGCCCAAAACCTTAACTAATGTAAGTCTATTCATTTTATCCTACCCTTTTCTAAATCAACAAATGTACAATAGACTTTTTGCTCAACCTCATTACAGACACATTTAGTGAACTCAGTAGTTAGTGGTATCTGCAGGAAGATTAAAAAAGGGAGTACACAACTATGCAACTGAAGCCTCATTCCTTTTGAATGTGTGCTAATGTTGCATCCCCCATGGAAGCCTGGGCCTGTAGTTTTTGCACACCTTCTTGCTACCTTTCCCTTTGTATAGTGGAACAACAATGGCATTCTTCCAATTGTCAGATAGAGATGCAGTCTTTGCATCCTTCTTAAAAAGTCTGACAACCTCTCCATAAGCAAACTACATTCATATTTTGACATTTCACCAATTATCCTCACTAATCCTGGAACATTACCATTTTTCAACATTGTTACTGTAATGTTGTGATTTCCTTTTCATCATTGACTTTTCTAGGACACAAAGATTTGCAGCATTCATTTCAGTTTTATTATCTGGCACATTGAAATCATTCCTGTACAATTCTCTAAAATATTCCTTCCCATGTTCCCTTACTTCAGTCTCAGCCCAAATCATTTCATCAATTCTTTAAAAACAAATCTTCCCTTATTTATTTTTAGATGAGCTTTGAGGATGTGGACATGATGGAATGTATGTGGGAGCACAATAGTTATAAAGGCTAAAGCTCCAAGGCTGGAACCAGGAAGATTGAGACCAGGCAGAACTATTATCAAAACACAGGTCAAGTGCTCTCTAAAGCTGAGAAATGAGAAGTCCATTACTATGTAAGGACCAAAAAAGGAAAAGATGGATTTAAACCTTGGAGCAATTATATATATCTGGCTGAATTGCTGGATTCTCCAGTAGCTGATCTTTATTATTGGGGTTTCTTGTGTCTGCAATAAAAGCACTATTTCTACCTGAACCTTATCCTTGACCCCTTCTACTCCTAGCGCCTGAGTGCTGGTTATGCTCTAGAGAGAGATTTACTGTTGTATCCAGGCTGAAGCTCAGACAGTAGTAGTGATTTGATAACTCTATTCTTATGGCTGCTACAAAATAGAATTAGAAAACTACAGGATATTAAAGGTGAACATTGAACTCAGTGCAACCTTTTTCTATGTAGACATGTATAGAATTTTAATGCTGTTTTTAGTTGCCTTCTGCCACCAATTGTGTTTTAAATAATATTAGGTAAGTTACATTTTTATCCTTCTGAAGGCCTTGAAGAGCTGGCACTGGGGTAGAATGAGAGTGGAGCCTAGCAAGGTGGAATGTTGATGTGTGGGAAAGTGTTGCCTCAAGGGATCAAGAGTTTTTATTGTAGTTGTCTGGTTTTTTGATGCTTTTATTTTTTTGTGAGCTGGCCAGGTAGGGATTCATAATATGAGCAGCTGTATAACTCGAATGAGTGAATGAATGAATGAATGAATGAATGAATGAATGAATGAAATGTATTTAGTGATTATAGATGGCTTGGCATCCTTCAACTGTGCTGTTACAAAAGATAACACAAAGAATTTAAAAAAATAATTAAAATATAAATAGGAGCAAATAAATACAAATAAAATATAAATACAAATAAATGCAAGCAAGCTTTCCAACCATGTTTCACTCTTGCTTAAGGAGTAATTTGGTATGTTGGGAAATTCCAGAAATGAGAACTTGTTATTCAGAAATCTATGCAGTATTTATGTAGAAAAATATAGCCTTAGCCCTTGCACAAAGTTTGCCTCTTTTCTTGTTGAGAAAGATATCACTGATGCTGTATAGATCTATAAAATTCCCCAAGAATGACAAAAATAACTGCACAAGAATCAGTAGAATCAAAGCATAGCACAATGTCTGAAAAGCACCTTGTACCACCCAGTATAGTTTCTACAATCTGCCAAACTCCTACATTTTCAAGCTTTTTGTATAAGAAAAGCAGCCAGTGTAAGCAATTTCTATTCAGCTGGTCCTGCAAGATTTGCCAAGTTTTATCTGGTCATATGCCACGCAAAAGTGCTAAATATAGAAGGAGTGATTCATATAATAATAAAGATGTAAGAGTTCAGTGGCTAACTTATATTGTGAGGGGGTATCAGACGGATGAATATTTTCTGCAAATATTATTAAATTGGTAAAACTAAATTGGCGGTGTTGGATTAGATTCCAGCTTAATCTATTATGTGTTCATAGGCAAAATGCATTCCAAGTAGTTGCTGTGGATGGCATTTGCAGTGGAATAATTCAGTGTCTCTCTGCTGAAGACTGTATTGACTGGCTGCAAGCAATAGCGATTAATATCTCCAACCTCACAAAGCACAATGTAAGTATATTTCTTAGAAGTTTATCATATGTCACAGATATATTTGATCTCAATTGTCATAAGTGCCTCACAGGTCTAAGTACAGATGTTTCTGTGCATTAATTCTGCTTAAAGCTTCCCCAGGGAAATCTAGTCAAGTCTATCATCATCTCAAATTCTATGAAAACTTATTGGGAAAAAAAAACACCCTCATGCCTATATAATCTATTTCATTATTATTAGTATTGCTTTCTTTTTCACAATAGCAAACTTAGAAAGCCAGAGCTGAAAATAAAACTAGATCAAATTATACTTCTGTAATATGTAGTCACAGGAGACTGTATCTGCTGATAGAGTACAACATTACATGAAATAGATTCCTAGATTTATTCCCTTTGCATTGCAAGTTTAGAATAATGGAATAAATCTAAAAACAGGATGGACAAGTTCATGCTTATAGGATCAACTTTTTCAATAAATTCTACGGAATCACCAATTAAAGTCAAATGTTTGCATTTGACCCATTAGATCAGATACATTAGAATGTAAATGGGTAATGGGTATCTGTTGGTCGTACTTACCTCGGTTCCTATTTCTGGTCTTTCTGGACTGCCATTCCAATTTATTTTCTTTGCTGCTCTTTCTTTGCTGCCTCCTTTTCAAGCACTTTGCTTCTCTAACCCTCTACCACATTAGTCTTGTCCAAGATTCACACACCAGAAATCTAGAGTCTGTAGTAATTGTATTTCAAATATTTAATTTTCCCAGTCCTCCTTCTGCTTTGGTTATAATCTTTTAAAAATGCAGCCTACCAACTCTTTTAAAAGTAGTATTGTAGTAAAAGTAGTATTCAATAATAGTATTGAAGTATTATTTTCTATATTTTACTTCCCTTATTATCAAATATTCTCTGTCTGAAAGCATTCAAAATTAATTTTAGCTGTAATGCTGGGAATCCATTGAGAAATTTTATATTTCATGGAAACTTATATCCTCTTACAGAGCACGTTATTAATGCTAGAAATTTGGTGTGTTATAGAAACATGACAAACATATAATTTGTCTACCATCTGCAAAGATCTGTGCCATGTAAGCCAATTCCATTACTACTTATTCATCCAGACAATGCTGCCTCTGAATATGACTATACATTTCTCTATAACCTTGACAAATGAGAATAATTCTTACCTTTATGCTTATGCTAAACAATTTTCCGTTATTAATTTTAACTTGTGTTCCAGGCTATTTTTGATACTCAGAATAGTGATTTCTCAGTTGTATCCAGCATTTTAAGCCAAATTACAATGGCCTCTGATTAACTCTGTAATTATAACTGCCAGCTGAAATGATGATGTTTATCACATTGGTCCTAGAGGGTTTATTTCTGCAAGAACATAACTCATGTAGCAGGCTAACATAAATTCAGTATAAGTTCCCGGTATAGTCCTACTGGTTAAAAAAAAAATGGGGGGGGGGACAGGGGAGACAATTCACTTTGATACCAAGTGATATCCAACTGTAGGGGTTTAGCTATAACAAACAAGTACTGACACCTTATCTTCTTCCTTAGTATGAATTAGGTGTTGCCTGGTGTGGCCCTATCATTAGGAAATATTAGGCAATTGGCTCAGGGGACAGATGGTTCTCCTGATTTCCCCCTAACTTTTCCTCTCTGTTGGAGATCAAAGTTATTCATGCCACAAAAATCTGTCCTGTGTACCCTAAATTAGCTTATTTCCTCAAATGTGATGGATAACACTATCCCAATTATATCACTGGGGTTAAAGTACATGAAATGGGGACTTTGCTACATCTTGTTCTTTCCCAGGCAGCAGATTTTCTTTGGTTAGCTCTGGTGCAGGATCACCAGGTCTGAGCTACAAAAATATGGACAATTACTAAATGGAACAGTTATAAATTTCTATATCTCTTTGTTGCCTTCTATACTTCAATACTTCCCAGATCAGGGGGAAAAAAAATCATGAAGTCTACTGGATGTCATGGATGAACTCTACTTTACTGTATTTTCCTGTTTCCCTCCAAAATGTTTGCTAGGTGCTGCTTCAGAGAAGGTGTACTTCCAGGGTCCCTGTAGATGGCATTCTTTAATCAAAGAAACCCAAAATGCACCAACCCCGCCTGATCGAATTGGTCAGGCAGATACTATTGGAAACATGAGGTCCCTCAAGTAATCAGGCTCTATGAATCACACCTGGAAGCAACCTGGCACCAGTGCAGCTTGTGAAGCAGAGGTGTTACATGGGCATACCGAGGCATCCCCATCCCTGCCCATGCTGCTGCATTCCAGACAAGTTGAAGCTTCTGGGTAGTCTACTAGGGCAGCCCCAAGTAGAGCATGTTGCAGTAGCCAAGATATGAGGTGACCAGGCCATGAGCAACTGTCTGAAGGGCCTCCCAATCAAGGAAAGCATGCAACAGGCACACTAGATGAAGCTGTGCAAATCCTCATTGATCAGGAGCTGTGAGTCCAGGGAGACCCCCCAGATTGCACATCACTCTTGATTAGGGAAGTTTAATCCCAACCAAGGTCAGAGATGGAATGTCCCCAGATCTGGATGGCCGAAACACCCACAGCCACAACAATCACTGTGGCTTACTACAATGAAGAAAATCTAGAATATAAGCATTTTAAAAGAATCATTAATAAAATAAATTAAAAGTTTATTTAATATATTTAGGTCTACTGAAAAATTGATCTCTAATCTACTCATCAATGTTAAACATTAGATGGCAATCAGAGGTAGATATCTAATAGAACAATGGGTTATATTTAAGGACAAAAGCAATGACATTTAGTCACAGAATTATAAGGAAAATGCTTAACAACACTTAGGATGTGATTAGAAATATTTGTAATTCATCTAACTTTAACAAGACAGTCTTAGCATTGTTAAGGTTAACCATTTTTGTATTTTTTGTTTAGTGTAAGGTAACTCAGTTTAGGTCACTGATTGCAGTTTCACCTGATGTGCAGTGAAAAATGTCACAGAAGGGGTAGTTCTGTAGCTATCCAAACAAGCTGAGGTGCAATACAAGATTAACTATACAATATTTGAATCCCAACCTTATTTGCTGTTGACAATAATGTCATTTTTTCCCCAGTATCTCAGAAATAATAAGCTCACCATAAGTTTATGGATTCTTGTTCCATTGGGAAGTTCAGAGTAAATAAATCAAACTATTATAGGATTGAATAGGCTTAGCAGGTATGTTGCTCAAAAGCTATGTAAACCTATTGGTCTAGGGGTAAATTTTATAAATTACAATTTAGCTTGAATTGGAGAATATTTTAGCTTGCTGATGTGCAGAGTCATAGCAAGTGAATAGGTGCCAGTCGATGCTGCTGTACTTCACAGCGTTTTGATTTCTCTGAGGCAGTGATGGCCAAAAAATAATTTGATAAGAAAAATCTGTCAAAGATGGGGCAGAATTTCTCCTCTCTTTATGATTCAGCTGCATGACTGCAGAAGCTGCTGTTATTTTTTAAGAGATAAGCAACAAAAATTCACAGTGGTGCTTTCATCCAGACTAAATGGTAGGTAATCCGAACAGCTGAATTTGAAGGAACAGTAGAGTAGAAAGAGATCATTGAAGCAACCTCAGGGTAAGGACAACTGAAGCAATGAAATACTAGATTGTGGTGTCAGAGGGATGTTGTTTATCTTTGGCAGTCTCTGATGTTCTATCTTCCATACTATTTCATGGCCATACCCACTTCCAAGAAGCTTCCAAGTTCCTGTGCTGTTGTGACGTCAATGCAGGCCAAATGTGTTTGCATCAGTACAGGCTCCAAATGTAGTCAAGTCAATCAGCATCTTTGCATGGCATACTAGGTATTATTATGACTAGCCACGGCAAGGATGTTGAACATGATGTCTGTGAAAATTGGTCATCTGCAATCTAGCTCTGACTAGGCTTGCCGCCCAGTAATATATCTCTCTGTCATATAAGTAAATGATTTGGGTGCTTTAAAAAATATAAACCTAAAATGCCCTTAAGGTTGATCAGTTATTAGTATGGGTGAAAGATTAAATGCTTTTTTACGAGTTAAAGGGAAAGCTTTTTTTTTTTTTAAATTAATCAGATGTATACGTGTATGTGTGTGTGTGTGTGTGTGTTGTGTGTATATATATATAGTCTAGTAGAAAGTACATGTTAGATTTTATCGTAATTATGATTTCTTTGGGGAAGAGCAAACACATTAGTGAAGCTTGTAATTAGCCTCACAGTTATTGCAATGCAATCAATGTCAGTTGATATTAAAATGAAGGCATGTGTATGTTTCTCAATCATTAGTCCAAGGATTTTCAGTTTGAAACAACCTTGGACCAAAATGTAGTTGCAAGATGTGGTGCTGCATGAGGCAGATTGATGTGCCCCACCTGCCCTTGGCTTGACATTTTGAATTAATTTCCACCTTCCTTCGACATCTCACCTCTTGTCAATGCCATGCTCTGAGGAAAGGATTCTTCTCCACAGCAAGCCATCCTGAAAGATATAACCCTAGAGAATGTTGTCTATAGTAAGCACTATTTAAAATAATCTAAATTTTCAATGTTTGCCATCATTACAGCAAAGCAGCCATGTAGGTCCTCCTATCTCCAGGTTAATTTGTCCACAGTGGTTTCCACTGAATCTTTCATCAGTGGCTCGGGCACTCCAGAAGTCCCCAGCACTGCACTGTACACCCTGCCAAAAAATGAAGTACAAAAGAACATGCACAAACACAGAAGAGGTAGAAGTTCAAAGCAACTCTTATGAAAGCTTTCAACATTTCATATAGAGATTTATTTATTTATTTATTTATTTATTTATTTATTTATTTATTTTTCAAATTTGTCACCGCCCATCTCACTGTGCGGTGACTCTGGGCAGTTTACCATAAAAATAGAATAAATATTGATTAAAACAGATAAATACGAATTCATTAATTAAAATATGTTAAAAACACACTTCCTTTATAATACTTCCAAGAGGCAGATGTTAATTAGGTGTTGTTAAACCCAGGGAGCATCGTCAAGGCGCCAGAGATCCCCAGGGTCGATTATATCTTTCCTCGCCCCAGGCAAGTTGGCAGAGCCAAGTCTTCAATTCCGTCTGAAAAATTGGGAAGGTAGGGGAGAGTATTACTTCTGGGGGGAGAGTGTTCCATAGGGTGGGGGCAACGGCAGAGAAGGCTTTCCTCCTAGGACCCACCAGTCAACTTTCTCTCACTGATGGGATACGCAGCATGCCTTCTCTGCCGGACCAGATGGGACGGGTGGATGTAATGGGGGTGAGAGGGTCCCTCAGGTAACCTGGACCCATGCCATGTAGGACTTTAACGGCGATAACCAGCACCTTGAATTGGACCCGGAAACAAACTGGAAGCTAATGCAGCTCCCGCAGCAAAGGTATTACATGTGCCCTCCTTGGGGCACCTATGATTGCCTTTGCGGCTGCATTTTGAATCAGCTGTAGCTTCTGGATACACTTCAAGGGTAGCCCCATGTACAATGCATTGCAGTAGTCTAAACAAGAGATGACCAGGGCATGTTTGACAGACCGGAGGGACTCCTGTTCCAGGAAGGGGTGTAACTGGCACACAACACAAATGTGCTCAAAGGCCCTCTGGCCATGACTGACACCTGCTGTTCAAGCAGGAGTCGTGAGTCCAGGAGGACCCCCAGATTACACACTGGGTCTGTCTGGGGCAGTGCAACCCCATCGAGAACCAAAGATGGTAAACCGCCAGATACAGAGGATACTCCAATCCACAGCCACTCCATCTTACCAGGGTTCAGCTGAAGCCTGTTGTTCCCAATCCAGACCCCTACAGCCTCCAGAAAGGGTGGTCACAGCATCACTCAAATCACCTGGGATGGAGATGTATAACTGGGTATCATCTGTGTACTGATGATACCTCATCCCATGGTGGCAGATGTTCTCACCCAGTGGTGAGTTCTTTCTTCAAGAGTCACCTAGAACACACTATAATGAGGTTCTTTTTCTGAAATAAATCCATAGATAGCAGAAAAAGCATTCTGAGTGTGTGTTTCCTTAAACTTGAAAATAGTTTGAATATTAAATGACAATGTTTCAAAATAAGATGCACCCTCTCTCCAAAATAATAACAGAATAAAACTTATTTTGAAAACTCTAAAGTATAAAAGAATATACAACCAATATAACAGAATTTGAATACTGAACACATTTTATACATTGATGAGTACCCCTAGATAACAAGCCTATAAATACTTATGCACATACAGTTGCAGAAACTCCCTGATATAGATCATCCCTAAAACTAACTTGAGACCATCTGTCCAAATCACAGACTGTTGCTTAAATAATTTCAGGCAAAAGGGGGAAAAAAGCAAATAATGAAGAAAGGAATATAATGTTCTTGTTCCAGCCTTCTAGCAATAAGCTCCTAATTTCCAGATTTTTTTTCCTGAAAATATTTTTCTTTCCCTGATTCATCTTGTCCAGGGTCCAAAATCTCACATCTAAAACTGTTCTCAAGAAAATGTTGTTCTAAAGGGGATTCTTGTCTTGCTAATGTTATCTGGTGGTTGGTTTAATATTCAATTTCTTTTACATATGTTGCTTACAAAAATAATGTATTACAATAGGTGAAATTTGTGCTGTTAAAAATCTTGAATAATTTCAGAATATATTTTCTTCCATTTTTCTTCCAAATCAAAATGTTTATTTATTTATTTTATCCCATTTCAAGGCCACCTGACTCCTCAATTACTCTAGGTAGCTTGTGTATATATATATATATATATATATATATATATATATATATATATATATAAATATAAATATAAATATATAAAACTATATACATACATACATACATACATGAGTAAATGAAAATCATTGCCAGAAAAACATAAATAAACATAACTAAATGGGCTCCACAACCACCTGTCCCAAGGCCTGGGGGAACAAACAGGTTTCAACATTTTCCTAAACATCATAAGAAACATATTGGAAATAAGAATACAATAATTTAAAATATTGTTTAAGATGACATTATTAGACGTATTACATATCTACGCATTCTTCCAGTCTCAGGAAACTGAAAAAGTTAGGTATATATTAAGCTGGGCATGTGGAAGAGATGATTCAAAACATGTGGAACCTCTAGCACGGCACCTCTTAAAACATTTGCATCTTTTCTTGGGCATCCATGCAAGCCTGAAAAAAATGCAGCTGCCTTCATAAGTTACATTACAGATATAAGTGCTTTAGACTTTGATGAAAGCAGGTGTTCCAAATCTTTTTTAAAGCATGGTCAGCTTCAGTATTTATTTCATAACTCCTGTTGTGTAAACTATAAAGGTTATGTTCAGTTTTGTATCCTGCGATAGCTTTAAAGATGCATCATGATATCAGTTTGTTGTATTCTTTCAGAATGGCCTTGGGCTGCATGTATCCATGAAAACAATAGGTGCATCTTCTCTATTGCTGGAAAAAGATATCCTTGATGCCTTGCATCTCTACAAGATGTATAACATATACATCTATATGCCTAACAGGTAGTCATTGCTTAATGATGGTAATTGGGACTGGAATTTCCTTCACTAAGCGATGTGGTCATAAAGCGCAACATCACATGACCGTGCCACTTAGCAGTGGAAGTTCTGGCAGTCCTTGGTTATTGTCATTAAGCAAGGGCCATGCAGGTCTTTAAGTGAGGACCTCACGTCATTGTGACTTCTGACTTCCTTCCAGCTTCCTATTGACTTTACTTATGGGAAGCTGGCAGGGAAGGTCACAAATCACAATCACATAACCACAGGATACTGCAACAGTCAGAAATTCAGGTCAGTTGCCAAGTGTCCAAATGTCAGTCGCGTCCACAGGGCACTGTGATGGCTGGAACTTCAAGGACCAATTGTAACTACCACTCATTTGGTGCTGTCACAAGTTTGAATGGTCACGGAATAAGTGGTCATTAAATGAGTACAGGTTGATTTTTTTTTTCCCCTGATGCATATGGACATTATTTATAATATCCTAGAATGAGCTTATGGCAGAAATGGTACATATATTGACTCAATTAAAATTCAGATAGCAAATGGGATTCTGATACATTGACCCATTTCAAAAAAGGAAATTAAAATTCTGCATGTCTAATTTGAATTTTACTTTTTGTGTGGGGGGGAGGGGGTTTGTTATTAATGGTGCAAATAAGATTCATGCTTATCTGGAAGTAAATCTTTTTGAACTCACTGGAGCTGACTTATAAGCAGGTGTATGGGTTGATGAGACAATCCACTTTACTGCAACCACAAGTAAGATTTCAACTGACTTTCATTCAGAAAATAAAATGCTAATTGCAGAGCATAATATCCTATGAGCTCATTCCTTAGAATAACAAAATAAATCCTTGAGGTTGCAAACTATTCCATACTTATGTAAGAGGAATGTAAAATTTAGTCTGTTAACTGTAGGAGTCCTCTCAGTTCCTGCTCTGAGTATGTATACTCATTCTTCTTTGCGAACTATGGGGAACATAATGAACAAGTGTGTGTGTGGAAGAGGAATTGAATTTTGCCTCATAGCTCTTATTCTATTGATGCTAGAAGCATTATTTTAAACATGATAGTTCTAGTGCCACATGGCCATAAATGGAATATCTTAAATTGACAGAAAGGAATCATCTTCCATGGAACCACTCAAGAACTCAGAATGTATTCTCTCTGATTAATCCTCTTTTAGTTCCTGCTGAAAATATGGAAGATAGAAAGATGTTTTGTTGTTAAGGCTGACAATACAGGAATGGTTCTGAAGTCACTGTAGGCATTTTCAAATTACATGCTTTAGAAAATAGGTTGAGAAGCAAGTTGTGTGGAGAAAGTAATTATTCAAGAACAAGGAAAGAGATGGAGCTATTTAAATTAAGTTATCCTCACAAGATGATTTTATATTTAAATAAGCAATTTAAAATTAGAATTAAAAATAACATAGAATGATTTATAAAAAAATGATTTGGGAAGGGGTCTATTGCCACCCAGAGTCACCTTGTGTGAACTATATAAATATGATAGATGATAGATAGATAGATAGATAGATAGATAGATAGATAGATAGATAGACAGACAGACAGACAGACAGACAGATAGATAGATTAATTGGCAGCAGATACTTTCATCTAAGGTAAGAATTAACTTAGCTTTAACTTTTTGTATCTTTTCTTCCTTCCTCACCTTTTGGCTTTCTTTCTGTAAAAGCAGCAAAGGGCCCTCGCTTACAATACAGTTGAAAGCTTCATCATCAGTTCCATCCACAAATGGACTGTTCCTCAAAGGTTCTTTGTTTGGTTTGCTAAAATGCTTCCTAGGTTATTTTAAAGGGCTGTTTAAATATTTCTTATTCTAATATGCCAGAACTTTACTTACATTAAGCTGCATGCTAGAATGTTATTTCCACTAAAATGCCTATTTATGTGAATTAAGGACCTTTAAAAATGCAAAAATACAATAATGAGAGTTGTTCTGAATATTGTAAATCAGTTCCTGAAAGTAAATTTTCTCAGTAAAAAACTGGTCAACCTAACATAAATGTCAGTATTTTTAGAACACTGTGGCTTTGTGAAATCACCATTCTAGAAGATGTAATTGAAAGTTTTAATTTTATGAAAAAAGTATTTTTCAAAAAATGGATGGTAAATTTTTAATAATTTAATCCATTTTTAACTAGATCAGCCAAAGAACAATTTATTCAATTTTTTACAATCCTTCCTTTATTCAGTATAGAAATATCCTGTGCCTTGACACAGGATCACTTGTAGATGGTATCTGACTTCTTAAATAAACCCTCCATTTATAACTGAATATATATTAAAGAAAAACTAAAGGACTAATAAAAAATAATTTCTTCATGAAATATTCTGGATTTGTTCATGCAAATATTCTTGCAAGCTTCTGAGAGGGATATTTCCCTCCATAAACACATAGTGATTATATCTATTTAAGTAAATAGAAATTACACAATTTTTTATTTGTCTCATTTAATATTTTTCAGAGTAGAAATAATAACTGCTATAAGTAGCTTTCTGAAAATTGAAAAAGTTTGTTATTCCCATGCTTGGAACCTAAAGGAAAAATACCATATTTTTAATTAATACTATACTTGAAATTGAAATGGGCTCTTAAAACTTTTTGATGTAGGTGGCAGATTAACACAGAAGAGAAAACATTTTTATTATTCCTGTGTATTTCTTTGTAGTTAAAATAGGCACAGCTTCGTTTCTTTTGTGATGGCTCATTATTAGAAAGAGGTTGTCATTTCCTTTTCACGTTAAAGTAACTCTGGATTGGAATACATGGAAGGAACTTCAGTTAGTGGGGTCCAGAAGGCGGACCTTCTCTGCGGTAGCCCCTGCTCTTTGGAACATTCTGCCCCCAGAGGTGCAATTGGCCCCCTCACCCCTGGCCTTCCATAGGGCTTTGAAGACCTGGTTCTGCCACTTGGCCTGGGTGGGGAGGGAATATCTCAAGCAGGGAGATGGCTAGCCCCATAGAGGCCTCCTGTCTTCAGCCTCAGATTTTTCATTTTCTTGGACTCTCCTTTCCCTTTTTTAGAAATGTTTTTAAATTGATGTTTTATGTATTATATATGTTTTTAATGTTCTGTGTGAGTCGCCCAGAGTTCCCCTATTGGGGGGAGATGGGCAGGGGAGAAATTTAATAAACAAACAGATAAATAAATAAATAAAAAATACCCTTTTACGAATTATTCTTCTGTTGAACAGCTCTGCCATGGAAATCTGAATGGTTTTTGCCACACTGGTTTTCATGAATGCCATTAAAATTTGACTGTTTGATCATGTATATAAACAAATGATAACACAACATTGTAGGAACAGATAATAAATAATAAAACAGATATTTTGGGGAGTGAAATAGGTCAATTGTTTTCACCTACTATATAACTCTAAATCTGTACATAGTTACACCATTATGGTCTTTTCTAGGAACCTAGGGACGTAGTATACATATGTGTTGTGTAAGCTTAAAATCAGGGTTTTTGTGTCTGTTTTTTAAAGCAGGCTGATAACTGAATTTTGAAGGTTGAATCAAGCATAAAGCCTCATTTTCTGGATTAATGGAGTTATTTAAAGATGTATTTATTTGCAGTGTTATTTGTTAGATTTACATCCTGTCTTTTGTTCTGGAACTCCAAATACACAGTGGGCCCTCTTCCCATTTTTCTCCACAACAAGAATCATGTGAGGTAAGTTGGGCTGAGAGAACATGAACTAGCCCAAAATCACCCAGTGAGCTTCTGTGGCTGGGCATGGGCTGGAACCTGAGTCTTCCTAGTGCTAGCCAACACTGGGCTTTTTTTTTAACCTAATTTTACCTCTGCACCATATTGCTGTCCAATAAAACTGCAGCACACTCACTCATCTGTTTTTAGTTCCTTCCAACATTATGAAAAGATAATGTATTAATCCCAACCTTGGGCCCTTTATATGCAGACGTTAACTACCATTATTTCCAAGCTTACTTCCCAAGCTTACTTATTTGCTGTGAACCCCATATAGTTTCAGGATGTCCATTCAGATATAATACTTTCAGCTTAGCCCTCTGTTGCATTTACAAAACAAAACAAAACAAAAAGTAAAGAATACTATATAGCTTTCCCATTACACGACTAATCTGTACAGTATAGCAAAACATGCATTAAGTTGATTCTCACACAAGGGACCTTCATGTGTTAAAGCTCATATCCTTAAAGATGAGTGATGTGAAGAGTGGGTGAAGAGCACTTAACAAGTGTTTATGGTCATACTAGACCTGTACCACTACTTAAAGCAACTATTAAGGGTTAAGGATCAACTGGAAACTATGGTGACTGGGGTAATCAGTAAATTACCCTATCATATTACTAATATGGACAGATTTTCCTGATTATGCAGAGTTAATGTGGTCAAAGAACATATCCCCAGAGGGATTTGTAGGAGTATCTACTCAGGCACAGGCACAAAAACAGGAAGAGAAAATTTCAGAGGTTAAACATGTATTCCCCTCCCATCCATATTTGACTGAGAAAGGAAGTAAAGCCCCCAAAAGAGAAACAATCTAGGAAGGCAGATAAAACTAGAGGAGAGCCCCTGGATAATGGAGGTCTCCCATGGGACACTGATATAGGGGAAATACAGAGAGAAGACACTTCTTTAAAAACATGTTGGCAAGAAGTGACAGCAGATACAGGTAAGTAGCTTGAAAGTCCCACATATATCCTACACAGAGTAAGAAAAAAACGAATTATCCAGGAAAGGATAGAGCAGTTAGTAGTCTCTAGCCAATATATTTTATAACTGGGTGCATGAAAATCCCTTTGCAGGACACTTGGGTACAGAAAGGACACTCTACTGAATGTTAGATAGGTTTTACTGGCCAAGAATTGAAGGAGATGTCAGTAGACATTGTTAAGCATGTAGGAATGCCAATTAGACAGAAGGAAAGGGAGACAGCATAAAGCTCCAATGGTACAAGTATCTATTGTGCCAGAACCATTTGCAAAAATGGCTATGGATATTATAGGCCCTCTCCCAAGAACAGCTAAACAGAATCGATATATACTAGTGGTATGTGACTATGCAACCCACTACCCAGAGGCAGTTGCATTATGAACCACTACAGCAAAAAGGATAGCAGAGGAATTGATAAAAATCTTTAGTAGAGTAGGTATACCTCATCATTATTGACAGATCAAGGAAGTAATTTTCAATTAACCCTGCTAAAACAATTCTATGAAGTGTTGGCAGTAAAAGGAGTGAGGACTAGTCCATACCATGCTCAGGCAGATAGTCTTACAGAACGGATGAGCCAAACTCTCAAGAACATGTTAAAAAATATGCAGGACAGGACCCCACTCACTGGGACTCTTGGTTACCATATCTCATGTTTGCATACAGGGAAGTACTACAAGCATCAATGGGATTTAGTCCTTTTGAATTAGTTTATGGAAAACAACCAAGGGAGGTACTGGATGTTGTTAGAGCTGGAGTAACTGGACTGAGTCCCCTCAAAACCTGGTTGAATATGTATTGACTCAAAGAGAAAAACTCTAGTCTCTGATCCAGATTGCTCAAGACCATTTAGTCCTGGCACAGGACTCATAAAAATGATGGAAAAAGTGCATAGAAGAAACAACTGGCAGTAGGAGTCCAAGTGCTATTGTTATTACCAAGCCCTGAATGCAAACTACAAACCCAAGATCCTTACACCATTGTGAAACAAACCAGTCCTGTAAACTATCAAGTCAATCTGGGAAGTGGAAAATACAAGGTCTACCATACCAATCTCTTGGGGAAATGGTGTACCAGAGAAGACCACCCTGCACTTGTTTTGAATAGGGATCATCAAGACCTCATGGATCAAACATATGAAGGATTGTGCCAATAACCAAGAAATACAAATCAATCAAGATCTATCACCATTGCAAAAGATGATATAAAAGAACTGATCCAGATCTTCAACCCTACACTTACCAGCATACCTGGAAGAACCACATAGACATAGAGAGGTTGAAAAAGGAGGTACTCAAGGAAAGGCAACCTTTTTCCAGTCTAAGAGAGGTCAAACAAACAAAAGGGAGGAAAGATTCTGTTATCAAATGTGGCAAGGTAGGACACTTAACTAAAGATTGTCGAAGTCACCTATGCAAGTAGAAGAATGTTAGAGGGGAACAGAAAATAACATTGCCTTTCTAAAAGGGGGAAGGTATATGAGGGAATGGGCTGGGATTGCTGTCTGCAGTTGGGAAAAGCAGCTGCAACCAGGCAGAAATGCACCTCCACTTCCTCAAGGATAGGCTTAGCTCATCACTTCTACCAAAAGGCACTACAAGTTTGCAGACACAGAAACTTTAGAGGAGATGGGCTCATTCATTCATTCACTCATCCATTCATCCCCCCCCCCCCCCCACACACACACAGTTTACTCACAAGAATCCACACTGGCGTTCCAGATGTCTGGCTAATTGAGCCACACCTGGTACATTTTATGAACATGCTGATGTCTATAGTCTGCCTTACCTGACCCAGGTCCTTAGCCTACAAAAGTGTGGGTGTGTAGGATAGAAAAGGAAGAAGACAACAAGCAGACGAGGAAGCGACCTCTGGAATGTACAACTATTATAGGCAAGCAAGAGGATTATCAGTCAACTGCCAGGACCACAAGCTACGGAATGAGTATTAAAGACATATTTATGTGACTACATCAAATTGCAAGGCCTACTAAGGTGGAGTTAACCCAAAGCAACAGCCTATTGTTGAGGAAGATGTGTGCCACAATGAAGCATTGTGTACAGTTACCTGCTACGCTGTGGTGTGTCCAGTCTTTGGAAATCAAAGAACCCTTACAAAGATGCATTAGTGGAATTAATCTTTGTAAATATTTACTGCAATTCAAATATACATGGGTAAAAATACATGAAATTCTGAGAAATTAATAGACAATGGTTTAGGTAAAGTTTAGTACCTGTAAGGTCATGACTTAAGTCAGTACACTTGCAGTTCACCAACACTGCAAGGAATGCAGATTGTTGTAACATTGTAGAATGGCACCATTATGTTAAGGACCAAAGTGTAATGCAATAGTTTCCCATTACACTTCACCCACTAAGACAATGTTCTACTTTATATATACAGTATATCTATGCCTATAAGCAAAGCATTCAGACAGAATTGACCTGTTGTTGTTTTTTAATGTCTAGGTTGTTTAGAAATCACATTCTTAAAAGAATGTTCAGGCCACTGGACATTTATTTGTCTGGGAAAGGACTGGTTACTTAACTTTAATTGTGAAAATAAATGTATATCCCTAACCAATCAGTAAATAATGATTTATTTCAGTTGTCCTTGGAACCTGAAACCTCTTCCTTTTTAACACCTATTAAGCTCCTAAACTATATAAAGTCTGTGAAAAATCATACATTTCTGGGAAAAGATCATTTCCCAGTGTTATACAACTCATTTTTAAAAAGGCACATTCATAAATTGTTGCCATATCAGTGGTACACTTGTAAATAAAAGTGCGTAAGTGTGTATGTGTGTGTGTATCAAAACTATCTAATGAGAAGAAGATATGCAAACTAAAGCAATACTGGAAATTGTTCTTTAGGCAACAATGATTTTCCAAAATTTGCAGAACATAAAGTTATTTGGGGCACATTTTGCCTTTGTTCTTTAGTCTTACATCACAGAGAGATATCTCTGGCTTTCCAGTCTGGGACCCACATGTAAGAAATACCTCCCCCGCCCCCTGGCTTTGGAGAAAGGCTGGAGAATCAGAAAGAAGTCATCTAAGGACATGTAGGGTTATATGCAGCTTAGAGTCTTTTAAATTGTTTTTATTATAGATTCGAGTTGTTTTCTTTGTATCCTTAGTTCTATTTAATTCTACCTGTACTCTGCCTTTTTCTGATGTGCCTAAGGTGAAAGTACTTAGAAGTACTCAGTTTTCTCCAAGAAGACAGTATATGTTCCACCAGAGAATAATGTGGAGTAGAATTGCATTGCAAGCTTAATTTAGACAGTGTCAGAAAATACATATTGACCTAGAATGAGTTCAGTTCTCTTTTGGATTTCAACGGCCAGGTGAATTGCATCCTTTGGGGATTTGTTATTTTCTGTTTTTTAAAGAGTTCCTGAAAGTCTGAAGCTGGGTCACATCTGCTGTATGACAGCATTTTGTTAGCATTCGTGTACTCAATATTTACCTTTCAGTCTATTTTACTTATTAATCTATGGTGAACTGTTTATAACAACCAATCTTTTATTAGCCCAATAAAAAGGGACAAACATTTAAATGTTTATTTTAATTTTTTAAAATGTTTCCATCCCTCATGGTTCTATTTATGCTTTAGAACGGATGATTACTAATCTGTTTCAAAGTAGACTGAGTCAAAATTTCTCAAAAAATTCTGGGATTGTTCTTTTTTTTTAATTGCCTTAGTAAAAGAATGCCACTTGGCAGATTTTTTTTTTTTTTTAATACTCTCTCTCTCCCCGCCCACCTTTCTCTCTCAGTGGTGAACATACCTAATACTCCTGCCTCCTATTTTCCCCACAACAACAATCCTAGAAGGGGGGCTCGACTGAGAGAGTGACTGGCCCAAAGTTACCCAGCCAGCTTTCATGCCTAAAGGAGGCCTAGAACTCAGTCTCCTGGTTTCTAGGCCAGCACCTTCACTGCTACACCAAACTGGTTCTCAAATATTTTATCAAAATATTTCACATCATTCCTTCATGGGGGTTGCTATCACTCCTCCTTAGTGAGCTGGAAAGATCTTACGTTTTGAACATTGTAAAGAATGAGGAATGGTGGCCAGACTAACAATGCAATTGCTGTTGCCACTGCTGTTGCTGTTATCACATGTAATAGCTAGATGGTGTTGGAAAGTAAGGGGATATTCTTAGGAAAAAAGAAAAGCTGAGCTATTATCACAGATCATGACAAGTTCCTGTAGGAGAACATTTTTTTTTTCTCTTGAGAAACGTGTGAAATGTTGCTTTTTTTCTATGAAAATCAATTTGTTTTAGCCTGGAAAACAAAAAACAGCTTTAGCAATTGTATGTAAAGGGCTATCCAATAACAGAAGCCTAAGAGTAATACAGGTATTCCTTGCTTACCGACTGCCTCGGTTAGCAAGTATTCAAAGTTACGACAGTTTAAAAAACAGTTTTGTGATCAATCCTTGCATTTACAACTGTTGCAGCATCTCATGGTCACGTGATTGACATTTGCAAATTTCACAACCGGCTTCCAACAAGCAGAATTAATGGAGAATGCAGAAGTGAAATCACAAGTCAAGGTCACGTGATGTCTTACTTAACAACCATGGTGATTCGCTTAATAATGGAAGCAAAACTGACATCATAAGTCCAGCACAATCATGTGATTTTTTGCTTAGCGACCACAGTGCTTGGCAATGGAGTTGCCAATCCCAATTGCAGTCAGTAAGTGAAGATTACCTCTAAAGGGTTATCTTTATTCATTAAAAATGAAGTGAGCTTGGCAAATAATAATGATTTACCACCTATGAAATATTGCTTTTCAAATATAGTAATGTGTTGATAAAATTGATAAAATATTGAATGAAGTTATAGAGCACTCAAGGATTTTTAATCTTTGATCTATTTTTGTGGTTCATTTTTTTCTGAATATAAATATATATTTTCTTCTTAATTACTGTAATACAAAATGTGAGAAGTTTAGACAAAAAGTATTTAACAGAGATTTACAGAATTAAATTTATGTAAAATCAAGAAAACTGAAATGTTATTTTAGTAGAATGTGGTTTTGTACAATAGTGTATGACCTTTGATGAGAGAACATTTAAGTACAAAATTCAGCAATGACACCTTGTCAGCTCTTCAAGGTAGACCAGACTAGGAAACCAAAGTCATACATTCTAGTACTACTTTTAATATAAGGTTATAGTAACAGAATCTTGCAAGTCTGAATCCACTCTCCTGTCCCTCCCTTTGTCTTCATGAGAACTAGGGAGGGTCTTGTCTAAGATGCTTTCTCAGGTTTCAGCTGTGGCCCAGACTGAGATTTCTTTTATCTCACCATTGTCTTGGTTGTGGCTCCTCTGCCTGTTCCCCAAGGTCATTCCTTCTGCCCATTATACACCATAAAAAATTATTTAAAAAATGAACAACTCTTTTAGTGTGTATCTATCAATTTCACAGAGGAAGCATATCACAATGCCAGTTTGTTTCACGTGACTGCTTTTCATAATTGAATCAGTTTATTTACTAATCCATTATTCTATTTACTTTTATAGATTAAAAAGATCAACAGGAATTTTCCTGTAAACCAGCAGGTAAGAGAGGAATATATATCTGGAAGCCTTGATTCACAGTTGTTCTGTATCTGGTGAAATAATCTCATTGAGGGCATTTTGGAGTTTGTGGCATGATGGGGGGGGGGATGTTAGTGGCCTGATTTTTGTTGTTGCTGTTCTGAATTAAAAGATTTGAGTAAATTACTTATTTGCTGTTATTAAAATCAAACTATGAATTATTTATGTCTAACATTCATAAATACAGATTAGTGTTATCGGTTTTAGATGTACTGTTGATAAATGTAAACTTTGTGTTAATTACATGAAAGAAATCAGCACAAGCTGATAATCACTTTACTCCCCAGTATATTCCTGTTGTCCTCAGTTCATATGTCCAGCAAAATATGGCTGATGGTGATGGTGATGGTGATGATGATTTTAATTTGTACACTGCCTCACTCCCAGCAACTCTGGGTGGTTCACAAAGTAAAAACACAGAAAAACTAACAATGAAACAATATAACAATAAAGACAAAGGAGTAAAATGATGGCAAAACCAGGCTACAATGAAAAACTTACACACATTGCTCAGAAGCTGGCTGGGGAATTCTGGGAGTTGAAGTCCACATATCTTAATGCTGCTAAGGTTGAGAACACTGCTGTAGATTCTGATGTTTATTTTCAAATGCATAGAAAGATTTCTGAAAAGATTTCTACTGAAATCGTAGCTATGCATGAAGCTTACCAAGAAAACTTGAGTCAGCCACCATTTTTCATCTTACAACCTATTTCACAAAGCTGTTGTGAGAATTAAATGCAAACAAGAATCACATATGGCACGGTTAACTCTTTAGAAGAAGATATAATGAAATTATTAAAAGCACAGATTTAAAACCTTTAAAATCTGATTTGGAAAAACAAAAGTATTTAACCCCAACAATCCTTTCCAGGATTAAAAAAAGACCATGCCCCTTAGGAAATTCATTTTATGTAATCTTGTGATTTACACTGAAGCATGGATTTTCAAGGTCAGTAATAGAAATTTATGCACAGATTACTGTGAAATATTTTCCTATTCCAAGTAGCTTACAATGAGGGTGAAAAAAATAAAGTGTGAAAATGAAAGGCCAGTAAAAAAGGAAATTTCTATTATTTTCAGAAGAAAGGAGGCTCCATTAGAAAACACCAAGGTGACATATGAGGGCTTCTATATTTGGCTTGCCAAGTTAGGACGCAAAGCACAGGTGTGCTTAGTTTTCCTGGAATTCATCACTCCTGAGCAGCTGTTTATCAGTAACTGAAAAGGTCAGCGCACGGGAGAGAGGGAAGTAGTTGAACAAGACGGCATATTTGAAAAATTACCCAAATTTATGCAAGAGGCCCTTCAGAATAAATTCTCTTTCTCTCAAGTTCTTTTTTGCACTATGTAGAGATGCAAATAATGTTTAATATGGATCCAGCGTCTTGAAATTGATGGTAAAGTTCTAATTTTGACTCTGATCAAAAGCCAGTCAATGTGTTTCCATCATTTCCATCAGTGTTCCTCAACCTTGGCAACTTCAAGATATGTGGACTTCAACTCCCAGAATTCTCAAGTTGCTAAGGTTGAGGAACACTGCTTTACATTGTCAGTCTCTGAGAATATCTGAATGAAGAGTGTATGCTCTTTCTTTCCTAGGTTCATTTCATGCTCTTAAAAAGGGAGAAAGAAAATAGAACTTCCCAATTCTTTTCTGAACTGAAGATTTGCTTTTGTGAGCTTTTCACATTCCCACTAACAGAAAGTTTATGCTGATAGTCTCAAAACATGGTTAAAGAAAAGTTTGTCTTAGAATCAAGCAGTGGCTTAATTTTAACAATTATAATGGCATTATTCCTTTCCCTGGGGCTTATTTATCAAAGGAAAAGCAGGTAAACTGGAAGACAACTGGAAAATTGAACAAGAAAACACGTTAACAGTTTATTCTCACAGTGGCCAGCCAACTGCACAAGGAAACTCACTAGTCTCCCAGAAGATGGCTCTCAAAGCCAACCACACTGACATCAAGGCTAATAGACATGGATCATTCTGACTTCATGAATTGGTCTAACCCCTTTTTGAAGCCAGTTTTTTGAAGCTGGTAGCCATCACCATACCTTGTTGTTCATTAAGCCTGGAACATCCAGCAGTGTTGGGGTGGGGAGGAGGATGTGTCAAGGGAAAGCAGACTGACAAAAACAGAGCACACATTTATAAGATGCTCTTTGAGATATTTTATGAGATTAAAATAATTTTACTTCTTCGTAACTGTTGATGTTCAAAATTCAAATTCTGCATTCCCAGACTGACAATTATTGAACATCTATATCTAAAAATAATTTTTTCCTGCAACCATCTGTTGTCAAAGAACACAGTGATCAGTCTCATTATGAACACGAAGGCACCAAGCCGAAACAACTAATGCTAAGTATGTATAAAAACACATAGGGGAGTTGGATTCTTGCTGTTAAATTAAGCAGAAGTGCACACCAGGGTGTCAATTATGCAGTGATAATTCCTGCATATTGCATTGTCAGCTGTCTGCAACTAAACATTGATTGTTTTGCATAGATCAGAGGACTGCATTTGTTATAGTGGCTTTATTTATGAAACAATAGGACTCCCTAAAGAGAATTGGGAGAAAAAAAATGGAAAAAAAAAATCATTGCCACTTTAGATTCTTTTGAGAAGCCATATTTCTTCAGTCTGTGATTCTCTGTGGTGCTCCTCTTTTGAGAATGGGTGCCTATATTGGTGCCTTTCCAGACTAGTCCCTAGGCATATGACAAAAATTCTGGAAGCCTTTAGGCATTTCTGTTTATTGCTGTTTCCTTTATTCATGTTAAAATATGGGCAGCATAGGACAAAACCATGATAGTCAGTTTCTTATTGGACTTTTGTAATCATATTTAGGAAATAGTTTCCCACCACCCCCAAAGTTCAGTACTGGAACATGGAAATGCTGTAGGAAATGAGATTTGCAGAGCTACATTTAGGTCATGGGTTACCTAAAGTAGTATGGGTTTTCTTACATTCAGGTTTCAGATATTATTACCTTGTTATCCCAGAGTTGTTTTCATAAGAATATGTCTTATATTCAGTAACAAAAGAAACAAATGAGTTTTAGAAACACCTGCTTATTGGTCATTTGGGTTATTTGTCAGACATTGAGTTTATCTATAAACCTAAATATCAGACTCTTATTTGTTCTTTAAAATGACTTTTTTAAAATATTGGGGCAGAACTAAGCCTAAGAATTACATGTCAGACAAAACTAAATGTTAACTGCCTTCCTTGAACTTCTGTCTCATAATAGATATGGTGAAATGTTATTTTTATTTGAAATTTTGGCAATGAAGGGTAAATTCCAGTAAAGAATTTGATTCTGATAATTATTTTTTTCCTGTATAGTTAAGCTTTTAGAATGCATTTTTTTTTTAATCTGCACTCAGTCGTTACCGACCCTGCAGTGACTGCTTGGACGAGTCCTTGCAGTTTTCAAGGCAAGTGTTTCGGAAGTGGTTTGCCAGAGCCTCCTTCCTAGAGCAGAGCCCAGCTGGTGAGCGTAGGAGGCAGGGTTTCCATTGCTTTGCACCCTTTTCGGGCAAGCACGGTTTCGCGCTTTACCGGCAACTGCTCCCGACTCTTTTTGCAAGGTGCCACCAGCATTTTTCCTCCCACCGGAGTGAGAGTACCCATTTATCTACTCACATGAGTTTTTGAACTGTTGGGTTGACAGGAACTGGGAAGGAAACAGGAGCTCACCCTGTTAACGTGAAGGCTGGGCTCGAACTGCTGAAGCGTCGACCATTTCTGGCCGGCAACTTTCAGCGTCATTAAGCCGCTGCGCCACCACATCCCGCCAGAATGCATTAGTGAAGAAAAATAATTTTGAGGTTCTTTATATAGTTTGAGGGCAGTCTGGCATTATTTTACTTTCTCCTTATATTAGAGTATTGAAATTCTGTCAAATAATAATGAATACATTCAACCTAGTGCCTCAGACCTCCAAATATATAGCCTAACATAACAGCTGTGTTGTTTATTGTAGGAGCTGTGGGATAGAAAAACTATCAGTTTTGCCTCAAATCAATGCAATTTAAAGTCTTACTTATTGACCAGTCTGTGAAATACGGTATACATGCATCTTATAGCTTCATTTAGCTTACAGGAATTATGGACATTAAATTTCTTGATCTTTATGTTTGGTCCATATTTCTGTTGAGCC
Organism: Liasis olivaceus; assembly: GCA_030867105.1. Lineage (NCBI taxonomy): Eukaryota > Metazoa > Chordata > Lepidosauria > Squamata > Pythonidae > Liasis > Liasis olivaceus. The sequence continues at coordinate 40,185,851 of CM061350.1, read as the reverse complement.
TGGTTTTCTATCTAACAGTAAAAGTAAGATATATTTATGATTAAAGAACCAACAATAATTATTTTTGATAAATATAGTTAAATATTGCCAAGTGCTCTATCTATGCATCTTAGGAACTTTACATACTTTGGTAGAGATGCAGGTGGGCTGTGCAAATCTTCAAAGGTGTTCTTCTCTTCAGCAAAGAGTCAAAGAAGCATGCCCTCAAAGCTGCTTTGTGAAGCAACATGGTCTTCTTGCTCCGGCCATGCAGAGAGGCACCCCAGTTCTTCACTGTGCTTTATCTGGAGCCCTCATCAGCATCCTGTGGCAGGTCCAAGAATGAAGAAGGATTCTGTACATGTGTAGAACCTGCACAGAAATCTCTTCCAATGTTTGTGCATGCTGGTTGAAAAGGTGGGAAATTTCCACATAGCACTTGCTGAAAGATGGAGGAATGTGATGGTGGAGAAGGCTGGGTGTCTCCTCACAAGAGGAGGAACATGAATACCAGGACACTAATAGAAATGTACTATTTTAGAGATCAGTCCTCTATTTGAAGATGCCTTTCTTTAGAAAGGCTGTCTGACTAAAAATAAAATTAGAAGGGAGATCAGAGGCCTTGAAAAGTTAAGCCTTTCATCAAGCTTTCCCTGCTAAAGTAAGATGTGTTTTACTTCTTGCTAATTTATGGTCATATTAACAACATTGAGAGACAAAGCTTGTAACTGGGTGATTTTGGATTAGCTACAGTATACACTCAAAGATAAAACTGGGGAGAAAGAGAAGAGGACAATTTTTTTTAAAGCTCTTTTAAGAAATTTGGCATGTAGAAATAAATAAATAACCATGTGCATCTCTTATCTGTCTGGGACTTGAAGGCACAAATAAATTGTATTGGTTAGTACAAAATTTCCAAAATACAACTCCATGATATTTCTGAAACTGGAGAGAGATATTTTCTGTACAAGGAAATTTTGATCAAGAGAAACATTGCTTGAAGTCTAGTCTTTGCAGGATCCATGTCCAGACTAATCCCCTTATAGTGTCTTTTGAATCAAGGCAATTTAACTTAGCTTTTGTCTGTGACAACAACTTACCCAATGGAACTAAAGGTAGTGTATGCATTTGTTTCTAGTGAAAATAAAGCAAGATGCCTTGTACCACACCTCATGTGTTCGGAGACATGCCAAGGCAGATTGCATTGCTTCTTTGCTCCAACAGCACCTCCACAGTATATATTCTTCACAGAAGCCAAACTAGGTCATCTTGCTCAGGTTTAACACACATAGGATTGTTGCTGAATTTCTATCCTTCCAAATCAATCTCCCTTGCTCGGTTTAAACTCCAACTGACTTTACAGAAGTTGCATTTTGAACATTTGTTAGACCAAAGAAATACCAGTTATGATTGTATGTGGGTGAAAGTTTGGGGGAGTTCCTTTATCATCCTTGAAATCCAACAAAACTTTGTGCCATGCATCGTTACAGTTGATGGCTTTCCCCCTGAAATCTTACTTTAAGTAGTTTTTAAAAACTGAAGCATTAATATATGAATCTGCATTTCTGTTTGGGAGAAAATATACCCTTTTGCTTTATCTAATGGAGAAAGGAATGGTATCAGCTATCTGGGAAACTAAAGTGGTAGGATTTAGTTTAATTTAGCTTTGATTTTATTAAAAAGAATCAGTTCCACAACTACGTCATTGGTTATGCATCAGGCTTCAGGTGATGATCTTCTGTTATAAGAGGAATTATGGTCTTCTATTATAAGATTAATTTAAAAAATGAGAGGAAATATATATTAACCTGCCCAGGGTCTTAACAGTAGTTTCCTTTCTGGGTCTCTATCTGCCCTTATGCTTTACCTTTAATATTAATACTAATTTACTTTACCTTCAGTATATGTCAGGCTCATAGGTCTTTCACATAAAACTCTGAAGTATATTTTTAAATTATTGATTTTGAAGAAGAAGATATTATCAAATGTTTAGCTGCCAGATGTTGCCTGGAACTTGGGAGAAAAAGTTCAATGAGAAATGAGAATAATGTTTTGGGGAGTAGTGGAGTTTAGCTCAAATATTAGGACAGGCTTTTTTTTGTTTTTTGCAGCATCTACTGACTCCCCCACACCCCACACTCCCAAATTCAACTTTTTGTGTATTTGGTAGAGCTGGTTAAGAAACTAGCACACTTTTAAGAAATACATAGAAAAGCACAAGTGTAAATTAGGGATTTACAAAGTCAGAGCTCTCCTAAAGACAAACCAGAGACTCTATGGGTGATTGAGAGTCAACGTGCATAATGTAGATAAGGAAGAATTAAATCATCAAGAAAACAAGTGTTTTCAAAGTTTTGACATGCTATCTATAATGTGGGTGTTCTTAACTGCACTACGGTGAGCTTCTTTAATTAAAAAAAAGATATTTTCAAGTGTAAGCAAGAAGAAAAATAGATATTTTTAGCAGGAATGCAAAATGTGTTGGTTTCCTGGTAAAAGCATGCATTATCAAATGTGATAATGATCAGTGGGATGTCAATAATACATCCAAATCTCTAATGGCATAAGTAATAGCATTGCTGCTTGCTGTTTTGAAGAAATACCTGTTCACTACTCATTTTGCCACTGGCACTCTTTGCAAAATAATAATATGAACTGACAGTGTTTTGGTTTCATGTTCTTACTTCAGTCCCTTATCAAAACCCCACACCAAAGAGGTGATCATATTTTAGTTCAAGCTTTCATAGAGGACATTGATCATTGGAGTTTTTTCCATCTGGGCACAAACCCAATTGTATAACTGATATTAGATTGGTCATGTTGTTGGATGGAATGATCTTTACCAGAAACTGGGAAGAGTTCATTTCAGTTATGGCAACTTTATGAGGAATGTTGTCTAGATTGGGAATTGAAGTATCTTATGTACTGGCAAACACCATGCTTGGAAATTCTTGTTCAATTTTTTATTGTTAGCCAATTAAGCTCCTTGTAGTGCTATTTATATAGCATATATAATTAAATAAATACTCACAGATCATTAAGCTGTTTATGTAAAGGAGTAAAATGAGAAAATGCTTCTATCTCATCATAGCTGCATAATTATAACTAAATATGTCTCTCTGTGTGTAGTTGTATGTATATGTATATATATGTATATATATATGTATATGTGTGTATGTATATATATATAATTTGAAGTTTGAAAATTGAATTATATTCTTTGATTATTTTGTCCTCTTTCAGTTAGAAGCATTGATTTCTTTTTATAAGATAAATGACATCTTCTCTGCCACATAATTATGTTGTCATTTTTATCTTATATCTGTATTGTCCAATTCAATTAACTTTGATGCTTATGTTCCTAGTACTTCTTTACACAAATTTGATTTTTAAAAATATCTGAAGGGTGATAATATAAGATGCAGAAACAATAGATATTTTGCAGTTGTTAATCATAATCACTGGCAACATGTTTTATATTCCCTTGAAGCAGATTTATCTGAGATTATTAATTATTAATGCATAGCATTTTTTGTCTATCTTGAAATGCAAGAAAGTGAATGTGGAATTTCCAGAACATATTCCAACCAAGCATGAATTAGATTAAAACTTGAGGTCATTTATCTGGGAATTCTGGGAGTTTTAATCTCATAACATCGGATAAAAAAAAAAAAAAACCTTCTCTCAAACATAAATAAAATGATTTTAAGCCATGAGACAATTCACCATGTTAATAGGCATTGCAAAAGCAATGACAGAAAGAATATTTAGATAGATTAGGTAAAGGCACTATGAAAATTAGCTCACTGGGACCTATCCTACTTTATGGTCCACAATACCTTGTTTCAACTTTCTTCAGAAAGTTGAAACAAGGTATTGTGGACCATAAAGTAGGATAGGTCCCAGTGAGCTAATTTTCATAGTACAAGCAATAGCTTAACATTTTGTTGCATAGACGAAAAGATAAGAGGAATAAATAGGTTTTTACAGATCTCAACTACTTTGTAGTATTCATGAGTAAACAAATAGCAAATTATTGCCGGAAGCTAGAGAAGGAAATACATCATCATTTAGCTATGCAGCTTTAAGTGACTTCCCCAGGAAATTAAACACCCAGAAACCTCACCCAAAGCCAGCTTTATATCCAGTGCGTAGCACTAATAAGTTATCCCAAACTCACTAAACCTTCCAAGCTTCTGTGTAGCCCCACTTTAATTTATCTTTCTCAGCTATGATTTTTACAATGGAAAACATTCTGCTATTGATCTTAAAGGGGAATGAGAGGAGTGTGCAACACCCTAATGTATGATAAATCTTTGAGCAAAATCTTTAGGAAGTACAAAGCAAAGACTTGTGTACAACAGCTCTGTTGAGATTGTCAAAGAATTCTCTCCTTGAATAAAATATAGAATTATTTTGAAAAAAGCGCAGTGGGATTCTACCAGTGGTAAATGAATGAAAAACATGACTACTTATTAGAAATAAATTTTGCGACAGGTAAATGAGAAAAATCAATGAAAATATTGGATTGCTTAAAATTAGAAATATACTAATTTCTGTAAATAATAACTTCTAAAGTATAAGAACTTCTATATTGTTTGAATAGCAACATTTTTACACCATTTATATTGTTTGGGGGGATTGGGGGGTTTGTTTTTAATCTTCTAAGAGTCACTTGTATAAGATGGGTGCCTATATATAAATGATTTATATATTTATTTATTTATATATAAATAAATAGAATAAAATAAAATATGAAAGCAAGTACATTGCCATAATATTTGACCTACTTTATAATTCCATTTAAGTCTTTCCTTGTTTTTATTATTAATTTATTATTATATTAATATTAATAATGTGGAAATTATTGATTTTTATAGCCTTTTGTATATTACAAGGTTTGGGGTTTGGTTTCGTTTGGTTTTTATTATGTATCATCAAGTTGCTTTCAGTTCTTAGTGACCACGTAGATAGACCTTCTCCAGGATGAACTACAAGTCCCAAATTCCCAAAATCAATTTAAGGTTTTTTAAAAAAGAATTTCTGGTATTTTGGAACATACAAGTACATCAATCATTCTGAGAAAGTATTGTGAGGACAACTGCTCGAGGGATATGGTAAAACAGTAGTTTCTTGTTGTGAGGGTATCATCAGTGACAAAAGTTGAGAGCACCTCCCTCTCTACCTCCCTGTGTTTTATTTCACATACAAGGAGGAAATATAGGGAGAATGCAAAAGGAAGAAAAGAAAAGAATCAAAAGGGAGATAGTATTTTTCAGTATAGTTTCTTCATCTCTCTCTTCCCCTCCTTCATCTAGTACAAATGACTGGAAAAAATAACTATGCAGTTAGAAGAGCATAAAATCTTTTCCTGCCACCAGGAATAGCTGGTGGGGTGAGAACACACAGCAAGCCAGTAATTCTGATCCCGAGGATCTCTAATGGGAGTGACAGAAAGCATTCATGCTCAGTCTAAAATTACTTGTTCCCATCCCTGCTTTCTCAAGAGGTGACTGGTGACATCCTTTAAGAGAGAGATAATTATATATTGGGTAGGATGGCCTCTCAGGTGCCTTAAAGCACTGGCAACTCATGAGTCATGAAGAAAATTCTATGACAAGAAAATAGATAAATTGAGGGCTTTTTTTTTTTTAAGTGATATAATAGATATCAGATAGGGAAAAGTTATTGTATACAAATGTATAAGTGTCATTCTTGTCTTCACTATTACCTAATATCTTTATTAATGACACATCCCTTTTACTGCTTTAGAATTATTTTATTATGCTATTCCTAGGTATTACATGATGTATCACTAAGTGGAATCCATTATTTTAATAAAAGGCAAAATTAATGCAAATCTCAAACACAAGGACTAAAACATCAAATCAGAAGTCACATGAGATGGCTTTTTGAACTGCAATGTAGAGGTTTAGAATGGAATTATTCTATAATGAAAGTTGCCAGCATAACAGAGATTTTGGATGATTTATAATGAACAAATTAAAATAATAAAAAAAAATTAGAAGGCAGTGAGTACCTTTGGTGTAAGATTGGAAGGGTTAGTGACCACAATTACAGTAATGATGGAGTAGTAACCATGCCCATATCGAATATTCCACTTCTATCGCACAATCTGGTTTATAATCCACTCAGATTATATTTTAGTATTATAAAATTATCCTACTGATTTTTTAAAATTGTACTAAAGTTATTTTGAAACAGTTTGGCAGGCAATTTTGCCTTGAGTGTTCACAATATGAATTTTATTACGGAGTAGCAGCAGAAGCTAAACCAAATGTATAGGATTAAATTCCTCATTTGAATTCCTGCTTTAGGAGGAAGCAAGTGAATAGTGCTTCTGGTATCGTACAGTGTTTTGCATCAATAATTTGATTGCAGTTATGCAGTCTGAATCAGAAGTGCGTTTTTATGTTTATAAATCTTTAATACAAGAATGGGTTGTATGTAAAATCTATCTAATCTCATGATGTAGACAGCCAAGGGGATAATATCTCAAAGGGAATTGCTTTTAAGTTTCATGAATGCTTTAATATTGGGGAAAGGTCCTGTATGAAATATCATTGAATCTACACAGAATAAATGGCTTTCTTCTATTTAATGACTGACAGTGGTAGAAACTCTATAAAGTATTGTAAGCTCTTTCAAGGAGAAAACCTACTAAATGAACAAAATTTCTTACTACTACATTAAATAGCCTGTGTTTTTAATAATTCATAGTTAATTCTATTTATGTATCTACTGGGTCAAAATGCCTTGCTCAGGAGAAGTAGATTCAGTTTTCACTGAAAGATTAATATGCATGTAAGCAGGTATTATTATCATTTAGCAACTTGATGAATGACAAATGTAAACTGGTCAATAGCAGTTTCCTATAACTAAGGTCTTACCTTTGTAGGAATCACATAAATGGTAACTTAAATCCTACCTAAGCATATTGATTGCAACATCATGCTCACTGCATCATCCAAAATAAACAAGCATATTTATTTTCTTTTAGGGAAGATGGTGAAAATGCCTATTAATGTCCGTATAGTTACAATGCAAATTCAGGGTATGATAACTCACTGGATCATGTATGGTATAGCATGAATCTCTATGTTCATACATCATATATTGCATGCACAGTTGAGGATGTTCACAAGGTCTGATTATCCAGCGAATTTCCAGATGATGATTATATAAACAGTCTGTTACATTTTGTGTCTTTTCATCTTGAATATTCAGTATGTGTCTTTTATATAATTAATAATTTGTAGAAACCCAAAAGTGTTGCTTTTTATGCCAGATAGTCTACATGGGCTGGACAGAGGAACGGGAACAAGATTCTCTTCAGGACCGAATGTACACACCAAAGTTTCTTGCACTGAGGGGTTCTTCACTTTATAAATTTATAGCACCTCCAGTAAGTATCATTCGGTATCTTGCTTCATGATTAAATTACAGATGGTTTTTTAAACATTGATTTAGAGGTTTTGTATTAATCCAGGGCTTTTCATTCAACACTATATCAAAAAAGAATATAAAATGATGGTAGTGAAAAGGCAATAATGGTGAAAAAACAGTAATAGGAAATGATTTATAAACACAACCTCAATAGAACACTGATCTGAAAATAGATCCTGCTCATTTATAGTGTTATTTATTCATAAATTAAAGAAAGTCTTCCTCCTTTTGCAGTTCTTCCAATTTCCATCAAAAGCAGTAAAGTCTATAAATATTTTTGGAAAATATAAATAAATTATATTATATATAAATTATATATTATATAAATTAATATATTTTCACAAGCAACTTAAAAATAGCTTCCTTTCTATTTACCAATTTCCAAGAATAATACATTCAAAGCCAGAAATAATTCATACTGGAGAGCTTAAAAAAAAAATGTTTTTCTATAAATCATAGCATGTCTTCTTGGCCATCTCATTGCATATGCAGGTGTAAGTGGGTTGGTGGAATTGATTTTCAAAATTGTATGAAAAATCAGTGTAATTAGTTTTCGTGTGTATTTTTACCCAAGGTCACAACATGGGACTGGACCCGAGCTGAAAGAACATTTTCTGTATATGAGATCATGTACAAAATATTCAAGGTACGAAGAATAAAAATAGACTTGATTTAAAAAGTTAAAGGAAGAGTAGCATAGATATAAAGCATGGCTGAATTCCTCAAGCATAAGTGAACACTGGTTAGAAATTAGGATTGCATATCAAGTGCAGGGGGAGGATGTTGCTTTAAGCTAATGACATAGTTAGAACATTCTGGGGGACGGGGCCCTAAAACTGTTTTGAGCACTCTGCCATTGTAATGATGTGTGGGAATGGCCTTGGGAGACAGGAGGAAGAGCCACAGACCAGACAACCATCAGGCAAGAGCTATCTCAGCTCACAGAAGCAGAGGGGACATGAGAAGTGTTTTAGAAGTGACCCTCCCAAGTTTTCTGGAGAGTAAAAGTAAAGAGGGGAGAAATACTTTCAAACTTGCAAGATTCTGTTAATGTAACCTTACAATAAAGATAGATCTAATACTGATAGTTGTACTTCTTGTCTGGACTATCTTGAAGGACTAACAGCCATGAGCAATAAAGAGAAGCCAAAGCAAGCCTTTTATTTCCTTGCTTTTTATCCTAAGGTTACAAAAGTCAGGGTAGTAGCTATGTTCATTTCTACACCACCCAACCCTCCTGCTTCTCAAGGCTATCGAAGCAGCAGTTTTTTTAAATATGTGGTCAGAGGTGACTTTGCATATTAATAACACTCAAAAGTAACATAGTGTTGACCAAAGAGGTTTTAATAGTATCTGCTGTGAAGTGCAACTATTTTTATTTGATTGATGTTTATTTTCTTTTGCTATCTCTGATTTTGCATTTTATGAAAACTTAGTAAATCAGAGTGTATCTTAATTTAATTTATTTTAAATGTACAGACTTAAATCAAGAAGCAAATAAAGAGCAATAAATAATTTGGAAGGTGTTAAACTATTAGCCAGTGTCTATGTATGTGCATATGTGTAGGTGTGCAAGAGTACTTCCATGTATAATATTTCTGAAATTGTTTATGCTAAAGTACAACCGTGCTTCCCAATATATTATTTCTGGGATTATATATGCAGAAACTGCTATTTGGCTAATGTCTTTCATCAAAAGCTGAATTCAAAATAATCATTTGCTTAATGCCACTTCATGACAGCATCTGGTGCTAGAAAAATAAATTCAACTTTATCACCAAGCTATGATAAGTTAAAAGTACTTATTTTTACAGGAAGTGCTAGATATCTTTGCCAGTAATTGGATCCTGGTAATTGGTCAATCAGCTCTGAAGTTACTTGTCAGCAACATAGTTCTTTAAGTTTAATTTAATATTCTTTCTGATCTTACAAATAGTGTCTAGTCATTTAGGCATGAGATACTGATCCTAGATACGCTGTGTGCATTAGTAATGTTTTTCACATAAAAGGTTGCATGCAAGCTATGATTAGTACCAATCCAGGCCTCCTGAATTATATTAATTTATTGGAGAAGGCATAGGCACCCTTGTATCTTCTATCTGCTCCCTTGTTTCTGCTTTCGGCTTTCTCTTTCCATGCCCTAATGTACGTTTCAACCTTAGTCTTTACCTTTTCTTTTTTTTAAAGAATTTTATTAAATTTCAACAAAGAATAAAATATTGGGAAATAAAGAAAAAAAGTTGAAAAAGGAAAGATCAGAAAAAGAATGAAATTTAAAGTATAGAAAAGAAAAAGTGAAAAGAAAGAAAAAGAGTAACTGCTGACTTCCTTTGGTACAGGTACAAATAGGTAATACATTCACCTCTTACTTTAAAGTTAAAAGTAGTACAAAGTATATCTATAATAATAAAAAATAAAACAAAAAACAAACTAGTACAAAGTATTTCTATCACTATAAAAAATATCAGTCATCAAACTCCAAAATTAAAGTTTCATTTCTTTCAGTTTCAAGCAAAAAGTCCAAAAGCAGTTTCCAAGTAGAAACAGAGCCAGTCAAAGTCTTTTCTTTAATCAAAGCAGTCAGTTTCACCATCTCCACCAGTTCCATTAATTTCACTATCCATTCTTCAGCTATAGGTATTTGTAAGTCCTTCCATTTCTGTGTATTTAAAAGTCTTGCTGCTGTTATTATATAAACAAAGTCCTGTCTTTTCTTTCAATCTGTTTATTCACCATACCTAAAAGAAAAACCTCTGGTTTCAATTGTACATCCATTTTTAAAATTCTCTGAATCAGAATACATATCATATTCCAATATTTCTTAGCCTTCTTACAAGTCCACCAAAGATGATAAAAAGTACCTTCATATTGATTACATTTCCAACATATATTCGACATTCATTTATACATCTTAGATAATTTATCCCGTGTTAAATACCAACGATACATCATCTTGTAAAAATTTCTTTCAAATTGTAGTTTAGAGTGAACTTCAAGTCTTTACTCCACATATTCTCCCACTGATCCAATATTATATTATATCCAATTTTTTTTGCCCACTTAAACTTACAGTCTTTAATGTATTCATCTTCCATATTCGTTTTCAACAAAAGTTGCATCTTGGCAATAACATGTTCATCATTAGTACACAAAGCCATCTGAAAGTCAGTTTTCTCATAAGTAAAATCATAACTCTTGTCCAATTTAAATCTTTCTAACAGCTGTGCATAAGTAAACCATTGGCAAGTATGACCTTCCAATTCTAATTCTCCTCTCTTCTTCGATTTAGGTTCTCCTTCAGAAAAAGTCAATAAATTTGCATAAGCCTTTTCCTTTTCAAGTACTTTCTTTGTTTGACAATCTGTCTTTCCCTCCCTAATGATGCCTCTTGGCAATAGCCATTTAAGCCACAGTCAATGATACTGATGGCATTATTTCTCTGCTTAGCTGAACATTGTAACTTCTGTCAAGACAAATATCATATTGGTGGATTGAGGAAACAATGCCAATTCTCTTCTGGAGCTTGCATGCAACATCTAATATAGAAACGTAGAATGGAAGTTGCATCTGGAGATTATCAGACTGATGCAATCTCATTGTGAAGGTTCATTACAAAACCATTCACATACTGAAGAATCATTACAAAATAATTCAGTCAACCTGTGAAATTCTATCAACCCTTGGTTCTATCTATCCAGTGTTCTTGAACAATGAAGTAAAGCCATAGAAGAAATCTTGTATAAAACTGGAGCATTGTCTCACCATTCACCTAGGATCATAATAACTTTACTCAACTATGCAAATGTATGCTGCTGGGAATATTTTGAATACTGTTAAGTCTCAGTTGTTATATCTCAAAATAAACATTGCAGAACTGGAAAGGATTGTGAATGACTCACCCAAAGGATTAAAGGCCAGAATATGATTTATTAATTTAGAAAACTAAACTAAAACAGGAATTGGCCTTTTTTTAGTTTAGAGCAGATATAAGAGAAGTTGAAATGTAATAGAAAGAAATCATCCAGTGAATGTTGCTGTGGATTTGGAACAGAAAAAAAATGCTGGCCTAAATTTTGGTTATTTTGGTTCTACCCCTCATTTTTCTAAAGCACAAAAATCTTTGATGACACTTAAAGCAGCCCTTAATGTAAATGCAGATGTCCAGCTGCTTCCCTAGGAACAAAATGCCCTAGAAATGGTGTTATATGAGGATAAAGCATCATTCCCACAATTACTTTGACAAATGCAGTAAATATACTATGAGTACTACAAGAAGCCTGGCTGCCACTTTTTAAGTGTGTGTGTGTCTGTATGAGAGAGAGAGAGAGAGAAAGAGAACTTAGCAACTTTTTCTTTACAATAAGATAGCAAATAAATGTTAGAATTTCACCCCTAAACCTTCTCAAATTTACCCTGCTTTTTCAGGGAAGAATGTTCTGATGATATATTTGGGATTTTCTTTGCTTTAAAGGGCATTAAATAAATACACAGGAGATAACTTTTACCCCTGCTTCTAATTCTTATGTCAGTATAAAACCAGAACCAATCAGCAGTTACTGGGAAGACTTTAACTTTCATGTCCAGCTAGATTTTTTTTTAACTGATAATGTGCCAGCAAGACATTGTCAACTCTTAGCAATCACACAGATAGATTTTCTCCATGACTATCTGTTGCTTACCTGGTCTTTCAGGTCTTCTAACAGTGCACCCATTGCCACTGTAATTGAGTCCATCCACCTTGCTCCTGGCATCCTCTTCTTCCCTTTCCTTCCACCTTTCCCAGCATTAGAGCCTTCTTCAGAGAGCTATGCTTTCATATAATGTCTCCACAGCTTGGATATTTGGGTCTTGAGTGAGAACTCTGGATTGATTTGTTCAATGATCCATTTGTTTTTCTTAGCTATCCACAGTATTCTTAGGAGACTTCTCCAACACCAAAGTTCAAAAGCATCAATACTCTTCCTATCCAGCTTCTTCAAAGTCCAACTTTTGCTTCCATAGTGTATCACAGGGAATAGCAGGGCTTACACAGTTCTGATCTTTGTAGTATAGGCATATCATAGCATTTGAATATCTTTTTCAAAACTTCATGGCTGCAAACCATAGGGGAGGGAGAATAAAAACAGCCCCCTCAGCAATGGACCCATCTAAGCAGGTCTCTGATTCCCTATTGCTCTATAATTTGCAACAGGCATACCATCTGTTTAAAACAAGTTCTAAGAAATTCTAGCATTGGTAATATTGATTCTGAATTTTGGGCTTCAGAAGCTGATTAGCTTTCCATTTCATATATTGGAGCTTGTTTTGAACAATCTATGCTTCTTGACAAGTTCTTATAGACCGTATAGATACAGTATTATCCAAAGAAAGCTACAAATGATTTGGAAATGTCTGCCTTCATCTCCTCCTGAATCCATGAGTGAGAGAAGCTTACATCATTCTTAGCTGTGTTGCTATTAAAATTGGATTTCCCTTTATTCTGATATGGTCCAAAGACAGTCTCAAGGTATATAAAAATGGTTAGCCTTCATCATCCTTTACCTTGGAAGGAAGTCAGAGGACTGCTATGACTTGAAAGAGTGGCAAGTTAGGGATCAGCAACAGGGGCAGGAGGGTACTTTTCTTCCAACCCAACAATGGATGAAGAATGAAGAGCACTTCAACTCAGCAGTGGGAAAAGTTTTCTGTCTCAGTGTGTTGTGCTGCGATACAATAACAAGGATAACTCTATTGAATATGATGTTGACAAGGTCACTGAAATTATGGGAATAACTTCAGAGAATGGCTGCCAAGAAGGCGAGGGGACTGGATACCAAGTCCTCTGAGGAACATTTCAAGGAACTGTGCATGTGTAGCTTGCAGAAGAGAAGACTGAAGGGAGATATGAAGCAGTCTTCAGATAACTAAAGCATTGTCATACAGAGTGAGGAATAGACTTGCTCTCTGTTGCCTTGGAGGGAAGTCCTAATGGGTTGAAACTACAGGGAAGTGGATTCAGGTTAGACATTAGGAGGAATTTCTTGGTAGTCACTGCTGCTGGCCAATGGAATATGTTGTTTCCTGAAGTGGTACGTTCCCCTTCACTAAAGATCTTCACATGAGCTGAATATCTGTCCAATATTTCGAACCTGTCCAAAATGCTTTAGTGGATCCTGCACCAAGCAGAGAGTTGGACTAGATGATTTCTGAGGTCACGTCCAACTCTATCATTCAGTCAGATGGTATTTTTGTAAAAGAGAAATCTGCTGAACAATGGGCAAAGTTCAGCCAAAAACTGAACAGTGAAGTTCCCCTGTTTTCTATATGAATATATAACAATGAGAAATATATAGATGTGAAATAAAAGAGGTTGTTTAGATCATCAGCAGTACTCTTCATCCTTTTTCTCACTCACTAGTAGACTTAATCTGAACCCAAAATCTGGCTTTCTCTTCTACACATACAGGTGAAACTCGAAAAATTAGAATATCGTGCAAATGTTCATTTATGTCAGTATGGCAACTCAAAAGTTGAAACCAATATATGAGATAGACGCATTACATGCAAAGCGAGATATGTCAAGCCTTACTTCGGTATAATTGTGATGATTATGGCACAATCTCAGAAAATTAGAATATTACATGACATCAATAACACAAGGATTGGAAATAGAACAATATCAGACCTCTGCAAAGTATAAGCATGCATATGTACTCAGTACTTGGTTTGGGCCCCTTTTGCAGCAATGACTGCCGCAATGCGGCATGGCATGGATGCTATCAGCCTGTGGCACTGCTGAGGTGTTATGGAAGACCAGGATGCTTCAATAGCAGCCTTCAGCTCCGCTGCATTGTTCGGTCTCATGTCCCTCATCTTTCTCTTGGCAATGCCCCATAGATTCTCTATGGGGTTCAGGTCAGGCGAGTTTGCTGGCCAATCAAGCACAGTAATCCCATGGTCACTGAACCAGGTTTTGGTACTTTTAGCAGTGTGGGCAGGTGCCAAGTCCTGCTGGAAAATGAAGTCAGCACCCCCATAAAGCTCATCTGTGGAAGGAAGCATGAAGTGCTCCAAAATCTCCTGGTAGACGGCTGCGTTGACCCTGGACTTAATGAAGCACAGTGGACCAACACCAGCAGATGACATGGCTCCCCAAATCAACACAGACTGTGGAAACTTCACACTGGACTTCAAGCATCGTGCATTGTGTGCCCCTCCATTCTTCCTCCAGACTCTGGGTCCTTGGTTCCCAAATGAGATGCAAAAGTTGCTCTCATCAGAAAAGAGGACTTTGGACCACTGGGCAACAGACCAGTTCTTTTTTTCTGTAGCCCAGGTAAGACGCTTCTGACATTGTTTGTTGTTCAGGAGCGGCTTGACAAGAGGAATACGACATTTGAAGCCCATGTCCAGGATCCGTTTGTGTGTGGTGGCTCTTGATGCACTAACTCCACCCTCAGTCCACTCCTTGTGAAAGTCCCCAACACTTTTGAATGGCCTTTTCCTGACAATCCTCTCCAGGCTGCGGTCATCCCTGCTGCTTGTGCACCTTTTTCTACCACACTTTTCCCTTCCACATAACCTTCTATTGATATGCTTTGATACAGCACTTTGGGAACATCCAACTTCTTTTGCAATTACCTTTTGGGGCTTTCCCTCCTTATGGAGGGTGTCAATGATGGTTTTCTGCACAACTGTCAGGTCAGCAGTCTTTCCCATGCTTGTGATTCCTACTGAACCAGCCTGAGAGACCATTGAAAGGCTCAGGAACCCTTTGCAGGTGTTATGGATTCATTAGCTGATTAGAGTGGGACACTTGGAGCCTAGAATATTGAACCTTTTCACACTATTCTAATTTTCTGAGATTGTGAATTTGGGGTTTTCATAAGCTGTATGCCATAATCATCACAATTATACCAAAGTAAGGCTTGACATATCTCACTTTGCATGTAATGCGTCTATTTCATATATTGGTTTAACCTTTTGAGTTGCCATACTGACATAATGAACATTTGCACAATATTCTAATTTTTCAAGTTTTACCTGTACAAGCCCCATATCAAGTAAAGTGGTAATTTTCTCCTTATTTCTCTATATTTGTTGTTGTTTTAATAGGACTGCAGTCCTAGCTCAGTGGCAGCCAACTATTGATTTTTTGAAGAGACAAATAATTCCTTTTCAAGGATTTCAAGCCCATTAATGCATTTCAAAGAAGAGCTAACTCACTACGTGAACAGCCTTGTCAAACCCTCCTTCTTCAAAAATGGATGGTGTGCAATGCTATATCTGTGTACAATGCAGATATGCCTCCACATTTGTACTGAGGATGCCTTGTGTGTATACAAATGTGGATTGTGGATTTCCATATTTTCCAGCATCAGAGGCATACTTAACCACTGCTGATTTTGTGATGAGTTAACCCTTCTTTATAATGTTTTAGTAGAGCTTTTATATATGTATGTGTTATTTGCATAGTGCAACTCAGTAACATTTACAGGTTAAAGGATGAAGTTCAGTAGAGAAATAAATAATTTCTACTAGACAAGCTGGAGCTTCTTGTACTCTTAACTCGTCCTGATTCCTAATCTGATTTACAGCCTCAATTATTATAATATGTATTCAAAGATGGCTATGATTATCTTCAATCAGCCAAGGCAAAGGGAAGTTGCATTTGTTGAAATTAACATAGACGTTCACTAGTCTAGGTGTGTATAGTAGTAATTAATTTTTTAAATGTAATCTTAGGTTTCTTTCCAATTTGTTAATTTCAAGGTGACAACTTTCAGCCAAACTATTGTGAATTAATAACCTCTCTTCTCCAATCCACAAGTTGGGCAATGCAAAGGACTTTTTTTTTTTGTTTTTATTTTTTCAAACCACCAATGCATAATACTTTATTTCAAACCACCAATGCATAATACTCTATTTAAAAAATAGAATTATAGGAAGATTGTCTATTTAAATGAATCCTTACAGATACACAGATACTTAGAAGATTTTCACATATATTTCAAACTGGTAATCCAACATAAAATAACAAAACAGCAAAAAACAAACAAAAAACAAACTAAACTAAACAAAATGTGGCAATATTAGGATAGAATAATAGAAGGTAATGCAAAATTATCTCTGAGCAGGAATCTAACATAAGAAATATGTGTGTGGAACTTGATCTAACGAACAAGGAATTTTGAGCTTGGTTGTTTAAAGAAACAAGGAGAGTCTTCATATTTTTAGGAGAGAATAGAAGATGTGTTGTTACTGAAGTTTTAGAGGAATGACAGCTCATACCCATGTTTTTTGGAATGGGAAAGTAATCTTTAGTTGTAACTCACAACATCCCTTTGAATCTGGAATATATCACTTTTCAATATTATTAGTACAATTTAAGCTGTAAAGGAGAACCATTAATAGTTATAGGTATGTTTTAATTAGTATAATATTCTTCATTTAATTTATATAATTAAACCAGATAATTAAAATAAAGGCATAAAATTTACATGGTACATTAGTCTATGTAGGTACTTTGTTCTGCATCTAACATGTGCATCAATACTAGAAGAAATTTTAATTGATGTATGCAAGATTATATAACTCCAGGTTTTCATCAGGACAGTGATATACTGGATCGGCGAAAACACTGCTTTGGAGTGCAATCTGAAATGGGAGAGGATCTCTACTTTTCTGTGGAATTAGAATGTGATCTCATACTATGGGAAAAGGCCTTCCAGTCAGCAACTTTTTTAGAAGTGGAGAGAATACAGGTAAGAAATATGTGATGCTCAATATAGATTTTTTTTTAAATTATTATTATGTCATTATGTGATTGGTGACACTACTTGTACAATTGTGATGGGATTTGTTTGTTTGTTTGTTTTTAAGATAGCTTTGGAATATAGTAATCATAAAGCTTCTAACAAACTGGCCTTTGATTAGCAAGCTAGTTGAATATGAGCTGGATGAAATGTTTGTTTGTAGATCCACATATCTATTAGGTGGATTTGTATTCAAAGAGTGTTCACTGATAGTTCATCATCAACTGAAATGAATCATTAGAGGTGATGCTTTTGGAATTAGTCCCTGGCCTTGTACTTTTCAACATTTTCATTCATGACTTGAATGAAGTAGAGGGAAGGCTTATAAAACTTGCAGATTATGCAAAAGTAGGTGGATTAGATAAAACTCTAGAAAACAAAACAAATTAAAATGAACCTCATTGGTTAGAGAAGTGGCAGAAAACAGCAGAATTTAATTTAATAGATATAAATGTAAAGTTCTTTACATAGGAAAAAGAAATCAAATGCACAGGTACAGGATGGGATATATCTAACTTTGTAGTGGCACATAAGAAACCATTGTGGAAATCACAAATTGAATAAAAATTGGTAGTGTAACATGGTTACTAAAAAGGCAAATGTGATTTTAGTTTGCAGCAATAGAAGTACAGTTTCTCAATAGAGAACACTCATTCCACAATATCATACCTAGATGACCTTCGCTGATCTCAAAAAAACTAAGCAGCTAAGCAAATTCCAGGGCTGTAGACTAGACTGGGGAATTAGGGGAAAAACATTCTTGGAAATGTTTGGAAGAAAGCAATGGCAAACCAGTTATATATTCTTGCCAAGAAAACTTCATAACTATGCCTGTAGGATGATCAGGAATCAAGCCTGACTCAACACAGATTTCATTTCATTTCATTGGTCATTTTAGATTTCATTTCATTGGTGAGACCCCACCTCATATAGTCAGAGCACAGCCCCGGTACAGAGAAAGGCCGTGTCTGTTTGAGGGACTGTAAACTCAATAAGGAGACATTGAGGGAATTAGTAATGTTTATACTTGAAAAGAGCTAACAAAGGGAGATAATACTTTTCAAACACAAAAGGGAAGGTACACAGAAGAAGATTCCCTTTTGTCTTGGAGTGCTGGGTATGGAATAATTATTTAAGTTACAGCAAGGCAATTAGCAAGTTGTGGAAACATTCACAACTGTAAGAACAAATCTACAGGGGGATTTAAAAATTACAAGGAAGGTGGTGAGTTCCCCCTTCACTGGTTATATTCAGGCAGAAAGTGAGCATGGTTGCTCTAATTTAGATTCTTGCACTGAGTAAAGGGATTGGGCTTGATGGCTTAAATAACCCTTTCAAATCTCTAAGTTGTTAATGATATATCAATGACATTTGTGTTAAAAAAAGAGATTTAAATCAAATATGTGGTATCTAGTTCTTGCATCCCAAGCCTTCAGATGATGAATGACAGAGATTTGGTTGTTTGATAGTCTCAGACCAAAAAAAAAAAACAAGTTTTGCTACTAGCAGATTGGCTGTGTTTTGCTCATTTTATTAGATTTTATTGGGAAATGGAAAATAGACTGCTAAGCGAGGGTTTTTATTTTCGAGAATCGTACTGTGTAATAGATAGATTTAAATCTTGGAAACTTACTGAAAGCTTACTGAATGACCTTGGGCAAGTTATTATAAGGATAACTTACCTCATAAGATTGTTCTTGAACACAATAATTGCTCTTAGCTCATTATGTAACAGATACAACTCAAGACAATAAAGAATGAATAAAAAGGGCTGAGTTCTGGGAAACATGTCATTGAATTGAATTGATTTTTGTGTAAAGTTAAAGAGCCTATTTTTGAAATAGAAAGTAAAAAAGCCTATTGGGGGTGCACATAACCCCCTCCCTTTTTTTAAAAAAAAAATCTCTACCATTACAGAATGATGGTCTCTCCTCTGCCTAAAAACTTAGAGAAGTATAGTGCATGCTCCAGGGACAGGGGACGTGCTTGTGTCATGTAAATGCACATAGTTGAGAAATATATGAGAGTTTTGTCAAATCACATCTGGAACCAGTAAGAAAACTTTGGACAACCTGATCAGTATATTTCATAGACAGTTTAGTTTAGTTAGTTTCATGTGGATTCAGCCAATTGTATGTCATGTATGCCTCAATACTTTAGATGATTATTATTTTTTATGGTATGTGTGTTTAATTTTGGCTATGTATGTGGATTTGATTCTCTTGTTTTGAGCAGTAGGGAGGGGTATGGTTCCTACTGATCTGATTCTTCTTGGTAAACTATGCATCTGGCAGATGATTAAAGCCATAAATAACCATGAGTAACTGAGGGATGGTTTCCATGGATACAATCCTACTGGTGTTACGTAAACAGAATGAACAAGAGAATTGTTTGATTAGTAAAATATACTGCCTTCTTCTCTCCACATTACAATTTTCAAGTGGTGGTGCAAAAAAATGTGTCTCTGTGTGTGCACATGTGTCTAAATAAATAATAAATAAAGTGCAAAGTGGAGGATATTTTTGTATAATTTTGGATATAAATTGTTATAACAGTTCTGGGCATCTCAAATATGAAAAAATGCATACCTCAACATTCTTCCAGTTAAATTATTATAGTTTGATTCATAGCAAGAAACCAATGAAACTAATATAGTTCATAGTATTGCATCTTTTAAGTAATGTATCATTCTGATCCATAATGCGTTACTGTTAGAACTCCGTATTTTGCATCCTTACTAGGATCTTTTGAAAAGCTCCAGTTCTCATTTACTCTGTAGATCTTTACACACAACATGTAATTTTTAAATGACCTGAATAACAATTACATGAGTTTCTTTGAATTGACATTGATTGTTTTATTAATAGTGTCTCTACATCTTTTTTTCATTTCAGAAATGAGGTCCATTTAGTATTATAGTACATTATTATTTCCAGACTTTCACATTCCTTGCTAAACCAATTCAGACTGCAAATCTTGGCCCTCAAAAACAAGGCTTCAGGTTCTGCTCTTGAAGCGGGACAATTCACAGACCCAATTTAAAGATTTTATATTTTTGTTGAACAGCACAACAAAAATAGTGAGAAAATATGTTACCTCTTATACAGGAAATCTCCATGTTGATTTTTTTTCAGTGGTTTACAGTGTGTGAAATAGTAATTAAAAGCAAACCATTCATTCTTTATGGCAGCAGGTTTATCATAATATTATATTTTAATTAATGAATAATTTTTAAAAGATTTTTTTTATCCCACCTTTATTATTTTTATAAATAACTCAAGGCGGTGAACATATCTAATACTCCTTCCTCCTCCTATTTTCCCCACAACAACAACCCTGTGAGGTGAGTTGGGCTGAGAGAGAGTGACTGGCCCAAAGTCACCTAGCTGGCTTTCATGCCTAAGGCAGCACTAGAACTCAGAGTCTGCTGTTTTCTAGCCTGGTGCCTTAACCACTAGACCAAACTATCCCTCGTATTTGCATAGTCACCCATCTTAAAACCAAACTCTGGGCAGCAATAAAAACAATATTCACAACTAAAACAAACACAGTACAACCAAAAACAGAAAAACCTGGCACTGCAACCACACTTCACTGATGCAATCCTTCACATGCTCATCCTGCTCTGACCTGATCCTGTACCACGCCTGGGGGAAGAGCAAGGTCTTGACTGCTCTCTGGACGGTTGGGACCTGTTCCATAGGGCAGGGGCTGCAACAGAAAAGGCGCACTTGTGAGGACCCACAAGGTGGCAGTGTTTAAGGGAAGGAAGCTGGAGCATGCCTGCCCTATCCATTCTGGTGGGACTGGTGATATCTTCAGGGAGAGGTGGTCCAGCAGATAACCTGGTCCCATGCCATGTAAGGGCTTAAAGGGGATAGCCAGCACCCTGAATTGAACTCTGGTATTGAAAAGACCTTTGGTATTATGTACTGTCTTGGCAGCATTCTTATTCTAATTTAGCAAAAAGATTAATTAACATAAGCAGAGGAACTACAGTTGAAATATAACCTATGATTAAAAGCCATAAAGTAAGATGCTGAAAACTGACCTTTTGCCATTTGACCTATGATGTAGATTAAATTCTTTCTACCAATTTGTGATAACTGCTCAAAGTCATTATAATATTTAACCTTTCAATATTTCCTGGTAGGAATTGTGCTTGGCATTGATAGCCTTGTAGGTAAGAATGTACCCACAGAAATATTGTATTGCTTAATTGAGGTGGATAGCCAGTGTGTTTAGAAAAGAACTTTCTCATATGTTAAGGATAGGCTAGAAAAAGCGTCATCTTCATTACATAATTTGGGTGACAATATTAATGAATCACATATACAAAAACTCCTTGGTTGAATGGAGGAAGGAGGCACTCAGTCAAATTGAGGAAGGATCCTGGGAAGATAAGCTGACAGGTATTTTGATAGAAAGCAACTTAAATTCCTTTTCTGGCATCTGGTGGCATTGTATCAGTATGAATCAGGATTAGGAAGGGCCATAAAACATTGAGAGTTAAAATGATAAATCCATTGTCTGCTTCTTAGATAAGCAAACTTTTGAAAATAATGGTAGGTTGCAAAGTGAAGATATTCCAGATACTAAAAGTATTATTTGGCCATGTAAATTTACCTTATGAAAACACTTATTGAAAAGATGTTTGACAAGAAAATATTTTATGATTTGGAAAAGTCTATAGGGTTGTCTCAGATTATCTATTCATACTATAAATATCTGTCAAACTAAGATGTGAATCAATAAGTAAGAAATTTAATTAGAAAGAATAAAAAAGAGAATTTGTGTGGAAGTAATTTCAGATCCCTGAGAAGGAAAGTTCAGTTTTTCCTCTTAGCAACTTATTATATGTCTTATATAGACTTGATTAGCAATTACTTTAGCTTCAGTGTAGAAATGTGCTAGTGATTTGATGGTGTGAATGCTATGCCATGTAAATCTATAATCTTTTTGATACTAGTTTAACATGATATAAGATGTAATACATTTGTCTTTTACTAAGAGGGAGATACTTTTTCCTAAATAATGTTGTGTCTAAAATCACAACATTCAAGGCTCAAGGGAACCATGGTGGTACACTAAAAAGTTTCTAAAATGGTCCAGTAACTGCTGAGCTAATGACTTAACTAAAAACAAAATACACAAACAAATTTGTGAGTAAAGAGCAATTGTTCATGTTGCGCAGAGTGCAGCAAAAAGGTCCCAAAAAATCCTGCTCTCAGGTAACTTACACATCAGCATGAGAGCTTGCAAAATGCAATATCCATAGTTAGCTTTCCAAAGAAAATCTAGTCAGAAAATATAAACTAACTGGTCTTTATTGATAAAAATGCAAAACTTCATAAAATACAAGTTGCATATAAAATATAGGAAATAACAAGGACTTCTTCTCATCTTAGCTTCCAAGACTTAACCACAACAAAGTCTCTAGCTAAAAAACACTCTCAGAGAAGAGGTACACTACTTGGTTACTAGTTAAGACTACATAACCTATAAAAACCTACATGGTTAATTGTACATAACAAACTGAAAGAACTGGGCATTTACCCTCCCGTTATATTGCTAGCATGTACACCCCCACTGAATAACTAACATATACATTACAGTAGGTGGCAGTAACAGAATCACAAGATACTTTGTTTACATTAACTTTAGATGAAACATTTGTTGTACAGGGAACCGGATGACTTTCTTCCCATGAGAAAATCCTGATAGTTCAAAAGGATACATCAGTTGCAATATGTTAATAATCCATGTTGCTTTTCCAACATAACGTACCAAAAACCTATTTAATTAGACAAATTAAAAAATAAGGAGCTTCAAAAAATTATTTTAAAAATTAGCTTCTGTACTCGTAAGTAAAATACCCAAAGGACCGAAAAGAACTACAAGACCAATAATTTTTATAGCATCAAGATGCAGAAGAGGCCAATGCTTTCTTTGGATAAATAAATAAATAAAATAAAATATTGTTAGAAAACATTACCACTTATTTAATAAATAGTAATAAAATTCATGCGAGGTGACAAGCTTCAAAGTCTACTTGGGTTACAAATACATCTGCTAATGTCACATTTAACTATTTTCTTTTTTTCCTCCTCTCCTCATCCAGCACAAAATAATTTATTTTATCCTACTACCTTACTGGAAGGGTTAAAAATTAAACTCTTACTCATCATTTTAAGCAACAATATTTTATTTCAAATCCTCTCTGAAGTCTGCCAAAAAGAAGATTTGTGCCCAGTTTTGTATAGTCATGTTTTTCTCAATGGATAAAATTGGTTGGTTGGTTGGTTGGTTGGTTGGTTGGTTGGTTGGCTGGCTGGCTGGCTGGCTGGGGCTTGTATGCCACTCCAGTCTAACACAATTTAAGACTTTAAGTGGCTTGCAGTCCTTTTTTCTATTCAAATAATGAAGCAATGCAAGCAAATAACAGAATTACAGTAACAAAAACAGTAGCAAAAATTACCAAAGAGATTAAGGCCACCATGATTATTGAAAAATAAACATTCAAGTGCAAGCCAAGGTGGGATATACTCACTTATACCTGATTCACTTCCAAGGCTTTTGTAAAAAGACAGGTCAGTTCTCAGGAATCAAACTATTACAAAGAAGCAGGACTGCAACCAAGAAGGCTTGACTTTTGGAGATACACAAGGGCCTGTAATGAAAAAATAGCTAAAAGTCCAGTTGTTGTCCCAGGAATCTGGATTCTTTGTACCTGGCGTGTGTGCGCCAATTAAACATGCAAAATGGGAAATCTCTTTAATAGCTTTATTCTGCAAAAGAAAGGCACCTGGCATTTTTCCAAATCAAGTGTGGAGGTTCGTTCGAAGGCATTGGGTTTTAAACAATTACAATGAGAAAATCATGACATCATAGGTTAATACAATTTCATTGGTAAACACAGATAAAACACTCCCAGAAGGTGGGTACTGTTGTTGCTAAAGGAAATATGATCCTGCAGGTACTTATCTAATTTGTGTGAGAGGCAGTGACTCCAGCTTCATTCTATACTTGGGGGAAGATTTTTACTGCTTTAACTGTTACTTTCACTTCTACTGATAAGGCTCATAATTCAAAGGGAAATGAATGTTAATAAAGACTGCAGCTGCAGCCTATTTAATCTACAGTTTATCTGCTTTGTTCCCAGCAACTAGTGACGGTCAATTCTAGGGCCATACATAATGTTTTGGTTTTTTTTTAATTCCAAAATCCACCACTCCATCACAGTGAGGCATAGTTCTTCAAATCCAAACCTGTAGGAACAATTCATAGAGCCCTGCCAAGGGCATCTATTGTACACAGTCCCTCACATCTAAGCTAAATCCAATTGTTTATCTTGCTCAGTAGGAAATACAGTGCATGCATTATAGAAGACACTTTTCAAGCAGTTGTTGTGATGTCAGCTGGGAAATAATCCCATCTTATGCATTGGTCAATAGAGTTATTATAAAACTCTCTAACTTCTTTCTTGACTCAGAAGCTAAGAAGGATTGGGTCTCATTAGTCTTTGATAGGAGATCTTCAGGTCTACTAGGTCCATAGATGGGAAAGTAAAAAAACAAAACAACAACAAAAATTCCAGAAGGAAACAGTGGCAACTACTTCCATATTGTTGCTAAGAAAACTATGTGACCCAGTCTATAGGGTGACCAGCTCCCTATGCGGGAGGGGAATGGGCCATAGGATCATCTCCAGGGCTGTGGTGAGGAATATTCATGCTATCTGGAAGACAAAGTCCCTCAGATTCGCTCGGAGTCTGACTGGACAAGTCTTAATGAGTTGTCCAGGGGAGGTGACCACAGGATGGGTTCATGAGGTGGTTTCGGTCTCTTTGAGAGAGGGAGTGGTCCCACCAGCTTTGAAGGAAGCAGTAGTACACTCCTCCTAAAGAGGTCATCACTGGACCCTTCCCTGGTGAAGAGGTATTGGGCAGTTTCCAATCTTCCCTTTCTGGTGAAGGTTGTGGAAAAAGTGACTGGACAACAGCTATAGAAGATCTTGGAAGAAACAGATTATCTGGACCCAATTCAGTCTGGCTTCAGGCTAGGGTACAGTACAGAGACAGCATTGGTCATGCTTGCTGATGGCTATTGATGGGGCTGGGATGGGGGTGATGCATCCATCCTAGTGCTCCTTGATCTTTCAGTGACTTTTGATACTGTCAACCACTGTATTCTTCTGGGCCAGCTGCAGGGGTTAGGAGTGGGAGACACTATGGTCCAGTGGTTTACCTCCTTCATTAGCAGTCATTTCCAGTAGGTGTTGATGGGGGGGGGGGGGGAGAGATTGTGGATTCAGTCCCTCATGTGTGGGATGCTTCAGGGCTCAATGCTCTTCCCTCTCCTGTTCAACATCTACATGAAACCACTAGGTGTGGTCATCCGCCAGTTCAGGGTATGGTATCATCAGTATGCTGATGATACCCAACTTTACATCTCTATCCCAAGCAGCACAGGTGAAGCTGTCAATGTATTGACCCAGTTTCTGGAGGCTGTTTAGAACTGAAAGGGGCAGAACAGACTTTGGCTCAGTCCTAACAAGAGTGGGTTGCTGTGGCTGTTTTGACATCCCTGGGTTGGGGTTATCACCATTTTTGGTCTTGGATGGGGCTGCACTTCCTCAGTCAAGATTGGTACGCAACTTGGGGGGGGGGGGATCCTTCTGGACTCACAGCTGCTGCTTGCAGACCAGGTGGTAGCTGTGGCCAGGAGGACCTTTGCACAGGTTCATCCTGTGTGCCATTTGTGTCCTTTCCTCTATCAGAAGACCCTTCAGACTCATGCTCTGGCCACCTCATGATTGGATTATTGCAATGCACTCTACATGAAGCTGCCCTTGAAGACCACCCAGAAGCTACAGCTGGTTCACAGTGCAGTGGCATGTTGATGAAGTTGGAAGTCACTTCTTTATATATTTCTTTTCTCTTTATTATATTCTTACTTTTCTCTTTCTTCTCTCTTTTTTCTTTCTTTCTTTTTCCTTGCACTTTTTACTCCTTTCTCTTCTCTTTCTTTAAGCTTAGTTTCTATTAGATTATACTATTATAATTAAAATAATAAAAAAATAAATGTATAACCAAAAAAAAATGCAGTGGCGCAAGCAGTAATGGGTACCTCTTGCATTGGTTGCCACTTAGCTTCTGGTGCAATTCAAGTTGCTGGTTATTACCTATAAAGCCCTGTTTGGCATGGGTCCTGGATATCTGAGAGACCACTTGTCTCCAACTGTTTCTGTCTGCCCAGTATGTTCCAGCAGAGTGGGTGTGATCCAGGTTCCTTCCATTAAACATTGCCATCTTGTGGGATCTAGGAAGTGTGACTTCCTTGTTGTGCCCCCTACCCTCTGGAACAGCATCCCCTGAGAGATATGGACAGTGCCTTCTCTCCTGGGGTTCCAGAGAGCTTTGAAAACCTGGCTTTGATCCCAGGCCTGGGATTGATGTTTATTATTTGTTCAATGGCCCCTGTTTTGTTTTGTTGATGTTGCTGTTTATTAGATCACTTTAGTCAGGGCTGTCTGTTTGATTCAATGTTTTCTCTTTTTTTATTTTTTCCCTAGTTTTGTATACTACCTAGATTCCACTAGAGTTGAGTGGCCAATAAATTTAAATAAATAATAATATGTACTGTAGATACTTCTGTGAAATCACCAAGGAGTCAAGCTTGACTTGATGGGACTCTACATTTTAAAACACATATAGATTTTTAAATTAGATATTTCTAGATATTTACCTTCAACCAAATGGATCTTACATAAGAGATTTTCCTGTTGCTCACTGAAGGTGCATACATATTAGAGAGTTCATGTGAAAAGAGAAAGTAAAATATACCTTGGAACATTATGGAAATGTTCCCCATCTGTTTTTTTTTCTTTTTCTTTTTCTTACTGTGATGACAAAATGGGAATTTTAGATGCTACTACAGAATTATTATGATTTGTGAATTCTTATGGTTGTCCTGGGATCTATAAAGCTGTCAGGACAGGAATGATGGCTTAAGCTAACTGGGATGGTCCAAATGTTACTGTTCATCTCCCATTCAGTCTCTTTTTTATTATTATTTTCAGTTACTTGTATGAGAAAGGATAATACCATTATGAAATGAAAAAGTAGTACTTTGGTAATTGAATTTTATACCTCTGCCAATATACTTAAATCTTAAGTACTTAAATCCACTGGGTAGATTGGCTAGAACAGTGTTTCTCAACTGTGGCAACTTGAAGATGTGTGGTCCTCAACTCCCAGAATTCCCCAGCCAGCCATAGAACGATATACAAGAATCTACTTATAATCTACAATTATCTACTTATTCCCAAATAGCTCCTGTGTCTTAAGTTTTATTCTTTTTTTCCTGATGCTGAATAATCTCAGAAGGAAGGGTGATAAGTAAAGATTCCTGTACTCTCTACTTGACATACTACTTACAAAAACAAATTGTGAACTTTGTATTTCCAGTATGTTCTGAGAAGACAGATTCCTGTCACAATGAACTTTTCTCCAAAGAATGACTGCCCATCTTTTATTCAACTTTGATGGTATACATATCAGAAGGAAAATATTTACACAAAATTAATTTTAGCAGCCTTTTGAGTAGCCCTTTTATGTGTTATTAACAATATTTAAGTTACGTTACTAACACTTTTTAAAATAAAATATCTACTTATACACAGAGACATATGCATATTCATATATTCAGTTAACAGAAATCTTGGGACTCATTAATCTCTAGTTAAGCAGGTCATATACAGATTTTTATTTTTTGCAGCACTTCCATTTAGATTCCCATGTATGTGTTATCCTGGTCGATGTCTATATGCACAAATGCTTTAAAAAAATGAAATTGCAGATCAACTGGGAAGGGGAATTGATTTTGTCTCATGCTGTTTTGTTTGAAATCACACGAGCATTTTGGGCAATAACTTGATAGAAAATTGGGGAACTATTGTACCAATTTTGTTCCTTATCAAACTAAATCATAAATGTGTGGTTTCATTAATAGACAAACTCTGCAGTTCACAGTTTCATGAATGATTCTGATCTTTCAATTCAGGAGTTTATATTTAAATTTCAGATACATGTTCTGCAAAAATATTGCTGTACTACTCAGCTACCCTCTTTGGCCATTTAAAAAAGACTTCAAGAAAAATTAGTTCGACATGAGTATACTGTTGTGAGCAAATCAAGCTTTTCAATCACTTATTAAAAGTTATATTTTAGCAGAAAATACACAATTTATAGTAACCAATCCTAGTTTGGCATTGTGAAAGTTGAATGTCACCTTGAATTATTCATTGAGTTCATTGAATTATTACCTTTGAATTATTGAATTATTAAGATGAACCCAAATTTCAAGTTATAGAATAGGATGGAAGAAAGTTAAAATACAAAAAGTGAAGCATTTCTGAGAAATCTGCAGTTAATCTTGCATTAATCACTTTTGGGAAATGGCAATTAGATAATTCTGAGTATTAATACAATGTGAATACTTACTTTTTGGGGGGGAAATTTGGATTAAGAAAGCATGCCCCACTACCCAAATCCAAGCACAGAACTTAACAAATATGCAGCTGCATTGTTGTTTTGCCAACAATAATCTTCAGATATATCAATCAACTTTAAGTAAATCCTGGAGCTATAATATAATACTATTTATAGTATCTAATATTGTATCTAAAATTACCTGTAATTTAGATACCATAATGTTCTTTGTGGCAATTTTTCTTTGATATTTATTGTATTTATTTTTATATTTATAGTTTGTTCAAACCCTAACACAGTAGGGAAAAACAAAGTCAAAATACTTTGAGAACATATATAAATAATAGAAATCAACACTTAAAAAGGCCCTAGCATACTGTCAGCTCATCACACATACCATTCCTCTAACCTAAGGACCAAATTCCCACTGGGACAATGTTGCTTTGGTCTGTTTTTGGAGTTCTTATATAATAGGGACTATCCTACTTTTGAAGGAAGAGTATTCCATAAACTGGGAGCCACCACTGAGAAGGGCTGTCACTGGCCCAGACCCCATGAACCTCTGAAGGAGGGGTAATCTGTACACGTCTAGATCAGATGGTCAGATTCAATTTTGGCAAGGCTGATGTATGCCAGTGCTACACTGTATATGGCTATTAAGGTGATAATCAGAACTTTGAATTGGGCCCAGAGGCTTATTGGTAACCACTGCAGCAGCTTTAAAATTGGTGTTATTCTCTCTTAATGAGGTTGACCTTTCATGAGTCTAATTGTTGCAGCTGATACCAACTGGAGCTTCTGGGTTATCTTCAGAAAGCACAGTGTAGTGGTCTAATCAGGTGGTGATCAGGACATGAGTTATGTTACCATCTTGGTCCAAGTCATAACTGGCACACCAACCGAAGTTGGGTGAAGGTTCACCTGGCCATTGCTTCTATTTGCTTTTTGAATAGAAGGTGCGAGTTAAGGAGAACCCCAAGTCATGAATCAATTCCAAGAGGAGCAAAGCCCTAGCCAGAGTAATTACCAGATCAGATGTTATAAGATTACCACAGTGTCTAATGATGAGAACCAACTTTGTCTTGGTAGGATTTAATGCAAGCTTGTTTTGCTCTACCCAGATCCTTGCAGTCTCCAGACACTGTTTCCATATCCATATACCAAAAAGCATGCCTTGCAAGTGAACCTCAAATAATGTGCCTTTCTTTTGGCAGAAACTTGCTTAAACAGCCTAACTGACTTTTATATGTCCGTAATTTGCTATGCAAATTTGGAGAAAAGAATAGTGCATGGATACTCTACTCATCAGAACTGAGTAATATGTATCTCTCAAGCTAATTTCATGCAGCTCTGAGCTCAGTTTCAAAAATCCTGCTTGTTTCTGGGGCAGCTTGTTGGGTGGGAAAGAGTGGAAGGATGAGACAATACTCCTGCTACTTTTGGGCTCTTCCCATATCTCCTGACCTTACCTAACAGCATTAGCTTATAGATCCAATAAATCCCCCACAAAGAAATATGAAAACAATTATTTTACTGCACTCACTTGTGCAATGTACATTTCTGTTCAGATTTGTTTTTCTTAGCCATAATTTTACACATTGAATATAGCCAGTTAAAATGTCATTTAACATGCTTCATTCTTTCAATCTTTTCTAGTGTAAGACATATGCCTGTGTTCTGGAGAGTCATCTTATGGGGCTTACCATAGACTTTGGAATGGGCTTTGTATGCTTTGATGCTGCAACAAAGGTAAGGACAAGAGAATTGTATCACCACTCTGATTCCAAGAATCCCAGGGTGAACTTACTTCAGTGATTGATGAACCAACATACTGTAGATAAGAAGATGGTGACTAGTCAACATGTGGTGCTATGGTAATTTGTAGTTGAAGAAGGCTCTTACAAAAAGATGTCAAGGTGAAAAAATGTTGGAAAAAATACTTATCTCCTGGTGACAGAATCATGGGTGAGGGGGGGAAAAATCAAGAAAATTGCCCCACAAAAAAGCCTATAGAATCATATATAGATGTTTTTAAAAAATAAAATTGTGGAATTTTGCTTCCACATAATTTTTCATGCCTCAACATCTAATTTGTTCCAGTGAAAATAGACCTTTTGTGGCCATGATATAGACTTGTCCTGCCTCTGAATTTTTTGAAAAGAAGCCAAGCCTCCTGTCAGTACTACATTTTCTTTTCTCCTGTTTCTCCATAGCAGAATATCTGAATAAGTAGAAAACAACAGATAAAATGCAAAAAGCTATGTCTCAGCTAAAAGTAATTGCTTTGGACACAAGTACTATAAAGCATCTGATGGACACACCTCCTTTTCTCACCACTCTTTCTTGACTATTGACCATATTCCTGACCATGCTATCACATTCTCAGTAACCCAATGCAATGAATCCTGGGTAATGTCATCTTCCCTGTCCTGAAAGAAAAGTTCCTGCCTCCTGCTAAGAGCATTTGAGTCCTTAAAGAGGAACTTGAGAGGAAAAACAGATTGCATTTGCACTGAAATCATGAGGAGTTTGAGAAGGACTAATTTTGGTTTGTAATTTGGTCAAAATAAATTGAGCTACATTTCTCATTTTGACGATTATTTCAGTTTACCAAGGTCAGTTGCAAATCTAACATGCAGTCATGTTTACTCTTTGCTATGAAATTGTAATACAGACAAGGGAATGAAAACTACTAGCATGTAAAGCTGACACTTTTGAATTATGTGAGACTGCAACACTGGTCCAGGGAAACAGGAGCAGAGCATGCACTCTCCTTTAACAATTAATACTGATAACTTGTAAGCATTTCAAACTAAGGTGCCTTCTCTCGACCCCAACTTAGAACAGATGACACAAACTGAAATAGCTTTCTATTTATAGATTGCTCTGTGGATTAGGTAATATTGTTATAATCTAGTTGTTACAGAAAAAACACGCTCTCCACATTAGTCAAATACCAGGTTTGTAGTTCTGAATGGCAGCAGCAAAGCAAGGAAGAGCTTACATTTATTTTTATTTTGTCTCTTGTGCTTTTTTCCTATAAAATGGAAACCATAATGACCTTGAAAAGCCATTTTCTTTGATTAAAATCCAGCAGATATGAAACTGCATGAACAGAGGCTATTAATATAATTATGGATTCATAATTATGTTTTTGTAACAGAAGAAACTTAACACAACTTAACATTCGTCAAAATACACCGCTGGCACAACCTATTGATCAAAGAGAAATACCAGTGCTCTTAACAGACAGTAACCAGTAGATTCAGACTCAGTCCTCGAAATACTTTTTCTAGCCCTATGGTAACGTACTTTGCTTACTCACCTGAAGCAAGTAATTTGTTTTGACAGCTCCATGACATACCCTTGGCTCTTACATTACCATGATTACTGCAAGCTCGATCAGTGTCTTTCCACTGATTTTCCCCCCTCCAGGAACATGCTTCAGGTCTTGTCAGGCAATACTGCAGATAACTCTTCCCAAGTATTTACCTGACCTGAAGACTAAATTTGGTTTGGAACTATCCACAGGGCACTGCTTGTATTCCATGTCAACAGATGCGTGTGCAGTTGTGTCAGGTTAGGTTTTTAGAGCCAAGTTCTAAGAATTTCAGTTTCCATACTGAAACTGCATGTTTTGTAAGTGCTTTTGTCAAATCACTCAGCAATGTATTTTTTTCACTGAAGTTGTTGAAGTTGAGAAACACTGTCCTAAAGCAGGGTTCCTCAACCGTGGCGACTTGAAGATGTGTGGATGTGTGTGAAGATGTGCGGCTGGCTGGGGAATTCTGGGAGTTGAAGTCCACACATCTTCAAGTCGCCAAGGTTGAGGAACCCTGTTCTAAAGGAATAAAACTCAAAACATTTCAGCTCTTTTGCCCCAGGGGATGATGGACATTTGAAACAAGCCACAGAAATAGAGAGGCCTAAGTACTACCTGCCAGCTTACTAAGTACTACTTACCAGCCAGCTCTAGAAAAAATGGCTAGTGTGATGATCTATAACTTTATTAACATTTTAAATTCATAAACAGAGTTAAGTGTGCTATTTGCAGCTGAGTGAGGGCAGGAAGCAATCAACAGCAATGGATTTTCTTTAACACAGTCCACAAATAACATAACAATAGTAGAAATACATTTCTTTACCTACTAGCCTGAAGTTTCTGAAGTTCCTGAAGAGTGCAGACATTTCTGTTTGGGAACCTATCTGCAAACAAACAAAGGACCATAGTTGTTGCATTGGCAATCTGAAACCACACCTGCTCATTTTTTGACATGCCTGAACAAAAGAGAATGCACATAGAGCACAGAGTTAAAAAGAAAGCAAAAGAAAATGATTTGATCCATTTCTTCTAGATTCTTAATCTCATAAATATTCATAACCCTTTTTTCTCCCTCTCTCACGCCCACACCTACATACAATCAGATGCTCTTAATATTCTTGGCAATGGTCTTACTAATGCTCTTAACAATGCAGGCATAGAGATTTATCATTTCTAAGCTACGTTGGGAATCCCAATGATGGGAAATAGATTTGAGGAATGTGGTGAAAATAACAGATTCTGCTGGATTTCCTTATGCCATTAGAACAAGGCACAGCTAAAAAGCTAGTTGCTTCCTAAATCATGCACAATCAGTTCTGTCTGTTTTAAGCACAAATAAGACAAAGGAAAAGCAAAGCAATGTTCATCGTTGTCAGCATCTCACAGTGAATGTCCAACTGATGTCTTTTAGGGCTATAAGTCCTTGTTGTTCTTCTTAGCTGAATATTAATGGGATAAGCCCCATTACTTTTCAATTTATCATTCTTCTCAGTTCATTTCTAGTCACTTAGTAAAGGAATAGCTATGAAAATCCTTGTATTTAATTCTTTTTTAACTTTGAAGCTCTTTATTATAGGACATGCATTAAAAAATGATAGGTGTAGTTTTTTTTTGTTTTTGTTTTTGTTTTTGCAGTTGGAAATGTATCTAAAAAATTGTTTGCCAACTTTTGCTACTGTAAATCCTGTTAACAGGGCCCAAAATATATGAATTACTTCAACATTTGTTTCATTTTTGTTATAGTAGTTATTATTATTTAGTTCTGTATTCAGACTGAAGTCTTGGCATTTTATTTGATCAAGCTTAATAATTTTAATCATGCAATATTTCTTTTATCTTTAATCTTTGCATTGCATTTATGGCTGTTCACTTGTTGCATATTGCTTATTATGAATTCCTTTTTTCTTTTGATTTGTAAAAACCCATTATCAATCTCTTTCATGCATTCCCATATGTTCTACTTTTTCATGCATCTCCAACTAAACAACATTAAATTTGTCCCAAAGTTCAGATTTAACATAATTCATCTCTTTGACTAATTTTTCTAAGGAACATAGCATTATTCCCTTGTAAATGTATTTGACTCTTAAATCCATCATTTTTCTTAATATTTGTATTCGTACATATTTTCCCCAGTCATTAGAAAAAAATAATTATTCACTGTTAACATATTTATATGCTAAATCAAATTAAGTCAGTTAATTACAAATCATTTCATTTATCTCATAATTACTTACAAGTGGTTGAACAAATTATTTAAAAATTGTCTTTCAATTAATTTACAACTAGTTATTTAATGGGTTTCAACATACTAATTATTAGTGAGCTTTAATCAATTTCCAGGCACTTTGGTTTAATTTATTATACTTAAAGGATAAAAAGCTAATTAAAAGCCTTGTTCAAATGTAAGTAGTTTACAGTTTATGAATTAACAAAACTTCTATCGTCCTATTCTATATATCTAACACTATAATTGAATAAGAAGCATATAGACTTGCATTCATTGGTGTGCCATCACAGCCCAATATGCCATTGTCATTACATTAAGGGCTTTTCTTTAAAAAGGAAATTTACATCATATTTAAGTTTCCTCATGGTACAGGATTTTCAATCCTTGGAAGAGATATCAGATGTTTCAGTCCAATCTGGCTGGTCAGGGGTGAGTTCAGCTGGCAATTCCATATTACTGTAGGCCTCCATTAGTATGTATACAAATAAAAATAATAAACACAGTGTCTATAACTACTTAGGGCAATTTCCACCTAATAGAAATGTCTGTATCCATTTCCTAACCAAGTACTGGCACACTTTAAATGAGCACAATTCAGACCTTAAATCCCAGTAATTTTAGCGTGCATCCTCTATGTATGAATAAATTTGAAAGAATATTTTGTTTCTTTTTACTCTACAATACGTCTTATAGCTTAATTCCTAGATTGAAGTGTGCTATCATTTTCTTTATTGTCACCTAACATATATTATTTCTTATTCATTGTAATAGCATTTTGGAGGTAGAAATACTGTGTGTGATCCAATATCTTCACAATCTGACATGAACATATTACACCAATTATTATTTTCTATGACATTTTCATTGAAAAACTCCAGTTATTTCATCATCTTTAATATTCGGGGCATCTAGATTTCAATGCCGTTGAGGCTCTTTTTTTTTTCTTTTTTAAAAATGTATTACTGAAAGCCTAGATAGTAGCTAGTACATAGCAATTACATTCAGTTGTCCATGAGCAACATGAGTTGTGCAGTCATCTACTGTAAATAAATAATGTCTGAGTTCCCAGTTTTATAGGACAGCTTGTGGGATACATAAATATACTTTGAAATCTCCCTGCTAACCCCCCATCCCAAAAAAAATTATTAAATTGAAGCATGATCTTATACTGATTTTTATCTCCTCATTTATTGATTATCTTTCTGGTATTTTAGTCAGAGGGCCAGTTAATTATGATCAATTATAACTTTATTTGACAATAGTATTATGAGAACAGATAGTATAGAGTATAAGTTGTTTCTCTTTAATATTATACAGTACATCAACAAAACTCCTTATTGCTTAATTACAAATGGCTGTTTAGTTTCTCACAAAGAATACAGGTAGTCCTTGCTTGACAACGGTAATTGGGACCAAAATTTCCATTGGTAAGCGAGGCAGTCATAAAGTGTGATGTCACATCACCATATTGCTTAGCAACGGCACTTCTGGCAGTCTCTGTTGCCATTGTTAAGCAAGGATCATAGGTCATTAAGTGAGAATCTCCTTTTGACTTCCTGCTGGGTTCCAACAAGCAAAGTCAATGGGGAAGCCGGCAGAAAGCCGCAAGTCCCAGGCAGCTCACAAACAGGCCTGCAGGCAGGTAAGTGGCTGTTGTGGTGCAGTGCAAGCACATCAGGGCTGGGAGTGGCTGCTGCCAGGTGGGGGAGGGTATTTATATATCTCTTTTTCTTTGTGAGCTCAAGTTGGCATACTTAATTTTATTCTTCACCATAACATGAGATGGGTTGAACTGACTAGATCATGAATTGGTCAAAGCTACCTAGTGAATTCCATAGTTCCAGCTTTTCAACTTTTCCACACTGGCCATTACCAGAGGAAGATTATAAATTCCTTATTTCATAGAAGATTTTTTATTCCCATCAAAGATAAAAAAAATAAAATAATAAATAAAAGCAATATTCCAAAAAAAAAGTAACATATTTTCATATAGTATCTGGCATAACCTGCAAAATTACAGGCCAAAAATATTTTATCACTGGGCAATGAAGCCACATATGGACTAAAATCCTCTGTGTATCTCCCCTTCCCCACTCCCTCCAATATCCTGGAGGGCAAGTAGTAATTTGGTAATTCAGAGGGTAATAAATACTACCTTATCTGATTTTTCAGTGTACAACCTTTAATCTGTGCAGGGATAGATTTAATAGGGGAGAATGAGCTTTAGCTGATTCCAATGTGGAACATCAATTTTTCTACTTATATACTCTACTGAAATTATTTTTAACCCAGTAGAGAAATCATATTTTATTTCTAACATTAGTGAACTTTTAAACTTTGCTTCTAGTTAATAATTTTTTGAGACAAACGTAACTCAAGGGTAGTTTTCCATTATATATATTAATATTTATTATTATTATTATTATTATTATTATTATTATTATATAAATATTAATATTTGAGCAAAGGTTATTTGCCCTAATTGAAACCATGAAGGTTTAATTAGAACACTTAGTAATCAATGATATTATGATGAAGCAATAAATCTTTAACTCAATCCTTTCTATGTCCAGTTAGAAATACTTAATTGAATCCACATGGCTTTAGCAAAATAGAGATAGAGTATACAGACACACAGACACCCAAAGCCAGAGGCATATATACAGTAGGTTCATCAACAGAATCAAGATGGTAGCCACAACTGCAAAATTATACCTCACTCTTTCTTATGTGTGTTGCATTGGCCATAGCTGCCATATTGATTTTTTTTTTAACCTGCTGCAAATTCCCAACATTAATAAAGGTTCACCCAAAACAACAGGTGAAAACATAAAGAAAAGGGAAAAAATAATATTAAAACATCTCATCCCCTTTATGATTAACTGCCATAGTTGACACTGCACATGAGAGGTCACATTCTAGATCTGTCCCATCCCCCCAATCAGCAACATGATCCCCCACAGTGGGGAAGAACCTATGATATCACTCCACCCAGGCAGCTGATGGATCCCGTGGAGTTTCCCAAGAGTCAGGTGGGGGTTTAGCTGAAAGTTTGATTGCCCACTGGAATAAAGGGCAGCTGTGAATCCAGTCACAGATTCACTGCAGCTTGCTGGTTCTCTGAGATTCTCAGAGAGAGGAAGCAGCAGAGGAGACCCCTAGACTACTGCTAGATGAAGTTTCGTCCTGAATCTGGAAAAGAGGCATCCACAGGTCACACAATTTATTTCAGTTCAGACCAGCTTGCTTCTGAATACCTGTTGTTCTGCAGTAAACAAATATAGACTCTTGTCTTCATACTGTGTTGGTCGGATTCCTCAAAGCATCTGGCTGCCCATTGCTAGAAGGTTACTGGACTAAATGGGTCCCTGGTGTGATCCAACTGACCTATTCTTATTTTCTGAGTGTTACTAGTCCTAGAATTCAAATATCTTTAGCAGCTCCCGTATTTTCTGAAATTGGGTCTTATTAATAGGCAGTGAAGCTAATTGTGCAGCTTCCAATTAAAATTAAATAATGTGTGCCATGCAAAGGAAAATGCCCAAGAAATAATCACAGCTTCTCACCATGCCAAACCCAGCATCCAGCATACTGTAGGCTATTTTTCTTCATGATGAGTATAAAATTGCAGGAAGCCGTGGCTGATGCAAGTATGGTAATTCCAGGCACAGCTAAATAGAAAGGCTTTATAATAAACATGATTGAAATAACTTTTTTTCCTTTTAAATGTTTTCATACTGAGGGAACCCATTTGATACAGTAGAAAGAAGAATAAGAATGGGGTGTTTTTGGAGTTTGTCATGGGAATTCAGTATCTCCTGTAATAAAACCCAAAAACGGAAAAAGTAATAGAAGAAATGCCTTGCAAGCCCAGTAGTGTCCCTGCTTAGTTTAACAGCATGCAGAAGAAGCCATTTCCATTTTTCACTATTTCCCTATTTCACCAGCAATGGGCAAACTTGCATCAACTCCATTCGAAAGGGTATGGCCTCCCGACTGAAAACCCCTGTTAGAATGCAATTTTTGGGGAAGGAAAGGTTAACTGCTACCATAGTTAACATTTGCCACACTTGATACATTAAATAACCCCAATTATAGGAACAGTGGGGAGTTCAGTAGGCTGTTATTATATGGGGAGTCAATGTAGAGTAGTGATTAAGGTCCGGAGTAGAAGTCTGGAGACCATGAGTTCTGTGCCTCCTTTAGGAACAGAAGCCAGCTGAATGACTTTGGGCCAGCTACTCTCTTTCAGCCCAACCCAACTCACCAGGTTGTTGTGGGGAAAAGAGGAGGACTGCCTGGAGTTGTACAAAGTAAAGGCAAGATATAAATCCAATCAACCAATAAGCACAATCTCTACATACTATGGCTGGAGTCAAGTTAGCAAATCTTGCACAGTTATGCAGTTGTGGCACTTTTGTGTTTTGTTTATTTGTTTTTGTTTCCTTCAGGCAGTCTGCATTTATTCATGAATGTTAAGTAGGTATACTTCATTTATTTTAAGTATGTATATTCTTCAAGTATGGTTTCCATGCATCTTGCATAAGTAAAATATAAAACAAAGTGGGGTTTTGTTGTTATCGTTATGAAAATGCATAATCTGCTGTTTTAGAAATTCAAATTTCAAGGCTTTTTAAAAAAAGGAAGTCATATGGCACAAAGATATCAGAATAGGCAGTAGGCGAAGTTCTTTGGAGAAAATATTTTATAATCTGCATGCTGAGCCACCCAGAAATACCTTATGTGAAGATTTTAAAATCTGAATAGATGCAGATCCTTTTAGTCTTGCAAACATACAGCCTTTCAGTCACATCAGCTGCCTTTTTTCCCTTGTTTTCTGAATTTCAGTCTTTGCTCTTCTGGGTAATATACTATGTAAGAAGACATCGCTTGTGATAGAGCACAATTTTGTTCCACATTGAGGGTCAATCAATCAATCAATCAATCAATAAAATCTTCATGTGAGCATCATCTTCTGGATTGCATGCTTCATATATGTATAAAGTAGTACATAAGTATACCCACCAGCATGCACAGAAAATTATAACTTGTCTGCATCTTATTCCTAACACTAGGCAGCTCAGGCCAAACTGCATCCTTTTTGCCACTCTCAACCAAATCTCCAAAGCTTGCTAAAAGGTTATATAAACATTTTGTTTTTGACCAGCATTGCGTATATACATTCCTTCCCCTTATCTGGGTCCTGTGTCCACTTTGCCCATTTTTATCCCTTTTATACATTCAGGGCTTTCAGTTGCAACAGATCAATGACCAAAGGGTCATTATCCAAAAAGGAGAATACTATTGAGTAATTGCTTGTGGACAATTCCTTAGTCATACACATATTATTAACTATGGGGAAGCACTTTTTCTCCCACCTATTACTCAGCTACAACTTCAAGCAGTCTCAGTCTTGAGCCACCAGAGCTGATGGTGAGGGTTGCTGGAAGTCATAGATGATCAGACACACTTCCCATCTCTACAGCAAAAACAGCAACAGAAAACAGAATACTAGCGGTCAGGTGGTGGTAAGATGGGAATGAAAGACTGTAACTTCCATAGGATCTCTGGGGCAAGAAGTGTTCTCTGGTGGATGGAGTTTCCACCACCCCAACTTTGACTTTTGCTCCCAAAGTTATTTCTATTTCTCCTTTTTCAGTTTAATGGAGCAGTATTGCTCCATTGGTTTGAAGCAAGGAAGATTCGGCTATAGAGAATGCAGCAGTGTTCTGTCTCTGAAACCCTTTCTGACACATCAGTTCAGCTATTGATTTAATAATCATTCACCTAATTAAAGTTTATTTATGATTATATTTAAAGTCAAATCTTACTACTTATTTTAAA
The DNA here is from genome assembly GCA_030867105.1 of Liasis olivaceus. Classification (NCBI taxonomy): domain Eukaryota; kingdom Metazoa; phylum Chordata; class Lepidosauria; order Squamata; family Pythonidae; genus Liasis; species Liasis olivaceus. The sequence continues at coordinate 40,145,724 of CM061350.1, read as the reverse complement.
AACTGGTAGAAATATTACAGTTGCTAAAATTTATACAATTCACATATTCTGCTGGCTTTATCAAAGAGGCATGTTCAGTTCCAAGAATTCGCTTCCAAAGACTTTCATTTGTTTCCAAATTTTCCTCAACTCACATATGTTGAACACTGAGATTGCTCACGCTACAATTTCTTCAGTCTTATCTCTCATGGTTTTGGAATGTGTGTGTGTGTATATGTGTGTGTGTGTGTTGTGTGATGTTCCAGTGTCTGAGACCAACATTTTAACCACTAAATGCCTCTCTCAGACCAGGGGGTTCTGCAAGGGCCATCAGGCATCCAAATGGTGGGTGTGACTGGGTGATCAAAGCCCCAAATGTTTTTATGTATGTGCGATGCTTGTGACACATGTTAAAAGGAGTGGGGCTTTGATCACTTAGTCACATCTGCCATTTTGAAGTCATTTACAGCCCCTGTGGATGCCTATCTGAATGTTTGGATTCAATCATCTGGGGGAGAGTTCCTATGGCATATAATTTGTACATGTGTATGTTTGTATCTGAATATGTACATAATTATCAGGCGTAGCCCAAGGAACTCCAGGAGACCATGTAAATTCAGTCCAGCAATGTTTATTAGCTACAACCTCCAGCAAGAATCTTCCCAGACTGAAACCCAACTCCCAAGTAACGCCAGTCACAACATAGTGAATTCCTCAGGGAGGCGCCAGCCTCATCCTCTTATCTCTCCCCCGCTCCTCAAGAGATGAAAGAACATGTTTTCCTCCCTGAGTCTGGCCTCCATAATTCCATTCCATCACAATAATCACTCTTCCTTTTTATTATTTGTTCATTTGATTGTTGTGTATGCTTATGTAAATGAATGGATAAATGATTGATAGATAGATAGATAGATAGATAGATAGACAGACAGACAGACAGACAGACAGGAAAGGGAGTGAGGGAGAGGAGAGGAGAGGAGAGGAGAGGAGAGGAGAGGAGAGGAGAGGAGAGGAGAGGAGAGGAGAGATGTGAGGGAGAGAAGAAATTGGACGTTAGCTTAAGGATTAACAGCAGCAGAGGGATATCTGTATTTTATCCTGCCTCTAAGCTTTCATTTTTATATTGCTACAGACAGAATATTGGCCAAGTTAGATGGTCTCAGTATGGCTGTGTTATGATTTTATAGTGGAGTTAGATTTTTCATTTTCAGTATCTGTCATTACTGATGACCCAAAGAAAATAAGGACCACATAATACCATTTTGATTACTATTTTCCCATATTAATGTACAGATGAAACTTTTATTTTACTTTTATTGTATGCTAAATTTTTGCTTCACTTTTCTTCAGAAGCAGATATATTCTTAATATGTAACATAATCATATACCCTAATTATAAGAACAGCAAGTATATGTAGTAAATGAAACCCCAGGAGAACAAACTATTCCACCTCCTCAAATGCTCTTTAATCTCAAAAGAAAATAGTTTTCTAATTTATTTTTCTTGCAAACTAATGGTATCTAAGAGAAATTGTAATTTTGGTAGTAATTATATTCCAAAAATCTTAGAATCAATTCCCACACCCGGTGTGAGATGCTGGTATATTACACAAAGGATTATATATCTAATTAACTGGAGAGTCTTCTCTGTGCTTAAGGCTCTTAATTTGCAATTTTCCAAGGGAGGAACAAGCCCTGTCAATCAGTGGCTTTACTTATGTTGTGTCCCTCAATGAGGTTCAGTACTTTGTGACTTTATGGCATCAATCAAAATGAACAGAAATACAGAATACTTCCACAATATTCACCCAATTAAAAAATACTGCACTTAAACCCCATTATGCCTAATGTAGGATAATATTAAACCTCAGAGAAGGACTCAAAATCTATGTCATATGAGAATGATATTCAATCTGTATTCACTAAACACACATGGACTGTGAAGCAGGATCATATGATAAGTCCCACTCTGCCATTAGCATATTGAGAACTCTGTGCATGTACAGTTGTAAATATCTTGGGTTGTACAAGATATGTGTTTGATAGGTGGAGCTTATAGTACTTCATCATTCTTGGTTTAAAAGGAAGGATGCATTGTCCCAAGGTGCAGATTTGCATTATAGATAACATTTTTGTTTCAAATGATCAAAAAGTCTAAGAACTCATTCAAAATTTTCATTTGTTATTAACAAGTGGAAAGTGTCCCTTGCAGTCTCATAGAGTATCTGCCAAATTTTCTTCTAGATGACATTCCTATATTCTTCTCAGCTCATATTGCCAATAGTTACAAATGGCAGTAGTTACCAAAACACTGAGTGCACAATGGGGAACTGATACACTGTTTTTAACAATAAAGATGATCAGAAAATAGAGCCAGCTTACTACTCTGGCCATACATTTAACACAGTGTAAATAGAGAATAACTCTTTTTCTTTCTTCCTGATGTCTTTCTTCTGTCATTAAATTGGGTCACTGAAGCTAAAAAGTTCACTTCAGAGGAGAGAAAAATGTATTTGCTAATATTTATATCATTGGTAGATTGAACATTTCCCAGAAATGTATTTTCTTCTGTTTCAATTTTGTACATTAATGTGTCTGCATATGTTTTTGTTTCCTTCAGGCTGTACTATGGCGGTACAAGTTTTCCCAGCTTAAAGGGTCTTCAGATGATGGCAAGAGCAAAATCAAATTTCTATTCCAAAATCCAGATACTAAACAAATTGAAGCAAAGGTAAAGGCAAGAACTGAATTCCTTTCCCATTATCAGATGGATGGTAACTAAATAACAGGAAGTACATATTATAATCCTTTTCTAACCATGTTCCAATTTGTCTGAGTCCTTCCAACCTGTCTATAGCATTCTGTGCTGTGTCCAGAACTGGCATAGCAGTAGACTGCGGCTAACTAAGAGGAGGAAGGCCAGATTGGCATAGTGGTTAAGGCATCAGGCTAGAAACTGGGAGACTGTGAGTTCTACTCCTGCCTTCAGCATGAAGCCATCTGGGTGGCCTTGGGCCAGTCACTCTCTCTCAGCCCTAGGAAGCAGGCAAGGGCAAACCACTTTCAAAAATGTTGCCAAGAAAACTGCAGGGACTTGTCCAGGTGGTTACTGGGAGTGAAGACCATCTCAAAGGCATGCACACACATAGAACCAAAAGTAATGCAGGAACAGAATACCAAAAAAAAAAAAAAAGTGAAAAAACCAGAATGTTCACTTGTTTCTCATTTAAAATGCCAAAAGTGATAGGGGCTGATGATGGTACTTTCATTGTGTCATCACAACATGGGAGATTGAACCTTGGAGGAAGAACCTCATAAAGCCCAATTTTATTCTTCCCCCATTTTTCCAACTCAGTAGGGATAAATGGGATAAAGACTACATTTCAAAAATGAGTAATTTTCAGGCTGTAATCCTGAGAAGTGTCTCAGTGGATTATATTGTAGAGTATATGTATTAGTCTCCTCTTTTGATTTGTAAGGACCAAAATGTGCTTGAGGAACAGCCTGGCAAAGAAATGGGGGGGGGGGGGGAAAGCTCTTTATGTACCATTTCCTGATATTTTATACTTCTGATACACAAAGTCTTGAACATGCACACTTTAAAATCCATTAGAATTTTATGATCAGAAATTTTCTGAGATTGCGCAGATTTTTAAAAACAAGTGAAATACACATATGCAAACTAAAATCATCACATAGTATCCTTTTTTATTTAACTATCTTTTCCCAATGATTTGGAAATATAAAATAATTATAGTTATAAATGTATACTTTAAAACTATAAAAACTTTGAGTTTAATAATCCGAATATAAAGTCACTTTGCGGTAAGACAACAAATGGTTTAGTTTCACAGTGAACAACAGAATTGGATATATTATGAGTATATTTGATTCACTTAAGCCTTTGTGGATATGTCTCTGCAACTGCTGCTAGGTGCTTTTATCACAATATACGATAAAGAAATGGTCTTGTCTCTCATACCTGACCTTTTTGCTTTCACTTTCAGGAGTTGGAATTTTCAAATTTATTTGCAGTTCTGCATTGCATCCACTCATTCTTTGCAGCCAAAGTGGCATGTTTGGACCCACTCTATGTTGGCAGTCAAGCCACAACGGCCACTACTTCTGCTTCTGTTGCTTCTTCTGCTGCTGCTACTACTGCGACATCATCTGGCAGTTGCAAATTAAAATACATGACTTGATAACTCCCGGTCCTGCACTTCTATCCTTCCGCAAGTATGTAAGACTGCTGTATAAATATTTATCAGCCTATTCTTTGGAGAACAGCAAGCATTAGAATTGACTCAAGACATGTGGCAGCTTTCTGCAGAGTATGGTCACATGGGATCATAAATTAAATCTCAGTTTTACAAAGCAGCAGTACACAATGAAGTTGAAAATCCTGTTGTGGAACAATATCTTTTTACTATAATTTGATTGTGCTTTGACAACATTCAAAGAAAAAGAAACAAAAATAACTGATACATCACTATGCTTAAGCATTTAATACAATTTTCAAATCTCAATAATAATCGAGAAGTATCGTTTCCTTGTTTCCAAATGTTTTTATATGACAATTTACTCAGCTCTGGATTTGAAGTAACATTCTCTTGATAGACTATAAATGAAAGAATGACAAGCAAGAGGCATAGAGCATGTAGCAACAAGGAATTAACCATGGAAAGATGCTACTATATCTCCTTAAAAAAAAGAAAGCACCTTAAATACCATTGCAAATGTGTGTCATTTGGAACTACATTCATGGTCATTTTCATTTTGCTTTCAAGCCACTATTGTAATGATCAACATATAGCCATATTAGGCCAACAGTTTTAAAATGAAACATAAATATATTGAAGCCATCCACAGTTGAAACCTACAATATAAGCCAGTTAAACTTTGTGTTCACAGAGAGCAGAAAAGGCCAGGGCATGGGGGGAGAGAAGAACTTACAAAATTCAGTGTTCCTCCAACACAACTGTTGCATAAAAAGAAAATGTTGGAATGGTTGTAGCATTTGTCCAAATGGCCCAATATACTTCATTTTTGTCTGTTTAAATGTTGGATCACGATGGGTGGAACAGTGTGTAGAGTTGTCATTTTCTCGTTTTCCCTGGGTTTAAGGTGGTTAGACTTTTCTTTGTTTTTTGTTTTTGTTTCATTTTAAGTGTTTCCTATTGCCAATTTTCAGCCATCACAATTGGAGGAGCCCAGGGCTCGCAGTTTACAAATCCTACTGTATGTGAACTCTTTTCATACTATAGCAAGTTATGGTGTCCCCCGGCATTCAGTCTAAAGGAACATGGCCAATTACAACATCTAGCTTTCTCAAACTTAGAACTTTATTCTGAAGTAGTTCCATTGAACTATTAGAACTAAAATAGTAGTGACTTAAAATTCTTGGCCTTAAATCAGGTTGCTTTGACCTGGGAACTCTTAATATACAAGGACAGCAAGTTCCAAACGTAGGGGTCTATTATAAATCACACTGACATCACATGCATCATGACATCATTGTGCAAATGACATAGATTATACTGATACAAATTGCATAATGTATGTCACTTGCATAATGACATTATAAAACATGAGCTGTCTCTTGCCTTCCTGTGTATACCCCTGCTTCCAAAATTTCCAGGAGGTGCTATCTCAATACATATGGATACACCAGTTTAGGGAAGATTGCCTTAAATCCACAAAATATTGTATTTCTAGATACAGATTTGATTTAGTGGTAAAATCTAGCATTCAGAGTGGTTTTAATGTGACTTAATTAGAAGATAGTGTTAAATTATGTCTCCTATTATTACATTTTATAAAGAAGTGTCTTATAATCTGCCAGGTTTTGTTCTCAATTCCCATATATGCTTATTTACAATCAAATCTTGCACAAGGTTTCATTTTTAAATGCAATTTTCATATTGCTTACCAAAAAACAACCACCACCAAGAAAGGGGACTTATTTACACTTCTGTAGTTTAACTAACAGCTGTCAAAAATGATCCTACAGTAAATAAGATTTTTTTCTCCTCCCAATATTTATGATAAATTTGAGAAGTTCTAGAAAAACCTAAGATGGAATTCTTATCATCCCAACATTGTGTATAAGACTAATCCAAAGGCATGATAATAATCCCTTTCCAATTGTGTTCTGTCAGGGGTATCATCCTTGGGCATGATATTTATAGATTGACTTTAATGTACTCCTTATATGTGAAATATGGTGATTGGGAATGTTGGAAAAGCATGATTCTGAGTACGCACGTAAGAACCCTTTTTCTCACAAAGTAAGGAGGACTGTGTAGATCCTTCAAAAGAGGTGCTTTATAACATGTGGTAGGGAAAGGCAAGGCCAGGTGACTGTTCCTACATTCAGGGATAGCTGAAAGCAGCTTAGGGAGCCTGAAAAAAAGACATGGCTGCTTTAATTATTCAAAAAAGAGATCCTCCTTCATCTCCCCTAATTGAAAGTGCTTATTTCAATATATCTGCATAGTCTAAGTAAGAAGAGTTCCTCTCCGACAATAAAGTGAATGGATATACATTAGGAGAGCCAGCCACTGTGATATAGCCTTTTCTATGTGCACCAATTACACACACACAAAAATATCTGAAAGGAGTTATATACTTTTCATGCCTTTTAATTATTTTATGATGAATGTTGAGATAAAATTGTAAATTTTGAACTATTATATGAGAGTCAATAACATGCTGAAGTTCCAAAGAACAGTTATGATTTTTTTTCATTAAATAAGCTTAGTTTTTTGCTGGGCATCATCATGCACAAATTTAGGGTGCATAAACAAGATTTAAATCAGTGTAACCAAATTTGATCCATAGTTCCCTATTGCCATTAAACAAAAAGTGTACAGAGAAGATTAAGTTCTATCCAGAGCACTCTAAGTCTTTATTTTGTTTTATTTTCCCCCAAAGTTGGTTCATCTCCCACTTCTCTTGCCCCTTCATGATTTACTACAAGAAATTGGGATGTTGTTTTCCACAATCTGTGTGCCAACTTCTGCACAAAACCACAGGAGTTCTTTAGATTAATGCACATATTAGTATGCATGGACAAAAACAGTTTAAATGTATTCAGTTCACAAAATTGGCTACCTAGAAAATTGCAACTCTGAATTTTCATCAAATGTAAAAACAGAGCACAAATATAATATAATGTAGAATGGTAGTCTGTTGTTGTTTTAAAAGGTTTACAATATTTTTATTTATTTCTAATCCAATCATTTCTAGCTATTGTTAAATTAGTATGGAAGGAAGAAATATATTTTAACTCCAAATGAAAAATCAACAACATTTCACAGTATAGTTAGCCAAGCATGTCTAGCAGATGAAACTGGATCCCTGGAAAAAATAATGTTACCCAAACAATAACTGGCACTGATCTGCATGCTTTTCAGAAACTGGGAAGACAACATTTCCACAATTTCCGCATAACATGGAAGATATCATTTTGGGGATCCGAGTAGATAGATTTCCAAGGCCACTCTCCTGTCCTGCTCCACGAAATATATCAAAACAGGCCAAAACTTTTGAAGAAAATGCTTTGGGCTTTTAAAGATAGGCAGAATTATTGGTAGTAAATAAACAAAATAATATATTTTATAGCCAGGAAACTATATAATGATTCTTAGATACATAGTAGAATGAGAATTCTATTAAACGCCCAGGAATATTATAAAATTTTGCCAGGATATTATTTTGCAATGTAACCTGTGATATATCAAAATATTCTCCTCATACATGTATCACACTGACACAAAGAAAGAGAGATGGCTTATGATATAAGAAAACAAAATCAAGATTCAATAGCATCTACTATTTCATGCCAATGTAGTCATCTGTAAAAGGTTTACCAAAGCATTTAGTGAAACTACTGTATATTGCTTACAATTATAAATTCATGATAGTGTATGAGACAATGATTTGTTAGTCATTGGCTCTGCCCACGTATGTGGTTTATCTGAACCAGCAAATCAATATTTTAATTCATTTTATAGATTCACAACTCCTACTTTTGGGGAAAAAAAAATCTAAATATTTATAATTGGATCCGATAAATATACTGACTTTAGTAAAAACAGTGAAAAGCCAAGTATAGTGCTAAGCATGATTATTTTACAAAACAGTTACATTTATATTAAACTTGTAGCTCATATAAGAATTAATAATCATTAATGGGAATTATCTTGATTGTGCCTTAAAAATACCACTCTTTACATGCTACACAATTATAGTATAATTGCAATATATTAATTGCTTATAGTTGTGACCAGTATAACTGGTCATATGTCCCAAATTGACTATTATGAAATTATGTTAAAAGCCATAAAATAACATGACATTCAAATAGATCTATTATAGAATTAAGGGATTATGCAGTCATGCTTCATTCATTTAATGATTATATAATTTGTTGATTATGAAACATGCTTGAAAAATATAGAATTATCATATAAAATTATTATATTTAAATACGTTGATGGGGAAAATGGATATGTGATAAAAAGTCCCTTCATTATTATTTTAACTGGTCATGTTTTATTAATTTTTATAAAAATGAGGATGCATTACACCAATAATCAGTAAAAGCATATTTGGTGTCATATCACATGCAATGATGAAATTTTTAAAAAGGTGAAAAAAAAATTCATATATGTAGCTGAATTACCCATAGGTCTTATTACCAAGCTATTATCTGCTTTCCAGCAGGCACATCCTTTGGTAGATCTCCTCTACCAGGGAGATAGATTGTAAGCATTAAATTTGAGATTAACTATGTAGAAGGTATGTGCTCAGCCCTGCTCAGTTCAGTAGTAATTTTAACCCTCATTTTATGAAAAAATCTATTTATGGTATGTTTATTACAAACATGTATTGTTTACAATGTGCTACCCAGATTATCCTAAATGTAAACATAATATAAACATAAACATAGTAAACATAGTAATCTGCAGTTGGTGTGAAAGTGCTGAACACATTTGTAAAAATTATTATCATTTATATAGACAAATATTAAAATTGTTCTGACATTTACCCAGAAGGAAAGTTATAAAACAGCTAAATTTCAGAGTCACAGATACAAATATTTATATCCCATTACGGATATGGAATTAAACTGCAATCCTAAAGTCTGTGTTAAGGCTCCAGCTTGATCTCTAATGTTCTTCATGACTTGGCTTACACTTTTTATAAATTGCAGATATATATTTAAATTCGAACTACAAATAACAATGGAGGTTTATATCCTATAAGATCTAAGCAGTTACATAAGGGGGAGAGGACTTCTATTCTGTACAGGAGCTGTCTACGGTGTTGTTCTGCTGGAGCCCCCAGTCCTCCAAAGTAGCTCCAGGGTGAAAAAACAAGAGACTGAAAAACCATAGTAGATATGAAGACTTTGGATCCCAGTGGCAGAGCAATCACAGAAAATGATAGCTTAAGCTTGCAATAGGAATTATTTTGAAAAGGGTATTTACATTTAAATGAAATGTCACCTTCCCGTTTTAAAAGCTACTTAGCATAGAACAAATATTGTTCATTCTAACAAAGATTTAAGGTTAGATGTGTAGGCACTTTTGATATTTAGTTGGTGATGGGAATTGTAACTTTTCTTGAAATTTTCAGAGCCACTCATAATAAGGAGGATTCATGATTATACATAGATTACATAGTTTAAGAGATACAGTTTGGTGTAGTGGCTAAGGTACCAGGCTAGAAAGCAGGAGACTGTAAGTTCTAGGCCCACCTTAGGCACAAAATCAGCTGGGTGACCTTGGGCCAGTCACTCTCTTTCAACCCTAGGAAGGAGGCAATGGCAAGCTACTTGCAAAACAACAACAACAACAACAGACAAAAAGACCTACCTTGCCAAGAAAACTGCAGGGATTAGTCCAGGCAGTTGCAAGGAGTCAAAAAACGACTCGAAGGCATGCACATATGTAGACATGAAGGAACATTTATGCACATATTCTTCTTTAAAATGTTTTTGTCTATATGCCTTCTTAAAAGAGAAGATGTATCACAATTTCTAGGGAACAGAACTATATTTATGGCCCTAGCATTTATACAGAAAATATTGCTGACTGTAGTAACTCCAGATTCCCAGTTGTTAATATGGTCATTTGCAATGAAGAAGCTTTTGTGTGCCAGCTGCTTGCAGCTAATCTTCTACTTTATTGAAATCTATAGTGCATTATTGTACTGGTCTTATAGAAGCCTACACACCACCAGGTGAAAACATGAAGGCTCCTTCACTTTAGATGATAAAACTAACGACATAAGGAAGCAGGCTGATGCCATTCTTGGTGGTGCTTAGAGTAACCTTGTAATGCATTCTTCAGGTGACTAAAATATAAACATTTCATGTAAAAGTAATTTTTTTCAACAGCCACTCACAACTAATTGTAAGTTATTTTTTCTACCACTATTATACTATAATCCTTGGAATATTCTGTTTTTTTGAAGACTGTGGTTTTTTGGAATAAAGGGCAGAAGGAAGCATTTAAATAGGAATATTGATGGCAGAGAGGGGGCTATTATAGCATGTCGTTGGTCATCTGAATCAAAATTATGTGTTCATTGGGTCTTCTTTTGGAGTCTGCAGGCATTTGAAGCTGACGAGAATTATGTTAATCCCATTTTCATTAAAATAATTTCCAGTGTTTTAATAATATTGATCACTCTTGGAAAATGAATCCCTATGAAAATGACTGAAAATTTCATGAGATCTATAAGCTTGGTGCTGCAAAGGGGGAAATGCTTCGATTCACCTGGATTCCAGATACTGGCCTCCAGTTCAGAGATCCATAATTCCCGTAGACACAGTGCACCATGAACCAGTGTGCACAGAGTCAGAATGATTGCATTCAGATCTGCACAAGCAAAAAACCCCTGGCATATATCTGCATTGAATGAATGAATGAATGAATGAATGAATGAATGAATGAATGAATGAAGTGCAATTTTTGTGTGTGTATGCTTCTTCCCTTTGATATGAACAGAGCAGCTGAACATTCAGTGACAGAGCAGCAAACTGAAGTACTGAAAAGGTTTACCTACAGAATTCAGTTGGCTACAGGATTTCAGCCAAAGTATGTCCCTAAATAACATGAGCAAGAAATGAACTAAAATTGTCATGTAGTTATTAATCTATGAGAAAAATCCTTGATTTAAAGTGTTCTCCCATTCAAATATTATACAGTTATCATCTAATAACGTTCTTAAAATAATATAAAGTTCTCAGACATTACTGAACAACACAGTTAAATTTATTTCTATGGTTTAAAGTGTATTTTACTCTTACTTTATGATATAATTATGTCTAAGTAATATGTATATATATATATATTGGTTGGAAAATGACTATTTTTGCAGCAAATGCAATTTCTTGACAGAGAATATTAAAATAATGTCAGCTATGTTTCCCCTTATCTTAAAATGGTCTGATTTGGGCTTATTCTCATTGCTTTGTATGTTGTAATATCTCATAAATTTTAAATACTGACTGGGGAAAATGGCAGAGCAAATGTAAGATAAAGTATTATATATTTTATAAATACTAAAGTTTAAAAGACCTCATTGAGCATTCTAAATATTTATTTTGTTTTTAGTTACATTTGTGGCTATTTGTAATGTTTTGTGACTCACAAGTCATCTAGTACTTTAAGCTCCTCACTGTACCTCTAATAAAACCCTTTCCTCTGTTTCATTTTGTTTCCTTGATTTGTAATCAGCTGTAATCAAAACAAAAATAAAACACTTTTTTAAACTACTTCTGTGACATCTGGTCAAAATATATATGTGCCTTCACTGTAAATTCAAAGTTTTGCACTCAGGGCCGGTTCTAGGTTGAGTAGGCACCCGCCTAGGGGCACCAAATTTTAGGGCGCACCAAAATTGAAGACTTCCAGAAAACACAATAGAAAAGCAAAAGGCAGTGACGACACACTCCATGAGCCAGTGCGCATTCTCAAGGGTTACATATAATTTCACAGTGTAAATAGGGTGAAAATGTCAGAGAAAAAAAAAAAAAATGTCCGCAGCTGAAAATCATTAAGTGTAAAGCTTAAAAACGTAAAGAAAAAAAGAAATGAGAGGGCGTCTTTTTGAAACTCCTAACCAAATTGGAAGATGAGCCAAACCATGGGGGATACCAGAATATGACTTTGCCTAGGGTGCCAAAATGTCTAGAGCCAGCCCTGTTTGTGCTCTTCTGTAATAAGTGTGTGTACTATGTACTAGACCTGTGCAAATTTTTCAAAGGAGCTGTTTTGTAACAGTTGAAGGTAAACAAAACACCTCTTTGAACCATTAGAGCTTTTTGCATGACTCTGTAGATCAGTGTTGTCCAAACTTGGCCACTTTAAGATGAGTGGACTTCAACTCCCAGAATTCCCCAGCCAACTTATAAAATATCCCATGGCTGGCTGGGGAATTCTGGGAGTTGAAGTCCACTCATCTTAAAGTGGCCGAGTTTGGACAACACTGCTGTAGATGGATTGAAAATTGCACCTTAAAATCTGGATCATCAACCCTGTCTTCTCCTCAAACTAGCAAAGCTCTGCCAGGTTCCTTTAAGACGTTCTGTCTAATTTGAGAAAGTCTATCCAGACCAAGTCTAATACTTTTGTTGAGAAAAACACAGCCTTCAGATGTGGTCCAACTCCATGTGCAGAATGATCGTTCATACATTGTTTCCAGGTTAATTTAAATGTCATATCAGACTTGGTTTTTTTTTGTTTTTTTATGAAATTATTTTGGACATTGATACTTACTCTGCCATTCTTCTAAAGAGGGAATTATATGTAATTTCCAATAAGAAGCATAAAGTATCCTGGTAGCTATTAACATATACAGAACCAATTCCATATACTATGTAGTAATGCTTAGAAGAAAAAACGCTGGCAGGAAAAAAAAAGTTGATATTTAAGATTTGTCTTATTCTATGGGGAACTATATTCCAGACTTTAATTTTATGACATTGCCACCAAATACAAAAAGATAGCCCATCCTGATTATTGCATTTTCAGCAAATTTTAAATATGAATGATGAATTTTGGCAATCAACACTAGAATAGCATACCAGCAACAAAATATATTGTACTACTTTTCAAGTAATATTCAGTCAGTGTGATATTTATTTTCCATTTGTATTCCCATTGTTGCATATCAATTGTCCTGTTTAAATTCTGCATCTCTTTAATCATAGCATCTTTGACACATTCAGTTTCCGAATCATATTTCAATATCAACTTATAACTAAGGCCCAACAGATGTTATGAATTTTGTTACATATTTTTCAACTTTGGTCAAATCTCTGAGTGTTATCCCTATGTAATTCCTTTTGACTTACACTACTTATTTGAAGATACTGGAATTACAGTTGTAAATGAAAATGCCAAAGAGAACATCGGAGGAACCTACAGTCAGGCAATGAAGGAGCATCACTTTCTTCAATTGCAAAGAGTTGTCTTACTAGAAACAGTGCTGAAGATTTTTTTTTTTTTTATGCTTTACAGAGCCCCAAGGATTAATGGTAATGATGATGATGATGCTTTATGTAAGTTTAGGTCTGATCACATTTGAATGCACTGTAGGAAGATTTGCCAGATCACTTTCTTAAAAAACTTGGGAAAATGTTTCATTATTTTATTTGCAGGGTAGTTATGGCACCTTTTATTTGGTATCTAGAGATGTAGCTGGGTTGCATTCTTGGGAACAAGAACTCATTCTAAAGAGATCAAAGGAAAATAATTGCTGAATTATACATGCTGAATTATACTGACAGTAAAAATGACAGCAACACTAGATGTAGAATATCTAAATATGCAAACAATATCATTGTGGGCAAAGCCCAGTGATGCATATTAGGCTGTGTTCAGATTACTATAGAAGAGCAGCGGAGCAACTTATCACAGCTGTGGCATCAGATCTGATTTAGGACTCCTAGTTTAGAGTAGGTACAAGCATTACTGGGGAAACTTTCTCTCATGCAGACACACACAAGCGCAATATGTCAGTCCCATTTTATAATTCCAACCCAGTTTCAAACAAACTAAAAGTATTAATTATGTGAAAGTACAGGTATTCTGTGTTCTAATCCAATTCTCAATCTTATTGGGCAAGTGCCACCCCTAAATGTTTTGGAAGTTATGAGATTGGGTATTCAAAGAGCTGCCCATTAACAAAATACTTTCACAATGGTGTGACCAGTCAGAAAACACCTTACTGACGAACTTGCTTTCTACCACCCTCTCCAGCTTGACAGTATAACCATTTTCAATTTCTATTTTTCTTTTTGTATGGACAATGGACATATTGATACTGAGCTGCACCCACTCACCATTTTTTATCTTCTGGAAACACCAATAAGGCTCATCTGGAATCCAAGGATTTTCCCTGAAGATCTGGTGGGCAGTGTAGCTGAGGCTCTAGTTGCAGCCTTGAATGAAGAGGCGGCTGGGGTCTTGGATCATATTGCTCCTATGCGCCTCTCCCTGGGTGCCCATCCTGGAGTGCACCTTGGTTTACTGAACAGTTCCGGGAGATGAAATGCCAGAAGAGATACCTGGAACACCATTGAAGGAAGACTTGGAGTGAGTCTGACTAGATATGGGTAAAAGCCCATATCAGGGATTATTTCAAAGCAATAAGGGGAGAAAAATATCAATATTTCTCCACCTTCATTGCGCCTGCTAAGAGCTGTCCAATGGCCCTGTATAGGGTAACCTGGTCCCTATTGGGTAGAAAGGGCCCCTCGGAACATTTATTGGGCTGCTGTGAGGATTATTCAGGCCATCTGATGGATAAAATTGCTCAGATTTTCTCCAACTTGGACTGGGCAGAGCAGGCTGAGGTGCCTGGGGCATGGTCTAGAGATGTGATCTAGGATGAGTTTGAGCTGGTGACTCCTGAGGAAGTGACAGGGTTTTCTGTGATGTCAGCTCAGCCACCTATTTATTGGACCTGGGCACCTCCTGGATTGTAAAAGTGGCCAGGGAAATAACCCATGGTTGGGTCCAGTCTATGGTGTTGGCCTCTCTGAAGGAGGGAGTACTACTTCCTGCCTTAGAGGAGGTGATGGTACAAGATGCCATGCGTGGATTCAACAGTTGTTTACAACTACTGACCAGCCCTGAATCTTCCATTTTGGGGGCAAGGTTGTTGAGAAGGTGGTCAATCTTCAGCTGAGGAAAACCCTGGAGGAAACAGATTATCTGTAGCTGTTTCAGCCAGGTTTCAGGCCAGGATTTAGTAGTGAGACAGCTTTGATTGTGTTTGTTGATGACCTGTGGCAGATCCAGGATAGCAGTGGTCCATCCATCCTTGTGTTCCTTGATCTCTCAGTGGTTTTCAATATCATTGACCATAGTATCCTGAGCCAACTCTGTGGATTTGGGATTGGGGACACTGTTTTAAGGTGGTTTTTTTCCTTCCTTCAGTTCTAGTTGGTGTTGGTTGGGGGGAGAGATCACTCCCACAACCCCTCATGTGTGGGGTGCTGAAGGATTCTACTCTTTCTCCCCTCCTTATCAACATCTACATGGAAGCACTGGGTGAGGTCATCTACTAGTTTGGGGTTTGGTATCATCAATATGCTGATGATACCCAATTGTATCTTTTGATCTTGGGTCAGCCAAGTGAGGCTGTCAGGTTTCTGTCCCACTGCCTAAAGGCTGTGCAGGTTTGGGTGGAGAGGAACTGTTTTGAACTCAATCCTACTAAGACTGAGTGGCTGTGAATGTTTGGGCCACCCAGTTCTGGCGATTTTCCATTTCTGTCCTTGGTAGGGGTAGCACTTCCCTCTCCAAGGTTGGTATATAATCTGGGGGTCTTCCTGGACTCTCAGCTATTGCTCAGTGAGCAGGCATCAGCTATGGCCAGGAAGGCTTTTGCACAACTCCATCTGTTGCACCAGTTGTACCCTTTCCTAGATCAGGGGTTCCTTCAGATAGTCACTCAGGCCCTAGTCACCTTGAGGCTTGTCTACTGCAATACGCTTTACATGGGGCTGCCCTTGAAGACCACCCAGAAGCTTCAACTGGTCTAGAATGTGGCAGCGCAAACAGTAATGGCATGACTTGGTATGCCCATATAAACCCCTCTGCTTCACAAGCTACACTGGTTACTGGTTTGTTTCCAGGTGCACATTAAGGTGCTGGTTGTTACATATAAAGCCCTACATGGCATGTCTCCCATAACATTTGCCCAGCTGATTTGATCCTGCAGGGTTGACAGATTCCAGGTTCCCTTGAGCCATCCACAATCACTGAGAGTCAGGCGGCATACAAGTCTAATAAATGATTATTATTACTCTTACTACTACTATTACTATTATAATAGTATAATATTACTATTATAATAGTATAATATTATAATAGTAATAATAATGCTGCTGCTTTACTTTGTAGAGTACCAGCTTCTTTTTTAATTTTGCATAAACTTAATGTGATTTTTCTTTTCTAAAAGGAAAATAAAGAGAACAAAGAGCCTGGTGGGAACCAGAAGAGTTTCTAGAGGCACACTGATTAGAACAGTGAGCACCAATCACATTTCAGAGGATTAGGGAGAAAAAAGCAGCCAGGGATTGATTTAATATTATTGAGAGGAAAATTGCTGATTCTTGTGTTTTCTTTCCTTTTCAAAGAATCTGAATCATGGTCAGTCATTAGCACCCATCCCTAATATACTAAACAAATAAGAAATGAATAAAGCCCTCTTTCTCCCTCAGATACATTCCAGCTTTTGGAAGGTGAAAAAACAGTGTTTTTCAAAGGAAATTGGGAAAATAAGCATTTCTATCTATCAACCAAATGTTCACATATCCAGGGGCATCCACAGGGAAAGTAGAAAGGAAAGTCAAGACAGTGGCAACATGCATGAAATCCCTGCCTGGTGCACTAAAAAGGGACGAGGCATTGATCACATGGCTGCAGCTGTTATCTTGACTTTTTTACAGAGAAAGCAATTCCAAGGCTGAGTTTGAACTATTCTTAAAATTGGGGGTGAAGGATCCTTGATCACTGATTTTTCTGCAACAGCTTTTGGTCCTTCTAAGACTTTGCATGGCTATAGGGATCCCTGCCAAAAGACAAGTGGGAATTTTGTTTAATAAACAGAAACACATATTACTTTGGATCCAAGCTAGTGTGTTTATTTCCATTACAGCTGAATTGTGGCTATAGTGCAGTGGCATACGTATTTTTGTCCTGGCAACAAATGCAAAAAGGGTCTCTAAACTGATACTTTACACAACCATTTCTTGAAAATTTACTAAGTAATGAATCACCTCAATTTTGGTTTAATTTGAAACTATGCCTAGTAGACCAACAAATTGCTTAATAAAGAATATATTAAACTAATCTGTGTTATTTACATTTTTATAATGTAACAGGCTTGTCATTAAAACTGAATATATAGATTTATTGCACTATGGATAACTGTTTCCCGTAATCTTCTTAGTGCTTTGATGCAATAATGTATGATTGGTCATGGAGGGAATGAATAATTCTTGAAAAAATATTTTAAAACTGTGTCAAATTAGTTTGCTACTTTTGTGCACGTTAGCCAACCTATTTTGCTAACTTGCTTACAAACTGGAACAATCAGGGTACAACAAATAATACTTTTCCTTTGCATATTGGATTTTAGCAGTGAGATTATTTCTCTCATCATAGCCATCCGGCAAATGTTCATGTAGTACCAAAACATTTGTTGATTATCCTTTAGCCCTGCTGTTATTTCTTATATATATTATAACTGTTGTTGTATATTTGTCAATGCATATCAGAGTCAGTAAATTTAGCAGTCAATTTAGCAGAATTGTAGTCAGTCAATTTAGCAGTTAAGATCTGTTCATACAAAATCTGTTTCTTCATGCAGATAGTCTTCCTATCTGATTAATAATATGTTTGTATCAGTAAACAGCATGTGAACTTAACTATCCTGCACTTTTTTCACTGAATCCAAACATGGATCAGCTTGCTTTATATCATACTAATTGAACATAAAACTAATTTCATCCTTCTTACCATAACATGATTTCTATAAGAACTCTTACAACTATACAACTCTTTACACTTTGGAAAGTAAGGGCCTGACTGCATATAGTGGTGAGACTACATAAGTACCATGTGGCCCCACAGCAGATTTTCAAGTCAAAATGGTCAACAGTGCTAAATAATGTGGATACGAGGGAGAGGTTGGGTCAAGAAGCATGTTCCCACTCAGCTTTCACTTGCCACTGAATATCAGAATAGGCACCAGATTAGTAAAGGCTACTTCACATAATTTTTTTATTCCCAAATCCCTAGGAAATTGTGGGGATTTCACACTCCAGTCCAAGACTGGATAAAAAATGGGCCACGGGGGTTACTGTTGTTGACGTTGAACAATAAAAAAATGTACTCCGTGCTGCAATATTTTTGTTGCTATCTCACTTGTTCTATATTGTTTTCCCTGCCAAATATGATAGAAAAATGGTAACAGTAGCAAAATTGTTGATCTTCACAAACTAGTTATGCATTTGTACCATATTGCTTAGTGAAACTATTGAGTACTAGGTGTTGATTATTACTTGCCATTGTTTTATATTTAAGATTAAAGATGGAGGATTTTGAACAAAGGTAGAGATCGGTTCAGGCTTCAGTTATTGCATACAAAACCCATAGGCCTAAATAACTAATTTATTTACTTGTTAAGAAAACAAGAAGGATGAATAAGATGAAGATATTTATTTATTTATTTATTTATTTATTTATTTATTTATTTACTCGCTTTATATGACCTCCCATCTCAAACATATCACTTTGGGTGGCTAACAGAGAATTAAAAACAAGATAAAAACATCATAAAAAGCAATAAATAGCAAGTATAGAAAGCAAGATTTATGTGCTTAAGTCAGAATCAACCACTTATCAGGTCCTCATCAGAGGAGCCAGATGTTTCTCTGGATTTTCTCTCACTGTGCTTATCTACATCTTCAATCTTCAGTTCTCTAATAAGATTAGTCATGTAGCTAGCAGGATAAAGTTACGCTATGTCAAAAATACAAAACCAATTTCTATTTAATGTTTTTACAGTTTTGTCTAGCCTTCCTTTGCTCCTGCTTGTGCTTGAAGCTTGTATGATAAAATAAAACTGATCAATGAAGAGAATAGATGTCTATTCTTGAATTTTGTGGCTTTTCTCTCCTGCAGATCACCAAAGTGAGAAAGACTTATGTGCTGACTGGAAACATCTCTGAGAAATTAGCCACTGCAGAACACAGAAACTATTAGAGGGATTGTCCATGTGAGATAAAATTGTTGCTGGAATACATTTCTGTAAGCCTATTAAAAGAGTATAAAATTCCAGTTCTTCTTGTACGTGTTTGTAATGCTTAAAGGGCAAAAGCAAGGAACCCTTGTGCTTCTGGGGAAAGGTATAATTTCCAGAGGCTCTCCTGGTTCTTGGAATATATCTCATTTCTAGTCGCCAGCTGTCATGTGATGGCATTATCCATCCTAAGCTTACAGAGTGAAATATATTCAAAGAAGAATCAGTCCATGGATAAGTGATCCTAAACGTTGGCTAACGCAATACACATGTGCAGATTGTGCTCAGTGTGTTAGGCTTCCTTAGAGATAACTCTGCCCAGAAAACAGGCAAAAACAGAATTGCCCTTCACTATAACATCATCTGTGTGTATGATTTTCCTCAACAGGCAATATATTTTGATGAGAACTCAGAACAGCAAATAAATGTTACTATAAGATGCATTAACACTAATATATACTGGTCATTCAGCATCATAATACTTTAACAATAAGATTTTGCTTTCAGATTCACTTCAGTGAACCTTCAGGCTGTGATTTTACAACCAAAGTAAGCTTTGAATATTTCAATGCTAGCCATGAATGCCCAACATTCAGCATTCATAAATACATGTCTCTACATGCAGTCAGTCTGAGATAGGTGTTAACTACTGTATATTCTATGACTGAATTACATTTCATGTTCTTTAGAACAGAGAAAATATTGATTTCTTCAGTCATGGTACACCTGTAATTTATAATATTTGTGTTCTTTTCATTTAAATACATTATAACAATATTGCTCAAATTACTGCAATGTTTCTAACACAAGACTGCTTCACCTACCAGTCATATTTCATTATTGTCACATTCATTTCTTGCCTAGAACTGCAAATCATGTTTTCTGTGCTACAGTATAATATTTAAAGTTAAAGTTAAAAGTTAAAGCACTTCAAACCTCAAATAAGAATGTTATAATTATCCTCAAAGTTATAAAAAGGACTATAAACAAAAGTTAATTACAAGCATGAATTTATATGAATAATTAATAAGAATTAATGTTCTAATTAATAATAAGATAAGCTGTTGAAAAAGAATAACTTTAAAATCTTTTATAGTATCTGAGATCTGCAATATTTGAAGTATCTTTTGGGGTCTATAAGGGGTAGTGGGGAGAAATGGAACAGAAAACAATCAACTATAGAGATATTTAGGATGAAAACAATACATAGGAGCAAAAATAGTGATAAAGATGCAGATATACAAGACAGTGTATAAGCATTACTTAAGAAAAGGTAGTCTCAAACAATATTAACGTGATAAAGCAAAAACAACATAAGAAACAAGAATAAGCCAGTTAATTGACTTTTAAATTATGACATCTTAGTAAGTTAATAATTAAGCACTTGATAGGTATATTATTTGTGGTTTACTCTTTTTTAAAATTATTAAGTCTGTATCTTGAATTTTGTGAGTCTACAAGTACTTCATATCTGGTTTTCTGCAAGTTTCTCCCTAGCTTCAGTGGTGGCCATCATGGTCGTGGGAAGAGCTGTGTCTGTGTGTGTGTGTCAGAGTTCTGATATTGTGATTTATTTTATTTAATTATTGTTAAATTTATATGCCTCCCATCTCCCCCAGAGGGTGACTCTGGGCGGATTACAATTAAAAATTGTGATACATTGAAAACTGTTTTCCTTTTCTATGTGTGTCATATTGGTGAAGTGAATTGGGATAAAACTGAAGTGAGGAAATGCTGGAAAGAATATTTTAGGAATTTGTACGGGAATGATGGTAATATGTCAAGCAGTGGATTTGAAAAAAAAAAAAGCTGTAATTGTTAGTGTTGGGGGGACTGATGCAAAAGAATTAATAAATGCTGGATAATCTTGAAAAATAGTAAGGCTCCAGATATAGATGGTATAATTTGGAGAAATGTTAAAATATAGATGTGATTTACTTATCAAACATGCATGAAGTGTGCATGAAGATGCCAACTGTGAAGAATACATCTGTGCCTTTAATTTCTTTTGCTTACTATTTCTTACCTTTATTGAGTTTTGTATAATGTTGGGAAGGGAATAGCATGACGGCTACATGTTTTATAAACTAGCCTTTCAATTTGACATGATATAACTCACTGAATGTTCTTAATAAAGCAAAACTACCTAAATAAGTATTTGATAATTATATAATTAGAGCTAGAACACTTGTTTATCATTTGAGAGGTTGATATGGCCCACATTCTTCCCCCCCCCCCCAGTATAGGACTCCCAGTGCCTTGCTACATCTATCTGTGATTGATTATGTGCCATCAAGTCTATGTCAACTCTTAGCAACCATACAGATAAATTTTCTCTAATGATGATCTGTCCCTAACCTGATTCTTCAGGTGTTCCTATGGTGCACTCATCACCACAGTAACTAAGTCCATCCACTTTGCTGCTGGTCATCTTCTTCTTCTTCCATCCACTTTTCCCAGCATTAGGGACTTCTCAAGAGAGGTAGGTCTTTGCATAATGTGTCCAAATGAGAATAATTTGAGCCTGATCATTTCTGCCTCAAGTGAGACTGATTTGTTTAATCATTTGTTGATTTGCTGATGTTCCATGTGTATGTTTTCTTGGCTGTCCGTGGTATTGTCAGGAGCCTTCTCCAACACCAAAGTTCAAAAGCATTCATTCTCTCCCTATTCTGCTTCTTCAACTTTTGCTTTCAAAGAGTGTCACAAGGAATACCGTGGCTTGCACTATTCTGATCTTTGTAGGTGTAGACACATCACAGCATCTGAATTTTTTTTCCAAGGCTTTCATGGCTGCTCTACTAAGTGCAGCCATGGGGTGATTTGTTCAATGACCTATTTGTTTAGTGCTATGTAAATTGCTCCCTACTAAGGGTCTTGAAGCATATGCATGCTCCCTGAAATTAAAGTTTGAACTATAAATATTTCCAAATGAATAAACAGTAAGACAGGAAAGTTATATCTTCTGACTTTTCTTCCTCAGACATCTATGTTGAATATATGTTAGCTGGAGGAAGAACTGAAGCCCTGCTTCTATTAATCAAATCACATGAAGTCTCTTCAACTATATAATAGGTGAAGGAGACCAAGTGACCATATTATAAATTTCCTACTTACAGTGCATATTTATAAGGTGTTAGACGTAGCTACATGTGACACTTTATCACTAAATTAAGAAGAATTTAGCCTCTTTCTACCTCCCCATTGCAGAACTCATCACCATGAACTGAGTTTTTTAAAAAGTGTTCGTGCTCAATAACATTAAGGCATAAAACGATAGATACAAACATAGAAGTCTGAACAGCAGAATCTGTAATGAAAAAACATATTCATCTCCTTTATTCCTTATTCTCTATACCTATAAAAGCAAATAAACTTTACAAAAATAACCTGGAAATCACTAACTAAAACTAAATCAAACTACTTCATACTCCATGATCTGTTTATCTTTGGATCTTTTATGAATAATGTACAACTGAATAATAAAGGTACTTACAGCACACCATATAAGTTTCCTAGAAAATGGTAACATTGGATAGTGCTGAAGGTGGTTCTTTAATGAGAAAGCTATAAAGGCTAGATTGCTGATACCATGGCAACTACAAAAGACACCTCATCCATAGGTATTTGAGGAAGCAATGAGGGCAATTACTGCAAATGCATTACAGTACAAACTCCATCTTCATTGTGACATCACAATGAATGTTTTGGCATTCTGGCATTACCATTATCATGGTTAGGAATGGTTTCCCATTATGGTCAGCACTGCGCAGAGCAGATAATGATTGCTCAACACATCATAATGTTTTTTTTTTTAAGTTTAGTATTATACATGAATTAGGCCTATATCTGCATGTTTTTTGTCTCATCAGCCGAAAGATATTTTGAAGCTTACAGTGTTGCTTAGTAAAGGATACATAATAGTATTTCGCTAGTAATGCAAAGTTTTTAATAGCCTTACTAGATTTTCATCTAAGAAAATTTTCAAGTCCAAGTCCAGAAAACAAAAAAATATTAAATAAAACCCTTTACAGTTTTCTAAAATGATCCTGGATAATTTTAATTAAAATATTAAAATGAGCTCTAATATCATGTTTTTGCTAGTTAAGGAATTAAAGTAGTTAAAACAACTTCTCCAAAACATATAATGAGGCCAATTTATGGGAGCAGAACACTATAGCTGAGATATAAGCAAGCAAATGGGCCCTTTTAATCAGCATATTAATATACCTTAGAGAAAGCACTGTAATGCAAATTTTCTTCCTTTTTATTGTAAATATCAGCATAATAGGGAAAGAGAGCAAGCAAACCCTAAGAAACATGGTTGCTTTGATCAGAGGCAGCTTTGAAGAAGAGTAAGAGATGTTTTGAAGAAAAAAAATAATATCTCCAACTACCCTCTCTTATCCAATCAGATATAATGGATTTAAATCACCCTACTACTTTTCAGGTTATTGGTCCTATTAACCAAACAATAAGTAGAAATCAGAACCAGAAATCAGAAACCATTGGCAGGAGAAAAGCTCAGCTACATATTCTTCTTTTTATTTCCCATGATGCCTGTACTAATCCAGCAGTCCTGGATAGCAGATTGATTAAGAATGGGTATTGTATGCAATATAGCAAAACATGACAACAGTAAAACATCCATGGTACAATTAAAAGCAACAATAAAATCATCCCACATAGAAAAAAACAAACATGAACAGAAAAGGTATACAGGAGTAAAAAAAAAAAAAAGGTGAGGTGCTAAAATTAAGAGCATGCCCATTGAAATAAATCTGTTTTAAGCATTTTTCTAAAGTCCAGCAAAGAGGGGACTAGCCTGATCAGCAGCTTCTAATTTTGGCCCTCCCTCATCTCTTAGAAATGAGAAACTCAGAAGCAGTTTCTCCCTGCTGGACCTAGTGGGTTAGGTCAATTCCAGTGGGAGCAGGTGGTCCTTCATGTACCCAAATGCCAAGTCATAGAGAGCTTCATAGGTCAACACCAGCTCCTTAAATTGTACCAAGAAACTAATAGGTAACCAAATGTCTTATTTACTAGTTAAAAACTGCATATTAATATAATGAATAACCAGTTTCAAAATAGAAAAACATAACACTATTGCAAAGTTATTAAAACAAGAACAAACCACTGGAAATTAGTTTAAATGCCTTTAAAGTATTACACTGGATTACACTGTCTTCTCTATTTTAAAAATGATAGATAAGACTTCTTTCTCTGTAACAATGGATTTGCCTTTAAAGGCTGGGAGTTAGTGTGTAATGTTAGTAGTAGTACATAACCCGCTTCTTGATTTCACTAGCAATAATAGCAGAAGCTACATGCCAACAGATGGGTAATTACTTTAGCCACCTGATGCATTGTCTAGACTCATTAAAATTCCAGCTGGTATATATCCCTGCTGCTCATTAGTGAAAGATAATATTAACTATTTGTCCAATTCCATGTGATCATTGCATTCCTCTTTGCATTTTGTCAATGCTTGATTTTTGCAACAACATGTGTTATGTATCTTCATACTATCTTCTAGATGCTTAGACAGAGTAGAGGGCAGGAACAACTAAATAACAATTCCAGTGATAAGAAATATTTTGCTGTTATAATAATGATAAGAAAGGATTTTGCTGTTATAATACAATCAATAATCCATCTTGGTTGGATTATTGATTGTATTATCAAGTTCTAACGCAATAATTCCATAGGACTTGAGTTTGGTAGATTGAGATTAGTGTAAGCCTTCTAACTCTCCATATTCCAATTTGATTTATTCCTGCATAAACATCATTTGCTTGATGGGTTGGGACTAGAATATGCAGACAGCTTGATGAATAGCCCTATCTATTGGCCCTAAAAAGGAAGCCAACAGTTCAGTAGGGCTTTCACTGTTTTTTTTCTATTTACTCAGAATTAAGGCTAGAATATATTGCTCAGATACAGTTTCTTCCAAACTTAAATGGAATTACTGAAACTCGGTACTCATGGGCTTTGAAAGCTCACAATAGACTATTTTTGTTGCTAATCAGAATTCATGAAATAACTCATTTTTGCCACATAACCTTCTTCATATACAGTCCTCTGAATGGTAATTTGTTTCTTCCTTCACTAGTCTCTAGGATGAATGGATCAGATCCAACTAAAGTCTAGTGAGAAAATACAAATTGGGTCAAGGTACAAAACATGTTTACATTGATTGGCAGAGTTCGTAAACTCTTCCCTAAACCTGAAAATGTCTTAATTTCAACAAATAATGTGTGTATGTAAATGGTTTTGTTGAAAAGTGATGAGTGGAAGAAATGTAATGTGTAAATTCCAAGTATTTCCAGCTTGATATTTCATTTCTAAAACTGGAGTATACATACTGTATTTGGGGACATAAGCCTGTTAATTGTGCTGATCACTTCTGAGAGACACACATCAAAATTGCTAAAGATGCTAAACTTTTATGATTCTGTTTATAATCAAACCCCTATCTTTAGCTCTTAATTAGAAACAAACAATCTTACATAGAAGTTTTCAGCAGATACTTTTGTATTTTGACCACAAGCACACATCTGAACAATCAAATGTTTTTGACTCATGAGTGCTCAAGTTTCTGTACATTTTCCTAAGAAGGCAACAAAATATATTCAGCTATTGGTATAAAGCAACAAGAGTTCCAGTGAGGTCTATCTGTTGCATAGATGCAATTTGAATATGGTATTTTGGAAATATATTTTCACAGTTTATTAGACAAGATGTTGAGGAGGCTCATGTAAATGTGCCACATGAGATTTATGCTTCTGTTATCATGGAAGGGCTCTATGAGCTCTTTAGTGGATTAAAAGCTATGCAGGATAATTCTAATTTAACCATTTTTAAGTTTTATTACCAACATTTAAAGAATTAAAATGATTTCTGAAGCCAAACAACTCAGCAAAATTCATCTGTTTTGATTTTCCCTGTAATTATCTATATTGAAGTAATTATACCTATATACTTGTAGGTATATATTTAGCAACTTCCACATTAGCTATCTTAATTCTTATTATAAATCAAAGATACAATATATTAGTGATATATGATCTGAGACAGAAGAGCTTGAATTGGAGTCCAATCCATAGAGTGTATGTATGCACCCATACATACTTATTAAAAACAAAAAATAAGGACAGTGGCAAATGTTATTTATCACTCTATTTCATCTTGCTAGTTTGTAGCTGGGAGGACATAGGATATAATGAATACTCAGATATGAGTTTTAGGATTGGCCTGCTCATTTCAGAAAGTGTCACATTTTAGCTGTGAAGCAAAAACAGCCTGGAGGTGGGGAAATGATTTTATTAACTCCTTTATTGTTCTCTGCAAAATTATTGTATCTTCAAACATGAATAACAAATACCATGCCATGTACCCCCTAGCCAGCAGAAGGATGTAGTGAGACATTGTTAATGCTCATTGGGAAAGGCAATGAGGCTGTATAGAAATGCTCAACCAGTCAGCAGCACATGTCATATTAGTGGGAGGAAAGTACTGGGTATTTCAAGCTAAATGATCTGCCTTCCAATCACATATTTACAGTAATTTGGCATCAGCTCATTTTTTCCATATATGCAATGAAATTATTTTCTGAATTTAAGGCAGGGTTGAATTGATTAATTTTTTTATATGGGAAAGGTGTTCACCTATTCTGCAGTAATTTCCTTGGAGAATGTGGCCATTGTTACAATATGGAGTATGAGTTCTACATCTTAATTGATGGACAGGGGTAACACAGAAAAAGGAATTAAGAACGGTAGTATCTAGAAAAATCAAGCACATATGAGCTCTATAGGAGTTCCTTAAACATTGTCATAGGAGTAGTAAGGGACAGAAAAATGCCGTGGACTTCTAGCAATGAATTAGCTATTCCTGAGCCCTGAAGCCAGGGTAAACAATCTGAGAAAACATCTGCCATCCCAAGGTAATACTCGTACATGCTGGGGGTACAATACTGTGATGTAAAATATTCTCCAGGGGAAAGAAACAAGATATGTTCTCAGCTGTATTTCTAAGGGACAGCCTACTATTTCTTTCTTTATAAATCTTCTTTCTATAGATAGAAAGCTACAGCAAAGGAATTACACTCCTTTTCTAGGAGTGATCAGATATAGTTGATTATGTTTGAGTCCTTTGACAGTTCTTGTTATAATCAAGATGTCTTGTTTCATGCTATATTTGGGGCTAATTTGAAATTAGCTGCTAATGAGGGCCAGGGCAATGAAGAGTTCTCTGTTGAATAGGCTTATTTTTAAAAGATGTTTCTGCCAAGGATTAGACTCTGTTTGAGCTCCTTTTCTCTCATTTCCCTGCTTTCTAGTGTGGATTCCTGTACCATCAAATGACCTTCTCCCCTTTCTGTAATTTTTCACTGCTCCCTGAGAGTCGTAGACAATAAAATCAAGCAAGACCATAAAAGATATATTGAAAAAAAAAGTGTGTGTGAGATAGAGAAAGACTTTGTTTTTTAAATCCTGCACAGGGGAGTTTAAAAAGAAAAATCAACCATCTCCCACCCACGCACAATGAAGCCTCACTGACTCCAATGTAAGCAAAGGCCAGATGGACACTGTGGTTAAGGTAATGTGAAGTTTGCTGTCATATACCAAAAGAAATATTACAGAATTATTTTTAAAATACATTTGGAAGAATTAAACCTTTTTGAAATTATTCACCCATGCACATATTTCAGATAATCCTCTTAATTAAAATAATCACTATTTTTGATAAAGATTGCACCTGGATAAGGTACTCTTCCATGTTTATAATTTATGCCTTTAAAAAGGCATCTTTTCCCATGTCTGAAATAATGAGTGCTTCATTTGAAATACTCCATTCTTGGTGCATTTTAAAATTTCTATAATTAACATTCATTTTCTGCCTTCAGTTAGACAGCTATATATTCCTTATATATTAATTAAATAATAAGAATTTTTCAAAACAATCAGGCATTATTAGCAAAAGCAAATACTTTATGAAAAGGAAGAACCAATGACAGATAACAAGAAGGCAAATTATTCAGTGTAAAGCACTACTGTAGTATCATTCACAAGTATGTTAACAATCATTTTAAAAGAGAGAAATAATACAACCCTAACATATACACCCAGAAGTCAATCTGACTGTATCCAATGGAGATTACTCTCCAGAAAATCAGCTATATGTATAGTGGAGCCATATTCTGTCTTAAATGTATGTTTTGGAAGTCTTTTACCTCAAAGCTACAGATGTCCTTTTTTAAAGAAGGAAATTCCTAAACTACACATCGGAGGAAGCATTAATTATTAATTTAAGACACAAAGTAGGCAAGAAATTCTTTTTTGATTTTCCATTTTGTTTATAAGGGATAAATTATATGCTGTCTTTCAAGGATACAAATTTCAGCTATTCTAGCAAAGCAACATGTGTTACATTTTCAAACAGGTGAGAACCATGGAAACAGATGTCAGAGACAAAGCTGACTTACATCCTAACTGCATGAGTTTTGAAACATCTAGGGAATATTTCAAGCTTCACCTAGATTGTGATTCACCAAATAATTTCACGCTGCTTTTTGAATACTTATACAGATATGATTTTTTTAAAAAAGCAACACCACTTTATTGTTCTTGAAATTTCACTAAGCTATATAAACTCTCTTTTATCATCACTTAGCTGTTTGTCTCTTTGATTGTTCCTGTATAGTAATAGCAGGGAACTCAGCACACCTCAGTTTTGGCTATGGTTACTGAAAGTTGTGATTCATCAATATCTAGATGCCTGCAGGTCACTTCTAGTATTTATTTAATCAATTTATAGAGCTGTCCATCTCCCCATTATGGCTCTGGGCAGTGAACATAACTGTACAGTATTATATTTATTAACTATTATAGTTAACTGTTGTGCCTCTATATAAACGTAACATCAAAACTGTAATTATTTCAAATGAACATAGCAAGAACATCTGAGTACTGAGACTGGTAGATAATTTTATGATTCTTCTAAGTTAAGAGGAGAATGGCAATGAAATGTAAAATCAGTAATGAATGGGAAGGAGTATACCTTTATTTCAGAAAATCGCCAGGATGTCCACCTCAGGGAAATGCTGACTATGCATGTACAAAGAAGGATCTGCCTTTTTAGGTTCTTATTGCTTACAAGCCACATCTAGTCAAATACTGAATAGTGCCACTCCACTACATACAGCCACTGTTTATTATGTTTTATGTATTTGATATAATTTAAATTTGCTTGCATTTTTGTGTAAAAAAATATGCTATATACTGCCTGGAGGTATATGGCTTGATGGGTGATGGTGGTATATGGCTTGATGGGTGATGTAGAAATATTTTAAATAAATAACAAAATATATCCTGTTGGGTTCTTGGTGCACTGATGATGTTACCAGTGTAGTAATAAAACATCTGAAAGAAGAGATTAAAACCTGAACTACATATATTCTCCACTATGGGAAATAACTCCTACTATTAAATCCATAGGTGACAACCTAAGGTGAAGGAGGAAATGGAGAACCATTTAGTAGAGTGAGTGAAAAGTGTAAAAGCACCCTCACCCAACCAACTAAAAAGGCACTAAAACCAACAAGCAAACAGAAACAGGTTTCCAGAGGGATCTGTTTCTAAATGGGAAAGGAGAAGCAGAATTTATAACAAGAGAAGCAGGAAATGGCTAGTCTGCTTTTGCCTCAGGACCCAGGCCTCTGCTGAAACCACCAACCATCAGTTTCAATGGTTTGCTTGTTTTTAAATGGAAACACTCAAAGATGTCTTTGAAATGTGGGATGCCACAGGGTTTCATCTGATAGATTAATATCATGTTTAAGGATAAAACAGCAACAACCCCTTCCAGAATTACCATCCTAATGATGTTTGAGACAAAGTGGGCTTTTAAACAGATGCCAAAAGATATACCAACCAAGTATCCTAAATTGACAGACCTTGGCTTTTAACCAACGCACTTCAAGAGGAAATTGGTTATTTAAAATCTAAACTATCCCAAAGTTTTTGCTTCATTCACTTTGTTCCTTGAGGCAGTATGGCTTTCTGTCTCCTACAAACTGAGCTGAAAAGACACATGCAATTAAGATCCAACCTGACAAAAACTGAGTGAGAGGCAGAAATTGTCCCTCTGGAATGAATGTCATAGCATGATATAAGCACCTTTATTATACAGCTGCACATTATTCATAAAAGATCCAAAGATAAACAGATCATGGAGTATGGATTAGATTAAATTACACTGATTTAGTTCTTCCCAGTGACTTCACCTGCCAGGTTATTTTTGTAAAGTTTATTTGCTTTTATAGGTATAGAGAATAAGGAGAATAAATACGTGTTAATCTTATGGAGCATGAAACCTTTTTGAAAATCTCGCTTCATGGTGATGAGTTCTCCAGTGAGGAAATTGAAAGAGGCTAAATTCATCTTAATTTCTGAATAACAGTGATAAAGTGTCACATATCACAGTTCCTTAGGAATAAGCACTGCTTCCTCGCTGGGCATGGCCATTAGATGCTATAAACTGATATTTTGGCCTTGCAAGTATCTCATATAAATAAGCAAACAAGCTCTATAATAAGAATGAGTTACCTTGGTTTATTACATCTGGAAATTACTGTTCATAGATTTACTTCTATCAACTGGTAAAGACTGAGGCCATGTTGGTTACAGTAACAAAAATGTTAATTTGTAACAATTGGAGTAGCATAAAATGCTCCTTTTTTTAATCCAAGAAAAATTATGTGTTCACTACTAAATTCAGTTTGAAGTTAAAAAAAGGCAGCTTAAGAACAAAAAGTCCCTAAAGGATTTTCTCTTCAGAATGTTTGTATATTTCTCTTGGATAACATGCATCCGTGGATTTGAAGAATTCATAATCATGTTTGTAATATTGACACTTGGTGAAAAAAATTCTGATCTTTTGTTACCACTTTTATTAATGTCAGCCATTGCATTGTTTCATTCAGAAAGTGGCCCATAGGGCAGCACTGACAAAAAATTTTAATCATTCAGAGACAGAAAAATACGTTTCTCTCCAAGCAAAATAAACAAATAGGAATGCTTTCCCTGCAGAGTTGTCAGTAAGAAGCAAGTCCTTTCCATTTATCACAGTGAAGGTTGATGATAGATTAAGTAATTGACAGTGGGGAAATGAAGACATCAGTTCCGTGTGGCTGTTTTTGTTTTTGTTTTAATAACGTCTGATCTTCAACAAAACAACTAACATCTTACTTTTTTTGTCAAAGCTTATCCACTGAATGTCACATTGGGTGATGAACAGAAAAAAAGAATCTGAAAAACAGCACACTATTTCTCAGCATGGTATCAAAGGAAGGAAGGACATATCTTGATATAGTGCTCTGCAGTTTCAGTAATAAAATAATTGTTTTACAGAAGGAGAAAACCAGAGAACTGGGCAATGCTTCATAAATGGGTTTGTTAGTTCTTTACATTGTCAGTGACATGAACGACTAAAATCTCATTATTGACACCGTGTTATAACATCCTGTTTCCTATTTCCAATTGGCTAATTAGGAAAGAGTGCAATGTAATGGATTTTTTAGAAAAATATTTATGATGGACTTAAATAGTTTTTAGAAATATATAAAAATAAATATAATTAAAAGCCATCGTTAGACAATGTATAAAATAAAACCATGAAACAATTTACAGATTTAACTCACACTTAACTTAAGCAATAGCATACCATGAAATATAATTAATGATTAAAAAGCATAGAATAAGAGGTTTGTATGAATCAGCCCTGATTTTACTTTAATGGGAGATACAAACAGACATGATTTAGAGTACTTGCAAGCAAACCAATTATATTATTCAAATTCCATAAGACACTGCTGTGAGAGATTATCTGTCACCCACCCTTACATTGCCACTTTCAAGCCAAGATGCTGTAGACATCTTGAACCTGTGTCTGGAGCTATTAAGATTTGGTTAGGAAGACACAAACTCATAGTAAACCCTAGGAAGATGAAGTTACTGTACCTCTGTACAGTAGTCATCCATAGTGTCTGTTAACATTGGTCCTGGTATGCAAATCTTGATGAGGCTGAGCTCCCCAGAAGGAGCTGTCCTGCACTCTTGCATTGTGAACATAATAGGAAAAGAGGCCTATGCTTTCAAGAGGGCTACAGAGGCTTTGAAACGTGGACCAAAACTTTAGCATAGTCACTGACTATTTCCTTCCTTTCCTCAGTACAAAGTAATAAAGGATTTGTTTTGATGAGTTCTTATTGAGTTCCTATTTAACAGAGGCCAAAGTTCTACGATGCTCAAGAGGTGGATGGGATGCATAAAAAGTTAATAATTTTTAAAACTTTCTCCTATATGAATGTAACTGTAATCATTGCTTATTTTTATGAGAAGTGTACTCAATAGTATGATTCTTATAAATGCTTTTGCTATATCAAATATCAGTGATGTAACAGAGTCCCTGTTGATTAAAAAAAATGATCATCCTTTCTAAAAATCTATCTGCTTAATAAAATTATTATCATTCAAAAAAGAAAAATAAAACAAGAAAAAAGATAGCAAAAGGAAGAGGAAAATAGAAAGCAGCTAATTACTACAGTTTATCATCCTTTTTCTTTTAGCCAAGGATATTTATGTAAATTAAACAAATGCTAGAAGTTGAAAATAGTTGGATACTTGAATTTGAACATACTATAGGCTCAATATAGGCTATATCTATCTATATCAATATAGGCTGTGAGAGCTGGACCATAAAGAAGGCTGAACGCCGAAGAATTGATGCCTTTGAACTGTGGTGCTGGAGAAGACTCTTAAGAGTCCCCTGGACTGCTAGGAGGTCAAACCAGTCAGTCTTAAAGGAAATCAACTCTGATTGCTCATTGGAAGGATTGATAATGAAGCTCAAGCTCAGATACTTTGGTCACCTAATGCGAAGAGAGGACTCTTTGGAAAAGACCCTGATGCTGGGAAAGATGGAAGGCAAAAGGAGAAGAGGACGGCAGAGGATGAGATGGCTAGATAGCATCACTGAAGCAATGAGCATGAAATTGAGCAAACTCAGGGAGGCAGTGAAGGATAGGAAGGCCTGGCGCAATATGGTTCATGGGGTCATGAAGAGTCGGACACGACTTAATGACTAAACAACAACAACAACAATAGGCTCAATAGTGGACAGTGAAAATTTTCTGTCTTTCAAGGAGATTTCATAAGAACTTAAAATAGCATGATTTTTTATACAGTTCAGCAGGAGTGAGAAAGGATCTCTGGTCTCTTTCCAATGATCTGAGAACAAAAATGCCTGGATATGAAAATTAAAATTTCTTTTCATAAGCCAGGTTTCTTTGTGTACTAAAAATCTTTTTAGGTTGTTGGATTTTTTTAATGTGACTTGGGAAGAACATGAGATGAGTCTTATTCTTTCTCCATTAAATGACACCAGTAGGTCAGGCTTTCTTTCTTTAACACTTCCTTTAACACTAACACTTCATTTTTCATAGCAAATCTGAGAAATGGTATGTATCAGCTATATGAAAAGGAGAGGACTTTCAGCACAGTATGTACAGTAGATTGTAAGCTTCTGTCATGACAAGTATTTCACTTATTAGTACTTTATCAAGAGAACAAGCTGATGCTTCTCCTCTAATTTGGAATTCCTACTACACATTAATGAACCACTAATATTCTAAGTACCTCACTTTATGCTGAAAACTCTTATTAGTTTTTATTAAATCAGTTACAGATGCATCAGACTTCTTATGCTGTTCCCACTGAGATAATCTGTTCTCAGTCTCATTCAATCTGGTGCTTAGAAAATGAAATTGTATAAAAGATGTAATTTTTTTTTTATAGCACTCCATCTCTCATCTGTATAAAGACAGACATCAAATCTTTCTCAATATCTGTGTCTGTCACCTTAATGGTGGAAGATGGTGTGGGAACTTTCTTGAATGCCATCCAAGCAATTAAGAGCCAGTCTGTTGTGAAACCATCCTGCTTTCACAGTACTCTAGATTTCCAGATGCATGCCAAGCAGACATTCTCAATCAACATTTTCTCTCAGGCATAAACCTGAGCACATCACAAAAGGAAAAACCTGCCCAGCCCCTCTCTTCTGCTGCTTTAGAAAAGAGAGAAAAGTTTTGTCTCTTTAGAAGAAAGATAGAAGTTGTGTAGCAAGGCTAGGTAAAAGGAGAGAAGTTGCATGGCTCTCCCAAGTGTTGTATTTACAGCTAAATCCACAAGAATCTGAAACACCAGGGAAGCAACAGGAATAGGGTTGTAAGGACTAGGTAACAACATTAGCTAAGAATATTTTCTAGGGTTATTTTTTTAATGTGTGTTGCTATTTAAACTTTATCATATCTATCATCTCTTGTCTCTACACAATCTCAGTTATAATGCATTTTTATGCAGCCCAGAACTTCTTTACCTCAGAGTTGTTTCTAAATGGGAGAAAACCAGCATCGTATTTTGAATGGCTCAGAAATGTATATTTTCTTTTGAAGATTCTTTTAAGATGCTGTCTATGATTTCAGTAGCTCTATATTCCTATTTTCTCCATCACTCACTGTTTTGTACATTCCTTAAAGTTAGAATGGAATTCTCTATATTCTCTTTTTTCCTTTTTTCAAAAAATAAAATTTGATTCTATTTATCTCCTGTGACAAAAGCATTAATCTCTCATGAATTATCCCCCCTTAAAGGAAGAGGGGCTGACCTCCCTACCGAATTCCTCACTTTACATGGCTAGAAATAGTTCTACAGAATTTAGTTCTGTTTTGATCATTTCCCCCCTTTTACTTGCCAGTATGGCACACCCATTGTGGAAGTTTTATTTCTTTCACATGCCAGAATCATGGGGAGGACACCTGGTAAAAGCACCCCACCATAAGTTAGGAGGTTGCACTGAAAACTACCAAGCAGCTAGGAGGTAGATCTTGGATGTGTAAACCCAAGTCTCTGGGAGAAGAGATTTGAGACCTTCAAGCTTTCACCTTATAGACTCAGCCCTGTCATAATACAGACCTTCTCTGATAACAAAATCAAAAGCAACTCTTTTAATAATCACCTGTTTAATTGGTAGTACAGGAACCCATTAACTGATAGTTCAGGAACCCATCAGGGTAAGGAAACTGCAGGAACTGACAATAGCACCATCTTGATCTGAAGTCCAAGTGAGCCAGGCCTTTTCATGATGTGTCATAATTTGTGTCATACATGTGTCACACATGTGCCCTCATTTGGTCCCCCTGTGCCTCTGTAGATGCCCATGAGAACAGGGAAGTTAAAATTAAAAAGCCCAAACTGTAACTGTGAATGCTAGTTGCCTTCCTCTGACAAAGTAAAGTTACATATTTTAGGCCTTTCAAAAAACAAACATGTCAGACCGATGGTGAAAAATCATATTCCTAACCCATGTATGTAGACTTAAGCGTAATCCAGAAATATCCCTCCCCCGCTGCCCCCCCAAAAAGGTTATTGAAAAGCACTAGTTGAACCAAATGTTGCAGCTAATTCCACAAGACTTGTGTTACAAACTATATGAGTGTTTTTTCCAAAACTTAAATGTATCTTCACAATAGTCGGCTTCATTATTTGCAAGAAAGTTATATCATAAAAGCTTTTATTCTTCTTCCACTGGCTTACCTTTCAATAAATAAATAATGGGGAGTGAGGTTGTTTGCCTGTTACTAACTATTAACTAAAAAGAAG
Source organism: Liasis olivaceus (assembly GCA_030867105.1). NCBI lineage: Eukaryota > Metazoa > Chordata > Lepidosauria > Squamata > Pythonidae > Liasis > Liasis olivaceus. Next base: position 40,109,692 of record CM061350.1, on the reverse strand, counting down.
AAGTACCACTGAGGTTTAATAAACTCAAGTAATTATTTTTTAGATTTTAAAAAAAGCTGTTTATAGGAACTTTATTGTGTTGATTATAGAACATATACACACATACAGAACAATGTTTTGCAATTGTAGCGGCTTCTTTATTTGCACATGCAGAATGTTAGAAAATTAGTGTGCTCCAAATGAAAACAATTTTGGGAACTAAAGGATAGACTAGAAATCCCTTCTGATTTCATTTGACATAACATCTTCTCATTTCCATGGAATTAAAAGGACAAGAAGGAAAGTCTTAATAGTATATGAAGCAAAATAGCAAGACAAACAGTTTATGTTATGTACTTTTTAGCTGTCCTATCTTAACAAACCCTGACCAATGCAAAACAAATGCCAAGACAATTATAATATACAGAAGACATATTTTTATGGGTAATTTAGAAAATACTATTAATTAAACACTTTACTAAATGAAGCAAAAATATTGCCTTGGTCCTAGAACATCTCAAGCTTGAGTTTTGGGGGGGGGGGACTAAATACAAAATCCTCACTATTCCCTATAACCCATTACAGCCCCTCTATAAGTTTCTTTTAAACAAAAAGGAGACATTATTAAAATCATAGGAAGCATTTATATCAATTACAATCATTACCTTCAAAACTAAATTAAATCAAATTTAAAGTTGGTTGTTGCTCCCTCACACCCACTTTTTAAAGCATGGTTTCTGCCACTTCACTTACAGATGGCCCTCAGATCATAAAAGACTGCCCTTTCTGTCTAACACAATATAGAGAAACTACTATTTCCCTAATAATATCTGTTAGAAAACTATTTAATTTTTATTGCAATACTTATGAGTGGGTTAGAAGTATTTTTATTTAGTCTTGCCTCCTTCTCCTACAACTTCTACAACTTCCCAGCACCTCAATTCTCTAGCCAAACATTATGTGATAAGAAACACCTAAGCATTACATTGGGAGTAATGGAAAAAAATACAGTTCATACAATTCAGTTTTATTAAACTGAAAAAAAAAAGATTCTAGAGTTTACTGATGTTCCATACCTTTACATTAATATTAATAGAAACAGAAGAACTAGATTAGTAAACTGATTCAGATTCCATACTGAATTAAGACTGAATTCTTAGAAGTGCTATCTAATTTCCACTACTTGCTCCTTTGCACATTACGGTTAATATGAAAATACCCTTCCTAACTTCCCTGATTTTGTGCAACATTCTGTAGAAGGAGATAAAAAGATCAATTAGATGTTAACTGCCACAGTTAAAGGTTCTTGTTTTATGTTTCATGATTGCTGAACAGAGTGCCCGGGAAGATTCAAATAGAAACAGATAAGTTTATGATATTCCCCCTCCTTTGTATCCTACTTCAAAAGCATTCAGTTATATAGTTTCTTGTACAATTTAAGGTTTCATTTTCATACATTAAAGGGAAGTCAGTTACATCACTTTCTATTTCCCAAGTGCCATATTTTCCCCAATTTTCTTCATTTAATAACTACCTGTTGAACATGGATAAAAATGAAGGATCTAAGTCTGTCAAGCTCTGTGCATGCAGGACCTGATACTTCCACATATTCACATGGACACCATTGAGCAACATAGTTCGGAGATTTTGAAAATATACATTCTGTTATGTTTACATTTTCTGGCAGTTCCTTCCTTCTTCTTCTTCTTCTTTTTGCACGCAGTGGATGACACTACAGAACTCCGCTTTTCAAATCTTTAAAATCTATTTTCATTTGGTGCTGTTTCCACATTTAGATGAGGGTAATGTTTAAACAGTGTTTGCCAGCAGATCCTAGTACCGCAGGGTCTGCTATATTTAGAAATGTGATGCCAGCATGGGTGTTCAAACACAGGCCAGTTTTGGAATGAAATCACAGAACTAAAGGTATAAAATACAGAAGTAGTGACCTTACACGGGGGAGATGGTACTGCCAACTGTGCCCTTTCCCTGAAAAAATTGTGGCAAAAGCTATGTTGATCCTCAAGGTCCGACATTGTGGGGTATATGTAAATAGGAATTTGCAGCACTGATAAGGCCACGGCAGAAAAAAATACTTCCCAGTGCTTTCCATTTTAATTTATGTTTGGGCAGAAGGTTTCCTCTGAAATTTGTGAGAAAACTGAAATGCCTGCCTGCCTTATTTTGCTATCTAACTTAAACCTATTTTACTGCTGTAACAGTATAAATTTGCACATTATTAACTTCTGAATTAATAATGAGTAAATCTGTGTGTGGTTCACAAAAACTGCTCTGTTTAATTGTGTTTATCCCTTGTAGGTGCACATAACACTGAAGTTTGAAAAACAGGCATGGCAGAAGCAAAGGCTGCTTTGTAAATAGGCTTTGCCAAGTGGTTGGCAGAGTTCCAATTTCCCAGACTCGCTGGCCAGGAATCTAGCAGTTATAATTCTGCCACATCTGGAAAGTAGCAAGTTGGAAAGGAAACTGTTCTAATATTATATTAAAATTTGCATACAGATTTTTTCTGCTGATACCTGTTATATAATATATTTAAAATATAACTAAATACTTTGTATTTAAAAGAGTCACCTTGCCTCAAAAACTATTTAATAATTATTAAATTAAACTAATAAAGAAGTATTTTCTACTTATTTTTTCCTTATTCACCAATATGTCTAATATTTACATTGGAAAAATTTGGGAAAAAAGTTGCAGAAGGAAAAGGCAATCAAACTTTGTTGGATTTTTTTTTTTTCTTCACAGTTTTCCATAGTTTACATCTCTGTCCAGGACAGAAATATTGATTAGTCAAAAGGAGAGCTAATCTTGGGATAAGAGTAGAGTTGGGTGCAGGAACAAAGGTACAAGTGATTTCTTGTACTAAAAATATTTTCTTTCCACTTTTGGCCTTCCAATCTCTACATTCCACTTGAAAGTGGAATCAATCTCTACCTTTTCCCTCTCCCTCAAGAACATTAAAAGGATTGTGTTATTTTGTCTCACTTGAGGCATAAACAACCAGGCTCAAACTATTCTACTTTGGACACATTTTGCAAAGACCTAGATCTCTGGAGAAGGCTCTAATGCTGGGAAACATGCAAGAAAAGAGAAGAGGATGACCAGCAACAAGGTGAATGAACTCAATTACAGTAGTGATGGCTGCACCATTGGAAGATCTGAAAGACCAGGTTAGGGGCAGATTGTCATGGAGAGAATCTATTAATGCAGTCTCTAGGGGTCAAAAATGAGCTTATAACACATATTCAATCAAATGTATGATACAAGTAGTGCTTGCTTATCAACCACTCATTCAGCAACTATTCAAAGTTCTGACAGCACTGAATAAGGAGACCAACAACTGGTCTTCGAAGTTGCAGCTGTCACAGTGTCCCCATGGTCATGTGATTGCAATTTGGGTGCTTGGCAACTGGCGCACATTTACAATGGTGCCATTTGCAACCTTCACAGCCAGCTTCCAACAAGCAAAATCAATGGGGAAGCTGGTGATAAGTTGCAGGTAACAGTCAGGTGAGGTCACACTTAACAATTGCGGGTGATTTGCTAGCAACCCAAGCAGAGCTGGTGTCATAAGTTGGGTATGGTCACATGATTTTTCACTTTACAACCATGTTGCTTAGCTATGGAATTGCCGGTCTCATTTGTGGTCGGTAAGGGAGGACTAGCTGTATACACTCATATCTATATCTGTATCCATATATGTATCCATGTATCCATAAAAGAATGGCTTAAATGTTTTTGAAAATGGTAAAAGACATTCACCAAAGACAGATCTATTCCTCTGATGTTGCCATTACTCTGAAATTCCTAGCTATAGCTCACTGATCATGGGTGAAATAGCAACAAATTAACAGTTATATTATAACAGTTATATTATAACAATCAGATATATTATAAAATTACATTTAAATGACTACAGCACTAATCTTACTTATACATTATATATTATCTTACTTATACATTATATTATCTTACTTATACATTATATATTGTATAAGTAACATACAAACACATATATCAAGTTTTATGGTTTGTCAATTTTCAGAAATTGCTCCATAGTCAATCAATCAATCCAGAACAAAATTGAGAGTCCCACTACTTACCAATTTGTACAAATAGCTTCTTAGTACCTAGCTTCACACATGGGGACAATTTGAGCTGTCGCATTAGGATCATTAACTTCCCACCTAAATTCTTGCAGTCTGAAACAGGAGGAAAGCTTCCCTACTGTTGCTGAATTGAAAGAGTAACTTGGCATATCTGCCACTTTGTTAATTATTTTAATACATACCCACAAAATGTAAAATATCACATCTACTTTGGCCCTGTGTTAAGGAATAGTAATTGGAATTAAAGACAAAATCTTCCTTGAAGTCAAGTTTGGCTTTGGTGACTACACAGAGATGTCCTTATTATTTTCATGACAATAATAAAGTATTTTTTCACTGCCTGCCTCCAGGATGGCTCCCCCCACCTACCTCTTAGATTTCCAGGTTGTTTTCAGTCCAGTATTAACCAGGCCTGACTCTGCTTTTATCCAAGGTTGTCATCTATCTGTTTAACAGATTTTTATATTTTGTTATATTTTATATTCCAAATGTTCAACATTTATCTTTCTATTTTAATAACTAAAATGATTATAATAATTATAGTTTACAATTGAAATTCTCAATGACTAATTTAATCTATAATTAGTTCTGTTTTATAGTACTGGTGCAATCTTCTTTGTATATTAATATATCCATTTTAGGCCTATTATATCTGGGCTGCAAACATAAGGATGGCCACCGGAGGGGATCAGTGGGTTTTCAGTAGCTGCAATTTATTTTCATGGTTGTCTAGATTTTGTTTTTGTTTTTAATTTTACTGATGTGATTAGTTGGATTGTATATACAAGGACTGGAAAAAGTTAGTATATAACATTCTTAGGCTCAACTCCAGAATTTATATAAGACTGCATTTTTATTTAAGAAAATATAGTCTTGAAAACATTTAATCCAGAATCTCAGTTGCATTTAGGGAAGCAAAAATGCTGCTGCTGCTGCTGCTGCTGCTGCTGCTGCTGCTGCTGCTAATAATAATAATAATAATAATAATAATAATATCATAAAAATAAAACAATAAAAAACTATGTTACAATATTTTTCTTGCTTTATATTAAGAAAGTATTAGTTTTTGCAAATAAATGAAAATTACTCCCAAATGACATTAAGGTGTAGGCCATATTTTCACTGAAATCTTAGAAATTCTTACATGCTAAAAGGAATGGGCATTTGTATGAGTAAAGAAATAAAATCATACATGTATACTATGTTCCAAAGATTCAGCACGTCACAATATGTTCTAATACATTCCAAAAATATTTCCCATAGATTACTTATTTGGACCTAACTTGTTACATGAATATAGGAATTATATTTTGCTAATCCTGATTTAGAGCTTAACAGTGGAAACCTGCTTAACTATCTAATTACTCTAATTAAATCCTAGGACAAGGCTGGTAATGCTGACTATGCCCTCATTTCTCACCCTCATCAGGGCTGATTTAACTATGCCAGATGTCCCCAACCTTTTGGCCTGGTAGCACATTTGGAATTCTGGCAGCATATCATGGATGCTTTCATAGCATGATTGCCACTGCAAAGGAGAGTAGATATTGCTCCCTATCACCCTTAGGAATACTCCTTTTTAATTCCCTCCCAACTTAGTTTTATTTATTTTATAGACAGGTGGGAATACTTACAAACCAAGCATTCTTGTTTAGAGATATGCTGTTACTTTTTCTGGCTAACCATTCTGTTGATCAGGACTCATGGTTTTTATCCATTTTTGCTTAACTGTTCAGTTTCTCTTTTTACACAATGTGTTTGCTGCATCATATACTACTAAATGTCTGTAACCTTCAAGTGGGCAAAATAGTATTTCATAGGGCAACAGTTTTTGAACCAAGGTACCTCAAATGGGCTAACTTACAGCATGTGTCCAAAATCTGGGACCCGTGGGATTGAAATTTGGGAAATTTGTGTCTGCTTCAGCACTGTTGTACTCCTGCACTGCCATGGTCAGCCCAGGTCACATGATCAGCATATCTGTGACCTCTTTCCCACCTCTTTCTGTCCCTTGCACCCAACTGGCTGGCAGCAAGGCCTGAGTGGCAAGTGGGGACTGGCTGCTTTGGAAATGAGGCATAAATTTGAAATCTCTTAATGGCTGTGGGCATTGAGGGGAGGAGGCAGCAACTTGGATGCATGCTGGTAAGGTAGGGCTGGATGGGGGGTGCTAGCAGTCGATGGGTAAGCCTTCTTCCTCCTTTGAGGGAGAGGGCCTTTGGGGCATGCCAGAATGGGGAGCAGGGGTGCAGTTTTCCTCTTGATCCATGCTCCCTTTTCTCTACCTCCCCCCAAGCAAAGTGGCAGATAGTTCAGCAGGTCAGCTGAGGAGGGAGGAAGTGGAAGAGGAGGAGGCTTCATGGGATTCTCCTAAGGGTCATGAGGGGAGGGCAAGTGGTATAAGCCTATATTATAAGTGCGAAGGAAGGAAGGAAAGAATATTTCTGACATTTCCTGTCAGCTTCCCACAAGCAAAGTCAATGGGAAGGTGACAGCAAGTTGCAAGTTGCTCATGCTCCCACTGCTTTTTTGTCCTTGGTCATTCTGTTTCTTTGTTCAGGTAAGGAAATATCTCTGAAACAATGACCCAACGGGTCATGGGTTGTCTAGTATACTACTAAAACTCTCATTGTGTTTATCTGTTTATCTGTTTGTACCCTCAAGTTAGCCCAAATGGTGCATTATACTGTAACAATTTTTGAATCAAGGTACCTAAAATCCACTAACTTAAAGAATGCATAAAAATTTTGGGATTCATTACTCCTGTGGAATTGAAATTTCCATGATGTTCAGACCAGTTTCATTTGCAAAGTTGTGGCTGTTGCAGCATCCTTGCAGTCATGTGATCGTGATTTCTGATGCTCCCTACCAGCTTCCCACAAGCAGAATCAAAGAGGAAGCTGGCAGGAAGTTGAAAATTGCTCCCACCCCCACTGCTTTTTTGTCCACCCATGGTCATTCTGTTTAGGTAAGTAAATATTGACATTACTGAAGTTTGTTTGCCACTACAATTATTTTTCTATTTATGATATATACTCTTCTTAGATGATCATGGGGCCATCCAGCATTGGAATAAAAAAAAATATGGTCAGCCTAAAAGGTAATGGTCATTCTGGTCACATCAGACTGCACTACTTTCCGTTCAAAGGATGACCCAACAGTCAGTATTTGTCTAGTATTTTATAAACTGTTGCAGCCAAGACTGATGTATGGAACAAACTATATTGAACTGAAGTCTAAGTAGCCAATCTTAGCTATTTTGTAAAATAAACTGGATGCCAATATATTTGATTTGTTGTTGTTTGTTAAATGCTGTTTTTATGCCTATAATAGCCATCTGGCACACTAACAGTTAAAAGGTAATCCTTTTCCTCATAGAAGGAAGGAAAATAATGGAGAAAGTTTCACTGGGTAAAAAATATGCTAATCAAAGCTGTAAAACCAACAGGTAGGATCAATTATAAATATTTTGTATTTCTTCTTAAGGTTACATGTGAATGCATACATATAAATGAGTATATAGTCAAGAATTTTATTAGCTTCTTGAAGATTTTATGTTTTGTTAATTGGCAACTGTCTAAAGGATATGGGAGAACTTAAATCTGAGATTTAAGGTCTCTATTTCTTTTCCATGGTAGGCTGGGCTTGCTTTGCCTTGCCACCACCATTTAGCAAGTGAAGTGATTTGCTTCAAATTGCACAATAGGGTGGGAATCAATGAAGGCAAGAGTTTGGGTCCACAGTGTAAACTGGGGAAAAGAGGAGAATCATTTGGGGTCCTTTTCAAGAAGCAAAATGCCTTGGTTGAGTTCTTTGAACTGTGAACAGTTTGTTCTGTGCTATATGTGAAACATTTACAAGTTTTAGTTTGTCTATTTTGGGATCACATTTTAGGTGCAAAGTTTGTCAGAATGCAGTTTTAAGCATGGACAATCACATAGGGACAAGAGATGAAATGTGCCTCATAATGTCATGACACAAATGCTATCACTCTTCTACTTTTGTGGAGCGTATGTCATGATGTCACAAGATATGTGTTATCAAATTGCAATTTCTTCTGGTCTGAAGGAAGCAGCTTGTTTTAAGCATGGAGTATTATTCCTTTTTCCAATGAGCTTATATTACCTTCAAACATGTCAAGAATCAATAATACTTTATGCAACCTTCATGGCTCATCTGTTCCACTTTTAAGCTTGCAAAATTTCAAATTAGGCTAAATTAGTAAACAAAATGTATTTATTTTGTTAGAATAATTATTTTATGAAAAGTAAATATAGATTTCTGGTAACGTATTTTGCTACTTTAATTATCAACACCCCTTTCAATTATAACTTAATTAATTTAGCCTAGCAGGTGTTTCTAGCAAGCAGGAAAGAAAATGGGCTATAAAACATAATGAAACTATCACTTTTATTGTGCTTCCTTTTACCCCACAGCAAGAAAGCTATTGTCAAGGGCACAAAGGGCTATATTCAACTTTCAACAAGAAGCAGGCTTTCTATTTCTATTAATATCTTCCTCTGAGGTAATCAGGTGCAAAGGATGACAAACCTGCTATGCTGGAAGTGGGAGTTTTGACAGATGCAGCTTAGGAATTGCACCTGCAGAAGGTATCTCCTAATCAATGCAACTATTAAAGGCATCAACCCCAGCTGTCTTTTCTCCTAATTACTTCCATTCTTTCAGTAAAGAGGTTTCAAAGATTCTAGGAGTTCTGAAATAACAAACCTGGTAATACCTTGAAGGTTAAAACACAGAATGCTAATGGGTTTATGTGGTTCTTTAAGATGCCACAAGGTTTCTGTCTCTTGTCAGAGTTTGGTTATGCTTGGTTTTAAAAAAAGCTGCCTTGCAACAATTTTCAATACTTCAGGAGGATAAATTACTGGAAGTTTGTGCAAGTAGAGTTTAATTGAGAGAATTTTTCTTTTATGTTTTCTGTTACTTTATTTTTTTCAGGATGAAATGTATATGGAAATCATCTCTGTTGTTTAAGTATCCTTCTATTCTTTCAACTGTAAGAAGGGCTATACAACTCATTCTTTGTTTGAACTTGAAGCCTAACTCATGACTGGGCTTTATATGATGAATAAAATGAGCTTGGCATTATGAACTTGAGATAAGACCCAACAAATATGACAAGATCAGTTGTGTTTCCCTTTTCAATTGTATCTTATTGGGAGAGTTGATGTATGAGTTGATGTATGTATGAGTGACCAGCAGAAATGGATACCTTGCATTGTGTTGTACCAGACAAGATTCAGTGGATCATTGTTGGCCTGTTGTTAGTAGCAGCGACTCACTGCCAGAATCTTCCAGTTAGTGCTGGCTTTTAAGCCATTCCTAGAAGCCTCAGAGACTTCCATAACTACAAAATGCAGTGGAAGAATGCTGACATTTTTACAATGCATCCTTTGTACTGTGATAGAAAATAAAAAGGAGATCCTTGGAGATTTTATTTCCTGTTTTGAAGCTTGAAGGTTTAACTGCAAAAATACAATCCTGCTCTTCATTGTATTTTCTTTCTGTACAGGGGATGGAGGGAGAGATTAAATTGTTGGGATTGAGACTTACTTAGTTTTATGGATGTTTGAACTCAGTGTGGCTTTTTCAACATTCTATGTTTAAAACAATCCATGGCTTTAACATGTAATGTGATTTTGATCACTCAGTTGTGTACCTGTAAATTGCTAATGAAGCTTTCTTTTAAGGAGGGAAGATCAGATTCAGTTCAGGTTGCTTTAGAATCAGCCTGATTTGTCTTTGAATCAAGAAACTTTGTGTTCTCTTTGGTCAATTTCATCAAGGGTTTTCAGCAAAAGCCTTTTCATTGTTAATAAAGGGAAGTGGGGAGCTAAATATGAGCTCGGGTTACTGATTTTCCCAAGGACTAAAGACCTTATTTCAAGGATAAAGATGCTGCTTTCTTAAGAACTTCAAAAGGTCAGTAAGTGGAGTTCTTCCTAAATCTACATATCAAACCAGGAAGGGGTTAGATGTTTGTTTCTTGCTTGTTATGCATTTTTTAAAAAAGGAACTCAATGTAAATGCCTGCAGGTGCTAAGGTACAAAAAGAGGAGTACAGTTTTGTTTTGTTTTTTTAACCTTGTAGGGTTACATCATTATGTCCATGAAAGTTTATAAGCACTGAGAGGAATCTAGTAATAAATCTTACATGCTATAGCTGATGGTGAGAGGTCACTTGATATGTAAAATGGCATCACTTACATCTATAATTTTGAATATTGATTATTGCACTAATCAGTTAATGATTGCACCAGTCCTAGTTTTGATACTTTAGCTTCTTCCTACTTTAAAACACCTTTACCAATTTTCCTTTTATCCTGTAGTTTTTCATTTTCTTTTTAGTTTCCATAGAATAATCCATTCTGAAATGGATAGAAGTGAAATAGTAGATGATCAGGAACTTTTAAAGCCCTGCCATCAGGTTAGGAATAATGCTAGTAAGTCTTCAGTTTTTAATCCAATGTGAGTGTGTGTTATATGTTGGGGTTGCTGTTTTAATCCTTGTAACTCTAACCTTCAGTAAATATACATACAAAAGTGGGGGGGGGGGGACCACAAAACCAAAAAAAGATATTTAATTGAACCAGGGCATCATTTATTCAAATTCACAACAAAGAAGCAAAGTCATGCATACAAAAGGTTGTGCAGGTGCCCAGACTGTCTTAATCAAATTATCAAAGTAATGTGTCTTTAAAGTGATTCTGAAAGCAGCTACATTTTTTTTTCAGGCTCATGAGAAATAGACACAGCCTTAGTTTCTCTAGATTGGTAGAAAGGAAGAAGGGGTGTGACATTTCCAGATTTCAAACCTTAAAGTCCTATGAAATCAATTGAGAATCCTAATTGCTAGAATAACTACAGCAGCAAAATCAAAGAAAAGTTTTGGTTCATAGGGGTTATGTATGAGACACTATGAAACCCAGATCTTAAATGCACACAGTGTGTGTATGTGGGTGTATATATACACACATACACACACACAAAATCTCACTTTTGAGATTCATACAACCTTGACCTGTGGTGTTAATTTTATATTTCTTATGATAGTGTTATCACTTCTTTAATAGTACAGTTAAATTTTGTTGACAATATCTATTTCCTTTATAAAGTTTACTTAAAGTAGCAGGATGACAAAATTCAAATATTTTGTTCAAAATGACACCAATCTTATTGGTCCAACTAGAACAAGCAACCTTCACAGATCTGAGGACTGCCTAAGAGCTTCTCTATCCAGCCCAGGATTCAATTTTAGTTTATTCCCTCTCCTGATAGGTTCTGTCTTATCCCACTCTACCTTTCCATTCTACCTGAATATCAGCAGACTCTTTAGACAAGTATTCTTAGCAGTTCAGTGAAAAATAACCAACATCAAGTTCAAAATTAGCAAAACAACTCACAACATAACCAACATTTAGTAAGCAGCAAAAGAATGTGACTCCAATAGAAGACAGTATCTGGGGAGTTCTTGGTGCTCTCTCAGCTTGGTTGTTTGCTTGCAGATGTTTCATGACCCAACTAGGTAACTTCAGTGCACTGAAGATGTTACCTTGTTGGCTTATGAAATATCTGCATGTAAACAACCAAGAATGTGATGTGTACAACTAGCATGAAGTTAGCATTCTACCTTTTAAAATGAAGCAGTGCAAGGCTTGTACAGCAATTGTTTATACAGTTTATAAACACAGTAATTTAGCTTTACCAATTGTCAGCATCAGATGCATAGTGTCTACAAAATATCTGCTTGGGTGAATTGTGACAACTACAATTCCTGAGTAAGGTGGGAAATATGTTTTTCTCCTGCATTTGCCTTCATTTTCTTTATTATGAATAAGATTTAGTTCAATCTTTAATCCTTCCTAATGTAGTTTATAGAAAATACGTCCTTTTCCCTCTCCTCTTAAGCAGAATCTTATGAGGGAGCATACAAACTTGATGGAACCTTCAAAAGAACATAATATTTGCATTTTTAAAAGAACAGCCGTATCCATAGCATTTGAGGGAAAGAAAATGAAGCATGGAATTGTTTGATTAAAGTCCAGCCTTTTCATTTCAACATTGGTTGATCTGCTATGTGCTCTGAATTTACAATTTTCATATCAGTGACAGTGAAGGTTCAAATTGACAGGTACAGTAACCTATAATCAGGATGAGAAAGGCTGAACTAAAGGTATAACTTTAATATTAATGGCTCATAATTTCCAGTAAGCTCTATTCTTCCTCTGAAGATGATTTATATAAGTCTATAATCCACACATTTGTACGTAATTCATAAAAAAAAAATAGTAGCTCCACATTTTTATGGTGGTCAATTCGTTTCCCCAAATTCCAAGGAGTTGTATTCCTAGTATATCTGGAGAACATGAATTGGGGAAAGCTGGAATATTTCAGGAGCTGGTAATGAAGCTGTTATGCAGCAACCCTAGGCTTCTGTTCACAACCTACATAGTGTAATTTTAATTGCCTGCTTTACAAGTCTTGTGATTTGTCAATCTAGGACCATATAGGAGCTTATTTATACATGAATAGAACTAAACTGGAATAGGGAATAAACAATTACTCTCACAAATAAAATCCCCATGCCCTTGGCTCCTGCATGTGGAAAGACAGTCCCATTAGTGTAATAATCTGAACAATCAAACTGTGACTTTCCAACCCTGCCTTTTCCAGAGCCATGACTATAGACTTCATTATAAGCTTGTGGGATCACACATGCTTACAATAACCTCCTTTCAAACACATATGCTAAGTATATTAATATTTTAACTGCATGTATTGCATAGATGCGGATGTTATGGCAATTTTATATGCCCACAGTCCAGTTTAGCTTTCCTCATGTACAAGTGAATACCTGCATAGGGCTGGTGTTGTGAAGGTAAATACCACATCACTGTTGAGCAGCAGCTTGAAGAACCATGAGAAATGGATTCTCAACAAGAAAACAAAGATGAGGATAAAATAAAGGTGACAGACTTATTTTCTTGAGAAGAAAGAAATCCTAGGCTGCTTATCAACAATCTCCTTAATAACCATAAATGACTTTATCACCATTTGGTTGGAAATTAAAAGGGTCTCAGGTGTTTAACAGCTGGTATGTAAAGACTCTAATTGGTATAGATCATTTCTACAAGCTTGCTGCTGTCAACTTTTTCATTCCCAAGTCACACTTTCTTTTTAATGCTAAGCACTGTCAGTGAAAGTTAAGGTTTCTTCTTTTTTCATTATCATTTTTTTTTTCTGTATTCCTCCAAGGCTTGTAAAACCCTGCTTAACCCACATTTGGAGACTTATTCAGTTACAGAGAATAATCTCCAAGGACTTCATGCATTTTAACACCTTTGACTGCTTACATACTTATTTCTTTACCACATATTTGTTGATTAATGGAACTGACCTGAAATGAGAACCTAAATATTTGGTGCCCATGAGAGTATTATTTTTCCAAGTATCAAAAGTAAATGAAAACTTTTGCAGCCATGTTCTCCCCCACCTCATTTCTGACACAACTAGGCCAATGTATTCTGTCTTGCCAGTGTGGCATGGTTGCTATAGTAACAGGATGTTCTCTTGTATTTTCACATTTTAGAGGGGTTTACTAGTGAAAGCCAAACAATGATTGCCTATGTCCTTCATTATTATTTACTTTGCCCTCCATATTATGTCTAAATTTGTGTGCTGGTTAGGATCACTCAGGAAGCAAAAAAAAGAAAGAATGGTGCTCAACTTGCAACAAAAGGAGAATGAAGAATTATGAGTTGCTATGAACTGTAGTGGAAGCTGTTCTCTTAAGCCTTAGCTATTAGTGATTTGGAAATAACCTCCCTTATTGCTCTCAAGATGTTTCTGTGTAAGAACTCAGCATAGACACGCTCTCAGTGATAAGTTATAAACAGCTGAGATCATGTAAAGATTCTCATCTCAGTTCTGTAAGAGTTTGTTCTAGTGATTAGAGTCTAATACTGCATACCTACTAGAGGTATTTACACATCATCCATTTATTGGACCAGGCTTCACCTTCCTTCCATATGTACTTTTAAAAAAAAATTGAGTAGCATCAACAAAATTGTGTGGCACTGACTTTTTCATTTGTGCACTTCTCCAAATAGCACATGCCATTCTCGTGATGCTTCAGAAGGCCTCAGAAGCTTTCTAAAGGCTTTCTGAAGCATTGCAAGAATGGTGTGGACAATTTGGAGAATGGTATGAGCAGCCTTGGGAAGAAGGCCTGCCGTGGCCAGCAACTGCCTCACATAAAACCAGCCAGGTGTGCCTCATCAGCAGTGGGAGGAAAGTAGCAAAGGTTAGTTGGGGCGGCAGGGCAAGTATAGCCAGTGGAGTGCAAGGTGGCAAGGCTGGCAGGGCAAACAGGATGCAAGGTAGCTAAAAGGGAGTTCAAGAGAAGGCAGTCCCTTACCTACCTTACCGAGTCTCAGGGCTAGGTGGGACCAAGTTGAGAGTGTTTTGGATCAGGGTGGGTCCTTGCCTAATGACTAGTGGGATTTGGTTAACAACAGCAATGAGAAATGCTGGGATTCCTATCACTAAGCGATGTGGTCACATGTCACGCTTTATGACTGCGTCACTTAGCAATGGAAATTCCGGTCCGTAACTTGAGGACTACCTATATACAGGATAATTGTGAATGTTTACTTTTATTTCCTCCAAGAGCTGAAGGCAGCTTATATGAGGATCTCCCTTCATTTTATCCCCACCATGCAACCATTTGAAGTAGGTTAGGCTGACTCAGCAGGAAGTTTTGTGGGGAGGAGGGGTGCAAAAAACCAAGACGGCAAGTGCAACTGCACAATCAGAGCCCTGCCCTTTTGTATGGGTTGATGCACATCTTGCTTATATCTGCCATCTTGACTTTTTCACCTCGCTGCTGGTAGACATCCTTCAGCTCAAAGTTACCTAACTAATTTCCATGCTGAGGATGGATTTGAACTAGAAGTTCCCTGGTCCTACTCAAACATCTTCACCACCACACCACACTGACTTTCTGGATATGAAAAACTTCATGTATCACTACACCATTCTGGCTGTCTTGAAGAGCAGCACATATCTGGTTTATATATTGGAACATAAACTTACATTTCATATGTTTATCTGTTTGGGGAGACAAGCTCACATATTTTGTCTTTCTCCACCAAGCCGGATTTGCTTAAACGCTATTATTTAACCCTGTGTAATAATTATATTATCAGTGTGACCAATTTTAAACAGAAAAGTTGTGACCTTAATGAAGGTTCTTAGTAAAAAAGCAAATCATGCTGAGTTTACAAAAAAGCAAATTGGTAGATTCCAAACTCATGTTTAATGAAACTAGTATCACATAGCAATAGTTCTGGTTCTTTTAATTAAATGAGAGAATGTTCTATTAATTCTAAAGAACAATATAATTACCTGCAGGAACCAAAATAGATTCAAAAGATTTGAGGCAAGTTATCCCAACTGCCTTGCATAGATTATTACCGTACAAGCATAGTTACATAGTGGCCATAATTGACAACATAACCCACTGTGAGGTAAAACCTCACGTTCTTAAAGATCTGTCAAGTTCAAGCTCGTATTTTATTCAGACTTGCTTCTTGGCCAGTCGCTTTCTTTTGTTGGTGTTCCCAGTACTTCAGCAAATACTGAAAAGTGAAAAGCAGCTTTTCTAATGTTAGACTCCTGTGCATATTTAGACCAAGGTAAGCTAATCGAATTTGATTCGTAAATATATGTAAAAATCACTACAGTTGACAATAGCACATAAGTAAAATAATGATGTGCAGGTGTGAATATCTGAATGCCAGAATATATGTTTTCCGGTTCAGCTTTCCTACAATTATTACTTTATTTTTTTTTACTTTTACCTTGATGTTGGATATGTTGTAATCTATTATCTAATAAGGCCCAGACATTTGCTATAGCTTAACAATCAAGAGTGTGTCTTCATTTCCTAATCAACTAAAAATGGAATTAAATGGAATTCCTTTACTCAACTTCCATTTGTTTTAAAAGCATTGACAATAATGAATGGGTATAATAGCTCCTCCTGGCTGGGCAGCCTACACTGCTTGCCTTCCTGAAGATAGAAGGAATGGGGGAAACTGGAAGCTGAACAGGCACCCTTAGACGTAATATAATTCCTTCCCTCTCCTTTCTGGATCACTTTTATTGTCATATTCCCACCCCAAAATTATTGAATTATATGGTAAGTTGGAGAAGAATTTTTGTAACATGTCTGATGTGAATATTATTTATCTTTTCAGCTGTATGGTTTTTAAGTTGTTTCTATGATTGCTGTGCAGTACTTTGGCCAGTACATTTTGCTCTAATGCTGGAGAAATTTTTGAATTACATTTAAGAGAGTATATTAAAGACTAGCTAAAGCTAACTCCTAATTTATAAACTAAAGATTCATTAAACTGTAAGGAGTAAATATGGCTTGATGATAAGTTAACCATTTTAAAAATTCTAGGAGCATTTTAGTGCATTCTCTTTCTTAAGCAAGTTATTCTTATTTTTAATTTATTTTTTCCCTGAGACCTATTAGTTTAAGCTAATAAATAATATTTATTTACTGCTCACACATTCTCAATTTATAATATTATAATATCAGATTTGCTGAACTACTGATAGTTTCCCTATACAGGTGAAACTCGAAAAATTAGAATATCGTGCAAATGTTCATTTATGTCAGTATGGCAACTCAAAAGGTGAAACCAATATATGAGATAGACGCATTACATGCAAAGCGAGATATGTCAAGCCTTACTTTGGTATAATTGTGATGATTATGGCGTACAGCTTATGAAAACCCCAAATTCACAATCTCAGAAAATTAGAATATTACATGACATCAATAACACAAGGATTGGAAATAGAACAATATCGGACCTCTGCAAAGTATAAGCATGCATATGTACTCAGTACTTGGTTTGGGCCCCTTTTGCAGCAATGAGTGCTGCAATGCGGTGTGGCATGGATGCTATCAGCCTGTGGCACTGCTGAGGTGTTATGGAAGACCAGGATGCTTCAATAGCGGCCTTCAGCTCCACTGCATTGTTCGGTCTCATGTCCCTCATCTTTCTCTTGGCAATGCCCCATAGATTCTCTATGGGGTTCAGGTCAGGCGAGTTTGCTGGCCAATCAATAGTAATCCCATGGTCATTGAACCAGGTTTTGGTACTTTTGGCAGTGTGGGCAGGTGCCAAGTCCTGCTGGAAAATCCCCCATAAAGCTGCTGGAAAATCCCCCATAAAAGCTCGTCTGCGGAAGGAAGCATGAAGTGCTCCAAAATCTCCTGGTAGATGGCTGCATTGACCCTGGACTTAATGAAGCACAGTGGACCAACACCAGCAGATGACATGGCTCCCCAAATCAACACAGACTGTGGAAACTTCACACTAGACTTCAAGCATTGTGCATTGTGTGCCTCTCCATTCTTCCTCCAGACTCTGGGTCCTTGGTTCCCAAATGAGATGCAAAAGTTGCTCTCATCAGAAAAGAGGACTTTGGACCACTGGGCAACAGACCAGTTCTTTTTTTCTGTAGCCCAGGTAGGACGCTTCTTGACGTTGTTTGTTGTTCAGGAGCGGCTTGACAAGAGGAATACGACATTTGAAGCCCATGTCCAGGATCCGTCTCTGTGTGGTGGCTCTTGATGCACTAACTCCACCCTCAGTCCACTCCTTGTGAAAGTCCCCAACACTTTTGAATGGCCTTTTCCTAACAATCCTCTCCAGGCTGCAGTCATCCCTGCTGCTTGTGCACCTTTTTCTACCACACTTTTCCCTTCCACATAACCTTCTATTGATGTGCTTTGATACAGCACTTTGGGAACATCCCACTTCTTTTGCAATTACCTTTTGGGGCTTTCCCTCCTTATGGAGGGTGTCAATGATGGTTTTCTGCACAACTGTCAGGTCAGCAGTCTTTCCTATGCTTGTGATTCCTACTGAACCAGCCTGAGAGACCATTGAAAGGCTCAGGAACCCTTTGCAAGTGTTATGGATTCATTAGCTGATTAGAGTGGGACACTTTGAGCCTAGAATATTGAACCTTTTCACACTATTCTAATTTTCTGAGATTGTGAATTTGGGGTTTTCATAAGCTGTACGCCATAATCATCACAATTATACCAAAGTAAGGCTTGACATATCTTGCTTTGCATGTAATGCGTCTATCTCATATATTGGTTTCACCTTTTGAGTTGCCTTACTGACATAAATGAACATTTGCACGATATTCTAATTTTTCGAGTTTCACCTGTATACTGAAAAACTGACATGTGTTTAAATTCATAATTCAGAAGCCCAACCCCCCTCTGCTTCTCTGCAAACTCTATACACTCTTACATTTCCACATGCGCTGTGGTGACTTCTTTACGGATTCACAAAATGTACTTAATCATTCTTTAAAGAGTGAGCTTTATCTATCCTTGGCAGGCAAAGTCTACTTTTAACTTTTTTCCTTGCTGTTTCCCCAAAGGTGGATTATTACTTGATCCACCCTATTTTATTTTTCCTTTAGCAAAAGCTAAATTTAATTATGGGACATTATCCTAAATAATACAATTTTTGCTCCTGAATATATTTGCGAAGTTCATACATAGAAAAACAGCCAACATTTTCTCAGAGAAGATGTGCAATTTCCTTCTTCATGTCTGTGTGCTTCTTTGGTTAAGCATGAGATGTGAAGGAGCTTCACTCCCCTTTCTCTAAATCCAGAGATTTTATATAAAGCAATTATGCATCATGCTTCTTAGCTGCAGCTAGTGACATTGTTGATATAACAGTTCACGTTGTATCCACTCAGCATAATACCCTGACTCAAACTGTCACCAATTAAAGACACAGGGTTGATGAAGCAATTTCAATGTTTGTTAGCAAGTCATACCTGAGATGAGCTTAAGACTACTGACACACTGTTGCGGTGTTTCTCAACCATGGCAACTTGAAGATGTGTGGACTTCTACCAGCCAGCTGGCTGGCTAATTTTGGTAGTTGAAGTAACAAATGATGATGATGATGATGATGATGATGATGTAGATGATGATGATGGAAGATGATGCACCACAATCCAAGCCTTGATCCTTTTGTATATCCACTGATGTTGATTTGTGATGCAGCGCCTGCCATCTTGCAGAGTTTTCCCCCCCTGAAGAAGCCCCTTTAGGACCTGTCTGCAACTCCTCAAACCAAATGCAGTATCCTGGAATTATGCTGTAGTGGGTAGCTGTGTAGAAACATCCATAAGGTAGAGTCAAAAAAGGCAAGATGGTGGTTGTGATCACAACATTGCAACCTGTATCCATTTTATTAGCACATTGACACATGTAAAAAAGGGGGCGGGGCTTTGATTGCATGGTCACGACTGCCTTTTTTCCCTCTTTTTTACCCCTTGTGCAGATGCCCCTGCAGACAGACCATTTAAGGAGCTGCAGGTAGGTGCTGTGTGAGTGCTTCAGTCTGCAAAGCAGCTTTTTGCCTTTGATTCAAATGGCCACATGTTCATAAGCGATCATTCCCCAAATGGAATGCAACATTCTATGTATTTGGAATATGGTTAGAGCTCTATTATCAGAACAGAAGTGAAGGACCTCATGTTTGTAACTGCTTTCCGGATTAACCTATGAATATAGACAATAATATGAAACAGCATGGGATGAATGGTGTTTGAAAAACCCTAAAAATGGCTTGGAAGGATATTATTATTGAATTCACATTTTTAAAATCCTGCAATTGCACACTTTTAAAATGTGATTTGATATGGAAGAAGTATCATGTTTCTAATGAATTGGGCTTTATTTACTTTGATCACCCTTTCATCTGTGATTATTCCATTCTCACTACATGGATTTCATTGGACCTTCCCTTTTCGTTCGTTCATGCCTTAATTGTACAAGGTACAGGTTTTGTTCTTTTTAGGAAGATTCTACCTTGCTCTTTCGTTATTGCACTATTTTCTATTTCCTTTTCAAAGATATTGGTTGTTTCTCTCTGTAGATAAGGAAAAAAAGATTTTTTTTTCTTTGAAGGTTTCATTCAAGGATTTAACATATGCTATTAAGTATATCTTCACTCTGCTTATTTGTA
Source organism: Liasis olivaceus (assembly GCA_030867105.1). Classification (NCBI taxonomy): domain Eukaryota; kingdom Metazoa; phylum Chordata; class Lepidosauria; order Squamata; family Pythonidae; genus Liasis; species Liasis olivaceus. The sequence continues at coordinate 40,089,474 of CM061350.1, read as the reverse complement.
AGTCAGGGCAACAGCTTCAGCCTAATTCAGAAACCTTGGTAGAATTCCAAGGCCTACTTGCTGAACTGAGTAGCAACATACTTTTTTTGTGAAAAAGAGATAAGAGTAGTTTCTTAAAAACATCTTTTGGTGCTTTATTTCTTGCATGAAATGGTTCTGTGGGGATGGAGAAGAAGGAGGGGGAATCAGACTGACAAATTCATCGTCATTCAGATTGACACTTGTGATGGAACCATGGTTGATTGGTTGCTCCAATTACAGCTTTTGGGCAGTTCATGGAGATAATGGAGATAGAACATTGTACCTCCCCAGGTAGAAAGACTGAGGCCAGGCTGGCTGGGGATGGGCCAGGTATCAATCAAATTTCATTCAGAATTTGGGCCTTTGATTGGAAGCTTTGTGAATGTTCTGAAGTAGCAATCACAAACATCAAAAGATAAAAAGCAAACCCAGAGCTCAGAATTTCTCTGACTGTTTATTCCAGACTCAGATTAAGTGTTGCAATCCATCCCAGGGAGCAACAAGATTATTGGCACTGAATGATGCTGGAAGATTCTCAAGGTAGTGATTGGGAATGGATAGTGACCCCTGTTCAATCTGTCTCTAGGAATTTAAAGGCCTGCATGATAATGCGATACAATTGGTTTATAATCTCAAACTGGTCTGCCCTGTAAATAATTTTAGAATACTTCTGGACAGTCATCTACTTTGGGGTGCTGAGAATAAGAGGCCAGCAGCAGGGGCTGGACAGAAATATTTGCATGGTTAAATCTGAATGAGATAGGCTTTTAAAATACATATTTAAAAAGACTGGAACTCCGTTTTTCTGAATTGTGCTCCAAAATCATGCACAAATTTGAGTGGACTATTCTCCTGGGGAAGGTGAAGTAAGTTGGGTTGTTCCAGGGCATTAAATCCCACCCTGAAGTGAGTCTGGAAGCCTCTGTACAACACTGTGTGGCACATTTCTACTATGTCTTTGGTTGGACATTCCAAGGCAAATTAATTATATAATATAACAATTTTTTTTTAAAACACCTGAAGAGGAATTCAGTTTTACTTATGAAGCTGATATAACTACCTAACCTTCATCCACAGCTAGAGACATTAACACTTGATTATACAACAACATTTACAACCTTTCAGGGCTTCTCTTTGGGGTTTAACAGGTTTGTCTAGAACAGCCAAAAATTCTGAAGTAGCACTGAGCACAGCAAGACTTCTTTTGCACAAGAAGCAGTGAATCAATAAGGTATTATCTGAGTGCCATTCTCTAATTTCTGCTAGTCTTGCTGTTAATGCCCCCTGATGTTCTTTGGAAATTTCTTACCATTTGGGTATTATGTAACAATCTGCCTGAGGAAGAAAAGGGGAGAAAGAGAGTAAGAGAATTATACCTCATGGCAGAAGTAGTTTAAATTCAAGAAGAGTGGTTTGTTAAATAGTTTTTAAAAACCATCAGAAATAAAGAAGGGCCATGGTTTATAAGGAGTAGGACGGCTGCAGCTGCTACTGTATATTGCAGGGTTTTTCAAACTTGGCAACTTTAAGATGTGTGGACTTCAACTCCATGCTCGCTGGGGAATTTTGGGAGTTGAAGTTGCCAAGTTTGAAAAACAATGTGATATTTTAATGAGACTACTTAGGCTGTATGGCTAAAGAACATAACTGTAATGCTTTTCCATGAAGCTCTGTCCAATTTTCTAGGAATGGCAGTGCTAAGACAGACTCTAGAGATTCCAGGGAAACAGAAACAGCCAGATAAAATTGTATACAATTCACATTGTATCCAACCCCAGCCTGGTGCCCATTAGTTATGTCAAATTCCCATTATTTCCCATCAGAATGGTCATCTGGAGAACCCAAGTGGGAAATACTGTTTAAAATAATTAAAATTTCTATTTTTAAAAAAAAAGAAAAAGAAAAATGTGATATTTATTTCCAGTTTCAACTCTGCTCAGATTATAGTAATCTTTTAGCTCACTATAACAAAGTGACTCACTGCTTTGTTTAATAGAAAATCTAATGCACTGTAATAGCTATTCATATGGCTGTAATTCCTAACTATATTGGATTAGTAATCTAATTTATGTAGTTCTTTGAGAATACTTTTATTTTCAGTTCTGGAATAGTGTTCTATTCTTGGTGATTAACTAACAACCAGGCACTCAATTTCTTGCTTTTCCCTTTTGATTTTAACTTAACCGATTTTGCAATTCCTGGAAATATAACCTCTTTCACAGGTCCTAGGTTAAATTATGCTTATTCTGGTATAAAAAAAACTTGATAGTATGAGCTATGAATTAAATTAAAGGTTGAAAATTACTTACTGACTGGGCTGTTCTCCAATGGTACAGGTGGGCCCTTATTAGCTAGAAATGTGAGAATGAATCTATAATTCCACCAATTTAGAAATTAGCATATGCAAATTAATTACTACCCAATGTGTTTGCTTTTTTCTGGCTCAGTATTAATAAACTGAGATACATTGTAGCATCCACATTCTATGGTAAATTGTCCTTCAGTATGTCTAAAAAAGGAGGATAAGGAAAGCATGCAGAACATGGTTTCTGGAATTCTTTTCATCTTCCTTTTTTCCAGCAGTGGCCAGAGGAGAGGTGTCCATATTTTCTTCTGTGTAACAAAATAATGTGTTTTGTGTATGTGTATGTGTGAGGGTCTAATCATATGAATGCATATATGTTGTGTGTGTGTGTGGTGTGTGTGTGTGTGTGTGTGCCTCCCCTCATGTTGCATTGGTGTGTTTGTGTACATTGGGAAGCACAGGATGGGGTGCATGTGCTCCAGTTTGGCTCATGTGACCACAGGGGAGAAGGGATTGGAATGGTGTAGCTGGCAACATGCTGAGCTATTGACCACCTGCCTTTCCTCTAGGGATGCCTTTCCTTGGGGAAAGATTTTCTGGAATGCTTTTCTTACAGCCCCTGCCCAGCCCCAGCCCATTTTCAAGCTTCATCAGTCTTTTATTGGCTTCTCCCACCACTCCAAATTTCGTCTCATTCCAAATAGCCCAACTGAAGGCTATTTCTTTAGTTCCCAAAATTCTTCCAGGTTTTTGTTGTTGTTGAATTTGTAGACCCTAGTGTCCCCCACCACCACCACCATCCTAGGGCAGTTCTAGATTGCAGACATGAAAGTTACAACAACTGCTAAATTTTTGGTGGTAAGACTAAGAAAATTAATTGGAATGGAAAGATGGGTATATTGTTGATGGTAAAAAAAAAAAAAAAAATCTCAGGGAGTTCTATGAACCCATCATTTCTGGCCTTCAAAAACAAACAAACCTAAAATCACAGTTATAGTTTAAAGGAATTATTAGTGCTGAACCTTAGATTGGTAGCTATGTTTCTTGCATCAAAGTCTTAATTTGTTTACATCTTATATTTAGGAATACAGTTTTAAATCCCAATTTATCCACTGCATTAAAGAGATAAGCCTACCTTTTCATGTTAAATTCTTTTTCCATCCATAAATATAATATATTACGATCACTGTTTCAGACTTTTGCTTACCAAGATAAAAATACTTTGATGGTTACATTTGAGAGTCTATAAACTGATCAAATATATTGGAAGGAATTATAGTAAATATTTATTATTTGTATCTTTCTCTTCTAATGCATTATTTGTTAAAGTCTGCTATTCTCAGCAAACAACTCTGAAAATTGCATAGCTATACTAAATTACATGTTTTATATATGGAGGAATTTAAATGTATAAATGCAAACAGTTAATTCAAAGGTAAGGGATGGATTATGTTCCATATTATGACTTAAATTTCATGGCCTTCAAACTTAGGTCTCGTATTCAAAATAGTAATTTCATAATCATTTTAATTAAAATCCAAACCATTATATATGAATGAGATTTGATTAAGTGCAAATATTTGAGGTTTTTCCCCTAGCATTTACCTGCATCCAGATTTCTACAAGAAGCTTTTTAAGATCATAAATATACTTAGAGACATAGACATCAGCAGCTAGCCACAATGAAATCAAAATAAAATATTGTCATGTTCTCATGACACAAACTATGCTCATTTATATTTCTATTAGGTAGTGGGATATGTCTTGTAGTTACAATACTTTTTTTTTTTTACTTATTCCATGGGAGTCTCCAACACTGTTTGTTTATATACATTCATAAATTTCTGGGCATACAGATTTAAATTAAAATATACTCTGTAAATGATTTAGCACTATATGTGGTTCACAATATTAATATTCAAGCCACAGTATCACAGGCTTTCTTACACTGAACAATATCAAAGAGTGTTTTACTGCCTGCTTTTCTTTTGTTCCAGGTAGACTGACTTTCTGCTATATGCATATTTATTTTATTTATTTATTTATTAAATTTGTCCCCCACCCATCTCCCCCCAATGGGGGACTCTGGGCAGCTCACAACACATTAAAACAATAAATAAATATACAATTAAAACCTATAGCATATGCCTAATTTGTCTCATCTTTTTCACTCCACCCATTACTGACCATCCCATTTTCTAATGCAAATGAATTTTTGTAGTGGTAGGGGCCATCAGCAACCTTTTTAAACCACTGAAACTCAGTAACAGTTATCACTTGCTACTTTGTCGAGTATTAAGAAGCATAGCCATCAGTGAGAGGTACAATCAGAGTTTTTTTTTTTTTTCTTTCAGGTTTTACTAGAATTTGTAATATATGGGGGTGGGGTGGAAGGAGGGAAATGTAGCTACTTATTTTATAGAAACTCAGCTGAAAATAAGTAAAATAAGTGAAATGGTTCTGGATTGATATTACTGCCAATGTATTCTTTGGGTTTTTTGCTCTCAGATATATTTGAAATTATCTCATAGGAACAACTGATGTGCCTGTACAGATCACAGAAGGCAACATTTTGCCCAAGCTTCTGAATATGCTTCTTGAAGCTGTGAAATAGCTGCAGTCACTCAGCCTGACTGCTTTGAAGCCTGATGATATTTTATGATCATGCGTGTGCATTTACAGAAGCCTCTTCACCTGGAATTGCTATCAATGAGTCTTTGAGTGGCTGTGGCTAGTTTCCAGCATTGTAGATCAGGTGGTATGAGATGCTTAACTTGTGACTAAAGCACCTCACTGAATGATTTTCCTAGAACTAATGGTTTCCATCACTGTTAAAAACCAATCTTTATCTCCTCAATCAAACTGGCATGTATTCATAAATGTCACAGAATAAAGAACATATGCAAGGTATTAATAGAGGCAAAATGAGGGCAATGCCATGTTAGACTTTCAATGCAAAGATGCTTTAAATATGTTGCAGGAAAGATCATATCTTTGACTGTGACACCATGCTTTATTTACAATCCAATGATTGTAAGATTACATAGAAGAACCTTTAGACCAAAAAGGTAGAGACTTAATGGTCTACAACAGGAAGCTGGGAAATTCTGGGAGTTGAAGTCCATCTGTCTTAAAGTTGCCAAGGTTGAGGAACCCTGGTCTACAATTATTGCAAGAACATACTGATTCAAAGTGTTCTTTGATTTTAAGCATCTTAAAATGCTTCTTTCAAACCAGCTTAATTTCTGCTGTTTCTCATACACACTCTGGGATTTCAGTAAAAGCATCTATGAAGATATGTGGATAAGTGAATTGAAGCAACTAGACTTAAAACATAAGCAGATCCCAGTCTGGATTTGTAATCAACTGGACCTAATGGAAGTAAATGAAACCCATAAGAAGATGAATTTTGCTAAATTGAAATATTTTGAAAAAAGTGTTAAACCATACAAACAGTTAGCTTACCAACTGTGAAAGGAACAAGTGAAAATAATTACCACTACTATCTGGGATGGAAATAGACATGTTTCAACAATAGAGAGATGATGAGTATTGTTAACTCTTACTTCTGATTATAAAGTAAATGGACATTAAATCTGAAAAGAAATGAAGAGTAGCTAAATGCAATACAGCTCACAAAATTTAGAGATCAACAATAAGTCCTCAAAAACTAATGACAGAAGATAAAACAAAAGAAGCAATACTGAAATTGAACAAATCCCTAAGACCATGCAGTTTTTTCTGCAATATAAGTCCTTTCAAGAAATTTTGATTAAACCATTAACTCAGGTAAATAAATGTGATTCAAGAACATCAAGTCCTACCTCTTCTGTGGCAAGAAACTTTTATTTCTCTGATTTATAAACACAGAATGATCCAGCCACCCCAGAGTTGTAAAGATCCATATTTTTTTCCATTGATTGTAGTTTATAGACTTTTTACAACAATACTCGCAAAGAGATTAAATGGCATTTTACCTGAACTAATACATCCTAATCACTCTATTTGTTCTGAAAAAATACATGAGGGAATACTATCAGATACATTTTGAATGCTATTGATAATCTAAATCAGAAAAGCAAGAAAGTGGCAATGTTTTTCCCTGATGTGCAGAAAACATTTGATAATTTGGAATAGCCTTTCATGTTTATTATGCTGAAGAAGATGAACTGCTATTTGAACAGATACAGGGCGCTGATAAAGAACAAGAAGGCAAGAAAATATACTATTGTGAAGGGAGCAAAACCAGTTGTCCCCTCTCTCTATCCTTATTTCTTGCATTAGAAATAGAACCAATTAGAACCAATGGCAAGGAAGATGAGACAAGAAAATAAAATCAGGAATCAATTTGACAAATAAAGAACACCAAATAAATTTATATGAAAATAATGTGCTTACAGTTATCCATGCAAGATATACTTTAGAACTGATAATAGGATATATACAGCTGTATGGCTTGATATCAGATTAATAAGAAAAGATTCAAATATCCATATGGATTTTACCTGAAGAAGACCAGTTATCTGTAACAAACCACAGGGTTAATATTACTGACAAAAAGATCAACTACCTGGAAATTAATGTAACAAAAAAATATTGAAGATTTATTTATGAATAATTATTTACAGACTAGGAAAAGCATAATGGCTGATATTTTAAGATGGAGAAAGCTAAAGTTGGCTGGAAGAATAGCAGCAGTAAAATCAATTATTTTACCAAGTCTTAATTTCCTATTTCAAAGGATTCCAATAAGAATTGAAGACAAGATATAAACAAGTGGCAAAGAAACTAGCTTTATATGGTCTAATAAAAAACTTAGGGTGAAGCTTAAGGTTTTACAAGACTTGAAGGAAGCATGCTGACTGGCAGTACCACATTTTAAACTGTAATATCAAGCTAGTGGTCTAACTTGGATTACAGGTTGGATTATATAACCTAATGGCTGGATTGCTTTTATTGAAGGGACAGAAGGGTCAGAAGGTTTGCATAAATACCTTTGGTTCAATCAAAACAGAAATATACAATCTATAAGAAATCATCCAATCATAAAGTATGTATTAAAAATATGGGATAAATATAGAAGTATTAGTCCAGGTTTATCATTCCCGGCTTTGGTGTCAAATATTTATTTTCATGAAGGTGAATGTAGAAAAAAAAAGAAAAAAAAAGACCAGTAGAAGGAGAATAAAGACTGCAGAATCCAAACATTAACAAAACAAAGGCAGAATCTTTCAAGATTTTTTTCCTGGAATGCTCAGAACCACCCCACTGATGGCTTCATCTCCAAATTAGCAGCAGAATTCTAAAGGAAATACAAAAAAAGAAGGTGGAATATTCAGATTTGAGAAACATGACATAAAATTCTTAACATTTGTTGGGACTTATTTACAAGTTTTTGACAACATACAGTTGAAAAGCTGAACAAATTAGATTGTATGACTAAATGGATGCAAAATCTAAACAGGACAATTGAGATATTCCAAACCCAGAGTTGCTGGTAGTTGGATGGCATATAAATTTAATATATTATTATTTTGGTGGTGGTTACTGTTGCTGTTGTTAACAATGGAAATATCAATGGAAGACAAATATTAAATTTATGGTGAATATTACACTTAGGGAAAACTGATCAAGATGTTTTATCTATGGTATATTACTCCAGGGTTGCTTGCTAAAATGGACTACTCATTTTATTAAAATTGTTGGAAATATGATAATCAGGCCAGATCATTCTTTCATATTTGATGGCAATATTGTAAAACCCAACATTTTTGGAAGATGATTTATTATCGAATGAAACAAATTCTAAAGACTGCATTCTTTTTCTGATCAGCTATTTTTCTATTAAACATTACCAGATCTTTTATTCCTACAAAGTATACTGAGCTGGTTTTAGTTATATAGTAGCTGCCAGGGCACTTCAGGCTTTTTATTGGAAATCATGCATAATTCTCTCTATAGATGAATGGCAATTCAAGCTGTGGGAATATGCATTAACATAAAAAATAAGCTATTTGAAAAACAAGTCTGACACAGAAATTCATTCAAGTTGGAAAGTCATAGATTACAATTGTACACATGGATTCATGCCAGAAGATTAGTTTTCTGTTAAGATAATATTGCTATATTTAAGCCTTTGTTTGAATAAGGACAGAATTCTTAGATTACAGAGAAATTCTTAATTCCCTCTTTTTACACGCTTGATGTATACTGGCAATTATTGCATATTGACTCAGTTTTAACAATGTTCTAAAGTCCTAAACTGATACAAGAAGCTTTAATATGCAGCACTAATCTAAGGTTACTTTGACATTTGTACTCAGTGTTATATGCTTGTAAATTTTCATCTCTTTTTTCTTTTCTTCAGGTTTTCTGTCTCGAGTGTGTTTTTAAAGGCCTATTTCAAAAAATAGAGATGGAGAAGGAGAGCTGATTTAGCTTTATTTCTGAAAAGTTATATGCTTGTGTTCTCTTCTGATTATACTTCACATAGTGAAGGCAGAGGCCAATGAGAGCATACACACGACTTTTCTGTGAATGTTTCTGTGCTTAGATAGATTTTTTTTTTTTAACAATTGAAATCCTAAAAATCCATATATAGCAATAGAAAAGCTTGGCTATGCTCAGCTCAGAATTGACTTAATGTTTATGTACTTTCTCAGATGTCAGAAAGTGGCTCATTTATTCAAATCTAAATAAACTGTGGTTAGAATTCAGGCCTAAACAAACCACACATTTTATACATCCTGTGCTTAGGCAGATTTTCATTTTACACTCAAAACTATACAATAAGTATTCATGGAATTGATGCTCATTTTATAATTTAGCTAAGCAAAATGAGTTTGTGTTTTAAAAAACCACATAAACTTTCTCATAACTTCAAACTTTCTTCTTTCCACTGCCTTAAAACAGGTTTTAGCTCTGTAAATTATGCTAGAAAAGTGAAAAAACATGACCTTTCTGAAGCTCTACCACAGTAATAGTAGCAGTATAGCAAATTAAGAATTAGAATTCATCTCATTATGGAAGAGAAAAATTAAGGAAAATTTCAAAAGAGAGAACTTAATGATCAAAAATAGGAGGAAGCTTTTCAAAATGACAATTGATTCCTAACTGTTGTTCAATATTTTTCCATTACATTCACTCATTCTGCATTAGTGAAATGTAATGTCTACAATGATTCCTATCAATGTAATGTCTACAATGATACCCTTACCAGGGTAAGGATTGAGTAGAATATTGATGATCTGAATTACTAATTTCTTGGCTATTTATATACTAAATTATATTTCAAATCATTAATTCTTTGAATATGCTAGTTGTGCCTCATGGGAGTTTAGTTGTTGATGATACAAAGTTGCTGACTCAACTGATTAAAGTACCCTAACTTAAATTCTTAGCTAAGCTTCATTGTAGGCTTTCACGTTAAGGATGTATGAAAGAGAAAGGAAAATGATATCACAATGGCAATATTGCCATTACCAATATCTCCTTGGTACCATTGCCAAGAAATCTGCTTACACTAATAAATTTACTTCTGACTTTGAAGACCTCATGATGTATAGTTTTCATGATGTAAAATTGTAGTGCACCTTTAAAGGAGCATCTATTGGTAGTTTATAAGATGATATAGTCCATCTCATCATTGTCCAGGGTCCAGGACTTATAGTTCTAAAAGAAGGAATGTAATTCAATTTCACAAAAGGGCAATAATTCTTGTGAATTATAATCATATTATAAATATAATTAACATATAGTTATATAATTATATAGTTACTATACATAGTAACATAGTCTCCCATAGTATCTGCCTGGCCAGTCTGATCTGGAGTGTTGGCGCGCTTTGGGTTCCTTTGATTAAGTGATGCCATCGGGATCCTGGAAGTGCACCTTCTCTGTAGTACCACCTGCCCTCTGGAATGATGTTTCCCCAGAGATACAAATGGTCCCCACCCTACTGGTGTTTTGAAGGGCCCTGAAGACCTGACTCTTTGCCCAGGCCTTTGGCAAGCATGATTGAAGTTCCCTATTTTTCTTTTTCTTTTTCTTTGTTCCCATCTGGATTTGTTATCTCTGCCATCTTTTTCCTTTTTTGTTTTGTGTTGTTTTCTTGTTTTAAAGTTTTTTTAACAAAAAGTTAAAGTTAGTTAAAAATTCAAAGCTGAATACTTGATACTTATGCAGGAGTTTGTGTGGAAGTGTGACATTGTTAAATATATATATGTATATATGTATGTGTGTATGTATAATGTAATCTTCAGTTACATGCTAGACTTTTTCTCTGATCCACCAATTTGATTTGTCATTCAGTAAAAATACCTACTGAAATTCAGAAATTCAGACCTGGAGGTATACTCATCTTTCCATATTAAGACTTATTAAGACTACACTTTCTATGTGTCTAAGAGCCAGTACATTTATCTTGACTATTCATATTTGGAAAAATGGGGCACACAGTTTTATGGAAACAGATGTGAATTCTTAAAACTCAGGGCACTCCAAATTTAGATCCAGTTGTATTATTACTTGTTGAGGCACACCCATCACTATACCAGTTCTTCCTCTCTTTGCATCTAAATAAGGAAAAGAAGATAGAGAAGCTCAACCTGTAACAGTTATGAAGAAGATGGAATTTTCCTAGCTTGTTGGACAAGCTATTACAGGTGCAACTCCCTACCCCTCCCCATTCTTCTTTTTTATCTGACTGCCTTATCCAGAAGAGGAGGAGATAAGGGTACAATATAACAGTGAAAGTAAAAAGTCCGTAAAGGTCTTTATTAGGTTAGTCTAAATTTTATAGTAGGTGCAAATGTAACATCCACTTCTTTTGAGATTTAGAATGTAAGAAATTTATGGGCTTGTATACTAGGAATGAAAGAGTGATTGCCATACCACAAGAGAAAAAAACACAGCCACAATTCTATAAGGGAGAACAATTTCCTCTCAAGAACTACGGAAAGGAGTATGGTTTAAGGCCTTGAGATAATTCTTTTCCTAATATTATAAGTTAAGAAAAAAAACAGTAACAAAAGATTGTCATCTGTGGCCATTACACCTTAACATAAGGAGAACAGCAGAGGTGCAGCTACTAGAAGTGAGGAAAGTAGTTTTATGCAACACTGATCTAAGTTAAGGAACATAGGTCCTTAATATCTTCATTTTAAATAAACACTTTTTTAGCTGCAATTATAACAAGATCATCAATAAACTCTTATCCTGGAGAAAGTACTACTGTACTGAATATAGTACAAATTAATTTGGAGTAAATATGTTTAAGGCTGATTTTAAACAGCCTGCTAAGGCACAATGCAGCTTATTTGCTTTGGGTGTTCTATGAATTTAGCTGTTATGAATTCTAAGCCATAGAAAAATTTTGTTTGCTTTTGTAGAGGAAATTGGGCTTATAATTAATTATACTCTGGATATTTAAAAAAATATGACTGAAGATAAATATCAAAGAATATTAAGGAAATTTTAAGGAATATTCATGTTTATATGTTCTGATTGTTATCCAGAAGGGTAGTTTTTCAGTGATGCATAGCAGCAAATAAAGACTTTAGCCTCTGCTAAATCAGCACAGTTTCTGGTTCACTGTCTCCTTTCCCAGAAACTAAAATCAATAGAATTCATCACAAGAGTAAATAAACACATTCCAAGTAGAGTCAGTCATGCTGATTTGTGCAGAACTTCCAAAGCACCCTGAAATATAGCTCAGTGATTGCTAAATAATAAAAGAATGAATATTTGTTGTGTACTTAACCTTTGAAATGCAGGTAAAAGGTCAGAATCATTATAATGTTTAAAGTTTAATACAGGATTGATTAGTGAACTTAATTTATCGTACAGTACATGAGGCAAATATCAAGTTAATGTTCTCTTTGTAACTTGCACAGTACAACATTGTAGAAGCCCTCCTTGATACATGGTTTCAGTTAAAGTTTCTCTGTAAACTTTTCTGCAAATAATAGGTCCTATTTCAAGATACTAATGAAATTATACTCATTTTAATTAGCAATTTGGTCAACAGAAATTAAAAGATTTAAAAACTAAGATTTCTGGGGTCATGCACATTCTTTTTAGGAATGTTGATATTTGATTTATTACACCTTCCAAATAATAATTGTTTGATGATGTTAATAACATTTGAAACAATTCTTCAAATGTTAACTGTCACAGCGATTGCCAGTCAAATAGCTTATAGTTGACAAGAATGGAAGGGTTCTATTATCTATGAACTCAAGTCCTGCTGTCACTAAAATGCAAGTTTAATTCCTTTTGTTTTAGTTTTTCTGTTGAAATGAAATATACACTGTTGACTAGGACAATTGCATTCACTGATTTTTCCTTTGAATCTTGCTTTGAGATTATAAGTGTATTATAAGTGGTTAAAATTTATACATCTTCACCACTTATAATACATGCTGTAATAATTGCATCAACATCCAGAAGAAATGGAAAAAGAATTTCATTAGAATCATGCCAGGATTATTTTTGTTCTTGAATGAATGTCTAACTAGCAGATACAGTCTGTCAGAATTGAACGTGAGACAAACTTTGCCCTTGACAGGTCATGTGACAATTACAAAACTCTATACATATAGAAATTACCAGGTTCCCATATGCTAACATCAGGTATACCTCAGGTTGTAACATCAACCTTACATATAAAGTGGATATTGTGTTTCAATGTCCCATGAATTCTTCTGCAGTTTGGATTGTAACTGAAAAAATAATGTTTTCTTATCATTTAAATCCCTCTTTTCAGTATCAAGTAGGATAGATACTGTCTCTATGCCAAGGGAACCAACAAAGCTAGTTTCAGATGTGCATAGAACCACCACCTTGATTCCTAGGATTACCTTTGTTAAGTTTGAGACATTTTCCCAGTTTACTTACCAAGACAACCATACAGGTTTAATGCTTTTATTTATAAGCTTCCTTTTGCTCCTGATGGAAGGCAGGATATATATCTAAAATAGTAAAAAACAAAAAACAAACAACCAAACAAAAAAAGCACCTTGACACCCTCCCCCCCACATACTTCATATTGTTTTCTTATTGTAAACCTTGCTTGTGCAGATTTGCCACTGAAAGGGCAGTCCTAAGAGAACTCCATTCCCCTTGGTTTATCAGGGAACTAGGACTGGTCAGGCATTCCTTGGTCATTACAAGGAATCTTTGAATATATCTATGGCCTCCCCATTCCCCTTGAAGTCCACATGCCTTCAGACTTGGTTGTCTGTAGGAAAGCCTTGAAGACCTGGCTTTTACAACAAGCTTGAGGCAGAAAGATTTGAAACATCCTTTTGATGGTGATTTTGGCTGATTTAAGTCTTGTGTTTGCATAATTTCTGTTTCTTTGCAATTGTTGAGAAATTGTTTTTTCTCTCATGTAAGCATTAATATTTATATGATATTTTTTAAACTTTTAATTTGTATCTATTATACTGTTGTATGCTGCCTAAGAGATATTATGATGACTGAAGTGGTCTATAAGTTGATTAAATAAAATAAAGAAATTATCAGCATAATCTAATCAGCTTAATAATGCTCATCTAGAGCTTCTGATTCCTAGGATTGAGAACTCATTTTTGGATATGTCTGGTGCATAAATCCCACTGGGAGCTGTGATTTACCCTCCCAGGAACAATTCATTCATATATGCATGATTCAACTAGCAGTAAATGCGTCTTTGTTATGAATATCTTGGTTCAGCCTATTGGCAAAATACTAGCAAAGGACACATAAATTTATGCTTAATTTTTCAAGGATTGCACACTAAGCATAGGACTTATAGGAAAACAGAAATAATAAAGTATGAGAATGAAAGTATACTTAGATGCAGATATAAGAGCAACTTGGCCATCTACTTTGCACCTATTGAATTTGCATTAGTTGGAAAATGAAAAGAAAAGCAAGTCCAGTTGAGACAGTACACACAAGTTGAAAATTGGGTGGTAGAATTATCCTGTTGAGTAGGTAAATCAGGGATATTTTATTTCCTAGAAATCTCAGTTTCTTCAAAGATTCTCAACTCCATTTTACTTTTAGCCTTTTGGCACTCTGTATTGGACCTCCAGCTTCTTGGTATTTTGAGATTGGATCTTCTTAGGGTAACCTTTCAACTTTGGGTTAATATGATTGGCAAAGTCAGTGTTACAACTTCTTGATGCTTGACACATAAGATAAAACAGGATTGATAAAAGTCTATGTCTTTCTTAGCTCTGAATCAATCTCCTGTTATATTCTTGTCTCCAGTACTTATCGCTTCTTGCTTCCAGAGATCAGCATTTCAACATGCTTGTGTTGTAGGCAATGTAAGAAGGTCAAGAACTATAAGCAAAACAGAAGCAACTTTTAATATAGTTCATTTCTCTCTAATCATGAATTCAAAATGACCATCTTACTTTGAGTATAGCAACTTACTTTAATTATAACAATAAATAAATCCCTAACAGCTATGTTCAATTACAGAAGGTATGGTCACAATAATTAGATAGCCTCTATCAATCATTGTTGCATTTCAGTACTAGAGAAAGCCATAAAAGAAATAAACAGTGCAGTCAGAAGGTAAGTTCAAAACATAAGTGCATTTCAGGCACAAACACCTAAATCAGATTTAAAGTAGGCCCAATTTTCAACATCATCTCTGCTGAACTCACTTCCCTATTTATAAACTGAAATAAATTTTCCTCCTTTACCATCAGTGTTTTGGACCTAATCCACTTTCTTTCCTAGCTCCTTTCCTTTATTCTCCTGCTTCTTCTCTATTCTTTTGATAGCAGAGAAAATACCAAATGATTAATTTCATCTAGGGTTTGGAAACTGAATTTAGTTTAAAATTGCTCTAGAGTAGTAGTATGGAACATCAATATGATGTTATGCAAATGTCTTCTGAATTATAGAAAGTATTCACTTTGTAGGGAAAAGGGAAATGATATATAGGAAATTACTATATACTGTATAGTTCTGCTATAGCCACGATCCAGAAAGGCACATTTTCTCATTGTCTTCCATAAAAAGAGGAAATAGTTCCTAACATGTTCATGTTCTGGTGATAATTAAAGTCCCAAACTATACATTAAAATAAATCTCTTAAACAAATTATAGTATGATTTTGTGGAAAAATCAGGGAAAGAACAGGATTAGCAAATGAAGACCCTTGTAATACATTATCCATGTCTTTCAGTTACTAATGATGAAACAAAAATTGTAGGAATAAGAACAGCTTGCTTAAATGGCTGTAATACTTGTTGAACTAAATTTCATTTCACAAAGACACTTTCTAGAACAACTGCTTGCTGGTTGGGGGGGCAAGTAGATTTATACTGAATCAATCTGCTGACAATACTAAGGTTGTGTTTGCACAGCATTCCTGAAGATTGATTTTACCTTTGTTTTCACACCTAACCACATAAGCCATTAGATGCTAGACTAAAATGTGGTTGAGTGTTTTGTGGTTTAGTGTCTCACGTGAGCACCGCTTAAATTATTCAGTTGGTTAAAACCAAAGTGATTGTGAATACTCTCCAGAGGGAGGTTTCTAAACTGAGAGAATGTGTATATGATTGGGGCAGAAAATTCTAATTTCACATTCTAACTGAGAGTTCTGATCAGCATCACAATACCGATTAATGCTTTAAAAAAAAAAGTAAAAATTTGAATACCATTAGGAAAGAAACTAAAAGTAAAGAACTCCAGTGCCATATTGCTTATATATAAATCTATGGTGTGACTATACTTACGTTATTGGGTACAGTCCTAATCCCCACTCCTCAAAAAGTATATTATAGAACTGGAAAAAATCATGGGAGTCATCCAAGGAATAAATGGTCAGAGATTCAGAACCAAAAAAAAAGGATGACCACCACCATATAGGAATATTTAATATGCTATAGAATTATACAAGATGGCTGCTTATTTGGCCAGCTTTGGGAAAATTACACAAATTCATGGAGAAAAACATTATTAGTGGATGTTAATAATGATGGCTATATATCAATGGCTATACATTATCTGATTATGATGCCTTATGACACTCAGAATCAGTTGTAGGGAGACATTAGCAGAAGGATGCTCTGGTGTTCATGTTTTGCTTTGGGTTTCCCAAACCTTTGTAGTCTGGGGAAGAAAAGGCTAACTAGGCAGAACCTTGGTCTGATCCAACAGAGATATATTCATTCTTAACTGAGTATGTAGGGGCCTTACATAGGATATATTTATTAAATAGATTTATAAATGTGCCAGTACACCAAAAATACAGAAGCTGTATTTTTATATGATTCTGCTTTTTTCTCTTTTTTAAAAAAAAAAAAAAATTACGCCATCACTGAGATAAATGCTGAGTTGTCAGTTTATTCATGAATTCCCAGATTCCCTATGCAATATCTTAGTGTACACTCCTATGTAACCTAAAGCATCTTTTTCAGACATGAAATTATAAATCTAATAAACAGAATAAGGGACCACAGGAATATGCTCTTTGTTCTATAGTGCACATTTAAACAACACTGTCAGGGTTTTTTTTCTTCTCTTTCTCTCTCTGCCCCTCACAGAGATATTTCATATTTTCTCAAAGAACTACTTTGTCTTCCCATCAGCTTCTCATCAAAGCTGCTAAGTAACAGTTTATTCCCAATTTCCACATAACTATCCTCCAGTACTTTGGCTAAAAAAAGAAAATAAGTAATGGAGGTATTTTTATTAAGAGATATTTAAATGATAACCTACAGGAAACTTTTCATGCAATATTGAAAGCAAGATAGAAATACATAGATTAGGAAAATATGTTTAGCTAGGGTTTCCCAGGCAGAAATGAAGAGAATGTAAAACAGCAATTTCATATACAAGCAAGTACAGGTAGTCCTCGCCTTACGACATAGTTATCCACATCATTGTTCATATTCTTTTGTTATCCATGTCACTGTTCATATTGTCACTCTCCCTTCTTGTGAAATCTTTGACAGCTTCAACAAGTCCCTTTTGTAAATCCAGTGTAGAAAAGTTATCCACATCACTCTTCTGAAATGCTTGTGTGTCTTTTTAAATTATTAAATCATCAGCAAGTTGCATTTGTAAATCCATTATTTCAATCTCTTTCTTATAGGGTATCATTTTAAAATCCACATTCAAGTCGATTTCAGTTTTAATCAGTGGAACTTGTTCCTCTTCAGTAACACTTTCTCTTTTTCTGTAATAGCAGATAACTTTATAATTAATTCCTGAGCCCATTCATCACAGATCTCTCTTAAAGAAGCCATTGATGCATTTATTTCCTTCTAGTGCCCTCTAGTGTCTAACCTTCAAAGTCATCAGTTGTTTCCAAATATAAACATAGACAATTTCCCATGGGAAGGATTAGTCTTAAATCAAGTCCATTTGAGTCCTTAATCTGTTTAAAACTTTTTAAAATCAACATGAATCATCTTTTCACTGTATTATTCCAAAAAAATTTTTTTACATATCTTTAAATTCATAATTAGAACTTCTTTCTTAAAGATTGAAGAAAACTCACCCATATTGTGCCATCACTAATTTAGTCACCTTTGGACAATTCCTCACCACCTTTATATTTTAGAATAGTTTACTAAGATGATGAAGATAGGACAAGAGTAAAATTTTAAAATTTGGCCTTATAAACCCAAACTTAAGATGTCTGTCCAATGACTATAATGAGAAAATGAACCACAATATTCAACCAAATTCACCCAGAAAATCAGCCAAAACATTTTCTATATTGTTAGAACTGGGTGAAACCTGCTGATGTACCATTCTTTCAGAGAGATGAGGACTGCCCAAATTATATATATGGGTAGATAGATTTAGGTGTTAAATACATTTAAAGTTTGCTATTTAAGGAAATGACTATAATTCATTTTATTCATTAGATTTACATCCCACCATTTCTCCAGGAACTCAAGATGGCTTAAATGGAGATCTCCCTTCATTTTATCTCTGCAAGAACAATCCTGTGAGATAGTTTATGCTGATAGAGTAACTGGCCCATAGTAAATCAGTACGTTTCTATGCCTGAAGCTAAAATAGAACATGGGCCTTTCCAATACCAATTTAATGTTTTGATTGAAGTAGATAAAGTTTGGAAACATGGTAATTGCTTCTGAGAGGCAGAGACAAATTTTGGACAGTAGGTGCAAAAGGCTAATTACCTGTACGTTTTATTTTTATGGTTGAGGAAAATGGATCTTTTCATGGTTCTTCCCCATCTCAGAAATTGTCTTGGGAACAGCATGGATTTTACTGTATTCTTGCTTTATCCTGATGAATTGGGTGCCATTCATTCACATTTTAAAATAAACACTAATGTGCTTCTGCATTATTACCAATTTGTTTTCCTTTTTAAAGGGCAGATAAGAGGAAAAAATATTTGAATGGAAAAGAGTTGTAGAGATTGTTCTGGACTGCAATTCCATTATCTCTGTTCCATTCACCAGTAAAGTAAGAAATAGCAAAGTCACTTTGGACAAGTTTATATGTGAAGGAAAGATATCAGAATTAGACTACTACAGAATTGGGCTACTTATTAGTAGTCTAAGGAAGAATGGCGTTCTTTTTCTTTAATGAATATGATATCTATTATTCCAATTCATCAAAATAATTGATTTGGGCATGTTTGGCAACTGAAATGGGTATGTTCTCCTTCTTTTTGAAGTTTTTCTGTTTTGTTTTCTGATTTGCCAAAGAAGATAATTAGTTCTATTTCCAATCACTTTTACAGGAATATTTTGCTTATTTAGAAAAAGGGAGGGAGGGAGGGAAGGAGGGAGAGATGTCTGGCACTAAATGCTCACCAGTTGTTTATTTTGATACCATCCCTTATGTTAAATTGGAAATAATTTTTTGCATGGTCTTGGCAATGCCTAATTATCAAAAGCAATCTAATGAGCCCTTACTGCTAAGTTAGAAGAATGTCAAGAATGTACACCAAGTATGTATCCCAGCTGCCCAGCTAAAGCAATCAGGCACCTAAATTAAGCAGCAATGATATACGATGATGCTGGAGGTGGATGACCACTTTAGTGACAACAACAAAGGCATCATTTAATATTGTGTTGGGGAAGGAGATGGTAAACCACTCCTGTATTTTACCAACAAAACCACATGGATAGTTAATATAAAACGATTGATGAAATAGTGTCAGATAACAGGCCCCTCAACATACTCCTGAGGAAAAGCTGAGGATCTTTTGAAATACTAATGGTGTTTATTGCATGGCTATATTAAAGCTTCCAAATGACTCACTGCTTATTTTGCCATGCAGGAACAAAAAAAAATCTAAAGCTGCAAAGACAAAATTATACTGGAACATAAGAAGCATGAACATGGGAAAGCTTAGCACAGATAGAGATGAAATGAACAAATTGACACTTTAGGAATTAAAGTGGACTGGATTTGGACACTTTCAGTCAGAAGTTCGTAACGTGTACTACTTAGGACACTAAAAACCAAGAAGGATCAATATTGTTTTCATTGTAGGAAGGCTATAGCAAAAACAATACTTGGATACAATCTAGTCAGTGACCAAATAATATCAATTTGATGTTGTGGACAGCTCTTTAATACGATTGTTATTCAAGTTTATGTTCCAACCACTGATTCAGAAGAAGACGAGGCTAATGAATATTATGGTCAAGTTCAATCTGAAATCAACAGAACATGCAAGCAAGATGTGGTTGAAGACTGGAATGAGAATGCTGGAAACAGTAAAGAAGAAAATGTAGTTGGACTATTTGGGCTAGGAAACAGAAATGAAGCAGGAAAACAGTGTATAAGTGTTTTCATTATAAGCCAATTCAATTATTTCTTTGTTGCTAATACACTGTTCAAATAACCAAAACAATGGGTATTACCAGAGAGTGCACACAGAAATCATATTGACTATATTATAGGAAAAAGGATATGGAAGACCTCAGTTATATCGGCAAAGGCATGGCCAGGGGCTGGCAGTGGAACAGATCACAAACATCACGTGCAAGTTCATTCAAGCTAAAACAGAAGTATAAAGCTAACCAGTTTCCACAATATGATCTTAAGCATATACCCATCATTAACAGAATTACACTTTTTCCCCCTCTGTTTCTCCTTTCTCCCTTATTTGGTGTGTTTCTTTTATGAACTTCTTAAAAAAATGAATCCAAATTAAGCTAAAGTAAGTCAGAATTTCGGACAGCAATTTGATTCCTTCTCATTTAGCCCAAACTATGGAACTTCTATTTTATCTGGATTAAGCTTCATATTGTTACTTCTGATCTATCCTAAATTGATACAGTATTTTCCATAGCTTCCCTGGGATTAGTTGAAAGAAACAGGAAGTATTGCCATGTACTATCTTTATAATAATTGTGACACTTTAGCTCAAACTTCCATGTAACTTCTCCAACTGGCTTATTATAGATATGAAAAAGTGTGGGAGTCCAGGATGTCGATGGTCTTGGAATAAAAGTCCCCAATTCCATATTCTGAAAACAAATTATAGAATAAAAGAATAAAATATGTAATAAATTTACCATATTTATAACATGTTATGAATTATAGACTTCCCTTTCCCTTAGTATTTTCTTATTTATTGTGATAGAATATAGATGTTTAAATATGTGTATCCCCTAGCACATACTTAGGAGAACCAATAGTGTTCAGATAAAATAAAAGAGGTAATTATAAGAAACTTGCACTTTTTCCACTCAACTAAAAATAAAGACTCGAAAAGTCCAGACTGAGAAAATTGGAAGAGAGCTCTACTGCAAGCTGTTTGCCTCAGCATTTGGAGTCAAGTCCAGATTTCCTCTCAACAATTGTTTGAGAACACTAATTGAACATGACACCAATGAGGAAATCAGTTTAACTAGAATCCCTTTATGACAGATTTAAATAAAAAACTGCTGCATAACGTCTTCATTCTAAGTTTGAAGAACACGATTATATGAGTGAATGTTACTGTCAGCGCATGCATGGCTAGGCCAGGTTTCAAGCTTGCCAGCTGAGATTCTCCAGGCTTATTTACAAGATGCTTTAAAACTCATTTCAAGGCTTCAGGTTCATGCAATAGTCATAGACACAGCAGACAATCAATTTAAGAAGGGATCAATATAGCATTCTATATTAAAAGCACAAGCCTGCATGCCTACCCCAAATTCTAAAGAAAGCTGATTCCATTAGTTTCCCAGAACCAATAACTCCTTTCACCTGCAACTTCTTCTCTGTTCTCAGACGGGTTGGTACAAGATACTTTACTGCTTGAGAAAGAATAGCAACATTCTATTCTCACTTCTGTTCCACCAAAGTGCGGAGAACTCAAAGCTAGCTAAATCTGACCAGTTTAAATCTGATTCAGCAATTTCCATAATCACTTCTCTTCTGAAGTAAAAATAATCAAAAATTAACAATGTGATGCCCTTTCAGGACCCCCACAGCCAATGAGTGGAAGAAACATGACATGAAAGGCCTAGAAAGAAAAGTATGTAAGTGGGAGGCATTGAATATGTTTAGCCTGGAAAAGAGAAGACTGCTGAGACACATGATAGCTTTCTGCAAATATATGAAGAGCTATCATAGAAGATGGGGTATACATGTTCAGTATTGTTTCAGAAGACAGGACAAGAAACAGTTGATTTAAATTATGAGGAATAAAGTTTAGTTAAGACATCAGTAAAAATGTCCCTACGGTACTATATAGTTGTATGCTTGGGAGGTGGTGGAGTCTCCTTTGCTGGTGGTGCTTAAACAAAAAATCTGTTTCAAATTACCTTACTTTGCATCACAACCTCACCTTTAGCCAAATCTGATACACAACTAGTTCATTCTACCTGCATACCATCTTTACTCTAAAAAGCTGTATGAACTGTACATGGTTAATTTATGTTTAGATTGTTTCTTATACAGTTACCAGTTGCATATTGCAATCAAATCTGGCACCCTCTTCCCCAAAGTGGTCCTTTCCGGGGGATTTTAGCTCTACTGAAATTGTAGTAATGACCATTTTAATTAGCTCCACCATAATTTGTATCAAAACAGGATATGAAGAAAAACCATATAGCTTTTCTTTGGGAACATTATCCCATCATCCCGTGTTATCAGAACCTGATAACAAACTAAAGGCATTAAAATGGAAGAAAACTATACAGTCATTGTGTCACAGCATGTTAACAGTGTAACTGCTATCATTAATATGTCATTTCTTGTCTTGTAAGCCAGAGCTTTATCCCCAGATGAAAAGTTCATAAATATTTCATGCCATACTATGGCAAAAAATCCCCCCCCCCCAAAAAAACCCCACATTTTCAGCAATCGGGTGGATGTGAACCTGTTACAAAGTCATCATGAATTTTCATGAACTTTTAATTCTTGCACTGTAGGGAACCCTATGCATAATTATAACAACTGATAAATGTTTGTGACATTTGTTGAATAATGTCTGAATATTCATTTATTCATGAATTATTGAATATACATTTTTTTGTCAAAATTAAGCATTTTCAAGAAAAGAACAAGATGCAGGGAAATGGAAGGGCAAGAAACAATGGGAGCAAGGGATGAGTTCTTCAGAATGTGAATTTATGCTATAGGATAGATTTTCTATTTAATGTCCTTTTAAAAGTCATATAATCTGTCAACTATTATTTTAAAATTAAGAGTTGAAAAACACAATGTGCATATATAAAATTATAGAAGTGAATAAGAGCCTAGCTATAACTAAAGCCCAATAAATTAAATCTCTGTTAATGTTACAGAACAGTAACTACATGGAGAAGTTTATATATTATTAGAAGCAAAAAGACAACTCCCATTTTTCTGTTAGCTGGTGATGAGTCTTACCTCAAGCAAAACATTTCAGAAAACAACAATTAAATATAATTAAAATATAATAATTAAAAAAATTAATAATATAATTAAAAAGGACTACTTTGACAAAATTCCTGTAAAGATATAGAATGCAGCCCAGCTCTTCTCAATTATAGTCTGTTTCTCTTTATGATATACTCTAAGGTTTCTCACATATCTTAATAAAAATGTTCAAAGAAATATGTTCTTCATCAGAATAACATGTTATATTTATTTATTAGAAATATTACAAATAAGCTCTGATTTTTAGTGTGTGGTGTGTGTTTGAGAATTGGGTGTTAGAGAGACTATATCATACTAAATTAGATCCATGAAATAATCTCTGCATTTTTGTCTCCTTTTAGCAAAAAGCTAGTAGAATGCAGTCTAGATATATTGCACAATTCAGAACTCACTTCTGTGGGTCAGTCTGTATTTCCTATTTGCTTTGCTCAGGTTTAGAACAATCTATGTTTGTTTACTCATTATAGTGACAAATATGGCTATTTTCACCTTATCTTTCTAGTACAGATTGACTTAGCACATCTGTTCACAATTAGTGTTTCAAACCAGATGGCTGTTTTCACACTTGCTTGTTTACTGAAACATAGTATATGAACGTGCATACTGCAAAAATGAATTTTCTTCATTATGATAGAATATCCACTAAAGTGGGCTTCTAAGATCAAGCGTAATTTAATCAGTCCATTTTAATAAAGCAGATCATGAATTAAATACTCTGCTCTGGAGCACACAACAAATTCAGCTCAAACAACTGTTCTCTTGGCATAATCCCATTGACAAAATGTAATATTCTATTCTACCCTACAGATGATTCAAACTGCCTAGCAGGATTGCACAAAATGATAAATATACCACAGTACAATAGAATAGGCATGCTTCCTGGGTCCCACAAAATGGCATTGCTTAATTGACCAGATCTGGAGCACACCAACCCTACTGGACCAAACCAGATAGGCAGAGCATATTGCACATATCTTGCTTATCAAGGACACAGAAATAGAAATACAGCCATGATGAATAACTGTTATACATGTGTATTAAAAACCTTTCCATTTTTTAAGCAAAGCTTGGCTAGTCACATGTACACCTCAACTAATTTGTTGAAGATGTGATGGAATGGAATTATGAAGGCCAGACTCAGGGAGAGAAGCATCCTCTTTCGTCTCCTGAAGGGAGGAGAAGAGATAAAAGGATGAGGCTGGCACCTCCCTGAGGAATTCACTGTGTTTACTGGCTGACCCTGGGAACTAGTTTCAGTTTGGGAAGATTGATGTCAGGCCTAGCCCAAGGAACTCCAGGAGACCATGCAGATTCAATTCAGCAATGTTTATTAGCTACAACCTCTAGCAAGAATCTTCCCAAACTGAAACTAGTTCCCAGGGTCAGCCAGTAAACACAGTGAATTCCTCAGAGAGGTGCCAGCCTCATCCTCTTATCTCTTCCCCTCCCTTCAGGAGATGAGAAAGGATGCTTCTCTCCCTGAGTCTGGCCTTCATAATTCCATTCCATCACAGAAGATCACAGACAGGAGATATAGCTCCTCCCCCAGAATTTCCAGTATCCAATGAAAGGGACAGAGATGTTGGAGTTGCCTCAGAGAACAGTTACTGTATAGGTTGATAACAGGATCTGGAAACTAGGCCCTGTAGGGAAACTGGCTATGTTTAACATGCAAAAGGAAAGACTAAAAGAAATCATGATAGTCATCTACTATCAAGTATCTAAAAATCTGACATAAGAGGGGCAAACCAGTTCTCTCTTGAAACCAAGGACAGAATAGAGGTCAGTAGTTTCAAATTAAAAAAAATATTCACATTAAATTTTAGGAGGAATTTGAGTAGAATCAAATCAAATCGAATCACAGGAGTGTAAGAGACCTTGGAAATTCTTGGGCTGACAAGTCAATAAGTAAAGAGGAATATCTCTCCTCACAAACCATACTGCTCACCAGAGTAAGATGGTCAACAATATGGGACATAACAAGATCAAGGTTATCAGAAGGTTGATCATTTACTGATGGGCTATGAGATCTCCTCTTTTCCTAACAAGGGCATCTATATCATTAGTTGAGTGGGATAAATATGTAGAAGTAGATGAACCATTTGGTTGTGTCTCATTGCCAGATGTCAGGACACAAGTTTTAAGTGTCCCTACTGAGGATATAGCAGATATAAAGGAGCTTTGGACATTTAAGCTGGATACAAGTCCATTCTCAAGAGCAGGGAGGAGAGATAGCTCATCTATCATGTGAGTTAGGGAAGAATGACTAATTGCATCTGCCCTTGAATCCAGTTGGACTACATTTTTTATCAGCTGCAGTAATCAGCTTTACAAGGCTGGAGGCTTGTGGCTTACTCTGCGGGAAACTCCTCCAGATGAAAACTGCTTTTTGAGCTCTAATAAAGGCAGAATGTCAACATCTTTCAAGACTCAAATAGGAGTTATTGAAATTTACCTAGAACATCTCTATCCTGATAAGCATAAGGGGGGTAAAGTACCAGTCTAGTGCAGCTATTAGATGAAAGTAGACCATCCAAATCCAATAAACTACAATGAAAGCACAGGATAGTGAAGAATCTGAGAAAGAAAATGATTATGACTTCCCTGGATTGCCACTTGCCAAAGTTAAATTGGTTATTTGCAATCAAAAGAATGATTCTGTGTGGTCAAAGAGACCATAAATTAGTGGAGCCATTAGCAGTGGAGGTCTTTGAACAGGTGTGGGGGGGGGGGGGTTGTCTGCAGTAGTACTAGCCCTTTGCTCACCTTCTCCCCAAGGCATCCTTACAATCTTAGTGCTGTTAGCCAGACAAACTTTATGGAACCTTCCCCTGTGATCTGATATGTACTAGTTCAAAAAGCACTTAAGCATCTATTTAATATTAGTCAGTAATGATTGAGGAACCAGTTCTTA
The DNA here is from genome assembly GCA_030867105.1 of Liasis olivaceus. Lineage (NCBI taxonomy): Eukaryota > Metazoa > Chordata > Lepidosauria > Squamata > Pythonidae > Liasis > Liasis olivaceus. The sequence continues at coordinate 40,063,375 of CM061350.1, read as the reverse complement.
TAAAAGTTGGAGAATGCAAAGGTGAAATTAAGGCATAAATAGGGATTACCAGCTTTGCCTAACCCATTTTTTTCCCCCTTAATGTGGATTATCAGATGGATGAAGATATATTTCCTATTAAAAATATGAATAAAACAGATAAAATTAATAGGTCACTATTGCCTCATATGTCAGAAATCATGAATTTATATTCGGTTTCTCACTTAAAGTTTTGCCACTCCATTTAAAACAATTTGGACACATAACAAATCTATAGTGCTTTAATACCTTTAATTAGTTGTTTTATTGCCAGGATAGTATATAAAAGTGTGTATTAAGTGTTGGTTTAGAATACCTTGAAACATTAATCTTGTTATAAATTTATTTTGAATGCAGACAATATCTTGGTGTTTGTACAGAATAAAATGTGTTGGTTCAAATCCAGTTTATAAGCATTTCACTCAGTAATGTCATTAAACCCAGTGGGATTGTACTCATATGATTAAGATGGAAATTTTAAAAAAATGCCTTGACATGGGAAGCCAGCAACAAGTTTATTTATGTTCATTATAAATCATAGAATAAAAAGGAAGATAAAATGTGAGCATTGATTTCAGCTGAAAATCAAAGCTTACTTAGATAAGTAAAAGACACCTTGTTGGACACTTCTTTATTTGGGATATGATAGTACATAAATGGCCATGACACATGAGGAGTTCTACACACACACACACACACACACATACACACACACACACACACACACACACGGACCAGCAGCACAAGCACAAGTATATCAACATATGTGTTCACACTCAGATGCAAATAAAAATTATTGTGCACAGGAAAATACTACCAACAATTATCAAAAGCAACACAGAGAAAATAGATGATCAAGAATTCAGATTTACAGCCAGGAATGAAGTAAATTGGCCATATATCTAGAAGAGCAAATGTCTGCTAGAGATCTTCAGATCTGCTTTCAGGAAATTCTCTCATCTTATGATGAAGCAAAACTTGCATCACGGGACACTTTCATGAGAAACCTGCTCTGATCTGAAAGTAGTTCTGGAACTTTATTCTAAAAGTATGGTGCTGTTATGAAGAAAGCCAACTGATGGATAAATGCCCATGAAGCAACCCCTCACACAGGCAGGATTGACAGCAAGCCTTCCCTGGCAGAGACTGGTTCTGGGTGACATGGTCTTTCTGGTATGTCAATCTGGACTACTCTCTGTCCCTCTCCCTCCTTCCCTCCCCCTCCCCCATCTCTTATTTAAACTTGTATGCTGCCCAATCTCAATGACTCTTAAGCATCGTATCCTATCCTATCCTATCCTATCCTATCCTATCCTATCCTATCCTAAGCTTCAATTTGTAACCAGTTCATCACTGACTTCAAGTAGCAATTCAGCACTTTTATGCTTCCCTTAAGCAAGAGGGAAAAGGATGTATGCAGTTTATCTGTAACTATTATAACTATCATTCAAATCTCAAAATGCATTCATATAGTGATTTTATATAGATATTGGAAAGCATGGAAGCCAGGCATAATACTTGGAACTTATGCATCAGGACCCAAGTTGTCAAGCTATAGTTTTCTAGCACCGACTGAAATCACTGAAGTAATAACCTCAGAGTAGGCAGTGCAGAAAATACTGCAATAATTTCAAAGGTCTCCAAGAAATCTAGCAAGGGCACATTTATCTTACATCCCTCCCACCATAGATAGTGGGAGAAGCATAACTTTGATTGGAACCAGGTTGAAGGAGAACAGCAATAGCTAATCCATTGGTTCCATGCCATCTCAGTTATAATTTAATTATATGAAAAACAGAACAAAATGATCAAGGCATGATATATGTGTCCTCCAGCAATATAATTCCAGAGCATATACAAGGCTTCAAATACATTCTGTTGCCTACACGATGGACAACATGGTTCATATTTTTAGCCTGGTACTATGTTACTATGTATACATATTTGAAAAAGTGGAGAAAAATTGGAGAACATGTATTTTATCACTTAATATAATTAATTTGTTGCTTTTGAAATGTTTCTTCTTGAAGGAATAGAGAAAGCACTGGGCTTTTCATATCTAGCTTCTGGCTTTAATTTAAATACATTATTCAAATGAAATAGTTTGAATCAGGACTGTGCCATCCTGCTCTTTCTAAAGTAAGGGCCTTGGGGACTGCAACACTGGACAATTAATGTAGACTTTCTACATTTCATGAACTTTCCCAAGACAGTTTTGAAAACACTACATTAGAACAGCAAAGTGTATTCCAAAATTAAAACATTCAAATAATTGCTCTGTGGGATTGCATCTCTGTCGTACTGTGTCAATTTTTAACCTATAATCATTTCTTATCTGAAATTTAATCAGAGAGAATTGTATGGAAATATTAAAATACCTTTCAGAAAAAGTGGAAAGAAACAAGTGAGCACTTTGTGCCTGAAGCTCTAACCTACAATGAAATTCATGAAAGAAATGGCTTATACACTCTTTTTGCTTCATTTAAAGGCACTGAAAATAATCTCAGTTCTGCATTATGTAGAGCATAATGAGATCTCATGAGCTGCTGACCCTGGGGGAAGAGAAGTTCGTAGGACTGAACGTAGGTGATAGCTTTCAATATCCCCACAGAAAATGTATATTCTTCTCTTGTTGGTAGTCTCACCCATAATTTTGCATTGGTATTTTCTGAAGAAAATACAGGCTTGTTCTGCATGAAGAAACCTCAACCTCTTTGCATTTCCCATCAAACTTTCCCAGCCTCTATGTTATAAGGAGAAATTAGTTGTTGTTAGTTCAAAATGAAGACAGATGATTCCAATATCCTTGTCTCATACCACAGAAGTAGGATACAAGATTATGCTTCCACATAAAAGAGTAACCAACTATAATTTAGCTAGCCCTAGATCAAAATCAGGCCCTCAGAAGATTAACATTTTGTCATTAGAAGAAAAACATTCAAGCTCAAGCACCACTGAAAAATAGGTGTGTGATCTGAAATCAGGAAGCAAGTAACTGGAGTTAAGTTACTCAGTGAAGCCATGAGCTATACCGTGCAGGGCCACCCAAGACGGACAGGTCATGACAGAGAGTTCTGACAAAATGTGGTCCACTGGAGAAGGAAATGGCAACCCACTCCAGTATTCTTGCCAAGAAAACCCCATGGACATTGTTAAAAGGCTAAAAGATATGACGCCGGAAGATGAGCCCCTCAGGTCGGAAGGTGTCCAGTATGCTACTGGGGAAGAGCGGAGGGCAATTCCAAGTAGCTCCAGAAAGAGTGAAGCGGCTGGGCCAAAGCCGAAAGGACGTTCAGCTGTGGATGTATCTGGAAGCGAAAAGAAGGTCCGATGCTGTAAAGAACAATATTGTATAGGTACGTGGAATGTAAGATCCATGAACCAAGGCAAGCTGGATGTGGTCAAACATGAGATGACAAGATTGAACGTCGACATCTTGGGAATCAGCGAATTGAAATGGACGGGAATGGGTGAATTTAATTCAGGTGACCATTATATCTACTACTGTGGGCAAGAAACCCTTAGAAGAAATGGAGTTGCACTCATAGTCAATAAGAGAGTGGGAAAGGCAGTAATGGGTTACAATCTCAAAAACGACAGAATGATCTCAGTGCGTATCCAGGGCAAACCATTCAACATCACAGTAATCCAAGTCTATGCCCCAACCACTGATGCCAAAGAAGCTGAAGTTGATCAGTTCTATGAAGACCTACAACACCTTCTAGAACTAGCACCAAAAAAAGATGTCCTTTTCATCATAGGGGATTGGAATGCTAAAGTAGGAAGTCAAGGAGTAATCGGAATAACAGGCAAGTTTGGCCTTGGAATACAAAATGAAGCAGGGCAAAGGCTAACAGAGTTCTGTCAAGAGAACAAACTAGTCATAGCAAACACTCTTTTCCAACAACACAAGAGACGACTCTACACATGGACATCACCAGACGGTCAATACCGAAACCAGATTGATTATATACTTTGCAGTCAAAGATGGAGAAGCTCTATACAGACAGCAAAAACAAGACCAGGAGCTGACTGTGGCTCAGATCATGAGCTTCTTACTGCAAAATTTAGGCTTAAATTGAAGAACGTAGGGAAAACCACTAGACCACTCAGGTATGACTTAGATCATGTTCCTTATGAGTATACAGTGAAGGTGATGAATAGATTTAGAGGATTAGATTTGGTAGACAGAGTGCCTGAAGAACTATGGACGGAGGTCCGTAACATTGTACAGGAGGCAGCAACTAAAACCATCCCAAAGAAAAAGAAATGCAAGAAAGCAAAATGGCTATCTGATGAGGCTTTACAAATAGCTGTGGAAAGAAGGAATGCGAAAAGCAAGGGTGAAAGGGAAAGATATAAGCAACTGAATGCAGATTTCCAGAGAACAGCAAGAAGAGATAAAAAGGCCTTCTTAAATGAACAATGCAAAGAAATCGAGGAAAACAATAGAATGGGAAAGACTAGAGATCTCTTCAAGAAAATTGGAGATATCAAAGGAACGTTTAGTGCAAAGATGGGCATGATAAAGGACAAAAAAGGCAGGGACCTAACAGAAGCAGAAGAGATTAAAAAGAGGTGGCAAGAATACACAGAAGAACTATACAAGAAAGATCTTAATGTCCCTGATGTCCATACTGGTGTGGTCACTGACCTTGAGCCGGACATCCTAGAGAGTGAAGTCAAGTGGGCCTTAGGAAGCATTGCTAACAACAAAGCTAGTGGAGATGACAGTATTCCAGCTGAGTTATTTCAAATACTAAAAGACGATGCTGTTAAAGTGCTGCACTCAATATGCCAGCAAGTTTGGAAAATGCAACAGTGGCCACAGGATTGGAAAAGGTCAGTTTATGTTCCAATTCCAAAGAAGGGCAATGCCAAAGAATGCTCAAACTATCGCACAATTGCACTCATTTCACATGCTAGCAAGGTTATGCTCAAAATCCTACAAGCTAGGCTTCAGCAGTACGTGAACCAAGAACTACCAGATGTACAAGCTGGGTTTCGAAGAGGCAGAGGAACTAGAGATCAAATTGCCAACATTCGCTGGATCATGGAGAAAGCACGAGAGTTCCAGAAAAACATCTACTTCTGCTTCATTGACTATGCAAAAGCCTTTGATTGTGTGGATCACAACAAACTGTGGCAAATTCTTAAAGAGATGGGGGTACCAGACCACCTTACCTGTCTCCTGAGAAATCTGTACGCGGGCCAAGAAGCAACAGTTAGAACCGGTCATGGAACAACCGATTGGTTCAAAATAGGGAAAGGAGTACGACAAGGCTGTATACTGTCACCCTGCTTATTTAACCTATATGCAGAGTACATCATGAGAAATGCCAGGCTGGAAGAATCAAAAGCCGGAATAAAGATTGCAGGGAGAAATATCAACAACCTCAGATATGCAGATGATACCACCCTAATGGCAGAAAGTGAAGAAGAACTAAAGAGCCTCTTGATGAGGGTGAAAGAGGAGAGTGCAAAAGCTGGCTTGAAACTCAACATTAAAAAAACTAAGATCATGGCATCTGGGCCCATCAATTCCTGGCAAATAGAAGGGGAAGAAATGGAAGCAGTAACAGACTTCATTTATTTGGGCTCGAAGATCACCGCAGATGGAGACTGCAGCCATGAAATTAAGAGACGCTTGCTCCTTGGGAGGAAAGCTATGGCAAACCTAGATAGCATATTAAAAAGCAGAGACGTCACCTTGCCGACAAAGATCCGCATAGTCAAAGCTATGGTTTTTCCAGTAGTAATGTATGGCTGTGAGAGCTGGACCATAAAGAAGGCTGAACGCCGAAGAATTGATGCCTTTGAACTGTGGTGCTGGAGAAGACTCTTAAGAGTCCCCTGGACTGCTAGGAGGTCAAACCAGTCAATCTTAAAGGAAATCAACCCTGATTGCTCATTGGAAGGATTGATAATGAAGCTCAAGCTCAGATACTTTGGTCACCTAATGCGAAGAGAGGACTCTTTGGAAAAGACCCTGATGCTGGGAAAGATTGAAGGCAAAAGGAGAAGAGGACGGCAGAGGATGAGATGGTTAGATAGCATCACTGAAGCAATGAGCATGAAACTGAGCAAACTCAGGGAGGCAGTGAAGGACAGGAAGGCCTGGCGCAATATGGTTCATGGGGTCACGAAGAGTCGGACACGACTTAACGACTGAACAACAACAACAACAATGTTTCTTATCCTTGCTTTGCATTGGTGAATATACTCATAGATCCTCAAATGGTTGTTTAAACAGACAACAAATTTTGCAGTGAACATTTCTTCACAATGCAGCACACCAGTGGCTAAAGTCTAGGGTCCAAATTTGACCTAGTACCCAAATCTAAACTCTAGATTTAGAGTCACATTTTGTAAAAACATTCTGTATTGATCTTAGTATAAACACAATAAGTAAGCAGCAGAAGGAAACCAAAGTGTAATTCAGTTTTTTACTCCCTACACTGATTTACTTTATAATTGTCACATGCAATAGATTGTTTGCAGCATTCCTAAGGGATCCAGCCCTAACAGACTTTCCTTTCCATTGCTAAGAGCTATGCCTGAAAGCATATAGGCATCAGATTTCAATGCGAGCTAGATATAGCAGCACCAACTGACAAAATAGATCAACACTTGAGAAACACGGACAGATATTTCATGAAATATAATCAACTAGACAGAGCTGTGCAGAATGGGGAAAAGACAACATTTTCAAAACATGTAGAGTTTGGGAACATATAATTAGAACTGAAAGTAAAATAGAACCAAATATCAGGTACGTGGGGCTGACTGTTTCTTAATAGGAAAAGAATTGACAAAATGTGGAACAAAGCACAAGGAACATGGTAAGGAAATCACACAGCTTGCCAGTACAGATTGTTAGGGCAAGACATGCCAGACTGTATAAAAATAACCTTCCTGAACCCCATATGACCACATTAAACTTTCAGCCACAGCATCCACAGGACATAAATCAGCAGCAGCATTACATGACATTCATGCCTTTCAGTCTTATTGGCAGAGAGGCACATTTCATGAAAGCACAATGTGAAAACTGGCCACCTTTGTATATGGAGAGGAGGGAGGTTTCCTCAAAGCCTAAAACCATTATATCATACTAGCTGATATTTATCTTGTTAATGCCATCCTTCCTTAATCTAAAGGCTGTTTTACTTATTATGGTTGATTGATTGATTTATTATGTGCCATTAAGTTTGTGTCAACTCTTAGTGACCATATAGACAGACCTTCTTTGGGATGATCTATCACAACCTAGCTCTTCAGTTGTCCTAATGGTGCACCCATCACCACTGTAATTGAGCCTATCCACTTTTGCTGCAAATAATCCTTGTCTTTCCTTTCCTTCTACCTTTCCCAGCATTATGGACTTCTCAAGGGGGCTGAATCTTCACATAATGTAGTAAAATATGATAATATGTATCTGGTCACTGGTCAATGAGAACTCTAGATAGATTTGTTCTATGACCCATTTGTTTGTTTCCTTGGATATCCATAGTATTCTCAACAATTTTGTCCAACATCAAAGTTCAAAAGCATCAATATACTTTCTGTCATGTATCTTTAAAGTCCAACTTTTCATTCATAGGGAAAACCGTTGCCTGCATGATTCGGACACATCGCCACATCTGAATATCTTTTCCAAGGCCTTCAACGCTACTCTAACAAGTGCTAGTCTATAGTGTATTTCTTGACTGCTGGTTCCTTTGCTGTTGATAGTTGATCCTAAAAGGCAGAAGCTATCCACCACTTCAGTGTGTTCATTGTCAATTCCAAGATTGGTTGCTGTACCTGTTCCTTTTAGTTTGCTCTTCCTTGTATTTAATCTTGGTCCCATTTTTTCACATGTGCTCTTTGAGTTGCATTGTTAGAGCTTGCAGATAGTTTGCATTTTCAGCTACCAGAATAGTGTCACTAGCATAACATAAGTTAATGAACTGGTAATTTTGCCAAATTTAAAATCTTGTTCATATTCTTCCAATCCAGTTTCCCTCAATATATATTTATTAGGTCTTTGATGTCGGCCATGTCAGGAAACAGAGAATGCAAGGATTATTTTATCCTTGTAGGACACAACAACAACATCTTGAAAGCCTGCCAGAGTTTTACTTTGCCCCGTCTTATCAGAAGACAGGGTTATTTTGACTCTTTTTCTGATGCTTTCCTCTTTCCTGGGATTATGTTGTTGTTCACTTCCCTTAATAGCTCCTGCATTCTTTCATCAAGCTTATCTCCTTATTCCTCTACAGTATTCATCATATAAGTTGAATAAATAAGGAGAGAGTACACAGCCTTGTCTCACTCCAATCTGCAGTCACTCTGTTTTTTTAAGGTCTGCCTGGAGTGTGGTTTCCTGTTTTGTGTATAGTTTTCACATGACAACAAAGAGATATTCCAGGACTCCCATTTTCCTAAGAACATTCCACATGGTTAACACAATCAAAGGACTTTCCATAATCAATAAAGTACATATTCACTTCTTTTAGGTATTTTTGGCTTTCTTAATTATCTAACATGCACCCACAGTAATGGCTGTTGTTCCTCAACCTTTTCTAAAACCAACTTGAATATCTAGCTTATCCCTTTCCATTAGGCTCTAATTTTGTTGGATGATCTTAAGTATTATTTTGCAAGCATATGAAATTAAGGACATAGTTTGCACACTCTGATAAATCTTCTTTCTTTGGTATTGATATGTAAACTGATCTCTTCCAATATGTTGGTCACTGTGTTGTTCTCCAGATTTGCTGGCATAGTTTGGTTAGAACCTTTACTGATTCTTCTTCTGTTGCTTGCCATATTTCTGTAGATATTCTATCAATTCCTGCAGCTTTCCAAGTTGGTAATTACTAGAGTACTGATCTCATTTGATCTTATAGTATTGAAATTCTTGTAAATATGTGATATCTTTTAGGGTATCTTGGATGTTGAAATCTATAGTTTACAGAATTTCAATACAGTATATTCTTTCCAAATTTGATCACTCTTACATCAGTTATTATTTGTCCACTGGCAATCTTTAGTGTACTAATTCAAAGTTGGAACCTCTTTCTGAGTTCAGAGATCTTGTGGAAGACTTTCCTTGTTTTTCCTTGTCTGTTTCCAACTTTGATGTCTTTACAGATATTGTAATATTGCTTCTTCTCTCTTCTAACAGCTCTCTAAAATTATTTCGTCTTTCCTGAGATCTTTAATTCTCTTGGCTTTAGCTTCTATTTTCTTCTTGACAATTTCCACTGTTTGTTCTGACATTCAGTTTGCCTTCTTATGTTCTATTTCCTCACTATGAAAGTAGTGTTATTTCTTCTTCCTTTTTGTGTCCTATATAGTAAACATTATGATCTAACAGAAGGTGTCCAATTCCAGCCCAAGATATCAATATGTAGTCAATTTATTTCATTTTCAATGTATTAAACTTTGCCATGCTTGTGCTTCTTACATTCCATGTTTCCACTATAATTCTTTGTACTTTCAGATTTTTTTTTCCCACATGGCAACTTCAGCAATTAGACCTCTGGAAGTTTTTAATCTAGGCATGTCATAAACACTATTATTATTCCAAAAGATCCTTAGATATTCTTCAGTAGCGTGTTGAGTGCCGTCTAACCTGAGGGTCCCTTCATCTGGCAATATATTGTCAATCACTCTATCTTGCCATCCATGTGGTGTTCTTGATAAAATACAGGAGTGATTTACCATTGCCTTGTCCCACACAATATAAAATGATGTCTTTGCCATTGTAATTAAAGTGGATCATCTGTCCAACATCTTCCTATATTGCTCCTGCCCAATATAGTTGCCTGATTGCTTTATCTGGGCAGCTGGGATGATCCTCATGCCTTGGTGACCATGCTGGGAATATATACTCTTGGCATACACTCCCAATGTTCTTTGCTTATCTCTTCCAGGAATATCCAATCACCATCATAAGGTAGAATTGCAGGATTTATCTGGGGGGGGGGCACCCCATCTTGTGATATAAGGACATTGCCTTAACTTCTTTTCCTGTCCACTGATCACTGGCAGGTTGTCTCCATTCCTGACTGCATACCTCTTCTCCTATGTCTAATTGTTCTATGATATTCTGGAACTTGAATCTTCCTCAACTTGGACCACACGATTGCATCTGAGTCCCATTCCCTAGCACCACCAGGACCAGCTATACCTGGTTGCAAAAGATGAAGGTTTGGGATCTGATTCTGATTACTGAGATCTGGCACAATCTCTACTTTGTTGCAGATTACATCATTGTGGTACCTGGACTATCATGAGACAAAATAGAGGCACATAGAGTTTGACCAAACTCAAGAGCAGAAATAAGCTCTGTAATTGTTTACTACACAATCAATTATCAGTTTAATGAAAATCATGCTAGAATGATCTGTTCATTTGCAAACAAAAGCCATGGTAGAATGAAGAACAAGACATTTCATTCCAGACCAGCATGTATTATATCAAAGATAGGCATAGTACAGTTGGGAGGACATGGGAAAAGAGATCCTGCCAAACTGCTTATTCTGATGAATTAACATATTGTAGAAGACTGGTTCCTGAAAGCAACATAAAGCATGTGCCAATATCTCCTTTCCCTAAAAGGAGTAAAAACTGCAATAATGCTCAGATCTAGACTAACTGAAAATTGCTACTCAGAGCCCAGCACATAGTTCTGCCAAATAGCAAAGGGGGTGGGGGGATGGGAAGATCAGTTGATTCACTTCTTCATTCAGCTTCTCGTTCAACTTCGTTTCCAGCAAAAATGTATTCAGGCTCTTCCTAACAATTTTCGTCTTGATGGGTAGAGAACATGACTGGCCATCAGCAACTTTTACACATGCAGGTCTGTTGCAGGTGTTCAGATATCAGTGAGGCTTATCACCCTTGATTTTGCAGTGTAATGATCCAAATGTAGGAGTGATTTCTTTGATCCCCCCTTGCAATGGCTAATTACATTCATCCAAGCACAATGGGAGTAGGAACACTACATGGAGCAAGGACATGGATTGAAGATGGATGATAAGTGTGTTCCATGTGTTACTGTGGCTTGACTTTCTGTATTTATGCTCTCCTGTACTAACTTATATTGACCTGAGCAGGCAACCTCCCTAGAATGGGATGACAGTTGGATATATTGTGTCCTAATTGGGACAGTATCCCAATTAGGATACAAATACCACCCTGTTCACCTCTCTGAAAAAGCAATATGATCAATTGTGGATATCTCTAGGCAATTTATGCTAGCTAGAACTGATAAATGTATTAGTATTGGTTATTACCTTTAAAGGTGTTGGTTATCACCTTTAAAGCCGTACATAGCATGGGGCCAGGCTACCTGAGGGACCACCTCTCCCCCACGATTTCAACCCGTCCCATCCGATCACACAGAGGGGGCATGCTCCAGACCCCCTCAGCAAAAGAACTCTAACTAACAGTGTCCAGAAGGCGAGCCTTTTTTGCTGTAGCCCCTGCCCTTTGGAACATCTTGCCCCTGGAGGTGAGACAGGCCCCCTCACTCCCGTCCTTTCGGAGGGACTTGAAGACCTGGCTCTGCCATCTGCCCTGGGATGGGGAGGAAGATCATCAGATATGGGGTTGGCTAGTCCCCTAGAGGCCTGGTGTTGCTTTCATCGGCCTCCTGGATTTTTCTTCTTCCTTCTACTCTGCGTAAATGTGTTTTTTTTAATATAAATTTTAACTATGTATTTATTTATTGTTTTAATCTGTTGTAAGCTGCCCAGAGTCCCCTATTGGGGGGAGATGGGTGGGAATAAGTTTGATAAATTAAATTAAATTAAATTAAATTAAATTAAATTAAACAGGCAATTGTATTGGAACTTTACATCAGCAATCCTATGTAAGAGTAATTGAAATGCATTCTGTTGCCTTCTGTGGTTGGTGTATCCACTGGGGACATACATCTTCAAGTGGCTTAAGGCAAGCCAGTCCAATATGCTGGTTTTGTCCCAACTGCAATTGCTTCTCAGGTATCTTCTGGTGATGAATAGAGAACAGTACTAGTGCAATCACAGGACACACACACAAATGCATAATATTCTAAGTGAGGAGTAAGAATTATTTGAGATAACACATGGGTGTAGTCTCCTATAGATATTAGGGTTCCAACTGATGCTGCTACTTCATTTTTTTTCTCTCCATTGATAAGTGTGCAGCCACTATATACATATGAATAAGCACTATGCAGAGTGGAGGCAAATTTATAAAATAAATTAATTGGCCAATTTGTTCACCAAGGAGAAATGTCACAATGACTCTGCATATTTTCTCCACATTCATTGCCAAAGCTCTTTAGTTACCTTCCTCATTTCTTTTCTCTTTGCTTATTTCTTTTCTGCTGACCTTCTTTCCCTCCCTAAATGCATCTCCATATAATGGCTTCTATTTCTCATCAATATTTTTAAATATTCAAAAGCAAACCAATCCTACATTCAACTTCCCTATTCAAAGCTACTGTAAGAGCTCCCACAAGATCAAAACACATTTCACTTTTCAGTAAACAGAAACTGCAATCTCCTGGAATAACTGTCATAAATGCCATTTTAAGGGGAAAATACTGAAATAATGAGTGAAAATACCATCAGGAGCCTAGGTTGGGATGCATGTCATATATTTCATGAATGAGGCAGATGTCACAGTGATGATAAGACACGCATACAGTCTGGCCGAGATTAACTAGTGTTTATTTTACTTTAAATAATGATGGTGATTATGGGTTGCAAGTTTCATCAGATATAATTCTCTACTACAGGGAAAAACAACAGTTTGATACTTCAGTGTTACCAATCTCCCTACTTTTTGTCAAATAAAGACTAACTCTCCCAAATAATTTAAATTTAAAATTTTGTATACATCGCCAAATAATTGAGGTCATTTAAGTAATCAATCATAACAAAGTGTAGCAGCAAAAAGTACCAATCCATCAGGGAAAAATCCAAAGTCAAGATGCAGATAGACCTCTCATTATTTTTGTTTTTTAAGTCAAATACTGAGAAAATAATGTCCAGTTATGTTATTGGCATATGTTTCAATGAATGAAAAATTGCCTGTATATATTGAGGATCCTTTCCCTTTCTTTCCTAATGAATAAACCTTGGGGTGTGTATGTTTGAATGGACATAAAAGCCAATTAGAAATCATGTTGTATTGTAAATTAGTTCAGGAAACAGAAAGTGGAAGGATCACCATACTGCAACCAGTGAATGACAGCTGCCTGAATAAGTCATTCATAACAAGTGCAGGTGCCTGAAATGCCTGGGACATCATCTGCCATATCAAAGAGGATATTAATTGCAAGATTTTGAAGTGCAATATTGCAGTATTGTAATATTGCAAGGAAGTGTGATTCCCTTGAACAGCAGTAGGTTTCCCATTATTATTAAGATGTTCAGGGAGATAATGAAGTTTTATTATTTGCTGTCAAAAAGCATAGGTTGGTAGAGAGGCAATAAATCCATAATGCAGGCTTTTTCTCTTTCAGATTACAGAAGAAAATACAAGATGCATCAGATGTGCTCTCCTTTTAAAGAAGGAATTAAGCTCTTGTTAATACCTTTAGGGTACTTCTCTACTTTTTCTCCAATTGGTAACACAGTTTGACAAGAAATGAGGCACTATGTTCAATTATTCATTAATTTTATTAATTTCAAAGAAGAAACTTTAAGGTATTCTGAATGACAGCCCAAACTAGAGGTGAAGGCAACGGAATGCTAAAACTACAATCAGGGGCCTTAGGATAAAACATATGGTAGTGATGCATTCTTAATGATGAATATTTACTTTCACAGAGTTTGGGGATTATTTTACTTAAACTGAATTAACATTTTCAGATAGTCCAGAGTCTGCAAAATCAAATTGATTTATTTTCTATGCTGCATTATTTTCCATTGTTTCTATTTTTACTTTGCCCTCATGGAGTGGTTAAAAAAAAAAAAAGGGAAGGGTGATCTCTCTGCTTCAGTGCCAATCATGCATGATGAGCGATTAGTTGATTAAAGGAAAAGGAGATGTATTTCTGATGCTCTATCATGAACACTATAGCCATACCACTGTGATTAGAATTGAGCAAAAATGACATACTGAAATTTAGAAATAATTTCTAAAGTAAATTCTCTTTCACTAAATCGGATGAGAACTAGTAGAAAAAAATGGAGAAAAAAACCCTGGCACTAATGTCTGGGATCCAACTTTCCAGACTTCTCACTAAAAGCAATCAGAGAGACATATTTTGTATATGAAGTTTGGCAGACATGGAGATGGTAGAAAAAGTATTGCCTGCAATGTTCCAATATGTCTGTCCTTCAGCTCAGAGGTCTTACCCATCTTCCTGCTACCTACTTCTCAGGCTCAGTGGGACCAGCAGCAGGACAACTGGGATCATATATTGCATTGTCTAGGCAAGTTTAATTCTCATTGGAGAGATGAGACACTGCTGTTTATAAACTTGGCCATTATTTTTTCCCCAACAAATAATGGATGGCAACCAGAATTTGATGTAAGTGATGTTTTGCTTGGTGCTGTATCATGTTAGGTGGGTTTCATATGACCAAACTTAATTTTCCTTCATGCACAGAATGAGAGAGACACAGCACATGGTAAACTTGTCTTCAGAGAAAACAGGTCCTAGTTTTTTTGCTTTGTTTTTTTCCCCTTTCTCACTATATTATGGTTGCATACCCAAAGTGTATTTCTCTGAGTTTTGGAAACATGTACAATTGCAGAGCTGAGAGGGAGAATCCCCACTGGTGAGAACATGTACAATTGCAAAGTTGAGATGGAGGATTCCCACAAGAGTATCTTTTCATCTGCAGACCTCTGTCTCTGTTTTGCTGCTGTCCAAGAATGTAGATTTTTTCATAATATCAATAAGGGTCAGGGTAGACAATAATAAGAAATTGTGAGGCTGCTCTGCTACTTAGACTAGAGTTCCTCGTACAATATGATATTGAACTGTTTCCAGAAAAGGTGACTAATAACATTTCCAAAAAATAAAGGAAATGTGACTTGGAACATAAATTTCTGAAGGCTTGTTTTTGAAGAGAGGATGTGATTGAAGAATAAGGGGAGAGAAACATTGAATGAGAAATAGCAGGAATGTTTACCTTTCCTAATCTGCTGAAGTGTATGTTAAAGGCAAGGAAATAAGAGCTCCTTGTGGTGAAGTTTATATAACTGGGAATGGCATTTTTAGGCCACAGGAAGATTTTATAGACAGGACTAAGTACAAAGATGAAGAAGCAAGTAGTGAAACCAGGGATTTCAGCAAAGGATTGACTGGATCACTGTGAAGGAGCAGAAAAATATGGGACAGAGTGCTTTGGGAGGAAAGACAGCAGCATGTGGACCAGCGGACGTATCTCCAGCATGATAGCAATTCATGAAAGGACAAAGATTGGACATTTAAAAAAAATGAGGGGTCCAAAACCCAAACCAAAACTCAAATGACATCTGAAAAGGAGATTTTAAGATCCACTGAAGATGACGGTGATTTTACCGGATATTTCATGCTGGATCTGTGTTTTTTAGTGTTTGCTGCAAGGTCACAAAAGAGTTTGTGTGTCTTAGTAGTTCATGAATAGCAAGGAATCTGTTATAAAAATACCAGATTAGATTACAATGTGACATATTTTTAGCTTCATGTATCTATCCAACCTAAACCTAACCCTGAAGCATTGGAAGATGTAATGTTTTCATCTCGTCTTCAGTACAAGGCATTGATTGACTCTGCAAACACAACTTATCTTGAACCCCAGTGTTTGCCAAAGATTGACACAGAAACTGAGAGACAGAAAGCGACACTGGGACAAAATGGGGAAACTGGTACTCTGTGGTACTACACTGGCATGCTTTTTTGGGTGTGAAGGAAATATTTTCTTTGCATAAGAATGGAATCTGTTGTTGGTTACTAAATCCCTATAGTCAAACTCTGACTAGAGAATACAATTCTTGATTATACTGTGGTGAAGAAATTTATGAAAGAGGGTTTTCCTTATTTCACCCACAAATCTGCAAATTAAAGAGGCAAAGGTAATGATTTAGAGAATGCTCATGAAATTGCCTTGCTCCAGGCCATGCAGCATTGTTAGATAAATGTACAGGAACGGAACCCACAAAGCGAAAAATGCCTATATGGCATAGGTGTATTTTTTAGATTATTCATGTTATTTACATCATCAGCTCTCAAATAAAGCATATCCCTTTGATTATGAGATGTCACTGGCAGTTTCCAATAGAGAAGAGTGACCTGGGCTGATCTGACTTGCAACTAAATCATATACCACCAGCAAGATCTAATCATCAGTCCTACAGGCTAATTGATAGATAATAGTCCAATCAAAATCCTATACCCTAAGCTCAATTAATATCCTTTTTATCATTTCTAAGCTTTTTCTAAAATGCATTTTAGAATACTGAATATGAAAATAAGTTATTAAATAACAGTTCTGAACTTGGAGTAGGAAATGTTATGACCTGACATAATCCATTGTTGGGATCTTACAATTAGGGTATTGTTTACTGCTTGATTGCTTGTCTGGTGTTGTCTGGTGCTTGTCCAGTCTAATTCCTAAGCAGGGGTTAACACCAAGCAAACAATCAAGCAGAAAACCATACCCTAATCAAGGAACTACCAAGAAGAAAACCAGACCCCCACCAACACTGGAAAGGCAAGCTACTGTATATAAACAGGGAGCAAGCCCCACACTCATTTGCACTGGTGATGTTACCTAGTTGGGTAATGAAATGTCTGCAAGCAAACAACCAAGCTCAGAGAACACCAAGCACACCACAGTTCAACCCTAAGCACGTATACTCTCTTCTATTGGTACATTTTTATTTCTTTTCTTGCAGCTTTGAATTTATTCGTGTTCTTTTACTGCTTTAAATGATGATGATTTTAATAATAATAATAATAATAATAATAATAATAATAATAATAATAAAAAGCATCATAGGTTTATGCATGGAGGGACAAGGGGGAATTGACAAAACACGCATTACAGTGTTTTATTGTAAACTACATGACTTATGGTCTTCTATCTGACATTAGGTCACAAATATGAATGGCTGTGGCTGGTGTTGTGATGTTGTGATGCATATTTCATCATTGTGTTTTTTTATCAGACAACTACAGCATGACCATAATATCTCAATTCTTCTATTTTAAATATACCAAACATTATAGTCAGCCTAGCTAGGAGGATTGGAAATAGGGATTAGATGAAGAGGAGGAGATGAGGAGGAGGAAAGCAAAAAAGGCAGTAATAAGAAAACAGCCAAGTATTAGCATTTCTGTTCTGAACAGCATGAGCACCAGTTATTCCACCCAAGGACTAAATTGCTTCCTAATAATTATCTACTTTTAGGAAATTCAGCATTTTAATTGCATCTGTTGTCCTATGAAGTAATTTCAGAGTAGCTGTCTTCTCATAAAAACCAACCTTCTGTAAGATCCAAAAATGTAACTCAGTGAGTCCTTAAGCAATAAAATATAGGAATAATTTAGCAGCCTTGCAAAGTAGCAACTATGGGGCACTCAGTATAGTGTATTTAGATAATATATACCTTTAAGCCTCTGCTTAGGCAGTAGCCATTGAAGTCAAAAAGCCCATGCGCCTATCATTAAATGCTTTCCTAGACAACCGGTTATTTTTACATTGCACACAAACATGTCAAGAAGAAGGCTAGGCTAGAATCTGTCTTCTCCACTCATCTTTTGTATCTCAGAGAGAATTAGATTTTAATCCATCACAGTGATTTGCTGGTGTAAATCTTATCCTTTACAACCAAAACTTCTTATTGTTCTTCCATAATTCAGATGCTGTTCTGATGAAGCAGGAAAAACAAAAAACAAAAACCCAGAATAGGACAATCTGTTCAGGGGAAATGGATTCCTAATTGGCTGCTTTTTGCAACATTAACTGAGTTGATTCAGTAATAGACTACTTACCAGCTGACCTGCTTTGGTTGGGAAGTCACAGCTTTTGGTGGATCATCCAGTCTGAAAATGGTAAACCCTGTAAAATCCCAAGCTGGCATCATGAAGCTGATGGGTTGTTTTGATGGACACCATGGCAGCATCACAGTGGAAGAAACAATGTGTCCAGGTTGGGGAATGGTTGGCTTTAGAGGACATGAAGTCTTTTTAAACATTGCTTATTTCTCCAGCCAGAACTTTTCAGATACATTTTTCTCTACACATAGGTTGAACTGTTCCTGCTGTCTACATAACCCAAAGACAGAACAGGCAACTCAGAAATGCTGCAGCATAATTTGCCAAGGGTAGCTTCAGTAAATTGGCACCCAGTTATTAATTATTATTTGGATATATATCTTCATTTGGTCATAGTAGAAGATGATTGCTTCTAGTGTGGCAACAGGGCTTCAACCCTTGTTATTCAAGTTTTGTTTTCTTGGAACTGTCCCTTTAGGGCTTGAAAGACAGAACATATATTGGAGGCAAAGACCATAAACAAATAAATAACATTTATTTGGTTTCTCATCTTACTAAGTTGTCAGTTAATATATAATTAACTGGCTGACATATAAAACCTTCAGTCCATAGTTAGGAAAAATGCCATCGTGATACATATTGACGGAACCACAGCCAACGTAGTATTAGCTAATTTTAAATATAACTCAAACAAATAGTCTTCTTCAGTTACATGTAAACATATCACTTGCGACCTTACCTATTAGTGTTATGCATCAGATTCAACTAAAGTCTGAATTCTGAAGGTGATGGGGATAATTGAGAAAAAACTATTGGAATTACCAGGGTGAGAGGCAGTACCTCAGTTTTCCCTCTCCCAGTTCAAAACTTTAGCAAAGCTTCAATTCTGATTCATTGTTCTGGAGCCCCAATATGTCTGTATGGTGCCGCAGCAGCTGCACTGGGGAAAAAACAATCCCTCAGACAATATTTGCATAAAAAATTATATGGCATGGAAGGGAGGAAGGAATAAGAATGGATTCATATAGTGTAATCTTAGCTCAGAACAGTTCTTGAGATTAGACTACCATTGATTGTCTGAATGATAACATCTGTGATGATGGCATGGGTTGAGATATATCAATCACATTTTACTTTTAATACTATATTACAGCTATGGTTACATGATACTATTCTCTTTTACAATATATTGATCAGCTTAGACTGATTTATTACTTTGATTATTTGTTCTGTGAATTGTCTTAGGTAGTTGACTGGTGTAGGAATTAATTTATTTTATGGAAAAGACCATCATCATTTATTACATCCTTCTTCCCTTTTCAGAAATATCCTGCAATCAATCAGCCTTTTCACTGAAGATCTGATTATATTCTGTCCCCAAACAAAAAAGTTATGGGCACTTAAAAAAAAAAAAAGATTGTGAAAAAATTCCTGCTCATATTGCCATGAATTTTTGTGTGCTTTATCTCCCACAAGGGCCTAGTTTTTCCTCAGATTTCATCCCATTCTGATAACAAGCAAAATAGTTCAGGCATGTAAGGGTTCCCCATGGTAGGATGCAGCTCCATTTTTCTGAACTATATGCTAGAATCAATGAGCGACTTAGAATAGATTATCCCATAGTCAGTGTGCCGAACTATTTCCAGAGTGTTAAATCCAGCCTCTGTGCAGTCTCTGCACAGACCTAATATATATTTTCAGCATTGTTTTTATAGAGCATGGCCCAGTGTAGATTAGAAGTCTGCTTTGTGTTACATCATATAAATGAGGCAGCAGATCATTCTGGCCAACCATTTCTAACCTGCTTCCCTCCAAGGTGTTGGGTCCGCAACCTCCAATGATCTCCTCAAAGAAGATGCAGTCATCAGTGGATGGATCTCACCATCTCTCCTACCGACTCCACTGAAACAGGATTGGGCAGCAGTAGCTGTTTTTGTTTGCCCCTCTCCCTTCTCTAGAGGACTTCTTATCACTGTTGCTAGCTCTATGATATGACCCAAAGGGTGTTGTGCTCAAATCTTTGTGTTACTCTGCCTTGTTCAGTTTTAATATACTTTTCCAAGTAGCATGGGACAGATGTTTCAGAATGCCAAAGACAGAGGAAGAGCATTCAGCTCGCTACTAGGTTTCATTCTCCCAGGCCATAGGCTGATTTTGCGTCAGCTGGGTATGAGGACGTAGGCACCCAGATTATGTGATAAGAGAAATGCATTACTTTAGCAACTTGATGAAACTACCTGGAAGAAAATGAAATAAATTGTTTGCTATAAATGCATAACAATGTAGGCCATTAAGGTGCTAGTTGGTGTTATTAAAATTGAGATAGAACGTTTATCTTTTCTTTGTCTTATTTCTTTATGAAAGGACTTTTAAGGGGCATATAATACCACGTGTTTTCTATGTCTCAGCATTTACCAACAAATGCTAAGATAAGGGTGGAAAACCACTGTGCAGCTGTATACAGTGGTCTTTGATGTTTGCATAGCAGTCATATGGTTAGGTCACTGGTGGTGCAGGAATGAAATGTTTAGCTTTTATTGTCTGTGGTATTTTTAAAAAATACAAAATAGGTACATTAAGCCTAAGAAGGCTTAATATGACTATTTTCCTCCATATGCTTCACTCCACCCTGCAAAATGTAGGTAAAACACTGCCCCAAATAAGCATGTTGCTGTCAAAAATTATTGACGCAAAAATCATTGACACAATCGTTAGGTCTCTTAAATCCAAAAATGCATCCAGGAGCCCCACATAATCCAGGGTGTCCCTCCTTGTTTGTTAAGCAGAATCATTTAGCTTCCCTCCCCCAGTTGAATAAAATAGGAGAATTTGCATTCTACATTCCTCCTATCTAAGGAATCTTTCATCCAATTTTATTGAGAATGAAAATGAATCAATGGGGGGGCCCAATGTACAATCTGTGCATTTTCTAGAATCAGTGCAGAGGTGAGGTAAGTCTTTAAAAAAGAAACACAGTGTTGGTACAACATTAGCAGAAGGACATGACTAGCTGAACCTTATGCATTGCCAACTGCACGGTAAATCACAGATCAGACTGTGAGATTGTAATACACATTATCTCCTGACAATCTGTTTTTGAAAGAAGGTCAGGAAAACATGCAGTGCAGGGCTTCCTGAATTTGGTCCAACCTGTTTACCAGCAGCAGCCATAGGAGTTGTATGTTTTTGTGTGGGTACACTTTCTTTGTAGTGTTTGTGTGTGTGTATGTCCATGTATGTAGGTCTAATCAGCATGTATATTATCTCTGTGTGTTTTTATTCTCCCCTTGACTTAGTTTGTGTTTGTATGTGCACTTGTACTGGAAGGCAAAGGGGAAATTGCATACATTCTGCCCTAGGTCATGTGACCAGAAGAGGGAGGGGCTTGTAATGAAATAATTGGCAATATTCTGAGCCATTCTCTATTGTGTCTTCCATAGAGATGAATGGGGGAAACTTATTCTCTGTTATTTTTCTCTGCAGCCCCCAGCCTGAAATTAGCCCATTTTCAAACAATCTTTCTTTGTCAGCTTCTCTCCTCCACCCCCAGTACAACTTATGATCCTGTTTGTTTAGTTTTCAGAGACTTATGGTTCTGATAGAAATTTGGTTAGATGGATAGAATTCTGATTCCCATTTATGCAATTTCTTCCTAGCATTCTTTTGGCTTGGAAAGAATAAAATGATACAAGATTCTGATGATTCGCAAATGAATTTTAAAAAGTACATTTGTTTGCAGAACCAAGACAATGTTAGGGTTTCTCATTGTAGTGCATATATCACCCATCTAGTACACTTTAATGGGCTGCCCAAATCATTTTAATAATTCAAAGCATGACATGGGGGACTTGGACTGTTCAGATGGAATGCGAAAGTGGTCTACAAACTCATTCATTCTTCCACTTCACCTATCACTCAGGGACTGAGAAACCATAAAGCAGAACTAAGAATGATGAACACATCACAGTATGTTGTGCAATAAAAATCCAGAGTTCCAGCTTCCAAGATTAACCCTACAATGTGAAAAGCAGCTTGCTTCCATCACAGAAAATCTATACTTGTGAAATTCTATTTTTTAAAAGAAGCGTGACTGATTATTCAAATTACAGATGTAATTTGCATCTGTATTTTTCTAGTTCTTCGGCTGAGAATTCAGGTTTGAGATTGATTTTTCTGATTGCTTCTTCTACCTGAAAGTTGTCACTGACTTTTGTAATTACCAGTTTGGCCGTGCACATTTGCCCAGCATTGATTGCTTGGCTATACAATCTTTTTCCTCTGGCCCAGAGTGTAAATGGGAAGTCTTTTTGAACACTAAGCTCCATCTATGACTGGAGAATAACTGCATTAACTATATTTCATTTTAATAAAATGTAAATGATAATGAAAAATAAAGCAAATGTAGTTTTTGTCTTGGCCTTATACAATGCAGTGCTTCTTAGAACACAGCTCCTGTATGATGTGGAAAAAGTTGCACACCTGTGCTCTGACTAGTCCAGCTGGTTGTTGTAAACCATGTACCAAGATTACACCAAGAAGTATAGTCTTGGTACATGGTTTACATGTACCATGTAAATTTTTTCTTGTGGAACATCATATTCCTTTGAGTCAATTTTCTCAGTAATGTTAACATTTTTACTATTTTTAAAAAATAGGATCCCTGCCTGTCATGCATATTTTCAAGAATAAGTTGAATTTTTAAAAAATTCTTCCTGCTACAATTCATGACCTGCTTGGACCTGCTAAGGTTGAAATGTACTAATTTATATCTACCGTAAGATAGGTAGATAGATAGATAGATAGATAGATAGATAGATAGATAGATAGATATCTTTTGCTCTTGCTGTAGATGATATCGATATAGATGTATAGATCTATCTTAAGGTAGTATCAAGGACATTAAGAACATTCTTCTAACAGAGCTACAGTATTATACATCTGCTAGGATAGGTATATTTTGTAAAGTATATTATAATGCATATATACATTATATTTTATAAAGTATATATATATATATATATATACTTTAAATATATATTTAAGGTATAAAGTACATTTTTCAGAAGGCTTTACAAGTTTCTGGAAACAACTTCTCAGCATGTTGGTCTACAAAGTCTTCTGAAATATTTGGAGTGACAAAAAGATCAGTTCTGGCACTTCCTTTTTTTTTGTCAGCTCACAAATGCTGCATGAAATGCTGCTAGTATTTACATTTTTTAAGGCTGTGAGGATACATCTTTGGAGTTGGACAATCTCTAAGTTTAATTTAAAAAATTAAAAAATAACAAAAAATAATGAATGCATGCAACAATCATGAAGGATCTATGCTTTCTTTGAGCTCCTGCCAGCAAACTCCAATTAATGGAGATATCATTATATAGCTGTCTATATAAAGAAAAGAGTATTACATCATGTCAGTGTATTTCATCGGGGTGCAAGCAAAAAGCAAACTCATACATAAAAATTCACAAAGAATATCCATCTTGGTATGTGGGAAAAGTATAAAGATCAGAGCATCTCAAGACCAGTTTTCTTAGGAATCACTTTATGCAGATAGGGATATGAAAATATATTTGCAGAGCTAGTACATCAATGATTGGGCAAATTTCCATTGCACACATTTCATATCTGTTGAATGCCTGGAATACCCTTCTCTTCCCTCTTCCACATCCATATATGAACCAGGCTATATAATTATATAACTATATAGAATTTTGAAGGTTATGTTATTTGGTATATATTTTTGGTCATCTTTGAATAATGACCATTTCAAAATAAACGGTTCAATCATAGTATTAAACATACCTTTAAAAAAATGAATATAAGGACGGATGCTCTGAAAAGCTATGCTACTCGGTACATTTATTCTTCTATGATTTCTTGAACTTTTTTTGGGTTTTGGTCAGAAAACTAGAGTAACGCACATTTGAAAAAGTAGTTTTTTTCTGATTTGCAGAAAGGCTTCTGGGTGATAAAAAATGATACTTTCTGAAGAACAGGGCCTTTCAATGGCATATTCTGACATCATATTTTATCTTATTTTCCTAAGATTAAAAGTAGGCACTTCACGCAATGCTCAGCATAGATCAAAAGGCTACAAAAGTGATGGATGGGTGCTGTCAAAAGCTATCAGAGTAGTGAGGGAATAGGCAAAGAAGTACCTACCTTTAGAAAAGAACTTGGTTCTTTTTTTTCACAGCTCCCTTGCTTCTCTTCTGAAGTGCCAGAAGTAACAGAAAGCAAAGGGCAGTTTGGTTTCAATGGGCATTGACAATAGCAGATTGCTATGATCTCTGAAGAGTATTTCTAATATTATTCATTTGATGCACAAGGCACAGTATAGCCTATCCAACTAGCTATAAAAGCAGATGACAGCTATATCCAAATACATGTAGTTCAGGAGATTTTAAGACACATGAAAAGCAGTTCTATTTGGTAGCAAAACATGGACAATATTAGAATGTTTGGAACAATTTTCATCCACTGGTTATTCCAGGAACTACACACACTGGTAGCTCTTCATACAGACCATTGTTGCCATATATACTAGCAAAAGAGTCTTTTTTCGTGTGTGTAGATACAGATCAAACAAAGAAGATACCGATAAAATCTAACCTCTCCTTTATTTTAAATGAATTCTGTGCTTGTCTTACACCATGCTCCCTATGTGCCATTACCTGAACTTGGGTACAAAGAAAGAAATCATGGTGAATGGGTTCTCTCCTGTACCACTGTGCAAATAAATTATTTTTTTCAGTTTTTGTTTTACCATATTATTGGTTTGGTACACCTTTGAAATAAGGCAATAGAAAATGAACAGATGGACCCCGATTTCTGTCCTCAAACTGCTGGAATGACTGTTGCCTATAAATATGAAGAAGAAAATAGAAATAGTAATTTACACATTCAAAAGGGAGGTACATTTTCAGTAGATAGAGAAAGTACCATTCTGAAATGTCAAAAAGAGCATCTAATTATATTTGATAGTGTGAAGGCAAAGAGTTGGTAGAATAAAAGGATATGATTCATTGTTTATTGAAATGTCTCCTCTCAATGTATGAGTCACTCATGAATCAGTGAATGAATATCTAATAATGTATGATGCTGTCTACAAAAGCAGCTTCATTAAAGCCTGTTATATTCATTCCTATTCTTATCCAGCTTATCCTAAAAAAGAAGAATTTCAAAAACAACACCCTTTCTATACTTAATGGAAAGGGCAGCTGCATCTTTGAGCTAAACTCATTTTTTGTACATCTTTCGTATTGCATTCTCACAAATAAAGCACACACAAAATAAATTTTAAAAACTACAAGCGTATAAAAATGACATTCTGCCTACTTGCCTGCTATAATATTGCTTAATAACAGTGTTGCCTGACTAGCTTGCAAGAAACATTAAATTCAGCATGACCATAACATAATTTTACTGGAATTAATGTATAGCATCTCTAAACATACATATTGATGTAAAAGGATAGATTTAAAAATGTACAGATCTGATAAGGCTGAGTAATTAAGGTCTTGCTTCATCCAAACGTGATGAGAAAGAATTAAATGGAAGTACCATCTGTATACTGATGACATCACAGAACAATTCTCTGATTGGATAATCTCTCCTGGCAGTTTTATATAATAAACAGCATGAAGAAATGAAAGAACCCTATGGGCTCCGACTGCCTAGGATTAACTGACATATGGTTCTCCAACACCATCCTTTGTGAACTGGCCATCTCAGTAGGAATGGAACATGGCTAGAGTAACATCTTTAACTTGATCCATTCAGAAACATACTATGGTTAATGGTGTTGAAAACTATTGAGAAGTCAAGAGAATCAATAAAGTAACAGTAAGGATCCTTCCCTGTCTCATAGAAGGATATGAAATCCTGTTCCAAATGCAGGTCTACAGCTCTACTGGAATAGATCTCATTCATCTGAATGTATCTTGAGTTCAGTAGCAACTTTCTCCAGGAAGGGAATATTTACCACTGGCCTAGGTCTGTTTATACTTATAAATATGTTGCTTTATGTATGTAATACAGTCCCATTCCTGCTTAATAAAATAAAATAAATAAAATAAAAGCAAAGCAAAACTCTGGCAGTCCCTCTCTTCTACCTAGAAGTCTCATGACTGTAGAAGTATTTGTAGGCTATGGTCAAAAAATCAAGAAGGTGGCTGAGATTGTGCAGTCAAACCTGCACATGTGACACACATAAAAACAGTCAAAGTGAGAAGGGAGAGGTGGCTGCAGACTAATTTGCATATATCAGAAAATGCTGAAGACAAAATGTTGGGGAGGCATACAGAAACAGCACACATATTTGTGCATTTCTTTTTGTTTGTTTACATTGCAGACTAATGTAGAAACTGGACAGGATGGACTTGCAACCAAACACATGGAAAACGTGCCTGGAAACAGACTGATTCCTTCATCCTGGATTTATAACTGCTTGTTTAATTTTAAGTTTGTATATAGATAGTGAGACCATCAGTCATGCACATCCATGCATTCACACAACCACATTCCACCTCAGCTGGATGTGTAGAATCTTATATAATTTCACTACTCGCGTGTTTTCACCCTAGCAGGTGAAGTAATGAGAATTTTGAAGTGTTAGCCGTTGTTTCAGAAGGCAGGTTACCAGCAGAATAATTGCATTTTTTGCTCCAAATTTCATATAAGAATTCAGTGACAACATAATTGTTGATGCCAAGCAACATTGCACCAATAAAAAGGTATAAGTGAATGTTTAAAAAGCACAGATCAGCAAGGCACAGCACCCCTGCTAAGTATGACTCTGTGCCACAGCAATAATACAGCACTGCCTGCGAGTTATAGTTCACTATGAATGCCATGTGCAACCAGTTTTGATTCTATTGGAAATGCCCAGTAGACTTTAACAAAGTCATAGCAGTTTCTTCTCCTGTAAATGCACAAATACAGTAGATCTGCTCTAAACAACATATTGTTTTGGAGATGGTTCTTTTCTTGATTACTCAGAAAGAAATACAAGCATGTGTTTGTGTATGCATGTGTGTGCATGCTTCCCACACAACAACAGTTTATATTAGTTTAAGGTGGAATTGCTGATAACTACTAGGACCTTCAGTTAAAACTGTTCTTTTATCTACTGTGGTAGTCGTTATCATCAGCTGGCAGAGCCAAATTACACAGCAATATTACTAGTACCACACTTTACTGTTAAGTTGTATTGATTTGGGTGCCAGAAGTTATTGATCCCACAAACTGTTAACAACAAATGCTATCCCTGGTACATGTTAAAAACAATCATTGATTCTATGCCAATTTCTCTTCTTTGCTTAGATAAGAACTGGAACAAATGTTAAGTTGTTTTTTTTTTAATCCTACATTTATATTTCTCCGTTTCCTATTCTAATGAATTTATTAAGGGTTTGATTCTTACCCCCTCAATGCTACTTTTCACTGTTATTTCATATTTCCAGATATAAATTAGCTTCTAAAAAGCTATTAGCCACTGCAGTATTTCTACCATTTTAAGCTGTATAGGTTTTATGGTTAATTCATTTTGTTCACACATATCATTACTTCTAGACTTCCTTATATTTTGGGCACTCCAATTTTATTGAGGTTCCCAAGAATACAGGCAATTTGAAAACATTCCTGACTTGATCAGCACTGAACGCACAGCATATTGTGCCCCTGAAGATAGCTAAGCATTGGTGGATTCTAAACACTTCACTGTTTGCTCACTGTTCCAAATGCTGCTGAACTTCCATTAAGCCCACATTGGCATGGCCAAGGTTTGAGAACTGAGCAATATCAGCAAAAGTTTCCCCACCTCTGTGTGGGGTGCATGTGCGTGTGTAGCTCCTTGAACTCTTCAGAAAGTCTGGAATAATTGCAGAAATTATCTCAGTCCACTGGGCAACGCCTGACATGCTAGCTAAAGTTGGTTTCAAGCGATGCCTTGTAGCATGCCAGTTTTTCTTCAGGCACTGAAAAGACTCTCTAGTCTTGCCTACAAATGGTTTGGCTGTGCCAGTTAATCCCAAATATCTAACTAACATCAATCAAAATTACCTTATTGATCTATCTGAATTTTCTCTATGGGAATCAGAGTAAAACATCTTCACTCTGAACACTCACTGAAGCATTTTGTGGATCATGTGAACACAAAGGAAATGGAGACATAAATGATCCTTTCCACTTCGTGGTAGAACTTTACAACAAAAGTAGATAAAATATCAAATGCTTCTATACATTGGCTATTGCTATGGCCTTATTAGAAATTTATTTCAGTTTTCTATAAGTAGTTTCACTCACAAAATCAAAGTTGACATTGACCATTTATGGCACTGAATTTTGTATTTCATAATGCTGATTTTCGGTTTTTCTGACTATATCTTTTGAATTGTTTTGAGTTATAATGAGGCCAGTTATAGAAACTGGTATCTTTACTGTAAAATAGACACTTCATATCCCATTGATGCAAGATTTGTAATTGATTTTTAATGTTTTCTGCTATCTCCCATCCAAACAAATCCTTGTAGTGATTTTATTAATATCAAATCTGATTGCCTTTTAATTTAATTTCAGTTGTATGTAAACTACAAAATAGTTTATAATTATAATTACATGTTTACTCTTACAAATGAAAAAGTAGACTCTCATGGGGTAAATATATATATATTTGTCTAGGTATTTAAAGCATTTTATGTCTTATTATTAGCAAAAGCAATGTAGGTAAAATTTCCCTTTAAGTAGCTTATATTTAAAAAAAAAAAATCTAAAATGCACTTATTTATTTTTTATTTTATTTATTATTAAATTTGTATGCTGTCCATCTCCCCCAACAGGTGACTCTGGGTGGCTCACAGTTAAAATGAGAACCCCCAACAACAATTAAAAATACCCCATAAATAAATAAAACTAATTAATCCATTAAAAATCAATATGAAAAAAAACCCTATACAAAATACTAAAAACATTCAGGATGATGGAGGGGGCAAAGTCAATCACATCACAAGCCACCTCCACTGGTGCGAGCCCCCATCTGGCCCCCAGCCTTCTGGCAAAGCCAGGATTTCATACCTTTCCTGAAGGCCATGAGAGTGGGGGCACATCACACCTTGGGAAGTAGATTATTCCATAGAGTGGGGGCCACAGCAGAAAAAGCCCTCTTCCCAGATCCCACCAGTCGAAATTCCTTGACTAGTGCGGTCTGCAACATGCCCGTTCTGCCAGCCTGAGTGGGGCAGGCTGATATAACAGGGGCGAGATGGCTCCTTGGATAACCTGGTCCTGTGCCATGAAGGGCTTTAAAGGTGATAACCAACACCTTGAATTGGACCCAGAAGCAAACCGGCAACCAATGCAGCTCACGTAACAGTGGTGTTATATGTGGCCCCCTAGGGGCATTCAGAACTGTCCGCGCCGCAGCATTCTGCACCAGCTGTAGCTTCCAGATACTCTTCAAGGGTAGCCCCATGTAGAGTGCATTGCAGTAATCCAGCCAGGAGGAGACCAGGGCATGAGTGACTGTGCGAAGGGCCTCCCGATTGAGGAAGGAGCATAACTGCCACACAACATGAAGTTGCGCAAAGGCCCTCCTAGCTACAACTGCCACCTGCTCTTCAAACAGGAGTCATAAGTCCAGGAGGACCCCCAGATTATGTACCGGGTATGTCTGGGGTAGTGCAACCCTGTCAAGAACCAAAGATGATAAACTCCTAG
The DNA here is from genome assembly GCA_030867105.1 of Liasis olivaceus. Lineage (NCBI taxonomy): Eukaryota > Metazoa > Chordata > Lepidosauria > Squamata > Pythonidae > Liasis > Liasis olivaceus. The sequence continues at coordinate 40,033,662 of CM061350.1, read as the reverse complement.
ATCTTGAGGATCCCTGCACCCAGAGCCACTCCATCTTACCAGGGTTCAGCTGAAGCCTGTTGTCCCCCATCCAGGCCCCCACAGCCTCCAGGCACTGCGAGAGGGTAGCCACAGCATCACTTAGGTCACCTGGGATGGAGATGTATAATTGAGTATCATCAGCATACCGAACCCTGCGGCACCCCACAAAGTAGGGGCCATGGGTTGGATCTCTTGCTCCCTATTAACACCGATTAGATTCAGCCTTGGAGAAAGGAGCTGAACCAGCACAACACTGTGCCACCCAGCCCCAACTCCTGCAGTCAACCCAAAAGGATACCATGGTTGATGGTATTGAAAACCACTGAGAGGTCAAGAAGAGCAAGGATGGATGCACTACCCCCATCCGACTCTTGCCAGAGATCATCCAAAAGTGCAACCAATGCTGTTTCTGTCCCATAACCGGGCCTGAAACCTGACTGATAGGGGTCCAGATTATCTGTCTCCTCCAGGATCCCCTGAAGCTGCTGTGCGACCACCTTTTCCACCACTTTTTCAAAAATTGTCCAGAAGGGTTGGATCTAGCAATGGTTTCTTGAGTAGGGGGTGGACCAAAGCCTCTTTGAAAGGCTTCAGGAACACCCCCTCCTGCAAGGATGAATTGACCACTGCCAGTATCCACCCTAAGGTCACCTCCTTGGTGACTTTATCTAACCAGGAGGGACAAGGATCTAGAATACAGGTAGCTGCACTAACAGCCCTGAAGACCCTGTCCACTTCCTCAGGGCCAACAGGATCAAACCATTCCCAGATAACTGAGTAAGAACAACTGGGCAACTCCACTGGACCCACCTCATGCTTGGCCTCCAACTGAGAATGGATCTGAGTGATTTTATCCATCAGGTGTTCAGCAAATTCCTCTGCACAGCCCTGTAGATAGTCCTCCAAGCCCTCCCTATCCAGGAGGGACCAAGTGACCCTAAACAGGGCTGCTGGCAACACTCTGAGGATGCAATAAGAGTGGAGAAATAGTGTCATTTTGCCACCCTTATTGCCACTAGGTAGGCCTTAATAGCGGCTCTAACCCGTGTTCAGTCAGACTTGTCCTTAGTTTTCCGCCAGCGGCGCTCTAGATCTCTCTTAGCCCTTTTCAGTTCCCTTAACTCCTCCATAAATCACGGGGATTGCCGGGGGTGCTGAGCCAACAGAGGCTGCACAGGTACGATCCTGTCCAAGGCCCCAGCCACCTCCTTATTCCAGGCTGCGGCCAGGGCCTCCACTGGACCGTGCAGCAAGGCCTCAGGAACAACCCCAGCTCCCTTTGGAACCCTTGCGGGTCCATCAGTCACCAAGGGCAGACCGTTCAAATAGGTCCCACCTCCCTGTGGAAGGGGGCAGCATAGGAGAATCGCACAGCCACCAGGGAGTGGTCTGACCATGACAGAAGGAATAATATCAAATCCCCCACCAGATCATACTGCCACTGCTCCGACTAGAAAACCATGTCTGAAGTGTGACCACTGTTCCAGTTGGGCCACAAATGACCTGGGATAGGCCCATGGCTGCCATGGTAGCCATGAACTCCTGGTCTGCCTCCAAGGCCAACCCCAGGGACGGCAGATTAAAGTCACCCAAGACCATAAGTCTGGGGAACTCACTGCCAACCCCGATATGGCCTCCAGAAGCTTGGGCAGGGAGGATGCTATGCAGCAGGGAGGCTGGTTAAATAGCAATACTCCCAACTGATCCCGTGTGCCCAACCTCAGCAACAGGGTCTCACATCCAGCAACCTGTGAAGCAGAGCCCCTGAGGGCCAGCAGAGATTCCAGGATGACCACTGCCACGCCCCCTCCCCTGCCCTGGTGTGTTGGCTGGTGCCAAACCCTAAACCCAGCTGGACACAATTCCAAAAGAGCTACCACCCCTTCTGGTGCCAGCCAGGTCTCAGTAATGCATGCCAGGTCAGCCTGCTCCTCCCCAATAAGGTCGTGAATAAGGGGGGCCTTATTATTGACCAACCTGGCATTCAGCAGCAGCAGCCAAAAGCCTGGGCCTCTGTAGGCCTGTTGACCAGGGTCTGGGCTTGAGCCCAGAGGGCCGGAACTCACCACCGGTATAACGCATCAGAGGCATCTTTCCCTGAAATGGCCTGCCCTCTGGCTCCCATCATACCGCCCCATGCCCGTCACCACCTGAATACCTGCCCTGAACCACCCAAGATACCCCTCCGCCCACCCTCCTGGCCTCCGACTTAAGGGGCCCGCCACACCATACACCATACAGGGCAAGAGGGGAATAAGGGGGGTGGGGAAATGAGCCCCTGTGGCACTTCAGCTAACTGCTCTCAGTGCCAACAGGGGGCTCAATCACCCCAATTCCCCTTTCTCCTTAGAAAGGAATGTTAAATTTAAGGAAGACAGTTGGTACATAATAACCTATCAATATTTTAAAATACTAGGTAGTAGTTTACGTACATGGCTTACAAAGTAAAGCTTAAGAAGTAAAAGGCAAAATAAAGTTTATGATATAAATATATTCATGCTATTTTAAATGTTAATAAATTTACTTACCAACAGAACAAAGCTAATCCTTGCAAATTAGCATCAATACATTCCATATAAGCATATAGCATACTTACTCTGAGAGTATCTAGAGAACATGTACAACAGAGTAGTTTTGGGAGTGGGAGGAGGAATACATTTGAAGCAACCCAGCCTTATTTAAACAATACAGTAAAGTAAGCAAAATACAAGTCAATCCATTTTCCTGCAAAGTGTGCTAAGTATTTTACGGCTTTTCATTAATTTCAGGGTCTCTGCAAATTAAGGGACACTGTGAGGATGACATGGTGGGAAGAGATCATGATATGAAATTATTTGGTCTACTCTTGTATTTCTTTACCATTTCTGTGTTCAGTGAAGTTTGTTTTATCAAGCCATCATGCAGTGAGATGGGTGGTGACAAATTTGAAATGTAAATAAATAAATAAATCTTCAATCTTAATCAGCTAAGTGTTCCAAACATCATCTTGCTGATAAACAAAAATAATTCTCCAAAGGAGCTCCCAATGTTTTAAAAAGAGCCTTAAGGAAATTCATAAACCCAGCTGGGTACATGAATAAGTTGATATACGACATCACAAAGAGTTCACCGTGCTAATTGAGATTAGAAGGCATTGATGTGGCCACAAAAAGAACAATCTCAAATAGAGATGATCACAGAACCTTGTATCCCCTCAAAATTTCTTATCTGGAATTTATTGGAAACATAATATGCTCTGTGAGGCATATTGGTAGAGACGATATCTCCCAGTTACTTTAAAGGGGAGAAATTTGGTGTGATGGCAATGAAATAACTTATTTGTCTCAACAGAACTGCCACCAAATTGCATTAAAATGAGACCATACTGATAGTATAGAAATCTGTTAACTGATGGGATGGACTGTATAGCCAGAAGTTAGATGATCTGACAAAGAAAAAAATGTAATGGATCAGCAGCTGAGATAGTTATAAACACAGAGATAAACCAATAAACAAGCATATTAAAGTCTATATCTTTCACTAATCTCAAAAACGCCACTTGCTAACTATTTCAGCTCCAGTGGTTTAAACTGGAGTGAGATCAAGACCCAGGGCAGTAGAACAAAAAGTGAAGTTCAGATTCAGAAAGCAGGAGAAACAAGTTGTTCCATGGATGCTTTATTGTTCTAAAGCCCAAAACTTGGAAGATCAAGACTGAAGGCATGTTGCATCACCCTGATTTTAGACTTCAAAGACCAAATCCTTGTAGCAGTGCAGTGACTTAGGCTGGTGGAAGCTCTTCAGATTTTATGTACTTCTCAGAGGAATCAATTATACATTTTTCATATCACAGCTTAAATAATTTTCTCAGAGTTTGTATCTGTAGTGGAACTAGGCATGGAATTTGATGTTGATGGGTCCTTCACAGGATGAGCTTGGAAGTAGGTTTGTCTTGTCATGGAACTTCTATATTTTAGAGTATCTAAGAACCTACATAACAGGGCCAGAAAAGATACAAAGATGACAGATTATATTTTAAGTCTTGGCTCCAACAGGTGTTATTTACATCCCTTAGAGTTATTATTCATCTCTCTTTGCCACATCCACTCCTTTGCACCATAACTTTAATCAGCATGCTGATTATTTTCTCCCTTCCAGCTCTTTAGAGTAAAATTTATACTCTCATTTGGAACACAAGAATATGAATGTCTGGAGGGGTGACTGGAATACTGATATACCCCATTACTGCAATTCATTTGTCATGTGGGGGAAACAAACTGTAGAGTTATACCCAGGCCTGAAAGAAAGAGAGACTAGGCATTAACTTGCATGATTTTTAGAATTTCAAACATTACTGATTTTCTGAAATTCATACATCGGTCAAAAATTTGGATTAAAAAATAATGTTTAGAACATTTCATAAGATAATTTATTTAATCAATTTATATAGCCACCCTGCTCAACAGATAACTAATAAATGTATATATGTGACTGGCACTGACTCAATGATCTGCACATCTTCTTGCTGCAGATATTTACATAGTGGGAACTCTGTATGTTGCATAATTGGAACCAATTCTCATACCACAAGTTATAGAATTTAGCCAGTTTAGTGTAGTAGTTAAGAAGCTGGACTAGAAATTGGGAAACCATAAGTTCTAGCCTTGGCTGGGTTCCTTTAAGCCACTCTCCTTCAGCCTAACCCACCTCAGAGGGTTGTTTTTGTGGGGAAAACAGGAGGCAGGAACATTATGTGCCATACACTGCCTTAAGTTGTACAAAATAAAGATGGGATATAAATCTAATAATAAATATATTTTTTAAAAAATCATTTCATCAGGCAGACACTTTAAACATGTATTATATTGACTGCAGCCCCTACATTTAGCAGATAGTAGCTTTAATTCATAACTGATAAAAGAGAGTTCTGCATATATAAGATGGTACGTGGATGAGCTTTTCTTAACTTCCATGCATTCTGATAATATATGAATGCTATGTTCATATTCTGGCAAAGAAATAGATTTTCTTTTTGTGTTAAAATATGAATAATATTTCTGACATTGAATTGTACACTGAATGCCTATATGACATTTAATTTGGGATGAATTTGTCTGTACAATGCTATAACTTTGAGGTGATTTTAATTTCCTTTCGGGGAAATAACAGTGTTAGAGAAGATGCTTGTATAAAAGAAAAAATGCACCAGAGATTTCATGTCTCTTCAAATATTAACATAGAATTTGAACAGCCTGGGAAAAATATTTATCAGAACATAATGCATATGCTTCATGCATTCAGCACAGCAATTCAGATGTTGTTGTTGTTGATGATAGAACATTTAAACAAGTCTTAAGTCAAGGACTTAAGGAAGGAAGGAAGGAATTATTCCAATTCACTGAATAAGTGAAGTTTTTCAGATAGATCATAAGGAACCAAAACATTACTACTACTACTACTACTACTACTACTACTACTACTACTACTACTACTAATAATAATAGATTAATAGATCCCACAGAAAGGGTACAAAATATCTCAGTATAAATTGGTGGCAAGTAGTAACTAACTTACTATCATTTATCTATCAAAACCCCAAAGTGTTTTGTTAAGTGCAGCAGCTAGAGTTCAAAGGCATACTATCAGTTAATATCTGGCACAAAATTCTTCCCATAAACAACCCTTTTTACTCAGTAAATCCCAAAATCATCAATTCATTTTTGTCCATTTTCAGCAAAAAGTCCATAAAGGGGTTCCAGTCTTTTATAAAAGTAGTTATTATTCCTTTCCTAATCAGTCAGATCAATTTAGCCATTTCAGCAAATTCTGCCATCTTTACAGTCCTCTCCTCCATTGTGGATATTTCTGTTTTTTTTTCTGATTAAAGTCAAGTCCTGTCCTTCTTTGGGGATGAATGCTATATTTGCCCCTGTCCAGCTACCGGGTATCTTTCCTTTATCTGAAATAGAATTCATCACTTTTTGCAAAGGTTGTAGAAGCTTATCTTCAAAATGTTTATAATAAGAAGCTGGTAGTGCATCTGGACCAGGGGCTTTACCTTTGTTCATCTTCTTTATAGCTTCATAAACTTCCCTTATTGTTATTGGTCCATTCATTATTCATCTTTGGATGTCTGTTACCTTTCATAAGTTTTGTTGTTTAAATATTCATCTGCCCTTGCCAGTGAATTTTCTTCTCTCTTATATAGCTTTGTGTAATACTAATGAAATATTCTTTGAATCTTACATTGTCAGTCACTATAGGTTTCTCATTCTGTAACTTTACTACAGGTAGTCCTCGACTTACAACCACAATAGGGACCAGAAAATTCATCATTAAGCAGTGTGGCCATTAAGTGAGGCATCATGTAACCACACCTGCTTTTATGACATTTTTTGCAGTGGTCACTAAGTGAATCACCCTGGTTATAAAGTGAATCACATGGTCATTAAGCAAATCATGCAGTCGTTAAATGAGTCACATGGTTTCCCATTGATTTTGCTGTTGGAAGCCAGCTGGGAAGGTCACAAATGGCAATCACATGACCCCAGGATGCTGTAACCATTGTAAATACATGTTGTTGCCAAGTACCCAAATTTTGATCACGTGACCATGGATGCTGCTTTAGTCATAAGTGTGAGGACTGGTTGTAAGTCACTTTTTTCAGCACTGTCATAATGTCAAATGGTCGCTAAATGAATGGTTGTAAGTCGAGGACTACCTGTATTATTTTCTTTTCACTCTCCTTTATCAGTCTCTATGCCAACCATTTCCTTGGCTTATTTGCTGCCTCAAAATTCCTCTGTTTAGCAAAGTTCATTTTCATTTCCATACCTCTCACCATTAGCATAGAAAGTAGATGCTGTAGAAGTTTGATTTTCTATGAAATCTTTTTTTTTCCTTCTGGAAATCTCTCTAGTTCCTCCTCTTTAATCTTTAATCTATATATCCATTAAAATCTTTTGCATATTCTCTTGTCTTTGTCTTTTCAATTTGCTGTTGTGCTCTATAACTTGTCCTCTCATAAAGACTTTACTGGAATCTCACATTGTCTTTATATCAGTGTCTTTACTGAGGTTGTTTAAACGTATATATATTTCAGGGCCCCCAATAATAAAATCTTAGTTTCATTCAAGTTCTTCTCCCAATTTTTTATAAATCATTTTTTAAAATCTTTTTTCCTTATATGTGTTTCTTGTAGACAAATTACATCCAGCTTTAATTTCTTCAAATAATGAAATATCTTCTTCCCTTTTTAAGGGGCATTTGCCCCATTTATATTCCACATTAAGCATCTAAATGCCATGTTTATTTTATGAGGTTTTATTCACTCTTTCCTCCAAATCTACCATTTCCCCCCCTCTATGGATGCTGTCCACAGTGTCCGCTTTTATAACAATCCCTTGTCTTTTTTGTTTAAAAAAGTCCACCAATTATTTTCCTTGGAGAACCAAAACAAAGCACTTTCCCATGGAGGTGCATGCTATTTATTTAATTAATTCAAAGGAAATTAGAGTAAACAAAATCCAAAAAACACCACTGGTCACTTTGTCCATTTAAAAACTTTTATAATCCAAGCTCTTAATATGCTTTTTGCAGCAAGTTAATTTTTAAATTCTTGTAATTTTTTCCTTTTCCTTCATTAATCACACTGTGGGGTGTAGGAACACTCGCTGGGTGGTCCAGTTAAACTGATGCTCCAAAGATCTCTTTTGGTTGGACCCAGTGCCTGTTAAAGGTTCCACTGAGGCTGCAAGCCTGATCTTCATTCCTCGGCCCGTGGCGCTCTACTCACAAGGTGCCTGCAGAATCCCTCTGGGTCCTTCAGGCTTCCTCATGAGGAGCTTCCTTCTGCAGCACATGTGGGCAATCTCTTTGGCTTCAAATAGAAGAGAATCAGGGTTGAACAGTGAATTTTATTCCTCTGACTCCAGAAAATCAAAGACCTAAATCAGCAGACCTTTTCTCTTGGACAGAATAAAATAATCAGAAGAGGTGGGATAGAAATAGAAAAAATAGCAGTGTATGAATAATAGCATTAAAATAAATGTAAATTTGATTAAATAAATGGGCTTTCAAATATATTTTCCCCATGGTTTCTAAAGTTCAAGAAATAGTAATTTTGTAGTGTCTGTTTCCATAACCAGAATAATGTAGCTACAACATTAGACTACGTGCTGTGATATAAAACCGGCTGATACAGCAGTTAGTATATCCCATTCTAAGCACATTTTTGCTGTTGTTGCAAAATTTAGGATTGACCTGTTAGATATCAAATAATTCATTACCTTAGTAAAGTTGGATTTATAAACTAATTAAGTCAGAGCATTTAGATCTTAGCCAGTCCTGAATTTACAGAGTCCAGATTGTCAGCAATGGAAAGAAACTGAAATGTAATTTAATGTAATATTAATGTAATATTCAATAATAATCCATTGTATTTAAAAACTGATTTTATCATCAATGGCCCCCAAAAAGAGAAGACTTTCTCTCAGTAAGAATGAACTTAGTGCTATGCTTAATCATAATCCTCCTAGCAGGAGGTACATCTAGGAGACAGGAGAATAAATTAACTGCTTGACCCTCAATTCCCCTTTTAAACGTGTCCATTAAGACAAATGATCTAACAATTAGCCAGCCAGTATGCTTGTCATGAATAAATATAAAATTATAATGCAACAGATGTTGCATTTAAACAAGGATTTACACCAATGTCTAACAATGGGGTCAGTTCCATGTGTACAAGTTGCCATGAAAAGGATGGAAAAGCTAATCAGCTAAACTGCAATCCTATACAGACTTTGGAGTGCTGTAGATTTAGATTGTAAGATATTTTACAATTATTCTAATAATTCTGTCTTAAAACAATATTGTACCATTTTAATGTTATCAATTATTTGCAAGTGGAGATTCACAATGTAATGTTGTGAATGTAATTCTAATAGTGGATGGGCATAGGCTTTGTTGCATATAATTTAGTCTAAAGCTATGATTCAATTCCTCTACACATGAAAAATAAAATGTAAAGGAGAGATGGACAATCTTTTTTTCATCCTGGCAAGGGACTTACTGCAAGGGACGTGGTTAGTGATATCATAATGCCTCTGGAATTAAATTCTGGGCTCTTGTTCCATTTTTGGGGGAAGCGTTTTAAAAATTTAAGGAGAAAAATGGATGCAGAAGCTTAGCACATTCAAACATAGGAAAATTATTTGGGAGTTAGGTGCTTTTTAAGGCAAATGTATGCCTTAAAAAGGCTGTAATGCTGAGAAAGGTGGAAGGAAAAAGAAGAGGATGACCAGCAGCAAGGTAGATGGACTCAGTTACAGTTGCAATGAGTACACTATTTGAAGACCTGAAAGACCAGGTTAGGGACAGATTGTCATGGAGGAAATCTATGTGGTTGCTAGGAATTGACAGCAACGTGATGGCACATAATCAATCAATCGGTACATTAAGCCCCTATGTAGTTTAAGCCCCCCATTTCACTCCTAAACTCTCCCAACTCCCCTATGGTAGACAAAATTATGGCTGGTTGCACAGTCAGCCAGATGTTTAGACTGGATTTTGTATTTTTGTCCACCTACTGAGTCCTTCCCAAGTGGGATAGGCAGATGTTGTTGTTTAATAATATTAAAAGTATCATTGCAGGTTGTAAGTTGTTCCAAGTAAAGCTGCCTTTTGCAGTTAACTGAGGGTGATTTTGTCAAGGCCGATGGTCTTCAAGTGGTGCTCCAGATGTTTTGGGATTGCACCCAAAGCACCTATTACTGTTGGTCTTATCTTTGCTTTCTTTTGCCACAGATGTTCTATTTCGATTTGCAGGTCTTTATATTTTGTGATTTTATCCAGTTCTTTCCCTTCTATACTGCTCTCTCCAGGTATTGCAATGTCCACTATCCAGACTTTTTGACTTTCTTATCAACAATTGTTGAGTCTGGGGTGTTGTGTGGCAGATGCTTGCCTGTTTGAATTCTGAAGTCCCAGAGCACTTTAGCATCTTCATTTTCTATTACTTTGTCTGTTTCGTGGTCTGACCAGTTCTTGCTTGCAGGCAACTGTTATTTCTTGGAGATATTCCAATGCACCATTGTTGCTACTTTGTCATGCCATTGTCTGTAGTCAGTTTGTGCTTCTATTTTATATGACTACTTCCAATTTGAGCTTTAAATGACCTTTATATGTGGGCAAATTGGGTCTGGCTATATGCCAAGAAGGAGTACATTTGGATTTTGTTAGATGTTGTTAGAGAAAAAGGAGCAGGTAGGATAAATATAGAATTATCTGCTTGGGCTATGCATTTATTTGTTCCTCCCTTTTGCTCTTCATTGGATTCTCATTTTACGACTATATATCTGCTCTATGAAAACATTGCTAATAATCTCTGAACTGAAAGCAATAAAAATAAATATGTAGACAAAGAAGATATCATATGTTTTAAAAACAATGAGTTAATGAAAAATGCTCCCATTAAATTAATATGCTTTCTGAATCATATCAAACTTGCTTACACTAAAGCTGAAATGTCCATGTTGCTAGTAAATACTGACTAAGGCCTTAGGCGGGCAGAAAAAGATTTACCTGAGAAATGGTGGACGCTCAGCTTGGGATCTTTGGCAGGAAAAGACATATAAGGAAATGAAACTAAAAAGGCAGAGGAAGAAAATTGGTTATTTAAGACCAGAACAAAGTGCTGAGCCAAAAACCAACATTTATATCCATTTCAGGTTTGGTTGGATTTTTCCTTGCTTGTATTCCAGCTTGAATCTGGCCTTTGGCCTTTGGCTGATGGATGAGGCCAACGTGTGTTGCTGTTCAGTCCTTTGGTCCCAAATTAGCTGTTGGAAAAAGATGAGGGTCCTGTAGCTGGAGGAGAGGGAGGAAGCAAAGCAAACTCAAACTGGTGCTGCTTTTTCTGTGGCCAATACAGGAGTCACATTGGTCTCAGTTTGACATCCTGCTTTTCTGGGGAACAAGGGACGCAGATTCCAAATGCCCTTTACTTCTTGGGTTGATTTAAACTTTCATTTACACAGCTCTGTTGCTATTTTCTCCATATGAACATAATGAAAGTAAATTATTTCCTCATCAATTTTCCTTTCCAGAGTTAATAATATCTTATGTAACATAAAGCTAGGGAATATCTTCCCCAGAGGATGATACGTAGTAATGGCTCTGTGTGTGTGTGTGTGTGTGTGTGTGTGTGTGTGTGCCTGCCTGCCTGCATTTGTGTGTGTGTGGATCTTAGCAATAGAAGTTATTTAGCCATATTTTTCCCAAATTCCTTGTGAACATCACAGTTTCTTTTCCTAACGTGCCTCACACAAAAAGGAGTTCTTCACATAAAGAGTGAACAGGTAAAATAGGAAATATTATTCATATAACACTATTGGCTCATTTCTGGCATAATAGGGCAACTGAAAGATGGAAATAGGAATGCTGCTGATTTGGGATTTCTCTAGAGTTGCAAATAAGCACAGGCACTTTGTATTTGCTATTTGATGTAACCTACTTTTCGGCAGCAGTGTTGGAGGAAAAACAGTGCTTTATTGGATTTTGTTTGGCCCCAAAGCAGAGATCATAGGGAATTTTAATTTGCCAAATATACAGGAACTTGAGTAAGGATATCAAAGCTCTAATCAACTGCAGCTTCCTTATTGGACACTAGTCTTTGGGACTTTACAACCTGAAGTGGAACCTTTTTCTTTAGGTAGTTCCTACCCATCATTGCTCCATTTCAGAGAAAGAGAAGATAGGACTTTTCAAGGGAGGAGAAACAGTGGTAGCAGAAAACCTTGAGACAATGATCCTGAGATGCAGGAGTGGTGGAGACTAGCAAAGCAAGCTGACCATGCTGACTTCATTCTCATGACTTTCCTATTTGTGGCCATAACCTCTCAGTATCAGACCATGATATAAGGCAAGTGACAGGAGAACTGTCTTCAGATCCTGCTCTTCAACACAGCAATGTATGAAAATAATGGAGGCAAATCCTGGAAGAGTGTTACGGAATGACCCATATTTTTCAATCATTTCAGCAAATTCTCAGAAAATCCCTAAGCTTTTCCCGATAATGCTTTAAGAAGCACATGAATATAGCCTCTTTGAGAAACAGTAGCACTTACTATTTTTTAATAAAACAGCTTTGTGCTAAGGACTGCAGATCATTCTCAATCCTACTATGTAAAAAAGAAGTTGGCAATTGTTAAGCAAAATATACAAAGTAAATAATATCAAATATTATGATATCACATGCTAACAATCAAACATTGAGTCATTTTTTCTGTATTTGATAAATTCACCCATTTATTTATTTATTTAATATGCCACCTAACTATCAGTGACTCTGGGTGGTTTACAAATTGTTAAAAACATTAAACAAGAAAATAAAACAAAAAAGAACAAAGGTGGCACAGATAAGAAACCCAGATGGGAACAAAGAAAAAGGAAAGAAAAGGTGTGGGGGGGGGGGGGCTTCAATCATGCTCACCAAAGGCCTGGGCAAAAAGCCACCTCTTCAGGGCCCTTTGAAATGCCAGTAGGGTAGGGACAGTTTGGGACTTAGGGAAAATCTCATTCCAAAGGACAGGTGCTGCTACAGAGAAGGAATGCTTCCAGGGTCCAATAGATGCCATTGTTTAATCAAAGGAACCCAGAGCATACCAACTCTGCCAGATTAGATCACCCGGGCAAATACTATGGGAAACAGACATTCCCTCAAGTGGAGTCCTTGGGGTTCTCTCAGCTTGGTTGTTTCCTTGCAAACGTTTTGTTACCCAGCTAGGTAACATCTTCAGTGTTAGAATGGAATTGGGTTTGCTCTCTGTTATATACCGTGGAATGCCCTGCCAGTGTTGGTGGGGGGGTGTCCCTCAAGTAACCAGCCCTTATGCCATGCAAGGCTTTATAGGTAGTGACTGCACCTTGAATCACACCAGAAGCAAACTGGCAACTGGTACAGCCCCCAAAGCAGAGAGGTTACATGGGCATACTGCAGGAAGTCCATCACTGCCATGCCACTGCATTATGGACCAGTTGAAGCTTCTGGGTGGTCTTCAAGGGCAGCCTCATGTACAGCACATTACAATAGTCAAGCTTTTAGGTGACCAGGGGATGAGTGACTGTCTGAAGGTCCCCCTGAGCTTTGAAAAGATGCAACTGGCACACCTGATAAAGCTGTGCAAAGGTCTTCCTGGCCATAGCTGCCACCTGCTCTTCAAGCAGGAACTGTGAATTCAGGAGGACCCACCCTCTCCAATCTATTGGTAAAAATGTTGTCAGCTTCTTTTTTCAGTAACAGAAATTTTATTTCATATTTTCTTGTTAGTCCTTAATTAAACACAATAATGAAACATACAATAAGCTTAGCATGGACAGAAATACTCCAGTGTTCTTATTTGCTATAAATCAATGTTATTGGAAGACATTTAATAAACATTTTAATGAAATAGCATTTATAACTCAATATGCACCCAGGCAATGCCTCTAACATAAGTCCTGCACCCTACTTAGTATTTTTATATACAACAATGTAATGAAAAAGGAAATGTGCTGCCTAGTGTCTAATTTTCAACTGATATATGACCTAAGTGTTCTACTTCAAGTGAAAGAGAAGTGTGTATTGTTTTTCAAGGTTCTTACCATTCCTGTGCTGCTGCATCAGAGACATAAGTTCCTGAACCTCAGTATAAAACAATTGAGCACTTGCCTAATTTAAGTTTGCACTAGCTCAACAGTTTATCAGGCTAATGGAAATTGCTTTGACCTTCTGGCATTTTCTCCATTTCAGCGCATCTACTTCTTTTTTAATGGCAGCTTTTGTGCTCAAAGAAGTAGTCATCAATATGCAATATAAATCTTTATCGGTGGCAAGTAGGATTGCTGTAATTTGTGGAACAGGCCTGGTGCTACTTTTAAACATTCATCCACATCCACAATTCCTGCAGGATAACCCCAATCATCTTTATCACTGGTAAACAGGAAATCTTTCCAGCTGTGTTAAGTTTGGGACTCTGGGAAAAAAATGGTAACTAAAGCTGCCAAAGTTTGTTAAGAAGAAGGGAAGGGAAGGGAGAAAAAAACACAAAATCAGAGAAAAAAAGGGAAACACTGAAAACATATTATTATGTGTAATAAATAATTCAACCTAATTTTGAAATATATCATCAAACCCTGACCTCATGGAATCAGTCAGCCTTTTAATTACATCTATAGGAAAACCAGTTCATAAATAGAAAATGAACACATATCAGTGATACAGGATATTAAATCTGGGGTTGCAGTGACTTTCCAACAAAGAAGAGTAATTCTTTTTGTATTGCCATCCATGCTTAATAAATCCATCATGCTTCATATAGTTATTAATATTGTGCACTTATATACTACTTAAAATCTATTATAAATGAAATGGTATATAAGTTCATCAATAATGAAATGATAATTTACATATAATTCAAAAGAACATTTACATCTTTAAACTGTATTGCTTTTTGTAACACCATATTAACAAACTGATGAATATGAAGCCAAAACAAGGCGAAAGTGGACCCAGCCACATCACAGAACTAAGTGACAGCTCACCCATTTTACACTCCTAATATAATCAAGTTCACATACAATCCTTCATGAATATTCTCTTGCAAGTCAGTACACATGGAAAAGAAGTTTTGTGAAATACAACTCCTCTTACAGTCACAAAAAAATACTTAATATTTTTCAGGACCCTGTGCCATTGATTAGTTTATGTGGGATATTCAACTCTTTATTCCAGAGTTCTTGCTCATGTTCAATATCCACCTTAGCAATGCTCTTAAATTATTTGTTTAAAAAATAGCATGGACTTAGAATAATCCAAAATACATTCCAATATTGATAGTAATTGGAGAGTGTAAAGTAAGTACAAGTAAAACCTTCACTTATGGATTAATTTAGCTGCAGACCTCATTGAAGAAACATGTGGCCTAATTTTAGGGCTTTCTTGTTTCCCTCCTCCTCTGTTAGTTGTAAAATCATGCCGGAGGAAGGGTTCTGGAGACCCAAAGAACCTTTAGAGCCTGTGACCCAGCTGGGGACTGAGCAATGTATCATGCCAAGAGGTAAACCAACCTGCCCTCTGCATGCCTCCCCACTCTGCCAACATCAGAAGGACCAGCTGCAGTCCCCACCATCCATTGCTCTGAAATTAAAGAAGCAAATAATTGCATACTATATGTCCATATTTATCAATGGGACCAAAGGCCAGTGGCAATTTCCACCACCTGCTTCTGTAACAGTGTTATATCCTCCAAAATCTTAAATTTTAAAGGTAATTTATGTGCAGTCCTGTTTATTATATTCATGACTCTAACTTGCTTTTATTATGGTATTTTACTATTTTATTATATAGCTTTTGTGACATGTTTTGCTTTTGTGCCTCTTTATATACTCTCTGTTTAGAACAAAGGATATTTCAAAATTATTCTTAAGAAATAATAAAAAAATAATAACTAATTAAAATGTTAGGTTTCATTTAGTTCGTGCTGTATTTCATTTCTCAGGCATCCCAGCATATCAGTCTAAAGTGCCAGTCTGAGGTAAAACTTTTTTTTTCAAAATTGTCTTTAATTGATCCAGTGGTCAGTGACATTAGGCAATTTAGCCAAATAATATTTTAAGTAGTAAAGCAATTATTTTACATGCCAATAGATTCCAGTGAGCATGGAAGACTGAAGAACATATGGTTTGTCTCTCAGGCACTTGCCTGCACACAAGCTTCACATGTATTTTAGCTTGTGTCACAAGGCACTCAGGCATCTATTCCTAAAACACGGAATTCCAAACAGCTAAAGCCATCTGTTCAAGCATATGTTTTAACAAGCTACTGCATTTAATCCAGTTTCTTCCTTGCAATGGTTACCAATGTCATATTCAACTAAATAACTGTTATGATATATATTAACACATTTGGAATTGACTTTAGATATAATGGCACAGAATATTTAGTATAAGTCCACCCACTAAAATTTCCAAACAGAAATTAGTCTAGTGATGATTAACCAATAGCATTCATTTTCAGAAAGAGTGAATGTGTTATAAATATTCTTGCAGAAAAATTGTACATAGCCTGTATATCTTGTGGGACCAATGGAATCCATACTAGAGATGAACCAAATATTTTATGAAATATGATCGGCATACTGGTTAAATTGCTCCTAGTCCAACTCCTTAAGCACTACACCACACTGGCTCTTGTAAGCAGTTCATTACTGATTTTTTTTTTTATAGGCAATTTTAAACATTCAGCCAAATCATCGTTATCATTATCATCATCATCATCCAAGGCTGTCATTCTATATCACATAAAACTTAGTGAGATTTGGTTCTTAGTAGAAATTCAGAGACTTCCTTACAAGGTAAGTTACTGCAGACAAACTTGATGCGATGTTCAACATAAAATAATGTTTTCCTTAATTTTCTATATTCCAAATTTCATTTTGTAGTAGTCTCACTATGAAGTAAAGAAAATAAGTAGGAATTAAAAATATTGAGAATACAACTCCTGGTTATTAAAATTATAAGATTTGTGTTTATAAATGTTAGATATTGTTTGACTATTTTAATTATCTAAAGAGCTCTACTTGAGTGATGAAACATCAACATCTGCATATAACAAATTAAATTGACATGAACTTGAATTCTTAGCTGACAACAATTCATATTAAATTGAAAAATGCAGCTGTGTTTTAATATGTGGAGGTTCTTGAATTCTGGATCACAATGTCTATAACACAGAACATAGTGTGTGTGTGTGTGTGTGTGTGTGTGTGTGTGTAAATAAATACACAGCCTCTAATCAGGGGAAATGATGAACAGTAAAATGCACTTTAAAAAAAAGGAAAAAATATGAAAATTCAAGTATTCATATTAATAATTGAGCAGGCTTTTATTGATCTGTACATATCCATTTCCTTGTCTCATCTCCAGTTATACTTGTGTGGGTCTCCAAATGTATACCTATGAAAGAAATAGTGTATAGGCTTTCAAATTCATATGCACCCAAAAGTTATCACACAATATTATTTTTAGGTAAAGACATATTCAGATCTAAACACTAATTTCCCCATCCATAATCTGCAGCAGGAAGTCATAGTTTATATTTTACTACAGAAATGTTAGTGGAGAAGAAGTAGAACTTCCATTACAAAACATAAGTGGGCTTTTTTCATCAAATAATGTGGAAAAAATACAACCTGTATATACAAAACTTTACATATCTTCTTATACCAAGTGACAATGCTTGCATTAAGGGAATTCCAAGCTCTCATTTTATGTACTTTTAAGTACTTAGGTAATTTTAAGTCATTTTGGTAACGCAATGTAGGTGGGTATATGTTGGGCATGATAAATTTATTTATTTATTTATTTATTTATTTATTTATTTATTTATTTATTTATATTTCAAATTTAGATACCGCCCATCTCATGAAAAAGTAAAATGGCTTTTTGTAAGAAGTCATTCTTGCAAGTTTGAAAAGGGCTTATGAACCCATTATTGGGGAGAATCCCTCCATTCATCAAGCTATATTAAGTAATTTTCAAGCTGTCTCTAAATCCTTAGGTAACTTCCCAAATGTAAGGGAACTTCACAGCTTCAGAGTTGCTGTTGTTGTTTTACAATCTGTCTTTTTTTTTTTTTTAAGAATCTGTACTCTGTTTTAACTTAGATCCATTTAAGCCCAGCTTTAGGATCAGTTCTGCGAATAAAACAACCTTGACTGGTTTGGTGGATAACATATGCTGGGAAAAGGAGAGGGAATATATTCCTGTCAGTTCTGCTGGACCGTGCACCAGTTTTTTTAATACTATTGGCCATGAACAGGTCAACAGGATTCAGTTTTAGATATAGTATTGCACTGGCCCTGGCCTTCCTGGCAGGCCATTCTCAGGACGTGCTGAGTTGCTGTTCCCAACTGCGATTGTTAAGTGAGGACTACCTGTATTTGAAATGTGACAATATATAAAAACTGGAGAGGGGGGTATGAAGAGATAAATCTATTTAATTATGGAAGTACATACTGACATCAGGACAGACCATATTTTCCTGGTATCACAGGAGTATCAGAGTGCAGAAACGAACGAAATTGTGAGGCCACATATAACATTTCCCATACAAGATTTACTCCCTTGCACATTTTTACCATGGTGCTCTCAGCCCCTATGGTTTTTTTATGAATTTATGCCAAGTATTCCATCTGTGTTGCCACAGAGAAAAATGTGATGCTGGCTCAGACTTCCTGGCATGGTTTTGTGTGTCTCTTTGTGATCTGGTCTTTGATAAATGTCTGCTGCAGATGTCAACTAGGTCAAGCTGAAAAGGAAAAATAAACCAGTGCAGCATATAGGAAGGAGGCAATGATTAAATAAAAGCTAAGCTTGAATGATGCCCTTGAAATGTTTTATTAAAGGTTTAGGAGTATCCATTCACTATCTCCATCAATGTCATTTCTATGAAAACTGCTTAGGTTGTCATACTGCTAAAATTTTATTATCTATATTTTCTAAGAAGAATAAAAAGTAATGTATTTTCAGGGTGATTCAAAAATCCAACTCCAAGTGGTTTCTTTTAACATTCTATAAATCTAATATTACTTCCACACTCAGAAGCTCAAGTCAAGGTATGCTGCCTCCAGTAGAATGGCCTCAAGAAAAGCATTCATTTTCTACCATGAAAGGAAGGAGATTTTTGCATGTCCTTCAGGTTAATAATCCACACAGACCCAGGCTAGGAATTAATATTGGCTGGGCTGTATCTGCTTAGGGACGTACAGGCCATCTACCTCCTTTGTTAAAACAACAGCAAGTCATTTTACATTAGTAAATCAGCAAAAGAAAAGAGAAAATCCATATTTGGCTTTGCACCTAACTTTCTCTGATGGTTCATAAATTCATTGTTTAATTTTTGCCTGTGAGTCAAATTTCTTTGAATTGCTACTTGGGATTTTTTTCTGTATCTAAAAAAGCAATGGGGTTCCTGAAGAGGCTTCTGCAGAGTAAGATCAAAAAGTCAAAATGGCAGCCACAACTGCACAATCAAAACTCCCCCTCCCCCCAATTTATACAAGCACATCTTTCTCCCTGTGCTATTTTCACCAAGATTCTAAATTATAAATATTTATCTACTAGGATTTTGGTCAATGCATCCCAAGCACTTATTTAGAAGTACAATCAGCTGCAAGGGTAACTGTCCTCCTGGTTTGCTAGCATAGAATACACTGAAATAACACAAATTAAATAGGCCATGGGACAACCCCCTTCCCCGGTTATTCACAAAGTCTATCTAGGTTTACTTTTCAACATCCCCTTTCTCCCCCAACATTGTGTGTTCTATTGCCATAAGATGCAGGAGAGCTATTTATACCTTTATTACATCTTAATGGGATAGAAGTCTTATTTGGCAGCATGAAAGGATCGTGCTCCAAACAACTCATAGAGTTCCTTCTCTATTATCACAATGTGCATTCACACTGGTTAGCAAGACAGAGAATCATCTACCTCACTGATCAGCAAAATTACTCAGAGGCATGTTAGCATTCTTGAGGGCAGCCCAGCAAGTATGGGTTACACTTCTTCTTCAGATACTGCTTGTTCCTCCCAAAGCCCATCCAAGTCATGTTTGATTTAGTCAGCTCTTACATAAAAGTTCCTTTTTCAAGGATGCTGCACTCTGATTGCTATGTTGGAATTCAGCCTTGTAAATAATGTCTAATCCAGCAGAATCTCATCTCCTTTCCTTCTGGCAATCTGAAACAATGGCTAGCCAATACCAGCCCTTTACTGAATTTGCACTCTGTTTAACATCTCAATCTTCCAATTTTACATACCTCATTTCATTGTCATCCATATAGTAAAAGAGTCTTTATTTGAATTTCCATAGAGAAATCAATTGCTTATTTTTTATTTCTTTGTAATGAGATGGGAGAAATTAAAGGCACCAGTAAGTGAATATTTAATGTTGCTGAGACTTTTTTGAGGGAAAAAAAAGTCTATTGCTCAACAGATTTTTTAAGATATATATCTATAAATAAAATTATTATGGGCCTCAAGAGTTGAAGATTAAACTAAACATGTTTGTTTTCTGAACTAAATATTTTAGTCAGTTTAAGCAAAGGCTAAACTTTTATCATAAACTGAAACATCCATTAGAAGTGAAACAAACAGAAGACCGATAGTCAACTCAATGGTTTCCTTCGACTTTGACATATTGATTGCTGTCCTTCGGCTTGGCCCCAAAATACTAACATGCATTTATTTATTGCAATGTTTTATTTCTATCCACATAAACTAGTTAGAAATAGATTTCCAGTTGTCCTCTACACCATCTGCCAAGTAGTCAAACATATCATAGATATTAATTTAGCTTAAATGTGTAATTGGCCCTATCCTGGCCCAGAGGAGATGTTGCAGATATCAACCTTTTAATAAAAGTAAATAGAAATACAATATAAAATGAAAGATAACGGTCTGATTCAAATGATGGAAGACTGGCTTTCTAAGCACCTACAGACAACTACTTTGCTTCAGCTTCATGTCTTGTTTCCCTCAAGTGGGGAAACAAGTTAGATTTTTAACCATATTTTATAGGTATATCCAAAACAATAATGGTGAAAGTTGGCTTTCAAGTCCTGATTTATTTATTTGGAAGCCATCAACTGTAGTTCCAAGTTCAAACAAAGGATGACAATATTAAAACCTCATCATTAAAGGTACAAGTTAGATTGCTTTACATTGCAAAGTTGTGCGGTCCTTTTCAGAATCTGTTTTATTTGCTAAACATCTACAATTTTGACATCATTTCCCTTAAAATAATTGGAGCTGATAGTTTTTTAGAATAATAAAACACAGAAAGGTGGAAAAGGTGAAAGTTAAAAGGGAGAGTTAATTATGAAAATCCATTGAATTCTGCACATTTCTGTTGTGGAATAGATACTTTACCATGAGATAAAAACATAAAATATTAAGTTAAAAGTATAAAGCTATTGAGCAAACGTGGGCAAAATGTGAGCATATCTGTTTTCGTAATTGCCCCTGGAAGTGATCTGATAACTTCATCATACATGTATTTCTCTTTTGTTTTTCTCCATTTGTTTTTCTCTTAGATTTTTGGCAGGTCAATTTTTGTTGTTGTTGATGTTGATGATGATGAACAATCACATCACGAATCACTGGCTACCACATTAACACAAATTTGTTTATGATTTCAAAATTGGGGGGCCACCTCTGTTATAAACACTGCCCACAGGAGAAGAAAAAAAATATGTACCTGATAATATATATCTATCACATTTATGGCATAAATAATATTTAATACTCATTATCTAGTCTAATAACATAGGTTGTAGCACATCTGTAAATGCAAGCATTATTCAAAAGGGTATTTCAAAGTTAGGTGAGGAACACTGGAAAGAACTGTATCTATTTAGGACAAAAAGAATTTGTAATCAGAGAATATGCTCCCTCATTCTTTCTCAATCAATACTGCAACTGAATAACTGGGTAATAAAAAATTACGACTCATTCAATTCCCCTAGAAATCACTTGTATTGGATAGTCAACCAAGAACATCATATTCCTCTATCTGCAATCATTCTGAGTCCCCAAAGCAGCACTCGTGTTAGAATTCAGATACAGAATGGTACTTAAACTCCCTGCCCTTCAATTATTTGCCTCATTGATGTACTCCTTGACTACTTTGTTCCATATTATAGAAAGTCAGATAAGGCCCTTGGTGGTTCTATTTTTATTAGCATGAATTATTGATAACAGAATAGCACAGCAGAAGCTGAAAAAATTGAAACTGGCACTAAAGCCATATGCTGGTCTTCACTTTTCCTTAGCTTTCTGAAACCAGACACTATGGTGCAGGGAGGCTCAACTCTATATGTTACATTAACAACAGCACTACAAGTAGTAATTGAAGCTGGATCTTTTTTCTAATAAATGAGGAAAAGCAATCTGGCTTCCTCTTGTTTGCCAGCAATAACCCTTCTGCACATCCAAGTTCTGTAGCACATAGGCCAATGCATAGTTGTGCAAAGTACTGGTGACTGGAAGGTCTTGAAAAGAAATGCCGTAACTGCAACAGCATCACTTACGGAGTGAAGATTATATTCTAGTGCCAGCATTTAAATCTGATCAGCAGCTTCTGCATGCTCCTGCAGGACATTGAAAAGAAGATTGGACTTTAGATGCTTCATTTCATTATGTTTACATTTTCCATAACTGCATAGACATATTTCATGACAAACCCATTTCATCTGAACTCTATGTGGAAAGAAGTTGGCAACACGGATTCCATGACTAACTTATTTCCATTTTTGTTTTAAAAATGACTGATATCTCACAAAATTCCACTCTGCAATTTCCCAAAACATCTTTCTGTTCCTGGAATTTTTCTACTTTCATTATCATTTCTTTCACTTCTTCAGTGTTCTGCAAGATCTGCTCTTGATACTGTCAAATAATGGTCTGTCCCACATTCATAATTCTCATCATCCTCACATCCTTCACTAATTCTCTTAGTCTTTCAACCTAGACTATCAATCAACCATGCTTTTGCATTTACATTCATGATTTTGTTGTTTGCATGTACAACAGATTATGCTTAAAGCACATATTCTAAAAAAGCATCTTTTTCTAAGCACACTCTACCAAACAGCTACTGTTTTTCTTCATTCTTGTATCTATCACAAACCTATAGATTCCTGTTATCAGATATACCACAGCAAATTAGATGATACCAGTACATACTTTATGACATACATTTTAGCTATTCCATTCATCATTAAATCTACAACCTCACTTCTCTGCATTTTCATTCACAAGATCAAACCACCTTCATTGTGATATATCATATGCTTTCTCTCCCTCTTTCCTTCAACCATTTATTCAACTTGCATTTCAGGTCACATTTTTTCCATATGCCACAATCAACCCCAGCCCATAAATATTGTCCTCCATTTGTCATCATGCCTTGGTCAATTGAGGCTTCATCTTTTTAGCAAGATAAAGAAGTATTAGCTAGAATATTAATTGTACTATGTCATATATAGCATTCACTAATAATGGTATGGACAATGCTGGTCAGTTTTAGCACATTTTCACCAGTTTGTCACAAGTGCAACCAAAGGCCAGTTTGATCCTGAGCATGCTCATGCTGTCGTATGAAGCATAAGATCTTTATCTAGAGACTTTGCAAGCTTGTAAGGAGTCACCTATATCCACCATCTTGCAGGTACTTGCAATATACTGACTTTGATCAAGGATGACTTTGTATACAATATTCATTTTCAAGAGTTCACAGTCAGACTTTTTAAGAAAAAACAGATTAAAATCAACAATGCATAAATATATTTTGAAGGCTTAAGATAGATCAAACAACCCATTGAACTTGACATATAATTTTATCATATTGCTTATCGACAATAGCATATTCTGACGATGAAGTCATGTGTTCTGTCTAATGCTTTCCAATTTTAGGCTTTATTGAAGGAACATAAATTAGAAAGAAAAAATGTGTACCACTTGCTTGGAATAATAAATTATCCTAATTGTATTTGATTTGACAAAGTCTGTTAATTCAAGCAATATATCAAATTTTGATATGTTTCAACCAGAAGTGTTAAAACTTAAAGTTATCTCCCTTTCTCCTTACTGTGAATTATTGACTATATCTTAGCAGTTCATGCCTAATCAGAAACTTTGGAAATAACACAATTTTTAAAATACATTTTAATTAATATATTTTTGCCTTTCACATTAAGTGCATTGCCTACATAGAGGAGAGAGAATAGGATTTTTCTTCTGTTTATCATCTAATCTCCAAATGATGGCATTCAAACAGAACAGATCAGCAAGTATAGCAGCAGACTTCTCATCCTACATGCATCAACATGGCTGCCACAATAGGCTGAAACTTCACACCTCCCCCTTTTATGAAACAGCACTTGTCAAGAACATCTGTAGAATTTGGATTGTGACGAACCACTCAAATTCTAAAGGAGTTGGACTCTACCTGAAGAGTACTAATTGAGGTTACTGAGACTTTGTCCTGTGAAGTGATCTAGGATTGGTTTGAGTTTGTGAGTCCTGAGGAAGTGGATAGGGCTCTCTAGTGATAGGTCCTCCACCTGGAGATGGTGGTTAAAGCTTCTTATGAGGTGGGAAGAGGTTGGATTTAAGTAGTAATAAATGTTTCTTTGAGTGAAAGCGTAATTCACAAGTTGGGGTCACCCTGGATTCATAGCTCCTACTTAATTAGCAGGTGGCAGTTCTGGCCAAGTGGACTTTTGTACTATTGTAACTCATATACCAATTGTAGTTATTCCTGAATTAGGAGACCCTACTCACAGTCACTCATGCCTTCTGCTTGCATTGCTGTAACACACTGTACATGGGACGTCCTTGGAAATTATTCAGCATCTATAGGTTGTACAAAATGCAACCAGTTCAGGCAGTGATTAGAGGATCCCAATATTCTATTTTGGGATACTGCACTGATTGCCATGCAGGGTGTGATTCAAGATGCTGGTTGTCACTGTTAAGGCACCACAGGATCCAGACTGGGTTACTTCTCTGTATTAATCTGCCCATCCAATCAGGTTGAATGAGCTTAACTCCCTCCAGCTTGCCTTGGTGGGGCCTTGTAAATGGGCATTAAAAAAAAATTCCCTCTCACCCCTATGGGTGGCATGTGTCTTCCTCAATCTCGGGTCCTTTACCAGAGGCCTGGGAGTTTGACGGTTCTGCGCAGTATCTTAGCTGTTCCTAGCACTGCACTCTTCTGCACAGAGAGCTCTGATGTTGTTCCTGGGATCTGTTGGAGCCATTCTCCCAGCTTAGGAGTCACGGCCCCGAGTGCTCCTACCACCACTGGGACCACTTTGGCCTTGACTTTCCACATCCTCTCGATTTCCTCCTTCAGGCCCTGGTACTTCTCCAACTTCTCATGCTCCTTCTTCCTGATGTTGCTGTCACTTGGCACTGCTACATCTATCACTACCGCTGTCTTCTGGTCTTTGTCTACTACCACGATGACTGGTTGATTAGCCAGTACCTGCCTGTCCGTCTGGATCTGGAAGTCCCACAGGATCTTAGCCCTGTTATTCTCCACGACCTTCTGTGGAATCTCCCATCTGGACTTGGGGGGGTCTAGCCCATACACTGTGCAGATGTTCCTGTACACAATGCCAGCTACTTGGTTGTGCCGTTCAGTGTACGCTGTTCCTGCCTGCATCTTACACCCTGCCACTATGTGTTGGACTGTCTCCGAGGCCTCTTTGCACAATCTGCACCTTGGGTCCTGTCTAGTGTGGTAGACCCCTGCTTCTATGGATCTGGTGCTTAGTGCCTGTTCTTGTGCTGCCATGATCAGTGCCTCAGTGCTGTCTTTTAGTCCGGCCCTTTCCAGCCACTGATAGGATTTCCCAATGTCAGCCACCTCAGCTATCTGTCGATGGTACATCCCGTGCAGGGGCTTGTCTTGCCATGGTATTTCCTCCGCTTGAACTTCCTCCCATGTCTGCTGCTGCCTGAAGCATTCTCTCAGCAGCTCATCTTTGGGTGCCATCTTACTGATGTACTCCTGGATACTCCGGGTTTCATCCAGGACAGTGGCTTTGACACTCATCAGATCCCGCCCACCCTCTTTGCGGCTGGTGTACAGTCTCTGGGTGTTGGACTTGGGGTGGAAACCTCCGTACATTGTGAGGAGCTTCCGGGTCTTCACATCGGCAGCCTCCATGTCTTCCTTTGGCCAGCTCACTATACCGGCAGGGTATCTGATGACTGGCAGGGCATACATGTTGATGGCATGGATCTTGTTCTTCCCATTGAGCTGGCTCTTCAGGACCTGTCTTATCCTTTGGTGGTACTTGGATGTTGCTGTCTTCCTTGCCTCCTCCTCATGGTTCCCGTGTGACTGTGGGACACCCAGGTATTTATAGCTGGTCTCTATGTCTGCTATGTGGCCCACTGGTAATTCCACTCCATCGGTCTTAACTACCTTCCCTCTCTTTACTATCATCCTGCCACACTTCTCCAGTCCAAATGACATCCCAATGTCCTCGGTGGATCAGTGAGTTGATGTCTCGTTCACTCTTAGCATACAGCTTGATGTCATCCATGTAGAGGAGGTGGCTGATGGTGATTCTACTTTTGAACTTGTACCCATATCCAGACCTTGTGATTATCTGGCTGAGGGGGTTTAAGCCTGTATATATGTATGTATATATGTATGTATGTATGTATGTATGTGTGTGTATATATATATATATATATATACATACATACATACACACACACACACACACACACACACACACACAGTGGAACCTCGTTTCACGAATTTAATTCATTCCGCGACTCTGGTTGCGACCCGAAATGGTTGTGACCGGAATCAAATTTTCCCATAAGGTTCAATGTAAATACAGTTAATCCATTCCGACCCCAAATTTGATTGCCAACCGATTTCTGGTCACGACCCGAGTCAAATTTCCCCATAAGGTTCAATGTAAATACGGTTAATCCGTTCTGAACCATGTTTTTTTTAAAAAAACCGCAAAAATATGACACAAAGTACAGTACGAAGAGAGAGAAAGCTAACCTTGCTCGGGAGGGAAAATGGCCGTGCTTCCTGCTTGGAGGGAGAGTCCCCTCCCTACAGGAAGTCGCGACCACGTGACACGGGAGGGAAAATGGCCGCGGTTCCTGCTTGGAGGGAGAGTCCCCTCCCTACAGGAAGTCACGACCACGTGACACGGGAGGGAAAATGGCCGCGGTTCCTGCTTGGAGGGAGAGTCCCCTCCCTACAGGAAGTCGCGACCACGTGACACAGGAGGGAAAATGGCCATGGTTCCTGCTTGGAGGGAGAGTTCCCTCCCTACAGGAAGCTGCGACCACGTGACACGGGAGGGAAAATGGCCGCGGATCCTGTTCGTCACCTGATCCAGCGTTCGCGACCTGAGGTAAATTTTTGTGGCCGGAGCTGGTCATGACCCGAATTGTTCGTGAACAGATGCGTTCGTGAACCGAGGTTCCACTGTATGTATGTATGTATGTATGTGTATCTATCTATCTATCTATCTATCTATCTATCTATCTATCTATCTATATCTATCTACGTTTCATATATCCCCTCTCATTAGGTCTGCTGTTGTAGTAGCATTCCATCAATTCCAAGTTCTCTTGTCTCGTCCATGTATGGTTTGTTCCAGTAGCCCACTTAAAATCAGATTGTCCTGGTTCCCCAACATCTGACGCGGACCTTGTTAATCCGGGCGACGTCCGAGCCGGCATGACTCTCTTAGTTCGTGTCACTCTCATATTTGAGGTAGGCAGATAAAGCGTTAGGGGGTCTTTGCCCAAGGACCCTTACTGGTAAGGTAGGTACCAGCCAGGATTTGAACCCCAGTCTCCTGCATCAAAGGCGGTGTTCTAACCACTATGCTATCCAGCCACTTATGAGAGGGGATATATGAAATGTATGAGGAAACTATGGATAGACAGAAGGCCTACATCCACACTAACTGAGAAACAACTAGTTACCTAGCACTTCAACATAGTGAACAGGAAGCTGCTCTCACAACTTGAGATAGACCAACTCCACATTACAACCTGAACTCAAGCAGACCTAGAAGAACAAGCAGATGTGCAGCCAACACCTGAAGCTGAAATGTCACTGCCACCCCTTCCATTACAGAGCACAGCAGCTGATATGAGGCATAAGATCATGGATAAACTAGCTACAGTCAACCCTCGAGTCCAATTACAAAGGCTCAGTGGAGAAGTACCATCAGATAGTATGCTAGAAGATGCCAACAGAGCCTTCCAGACAATCCCTACTACCACCATAACTGAAACCAATGAATTGGTATATGCTACAGCTGCTGTAATCCTGGAAATGCTTGGCTACACGATCAAGAAGAACAGCAGTACATACCCACCCTGGAAAATGAGATTGCAGGCTAAGATCAAGGCAACTCGGAGAGAAGTCAGTCAGCTGGTGGAACTACAGAAGCGTGTGGAGATTAGGGATAAGACTCAGCTACTGAAAAAATATATGGGCCTGACTCCATCTGCAGCCCTAGAGACTGCTAAACAAAGGCTCACAGCACTGGCTGCCAGGCTAAGGAGATACACTAGAGAAGCAGAGGCCAAGAAGATAAATGCCCTGTTCTCCAAAGAACCATCCAAAGTGTACTCCCAGCTGCAGTGCAACCACAGAGTAACAGCTGAGCCACCAGCAGCAGAAACTGAACAGTACTGGAAGAACATATGGGAGAAAGAGAAGACACATAACACCAGTGCAAAGTGGCTGCAGGACCTGAAAGCAGACCACAGCAATCTCCCAGAACAGGAACCAGTCACCATCACTGTAGCAGACATCCAACAGCGGGTCAAGAACATGAAAAGCTGGACAGCACCTGGCCCGGACATGATCCACACCTACTGGCTAAAGAAACTAACAGCAGTGCATGAACGCCTAGCAGCACAGATGAACCAACTGCTAGCAGCAGGCTCCCACCCAGACTGGCTAACACAAGGAAGGACAGTGCTGATCATGAAAGACCCCCACAAGGGAACAGCACCATCCAACTACCGGCCAATAACCTGCCTCCCCACAACATGGAAAGTTCTATCAGGCATCCTAGCTGCCAAGCTACAAGACCATATGGGCCAGTACATGAGCACAGCTCAGAAGGGCATTGGGATCAACTCCAGAGGCTCAAAACACCAGTTACTCATAGATAGAGCAGTTGCCCGAGACTCAAGGTCTAGGCCAGGGGTCCTCAAACTTTTTAAACAGGGGGCCAGTTCACAGTCCCTCAGAATGTTGGGGGGCCGGACTATTTATTTATTTATTTATTTATTTATTGTTGAACTTGTATGCCGCCCATCTCCCCCAATGGGTGACTCTGGGCAGCTCACAATAATAGTTTGAAAAAAACATGAATGAATTCTTATGCACACTGCACATATTTTATTTGTAGTACAAAAAAAAAAAAACAGGAAAAAAAATACAATTAAAATAAAGAACAATTTTAACCAACATAAACCCCACCCTGCATTGGTGGTCAGTGTCAGTAAATGTTATACTCCCCCCGCCCCCTGCCCCCCGCATTATTGGTCAGTGCCAGTGGCCATTCTACTTGAGGGGCAACCACACAGCCCAAATGGAGAAAGTAATAGGGCGCCCTGGACCCCACTGATCACCTTGCACAGAGGATCCCTCCCGCAGAGTATGAGGAAGTATGAGTTGAAGTGCCCCTGTGGTTGTAAGTGTGGACGGGCTGCCAAGTGCCTGAATTTTGATCATGTGACTGCAGGGGTGCTGCAACAGCTGTAACTTTGGGGACTGAGCATAACTACTAAATGAATGGTTGTTAAGCAATAGCTTAACAAAGAATTTGAGATGATGGAACAGGTCTGGGCAAGGAAGAGGAGTTTGGATATAAATGCAAGGAACAGAAGAGAAGAAAAAGTGAAACAGAAACGGAGTACAATGCTTTCTGTGGTCCTGATAATTTGCAAAGAAGTAGGCTGACCTGATTTCCAAAAATAAAAACTTGAATATACGAATATTAAAAAATGCATGCATGTATACAAATCTACAAGTCAATTTCCCCAAAGTCACAGGCAAAAATTACCGGAAAAAAAAGGACACAAAGATGTTTAGAAGAGCTTCTCTGGAATGATGCAACTTTAAGTAGTTCCAAACATTCCTGTTCCCTGTTGTGCTTTTACATTCTGTGAAAAATTATTTCCAGGCCAAATTAATTTAATAAATGACTAACAATCAATTGACCACTCTCTCCATCATAAGGCTATCAGACCTGATCTGCAAAAATCCATTAGTTGTCAGCAAAGAGATACAGGAAACACTAACTTTGCTTCTTATTCTGGATTTCTGCAGACTAGTACTAATCAATCAGCCAGTAAAATGGATAATGGAATAGCTTCATTCCCATGTTCCCTTCCACCATAAGGTACCCCGAGACTTGATGAGTAATGGAAAAACATCATTTCTTTGGCTACTTGTTCCCATACTGTTCTGCCTGCTCTACCTTAAGCCCTCCCATTAGTTCGAGGATGACTTCCCCAAAATCAGGACTGTCCCTGTAAAACTGGAATTTAATCTTGGAAATAAGTTTCAGGCACTGATAGTACCTTCTGTTGACTAAAACCTAGTCATGGCAGCAGGTTATTGGGAATACTTTAATGACATTCCCAAAGAAATCCATTGTGTGGGTAAAACAGGAAGGAACATAAAATGCAAACGCGAAGCACCATGAGAACGGGGCTCCTGCCATTCTCCAAATAGGGCACCTGTACTCATGAGACCTGGGGAATACCAGATGGTTTCCGAGGGATTGCAAGAACGGGGTGGGCAATTGGGAGAAAGAATGACACAAGCAGCTTGGAGAACGAGACACCGATCACCTTGCACGGAGGATCCCTCCCGCGGAGTACGAGGAGAGGAGGAGAGCCGCCGGACCCAGTATACCTGTAATGTAGAAGAGTCTGGCTCTGCTATCTCCCTCCTCGTGCATCGTATGCAGCTCCTGACACAGCCCCGACGCTTCCGCTTCTGAGAGACAGCAGCGGCGGCCAATCAGGCAGGTGGGCTGGATAAATGACCCTGGCGGGCCGTATCTGGCCCGTGGGCCACAGTTTGAGAACCCCTGGTCTAGGCAGACCAATCTGAGCACAGCCTGGATTGACTATAGGAACCCCTATGACTCAATGCCACACACATGGATCTGTGAATGCCTGGCACTATACAAAGTCAACAGGACACTAAGGACCTTCCTCAAGAACTCAGTGGGACTGTGGAAGACAACACTGGAAGTGAACACAAGACAGCTCGCACAAGTGGCCATCAAGTGTGGCATATACCAAGGTGATGCACTGTCCCCACTGCTGTTCTGCATAGGCTTAAACCCCCTCAGCCAGATAATCACAAGGTCTGGATATGGGTACAAGTTCAAAAGTAGAATCACCATCAGCCACCTCCTCTACATGGATGACATCAAGCTGTATGCTAAGAGTGAACGAGACATCAACTCACTGATCCACCGAGGACATTGGGATGTCATTTGGACTGGAGAAGTGTGGCAGGATGATAGTAAAGAGAGGGAAGGTAGTTAAGACCGATGGAGTGGAATTACCAGTGGGCCACATAGCAGACATAGAGACCAGCTATAAATACCTGGGTGTCCCACAGTCACACGGGAACCATGAGGAGGAGGCAAGGAAGACAGCAACATCCAAGTACCACCAAAGGATAAGACAGGTCCTGAAGAGCCAGCTCAATGGGAAGAACAAGATCCATGCCATCAACATGTATGCCCTGCCAGTCATCAGATACCCTGCCGGTATAGTGAGCTGGCCAAAGGAAGACATGGAGGCTGCCGATGTGAAGACCCGGAAGCTCCTCACAATGTACGGAGGTTTCCACCCCAAGTCCAACACCCAGAGACTGTACACCAGCCGCAAAGAGGGTGGGCGGGATCTGATGAGTGTCAAAGCCACTGTCCTGGATGAAACCCGGAGTATCCAGGAGTACATCAGTAAGATGGCACCCAAAGATGAGCTGCTGAGAGAATGCTTCAGGCAGCAGCAGACATGGGAGGAAGTTCAAGCGGAGGAAATACCATGGCAAGACAAGCCCCTGCACGGGATGTACCATCGACAGATAGCTGAGGTGGCTGACATTGGGAAATCCTATCAGTGGCTGGAAAGGGCCGGACTAAAAGACAGCACTGAGGCACTGATCATGGCAGCACAAGAACAGGCACTAAGCACCAGATCCATAGAAGCAGGGGTCTACCACACTAGACAGGACCCAAGGTGCAGATTGTGCAAAGAGGCCTCGGAGACAGTCCAACACATAGTGGCAGGGTGTAAGATGCAGGCAGGAACAGCGTACACTGAACGGCACAACCAAGTAGCTGGCATTGTGTACAGGAACATCTGCACAGTGTATGGGCTAGACCCCCCCAAGTCCAGATGGGAGATTCCACAGAAGGTCGTGGAGAATAACAGGGCTAAGATCCTGTGGGACTTCCAGATCCAGACGGACAGGCAGGTACTGGCTAATCAACCAGTCATCGTGGTAGTAGACAAAGACCAGAAGACAGCGGTAGTGATAGATGTAGCAGTGCCAAGTGACAGCAACATCAGGAAGAAGGAGCATGAGAAGTTGGAGAAGTACCAGGGCCTGAAGGAGGAAATCGAGAGGATGTGGAAAGTCAAGGCCAAAGTGGTCCCAGTGGTGGTAGCAGCATTCGGGGCCGTGACTCCTAAGCTGGGAGAATGGCTCCAACAGATCCCAGGAACAACATCAGAGCTCTCTGTGCAGAAGAGTGCAGTGCTAGGAACAGCTAAGATACTGCGCAGAACCCTCAAACTCCCAGGCCTCTGGTAGAGGACCCGAGATTGAGGAAGACACATACCACTCATAGGGGTGAGAAGGGAATTTTTTTTGCTACCATACTCTGAGATTAGCTCTCCATGGAAATCCAGACTTTCACTTCCCTTCTGGGTTTCAGTATAGCATTTAAATCTGGGTATTCTATCAAGCACAGGAGGAAAGGATGCTATGATTGAAAATTTAAATTTGGAGACCCTTTGGGAACAGGCAGCATGCAAATAAATGTGGGGGTTTTTTTGGTTTGTTTGTTTGTTTTCTGTAGGCTGGGTTCATATGACCTAGTCTGTTCCTAACTCTTCTCAATAAATTACTTACTGTTAATGTGCTGCTGCTTCATCTGTTAAATGTAAACCTGCCTCTGTTACAGCAGGAATAGCTTCCCTTGGTGGTGTCCCAATTTTCTTTCAGACACTGGCTGGACCTTCCTTCCCCCAACATTCTGAAAACAGACTTTTGCTGTGGTCTAAATAGATCAGAGGCATTATAGCAGATCTAGGGCATACCCTTTCCTGCTCCATTTGTTTCTTGGGGTTGAAGACAAATCACTAAAGAAAGAGTTTCTAGGAAAGGCTCATTGCTGTGGGCCTGCCTAATCTTCTCTCTTCCACCAAAAGGAAGAGAGGGTTCAGGGTTACCAATTCCAGGTTGCAAGTCAGTGAAATCTATTATTGCAGATTTGAGGGGATAACACAACACACATACACACACTACATTTTAACCCCCAACTGAGTATGTGTGATTTATTACTTGAGAGAAACTATAAATGTTTTCTTAGTAAATGAACCATGGTAAACTTCTGATTCTTCTTCAATAGGCCCCTTATTTTTTTCTTTCTTTCTCTCTTCTGACTATGGTTTCCTATATTTATATTCTATCTTACCTATGTAACTTTAACTATATTTATTTGCTTATGTTCTCAGTTCAATGTGTATTATTTATTTCTTAACCCATTCTTCTATTTATCACTTTATCTTAAATTAATTTATGCTTAGGTTTCCAATATTCTTGTCCTTCTGCTTTAAATTCTATTTAGCTCTCCAGTCCTGAAAAAAGGCCCTTATTAATTGCTAGCAGATACTATGCTTTTCTTTGACTTTCTGATGCTGGCTGGAGGGGATGATTTAGCATCTTCTATTTCTGGTATGCTGCTGTGCTGACTGGCTTCTTCAGGTCACATGTTGGATCTTTAGTTCCTCTGAGTAGCTTCTTCTAACTCCTTTCTAACCACTGTCAATATTTTGGGTTTTTCTAAGACTTACATTAGGGCTTGCCAGCACTCTGGGATTAATTTCACTGGATGCTTCCCAGTTCCTCAATGCCAATGCCTTTCCAAGGAGTCCCTCAGTTCTCTTGGCCTCCTCTTCCAGCAATTCTCCACTGAAGCGACTTTTACCCATACTCTCCAAATTCTTCTCTTTCACACCTTCTTCTCTGTTAGGACCACCACACCCATGGTTTTCATGCCATCATTTTATGCTTACCCTGCACGAAGAAAGGTGGGTTAGCTGTAGAGGGGAAGGAGGTGATGCAAGTGTTTTTACTGTGCTCCATGTTTCTTCTTTCCACATCTGTCAAGCAGCTGAAACAGTCAAGCAGTTAAATCAATCAAGCAATTTAAAATCAAGCACTGAAATCCATCAGGTAAATTCTCACAATTCCATTCTGAGTTCAAAGTTCTCACTGGCAACCAAGATTCAAGGGCAAGATGGTTAGCACTGTCAATTGCAGAGAACAGGTGATGTTTCCAAAAAGACTTCAGTGTTTGGAGGAAGATGCACGGCATGCAAGATCAGGACACTGGCACAGTCTGCTTCTTTTCTGCTGCCTGGGCCTGGGCTTTCCATGTCTTGAGTCATCTTTTCTGGGGCATGACACCCACTAAACCAGTGTTGTCCAAACTTGGCCACTTTAAGATGAGTGGACTTCAACTCCCAGAATTCCCCAGCCAGCATTCCCAGGAATTCTGGGAGTTGAAGTCCACTCATCTTAAAGTGGCCAAGTTTGGACAGCACTGCACTAAGCAGTCCATCGACCTGATGCTTAAGCTCTGCATTTTCACAAGTTTTTCTTCACAACAATGAATGAGAACATTTTCTTTTCTTATATGAATATGTTCCAACAGGGGGGGAAAAAAGATACCAGAATAAATAAGACTCTGCAGTCCATAATGCCACAAGAAGAAATAAAATTATTTTTTCTATTTTTATTCCCAGAGTGGAATCCCTAAAGTGGAAACATCTTTTTGTAGTTGTTTTTTTTTTTTTAAGGTGACTTAGTTGGGGGAGTTGTAAACATTTTAAGTACCATCCCTAGTTATTCTCACTGGAGGTGCAAACTTAACTGACCATTTGATGATTTTTTAAAAATGATTTTGTAGATTTCTAGTGGATTTTTTAAAAAGTAAACTATTGTATTGTTTTGTTTTTAGCTTGTATTTTAGAGATTTTTAAAATAATTTTTCAAATATTTGGTTGATTATTGCCTTGGGAAAGTTGACTAGGAAAAGAGGCATATTAAGCTGACAAACTAACCAACAGTGACTGCTGAATTTTCCCATTTGTCTGAATTTATTTCAGAATAAAATTCACTTATATACCTTTTGGCATGTGAAAAGATCTGAAGAAAATTTCTTTCAGTGCAGATTTCTTTGAATGAATGTAGAAGCCTTTGTGATCAGGACTATAGAATTTTGTCAGCATATTGAACCCTTGAACCAAATGCAGAAATCAAAGTGAACCAGACATGGATTAATATGCCCCACCCCATTTTTCCCTTTATTTTTGAATGAAATAGGCATGTGTCAATAACCAAGAAAAATGGGATGGAAAAAGAAAAAATACACTTGGGAGATCTGATACCTCGATATATACGCAATCTTTTGGGTAAATATTTAGATTTTAAACACTCATATTCAGTAATTCAATCCCAAGTTTAAATTGTATAGATAAACACAATCTATTAGGAAATCATTTGTTAATTTGGTTTAAAAAATGGAGACCAAATTTGAATAAAGTAGTTCTTAATTGTAGAGTTTTATATGGTGTTTCCTTAATTTTTAGCCAATTCATTTTCCATATTTTTAAATGTTACTGATCTAAAGAAAGATGTTCTTTGATTTTTCAATATTTTGCAATAATAACAGCAATTTCAGGCTTATTATGTACCTTAGCAACAGAAGTCTAGGCAGACACTTGCAAGTATTTACTGGAACTGTTCTAGCCCCAGCAGATGTGACTACATACAGACAGGAGAATGAATCATATAAATGTAATGAACAAGAACTTTGGCAAACACTCTGCTGCTTTTTTTCAGTGAAGAAACATCACATATGTTCACACACGAGTAGAGAAAACATTGTGTATGCATCTTGTTAAAATTAATTGCCTAAAGACCAAATAGTATGTGACAGAGAAAATCTGGGATCAGATCTCTCACTCTTTTGTGCATGAAAGCAGAAGCAAGAAAAATCCATTTTAGCAGGTTTATTATCTAAATCCAATCTTCCCTGGCAATTAAAATGAATACAGAGTTCTTGGATTTACAGGTGAAACTCGAAAAATTAGAATATCGTGCAAATGTTCATTTATGTCAGTATGGCAACTCAAAAGGTGAAACCAATACCTGTAGTAGCATAAATATATTAATTTAGATTTCTAATATGGGGAAGGGGAGTTAAAACCATTTTCAAGTAGAAATACATTGCCAGGAGCTCCAAACATGAACCTGGAATACCATATAAGGTTGTTCGTACAACAATCCTAGAGCAGTTCTTATTTTCTTATTTTGTGACACAAGATTTCTTTTTTTAGAAAAAGGTCACAGAATAATTCAGTCCTCTTTTTCTGGCTCTGTGCTTAATCATGATTATATCTTATGCTCAAATCCCAGATTTCTCTCTTATGTTTTATCCCTCACAGCAGCAAAAAACCATTCCCTCTCATTTCCTTTTATCTCCCATTTGCTAGGCTGGAACAGCTTAAGTTACTGTCTGGATGGGCGCTCTGCTTATGCAATATGTTGTGCTTGCAAATACAGCACCAAACCAGTTATACGAATGGTTGGGCTGCAATCTTCACAGGAGTCATATCATATAGAACTGCCTTTATCTTATGGCTACTATTGGACTTAAAACAACTAAGGTTCAACTCACAAAGGATCATTCAGGGTGGCTTGCAAATCCACACAACTGCACGTCAGTTCTTATACAATCCAATGGATATGATGGGGGGTTTTTTTTAGATATTTTATCCCACCTTTATTAATTTTATAAATAACTCAAGGTGGCGAACATACCTAATACTCCTTCCTCCTCCTATTTTCCCACAGCAACCCTGTGAAGTGAGTTGGGCTGAGAGAGAGTGACTGGCCCAAAGATATGTTAATTATTTGTTTCATATAGTGATGTGAGAATAAGTACAAAGTGTTTTGTTTTTGTAGAGTACTATGATACAAGTACAGTGTCTTTAGGATCCTTTATTATATAAACACAAACACAAAATTATAAGCCTATGAGGTCAAATGTGGAAAGCGCAGGGCTAATTCCTTATGAGGGACCACCAGAACAGGACCATCAAGTGCTATGTGTGATGGTGGCAAATGTCGTCTTCTATGGCTAAGTCAGCTGGCAGCAGTTCTACAGGGGAAAGAATAGCTGTCGTGGTAGAAGGCTTTTGGCAAACAGAAATCAGGCTCCTGGATGGCTCCAAGTTAGTCCTGCTGCCAATTGTCATCCCCTTACCTTATTTAAAACTATAGTGCCTGCAGCACTCTAAAGCCACTTGAAGCCTTATATGAAGCTGGTTATCTCTTTCATCTCCAAAGGAATTGTCTTCCCTGATTATGTAGACTTAGATCTCTGAAAGGATACTTAAAGAGATGAAGATTCCATTAGGGTTCATCTTCTGAGTTTGGGGATGTTGGCAGGGGAGAATACAGCTCATGAGATGCAGTGGATAAAATGTACCATATATACTTGTAGATAAGCCAAGAATTTTAGGTACCAGAATATGCCCCCAAAATTGGGTTCAGCTTATCCACAGATGAGCTTATCCACAAATATATACTGTGGATATTTCCCCCCAGATTTTAATTACAACACTAAACTTTGAAAAAGGAGAAATAGAAAGAATAAAAAGTGCAAAGGAAAAAAAAAAGAAAAAAAGAAAAAGAAAGTAAGATAAAGAAAAAGAAATTTATTTATTTGTTTGTTTTAGGGTTTATTAAATTTGTACGCCACTCATCTCCCCCATGGGTGACTCTTGGCAGCTCACAATTAAAACCAAAAACCCATGAACAATTAAAAAATACCACATAGATAATTAAAATGAATTAAACCATTAAAAAGTCAAACTATAAAATAACCTTATACATAAATACTACTCTTTTACACTAAAAAGAAAAGAACTATATGGAAAAGAAAGACAAAGACAGAAAGAAAAAAGTTACAAAGAAGTGGCTTCCAATTTTCTAAACAGCAGTTATAAATGCATTTATCTTTTACCCTCTATCTCTAAGGCTACTTCATAATTTCCATTTTTCCATAATCTACCCTTTCTAATCATCAAATCCAAAAATCACAAGTTCAGTTTTTTTCTTTTTTCAGCAAAAGGTCCATTAGGGGTTTCTAGGCACTAATAAATGTCATAGTTGATCTTTCTCTAAGCAAATAAGTTAATTTTGCCAGCTCTGCTAGTTCCATTGTCTTCACCAACCAGTCCTCCATTGTGGGTATTTCAAAGTCTTTTCATTTTTATGCATATAGTGGTCTCACAGCGGTAATCATATAAGAATAGTCTTCTGTGGCTCTTTTCTAACTGTCCATTAATCCCAGCAAAAAAAGTTCTGGTTTCAGTTGAATATTATTTTTTAAAATTCTTTGTATCATTGCATGTATTTGAACCATTTTTTTTCTGGCTTTTTTACAAATCCACCAGACATGATAAAATGACCCTTCATGTTGTCCACATTTCCAACATAAATTTGAAATGCATTTACACATTCTAGACAATTTTTCTGGAGTCATATATCAACGTTTTTACATTATCTTGTAAAAACTCTCTTTTAAGTTATGATGAAATGTAAATTACATTCCTTTTAACCACATATTTTCCCACTGTTCCATCAATATGTTATGTCCAAAATTCTTAGCCCATTTTATCATATACTGTTTCACTTGTTTTTCTTCTGTTTCCAATTTCAATAAAAGTTTATACATTTTAGTGATTACATATTCATCATTTGTACACAGATCAACTTCAAATTCTGTCTTCTGGTGCTCAGTTCCACATGTCCTATTATCTATCTTGAATATTTCTCCTAACTGTGCATATGAAAACCATGGAAAACTAAATGCTTCTGCAGCCAGCTGTTCTTTTGATTTCATCTTATATTTTCCATGCTCTTCTTCTATCAACTCTTGATAAGTTAACCATTTCTCTTTGTTTCTTTCCTATAAAATGCTTCTTGTGCTGAGACCCTCAGCTTTTTAAAAGGACCCTTATATCCCATATACATTCTTACATAAGCCCATCTATTGATAATCCAACCCTTAAATTTTTAACCAAACTACCATGAAAAATTTTGAGGATTGGTTTAGTTAGTGCTATATATATGATAGGTCTAAGAAAGGGAAGATTGAAGTTCACATTCACCCTTAGCCACAGGAACTCACTGGGTGATTTTAGACCAGTTGTTACTTCTCAGCCCAACTTACCATATATACTTGTGAATAAGCTGAGAATTTTAGGAGGTTCGAAATACACACCCCAAAAATTGGGTTCAGATTATCTGCAGACCAGAGCTCAGATTTTTTAAAGCCTGTCATGGCCTTAAAATTGTGAGTTTTTATAAATGATGATGTAACAGTTTGCAGTTTCCTGTCCATCACTGCAGTTAAAAAAATCAAGGGTCAGTTTGTCTGCAGATGACACATTTCTCATGGCATTTTGGTTGAAATGTCAAGGGTTGGCTTATCCACAGATGGGCTTATCTGCTATTATATATGTAATTCAAAGGTTTGTTGTTATAAAAAAACTTAAAGGAAAGAGTACTGTGTATACCTTCTTGAGTATCTGGAGGAAAGTGGATGGAAAAAATCTAATGAATAAAATCTGATGAATAAAAATACATAACTGAACTATTGTCCATTGAAAATCTTGACCTGAATTTTCTGCCACTGGATGGATAGAAAAGGGTTGAAGATCATGATATCTTGTTGAACATTGTTTTTTTGTAAGTGGAATTAGCATAGTACCTTATTATGGAAACACTGTTGCTGCAAGGAGGGCAACCTAAAGTTCTTGTCTTAGCACAATTTTATTCTCATTAATAATCTTTCGAAGACATGGGCTTCTTGTGGCATACAACCTAGCATTTCATACTGATGCTTATCTCCTTTTTATATGTAGGAAGCTGAATTTCTTTGGCTCCTCAGTGTGCTGGGCAAAGGATGCAATGCTTGACTTGGAACCTGTCAGGGCTATTTAAAATATATGCAAGTCAATTT
Organism: Liasis olivaceus; assembly: GCA_030867105.1. Classification (NCBI taxonomy): domain Eukaryota; kingdom Metazoa; phylum Chordata; class Lepidosauria; order Squamata; family Pythonidae; genus Liasis; species Liasis olivaceus. Next base: position 39,993,691 of record CM061350.1, on the reverse strand, counting down.
GACTATTATAAAGAGAACTTTTAAACTGTTTTAACTGTTTGCATGATTCACTGACTCTAATTAAGCACAAAGCAAAAAAAGGCTATGTATTTTTAATCTTTTGGATGAAATAATAATAATTAAAAATAAATACATATTAATTATTAATTAATATATATAAATCATTCCTAACTAAGAGAGGACATGGAAATATAAGTAAACATATAAGAACACTAAACACATGAACATACTCATAAATAAAATAAAATAAAATAAAATAAAAGAGCTATCATTAAAATTAAAATTAGAGAGTAAATTAAAACAAGAAATAAAATGTTTACTGCTGCCTATATAAAATGTAGTAAGAAGACAACTTCATAATCTCTGGAAGAAATTCTATCTAAATTCTAATTGCATTTAACTTTACTAGTTTATAGAATAGATCACTGGGCCTTGGGTTATGATGCATAAATCCAGGATTTAAGCCACATACAGGATTGGAAACTCCTAGCATTAGAAAACTCAGTTATGATCTGCTTTCTAATGAACATGACTATGTTTTCTTCTTTCAATTTTGGCTTCTATTTATAAAATTATACATGCTTAGTGTTCATATGATCTTGTTGCTGAACAATTTGATGCAGTGCTGTATTTGTTCTGTTTGTTTTTTTTTAATCCATTCACTTGGGTCTGATTCTTGGAAACTGCCTGGACAAGTCCCTGCAGTTTTCTTGGCAAAGTTTTTCAGAAGTGGTTTGCCATTGCCTCCTTCCTAGGGTTGAGAGAAAGTGACTGGCCCGAGGACACCCAGCTGGCTTTGTGCCTAAGGCAGGACTAGAACTCTCAGTCTCCTGGTTTCTAGCCTGATGTCTTAACCACTACACCAAACTGGCTCTCCATTTTGTTCTTATCTTAGCTTAAATTATTTGCTGTGATTCTTCTTTTTACTCTATCAGTCAAGGAAGTGCTATCAATTCCATGCTATCTCTTGTTCCTATACACGGTAATAACTTTTTTTCCTTTGAGGACTAGTCTGTGTTCCTTTTGTGCCATTTAGATTAAGCAATCTGACAATTTTTATTTATTTATTTTTTATGTTGTTGGGTTTTTTTTGTGACTTTGAGTCAGATTTTGACTCCTGATGACTGCCTGGACTAGTCCCTGAAGGTTTTTTGGTAAGTTTTTTTTCAGAAGTGGTTTGCCATTACTGCTTCCTAGGGCTGAGAGAGTAATTGGCTCATGGTCACCCGGCTGGCTTTGTGCCTAAGGTGTGACTAGAACTCACAGCTCTCAGTTTCTACCCTGGTGCCTTAACTATTTCACCAAACTGGTTCTTAATGGTGCAGTGTTATGTAAAATAATGGTAGGTAAAAATTGTGGGGGAAAAAAGCAGACATATTCCTCTATAGTAGCCTAACACTAGAGGTTTCCTATAGATAGCCAATTGACATCAGTAAAAATTGGTTTGGTTCTTTCAACTGATGTTTCCTTTCCATTCTCCTATCTGTTTTTTTTTTCCCCCCACTTCCTATCCTCACAAGAAATGAGAGAAGGCAGATAAGAAAGAAAATGACTGGAAGACTCATATTTATATTTCCTCTAAGAATGTCAGCAAACTCTTCTCCAAACTAACAAATCCAAATTCTTTTCCAGCTTAATTACTTTTCCCAGCCAGGTTAAAAGCATTTCTTATATTAGACACTAGCATGCTGCTATTTGTGTCTAGGTTCATTCCTTAGGTTAAGCCATTATGTTAGCAGTTTGGATTTAGCTCACTGAGTTGTGTGAATTCAGCTCTTCTGGTTTTTAAACTATGGTTTATTGCTTTGTAAAAAGAGAGTATTAATAAAGGTCTGACTATATAAAAATATTGCACTCAATCTTTTATTCTGGGAAAACAGGCAAACCAAACCACAGTATCTGTTAAAGCTTTGCATTTTCAACAGAAAGTATGTTTTCTAATTTAAAGTAATGTCCACAATTTAATAATTGCTATAAACTTTCCAGTAGAAAGAAAAAAAATCATTTCTGAGAAGAAGAAAAAAAGAGATTCAACAAAGCAAGGACATAAAGTATAAAAGAAAAAAGCAACAACCAAATAATGAAAGCTCTATATATACTCCATCAATTTAAACTGCAATCCTTTCTCATCTGGTTTTGTTCCCTGAAATCTCATTAAAATTGACAGCGATGTGTTTTTAATGTCAAAATACTATTTAATTTTTGTCATCTGCCTTAGCTGAGACTAATTCAATAGCTTACAGATTTTCTGTACAATAAAACAATACCTTTCTGAAGAATGAATACAAATTTGAACCTCTGTGAAATATATCTTGCTACAAACCAAAGCATGTCATCACTGGCAGTAGAAGGAAGAACAGTTCTAAATGTTTCCATTGATAGCTTTCTTTTGACCAGCAATTTATTTCAAAACTAAGCATCATTTTGCCTCACCATTATACATGTAGTAGTGGATTCTATCCCATCTCCCTGAAGTGAAGGCATCAGGTCTGCACCTATTCTTCCTAACCAAGGTTATGACTTCCATGTTTTCTACAGAGCTCAGCTGATGCTAGAAAGGCCCATTTCAGCCCTTTGTAGTATATGTTGGCATGCTTGAATCACTCAGTCTCTTTTCTTATATCTTTAATTTTATAGGCTGATTTTGTTTTCAATTAATTAAAGACTTTTCAAGTCTGATGGATAGGTGAGGAGAATTCTGGAAAGCCCTTCCAGAAGTTTCCCCAATTTTTAAGCACTGTTGTCTCTCTTCAGAGTCTTTTAGCCCTTTTCCTTCTTGCATAGGTTGTTATCTTCTCTTGATGATTCAAATATTGAAAAATTGGTTAAAATGTAGATAAATTTTGGATAAATAAGAATAGAAAATATTTTCCAATATTTTTCAAAAAAATATTGTACAGTATTGTTCAGTATTACAACAATGATAAAATATAAATAAAAACATATTGAGTAAATTAAATACATTAGTTTATAACAAAATATATTGCTCCCAGCAATGGTTGTGATTGAACAACACTTTGAATATTTTAAAGCAAATGTTCATCATATACAGTATATAACAAATGTTATGCATACATGCATGCATATATCAGCTTAATTCATTCAATGAAGTCTCCTGCTAGAGTATCCCTGTTACTTCATAGAGGTAGTTCTATGCATTTCCACTGATAGGAAATTCTTTCAGCTGTAGTGAAACCACTGAGGTAGGGGGAAAGGAATTCAAATATGGACTAAAAGCAAAAATAAATAACTTTTTTTTATTGTGGTCCAACATTATGAAAGGCTGTAATATTGGTACCTTGTGTTGGGTTCTGAAAGTATCTGGATGTCAGGGAAAAAGCAATGATGCTCATGCAATATGATTGTAACATCTAGTACCTGTCTGTATTCTTGCTGCTTTATTTAGTATAATTGGATTTTCTGGCTACCTACAAGATAGCAGCATCTACAATATATGGCAATAATCTAGATGAGAGTTCACCAGGGCCTGAATTGTTGAAATGAGGTTATGCCCCAGCCTAAATTGATAAATAGCTTCCTCCCATAGTGGACACTTGTGTTGCTAATGATGACAATAGATCTAGAAGTACCACCAACAGAAGGACTGAATCTTTTAGTGAGATAGCACTTTTTTTTTAACAAAGAAAGTTGAACAGAAGTGAATTTTAAATTTTAAACTTTTTTTTAATTTCTCAACACTGAAGCAACTAATCATTATTTTATTATAAAATGAAGAAGTGTGTTAGAAATAAGAATCAAACTAATAAGTAGTTACAACTGATAGTGACTCTAGTAGATAGGGAGGTTTTTTTGGGGAAGCCATATCATAAAAAAAGTATTAACCTTTTTTTAAAAAGGGAAATGAAGGAAAGAGTTTTGCTGAATTCATGTCGGATTAAAATTAAAATTTTAATAGCATAAATTTGTTTATACTATCTATCTATCTATTGGCAATAAAAGCAATAATGTAATTAAATAATAAAATGTGTAGTAATAATTGCAAAATGCAAAAGAAACTCCAACATCAAAAAAATTTAAAGGAACAGATTGAACACTTTAAAAATTAAAGAGAATAAAAAATAAAAAAAGATTAGTCATATCTACAGGTAAAATGTATATTACAATAGCTATCAAGAATAAATCCACTTATGTAGAAGTCAGTTATAAATTCTACAAGAAATACTGATATTTCATTATGGTTAAAGAAAAATTAATATGTTCAAATTTATGAATTCTATTATTTCTTAAAGTTTTATGTATTTCAAAAGTTATTTTTTAAGTCTTCAAGTATTCATTAGTCAAAAAATAATTAGTTCATTTCTTAGAAAATAGTATCTATATATTTGCTTAGCCATTATTATTTGAATGATAGACTTACCCAAATAATACTAATCAGTTTCATTACCTACAAAGTTGTTAATTAATTGACACCTATTATTTGATTTTAGTTACAATAAAGTACACGTTCATTAAAGGATAACTTTTGTAAATTTGATTAGCTAAATATCTGTCAGGATATATTAGCCAGACAATATTTTATTAGCTAATAATAATAATAATAATAATAATAATGATGATGATGATGATGATGATGATGATGATGTTAGCATCATCATCCATAAAAGTGAAAATAGTTTGCTTTTTATTATACTCCTGACGAACTTTTAGTCAATTGCTTGAGTGATAGAACTATTAAAGTAGTGAAGATCTCTGTTGTACTAGAAAGAAAATAACCTTTGAAGAACTGAACTTTAGCAGAGAGCAATAATCAGTTACAACATTCCTGTGTTTGTGACTCTCCAAATGAGATACTAATTGCACGCTTGGTCTTAGGTTAATATTTGGATTGGAGACCAGCATGGAATACTGGGCTAGAGTTTAAAACAGAGGAATTAAGAGGGAAAAAATTGAAAGAAAGCCACTTCCATTCTGTTGCCAAGAAAGCTGCTTGGACATGTTTATATAGTCAAGTATACTGAATTTCAACCTGAGAAAATTCTGATCTTTAAATAATTAGCTCTAAAATAGGCTTTACATATCTATTTTAGGTATGAAGCTATTTTCCAGCAAATGCACAGAGAAGGAGTACAAGAATATATACTATGTTTGGGTAGAGCAGAGAGAAAATAGTTTTAAAAAGCAAAGATTGTTTGACAGTATCTTTAAATCAGAGGCCAGAGGACATTTCAGACTATGATTTCAGTTTGAAGAAAAAGACCAGGCCTTCTCTGATGCCAATTCTTTAATAGCTGTAGTGGCTAGTTTTCATATCATCATCAACTAACTTCCATTCATCTAAAATGCATCTTATTCATTATTATTTGAGTCAAGTCATTAAAAAAAAAAACAAGGATAAGGAAGAGAAAGGTAGTTGCAGGTGAAGAACTGAAAGTCATATTTATTTATTTATTTATTTATTTATTTATTTATTTATTTATTCAGCTTGTATGCCGCCCATCTCCCCCAACGGGTGACTCTGGGTGGCTCACAATAAAAACATAGCTCTCACCGCGATGGCTAAAAACTATAAATAATTAAAAACATATTAAAAAACCCTAAAAAACCTCCTCTGGTTTATGGCCCTAAAAAACCTGTAAGATGCTGGTGGGGGGGAGACAACCCATCATCCCACCAGCCATCTCCACAGGTGCGGGCCCCCCTCTGGCCCCCAGGCCTTCTGGCAGAGCCAGGATTTAATACCTTTCCTGAAGGCCATGAGGGAGGGGGCACACTGGACCTCAGGAGGCAAGATGTTCCATAGGGCGGGCGCTACAGCAGAAAAGGCTCTCTGCCTCGACCCCACCAATCGAAATTCCCTGACTGGTGGGGTGTGCAACCTGCCCCTTCTGCTGGACCGAGTGGGACGGGCTGAAGTGACCAGGGCAAGGCAGTTCCTCAGATAACCTGGTCCTGTGCCATAAAGGGCTTTAAAGGTAATAACCAACACCTTGAATTGGACCCGGAAACAAACCGGTAACCAATGCAGCTCGTGCAACAGCGGTGTTATATGTGCCCTCCTAGGGGCATTAAGAACTGTCCACGCCACCGCATTCTGCACCAGCTGTAGCTTCATATATTAAATAAAAGATAGAGTGATTTCAAGCAATTAAGTAATTGATGCTATAGTGCCAGGTAATGGGCCCCTGAAGTTGGATGGCATCAACATGCTATTAAGGAAGAATCTTTCAAGGAACTAATGGTGTTTATGATGGTGTTAGATTAAAGCCTTTGATATGTCTAGTTTCTGATGTTAACATGGAGGAAAAGAAATTCCAAAACTGGGAAGACAGAATTGGGAACATGGAATGTAAGAAGCATGAATATGGGAAACTCAACACAGACAAAGATTAAATGAATTGATTACACATTGACAACTTAGAATCAGTGAATTGAAATAGACTATAATTGGACATTTTTAGTCAGAAGACATCTTATTTACCACCCAGGACATGAAGAAGAAAGAAATATTGGTGTTGCTATCATAGTCAGGAAGGATATAGCAAGGCAATACTTGGGTACAAGACAATCAATATCCAAATAGCATTAATTGAACTTTGTGGACAATAATTGCAATATGATTTTTATCCAAGTGTAAGTTCCAACCACTGATGAAGAAGAAGAGAAGGTTGACAAGTTTTAGTCTGAAATCAACAGAACATACAGGCAAGGTATGGTGGAGACTAGAATGCCAAGTTGGAAATATCAAGGAGGAAAGTGTAGTTGGGCTGCCAAAGATCAAGAAATAGAAGAAAGCAAACTGAATGTCAGAACAAATGGTGGAAATTGCCAAGAAAAGAAGAGAAGCCAAAGCCAAAACAGGCAAAGACCTCAGGAAGAAAGTTAATGAAGAATTTCAGACAAGCATTGGAAGAGACAAGACACAGTATTACAACATCTGCAAAGACATCAAAGATGAAACAGACATAGAAAACCAAGGGAAGTCTTCCAAACAATATCCAAACACAGATGGAACTCAGAAAGAAATCCAATCCAATCCTGAATTGATATCCTAAAGGATGGCAGTGTATAGAAAGTAACTGATTGCAAGATCAAACAAAGTTGGAAACAGTATATTGAAATTCTGTACAGAAGGGATGTCAATATCCAGGATACTAAGAAGATATTCCCTACTTACAAGAACCTGTAGTACTCAAAGATTAAGTTAGACCAGCACTCTGGTCATTACCAAATCAGAAGGCTATAGGAATTGATTGAATATCTGCAGAAATATGACAAGCTACAAAAGAAGAAACTGTAAAGGTTGTAACCAAGCTGTGCCAGCAAATCTGAAAAATGACATTGTGGCCAACAGATTGGAAGAGATCAAAACCAAAGAAAGGAGACTTAACAGAACATGCAAATTATTGTACAATATCTTTAATTTAATATGCTAGGAAAATAATGCTTATGACCATCCAATGCAAGTTAAAGTCTTACATAGAAAGGGAGATGCCAGATGTTCAAACTGGCTTTAGAAAAGGCCAAGGAACAAGAAGCATTATTGCTGATATGCACTAGGTAATTGAGAGAGTCAAAAAAGAGAGAAGTCAATATGTGCTTCATTGATTATAGAAAAACCTTTAATTGGGATGACCATATCAAATATGGAATGTGCTTAGGAACGTGGGAAACCCAGGACAGCTTATTGTATGCATGTGAAACCTATGCACAGGTCAGGAAGTCACAGTGTGAATGGAACTTGGAGAAACAAACTGGGTGCAGGTCAGCAAAGGAATGAGATAAGGCTGTATTCTCTCCCTTATTTATTTAACCTATGTGCTGAATACATATTGAGGAAAGCAGGATTGGAAAAAAATGAGCATGATTTTAACATTGGAGGAAGAAACTTCAGTCTGTGCAATGTTAATGACACTACTCTAATAGCTGAAAGTGCTAATGATCTGCAAGCGCTAGTAATGAAAGTCAAGGAGCACAGTGAAAAAATAAAAAGATCATTCTAATGATATCAGGTACAACAACCAGCCTTAGAACTTACAATGAAGATATTGAGGTGGTCAAACCAGTCAATCTTAAAGGAAATCAACTCTGATTGCTCATTGGAAGGATTGATAATGAAGCTCAAGCTCAGATACTTTGGTCACCTAATGCGAAGAGAGGACTCTTTGGAAAAGACCCTGATGCTGGGAAAGATGGAAGGCAAAAGGAGAAGAGGACGGCAGAGGATGAGATGGCTAGATAGCATCACTGAAGCAATGAGCATGAAATTGAGCAAACTCAGGGAGGCAGTGAAAGATAGGAAGGCCTGGCGCAATATGGTTCATGGGATCACGAAGAGTCGGACACGACTTAACGACTGAACAACAACAACAAGACAATTGATTTTAAAAAGCAGAAGCTATCAACAGTAAAGGAAGCAGTGTTCAAGAAATACACCACAGAGTAGCACTTGTAGCAATGTAGTAGCAATGAAAAACTTGGAGAAGATATTCAGGTGCTGTGATGCATCTGTACCTACAAAGCTAAGAATTGTCCATGTTTTCCCTGTGACATTCTATGAGAGTGAAAATTCGATTTGAAGAAGCAGGATAAAGAAAGAGTATTGACTTGTTTTCAAGTCTTTTCTATTGCAGTAAGCTTCTGAGATTACCATGAATAGCCCAGAAAACAAACAAATGGATGGTAAAACAAATCAATCCACAGTTCTCACTTGAGACACAAAAGACTTGGCTCAGATTATTATATCTGTGTACATTATGCAAAGACGTAACTCTCTTGAGACGTTTGCAATGCTGGGAAAGATAGAAGGAAAGAAAAAAAGAGGACAGTCAGCAGCAAGATGGATAAACTCAATTACAGTGGCAATGGGTGCCCCGTTGGAAGACCTGAAGGACCAGGTTGGCAGCCGACCTTTCTATGTGTTTGCTAAGAATTGATGCCAACTTGATGACACATAATCAATCAATCCTCTGAATGTTATTGCAAGGGCACTCAGAATTGGACTAAAGGAGTTCTTTGTTCATAAAAGCTTTTCAAAAGTCTGTTTCATGCATTCCTTCATTAACAACTGGGGAAGATATATACCATCCTCTTCCTTCAGTTTCAAAACTTCCATTGTTGTATGGAAAAACAAAAAAGAGCTTCCATTCACATTTGACTGAATAAGGATAGTTCTAATGCACCCTAATTTAGGAATATGTAGCACCCATGTCAGCAGCACATATCTACATGGATGAGGAAACTTATATTCATGACTAACTGAACAGAACTTGCACAACTTGCCTTTTCAGGTACCATGTACTGCCTTGACTCTGTCTTCCTGCAGAGGACCTTCGCTCACTTTATGTGGTGAGCTATCTACCCATTCTTGAACTGAAACTATACTAGCATAAGATGTGTTTCCCTCAGTGCCCAACCCTGTTTTGTCTCTCTTATGTCTCTTCAGTCTTCCTGGGGAATTGTGATGTCCTGAATATGTACCAGCAGGGCCTATTAAGTGAAGTGATTACTTGATGTGTATGGTTTTCCTACCCTTCTCTGTATGTGACCAACCAGTGGGAAAATATCCACCAACTGTTACACCTGCTGACATTGTTGACCTTCCATGTCCTTTTTGCTGGATAAATATAGGCTAAGCGCTAGGAAATGATGTGATCAAAATAAATCAGAGCCATGTGTGCTCACCTAGTCCTCCCTGCCACCATCAGTCCCTTGATTACAGCCATTTCTTCTTAGCAGGAAACTTCCATCCCCATGGATAAGCTGATATTACATACCAAGGTCAGGGTGGTGATGATCCTGTACATATTTACTCTGTATTAAATGCTGCTGACATGGCCACTACATATTCCTAAATTAGAGTGCATTGGATTCCAGACTTAGTTCTCCTGTTTTAATGGTATGAATCTTTCATTTCATGTCATACTCCAGCTGATTTGAGGTGACAGTCAAATGCAGAAAAATGGTAATTGTTTATTCTTATTTGTAATTTGTTCGTATAGAGAGAGAGAAAGAGGGAAGAAGGGTAGGAGGGAGATCACCACCACCCCCGGAGAGGGCATACCTGTGGAATTTTCTGCCTCCGAAATAAAAATTATTTGGCATATTTGACTCTGACCTTAGGCCTGTGAGGAGGAGCATTCTTTACTGTTTTATCACAAGGAACCAAAGTATTGGGCTGAGACTCTTTCTGTGCATTCAAACAAGTGATGACTCACTGCATGAGAAGCTATCACAACATGTAGCACAGCAACCCATGAGAATCTGATCTTTTGCCAGTAAAAATGGTTATTGTTCAGTGATGGCTGCCCAGGGTCACTTCAGCACACTCATGCCTGCAAGCATTAAAGTTCACAAACCTGCTACAACTGCTTAATAAAACTGATAATCTTCTGTGTCTACTCTTCTAAATAAAATAATATTCCTGATATGGGAGGCTTGTGTGCTACAGTAACACAAGCAACGCACTGAGTAATTCTGCCAGCTAATTAAATAACATCTTCAAATACAAACAGCTGTTGCTTTCTCTGAGGAGTTTATGCAGCCATCTGGCCTTGTGATTGCCAGATGGAAGTTGTGTGCTAAGTTTTTGTTTGAAGTTTGTAGGGTATTCTTACTTGGTATTTGTATGGTAGGCACTGTAATCATCTTTAACTAATGAAAACTGAAGATATGACTCATCAGGCATGATATTAGCACAATATTTCTTTCATGTACAGATTTTATTATATGCTGGAATGAAGCTCCTCAAAATCATGAAAAGGTTTGTTTTTGAAACCAGTTCTGAAATTACATGATCTTATGTAAACTAATATTTGTATGAGATGCTTCTCCCCAGATTTTCTACCTACTCCCTCAATGGCTGCAGTTGTGTCTACCATATTCCCCAGATTGGGTAAGTTAAGGTCCCATGGTAGTCATCATTTTGGTAATTATGGTAGTCATAATTTTAATACAGATAATCTAGGGAAACAACATTAATAACTTATCAACCAACTTAAAATAACCAAATATATTAATATAGGAATCCCTCTAAGGGCATGTATCAACCTTGAAGAAATATTAATTTTTGTTACATGTATATTTCTCCAGGTATTTTTAACTATTTTTCTACCAACATTAATTTGAGAAATACTTTGAAATATATATATCTAGAAATGAAGATATTTGTCTTGGAATATTTATTATTATATTCTTGGTAAGAGCTTGACTATAAACAGAATTTAGATGTATTCTCAGAATGAAAAGCAGTTGGACATATTTGGATGTACCTGGAGAAGAAAATAGGGTTCCATTCTTATTATCACAATAACCTGACTCTATGGAATAATTCTTATTTTTAAAATGGTGATGATTTTTTTTTTTTTTTGCTTATTGTTTTTAAAATTGGGCTGAAAACAGGATTAAATACCCTAAATCAACCAGTGGCTAACTGTACCTTTAAGACTTTTGACAAGTTACAAAAATAATATAATTTTCCTAAAACTGCTGAATGGCAATACATTCAATTATAACATTTGTTAAGATCTCAGTTTGGACCTAGTAGATTGGCAGCCCTTCCTATAATGTTAATATATTAGAAAAAGTTGTTTTCACAGACTAAACTAACAATTCAGCTTTATTGCTAGTTGAAGAATCGACAAAGATACCAGTGCTCTTCAAGGGATTTAGAATAAAGAATTGGAGTATCCAGTTCTAAAATATACCAGTTTTTTTAAAAAAAATACTTATTTCTTATAATCTTAACATGAGACTAATTCATGATTAAAAGAAATCATTTTGGGGTCTAATGAACTCTTCAGTGGATGTTTAAAAAGTGTCGGCTATCTAACTTATTAAGTTGGAGGTGCAATAAACATACATGTATGTTAATACACATGATTTAGTCACATACTGTGGTTGTTCCATATTGGCGGTACATCCTCAATATGGCCAATAAGATTTTAGTAAAGGAAATTAGATGTAAAGATATTAATGTGTAGTTAAATTCCAATTTTTGGCGGTAGACAAATTTATGAATAACTTTTTATTTGTTTTTTCTGAAGCATTGTGAAAAAGATTCTTAGGTATTCTTGGAATGATATTTCTTTACCAGATACAAAGGCTGGCTAGATAAAATGTATATTTCTCAACCTTTAAATCAGTTCTTTATCAACACAATATGATTCTGTGTGGCCAAGGTTTACTTTGTTGTTTTTAAAATTGAGCTGAATTACTTTTAAAATATATATAATTGTTTTTTGAATTTCCTGTATTTCATTGAGTTGTTTATTTTCTTTATTCAATTTGTGTTCCATCTAGGCTGGTAATTTCTTGTTCTACTACAAAATGTAAATACAGCTTCAACTCTTCTAGCGGATTCCGAATTTCCACTAATCTTTTTTGTGTAGAAACATGAGTTTTGTATATAAAAGTATTTTCAATTTTAAAATTGCCCAATTTTCTAAGTTTGTTTCTCCTCTTAGAAAGACATCTAAGGCTTTAACATTCCACAAAATCAGTATATTGTAGAGGGAAAAACTGGAAGTTAGGAGATCAGTATGGGGTCTCTCTTTAGTTTATGGCTGCTCAGCACGTAAGAAAGTTAGCAAGCAAATAAACAATGGGGTCAAGGAAAAAAGAAAATATAAGAGATTTTCCATTTAATTGATATTAATAAGAAAAAATTGTAAACAATAAAACCAAAAAACACACTGAAGGCTTAGAATTTTAAAATAATAATGTTAGAAACTGACAGAGACAAAATATACAACATAGAACTAGAAAACAAAGTAAGAAAAGCAAACAACAAAAACTCTAATACAATTATTAAAACTTCGTGTGTGTGTGTGTGTGTGTGTGTGTGTACATGCATGTGTATAGAGAGAGAGAGAGAGAGAGAGAGAGAGATGGTGTAGTAGTTAAGGCACTAGGCTAGAAACTAGAGGACTGTGAATACTAATCTCACCCTAGGCATAAAGCAAGTGACCTTGGGCCAGTCACTCTCACTTAGCCCTAGGAAGGAGGCAATGGCAAACCACTTCCAAGATCTTGCTGAGAAGACTGCAGGGACTAATCCAGGCAGTCACCAGGAGTCAACACTGACTTGAAGGCACAAATTAATATATCTATAAAGACACGCACACACACTACTTTTTATTCATGTAAAAAGATCCCTGGTTAACAAGCTTTCTGAGGTCTCTGTATCAAAAAACCTTAGGGATAAACAAAAGAAAGGTTTATAATGAAATAAATGAAAAAAAGCCCCAAATCTTGGTGTTATTTGTTCACTCCAATTCCTTTCTATATAAGCAGGACCTGCACAATGCTCTGATAATTGTGGCAATGATATGCAAAAATTCAGAAATTCCAAAAGGGGGGAAAGGGAGACTGAATACTTTTTCACAGAATTGTATTTTTATAAATACATTCTCACGAAACAATTTATTTATAGCAACATGTATGAAAAATATTATTTGAAAACCAAATAAGGGAACCATTATTTCAGCAAGAAACTGGAAGAGAAAATCTCAAGAGAAAAGAGTTTGATAACCTGCTTATTATATATCATTATCTCAATGAATTTTATAGCTGTTCTTAAGCTTTTCTCACAAGCTAGGAGACTCTGGTGATAAATAATTCAGAATCACATATGTATATTGATGAAGTATAAGTATTCCACTGTGTGCATAAGTACAAAACTCAGATATTTCAGCTGGTTATTTCTAACAGATGAACACTTTCCAACACTCACTGAAAATACCAGTCAAAACCTGTGAGAGGTACATAAAATGTATTCTGGAGTACACAGGAGAATTTTATCTGCAGTTTATGGAAAGGTTTTGCATATGAAATCCATAACAGGATACATTATAATCCTACTACTGCTTGTTTGTAGTAGAAAAACCATTTCTGGGCTGCTAAAGTCAAGATCCACAGATTCAGACAGCTCTAATTTTTTGCTTGTTGCCTAGATTTTTGCACCCCACATATAGCATATCTAATTTATTGATAAATATTATGGTTAAATTTAGTCATCCTATTTTAAGCCTACATTTATGGCCCTTCCAGCCTCATTAAATTTGTTAGTGTGTGTGTGTGTGTGTGTGTGTGTGTGTGTATTATAATAAACTAAGAAATTTTATCTGCTACTTCTGCGCCTCGAACAAAACTATATTGAAAGTCTATGAAGTCTTTTGCATGAACCTTGAATTTGACATGCTTCTGTATTAGAGCTGTCACATTATCAGTTATGTTATTGGGGGGTGGGGCACTATTGGTCAGTTTCTGAATGCCATAAAATGTATCTCAGTGAAATAAAGCACATTTTTCTTAAGGAAAATTCATCTGCATGTTTTCCAGGCTAAGGATATGCTCCTGAGGACCGGGGAAATTTTGTGATGGCTCCCTTATTAATTTTATCCCCTCTTGTTTTATGTGCTTTTATAGTTCTTTTGGGGGACGCGGTGGCGCAGCGGCTTAATGACGCTGAAAGTGCCGGCCAGAAATGGCTGAAAGCTTCAACAGTTCAAGTCCAGCCTCGCGTTAACAAGGTGAGCTCTTGTTTCTATACCCGCAGCTTCTGCCAACTCAGCAGATCGAAAACGTACATGAATAGATAAATGAGCACTCTCACTCCGGTGGGAGGAAAATGCTGGCAGCGACTCCACAGAGAGACGGGACAGTTGCCGGTAAAAAGCGCGAAAATCACGCTCGTCTCAAAAAAGGGGCGCGAAGCAACGGAAATCCCGCCTCCTGTGCTGCCAGCTGGGCTGACGCTCTAGGAATTAGGCTCTGGCAAAGTCTAATTCCGAAACTAGAAAGATGCAATTCCTTGAAAACCGCTAGGGGGCGGTCACTGCAGGGTCAGTAATGACTGTTAAGCAGAAAAAAAAAAAAAATAGTTCTTTTATCTGTAATTGTTTTTATGTATTTATTCTTTTTAATTGTACACCACCCAGAGTCACTTTGTGTGAGATGGGTGGCTGTATAAATAAACAAACAAACAAACAAATAAATAAATAGGAGCAAAGTCACATGAGGCCAAGTGTTGTATAAGCAATCTTCTACTTTTGAAATAGACACTCAAAAACTGCTACTGGAAGTTGTGATCAAGAGCAAAGGAAGGGCAATGAATCTTTTTTTTTCTAAGTTGCGGAAAGCTGCAATAGGAGCTAGGAGCATAGGGGAAAAAAAAGATAATTGGTCATCCAGATGCAACTGGACATTTAATTAGCTGATCAACAGTAGTAGTAAAAAAATTCATCATACCAGATTTTATGACTTGGAAGATCTATGATTTGCTCTGACATATTGATAATAATTAGCAATCCTGTGGAGCTTCTTTGAAGAATGTAGTGAACTGGAAAAACAGTTTTTCCCTCCCATACTAACTCTCCAATTTAAACTGATGCCTAAAATTATTGACTCTTTGAAAGTTTAGAGAAAAATATATACATCAATCTAACAAACCTGACCTTAAAGAATGGTTCACTAAAGAACCAAAACTAGTAACTATAAATAAGTGAAGGAACAACACAGTTTTCAACTTGATTAGAACAAAAAACTGGAGGTTAGAGAGGTTAAAATGTAGAAATCCAAAGAGTTATAATTTGCCACAATTTTCATTAGAGGTGATAAAAATCTGCATTGTAGAAAGACTTCAAAATTCCAGACGTTAAGGTGGGGTTATATATATTATGAAATCTAATCACAATGTACAAAGTAACTTGATGTATTACATTAAGAGAAGCTGGAGCCAAGACAGATATTCTATAAATAAAAAAGTTTTTCCTTGATTGGTTGATTGACACAATAGTGAAGGACAATCACATACACATAAAAAGTACAATTGATTTTTCCTTAATCGGTAGAGTTATCCATAGTTTCAGTTGTTCTCTTTTAAAAATGTAATAAAACAGAAAATGTTGGGTCACCATTGAGATAACACTTTATCTTATCTTAAATTCTTTTACAGTTTCTAGAGATATTAAACATCTGGATCCTTCCTGAAAACATTACATAGGAGTTTCATTTATTTTTTTTAAAAAAGTATAATCACACAAAGAAATAATGAGTAAAATTCAGTTGAAATAGGGACATAACACAGAGCTTTGCCACCAATAACTATTAATACTTCTAGTCTGCTTAACACTGCCCCCCAAATTATGTATGTCAGTTGTTTGGTTAAAGAAATGCTCATTCTGAGACATGACATGTTACATTAAAAATATTATTAAATTCAGTAAAAGATTTTAAGACATTCAAGTTTCAGTTTGAACGGAGACATTTTGAATGCAGAAATTGCTCATGAAACACATAGCCAGTTTCCTAAAATTTCAAAGTTAATGTGTAGCCATTAAAAAAAAAATGCTTAAGTGCCACCAAGCTGAATCTAGGCCTCTTAGTATGATTTGAGACCTTCTCACCACTGCTAAGTGCTCATTTTAAAAGTTTTTTTTTTAATAAAATATCGCTTTCTCACTTATTACCCTTCTCCTGCATAATATGAATGGTATATACATAGTATATATTTTGATGGAATGTATTAGTCAAACCTTTGATCCACAACATTGGAGAAAGTAAGGACCAAACTACATGTTATATTAATTAATTTTTCAGGAATAGATTATATGGACATCCTGACCAGATTGGACAAAATCATGTAAGAAGAGGAAATTTATTTTTCATTTTATTTCCCGGCAACACTTAAATCACCCCTGCATTTTAGATGGCTCTGTC
Source organism: Liasis olivaceus (assembly GCA_030867105.1). Taxonomy (NCBI): domain Eukaryota; kingdom Metazoa; phylum Chordata; class Lepidosauria; order Squamata; family Pythonidae; genus Liasis; species Liasis olivaceus. The sequence continues at coordinate 39,977,014 of CM061350.1, read as the reverse complement.
TGTCTGTCTATCTATTGTTGGGGTTAACATTTTTCAGTTCATTTTAGTCCTTGAACAATGAAATACCCAGTCTGCTTGCTTTTAGTTTAGCTTTGTCCCTGTGATCAGGATTCTCTACCATTTCCAGTTCAGACCTCTTTTATCTAACTCTTAATTCTGCCCTTGCCATGTGTGTACACATCCCCATAACTGCAAATTAAAGTAGTAATATCTTTTTGGAGTAAATGACTTTTAGCTTGCCAGATTAATTGAAATACACAGTTCCAGCTCTCCTTCCAAACCTTTAGCACTCCAACCTCTATATTCTAAAATTTCATCTGGAATGTTGAGAACATAATATGCAGATTCCTGCAAAACCTCTATTCACAGCGAGCATAGCCAGGTACAAAGCACCAGTGTGCTACCCATCAGTCTCTCCAGATACCATTTCCCAGGACACTCACTACTCTCCCATCCCACCTTTGTTCCTCTTTTTAGGAGAAGGAGGGCATTAGCCCTTCAAAGTACTCCAAACAAGAAGCACACCAGGACTACTAGCTCTATCTTTATTGTAAGGTTACATTAACAGAATCTTACAAGGCTGAAAGTATTTCTCACCTCCTTTCCTTTTACTGTTCAGAAAACTACGGAGGGTCCTTTCTGAGGCATTTCCTACACCCTCCCTCCTTCCATGGGCTGAGATATCTTTGACACGCTGGTTGTCCAATCTGCAGCTCTCTCTCCTGTCTCCCATGGTCATTCCCGCATACCTTTACAGAGGGATACTTGCAAATAAAACACTGGGCTGCATCTGCCCATTCTTTTTTCTTTGTTTTCTAAGAAATCTTATGGAATGCATTTTGGATCCAGAGGCATTCTTGAACGTGAGTGTGCCAGCTTCCCCTTGAAATAAGTATGATGATGTAAAAAGTGAAGCGGAACAGGGAACCTGGTAAATATGAAATGAGGTGTAAGCAGGCAGATTCTAACCAATCAGAAAGGCAGTAAGGTCTTCCTAAATTTCTGGTCCCCATATTTAAGATTTCTTTTTTCCACTTTAAATGTTGGTTTTTGAGCTAACTTATTTTATTTTCCATGTCCTTTGGAACTCCTAACAAGGACATTTTCTAATACTGAAGTGGAAAATAAATGCTAACATATTTATTCTTCCACTCAACTAATCCTTGAGTGTAGCAATTTTGGAAATACTTTAGTACAGTGACCAATAATTTGCCTTAAAGAACTATTTGCAACAAGGCAAGACAAATTTAATGGTTATTGCTAAAAATTGATGAATATATTAATTCAAACTAAACAATTGAAAAGCAGGAAACAAGTAAAGAGAATAGTTGGAACTAAGGCTGAGCCTAAGCATCAGTGACAAACTCTAATCCTACTGAAGTTGGGATAAAAAGAGGACTCCTAATTTATTGTTTTTAAAGTGCCATTTGAAATCAATTTTACAGCACAAACTGCAGTGAAAACCTTCAGTCTCAACTGGTTAGAAATGATATTTTTTAGGCTCATTTGCAGCTAAATTCTGAGCACAAATGTGGCCTTCAAATGGTGACCACTGTTAAGAGTGTTCAAAACCCAGGAATTTCACCTCCATGTCATTTCCTGTGAATAGATGGCTCCAAATGCTATAATTCACAAACAGTATGGCAAGATGAGGAGTGCACTTCAGCTGAATCCTAATTAATGTCACCCTCTGGGGGAAATGGGCAGCATATAAATTTAATAATAAATAAAATAAATAAATGAAATAAACAATAATGTAAGAGCAGAGAGTTGGATATGTATTATCTTAATCTAGCCTTGTTTCTAGAAACACAAATTTCATGGACAAATCATTATGAGCAGCCAATGGCTATAGTCAGTGCCCTCATTCTGATTATATTTGTCCTTCACTGATACTACTTTGACCTAACAGGTATTGGTGGATTCTTGCTTTAATTAGCTCAGAACATTGTGATTAGTTAGTAACAGTAATGTAATCTAATGTTTTCCTGCATAATATTTGTTTCCCACTGCTGATCTACTTAGCGATTTTGCTATATCTAGAAGGGACAGGGTTGATACTTGCTGTTTAAAAGGGATGAAAGCAAAGTGGGAGCAATCAATCATAAGATCTGAAAGAATTTCAATATTTTCTCTTTAAATCCTAGAAGATTTATATCAATATTTCAATCAATATTTCAATTCAATTTATAGCAATATTTCAATTTCCAGCACCTTTCCTATAAGCAAACTCACACATTTGGGGAATGTGATATAGTGGTAAAGATATTGGACTTAGAACAGAGACCAAGTTGAAGTCTACCTTCCCTTGGTGACTTCAGGCCAATCACTTTCTCTCAGCTCAGAGTATCTCACAGGATTATTGTTGTGAGGAAAAAATGGAGGAGGAATGCTCTGAACATTATCTGGAGCACCTAGAGGAAAAGAGGCATATAAATCTAACTAATAAAAAGAGTGCTTCAAATCTGAATAACCCCAGAAGATTTACATAAATCACCCCCCCCCCCCCGGCAAAAAAAGGTACAGCTTTTGTCAAGCATGACTCTTTCTTGGTCAAGAATGTTAAAAAAAAAAATCTGCACTGTCTCTGCTTTTATTGAATATTGACTGCATGTGAGCAGAAACTCATGTTTGTTGTTTAGTCGTTAAGTCGTGTCCGACTCTTCGTGACCCCATGAACCATATTGCGCCAGGCCTTCCTATCTTTCACTGCCTCCCTGAGTTTGCTCAATTTCATGCTCATTGCTTCAGTGATGCTATCTAGCCATCTCATCCTCTGCCGTCCTCTTCTCCTTTTGCCTTCCATCTTTCCCAGCATCAGGGTCTTTTCCAAAGAGTCCTCTCTTTGCATTAGGTGACCAAAGTATCTGAGCTTGAGCTTCATTATCAATCCTTCCAATGAGCAATCAGAGTTGATTTCCTTTAAGATTGACTGGTTTGACCTCCTAGCAGTCCAGGGGACTCTTAAGAGTCTTCTCCAGCACCACAGTTCAAAGGCATCAATTCTTAGGCGTTCAGCCTTCTTTATGGTCCAGCTCTCACAGCCATACATTACTACTGGAAAAACCACAGCTTTGACTATGCAGATCTTTGTTGGCAAGGTGACGTCTCTGCTTTTTAATATGCTATCTAGGTTTGCCATAGCTTTCCTCCCAAGGAGCAAGCGTCTCTTAATTTCATGGCTGCAGTCTCCGTCTGCGGTGATCTTGGAGCCCAAATAAATGAAGTCTGTTACTGCTTCCATTTCTACTCCTTCTATTTGCCAGGGATTGATGGGTCCAGATGCCATGATCTTCGTTTTTTTAATGTTGAGTTTCAAGCCAGCTTTCGCACTCTCCTCTTTCACCCTCATCAAGAGGCTCTTTAGTTCTTCTTCACTTTCTGCCATTAGGGTGGTATCGTCTGCATATCTGAGGTTATTGATGTTTCTCCCTGCAATCTTAATTCCGGCTTGTGATTCTTCCAGCCTGGCATTTCTCATGATGTACTCTGCATATAGGTTAAATAAGCAGGGTGACAGTATACAGCCTTGTCGTACTCCTTTCCCTACTTTGAACCAATCGGTTGTTCCATGACCGGTTCTAACTGTTGCTTCTTGGCCCGCATACAGATTTCTCAGGAGACAGGTAAGGTGGTCTGGTATCCCCATCTCTTTAAGAATTTGCCACAGTTTGTTGTGATCCACACAATCAAAGGCTTTTGCATAGTCAATGAAGCAGAAGTAGATGCTTTTCTGGAACTCTCGTGCTTTCTCCATGATCCAGCGAATGTTGGCAATTTGATCTCTAGTTCCTCTGCCTCTTCGAAACCCAGCTTGTACATCCGGTAGTTCTCGGTTCACGTACTGCTGAAGCTTAGCTTGTAGGATTTTGAGCATAACCTTGCTAGCATGTGAAATGAGTGCAATTGTGCGATAGTTTGAGCATTCTTTGGCATTGCCCTTCTTTGGAATTGGAACGTAAACTGACCTTTTCCAATCCCGTGGCCACTGTTGCATTTTCCAAACTTGCTGGCATATTGAGTGCAGCACTTGAACAGCATCGTCTTTTAGTATTTTAAATAACTCAGCTGGAATACTGTCATCTCCACTAGCTTTGTTGTTAGCAATGCTTCCTAAGGCCCACTTGACTTCACTCTCTAGGATGTCTGGCTCAGGCTCAGTGACCACACCAGCATGGACATCAGGGACATTAAGATCTTTCTTGTAGAGTTCTTCTGTGTATTCTTGCCACCTCTTCTTAATCTCTTCTGCTTCTGTTAGGTCCCTGCCTTTTTTGTCCTTTATCGTGCCCATCTTTGCACTAAACGTTCCTTTGATATCTCCAATTTTCTTGAAGAGATCTCTAGTCTTCCCCATTCTATTGTTTTCTTCAATTTCTTTGCATTGTTCATTTAAGAAGGCCTTCTTATCTCTCCTTGCTATTCTCTGGAAATCTGCATTCAGTTGCTTATATCTTTCCCTTTCACCCTTGCTTTTCGCATTCCTTCTTTCCACAGCTATTTGTAAAGCCTCATCAGACAGCCATTTTGCTTTCTTGCATTTCTTTTTCTTTGGGATGGTTTTAGTTGCTGCCTCTTGTACAATGTTATAGACCTCCGTCCATAGTTCTTCAGGCACTCTGTCTACCAAATCTAATCCTCTAAATCTATTCATCACCTTCACTGTGTACTCACATGGAATATGATCTAAGTCATACCTGAGTGGTCTAGTGGTTTTCCCTACATTCTTCAATTTAAGCCTAAATTTTGCAGTAAGAAGCTCATGATCTGAGCCACAGTCAGCTCCTGGTCTTGTTTTTGCCGTCTGTATAGAGCTTCTCCATCTTTGGCTGCAGAGTATGTAATCAATCTGGTTTCGGTATTGACCATCTGGTGATGTCCACGTGTAGAGTCGTCTCTTGTGTTGTTGGAAAAGAGTGTTTGCTATGACTAGCTTGTTCTCTTGACAGAACTCTATTAGCCTTTGCCCTGCTTCATTTTGTACTCCAAGGCCAAACTTGCCTGTTATTCCGATTACTCCTTGACTTCCTACTTTAGCATTCCAATCCCCTATGATGAAAAGGACATCTTTTTTTGGTGCTAGTTCTAGAAGGTGTTGTAGGTCTTCATAGAACCGGTCAACTTCAGCTTCTTCGGCATCAGTGGTTGGGGCATAGACTTGTATTACCGTGATGTTGAATGGTTTTCCTTGGATACGCACTGAGATCATTCTGTCGTTTTTGAGGTTGTACCCCATTACTGCCTTTCCCGCTTTCTTATTGACTATGAGTGCAACTCCATTTCTTCTAAGGGTTTCTTGCCCACAGTAGTAGATATAGTGGTCACCTGAATTAAATTCACCCATTCCCGTCCATTTCAATTCGCTGATTCCCAAGATGTCGACGTTCAATCTTGTCATCTCATGTTTGACCACATCCAGCTTGCCTTGGTTCATGGATCTTACATTCCACGTACCTATACAATATTGTTCTTTACAGCATCGGACCTTCTTTTCGCTTCCAGATACATCCACAGCTGAACGTCCTTTCGGCTTTGGCCCAGCCGCTTCACTCTTTCTGGAGCTACTTGGAATTGCCCTCCGCTCTTCCCCAGTAGCATATTGGACACCTTCCGACCTGAGGGGCTCATCTTCCGGCGTCATATCTTTTAGCCTTTTAACATTGTCCATGGGGTTTTCTTGGCAAGGATACTGGAGTGGGTTGCCATTTCCTTCTCCAGTGGACCACATTTTGTCAGAACTCTCTGTCATGACCTGTCCGTCTTGGGTGGCCCTGAACGGTATAGCTCATGGCTTCACTGAGTTACACAAGCCCCTTCGCCACGACAAGGCAGTGATCCATGAAGGGGAACTCATGTTTAGCAATCTTTTATATTATCTGTGTGCAGATTCACTATTGGATTGTATTAGACACTACAGCTGGGCAAAGCTTCAAGTGAGTGCTTCAGTTCAATGATGCTTCAAGACAGCTGCTTTGTGATGCAATACCCTCTCACCGGCCTTTAAAACTGAAACCAAATGGCTGTAATGCTTCACTTTGCCTCACTTCCAAAGGTGCTCAGGCAGTTGTACAATTGGGGCTTTGAGGTGATGCAAAGAGCCTCACAAGAAGAACCCTGTTTTATCTCACAAGGAAAATCACCTCACCTCTTGCTCATGGAGAAAGCAAAGCCTAGTTGCTTCACACACACCTACTACGCCCAGAGCAGAAAGTCAGTTGTGGTGTTTTGAGAAAAGAGCAGCCAAAATATTCAATGCAAAATAAGTCTAGAAAATGCATGCCAGCTTCCTCTTGTAACCTGTTTCAAGACATATTTTTATTTTGTGTTCTACTAGCTGAAAAACAAATATCTTGATTTTATTTTTTACAAAGTTTTAGAATACTAAAGTGATTCAATGTATGTCATATATATGCTTGGTCAGCTTGTTGTTCTTTTCTTATTTTTAGGCATAAAATCTTCAAGCACAGAGAGGGGGGAAAACCCTCAAGAAAGGTTAAATTTCTCCTTGATGGTTTGAAATTTTGAATTTTGAATTGAAATTTCCATTCATATTTTCTTGTTCACTTGTTTCTTTCTTTTTCTTTTTCTTTTTTCTTTTTTTTGTTTCTGTAGAACGTTTGCCTAAGTCTAATAAATGGAATGAAGAATGCTGGATCACCACATCTAGACATGCAGTTCTTATTCTTTCCTTTAAACTTGTCTTATCACTCAAATGAAGCCAATACTTTCCAAAAGCAATTTCAATTAAATTCTTGAAGTGTGTTCTCTTTACAGTTCTTTGGGAAAGAAGAATACTAAAACATATGCCAAATATTTGTAGTACACTGTGGAATTTAAATATTATTATTTCAGACATAATTCAGAGAGAATTTCCTGTACTGTCAACCAGAACAGTTTAGAAATGTGACTGATGGTCCTTTATCAGATAAAACATTCTGGCATTTTCCCTATAACCTTTTATATAAAGAATGTTAAATGATTATGCCTGTGTAGTTAACATTTTCCCTTTCTGCTATTTTAAAAACATGACAAAAAGGTGCCAAAAAAGAAGCTGATCTAGATACTGTTCTTCTCTTACAATAACTGACTTAGGATACCATTTTAAGGCTGAACTCTCATGCCCATCTAATTAGGTTCCAATGTGACTTATTACAAGTAGCTACCAGAGGATTGCATGATAAACACCTGGAAAAGAAATATCACTGAACTCTGTGGAGCTTGACTTCCATTTTTTTAATATATCTAATTTAAAGCCATTGCAAATACTCCTTAGCTCCACTCACACCACACATGGCCCCATTCATCTGTCTTTTAAGTAACATAAGATTCATTGATTACCTTTAGTCTTCCCATGGTAATATTCTTCAAAGAAATCAGCATTGCAACTTTATTCTGCCTGGAATGTCTGACAATTGCAAATCTTGTGAAGAGCTCCAGACCAAAAAGACTGCACTGGGGGCCAAACAAGATTTTAATGGTTTCTTTATCCCTGGTTGTTCAGAGAACAGTTGTTTTTTTAAAAAAACTGACCATATATTGTTAGATGAGCATGTTGAAATGAGATGATTGGTCTGTTTTGGTCTAATTTGATCATGATCAGATTTCATGTTGGTAAGGAACAATAAGTAGTACATAGTATTCTGGTGAGCATCTTGAGCACCATAGTAGTGAAGAAAATTTTGGTTAGAGCAATCAGCAACAACATATTGCTGAAGGATTTCTGGAAAGAAAAGCACCCATTGTCATGTTGATTTCATTGAACTGAAGATCAATCTTGCTAATTAGTACTGCCAAGTACTTACAGGTAAGTTGCCTATTTCAAAAATAATCTAAAACAATTTTAAAGCTGGTTTTTCACAAGGGTACTATAAAAAGTACTGTAGACACTTAATGAGGCGCTGGACAGACATTTAAAGAGATTCCTTGCTCACTTATGAAACTGTAACCTAGAGAGCTAGAGAAAATAATTATTGGTGTAATAAACATAATCTCACTGGAGGAATAGACAGATATAGGTTGTTTCTCAAAGAATCAACTTATTTCCATTGTGGATAGTTCAGATCACTTTTCCCAACTTGATGTTCTTGAAATGTTTGGGCTGGGAAGACTGCTTCAATTTTATTAAAGTTCAAGTTTATTTAAAAGTTAAGTTTCTGCTTCAATATGATATTTTCCATTTTGAAATATGGGGAAAAATAGCTCATTCTGCAGTCTCTCTCTCTCTCTCTCTCTTTACATTTATTATATTCAGAAGAATATAAGAAATATAAGAATATAATATAATATATATTTATTATATTCAGAAGATAATCAGAGGTTACATCAAAATACAAGTACTGTTATATGTAGAACAACCACCACTGCAAATTGATGGAGTTTTATGTTCTACATCTATGCTTTCTCTATAAAAGTTTAATGGATGTTACAGTGAAAACAATGTATGGTACCACTGAATGTTTGAAGGTCAAATACATTTATTTTTGAAGTGCAAAAAGAGACAAAGTTAGTTACAGAAGGAACCTGAATGAGTTGTAAAGAAAATCCTTTTGTGATGTTAATTTGTTCTGCCTTTTTTTCAAATTTAGGAATGCACATTGAGAAGAAGCACAAAACCAGGAACAATTTCTGTCTGCAAGGAAAATCATTCTTACAAGAAAAGCAAATGCCTTCTTGTGTAATTAATTGTACTGTCAACTTTTTTCATATACTGTGAATGGCCTATTCAACAGAAGTATCTTAAGCTTGCTGCCCTGAAAAAGCAGATTCATTATTGAAAACATTTTATATCAAAGATATGAAGCAAATAGAAATTCAAAATCTAAAGCTCAAAAAGTTACAATTTGTTTTAACTAAGACAAAACAAACACACACATAAAATCTCATAGGAAGAAGAATCAAGTCTTTATAAAATGTTATATCTAAATTATTTTGAATAAAGATTAAAGTAGACCAAGTTAAAGCATTCTTTGACTTTAGTCATTAATTATTTACTAAACCTCCATTTATTACAAAGTTTAATACTTGTAATTCAAATACTTGAATATTTTTTTAAAAATGGTTGAAATGCAAAAAAACTTCCAGTAGCAGAGTATTGCCTGAAGTTACATATTGGATTTGACCAAGGCATCGACAACAAATGTAATGGAATAATTTTATTTATTTGGGTAGGACAGGTAGGCCCGATTGTGCTTTTTGCTGATTCTGGGCTTCCATTTATCTCCACTTCTGATCTATTTCAGGGTGCTGTAGAAGGTGGCAATATAAGAGCCATGGCAAAATTAGGATGATAATGGGAATGGAAGACTTTTAGGAAGCAAACTGTTCCCAGCCCTGCCCTTATGTTCCCAAAATGCCAAAAAAAAAAAAAAAAAAACCAAGTTAAAACTGAACCCTGAATGACAATGAAGCAAGGTTTTAAATAATGAAAATATTTAGCCCATCCCATTCTGATGATGCCATCACATCATGAGAAAGTATCCTGCAACCTGCTGGAAGGTTGGGAAGCACAACTGCAACCCCCAACTCATCAAACATTGTTGACCTCTGCTTTAAAGAAATATAGATTAAAACCCTCACACTAATTTCTTGGTTTATACCTACAGTGACCATCGTTTCTTGGAAAAAAATAAAGGACAAACCTGAAAAAGGGGCAAATCTGAAAGAGGTTCATAAGGATAAAGAAGATTGTTTATGTTTATAAGTTTGCTTTACAAAGGAACATTCAAGAGCAAAACCAAAAAAAAAAAAACGTTACAAAAATGCATACTCTAATAAAAATATCTAAAAAGCATAAAGAGCTATGAAGTTCTAAGAAGCAAGTATTAAAAAGGATTTCTGTTATCAGACTGTGCATTAAAAAGTACATTTTTCCAGTAAAAATAACCAAAATAAAGGACAAAAGTGAATTTTTGAAAAATAAATCTAAAGGCAGCTTTCTTAAATACAGGTCTGGCCTTTGTAATAAAGGACGTATGGTCATTGTATTTATACCTATATAAAAAAGTTTGAGCTTGCCTGGAAAGTTTTAACAATTACAGATATGTCTGTGCTTTACTCTACTAGATCACGAGACCATAGAGTTGTCTTTCTGGCAACTGTCAGAATTCAAGCTAAACTGGGCCATTTCTCGAGCCCTATATCTAGTCCCCACACCAGATCAGGTAGTCTGGATTGTCCCTGGACCTTGCAAAGAGCTTCTGAAAAAGAAATGCTTAAATGTTGATTAGTGGAAAAATCTGTGTATCAGTTTCTCATAAACATACCCTTTAATTCAGGATTCATTGGAATGTGGGTACTAGTAGCTGCAAATTCAGACCCCCAAGGTCACACTATTACTGGTGTACTTTAACAGGACTTTTCTATATTGCTTTGTAGAACTGTGGTGACTTGGAGAATTCTTGATTCATTCATTCCAATTCTATTTATTCTTAATTCCTTATGCTCCTCCTCCACTTCTGTGTTATCATATTGTTAATATTTTGAATGCTCATGACATCTTTTTCTCCAATTTACAAGGGATTTTCAAGTCATTTCAAGCAGCTAATTTAAACAGATTGGCTTCCTCTATTGACAACAACAACACAACAAGCTTGTATGTTCAAGGGTCCCTGTCTACTCTGGAGCGTAAGTGGAGATTTGAAATGAGTTAATGTAATGTTTTCACTTTATAAAAGAATTGGGAAGACTGGCTGAACAAAATGTTACTTTAAAGAAACATAGTTGCATATATCTTGATAAATAAAAAACACAAAACGTTATTTCTTTTTATAGAGAGGACATAAAATTGAAGTATCTAAGAGTAATTAAAACAGAGCTATGTCAGGCCTAGCCCAAGGAACTCCAGGAGACCATGCAGATTCAGTTCAGCAATGTTTATTAGCTACAACCTCTAGCAAGAATCTTCCCAGACTGAAACTAGTTCCCAGGGTCAGCCAGTCAAAACAGAGTGAATTCCTCAGGGAGGTGCCAGCCTCATCCTCTTATCGTCCTCAGGAGACGAAAGAGGATGCTTCCCTCCCTGAGTCTGGCCTTCATAATTCCATTCCATCACAGCTATGAGTTGTCTTGTACCACAACATACAATCAGCAGTACACAGCCCGACCTCTACTCAGAATTAAGCTCCACCAATCATTTTATTTCCAGATAAGTGCATATAAATTTTGTGAATTCTGAAACTTGCAAGAGAAATTGTAGAGCAAAAATGTGCAACAACACATATTTTAATGTTTCAAATACAAATAAAATGTAGCCAGCAGAATTCCCTGTGCTTGACAAACATACTGTATATAATCTTTGGGTCAAAATCTAAAGTCTTGTTTTGAGGATTTTCAATATTCAGTACTCTCTGTTTTCTTATTATCTCCTATCTTCTAAATCAGTGTTTCTCAACCTTGGCAACTTGAAGATGTGTGGATGTCAGTTCCCAGAATTCTCCAGCCAGCATTTTGCCTGGGGAATTCTGGGAGTTGAAGTCCACACATCTTCAAGCTGCCAAGGTTGAGAAACACTGTTCTACAGGATGCGTCTGAAGAAAAGCCCTGACACTAAAGTATATACCTATAACAAACATTTCCTATTAAATAAAGAATCTTGGTGGTCACTCTTGCACTTAGATACTTTCCTTGAAACAAGGGGTTGAAGATTTAATATGCCTAGACTTCTGCAAAACCACAATGTATACTCTTGCTGTCTCTTCCAGTCAGCCAGAAGCTCTTCAGTCTACCTGGCCAACTGGTCCAAACTTCAGTCATGGGGGTTATCTGTACACATGATACAGTCTTATAGACCTCATTGCTGGAGATTTTGTGGGACAAGTTACACCCTGGGAAATTGAAGAAACAACATTTTGAAAAGGCAGCTACAGCTTTTCTCCAAGTTGTAAAAATAAGGGCAAATAGGGACAGTGGTTTAATCAAGGCAAGATAAGAAAACTAGAGTATGTAGGTTAGTACAAAACACATGTGAGGACCTTTCAGATATTTTATACCAGTTCCCATTAGCTCCATCCAGAATAGTCATGGATGATGGAAATTGTAGTCCAAGAGCAGCTTAGTGCCACCTATTTCCTACAGCCTGAAGAATAATTTTTAGAATGCAAAATCTAGGGATAGAAATTGCAATCATTGCTAGGCAAAAGAGGATGGTGGTACTACATTACTTTCCAAAGCAACATAGAGCATTATTTTAACAAACTTTGAGTAACATCAGTGGTGACTGATAATGGGGAAAAAGTGCAATACCCTGTTAAGCCATTTTTTTCCCCCTTTAATAGGGTTTGGATTCTTTTGTGCCAAACCTTGTAGTTTTCCCTTTAGTGTCACTATTTTTATTCACAAATTGATAATTCTGATGAATTGGCATCCCCCCACTACTATCATCACATGGAGGCTTCCAGTCCAGGTTGAAACCACAGATGATAGCAAAGAATTAGAGAATCCTAGAAAGTCCACACATCTTCAAGTTGCCATGGTTGAGAAACACTGGATTAGAGTATTTCTACTTCACACATTACATCCTCATTCTAGGTCAGGTGACCCTTGGAAGTAAAATCTTAGACTCATGAGGACACTTGATTTGTCAATCTCACTTCCATTTAATCCCCTACACCTCCTACTCTGTTGCAGGGGGCTCCCATTTATTTACTTATCCTTTTCTTAGGAACTTAAGCTGGCATGCATAGTACTCTTTTCTCCAATTTCCATTCAAAAAACTTTCTGTATTAGGCTGGGCTGAGAGATTGTGACAAATTCACCCTGTGAGATTCCATAGTTGGGTAGACTAGAACCTGGGTGTCTCCTAACATCAGTCAACACTTTACCCATTGTACCACACTGACTGCTTTTCAGAAACATAGAAGGAAGCACAGAATAAGAGGAGCCAGTGAAAATTGCTGCTTCACCTTTTTTTTCAGAACTTCACAACGTGCAAGTCTGGATTCTTTGTCTGACCCTTTGTATTTTTGTAATATTATACAGTATATTTCAACTTATCTTTTATCCCATGTTCTACAGAGGGAAAGCTCCTGGACAAGTATCCCATGTGATCATCTCACTGGCAGTGTCCTGCTCTTTGCAATTAGCACCCCATCTAATAATTTTGTCTGGTCAATTAAACTTTTGCAAAGCCTTCCCAATCAGACTTCATCAAATAAAATGAAAGAACTTGCGGCAGATTTTCCACTAATTATTTTGTTCTAATACCGTACTGTGCCATGCAGAGAACATTGCATATCAAGCTGAGGAATAGTATATAGAGCAGGCTGCATAATGTAATTAGATAGGTCTCCTTTCTTGCTCCTTAACACTCCAGTCATGCAGCAGCAGGAGGAACGCTGCAATCATATTCAATTGTGGCTGCAGGGCAAAGGAGGAAGAAAATTAAGGTAGCTATATCAAGATCAGGGGATGGAAGGAAGGACTTTTTTTTTCTCCCCCAAACTCAAGCACTGAGAACACAAAAAGACTGAAAAGATGGAGAAAAGTATCAAAATAATGCTTTTTGATTGAATCATAACGGGGATTTTTTTCCACAGAATACAAAATACAGCCAGTATAGATAATGCATTCCACACTGTATATCAAGCTGGAAGTAACTCAGGAGTGTGCAACTTTCATTGGCTTGAGAGCCACACCAGTTGTGTGTGGCGTGTTGAGGGCCACATCCCTAAATCCCTTCCCTTGTGAAGGCCACCACTTGCCATCTTGACCCATGCCCCTCCTGGCTGGTGAAAGCAGCTCAGGAGGTGACATGTGGTTGGATCCAGGCGATGGTTACTACATCCTTGCAGGAGGGGGTGTTTCCGGCTGCCTTCAAGGAGGCGTTGGTGCACCCACTCCTCAAGAAACCCTCCCTGGATCCCACCGTACTGGACAATTTTCATCCAGTCTCCCACCTCCCCTTTTTGGGGAAGGTGGTTGAGAAAGTGGTGCCTTCACAGCTCCAAAGGGTCCTGGAGGAAACGGATTATCTGGACCCTTTCCAGTCAGGTTTCAGGCCCGGTTATGGAACGGAAATGGCATTGGTCGCACTTATGGATAATCTCTGGCGGGAGCAGGATGGTGGAAGTGCGACCATCCTTGCTCTCCTTGATCTCTCAGCGGCTTTCAATACTGTCGACCACAGTATCCTGTTGGGACTGCTCAGGGAATTGGGGGTGGGCAGCACAGTATTGTGCTGGTTTGCCTCCTTTCTTCAGGGCCGATCCCAATCGGTGTTGATAGGGAGTGAGAGGTCCCATCCTTGGCCCCTTCTGTGTGGGGTGCCACAGGGCTCAGTTCTCTCCCCACTCCTTTTCAACATCTACATGAAGCCGCTGGGTGAGATCATCCGTCACCATGGGATGAGATATTATCAGTACGCTGATGATACACAATTATACATCTCCATCCCTGGTGAAGTAAGTGATGTCGTGGCCACCCTTTCTCGGTGCCTGGAGGCTGTAAGGGTCTGGATGGGGAGCAACAGGCTTCGGCTGAACCCTGGTAAGATGGAGTGCCTGTGGGTTAATGGCTCCTCTGAATCCGGGACTTTGTCATCTCTGGTGCTCGATGGGGTGGCACTACCCCAGACAGACCCAGCGCATAATCTGGGGGTCCTCCTAGACTCACGGCTCCTGCTTAAAGAGCAGGTGGCAGCTGTGGCAAGGAGGGCCTTTGCACAGCTTTGGGTTGTGCATCAGTTATGCCCTTTCCTGGATTGGGAAGCCCTTCGAACAGTCACTCACGCCCTTGTTATCTCCCAGATAGACTATTGCAATGCACTCTACATGGGGCTACCCTTGAAGAGTATCCGGAAGCTACAGCTGGTCCAGAATGCGGCCACGCGTGCTATTTTTGGAGCCCCAAGAAGGCCCATGTAACACCATTGCTCCGTGAGCTGCATTGGGTACCAGTTTGCTTCCAGGTCCAATTCCAGGTGTTGGTTATTACCTTTAAAGCCCTACACGGCATGGGACCAGGTTACCTAAGGGACCGCCTCCCCCCTATGACTTCAACCCATCCCACCCGATCACACAGAGAGGGCATGCTTCGGACCCCCTCAGTAAAAGAACTCCGTCTAGCGGGGTCCAGAAGGTGGGCCTTCTCTGCGGTAGCCCCCGCTCTTTGGAACATTCTGCCCCCGGAGGTGCGATTGGCCCCCTCACTCCTGGCCTTCCAGAGGGCTTTGAAGACCTGGTTCTGCCACTTGGCCTGGGGTGGGGAGGGAATATCTCAAGCAGGGAGATGGCTAGCCCCATAGTGGCTGGCTGTCCCCGCCCTGATTTTCCATCTTCTTGGATTTTTTGTTTTTAATATTGTTTTAATTGTATATATGGGGTATATTTTATGTATATTTATAGTTTTATTCTCTCTGTAACCCACCCAGAGTCCCCTATTGTAGGGGAGATGGGCGGGAGAGAAATCTACTAAAGAAAGAAAGAAAGAAAGAAAGAAAGAGAGAGAGAGAGAGAGAGAGAGAGAGAGAGAGAGAGAGAGAGAGAGAGAGAGAGAGAAAGAAAGGAGAGGAGAGGAGAGGAGAGGAGAGGAGAGGAGAGGAGAGGAGAGGAGAGGAGAGGAGAGGAGAGGAGAGGAGAGGAGAGGAGAGGAGAGGAGAGGAGAGGAGGATGCAAGACTTAGCTCATTAAGCATCTGAAAAGACCCATTTTGCCCCTCAGATTCCCTTAAATGCAAACAGCCCCAAATGTTGTCCCTGCCTCCTGTCTGGGTGGCTCTGCAGGACAAAAAGGGAATCCCAACAAACCACAGGTAGGCCTTAAGTAACAATTTTTCACTCCTGTTCCAGGTGATTTCTGACAAAGTACAGTGGTACCTCGGGTTACGAATTTTATCCGTTCTGTGACTCTGATCGCAACTTGATTTGGTCGCTCCGCGAGGCAAATTTCCCCATAAGGTTCAATGTAAATACAAACAGTTCTGAAACATATGCATTTTATTTTTAAACCACAAAAACATGAAAAAAAGTATGTACAGCACAGTATGAAGAGGGAGAATGGGGTGGGGAGGCAGTTATTGTTTGGAGGGAGAGTCCTCTCTTCTTTGCCTGTTAGCTGCAGGCTCAGTTCTGGGGAAAAACCTGTCTAAAGTCAGTTGTTTTTTCCTGCGCTGCATAACCCTCCGGAAATGAGAGACCACGTTATCGTTCATCATGTTCAACGCTCTGTTCATTACAGTTATGTTGGGGTGGTGCTTCTCAAAGAAGTCCTGGCACGCATTCCATTGTTCCATAATGGATTTAATCTCGGCACTGCTAACCTCCTCCCTGTCTTCCTCTTCCTCAGTGGAATGCTCCTCACCAAGCGCTTTCTGTTGCTCACTCTGGAGCTCAGCAAGTTCTTCCGTGGTCAGCTCCTCCTCATGGTCCTCAACAAGCTCCTCTATGTCTGCACCATCGACAACCAGACCCATGCTCTTGCCCATGGACACAATCTCCTCCACTACCTCTGCATCAGACCCTTCACAGTCACGTTCAGTGACACATTCCGGCCACAGTTTCCTCCAGGCTGAGTTTAAGGTCTGGCAGGTGACATCTTCCCAGGCTTTGTCAATGAGGCTGATGCAGTGGAGGACATTGAAATGTTTCTTCCAAAACTCTGCCAGAGTCAAGGATGTTTCCTCAGTGACATTGAAACACCTGGTGAAGAGCACCTTTGTGTAGAGCTTCTTAAAATTGCAGATCACTTGCTGGTCCGTGGGCTGCAGAAGAGGTGTTGTGTTGGGGGGGAGGAACTTGACTTTTATAAAGTCATACTCAGCGTCCATATCATCCACCAAGGATGGAGGGTGTGCCTGGGCATTGTCCATCAGAAGAAGGCACATTTCAGGCAGCTGGTTCTCAGAAAGATATTTTTTAACGCTGGGTGCGAACACCTCATGCAGCCATTCCATGAACAACTGCCTTGTGACCCACGCTCTCGCATTGGCCCTCCACATGACAGGCAGTCTGGCCTTGTTCACATTGTGTTCCCTGAACACACGAGGGGTCTGGGAATGGTACACCAGTAGCGGCTTAATCTTCAGGTCGCCGCTTGCGTTCGCACACAGCAAAAGGGTCAGTCTGTCCTTCATGGGCTTGTGCCCTGGCAGTGCCTTTTCCTCCTGCGTGATGTAGGTTCTGTTTGGCATCTTCTTCCAGAAGAGCCCTGTCTCATCGCAGTTGAACACTTGCTGAGGGATGTATCCTTCCGCCTTCATGAAGTCCTCAAATTCTTCCTTGTAGGCTTCTGCAGCAACCTTCTCAGAACTGGAAGCCTCTCCATGTCTTGCCACACTGTGGATGCCACTTCTCCTGCGGAATTTCTCAAACCAGCCTCTGCTGGCTTTAAATTCCTCACTTGCTGCGCTGGTAGAGAGGTTTTTCTGCAGTAAATCACTGTGCAGTTTCCTGGCTTTTTCACAGATGATAGCTTCACTCACGCTATCACCTGCCAGCTGTTTCTCATTCAGCCACACTAACAACAGCTTTTCCACCTCTTCCGGCACTTGTGTCCTCCTCCTCATTAACATCGTTACTCCTTTTGCCACATCAGCTTCTCTGATGGCATCTTTATTCTTCAAAATAGTCAAGATGGTTGACTTCGCCATCTTGTACTCCGCGGCCAGATCAGTCACACGAACACCACGATCGTGCTTTTCTATAATCTCCTTCTTCAGTTCGATCGTCACTTTCTTCTTCAAACCCTTATTCTTGCCAAGCCCACTCTGCATTTTCTTTGGAGCCATGCTGGGAGCCAAGCACATTAAAAACCTTCCAAACGCCACAAAACACACCACAAGCCTCACCAAATGTCTCCTTGCTACCGCAATCTCGCCCACAGGAAGCCGCGACCACGTGGCAGCAGGGCAAATGGTCGCGGATCTGGTTTGTAGTGCGAGATGGAGGTCGCACGGCGAGGCAAATTTTTGGGGCCGGAGCTGGTCATATCACGAAAATTTCGTAAGGGGGGGCGTTCGTAACCCGAGGTACCACTGTACTTTTAATTTGTTGCACACTGAAAATCTCCCTGCCTCAGTCTCGCCATGGACCTTATAGGCAGCAGAGATGAGTTTGCATTGAAAACTAAAATTAGTTGATACTAAAATGCTTGCAATTTTAAATTGCTTGATGTCCTTTTTTTTTAGTAATTTTATTAAAGATTATAATTACAACAGTGAAAACTAATACAAACTAAAAAAGAAAAGAATAAAAAGTAGAAGGTGCAAAAAAGAAAGGAAAAAAGGAAAAAAAGAAAGAGAAAAGAAAGAAAAAATA
Source organism: Liasis olivaceus (assembly GCA_030867105.1). Lineage (NCBI taxonomy): Eukaryota > Metazoa > Chordata > Lepidosauria > Squamata > Pythonidae > Liasis > Liasis olivaceus. The sequence continues at coordinate 39,958,767 of CM061350.1, read as the reverse complement.
AGAATATAGTAAAGCAAAAGAAAAAAATATATATAAAGAAGGGATTTCCCACCTTTATCACAACAAGCATAAGCAATTTTAGTAACTTATCACCTCCTCTTAAAATACAACAAATGATTTCTTCTTCCCATATCCCATCTCTTATCTATAAACAAATCCATAAAGCCTCATCATTTCAGTCCTGATGTAGGCAAAAGTCCATTAAGGTTACCAGAGATAACAACTTATCTATTTTTACCTTGATCAAATAAACCAACTTTATATTCCTTCCTTTTACTTTTAAGAATCTTGATCTTTAGTCCCTTCAAATAATGTCCTAGAACTTGATTCCTTTTAATTATTAAGACATCAGCCAGTTTCTTTTGTATGTCCAGTGTAACAGCTTTACCGTATCAGTCTTGTAGTCTGTTATTTTTAAATTCTCTTTCAACTCAGTCTCAATCTTGTCAGGTAGAACGTGTTCCTCTTCCATAACATCTTTTAGACACGGTCTATCTATAGAGGCAGACAATATTAAAATTAACTTCTGGGTCTATGGTTCAAAAATATCCTTCAATACCTCCAATATTAAAATATGTCTTGCATCCTCCTCATGAGGAACAGCTATTGAAGCACTTGTGGGTAATCTCAAGCCCTCTCCTGGTCTGGAGAAGAATTATCAAATTGCTGGTGTACTTGCCAGCTCTTCATTCTGCCACCGTCGTCAGCTCCACTTTTCATGGAGTTGTCTTTAGTCCACCATTTCTTCCCTGGAAGTTCAATGTTTTATCATCAAGACAGTTGTTCACTTTGACTTCCAGGCATGGAAATTACACATAAGGTGGCAGTTTGATCTGGACTTGTCTGGAAATTAAAAATGGGTATTACTTCTGAAAAAAGACTTCATAGGAGTGCACTTGCAGTTCTTCAAACACTTAAAAGCACTTCAACAGTAATGTATTTTTTTCAAATAGGAGTTAGAGATACTATTTTTTTTCTTTTTTTCTCACTGAAATAACATCAATTTTAAGTTAAAACAATACACACACACACACCCTCACATACACCCTCACACAAGTGCATTATGATGGTATCATATTTAGAAATAGCTTTAATAAACTGGATAACATTTCAAGGTCATTTGAAACCCAGGAGCTATTCAAAATATTTTCAGTGTTTCTGAACCAATTACAGAATTTATTGACCATTGTGTTGGCACCTGGTGGCCAGCTAGGAGACAATTGGTTCTTTTGGATATGGAGACAATAGACCAATATCAGGGTAAAATGTCAAAAAGGATTTTATTAAATAAATATAAAGAGAGTTACAAAGAAAAAAAGATACACATCCATTCAGCGTGCCGGGAACATGTGCCACCTTTTTAATATGTGTCTTAAGATGTTCTTAAACATCTGGAGATGGCTTGATAGCACATCTTATCAGTGACTTGGTCATATTTCAGACAGTTAAACCACTGCTGAGGGTATTTTTAAATAAGACAGTAGCAGACAACACTTGGGGATGGTCTGATGACAAATGTTGTCAATAACTTGGGAACTCCAACATCGACACATTGCTAAGAATATTTTTATGGGAAACATGATTTCTACATGCAGTGCTTTTCCTCTCCCTCCCTGGTGGCAGGTGTTAGGTTAGGAAACTCAGCTGTCCTCTTTATCTTAATTGTTATAAGGCATAATATAGATAAAAGACTCAAAGACAAGAGTAATTTACAATGCAAAGATATTATCTACAAAGCTTGATAACTAATTCTGGAGGGATTTACAATTCAAACCTCCCTGAGTTAGACACAAATGGCCTCAGCTGGCTAATTAACCCTTTCTATATTTGAATATTGTATATGCAGAGGGGAAGAGGGGGGGCACAGCCCTATCTCCTTAACAATCGAGCACAATGCCAGTATAGCCAACTTGTTGAAATGTGAGCCAACTACTTTAATGTAAAATATAAGTGAATCTTTCTTGTGATCTGTAGGCTATTTCCATGTAGATCTCTGTAATAAAAGTCACCAAATGGCGGAAAATAAAGACTGAATCTAGCCAAAATCTTCATTTTCATGGAGAACATCTACCCAGCATGTTTCTGAAAGAGTCACTTCTAGTACCTAGTACTATACATATACTGTATATATTGTAATTTTTATGTCTGCATTGCTGGTTTGAAAAATAATAACTCATACATAACCATGCCATTTATAAGTGGTGCTGTTTGGGGGGTGCATTTTATTAATATGTATCCAGAATCATAATACAGAATACATGAAATCTATGATTTGATGTTCAAAACTTATGTTTCTATCCTCGTAATTATTTCCCTAAAGTTAACAGTAGCATATAAAAATAATAATAATAATAATAATAATAATTAAAAATCCAGGAATGTTTTAGGTTTATTTATTTTTATTTATTTATACATTCGATTTATTGTCCACCCATCTCCCCCCAATGGGGAACTCTGGGCGGCTCACAAAGTACATATATATATAATTCTAACAGTGAGACAGTGAAATCTTACAATCTTACAAATCTTACAATTATACCATTAGTGCTGTTTACGCTGTGTGACCAGCAGGGGTCGCTAGGGGATCATCCGGGCTTTTCCTCCTCTGTAGATCTTCTTCGCCGCTCGCATCGCTCGTCGCTCACACCGGCTTCATTCTGAGTTCGGCCAGCACCGGTATTTTGCTCCCCCGCGCAGCACCGCCGGTTTCTCCCATCTAAATGGGAGTACCCATTTATCTACTTGCAGATGGAATAGCTTTCAAACTGCTGGGTGGGCAAGGAGCTAGGACAAGGGACAGGAGCTCACCCTGTCCCGCGGAGCCGGGCCCGAACCGCTGGAGTGCTGATCATTTCAGACCGCCAAACTCCAGCGTCATTAAGCCCTTGTGCCACCGTGTCCCCTATTAGTTAGGTTATCCCTGTACATTTTTTAAATAAACTATACATGATTCAAAACATTTATATTTCCTTTCAGGCATCAATATGAGCAGAACTGAAATAATATTAAAAAACTTGCTTATTTATTCATTTATGAAATGCAGATGCTGTCTTTGAGAACCTAGTTTTGCAGGCCAGCTTATAGTACTCTTTTGTAATGCCAAAATAGTAACAGAAAAAAGTGAAGCCACCTGTGATCACTGCCATATTGAAAATAATAACAGCAGCACCACCATCACCACTTTAAAGCTGTATAAACCTCAGGCTGGCCGATTAATTAGGCAAAAGGCACGTAGGGCTACATGAAAGTAATGAGGAAATTGAAGAAGCATGAAAAGACAAGCAGTCAGTGATTGCAGCTCCATGGTTACAAGTTTGATTATCATCATCAAAGGCTATACATTACACATGTTGCAGGTGAGGATTTTATATGCATAAACCTTTTTGATCTCAAGATGAATTTGTTCCAGGCAATGATGTTAGAAAAATTGAGGGAGAATCAGAAGACATGCCGCATTTGGGAGGTAAGAGGACTCTGGAAATTGATCTTAATATTCTGCTTCTGAAAGTCTATCTGCAAAATTGTACCTGTATATTTTGTGGGGTATGAGTGTATAATACAGTAGGTCTCACTACAAATTGAGAAATTCTGAAGTTAAACAGGTTATGCACATCTGTTTGGCACTGGTTTAATTGTAACTGTAATGCTCTTATTTTAGAGCTTCACTTGCCAAGCTTAACCACCTAAGACATGTAAAACCCAATCTAAGTAAATCTTAGTGAGTTTAATGTATTTTATTTCCAAATAAATGATTGTGTGTGTCTGTGTGTGGGGGGGGGGGGGGGCGGGAGGGGAGAGAAATGTAGGGTTGTAGACCCTTGTTGAAATTATAAGGTAACAACAACAAATTAATTAGAATTAGGAGTTAATATGCTTAATATCATACTGGCCTTTCCTCACATTTCCTTCTCTGTATAAAATACATTCTTTCCATACATAATTGCAATGCCTGACTCACAAATACTGCATCAATAAAAGACCGTTGAGAGTGAATTTCATTTTTCATTATGGAACTATGCAGTGAAAGTTGATTTAAAATCTCCATAAAGATAAATGTGTTGTGATTCCGTGGCTATTTTTCAAAACCAAGCCAACACTTTTCTAAAACTTATTTTAAATCATTTATAATTATGTATTGTTAGATTTGTCACTGTTGTCAGCTGCACAGACAACAATGGCAAGGAAAAAATATTATTTTTATCCTTTTTTAAGATATTCAGTGACCAGTGTTGATCATAGGTTAGAGATATCCAAAATATTGATGAAATATATTACCTACTGGTTGTGTTGATTTTGCAATAGTTAATTGCTAAGTTCTGCCATAGCTTTCTTTCAATAATACAAAAATATAATTACTTCTGCTTCTAGCAAAAAAAACAACATTCCAATCTTCCATCCTTCTTCATTCAGCAATCAGGTTTACCAGTAAGTGATCATTGTTGTTTCAGTTCATTTTTATAAAAAATTACAAAAATGGTCAAATTTCTTCAAAAACAAGATGGCAGCAGCTACAAGATTGAGTTGAGCTCAATCTGAGATTGAGCTAAAACTGAGGTGGTTGAGAAATGAATAATCATAGTTTCAAACATTGCAAGCAATAGAAAGAATCATAGAAATAAACCTGAGTGAATAAAGTATCCAAAGGATTGATACTGACCATTGACTCACTAACAAGAGTTACTATGGAGTAAGCATCAACTGAACCCAGTAGACTTTCTTCTTAATAAGTATGCAAATTCTGATACATGGCAGTTGCCCTAGTCTAATGCCTTAATTCATTATCTGTACTTGGAAGAGATGGGGATTGTGATAAAAGATTTCCTCCATGTGGGTTCAACTTTATACTGTTGGCTAAGGTGAAATGAAATGAAATGGCTCAGATGAAAGTTTTAGTCACAATACTTCCACTTCACTATTCTTTCTGAAATTTCCAGAATAAAGAAGCAGTAGGGAAATCTGAGGAGGAAGGTGTGCCCTAGACCCTAATCAAAATGGCTCCATTCAGTTTTTATATGAACAAGACGTTGTCCATCCAAAGGATGAACTGGAAGCTGTGTGTACCTGAAAGCATACATGGATATCCATTTTAAAATACTGTGTCCCTCTGACCAATGACTGAACTTTTAAAAATTGCTCAATGGCTGTGGGCAGTAGGATCAAGAGTGATGATGTCATGATATCAACAATAATAGGAGGCTAGGATTTTTAGCCTGATTCCCCCCCCCCTTTTTTTTAACTAAAAATATGGTAAGTCTTTTTGTGTTAAACCTATTTTGTTTGATTTTCCATTCCATTATTTGGCATGGTTGTAAAAGGGAGCTTGGGGGCCATGAGCAGTCCAAAAACTGCTGATCCCTGCAATATGGAAGCTATTCTTTTGCTATACATTTCTCAGTATGACTCTCTCTAGACATTTGTTCACTTGGTGAATTTTTCTGCAGCCTAATTATATTTCTGTCCTGATTTCTCTGTTTTAGGTAGAAAGCTTCTTATCCATTATAAAGGCACATTTTTACAGGACCTACCTCTCCATGCTACAGTGAATGCAAGTATAAGATGGGTAGAAAAAGATGCTTTGTTTGAGAAAAAAAATCTAATTAACATTTTAATAACTTTTGAAATTATTAGAACACCCACTCTCATAAAAATCTCCCGGCAAAGCTGTGAAGCCTGATCACTTTTAATCTACAATAAAAAAATATACACAAGTGGAATGACATTAAATTACATCTCATTGCTAATCTCCTGAAGTTTTATATTAATTTAATTTGAAGATAATTCAGTTTTGATTAAATGTTTCAATAGCACTTCACTTGCCAATTACAATTCAGGAGGGACAGATGTTCACTTCAGACTATTTCCAAATATAATTGTATATTTTGCTTGACGCAAAATCTACTCACAGGTCTTCTTAATTTCTTGATTACATAATTTTACTCCAGCCACATAAGATGCTAAATGCTTTTTAAAACACTGATTGGTTTGGGGTTTTTAAACTAGATTTACATCACATCCTTTCCCTATTGTATCCCTCTAAAAACAATCTTGCAAAGGAAATTTGGCTGAAAATGGTTCAAGATTGCTCAGTTTCATATTATTCATCCAAAATAATATCCTTCCATCTATCCATCCATCCATTCATGTCCCTGAATTTACAAAAATTTATTGAAATAACTTTGCATGTAATACCATTACTGGAATAAAAGTGTTTTAAGCATTTTTCTATGCCTTGTACCCCATTTCTTACTTTGGGAAGTCTGTTCCATTTATTCTTTTTTGGCTTACTTCAAATAATACCATTAAGAATGTTAAGATCATTAAGATAATCGATGTGTGTGCACAAGGGGGTGGGGAGTAGGGAAGCATTAGCCACACAGCAAGCCTTGATAGACCATATGGTATTGGTGTTCACCTCTCTGTTTTCATGTTCTTTTGTTTTAGTAAGAAGCAAACAAACTAGTTAAGCATCTTGTTTTGTGTTTTGTTTTACTCTAAAGTTTACAAGGAGAAGTAAGATAGAAAATGAATTCTTTATTCTTGTTGTTATATCCCCCCCCCCCCCAATAAATATTTAAGCACCTGATTATGATCTATTTATTTTTGGCTGCTCACTGTAAAAACAGTATAATGTTATTTAATGTCAAACACAAGAGCTGAACTTTCCTTTGTTACATACTCCTTTGTTACATACATCTACAACAGAAAGGGCTAGAGTTCAGTGACAGTGGACACTCGTTGTAAGTGGATGGCTCCAGGTGCAACCTTGGAATTTCCAGAAAGTTTAAAAACTCCCATCAAAAATCTTAGAGAATTTATTGTACCATTTATTATGAATTAAATATTGAGCTGAATGAAAATGCAGCTTCCTATATTCCTGGTAGGTATACATCAGGGTTTGATGTCATCATGTGAAACCATGCATTGGCCCAGGTGCAAACAAACAAAAATAAAAACAACACCCAAATGTCATAAGATCACTAAATTTGGGATTCTGGTAATCTCATTCCTAGATATCAAGAAATTTCAGCAAGAAGTCCAGACTCATTCAAGATTATTATAATCCTGTGGGATTACAGTGTGAGATCACTGAAATCTTACAATGTTTTGAGTGAGATTGTTGCAAGATATGGTAATCTCATGAGATATTGGCTACATTTTAATTTCTTAAAATAATTTCGAATACTTTTTTAATTTGAAATTGAAATTAATTTGGGAGGCCTATAGTATTTGGGGAAAGTGAGCAAATCCCTGGGACTGGCATAGAATGTGTCACTTAATCCTAATGTTCAATTTAACAACTGTACTGGCATGAATCAATACTTTCATAATACATTGTTGCTTTTCATGAAAAGTCAAACAGAAGAAAGCCTCAGAAATGAAATGTAGGGGCAAAGTACAGGTGAAACTTGAAAAATTAGAATATCGTGCAAATGTTCATTTATGTCAGTATGGCAACTCAAAAGGTGAAACCAATATATGAGATAGACGCATTACATGCAAAGCGAGATATGTCAAGCCTTACTTTGGTATAATTGTGATGATTATGGTGTACAGCTTATGAAAACCCCAAATTCACAATCTCAGAAAATTAGAATATTACATGACATCAATAACACAAGGATTGGAAATAGAACAATATCGGACCTCTGCAAAGTATAAGCATGCATATGTACTCAGTACTTGGTTTGGGCCCCTTTTGCAGCAATGACTGCTGCAATGCGGCGTGGCATGGATGCTATCACCCTGTGGCACTGCTGAGGTGTTATGGAAGACCAGGATGCTTCAATAGCAGCCTTCAGCTCCGCTGCATTGTTCGGTCTCATGTCCCTCATCTTTCTCTTGGCAATGCCCCATAGATTCTCTATGGGGTTCAGGTCAGGCGAGTTTGCTGGCCAATCAAGCACAGTAATCCCATGGTCACTGAACCAGGTTTTGGTACTTTTGGCAGTGTGGGCAGGTGCCAAGTCCTGCTGGAAAATGAAGTCAGCATCCCCATAAAGCTCGTCTGCGGAAGGAAGCATGAAGTGCCCCAAAATCTCCTGGTAGATGGCTGCATTGACCCTGGCCTTAATGAAGCACAGTGGACCAACACCAGCAGATGACATGGCTCCCCAAATCAACACAGACTGTGGAAACTTCACACTGGACTTCAAGCATTGTGCATTGTGTGCCTCTCCATTCTTCCCCCAGACTCTGGGTCCTTGGTTCCCAAATGAGATGCAAAAGTTGCTCTCATCAGAAAAGAGGACTTTGGACCACTGGGCAACAGACCAGTTCTTTTTTTCTGTAGCCCAGGTAAGACGCTTCTGATGTTGTTTGTTGTTCAGGAGCGGCTTGACAAGAGGAATACGACATTTGAAGCCCATGTCCAGGATCCGTCTGTGTGTGGTGGCTCTTGATACACTAACTCCAGCCTCAGTCCACTCCTTGTGAAAGTCCCCAACACTTTTGAATGGCCTTTTCCTGACAATCCTCTCCAGGCTGCGGTCATCCCTGCTGCTTGTGCACCTTTTTCTACCACACCTTTCCCTTCCACATAACCTTCTATTGATGTGCTTTGATACAGCACTTTGGGAACATCCAACTTCTTTTGCAATGACCTTTTGGGGCTTTCCCTCCTTATGGAGGGTGTCAATGATGGTTTTCTGCATAACTGTCAGGTCAGCAGTCTTTCCCATGCTTGTGATTCCTACTGAACCAGCCTGAGAGACCATTGAAAGGCTCAGGAACCCTTTGCAGGTGTTATGGATTCATTAGCTGATTAGAGTGGGACACTTTGAGCCTAGAATATTGAACCTTTTCACACTATTCTAATTTTCTGAGATTGTGAATTTGGGGTTTTCATAAGCTGTACGCCATAATCATCACAATTATACCAAAGTAAGGCTTGACATATCTCGCTTTGCATGTGATGCGTCTATCTCATATATTGGTTTCACCTTTTGAGTTGCCATACTGACGTAAGTGAACATTTGCACAATATTCTAATTTTTCGAGTTTCACCTGTATATTAGCACATGTATGACAGAAAAAATGTTTTGTATTTATAAATTGCATTTGTAATATCTACAGGTAGTCCCTAAATTAAGAACGCCCAGGTTACAGACGTTAAGAACAGAGCCTATTGTAGCAAAATTTAAGTTAAATACACAGAGATTCAAGTGAAATACACAATGGTTCGAGTTAATTACACAATGCTACTTATACAGTATTATTCAATAATACTGCTCTGGCTTACATACAAATTCGATTTAAGGACAGACCTTGGGAATGGAACTTGTTCTTAAATGGGGACTACCTATAATTTGAAATTTCTTTGGTGGCAGTGCTATGAAGGATACATGCTGGACGCTTGGTGTTACTTCCAAACATATGTTGACAGAACTGAATACAAGCCAGTATTGAGCTGTAAAAATTAGCGTCATTTCCTGTGAAGCATTTTAGGGATACTACTTGATAGCCATTGCTCTCTTGTACCATTGTAACTTAATGTAACAGCATATGGATTTGCATAATGTTTGCAGGGACATATGATATGCATTTGAATCCAGAAGCTGCTATATACAAATACTGCCCCATTTTATTTTAACTGATAGAATGGTTCTCTTAATTGTACAGAGGAATAAATATGTAATGCTGGCTCTTCTTCCAAAAGGAAGTATTTGTGGGTAGAGGCAGTTCCATATTGCCCATTTATATACAATCAGCAAATTCAAGACTACATTAAACAGAAAATCAATATCGGCTGATGTTCCTCTTCATATCATTCACTCTGCTTCAATTGTTCAGAAGTGAGTGCCAATAACTGCTATGCACACTTTGAAAATTATTCAAAACTTTGAACCTCATGTGAGCACAGCACCTCTCTGCTATTCATTAAAGCACACACATCCTTTTCAGGTTTCTGCATGAGCCTAAAAAAAGATGCAGGGCATTAACACATTGAATAATTAAACCAGAGCATCTTTAATGCAACTCTTAAAGCACCCAGTCCTGATGGTGCCAAAACAGTATCCATCTGCACACAACTCATTAATAGTTTGGGAACCCCAATCTTTACAAACATACAAAGCAGCTTTTATAAAACAAACACCATCATTATGTGTTGAGCTAATCTCAAGGATGTCCAAGGAGGATTGAGGGTCGCAAGTGGCCATAAGATGGTGAAAACAGAGTGGATTTCATAGATGAAGGCATATTTTACTAGCTAGAAGAGTGAAGAGAAAAACTGTACAGTGCAACATTTTGTTGTTGGTTCCATTTGTTTCCTTAAAGCCATCTGCTTCCACTAACAGTCATTAAATAATGCACAAGCTGCCTTTATTCTGTGCCTGAATAGCTGCTACACTTTCTTCCCACATAGTTTTTCTCCTTTCATTTATTTGCTCTCCTCTCATGTATTTGCCTCTCTTTGCTACTCACTTTTAGGAGAGCTTAATTCTTCCTTAACATTTCACTCTTTATTGAGCAAATTTGATGCATTATATCACTACTGTAGTCCCATGATGAAGACCACGCCAACAGTAACTTATCAGAAGCACAGTGCTTTTATTTAAGTAAACCAATTAAGAACCAATCCTCAGTTCCTACAGCTTTGCAAAAGAAGGGAATACTATTGTTTATAAGGCTGCATTTCAACATTTCCAGCTTTGGTGAATAAGAAAAAAAATAAAAATTTAGTATCTAAAATATCTTCCTTTTCTGTAGAAATCTGAGGAAAGAGAAGATAAACTCTGTGAAGCAAGGCTCTTTTTTAAATTCATGTTTAATTCGTTATTCATATAGTGCAAGATCATAAGTCTGTAATATACATTTTAAAAGAAAATTTAAAGCAAAAATAAAACAATGTAAGTCACAACAAACACAGAGTCAATCTGTATATTATGGAGATGAAGCAAGTAACCAGTTTAGACTGCAACACTTCTAATAACCAGCAATTAGCATATAGGGCCAATGAGATTACACCATTCTCTGTATAGTGAGAATTTAAATACTACATGAATATTGTTCATTGGAAATGATGGCTTTCAAAATTCTATCAGTTCATTCTGTGCAATGGGGATAATGACTCTTGACAAAGCTGTCTGAAATTGGCGTTCCATGCATCCTTAATAATATGTATTAAATGAGTTAATTAAAAATCATGATCTTAGAAAATAATGCCTAATTATATTTTCAGAGGTGATACTGCAGAATTATTAAAAGCAAATTGAATGTTTCCATTTATACTGCCTCTGAAATGAGGGTAATACTTCTCAGAGTTCTCTCTGCTCTCTTCCCCATGACATCTTCCATAGGACTAGATCTCATAAACTGGAGGGAACATGGGTGGGAAGGGGAAGTTGGACACTACTGATTGCACCTACTCAAAAACAGTGGAATGGTGGTTAAGGTGTTGGACTAGGATCAGGGAGACCCATTTTAACTTCACTAGGTAACTTTGTGCCAGTCACACACACACTCTACTTTACAATTAGAGAAAAATTGAAGGACAGAGTTCTGTGAATACCACCTTGGGCTCCTGGAAGAATGGCAATATATAAACTAAACAAATAATAATAGGGAAACAGGAGGGAGTCAGAGGATGATCAGAGTATACCTAGACTTATGCAATACTTATGCAAGAACCCTTCTGTGTCCTTGAAAAGCTGGACAGAGCTGTATGCAAATGATTTATGAAAAGGAATGTTACATTTTGACTTCTAGAGACAGAAACAAATATTATTCGTTTGAATTCATAGAAGACACTACAAATATTGAAAGCTGTTAAAGTGAGGAAAATGACAAAGACAATGGTAGTGAAGAAACTGATGAAGAGCTTTATGGAAGGCAGCAGCTCTAGTGAATCATAATAAAGAAAAGCAGAGAAAACTTTAAGAAGTCTTTCATCAAATATTTATCTCCTTATTGTGTACTGATTACATATTATAGCTATCTCCTTTTTCATTTTTATATCCTTCTTGTCAGACTCATCTTTTTGGAGGTCATCAAATTCAGTGTCATTTTCCTTTTGGATAATGAAGGGCTGCATGATGTCTTTCATGCCTAAGTGTATTATGCATGAAATTTACACGTCTCCTGAATTTTCCCATTTGCATGGTATTTATATTTGTTAAACAAAGCCATATTGCTCTACATTCTTAATTGTCTAGGACAACTCACATATTCAGGAATGAATACAGTAAAGTGTAAATCAGAAAGATACAAACGTCCGCAAAGGTAAGCCCTGCTATCATTCGCATCTTTGTTTTTAAACTACGCAGTTTTTGTAGACTAAGTTTAAATTCTGCCATGCCAAATAATGCTCTTAAGAAGATAAGTTTGAAGCCTTCAGTGGTGGAAGGCCATGAAAGGGGACAGATTTGAAAGATGTGTTTAAGGGACAACCAACGTTTCGTTTTGAAGAAGGGTATGTCACTTGTCTTCTTTTCTCTGTCCAAATGCCTCTTACATGGGCGTACATTTTCTCATTAAAAGCAGCCAGCTGCTTTTCCTACCCTATTCTTCTCCAAATGCAGTGCATTTACATCTCCCCTGATGCAAAAAAGAGAGAGCGTGTACAGGTTTAAAAGCAGAATAGCAAGGTCAGCCAAGCTGTCGCCAATTTTCTCATACCTGAGAAAAAGTCAAAATATCCATCCTCATTCTGTTGTCATTGACTAGAATGACAAAAAAAGAAGGGGCCATTTCAACTTTGGCCTAATGTTAGATGTGCCTGCAGGGCTTTCTTGAGCAGAGATCAAAAGATCTGTTCTTTTTTAAGTTCATCTTGAAGCTTGAAAGAACAAATGACAGAGCATCTGCCTAAACAGCTTGTGCTAGCTCTGTCCTTTCTATTTGACTGACATATCAGAACACCCAAAATATACTGTAACTACATAAATTTGGAAAGCATTATGAAACAATCAGTGAGAAAAGGCGCCAGAGTATTTGGACGGAACATATGAAATTCACCCAAGAAACCCAATGGAAGGAATAAAAGAAAAAGTAAAAAAGTATTGTAAACAGTCCTTCCCATCCATGCTCACAGTGCCAATGTTAAGAACCTGTTGATAAAGAACAGTTAAGAATAATGCCTACTAGCAAACAGGAATCGCCAGCTGGTATAGTCTGTAACTCCGAAGGTAACCCCAGGTGCATTTATTATGCACATCAATGGAGTTCATTTAAATGCACATTTACAGCTGTAACTATCATATGAAGTACAAATTCAAAGAGGCAAATATCTTGTGGTTGCACTTAGAATGTTTGCATACAGTCGTGTGAAAAAGAAAGTACACCCTCTTTGAGTTCTATGGTTTTACATATCAGGACATAATAAAAATCATCTGGTCCTTAGCAGTTCTCAAAAGTAGGTAAATACAACCTCAGATGGACAACAACACATGACATATTACACCATGTCATCATTTATTTTACAAAAAGAAAGCCAAAATGGAGAAGTCATGTGTGAAAAACGAAGTACAGCTGATGATTCAATAGCTTGTAGAACCACTTTTAGCAGCAATAACTTGAAGTAATCATTTTCTGTATGACTTTATCAGTCTCTCACATTGTTGTGGAGGAATTTTAGCCTGCTCTTCTTTACAACATTACTTCACTTCATTGAGATTTGCAGGCATTTGTTTATGCACAGCTCTCTTGAGGTCCACAGCATTTCGATCAGGTTGAGGTCCGGCCTTTGGCTGGGCCATTGCAACACCATGATTCTTTTCTCCTTTAGCCATTCTGTTGTAGATTTGCTGGTGTGCTTGGGATCATTGTCCTGTTGCATGACCCAATGTTGGCCAAGCTTTAGCCTCACATTTGACTCTAGAATACTTTGGTATACAGAGAGAGGACTTCATGGTCAACTCAGTGACTGCAAGGTGCCCAGGTCTTGTGGCTGCAAAACAAGCCCAAATCATCACCCCTCCACCACCATGCTTGACGGTTGGTATGAGATGTTTGTGCTGATATGCTGTGTTCGGTTTTCGCCAACATGGCGCTGTGCAATATGGCCAAATATCTCAACTTTGGTCTTGTCTGTCCAAAGGACAGTGTTCCAGAAGTCTTGTGATTTGTTCAGATGCAACTTTGCAAACCTAAGCCATGTTGCCATGTTCTTTTTAGAGAGAAAAGGCTTTCTCCTGGCAACCCTTTCAAACAAACCATACTGGTTCAGTCTTTTTCTAATTGTACTGTCATGAACTTTAACATTTCACATGCTAACTGAGGCCTGTAGAGTCTGAGATGTGACTCTTGGATTTTTTGCAATTTCTCTGAGCATTGCACAGTCTGACCTTGGGGTGAATTTGCTGGGACGTCCACTCCTGGGAAGATTGGCAACTGTCTTGAATGTTTTCCACTTGTGAATAATCTTCCTTACTGTAGAATGATGGACTTTAAATGGTTTGGAAGTGGCCTTATAACCCTTCCCAGATTGATGGGTGGCAACAATTGCTTCTCTAAGATCATTGCTGATGTCTTTACTCTTTGGCATTGTGTTAACACACACCTCAATGCTCAAGACCAGCAAACTCCTGAAACTTCGGCTATTATAGAGGTAGTCACACTTGCTGATGGTCAATTGATCAAGGGCATTTGATTAGCAGCACCTGGCTGCTTCTTAGCCTCTTCATACCTATGGAAGCAGTAAGGGTGTACTTAGTTTTTCACACATGGCTTTTCCATTTTGGCTTTCTTTTTGTAAAATAAATGATGACATGGTGTAATATGTCATGTGTTGTTGTTCATCTGAGGTGCATTTACCTACTTTTGAAAACTGCTAAGGACCAGATGATTTTTATTATGTCCTGATACGTAAAACCATAGAACTCAAAGAGGGTGTACTTTCTTTTTCACACAACTGTAATAGAGAGGCAAAATATCAAAATAACATGGAACACAAAAGGCCAGGGTTTCCTTTATTTATAAATTCATGCAGGTAATTACTCCAAGTCCGTACAGTTCTCTTTTGGATCCTGTACCCAGATCAACCTTGTATTCATTTGATTACATTCAGGCCAGATATTTACAACCCTGAAATTTCAGAAAATACTCAGATGATTTCATAGTCAGCAGGGAGCTTGGTCTAGAAACTCTGCAATGCATTCAGTGCTTTAAACTCTTACATAAAAACAGAATTTTAATAAAGGTATCCTGAAATATGAACATACGATTTTCTGTTAAGTTATAATGAAGATAAATGTGAAAACACTTTTGTTTCCTTGAAAGTAACATCATTCTCCATCATATATAAAGGAACTGCTGTTTATAGAAGGAATTGATGCACCATTTTTATCAAACAATCCCCCCCCCTTTTTTTTTCCCGTTAAATATGCATCTGCCTTTTCTCTTGGAATGAAAAGCAGCATGCATAGTATGAACTCTTCCAATTTCACCTTGACTGAGCTGAGTGATAGTGACTGCTTTAAAGTCACCCTATGAGTTTCACTGGCTATGACTGGATTCAGTGATGGGTTTCCCCAAAGGACAACACTGGGGCACAGAGATTTAATGGGTGAATTGGAAATTTACTAGCTTACCCTCCAAATGGTCTAATATGGGACAGTTACCCCTTTTTGGGTGGTGGGGATGATACCTTCAACTCAGTCCTGCAACTGCCTGGACAAATCCCTTCAGTTTTCTTGGCAAGATTTTCAGAAATGGTTTGTCATTGCCCAGAGCTTAGAGAGAGTAACTGGCCCAAGGTTACCCAGCTGGCTTTTTGCCTAGTTACAAATATATGCTGAAAATCCTGATCAATTATGGTTTTAGGAAAACAAATATATCTTCAGTGAAATGTGACATTATGGAGTGTTGCAGTTAGACTTGATCTTTTCCCCAATACTCCATTCTGTCCTTGATTCCACCCAATTATTGTGTAATTGTGTGCCTGCATTCACACAAACACACAATCCTGCATATGTATTTGAATAATAACAAATATGAAAAGCAAATTTTATTTCCAATAGAAGAGAATACATGTAGCTCAGGACTGAACTGTAGAATCTGTGGTGCTCTCTGAGCTTGTTTGTTTGCTTGCAGGTGTTTCATTACCTGACTAGGTAACATCATCAGTGATAGTGAGTATGGGGTTTGCTCCCTGTTTATATACAGTTAACTTGCCCTGACAGCATTGGGGGGGGGGGGGTTCTCCTTGGTATTTCCTTGATTAGGGTATTGTTTTCTGCTTGATTGTTTGTCTGGTGTTAATCCCTGCTTATCTGGGTGTAGGCTGCTGGAGACGATGTGTTCTGATCTTTTTGTTTCCTTCTTAGCTTTTTTAATTGTCTCCTTTGAATGGTGTGCAAATGTGGTTTATCTCTTTGTGTTCTGTTGATGGCAGATTAGTCTGAATGCCCAGCTTCCAGGAATTCCCTAGCATTTGTTAATTTAGCTTGATCTTGGATGGTCACAGTTTTCCAGTTGAAACTATGGTTGAGTCTGTCCATGTTTTGTGAGATTAAGGAGTTTTCATTGTGTCTTCTGACTGCTAGTTGGTGTACATGGATGTACTGTACTAGTCTTCTGCCCTTATGTCCTTCATAGTGCCTGTTACAGTTCTTATACTATATGTTGTAGATGACTCTTGTTTTTTCTTCTTGGGCTACTGGGTCTTTTGGCTTATTTAAGATGTTTTGGAGGGCTTTAGTTGGTCTGTGTGCTATGGTGATGCTATATGGTTGTAATAGTCTGTTGGTTGCTTTTGAGATGTTTTGATGTATGGTAGTGTTATCCGTTTCATAACTTGTGTTGGTTGTGCTATAGTGAGTTGAGTGGGTATCCATTTTGTTGGAAGATATTGTATAGATGGTCTGTTTCCTTTTTCTGGTATTCTGAGTTGCTATAGTTGTTTGTACTCATCTGAATAATGTTCTTAGAGAGCTCCTCTCATGGGAGTTTGGGTTGTCACTTTGGTAATGGAGCACTTGGTTAGTGTGGGTTATTTTTTGGTAGACTTACTTTTGTAATTTGCCATTGTTTCCACTGCTGATGAGGATATCCAGGAAGGATAGTGTGTTGTTGCTTTCTTCTTCCCTTGTGAATTTTATTCCTTTGAAGATGTTGATTGTTTCATGTGTCTTCTGTAGTTGTTCATTTTTTATTATGATGAAGGTGTTGTCTACATACCAGATTCATACTTTTGTTGTATGTGTAGGAATGCTATAGTTTCTAGAAGTTGCATTATAGTCTCTGCTATGAGTTCTGAGAGTGGTGATCCCATGGGTGTTCCTCTGATTTTTTGGTATATTTGTCCATCAGGCTGAAAGTAGGTAGTGAGGCAGAAATTGATGAGGTCCATGATTCTGGGTATTTTGATCTTAGTGTATTTGGCTAGGTTAGATATGTTGTGTAGTACTGCTGCCATGAATTCTTTTGCTAGTTCTGATGTAAAGAGTGCTGTGACATTGAATGAAACCATAATTTCATCTTCTATTTTTAAGTCTTTGATTTTCTGGAGGCACTGTAGTGGGGAGTTGATATAGTATATATAAATCAAAGTATATTTTGTTGAGGTGGGCAACTTTGCTTATGATGTTAGAAGGCAATGTGTTTGGGGTTGCTTTTTTCAATAGCATATAGGCTATTATCTCATTTTTACAATATGAGAGAGATGCACTTAGCAAAGAAATGTCTGGTAGCTAAGGAAAAACAAAATACTGCCAAGTGTGCATATATTGTAGCTGAGATTTAAATAATGTTTAAAATAATCTCTTAACACTCATACACACAAAAGTTGCATCTGCATACAAAAGTGTTAATTAATAGATTTTGAAATAGAACTACATTAACACAACAGAATCACCAATTCAGGTATTCAAATTCATTATAATAAACTGACTAATTCGCAACCATAATGATTTAACTCTTGTGGTTATATATGGATAATGGCATACTGTTAAATAAATAAACTTGTTTTTAAGTCAAGTTAAGCCTACTTTTTTTAAAAAGAAGAAAAGCTAAAGAAATCAGTGGTTATTTTAAGACTCTTAGATCTCCAATGTAATGCTGTCAATATCTGTGTCTGCAGATATCCTCTGTGGATTTCTCTAAGCTTTATGACCCATCTGATTTTATTTAGTTTTGTGTTATTCTTCCAGTTTTAAAAAATTACATTCTACAATGCAAACGACAGATTCAGATACTATCTTTATTTGTAAGACACATGCCTAACAGGTGATTTTAAAAAATAATTTTTAAAAATGCTTTGTTTGGAAGTAGACCCACATACCAGAAATAGACAAGGGCATTGAACTTAGCTGACAAAGAGTATCTGGGAAGGCCTACATGACAACATTACCTATTCATCCTCTGGTAAGTGGCTGTATTGTGATTAGTCAAGCCTTTCATGACAACAAGTTTTGACAGTGCCCATAGCATGTTCTCAAAACTGCAAATATTTCCACAAGCCTCAAAGGGCTTAAGTTAAAACCCACCCAGCCCGCAACTCCATATTCAAAGTAGATTTTTTTCTGACACTTAATATTCTCACAGAAAAAAAATCAACTCATCTAAGAAACCTGAGACATTTTACATCTGGAAAAGTTTGAACTCTTTCATTCTTACACAGATTTACCTGGTGAAAGTCTTCTGAATTTGTTTTCCAACTGAACTTGGAAAATCAGATAATATCTTCACATATTACTCCATCAACCAAGCCTAAGGTGGATTGCGATTGTGCAATTTATTACTTGAATGTGGGGAAGTGGGGGAGGACTGCAGAGAACTGAGAATAGTCTGCAAATCCCACTTTCTAAAACCTGATTGGAGAGTGCTACGTCTGAGAGAAGTAGAAATAGCTTTGATCACAGCTGCCAGGGAAGTAGCATTTCTTTCTCTAAGCCTATAATGATTTTTTTTCATTCTATTTCATTGCTGGATTTAAGCTACATGTGGATTCAAGGAGGCCTGCCACCCTTTAATAGCCTGCTTTTTTGCTTTTTGAAGGAGAGAAACAAATTATTTCACTCACATTCAAGAAGAAGGGAGCAATTTACAATCTACAGCAATATACCAAGGCACTGGTCCTATACACAGGAAATGAAGGAGAAAGCAGTATTATTAAGTTAAAAACAGAAGATTATGATTTTCAAAACTGTTTGGGGGGCAGACTTAGAAAAATGGAAAGTGGTAGACAGGCCCATTGGAAAGAATTCTTACTAAGTTTATTTCCAAGGTGGGAATAAAAATTGGCAGGCAGTTGCCTGTAACAGAGATAAGATTTATTTCTGAGAGCACAACATGCAAAGTCAGCTGTAGGATATGGCCACGCCTTCAATTTCCTGGAAGCCCTTTATATAGAGAAGCCCTGCCTTTTTTCTTTTGGAAGTGAGTGAAAATGTGTCTGCCAATTCTTAGAAATTGCACTTAGCCGGAGTTCCAAGAGGGAGCACTCTGAATCAGGCACCCCGCTGAGTTGTGGCTTCCTGTAATTAGGTATCCTGTTGAGCTGAGGTATTTGCCTGTCTGGTGCTGCTTGATTGAAAAGCTAATCTCTTTGGGAAGAGATTTATTATTATTCAATTAAGGAGATTTTTTTAACTAAGTTCAAGGAATGTTAACTCTTCCTGCCACATTTTAGTATTTTGTGTGAGCCCATTCTAATTGTAAATTTTAAACTTTTGCCTTGATTCAGAGAGAAAAACTGTATGGCAGGAAACAGCAAAGAGGAAGACAGTATGGCGGGGAGAGGGCTTGATTTCCTTCTCACAGACCAATGTGAATGGAGTTCTAGATTTAAATAGATCTTTGCTTAATTCCTGCCTATGAAATGCATGGGGCACAGTATTCTGCTTGTGGGTCACTTAAAATGGATCCTGGACTAGAAATCATCCCATTCCCATGTTTGTAATTTTTGTTTGTTAGTTTGTTTGATTGATTGATTCTACTTTGCAAGAAAACTCCATTTTCTTATGCTAGTGCTGCTTCAGTATCTCATATATCTCTCTTAATGGAATAAATTCAGTCAAATTAAGGACCCATCAAATGCAATATCACTAAAGTCCCACACAAAATCCATATTATCCATGAACCTTTGAATAAAACCTAGTTCCCATGCCCTACTAAACCTGTGAAAATGAACATAGGCACATAGTCATTCTTCATTTATCCTTGTTGTTATGGCTTCCCTTTGTTATTCCCTATATATCAAATTGTGAGGTGTTGTGTGCTGTGTGGGGAACCTGTAATTCTGTAGCTTCAAAGTTATTGCATAATAAAAAGTATATATTTTACACACACACACACACTTTTTATATTATATATATAATAGTGTAATTATATATATATATAATATTACAATATAACATACCAGTCAGTCAGTATATTACAGTCTTAGACCATTACAAACCAATATAATATGCTTGCCAAGGCTGCCTACCTTGCCAAGGCTGCCCAATATAGCTTCACCAGTCTTGCAAGATGATTTATATGTTTTTAAAAAATGACAGATATCTTTAACTCACAATGACAACTTGGTTCAACAACTGGTCTTGTGGTGTGGTTATAATAACTTGGAATTGAATACACTTAAAACTGTGGAGATGACTGTGGACTTTAGGAAGAATCCTTCTAATACTCCTCCCTTTACCATACTCGACAGCCCAGTATCAGTGGTAGAGTCCTTCAAGTTCCTGGGTTCTATACTTTCCCAAGACCTGAAATGGACGCTTAACATTACATTATCATTAAAAAGGCACAGCACAGGATGTTCTTCCTGAGGCAACTTAGGAAGTTTAAATTATCCCAGGAGCTTTTGATACAGCTTTACAAGGGAATCATTGAGTCTGTTATCCATTCCTCTATAACTGTCTGGTTTGATTCTGCAACCAAACAGGACAGACTCAGACTCCAACGGATAGTTAAGTCTGCAGAAAGGATAATTGCAACCCGCCTGCCTTCTATAGAAGAGCTGTATACTGTGAGGGTCAAAAGGAGGGCAGAGATGATATCTGCAGACTCTTCCTGTCCTGGATATAAACTGTTCCAACTTCTTCCTTCAGGATGGCGCTACAGAGCACCATATGTTAAAACATCTAGATATCAGAATAGTTTTTTCCCTTGTGCCATTGCTCTGTTAAACAAACTTGATATGTGCTGGACAGTGGCTTCTTCCTTTGAAAAAGTTATTTTACTGTGTAGTGTTATTGTTTATTATTTTTCTGTTGCTATCCAAACGCACTGTTGATCTTGCTGTTCATCACCGAAGACAAATTCCTTGTATATATTTTATACTTGGTCATTAAAGTATTTTGTATTTGTATTGTATTGTATTTGTAAAACTCTAAGAAAGGAATACACCAGTTGCAAACATGTTTTCCCCCTTGAAAGATCAAATAAATATATGTAGTGCCAAATTATTATATTCCCCATTTCAATCCATCTGTCCTGGAACATCTAAATGAGAGAGAGAAAAGAGTCTGGAATGATTTACTGAGAAATAGACTTATAAGTTTTCCTTATTATGTTTTTTTTTTTAAAGGCTTGACTCAGCCTGACCTCCTTACATATCCAGGAGTGATTGAAAATTGATACCAACAAAATTGGCAGTTAAAACCCAGGTATCCAAAAGTTCCTCATAGAATCTACTGTCTGGCCCAGAACTTCCTTAGGTAAATATATTTGCAATCATGGTGAAACCACTAACAAACATTTCTCCTGACCTTCTCCTTACCTGAGTTTGTTACAATCAGAGATTCCCTGCAACAGTAAACCTCTGTCATGATTATAACACAAAGAGTGGCTGCTTCTTCCCTCTATCCTGGACCCCTGGCCTCCATTTCATCCAAGGATCCCCTTTTCTGTTCTTTCTTTGCTTGAAAGTAAATAAGAGGCTTCATGCTGGCAATAGCAACTAAGGCAACTGTGTGTGCATATATATATGGATTTTTTTTTAAGTGTGTGTATAGGGGCATACTACAAAGCAGAGTACCTCTACCTCTACCTCTACCTCTACCTCTCTCTCTCTCTCTCTCAAATCTATCTATCACAAAACAGTTAAAGCCAGCACAAAGACAGAAATACTTCTGGTATAGCTAGATAATTTATAGCTAGATTATCTCACTAGGAAAAGCAACGTGAAGACTTAACAACATAAAAAATAAAAATGCTTCAGCTGCAAGTATCTGATCAATGTATAAAGAGCTACCAGAAGGGAGGTGTGAAAAATAAGATGACCACAAGATGATAGCAGAGGAATAGAATTTTCTGTATCCCTTTGCTGTCATCCAGTGGTCATCCAGATTTTCATAGACCAGAACTGCTAATGCAACCTTAAATAAAAGTTAAGGAATTTATATTTTGCATAATTCTAAAATGATGTATCAAGAGGCTATATAAAATAGAACCCCATATTAAGAATTAGGATTAATTTAAGAATGTAATGTGAGACATCACCAGAAATAGTTCTTTTTTTATCTGATGGCTTAAAATAGTCCTTTTTGTGTCTGATTGCTAAATATGGAGGATAAGAAGTTCTGTTATACTGCTTAATTTCCTGTTTTAGCCCAGAAATTGAGTGACCTTGGAAGATGTGGTCTCACATTATTTTGAAAGTCTGTACTTCTGCAGAATTCTATTTTCCTTACTGCTTTTAGTGATCTAACTTACATGAAAGATGTCCCGATGGATTAGCATCCATTATGAAAGCCTCTCATCTTCCTAAACAATCTGCATACTAAAGAAAGAGTATAAGTCATCTGGAGCTGCATGCTGTTTAGATACTTTGAAGTCCACTGTAGATTGTTTTGTGGGCATCTTATATGTGTATGGTCCCATCTCTCAGCTGGAGACTGAAATTTATTCCTTTCTTGCTCCATGATTCTTTGAAATGTTAAGTAAGATTTATAACAGGAAGCAGCATTAATGACTATTGAAGGACATTTGACAGAACACACTTTTCATTTTGGCTTTTTTAAAATTATTATTATTATAAACTTTCCCTCTTACATAGATGAAATATGTTGGACAATATAGACCACTTCTCATCCTCATATACACATTCCCATGGCTCCTGGCTGGCCAAAGACATCATGCTATCTAAGGCAGAGCAACAGGCAGTGCCATCAATCCTCTTCCCATAGGAACATGTAGAACTATACGGCAACCAAGACATTTTGGCACTTCATTGATTCCCCAGCAATAGAAACACAATGAGTATTTCATATCACCTGTGCTTTACTCTGTCCAGTGGTGGGGTTGGCAATGCACAACCTTTCAGTGCTGCTTCAGGATGGACATTTTCTCTCTACCCATACAAGTTGTATGTACAGTACATACAATGCATCCACCTATAAAAATTACAAGATAAAAATCATATGGATACAGACTGTATATGAAGGAATTTTAAAACATTTAAGTTTATTGATTTTTCTGAGTTTTACAGAAGAGCTTATTAATATATGGAGGCCAGAAGAAATCAATGAACACAGTTCTAACCATCCATTAGAAGTCTGATTATCACTAAATCAATATGAATATATACTTTAACTGCAATAATATGGATTGTAAAGTGCCAATTACATTACAATAAACACCACTTTATACTTTTATAAAAAGTTACATGGTTAATGTAGCTAAGATCTTTTATAGAAAAGGTCAAATCTAAATTAAAAATTAAAGAAAGTAAAGGTATGTGAATGAAATCAAATTCAAGCACACTTTATATCATCAACATACTCTAGCTATATAATAAGCTAATATGAACACATCATACAAAGCAAGCATGTGGTGCCACAGACATATAAATAAGAGAGTAGTGTGAAGAGCTGGTTTTTGAAATTGCATTTATTAGGGCATCAAGGTACTTAATGAAATATCAACAAAAAGATTCTTCATAAGAGCTTAATATGAAAAGTGCAGTGATCATGGCAATGGAAAAGTAATTGCCAATTTTCCAATGTTCTCAGCAAATAAAATGCATCAGCTTTAGGAAATAATGTAGCATTACATGACACACTAATGTTTCAGCCTTTAGAACTGCAGGTTACTGTTGCAGTTGCTATTCTTGGGTTGGCAGAGTTTATTTCTGTTTTGTTTTGTTTTGTTTTGTTTTCACCATGAGGCATTAAAGTGAAACAAGCTAACTACATTACAACATTATCTTTGTTGACTATAAAGGTTCCGCAAAGTGAAGATTTGAATATGCACTTGATTGGATGGAATTGCAAATACTTCATGGGTTCAAAGGCTTCTTCGACCAATATAGCATTCTGAACACTGAACTACTTGATCCACTTGTTTATCTAAATTATTTATTAAATTGTTACCACCAGAAATAAAAGTAAATGTTTATGAATCTTATCATCATTCGACCAGTTTGTGACTAGGTATTTGCTATATTGTGTTGCCTAAATGCATCTTTTGTTCCCTCCAGATCAACTTTCCCCAGTCTCCTGTTGTCAGCCTTATCAAGTAGTCCAGACAAGAAGCACATCCAGAAGTACTAGCTCTACTTTATTCTAAGGCTACATTAACAGAATCTTGCAAGTGTGAATGTACATTTCTCCCCATCACCTTTACAGCCCAAGAAACTAGAGAGGGTCCCTTCTGAGACATTTGCCACACATATTCCTTCTGCAGGCTAAGTTGCCTCTTATCCGACCATTGGCCTGGGTGTGGCTCTTCCTCCTGTCTCCCAAGATCATTCCCACGTACCATTACATGTGTCTTGCAAATGTATTGGGACTGAAGCCCCAGAATTCTCAGGTAGTATGGCCAAAAGTTACTATACAGGTAGTCTTTGCTTAACAACGATAATTGGGACCGGAATTTCCACCACTAAGCAACACGGTCGTAAAGTGCGACATCAGTAACTGTGCTGCTTAGCAATGGCGGTTCCAGCACTTCCAGTTTCTGCCATTAAACAAATCTCACACTGTCATTAAGTGTGACATCACATGGTTGCCATTTGTAACCTCCTGCCAGCTTCCCCACTGACTTTGCTTGTTGGAAGCTGGCAGCGAAGGTTGCACATGGCAATCATATGACCATGGGGACGCTGTGACAGCTGCAACTATGAAGACCAGGTCATAAGTACCATTCATTCAGCTCTATCATAAGTTTGAATGGCTGCTGATTGAGTGGTTATTAAACAAGGATGACCTGTATGTCTTTTTCTTTCCTATCATATACAGTATTAAGGAAAAAAAACATTGTCAATAAGCATACCATATACTGATGCTTATGCATGACAGAATGCCTGTGAGCAACTATGTTTAAAAGAGACCATTCTTTCTAGGACCTTTGATATATAGGAAATCTGATAATCCAGAATGTAGTTTGAGAAATGAAATACATAAAATCACGCTGTCTCCCTAAATAAGGTTGTTAAGAATTGATCTCCCAGATTACAGATGACCAGTTTTGGATAAACATAGGTGGCACTAAACTATTTTTAGGGCTAAGGGTTGCATAAAGTTAGTAGGGCCACATCATATATGGCAAACCTGGATTTCTGAGGCTTGCTGGAAAAAGTATGCCCTTCCTTCCTTCCTTCCTTCCTTCCTTGGAGTGGCCTAGGAGTCACAGATTGCCCATTATTTCCCTACACCTGAAAACTTTCCACTATGAACAAAAAGACAATCTTTTGCAATATCTTCTATTCCATTACAATGGGTAATTTCAGGAAAAAAGTAAAAACAAGAGTATGGCATTGTAATGAGTAACTGTAACATTGCTGATTATGATGAACATTTGCTCAAATATTATAAGAACTAAAGTTTTATTCTCAAATTGTCCTTTATCTACATTCTGCTGACAGCTACTGTTATTTTAACATCTGAACATTGTAGATTTTTTTTTTCTCCCATAGGCAAGTATTCCATCTTGTAGAAAACAATGTTCTGATGGGGTCAGCATGTCTTGCTAGTAGCAAAAGTCACATTCTCCATTTCAAACAAGATCTGGGTAACTCAAAACAAACATGAAAAGGAGAAAAACCCTTGTCTTACTTTGCCATCCCAAGGGAACTTAGACTTGGTAATTCTTATCAGCCAGATAACTTAATAAAATGAATCTTATTGACTCTTTTTTGCTTTTGATCATCCATTTGTTTCTGCTGCTTTGAAGTGCAAATATAGTTCTTAGTCCTTCTCTTCTTCTTCCCACTCCCTCAGATCCATTCCATCATTATCTTTGCACTGATCTTTTTTGCTTCCTAATCTGTGAATATGTCTGTATGTGTACATAATCACCCTTTACATAAATGCTTATACCTGTCTGGGGAAAATCCTTATACCAACAGTACAATTTAAGATAATAATGTTTTTGTTTATTTAACCATAGGCTTCTTAAGTTTTATGGCAGATTGTGCCTTCATACTAAACAATGTGATATCGGGCTGCTTCCAAACTGATGGTTCAAATATATTAGTTTGCTATTCTAACGTACAATTAAAATTGAACTGACCATACACACTTCTAGGAATCCAGTTGCTTGTTTGTTTGTGTTGTTGTTGTTGTTGCTTTTCTGGGGAGACATACATGTCTTGCTGTGTGAAAAAAGAAACAATGTAATGTGACATATTACTGTTGCTGTTCTTCTTAACATTTGTCCAGCTTGGTTGCAGGATCTTCTGTTTTTTGCACTAATGCATGCTGCAACAAGGAATTCTGTTTATCGGCCATCTTGTTGCTGAGTCTGACACCAGTTAGGGCTGAAGGAAGTGACCCAGGGTCACCCAACTGGCTTCTGTACTTAAGGGAGGAGTAGAGCCTGGGTCTCCCTGTTCCTAGTCCAGCACCTTAACCACTACACCACACTGGCTCTCTATGTGACAAAGTATACAGTTTTATTGCAATATTCTAATTTCACAAATAGCTGAATAACTTCACAAATTTACATATACACAGACCTCCTTTCAAGGTTAATTTTGCACAACAAACCTAAAGACATTTTGCTTATTTCTTTACTGTTCTCTGCCTGAAGCAATCCAGGGAACTACTTTTGTAACAATAGATCACTGTATTGGTGAAGCAGCATAGATCATGGTCCTTGCATAAAGTTATGCTTTCCAGAAAGGGAAAAAAGTGTGTGTGTGTGTGTGTGTGTGTGTGAGAGAGAGAGAGAGAGAGAGAGAGAGAGAGAGAGAGAGAGAGAGAGAGAGAGAGTGGGGAGGTGGAATGTAATGACCAAGACTAGATGGTCAAAGTCCCCTTTGCCATGAAGTCTTTCATGCACAAATAATTTCTTAAATTATTAACTCAGCCTATGAACAGAATAATGAGAATGAGATATTTTAACAAAGTGGTACAACTAGAATGGGACAGAGTAGGTCTACCTGTCTGACCCACATGATGAAAACACTCTGAAAGTTGCCAGGTTTGTTTTGTGTGCATGTTGCACTCATCAGGTGTGGGTCAGAAAATGAATAGTATTGTCTGAATTTTGTTCATACGATAGAACATATTTACTTTTTGGGTTTTATATATGATTAAAGACCAAAATAAAAATTTATTTCATTTGGTTTCAGTAACTTGGACAGCAATAACTGCAATTAAACATTTCCAAAAACTATTGATCAGTCCTGCACATCGACTTGGATGAATTTTAACCCATTCCTCCTTATAGAACAGTTTCAGCACAGGGATGTTGGTGGGTTTCTTTGCATGAACCACCCACTTCAGGTCCTTTCATAACATTTCAATAGAATTAAGTTCAGAATTTTGACTTGGCCATTCCAAAACATTAACTTTCTTCTGCTTTAACCATTCTTTGGTTTGGGTTCACAAACTTTTAAGCACCACTGTAAATAAGCTTAATTGTTACATTTGATGTTTGAGAGTAGGCTTATAAAAGAGATTTTTAAAATAATAAAAGGCACAGCTAAAGGAATAGAGACAGCTTTACATAGTTTAGGGCCCTGCAGTCTAAGGTGGGTGGAATGATAATCAAGACAGTAGTAAGCTTACTGTATTTTCAAGCAAACTGGAACAAAGATCAGTGGATCTATCAAGCAAAGCTGGGAAGTGTGAGCTTTAGCTGTCTTCAAAACAGGGAGTGAATTTAAATGCCAAAGGAAGGTGTAATTTTAATCATCTGGTAGGCATCAAATTGGAAAAGCTGTCTTTTTTATTAAAAAGAATCTATGAAATGAATATTTTAATTTATTTATGACAGAAAGATCTGACACAAAATATTTTCTATACTATTTTTTGTTTTCCCTCTAGCTCTTCACAGTTTATTAGAAAAAGCCTCTTTTTCTCCTGAAGGTTTTAAACTGTGCTCAAATGGATCTTGTATAATTTATTTCTCTGCCACTTTTCATCTTTTTTTTTTATTCTATTATTATGGCCTACTTTTTATTAATCATTCTGCTGGCCCGTGGAGAAAGTAACTTCATGGAAAAACTGTGATGCCCTTCACAGTTTTATTACTCCTTCAGACATTTGAGTACAGCCTGTGCCACAGGAATTGACAGTTTATTAAAGTATCCTTGATGTCTCAAGCCAAAACATTAAACAAATGCAGTTTTGCATCTGGTCAGGGCTCTGTGTGGCTCAATGCCTCACAAAACAGGCTGAGTTTACATTATCAGGTTCTTTCTCTTTCCCAAATAAATAAATAAATACATCAGACAAAAGTCTTTATAGCAAGTTGGCTGTAACTTAGCTGTAACAGGTAGATATAATCCCCTCTTTTTCTAATACTCAGGCTATGAATCTGAGTGTTGTCCACTAGAAAGAAAAGAAAATTCTAATTCAGCTGAACAGTTGTTAATTCTTGGTCAACAAACATACTAGGTACGCACTGTTCCTTGCAATGCTGATCTGTACTATATTTTTAGTTTAACTACAGATGTGATTTCAAAATTTGACAATAAGCAGAAGGAACTGAATAACTCTATGAAGTAATTTTATATGCAGAAGCAAGTTTGCAGAAATGGCTCCAGAATCACAGGTCTTCTGCCTATATTCAAGATGAACTGTATAAATGTCAGGCATTGACATTATCACATTAAGAATGGTGAAATAGATGCCATTCTGAAATTCTGACACCAATAATTTGCAGAAAGTAGCTGATGACTTGCTGAACGTACAATATTTTTGGCCATCTTTCAATACAGTATAGCTATCCTGGATGTTGAGAAGCAAGGCATCAAGGTAAACCATAAAATAACCCCCACACCGTAAGGCATCAGAAATGTTGACCTCAATGGTGCTAAAGTACATCTGACCCCAGGCTTTGTCCTTCAGCTATAATATATAGGTTGGACTTGTGCCATCAAGTCAAAGACATCATTCGCATGTATCCATAGTATGCCAGCACATTCATGGTTAAGATAAAATAATGTTTTGTCAGCTTTCTCACTCAAAACTCTTTCCTCTTTCTGAGTTTGATGTATTACTCCTTTATTATCTGAATCCTAGGCAAGTGGTTCTTGAGGAATTTCATCAAGTAATCTTCATCCATCTATCTAAGCCCAGAACAGCCAATAGAGCATGTTCATTTTGAATGCTACTGTGCAAATAAGCAATGGGCATAAATTATATCAGAAAAGGATGTTCCTGGATTCTAATTTAATAATACTGTAAAATACTTTGTCTATAATTTCAGATTAAGTCAGAATCACTTTTTTTAATAGGTGAGTCAGAAATTCATATACTGCTATTAATCATTTCTTAGACTATAATGTAGAATCCACCCAATAAAGTGAGGAAAGGCTGGTGTGGGTCTTCCGGGCTGCGTGTCCTTGTTCTGGAAGTTTTGTTTCCTAACGTTTCGCCAGCATCTGTGACCAGCATCTTCAGAGTGCAGGAGCACAGACAGGAGCAGTTCTCTCTGTGCCCAGCTGCTCCTGTCTGTGCTCCTGCACTCTGAAGATGCCGGTCACAGATGCTGGCGAAACGTTAGGAAACAAAACTTCCAGAACATGGCCACACAGCCCGGAAGACCCACACCAGCCTTCGTATGCCGGCCATGAAAGCCTTCGACAAAGTGAGGAAAAATAGCAGTAAATCAATACACCAAGATTAGCACCCGAGAATAATCTGCTACTAGATTACTGAATAAATCCAGAAAATAAAATGTCATAGTAATACTTGTTGCTATATATGGTTCTCTGCTAAGGTGCATGATCAGTTATCTACAAACTGTCATGGGTAATGGTATTTTAGTCTTATAAGTCTTGGAGAACATACCTGTCATCATTTATTCAAATTTCCAAATCAAAAGAAGGTTGTGAAGTTCTTGGTGCTCTCTTCTTACAAAATGTTCCAAATACTAACCCATCTTGGTGCTCTCTGAGCTTGGTTATTTGCTTGCAGATGTTTCATTACCCAGCTAGGTAAAATTATAGGTGCAAGCTTGAGCTTGGTGCTCACACTGATAATGTTACATAGTTGGGTACTGAAATGTCTGCAAGCAAACAACCAAGCTCAGAGAGCACCAAGGGCTCCATAGTTCAACCCTGAGCTTCTCTTCCATTCAAAAGAAGGTTGTCACCAGGAACAGCAGGCCATATAACAAACATAAGCAATAAACATGAATATGTATATTTTCTTATTCTACTAATGTGTTGCTATTATAAAATGCAAACAGAGTATTGTTTGGTGATTTGAGGGAAAGCTTTTATTTTTGTTTTCCTGAACCCTGAATGGGGCTAATTTCAGCCACAATTGTATCAATCTCTTCATCACTCAAAATAATATATGCTGTTTCCTGGCCATATCCTTCTGTCTTCTCCATAAAGATCCATCTTTACCTAAAAGATTAGATGAACAGAAATCTGACATCTGACATGGCAAAATTCTAGAATAAATAAGAAAACATTTCGGTTTTTTGGAGACACTGCCTCTTCTGAAATCTACCATTTTATGACAGGGGAGCTTCAGAGGAGTCCATCATGTAACCACTGAATTAAAAATAATCAAGAAGTTGGATTTAATAAATCATGGTACAACAAACCATGACTTAGCATATTAGGTGAACCAGGTCATAGTCTGTAGGTGTTTCATGAAAAAAAAAAAGTTTCTGAAGTGCTATTGTTATGCTTTTCACACATTGTTACTATTTGCATTCTAATTTCTACAGTAAACTTACCTTCAAAAATGGTAAGTTGATTTTCATGGTAAATAAGCCCAAAATAGAGAGTACTTCACTCAGTCAATATTTTCCCAGTTTATGTTGCTATTAACAAAATTATATTGAACTGCATGGCCTTCATTTTTTTTTTCTTGTTTAATGATCATTAAAGTGTAATAAATTACCTCCAGAACATGACAACAGAGTCAGTCGGGAAGATAATCAATAGGACAATCCATCAAACCTTTAGAAAACTGAATTTGGTTTAACGGGGACTTGTTTGTTTAAAATGCAGAGAATGGAACATGAATGCTTTGACTTGTACAACTTCTCTTTGCCAAGTCACTGAGACCAGGGCCAGTTATAAAAACTATTGAGAACTCCAGATAGGAGACTTCCGGTGGATGACAGTATAGCAGAAGGTCCCTCTGGCTGAATCTCCTCTGAAGCTGGAGCATTAAATGTGGTTAATTCGGTGTCTCAGGAATTTTTTCAGAGACACAAATCATTCTCCAGGCAAGGGGAAGCTATCGAATCATGTCACGTGTCTTCCGGACAGCTATAGCTTATCGATTGAATGTGGGTCGCGAACGAACAGTGAACAATCATCTGGGAAGCGGGTGGATCTGTTCATCGGTGCCGCGTTTAAAGCCTCTTAAAGAGACATTACGTCCAAACACCCTACCTCTAAAATCACTTTTATTGTAAGTTATTTAAAGAATTTAAAGAGGCTATCTCCACTACAGGAATATTTCTTCTCTTCTCTTATTTTCTGGGACTTTCAAAGTGCGTTGTACTGGATTTGAAGGATTGAAATAACAGCATGCAAGTTTTAATGTTTTCAAAGAAGTTTTCTACGCTTTCAGGAGACTACTTTTATCTATATTTTACTGTTGCTTTTAAAAAGGAAGACTTTTTCATATGTTTTCTTTTTCCTCTCTTTTTTTCTTTGTGGAATTGAGAGAGATCTACTCTTAAGCTATGGGAAAGTTTTGGTTTGGCAATTTTCACAAGTTATGATTGGCTGCAGATTCAACCCCCCCCCCCCCCCCCATCTTGCTGTTTGTTGTGGCTATCCAGTTATGTTTGCATTTGGGAATTATCATTTTTTGCCACAAGAGGGAGCGAAAACATTAAATTGGACACTATTGAAAGGAAGAAACAGCTTTCCTTTTTTCCTTTCTTTAATATTTAACTAAGAGTGGAAAGAAGAAGAAACAGAAATAATGGCCACCAAAAAGCATATAAGGCATGGATTTGGTGAACTTGACTGGATGAAAGGCATGTTTGAAGAATATATTCTTAAAATCACACAAACCATTACTTAAAGGCTTAACCAAATATTTTTTGGTTAACACTTTGAGTAATCGTTCGTGTGATTTTAAGAGTATATTCTTCAAACATGCCTTTCATCCAGTCAAGTTTGCTGATCTTGATAAAAAGCTTGATCTAAACTGGATAAAATCAAAGAGGAATTGGAAGAAGGAAATAAAAAAGTTAATGACACAGTTAACTTGTTGGAAAGTGAGAGGGACAGGGAGTTGGACAAAGTTGTACCACTGGAACTGAGAGATAAACAACTTTGTTTAAGATCTAGGGAAATTTTTGAGACTAAAGGAGAAAATTTAATAAATATGATGGATGAAATAGAGAAATTTTTTTGTATAGATTCTAAGTATGCAACTGTATATGTTAAATCAAGATATGTTGGTCTTTCAGGTATACTTTGATTTTAAATTTCATACTGAAAACATGGATATAACTAGGTCTAAAGAAATATCAGTAAGGATTTCAAGGAAGGGAAAGGATTATGCTGTTTTGACAGATACTTTGAAAAAGAATAAAATCCTCTTTTGTTGGGAAAAATTAGAAGGGATAGGGTGAATTAAATTTTAAAATAAAAGAATAGTTAGAAGGCTTTATATCTTAGTGACCTACTTATATGCAATTGTTTAAATGTTTGTGTATAAATAATGGATATGTTATTGTTAAAATGTATAAGATGTTGTTATAGATGAATCTGGAAGATGAACAAGCCAAGAAAGATGGAAGGTCCCACAAATATCTACAGCAGAAGAATGGATTATCTAATGGACTTGGTTTAAATGGCAAAGTTAATAGTATTAATATGAGATAATATTGTTTTTTAAATTTGTCTCCTTATGGCAACCCTTCTTAGATTACATGCTTGCGGGGAGCGGGAAACAAAAGTGTTGATTGTGGGTTTTAATACTTAGGTGGTTTGTGTTGATAGAAATAATATGAATTTGGATTAATTAGTGGTTAGAGATTTTTTTTTTTTTTAAGTTTTATTTATATCTTTTATGGGAGATAGTCGGAAGTCGCTTTCCATTCTATTCTATCTATCTTCACTATTTTAGTTTTGTCTTTTTTCTTTTAGTTCTATCTTTACTGTGGATATGCTTCTTGAGACCAATAAACCTGATCATGAAGTCACTTTTTCAGACACTGTTGGTTGCTGAAATCATCAGGAAGGGCCCTGCTACATATACCTAGAATTGGAAAGTCTGTTTTTGTACTTGTTTGCAGGAAAACTTTCTTTGTGATGATGCCTACACTCAGGAATGCTTTCTCCAGTAAAGTTCATAAGGCATTTACTGTTGCATCTTTTAGGTGTCTATGTAAGATTAAAAAAAAAAAAAAAACAGAATTTCTCCATAGGTTTCTGTCTCTGCTTTTGTTTCCTTTCTCCTCTCCTTTTTACTGTACATGGTTTTATATTTTAACATATTGCTATTTATTATGTATTTTAGTAGTTTACAAATATAAAATGTATAATGCTTTGGTATAGGAAATACATCTTAAATATAGATGATGATGATGATGGTGATGATAATGATGATGATGATGATGATGATGATGATGATACCATCTAACACAACTGATAGATATTAGGTTGGGAAACACTGATCTAATTACTGTATCTGTTTACCTGATCAGGTAAGCTCTTATTAGAACAAAAATTCCCAGTACTTGTTCCTACACCTGGCCTTTGGCTTCTTGTAACCAATTAATGCATAGAATCTCATAATTTTCCATCCACTGATTGAAGACTCATTTCAACAAAATGAGAACAAGTGTGTTTTTCAGAGATTCTTCTCCCGGCGTCCTTAATATCTTTTCCAGAAGATGAGTCTAGGGAAAGTTTGGCAGAGGTTATGGGATCCATAGAGGAAAGGGAAAATAATTGTTTTGCAAATAGCACCTATGCACATGGAATAAGTCTTCCAACTTGTCTGAAGATGGAAAACCTCTATATGTGCAGGAGAATGTGGGAGTCAATGGCTTAAGGCAAGGTTTAACAAAAAAAGGGGGGGGGCTTTTTAGGAAGGAGAACTTGACCTATTATTGTTGCTTTGAAGATGGAAAAGCAACTGATCCTATACGGCCTATATGCCTGTTCTACTTTACCCCCAGGATATTGTATTTAGAAATTAATGGTAAAGTACATTACAACAGACAATTGTAGAAATTCTCTCTCTTTGCATATCTTATTTTTGTTTGTATTAGAAAGATTCCCCTTTTCTTTGTGCAAGATCAAATCAATTTAAAAAATTGTTATAAAATCAAATAAAGTTCAGTGAGAACCCATATGCAGCTGAACAGCAAGTACCCTGATCAAGAATACGGTTGTGAAGGTTCAGATACTAGACAGTATTATTCCATAATCATTAACATTACTGTCCTGCACAACACAGTTGTAACATTTCAATACTTCTGTTCAGTCCATTCACAATTAAATTATGAGACGTTCTGAATTTATATCCAACCAATTTGCACAGCAAGCTTTCATCAGACAGGGCAGCTTCTACTATTGATGCATGCTTAGTTCATGCTGAACTGCACCCATTATTCACTCTCAAATATTGTCATTCTTTCCTGTCTCAGACTTATGGTCCAGCTATCACTGAGAGAAGAATGGCTCAATGTAATGACAAGAATAATTAACTTTTTTGCCAAACATATTGATTGGTTCACATAGATTGTATCTTTTCCTAGACATCTTTGTGAATACTTCTTAGAATCATGGGTTTCCTGAGGCTTCAATCAGATTTCTGTCACATATATTATGGGCAGAACCACTCATCTGTTCTGAACTGATTCTCCAGCCAAACCAAGCATCTATTCTCCATATCTTGAATGGATCACAGATGAGCAATGAATGGAAGAAACTATAGCAGCAGGAATGGTTTCCAATGCTCTGGGCTTGCTGGCATATCCTATGCAAATAATCTGGAGCATCATGCCGTTGCCTAGTCAGCATAATGTTTTTCCCTGTCCCCACTGCAAAGCTAAGCAATAGCTATTTATTTGTTTTAAGGTTGCTAAACTAATGGTAGAGGGAGAAAGGATGAAACAAATTGTAAAAGCCATTTCAGAATATCAACATAGTCTCATAAGCCTTGGAATCAACAATATTTCTGCAAGCATTGTATGAAATCCTGATACTGATTTTCTGTCATGGAATGGAATTATGAAGGCCAAACTCAGGGAGGAAAACATGCTTTTTCATCTCCTGAGGGGCGAGGGAGAGATAAGAGGATGAGGCTGGCAACTCCCTGAGGAATTTACACTGTTGTGACTGGCTGACTTTGGGAACTGAGGTTTCAGTCTGGAAAGATTCTTGCTAGAAGTTGTAGCTAATAAACATTGCTGAACTGAATCTACATGGTCTCCTGGAGTTCCTTGGGCTAGGCCTGACATTTTCTTACCAATTACTCATTGGCTTCTGAATCTTTGTCCATCTATATTTTATTTATTTATTTATTATTTGAATTTATTGGCTGCCCAATCAGCCATGGTTAAAGAAAGCCTTGATTGCACAGAAAAATTCTGAAAATTACAAACTGATCCTGGCAAATATTTTCAGACTGTGACAATATTTCCTATTATACAATTAGTAAGTGCTGGATAATCGGGCTGTGCAAAACCTGAAAAGGGACTCTGCAAAGTGTATTGGCACAAGCAAAGCACCCTTCCTTAAAACTTTAAAGCATTTGAATCTTTTGGAAGTATCTTATGGCTCCTGCTATTCCAAGTTGTCTGCACATTAGCCTTTGCTTCTTTGGCAAGAAGTTCATGGACATAAAGACAACTGAGAATAACCCTCAAAACAGCCATTTCAAGTTTTGAGGAGAGGTGATACAAAGCTAATGTGTTTTGTGAAGCATCTTTTTGAAAGGATGCCATTATCTTATTGGCTACTTAGACAAACTCTGACAAGGGGGGGGGCACTTTTGATATTACTGAATGACAAGACCTAGCAGTCACAGCCACACGAATATAGTGAACTATAGTTCACTAACATCTGTAGGAATGAACATTTCCCACCTCAGTTCCTTCAGAATTTTTGCTTGATTTTCTCACCTGATAAAATGTAGAAGTTTCTGGTTGTTACTTTTTCATAGGACAGCAAAGTAACCACACACATTTTTATGAAAAATGTGTCGGGTTCTGAAGCAGCACTGTAGTTACCAATCTACATGCAAGCCTGGTTCCATGAGGCAATGGATTTGTTCCATTTATTTAGTAGGACAGTACAAAGTACCAATATCAAGTGTAATCTTTACAATAAGCCTAGTGTTTTCTTTGGAAGTATATCTACCTGCCCAGAAAAAAGACAGAAGTAAGCATATATGGTAGAGTGTATCCTGGGAAACTAGAGAACATGGTTGAAAGTCATCTCACAGTTTGTCCTCTGTGGCAGCCATTTTGTGAGAGTTCTCATAGCAAGTTTTCAAAATTCCAAATCAGTCCACTATCACCAAAATAGTCCTGATCTATCATATCTCAAGGAGTTGAAAATAAAGCATGTAGTCCCAAGGCATATATAGAAGCATACTGAAGTGTGACACATTAATTTTACTGTGCGACTACGATTTAAATAGGAGTGGAAATTGGTTTTATTTTGAAGAATAATTTCTTCTTACAAAAACATGAGATAAAGTTTCTATAGTATGATACTAATTCAATGAAAAGTTGATATGCAGAAGTGATTAGTCACTACTTCTTTGAAAGGTCATATATAATGTAGCACTTGACATTATCTAAAGTATTTCAATATCAGCACTTTAGTAAGAACTTGTTTAGTTACAGCCATTTTACTCAGACCACTGAATTTATTTCCTAAACCCTTTGCAATTTCCTCCATCAGGAGTAATAAACCAACTGTATCTACTGACATTTTTCTGGGAGATTGATCTTTCCAGTCATATGGCTCTCAGAAACTCAGTACTCATAGTTACATAATATATTTCATGCAGAAACATTTTCAGAAGTCAACTATCATTTCAGCCTGTCTTGGACCAAATCAACCTATGCAATGCTAAGCAACAAAATGTCAATTTGAATATTTTGTCCTTCTAAATGGGCCATGACCAAGATGATTTTCTAGGTTGTCTGTGATTAAAAAGAGCAAGTTTATTCAGGAGTAAATCCACAGCAACTATCTAGCTTTGAAAGAAAGTTTCATAATCAACATATCAGAAGCTGGTGAAGGTCAAGAAGGATCTATTCAGATGAGTTAACATTGTCAGCCTGTAGATAAAAATCATCCTTCTCTGTTACCAGAACCATCTCTTTGCCACCACTGAGCCTTACAGGAATGGGCTAATGGAAGATTAGATTTTCCATAACATGCAGTTAAGGAGGAAGTTTAAATTGCAACCAATATTCTTTAGAACAGGAAAGTTGTTCAGCAAAAATACTAGATTGTCACCAACAGACAACAATGGAAAAGTTACAGAAACATCCACATATTCAATTCACATATCATACCAAGCAACGGTTTGATTATGCATACTTTACTGAATAACCATAAAGCTATAAACCATAATCCATAAAGCTATGAAACTAGGCTGAAGTTCTTGGTGGCCATGGCAAACCACTTCTGCATTATTGCAAAGAACATTGTATGGACATGGCTATAATATTCAGATGGGTTTGGGTGCTAGATGATGAGATCCAAATTACTAATTATGAAATAAGGGCATCACACTTCCACAAGTAGACCTGGAAGTGTTGGGGTCATGCCAAATCTGCAAGAAAGTCTGCTCACTGATGGTGCTAGCATTGAAAGAGCAGTTTGTTGCTTTACAAGGACACACACTGTCTGAATGTGGAATATGAGAAGCATGAATCAAGGAAAACTCAAAGCAGAGAATGTAACATATGAAATTGGGTGTTTTAGGAATAAGCAAATTTTGATGGACTGGAATGGGCCACTTTTCTTCAGATGATTACATGTTGTAAAATCAGCATAAGGAATTATTTAATATATTTAAATTACTTGAAAGAAAAGCTGTGGATGTATGTAAAGACTTAAATGACATTGTCAAAACTAAACAGGAAAAAAAAACAAACCAAAATTTCAAAGTGGAAAATATTCAAACAAGAGTATCTAGAGCAAGCTGAGGTTTTGACAAAATGATGAAATGTGTGTTGTTGTGATGTCACAATTGAAGTTCCACCTCTTACAAATTTATGTACAACATCACAATCCAAGTACAAAAGTTGTGGAATTTTTATCATGATGTCATGAAATATATTTCATTATCCTCCATCCCCTCCAACTTACTTTGCTTGCAGACACCCATAGATCCAGGTGGCTTTCAGAACAAGCTATTGTGATAGAAGAAGAAGAAGAAGAAGAAGAAGAAGAAGAAGAAGAAGAAGAAGAAGAAGAAGAAGAAGAAGAAGAAGAAGAAGAAGAAGAAGAAGAAGAAGAAGAAGAAGAAGAAGAAGAAGAAGAGGAGGAGGAGGAGGAGGAGGAGGAGGAGGAGGAGGAGGAGGAGGAGGAGGAGGAGGAGGAGGAGGAGGAGGAGGAGGAGGAAAAGAAAAGAAAAGAAAAGAAAAGGAGAAGAAGAGGGGGAGGGGGAGGGGGAGGGGGAGGGGGAGGGGGGGAAGTATTGGACAAGAAGGATGCCTGATGATTGAAATGACCAAAGACAAGGAAAGGTATCTCAATGAAGAATGTCAACAAATATTGGAATAGTACAAGAAAAATAAGTGATGTTTTTAAGATCAGGGAAATCACAGGAAAATCTACATCTAAAGTAGGAATACATGGGAGTCATTAATGGAAGAAATCTGCCAGAGATAAAGTAGCTTAAAGGAAGATGAAAAGAATATACTCAAACCATTTAGAAATGGTATTATTGAATGACAAGAACATGTAGAAAGAGTGCATGCAGAAGCCAACTAAAAAGTGAGATATTATAGACAATAAACTATCTGTCAAATAGGAAAGTGCCAAGGATGAATGAAACACCCACTGAAAGCTGCGTGAAAAGAAACAATTAAAGTTCTAATTCTATGTCAACAAATATGAGAACAAGACTGTGTGCTCTATGATTGGAAAAGATTGGTCTATATACCTAGACCATACAGTTCTATGTCAAAGAAGAAAGATGCAAGGAAATAGGCAAATTGCTAAACAATTGCACAAATTCATCATGTAAGCAGATGTTAATATCTTAGAAAAACCAATAGGACCATACATGGCAATGTCAGAAGGACAGGCAGTTTCAGAAACAGACATGAAAGATCAGATAGTTAGCATAATGTAGTCCCTCTCTTAAGCAAGTACACTGTGATATCTAATAGGAAATCAAACAATGAAAAACATTTCCAAAACATTATCTTGCCCCTGGTATGAGTGCCAATAGTACAAAGATCCTTCTGATGAAACAATGCCCTAAAATAAGCTTTCAGAAGAGATGCTCATCTGATGCCTAGACTGACTTTTTGCTTACTGATGGAACAGTGGAAGGACATTTTTTAAAACATTTCCTTTACTGCTTCTGTGTAAAAGCATACACTATAAAAATATTATATAAATATTTTATATAAATATTTATATATTTTATAAAATTTTATATTTTATATACATTTATATACATTTTATATAAATGTATATAAATATTTTTATATGAATATAAATGAAATATAAAAAATATTCTGCTTTCTATAAAAGCTCTATGGTAATTTCTCAGCCATGTATGTAGTGAACTTCCTGTCAACTACTAAACATGGTCGGATGCTTCATGGTTAGACAAAGCTCAGCAAATATGTCCCTAAGGGATTGCCCCCCTCTCTTCTAAAAAGCGAAAAGCT
Organism: Liasis olivaceus; assembly: GCA_030867105.1. Lineage (NCBI taxonomy): Eukaryota > Metazoa > Chordata > Lepidosauria > Squamata > Pythonidae > Liasis > Liasis olivaceus. The sequence goes on along the minus strand of CM061350.1, from coordinate 39,918,627 downwards.
AAAGATCTAAAAAAAGTTCTGTTCCACACAAAGCTGCATTAGAAGACGAATGGACTACATTGTCCTTAAACATTATTTAGAGTTATGACATGTTCCACAGATGTACAATAGATGAATTCTGTGGAAATAGTTTCAGATGTTAATTATAGTTGATCAAAAGTGTTTCAACCAGTTGATAAAAAGTATTTAATCAAGACACAAAAGCATAATTTACACTAGAGAAAACAGCCAGTGAGTGAATTCCAAACTTAGCCATGACTAAATTGAGTTGATTTCAGTGGAGATGTTATAAGAAGGACTTATACTGAACTTACCCATATGGTGATGAAATTTGTCTTACAGATAGTCCAGAAGTTAGCAGCTTTTTGGTGGCTGATGGTGATGATCCCTCAAACCCCCACTTATACATACCCCCACACATGCACCTATACATATATACCTAGTCATGTAAATGGCTGTGCCTCTCTGCGTGTATGGGGGCAGTAGTAAGGGTATTCTTTCCTTCTGTTTGGATGATGATAATGATGAATTAAGTAGAAACACTGCCTCTTTTGGGGGAGCTTTGTCACTAAAAATCACTGGTATGATTTCTAGGACTTCAAAATAAGTTTGAGAGCTACATGGAGATTTACCCACAGGTTGACCACCTATGATCTAGACCAGGGATGCGATATTGTAACTATGTGCAACTCACCAGTATGGCTTTTGTAGACCTCAATGTTCCCCAAAATGGATGACATCCATAAACGATGCCTAGTATTTGGAATTTTTTGCTTTCTTTTAAGCTCTCTTTCTTCTGAAATGACAGATCAAATGCCTTCAGTTTTGCAAGGACTTAAGGCTCCTGTGTCACAAGTTCTTCACCCCATACACACAGCCAACATCACCTGAGGCCCCTTCTCCACCTATGTATGTAATGCAGCCCTCAGGCTAATGGAAATTCCACACTTCAAGTAGGGATTACTAACTATTAAAATACAAGACACTGCTATACACTCTAGTCTTCTTTTAACTTGTACCACAAGATAAGATAAAGTGAATGCTGGGAAGTCAAGCAAAAGAAATGCAAATAACTGGATAATTGGGCTGCAAGCACTATTATATTAGCTCAGCACAAAAGCAAGGCATTTCAAATATCCATAGGTGACTATTCCATAGCTGGAGTCTTAGTACTCTGTTTTTTTAATATGACGTATCAGTAGTATCCAGTATGAAAAGATACTAGAATTAATTATTTGATAATGAAATTGTCAGTCAGGCTGATACAAAAGAATGTTTGTCAAAGACAGTTAATATGAGTTATACCTTTGTTCTGCATGTTGCATAGACTGCAATTAATATGGGGTTGTCTGAAATCGCTCCTTAACCTAGCTTTTTTGTAAAACCATTAATTTTGCTTATACAGTATCTTCTGTGTAATTATGCATAAGTTATTTAGAAATCTTACTAAACTGTTTTAGCTCTCATCACAGAAAATATAATAGTATAGCACAAACACTGGGTTATCTACTGAAGAAAGAACAAGCATACTGAATGTTCCACCTGAAAAAGTTTGAATAGTTAAAAAATAAATTCTAATCACACTTTATGTATTTATTTTTATTGCTTTTAAAATAACAGAAAAAGAAAAAAAGGGAACAAAACTACAAAATACATACATTATTAAATAAAAATACATAACAAGTACTTAAAAAAGAAATAAGTGAAAAGAATACAACAGAAAAAAAAATATAAAGTATAATATGTTGTTACAATAATAAAGTTACAATTCTATATATAATTTTCTAATATAAACATTATGTAAGTAAGTGTGTGTGTGTGTGTATGTATGTATGTAATGCATTTATATAACTACCATGCTTGTTTTGTTTTAATCTACTATATTTTGTATAAATGAGTCCCATATTTCATTGTACTTGTCTATACAAAGTCTATGTCTATGGGCAGTCTGCTTGTAAGTAGCAAGTGCAATCAGGTCTTCAATCCATTGAATAAATGGGGCCATACGTTTATCTTTTCAATGCTGCAATATAAGAGCCATAGTAAGGGCACAGAGAATCCCTTTATGTTGTCCAGTTGTCAGATTCCATGTACTAGGTATGTAATTCAAAATAATATTATCTTCTGAGAATTTTAGTTTTTGTCGCACAGTCACATTTATATGGTCTGCTACTCCCAAAACGTAATAACGATAGGACATTGTAAAAACATATGTTTTAAAGAAGCGTTGTTCTTATTACATCTCCAACAAGATGCTATCTTAGACAATCCTTTTCTATACAAACATAACAGAGTCCAATAAATTCTAAATGTTATTTTTTTGTTGTAGAAGTCATAGTTTAAGGTCCATTGACACACTTTCTATAGATGTTAAGACACTCTCCCATTGTCTAGGCAATATAGGAACCTCTAATTCTTTATTCCACTCATCTCTTAGCATCTACATATCAAATTGATTTATTGATAGCAATAAGTTGTTCTAATACCTCAGGTGTCTCAGAAGCTGAAAATGCTGCTGGTCCAAACAATGTTAATAAATTCTACTCACACTTTGCTTGTCATCTGTGTATCCTACAAACAAGCTTTATGAATAGATAGGGAAGCAAGAAGAAGAAAAAATAATTAAAGCCACACAAAAGCGCTGTCATATGAACCTGGTAAATCATTCTACTCAGCCTCACAGTGGCCAAATAATATTATATGATGTGAAGAGAATGTGAAGGGAGTTGGAAAAAAGAGGCAGGGATCCAGGATGGGTGCATTTGCTTTTTGCTTTTGTTTTCTTAATTTATTTATTTTTTTGGCTTATTCTACCCCATAATGGCTATATCTAATGGCTTTGCCCTGTCTTGGTTCCATTTATGCCACCTGCAAGCTTTTCTTGGCTCTTATGCTTCCTAAAGCGATTATGTACCATCAAGTCATTGTCAGCTCTTAGCAACCACATAGATAGATTTTCTCCATGTCTATCTGTCCCTAACCCAGTCCTTCAGGTGCTCCAATGGGGCACCCATCCCACTGTAACTGTTTCTGTCCACCTTGTTGCTGGTTGTCCTCTTCCTCCCCTTACTGCCATCTTTCCCAGCATTAGAACCTTCTCCATAATATGACCAAACTAGGATAATTTGTGTCTGGTTATTTGTGCCTCAACTGAGAACTCTGGATTGATTTATTTGGTAATCCATTTGTTTGATTTCTTCTCAGGAGTCTTCTCCAACACCAAAGTTCAAAAGCATCAATACTCGTTCCATCTTGCTTCTTCAAAGTCCAACTTTCACTTCCAAAGAGTGTGGAATACCATTGCTTGTGCCGTTCTGATCTTTGTAGGTATAGATGGCATCTGATTATCTTTTCCAAGGCCTTCATGCTTCTCTACTAAGCTAGTTTGCAGTGTATTTCTTGACTACTTGTTCCTTTACTATTGATGGTTGATCCTAAAAGGCAGAAGCTATCCACCATTTCAATATCTTCATCGTCAGTTCTAAGGTTGGACCTGTTGTCATTAGTTTGGTCTTCTTTATATTTAATTTTAGTCCCACTTTGCTACTGTGGACCTTGATTTTAATTTCTAGAGCTTGCAGACCCTATGAGAATATTCTTAAAGTAGGAGAATATTTTTTATTTAAAGCAAAGAATCAACATTTACTCATGCACTAGAAAGATGAACTAAAATGCTTAACATCCACAGTCCCAAACTTACTGTGCTCCAAATTAGAACTGGGCATAATACACTGACATGTTTTCCTAAAACAGCAGGCAAATGCATCATTATTCTGAGTTCAGAAAACATCAAAATCCAGATGTGCAGAATTCATGAGCCAGAGACATACAAATACACAGTGTATGTATGTATGTATGTATGTATGTATGTATATATATATACACACACACACACACACACAGACACAGACACACACACATATACATATACATGTATAGATAATTTATAGTTTCCATTTTTTCCCTAAACAGCAGTCACTCCCCCTTTCATTTAGAAAGAAGCTTTTTATAGATTTTATTCTTCAGTTCCATTGTTCCTGAGGAAGTCAAGCCAATTTAGTCCAGACAAGTTGGATTGTGATCAAGGGCACCCATGGAATATGGTAAACTCAAGATGATGGCCATAATGGTGTGTTTGAAGCTGTGCCTCTTTTTATGTGTGTTGCACATAAAAAATAGGCACAGCTTCAATTGCACTGTCACAGCTTCCAACTTGTCTTTTCTTTTATCATACCCCGAGGACACCCCTGCATGGGATATTGGGGCCTGAGCAGGATTTTTTTTTTCTATCTTGAATTATGACCTAGGATAAAAATGAGGTTGGGGGGCGGGGAGATTGGTTACAATTGATAATTAATGCTAATGTGGAATATGGTATATTACTGAGTAGTAGTTCCAGAGAAATTGATATCCATAGCCATGGCTGCTACTCTTAATGTTCACATCTGCCTGATGCTTCTCTTGTTGCCTCTTCCAGCTGTTTGCAAGGCAGTCTTTCTAAGTTATGGGAAAGCAGTTAGATACTACTGTCAGTTCTCTCCTAGCCCATTCTTAACTTTATTGATATGAATTTCTATATAATATATAGATATGAATGATATGAATATGATATCTGATATGAATTTCTATATGATATATCTATTATTGTGATTTTAATTTTAACTGTAATTATTTTATCCATTGTATTTTTTCTTGTTTAAATCACCATTGTTAAAATAAAGAGAAGCATGGAATGCAAACTCAACAATAAAGACTAAAATATTAATATAATATGGGGATTTTCAGCCTAAGTTTACAAACAAGAAGCAAACTTTTAGCACAGCAATTAATGATTTAGCTCAGTAGAATTATTGAGCTTTTGAACTCATTTCAACCAAATGCAACTTAAAGCATGCTGTTTCCTTGTAACCGTGAAATAATAAAAATTCAGTCTTATCCAAAGTATTCAAATTGGATAGTCAAATGTTTAGAGACAAAATAAAATTATTAGTTGCAATTTGAAATGTCCACACTTTAAATGCTGAAGAAAATGTTCATGTCTGATTCCATGACCATAAACGTACCTGCATATCTTGCTTTGAAAAATCAGATATAATGTGGTTGCTAAGAGTGAATACCAGCTTGATGGCACATAATCATAATTTTAGTATTTAATACTTAATATTTTAATTTGGCATTTTATATTTAAGTGCAAGATCTATTTCGATGATGTCATTCTTTACATGCATTTAATGCTTATTGTATCACATTAATATAATACTAATTTAATTTGTGTCTCCCCTACATAAAATTAAGATTCAGACACTTGAAACAGTGTCCCTGAAAACAGTTATAATAAGTCATAATTTTCATAAATCTGGCAATAACATGTGGCAGTTGTTCTAATATATTTAGTTTATACTCATGATTCAATATAACTTGAAATAGCTGTCAAGGTTGAGCATACTATTATGATGGCAATTGCTACTTAGAAAAGAACTTGTGGAAATATGAAAAGAGCAGTACGTTAAAAGAGTTTCAAGCAGATTTATTGTAAATACCCTAAAAGGATGTTTCATATTTGAAAGTCATTATGGACTCTTCAGATGCTGACTAATTGCCTAGCTACTTTACATATGGCAGATGGAGGGAATGGCTCATCACTTTAGAAGCCTTTTTGTCTAGATAGAAGAGAGGATGATCCCAAGAGCAGCTGCATAGATTTATTTCAGTTTAATCTTTTGAGCTCTAGAAAAGAAACACAGTAAACTCTCTTTCTAATCCCCTAATCAAAATGAATATTTTATTTTTATTTTATTTTATTTAGCACAAAGTGAACAATATTATTAAAACACCCTTAAAAGTGTTCCACCAATGTTCTGAAACTCTCTCTTAGGGTGACATCCCAAATTCCAAATCAGAAGATGTGACTTTTTTTTTTTTCCCTAATGGACACTGCTCTTTCACTCTGCTTTGTTCAGCTGGAGATGTTGGTGAGAAGTAAGTAACATTTTTCTTAACGATATTCTGTTCTTCATTTCCAATTACTCCCTCTGGAGAAAGTGCTGATTTATTTTTCTTTCCCAGCTTGTCTGGACAGACCAATTAGCATTCACAGAAGTACTAAGAAAGTCAAATGCAAGGGCCAGTTAATGTTTCCTTTAACCCACAAAATTCATCCCACATGGCTCCTGAAGGCCCCATAGCCTTTGCAAAAGTTTTAGCCTTTAAGGGGACATTTAAGAAGTGGATGTGTGCTACCATCCAGAGGCCAACCAGAAGCCAATGTATTCTTTAGAATTTGAAGATGATAAACTCAGACCAAGGTAAAATGCAAAAAAAAAAATTATTGAATAAATATTAAAAGAGTTCATACAGAAGGAAAAATATACCAATCTGTGCCCCTCCAGCTTGCCAGGAATCCAGAGAATGACAGGAAGCAAACCCCTGGAGCCAGCAATTGCACAGCACTCTCATAGGACTTTGGGGCTATGCTGATATTCAAACAGTCTGGGAATTTTTGCCACCTTTTTATTCTAAGAAGGGAAACAATAGTACCTGCACATGGCTTGTTAATACATCTTACCAAGCACTTGACATAGACCAGTGTTTCTCAACCTTAAGAATGGCCCAGAATCCCCCAGCCAGAATTAAGAATGGCCCAGAATCCCCCAGCCAGAATTAAGAATAAAAATACTACATTCAAAATAAAATACTATTGTAAGACATTCCAAACCTAGGTAATGGTGCAGTGTGTCATACAAACGGTAGTACAATGCTGGGCAACTTGGGCAGATATGTTTGCGTCTTTGTCTGAAAGAAGTAACATGAAATAGAAATCGCATTTCCTACTTGAATGTTTCTTCCAAAAACTGATATATAAAGGTCTGTCTAGAGTCCTTATACAGGGAGCAATTTAGTAGCATATGGGTTGGAGTTTTTATTGAGCCATCACCACATGGTCTCAACCGAAGGCGCATAGCAGTGTCTTTAAAATGTCAAAAAAAGGGCTGTTGAAGGCAAGGCATCCAACCTGGCTAAGGCAAAGGCCTTATGAAATTTCAGAATAGTAATGGATGATAAATAGAAGGCTGGAACACACCCTTTTGGGAGCAAATGAGAACTATTGGGGTCTAGCACCTTACTTAAATTTTTTTGGAGATCTATATCCCAAATTTGTTGTTTAAGGGCAGTTTTAGCATTATCAAAACCTTTCCTGAGCTGCTATTTGCACCCTACATGACAGAATACCTATACCAGTATTTTAACTCCCTGGGGAAATAAGATTCTCCTCCCAGCCGGCTATGCCACCATATGCCCATGAATAATGGAAACAAGCATATTAATGAATTATATCATTTGATATGCAGTAGCATTACTTTGTTGTATACGTTTCTGATGAAATATGCAACATACAGGTTGTCCCCAGTTTAAGAATGAATTCTGTTCCCAAGGTCTGTCCTTACGTTGAATTTGTATGTAAGCCAGAACAGTATTATTGAAGTAAGATCATAAACACAGTCGTGATTTCACTTAGTGATCACTTCACTTAATGACTGAGTTGCCAGTCCCAATTGTGGTCACTAAACAAGGACTACCTGTACACACACAATTTCACATGAACTCTCTTCTGGGACATTGTCTCAGGTTCTACTTATTTAACTCTAAGATACAGTATGTAACTCTAGGATATACCTAAGCATCCAGGCTCCTCTTGCATGGTGTCTGGGGTCAGTGGCCCTTCAGGATCCTGGTGGTGGCAGATGGGTCCCTGGGCCACAAGCATGGCCAGCCAAGGCAGCAGGCGGCCACCCACCTCAATCAAAGCTTTAAAAGCCTATGTCTCTGCCCCACCCTCTGCAGCTGCTAGCACTGCCTCTGCCGTGCCTGCTGGGGGAGTCCTTTGTTTTTACAAAGTGGCTGGCCATTCATGAGGCAAAGTAAGCAAAAAGGTGCAGGTGCATTTTTTAGTTAGTGAATTCATCTGAGGAGGAGCAGGAATAAGTCTACACCACAAATCCACCATGACTGAACGCTTTCCCAGATGTGAGGGAGTGAAGTTGGAGTAGCTGCCTGTGCCTTGGAAAGGTAAGCTGCAGCCAGGCAGAAATGCTTCACACCCCATTTCCCTTGTTTCCCTGGCTACTCACAAGCATCCAGGCCAGCTTTCCAGCTGCCTCTGATATTGAGCCACACCCTGGCGTTTTCAAGGATGTGCTGACATCCACAACCAGCCTCAACCCCACCCATGCTCTTAGTTTAGAAAAGCAAACATTAAGAGAGGGTAGTAGAGGAGGAGGAGGAGGAGGGGTGTGTGTAAGAGGAAACGTAACAAGCAAACAGCCTACAGACAGGGAAGTGGAGGCGGCATCTATTACAAGCAGGCAAGAGGACTAGTATTCAGCTACCAAGACCACAGCTTGTGGTGAGCAGCTTATCTTGGTGGGAGTCCTGCCTGGAGCATGGAGCTTTGCTGGGAGCATAGTAGCAACCAAAAGAGGAACAGCACCTTATCTCAACTAGTGCAGGAATATTTGGAAAAAGCTTAAAGGTTGTATGCCACTCTACAGACTTTACAAACTTTATATACATTATTTATACAGACTTTATGCATTTTATAGACTTTTGCTTGAACTAAATATTAAAGGACTGAGTATTAAAGACATATGTGCATGAGAACATCAGCTTGCAAGTCCTAGATGGGTGAAGAGCAATAGTCTGTTGTTAGGGGAAGGTGTGTGCTGTAATAAAGCATTTTGTACAGATTGGGTATGCTGTGGTGTGTCCAGTCCCTGTATAACAAAGAACTTTCACACCAGACTTCACCATTCAACCCTACCCTGCTTTTCCTAGTTAGTATCTGTGAAGAAAAGACTGAGCTTTTACTAGAGGGAACAAGGAAAGATACAAAACACAAAAGAGGGTGCGGGACTGATGCAGAGATTTTGCATTCAGCTTTTCTTCTCTGCAATGCCCAGCTCAAACACTTATCCACCAGTCACTCCCACATGTATAAATAAACAGCAGGGTTGGGGAGAATTCTTGCATGCCTCTCTCAATTGGCTGGTGTTGTGCACTGCTCTCCTGATTGGTAGGAGTATTCCATGTGCCCACCACTGGGTAGGGCATTCTCCCCACCCCACAAATTTTGCTAACTGTTTTGTCCCCTGGTAGATTAAACTTGGCCAGCTGGCCATTAAACTTTTAAGGTCTTTTTCTGATTGGCCAAGCCCTCCCCTCATCATGAGGCTTGCCTTCCCATTGGCCAGGGTCGTTGTGGAGTCGGTAGCCTCATAAAAATGAAGGAATCCCCCAGTGCATGCTTTTGTGGATGGGCCCCGCCCCCAGGCCTGTTTTCCAGGAGTGCTTCCAACCCAAGCCCGCCTCACTCTACTCCCTCCATTTCTGCTGCCACCCCAAACAGCGCTTCCTGCACAGCCTCCACCTTTGCCTGGGAAGCTGATGCTGACTCTCTTGCCTCACTTGGCAATGGAGAACACCACATCTCACTGTCCCACTGCCTCCTACCTGGCCAGGCCTGGCAAGCTCCCTTCAGCAGATGAGGTTCTGCCCCCTTGCCATGCTCACTATGTGCATCCCAGGGCTGTACCCTTGCCCAGCACCTGGATCCCGGGCCAACAGCAGGAGGAAGAAGATGCAAAAGTCAGCTGTGGGCAGCAGGGAACAGCAGGGGTAGGCAGCAGAGTGCAGGACAGCCAAAAGGGCAGAGATTTGGGGGGAAGATAGGCAGGTGGGGGAGTTGAAGTGCCCTTGGGGTTGTAAGTGTGGGCACACTGCCAAGTGCCTGAATTTTGATCATGTGACTGTGGGGTGCTGCAGTGGCCGTAACTTCAGGGACCATTTGTAAGTCCATTTTTTCAGCACTGTTGTAACTTTGAACAGTCACTGAATGAATAGTCATTAAGTCAAGGACTACCTGTACTAAAATTCTAACTGGCTTACAAGAATAAAACAACTAAAGAATTCATAGATTTTTAAAGGAATTTAGTATAAGAACTTTTATTCCTCTTCATTCTGTAAAATCTCATATGTACTGATAAAAGTTAGGAGAATGTAGGAGAGATACAGTATGAAGCAGTTTTGTTATTCTGACATTCAGTTTTTAAAATGGACCAGTCCATTTTTAAGAACACTCACTTCAATTTTGCCAGCACTCTTGTCATAAACTCATTTAATCCAATGTCTACATAATTCTATATTTTAAAATTATAAGAACATTTATTAATTGTTATGCTAAATGCTTGCAATATATGCATATCTATACAATTTTTAAGATGAGATGTGCATTTCAAATTGTAGAGAAATATAGAATCCAAAAGATAGCTGCATTTCAAAATACATATTAGTGTAAAGTAAACTTATGCATTTATAACACAGACTACATAAAATTATCCAGTTTCCCAAAGTGTGAGCTACAATCTAGGCAAAGGATCAATAATAATAGGATAGAATTAGTCTCCAAATTTGGACTGTCACTATACACCTGAGCCATATCTTTTAATTTTCTTTTAAGCTGAACTAAACATGGTTACTTTAGTACCTTGAAATTTCCGTTCTGGTTTTCCTTTCAACTGATTTGGCATTGTTGTTGTAGTTGCTCCTGCTGCTGATCCTGTTGCTTGTTAAAAATTTGGGGCAAGGATTGCCATTGTGTTTTCATTTGCACATGTCCTATGCTGCATACATCTTCTTCAGTTAGAAGTACTGTCAGTGCCAGGCATGCTGAAAATGTAGGACTCACTGACAGTATCAGCTCTAAATAATTCTATTCAAATAGCAAAAAAGAGAGACCAGGTAAGGACTTTAAAAGGAAACAAAATTACCTTTTAGAATGCAAGCCCTTAATGCTCGCATTCGCTCTAATCCAATTATTAATGAGAGCTTCACATGGAGACTGAAGCAGGCAAGTAGAAGTTTCAGTGTCGAAAACAGCTCACCAAGTTCTGTGAGATGAGCGAGAACTGAGGAACAAAGCATTTGTAGCTACATGAATTCATCTCGGCATGTGATATTCTTAGTATTCACCATCTACTTGATCTGCTTTTTTATAATTTTTGCAGTATGTATTTGGCCTGTGTAGATCTTCAAATGGTATTTCATTTCGTTAACAGCTTGAATAAAGTGCACCTTCAGAGCACTTGCTATTTGGTCAGATCCAGCCTGTTCTAATCAAAATGAAATTTAAAAGGTGAGTTTCATTCAATCTCTTATCTACCTGCATCTTTTTTGTTTTGAGCAAACAATTTGCAGGGAAGTTTTCTTTTAAATATATCAAGTTATATAGAAATTAGTGCAGGATATGTCCGCTATGCTGTTTTAAAATTTGGTTTATTTTAAGTTTTTACAACTGCATTGTTTTGGACATACTATATTATAATTTATATCAATATAGTAGTCCCTTCTGTGAGAAATGTCTGTGTCAAAAACCTCTGTTAACATTTTTTATGCAAAGGAATGGATACTTCAAAGGAATGGTTACTGCCTTTTGTAAACATGCGAAAGTTTATTTTGGGGGATAGAAGCAGAAATATAAATATTAACACATTGGTCTTTTCCATCTACACCTGCTGAACGTGAAATTCTAGAAATGCTGGACAGAATTTCTGAATTAGACTATTATTTAATATTTATACATTTATTCATTCATTGATCCATTCACTCATTCAATTTATGTGGCCACACACTCATCAAGCAATTAAGAGAGTAGTTGGTAGACTAGCACAAAGTAGATTATTAAACAGAAGAAGGGTCAAATGATTAAATCATCAATAACATCAGTCAGTAATTAGGACAGGTTAGGACAAGAATGAAAGACTGGTAGCAATAAAACATGTGGAGAAAATTAATATAAAAAGAAAAAAAATGTATCTCCAAAATGTTGCGACTGGAGGATAATGTAGCCCAGATTCCAAGGATCACTCCAATTTTTTAAAAAAATGTTTCATTGTATGTTTTTAAGACATAATACATTACATTATTTGAGTATCGTGGTGTCTATTTAGTATTGACTAGAGATTATTAACACTCTAATGTTTAGATAACTTAAACTTTTAAAGATAAAGAAAAAGAAGAAGTTGATATAAATGTTAACTTTGATTTCTGAACATCAATGTTAATAAGCATAAGGTTGTTTGATTTTTACATCCAGATATAAATGTTACATTAATAAACAACTGCAGATTACATCCAAATATTTGTTATACAATAAAGGTGTCTGTCTTAAGCTGAATTCTTAGTACTAAGATCTCCACTGTACTGTTACTTATTATTGTTTGCACATATTAAAGAAAAAACTAGACAAAACAAAATAAACAGCAACAAAAGGAAAGGGTAAAAAAAAGAAAGGAAGAAGGAAGGAAAAGGAAAAGGAAAAAAAAAAAACTTGCTAGTTTCTAACTTCCCCCTTTTTTATGCCTCTACCAATTTGCGATATTTTTGAGTGTTTAGGCCTACTTAGAAACCATACTGTAAGTGTTCTTATTTGCCATGTTGAGTAATATATTGTATATACGGGAACCATTCTTGCTTCAATTTGGTTAAACTTCTGTTATGAATATATGCTGTTAGTTTTGCCATTGCTGCATATTCTCCAAGTTTAAGTTCCCAATCCAGTATCATCAGAATTGTATCTTTCTTCCAATGTTGGGCAAAATTCATTCTCCTGAGTTAGAGGAATTCAAGAAAATATTGTCACCAAAATAAAGCACAAATTACAGGGACACACAAATTGTTTAGAAGGGGATTTCCTAAGAAAGAAAAGCAGATACATCAAATTGCTGCTGCATAAGAGAGGGAAAAGAAATGCTGTTTGGAGAAGAGCTATCAAATTACATATATCATGGAAGTGATAACATAATATAAAAATAAATGTAGCAAAAATTTTAATTCAGCAATTTATAACTACATTTTTTTTTCTTCCTAGCATTTTTCCTGCAGATGCAGGGTCGTGTTTTTTTGGATCAACCAAATGTTGATCCATTGTTTGTGACAAGAATTGACTGGCCGGCCTGTCATCTGCACCTGATATTGTGGGCTGAGAGAGAGAGACTGGCCCAAAGTCACTCAGATGGCTTTCATGCCTAAGGCAGGACTAGAACTCTCAGTCTCCTGCTTTCTAGCCTGGTGCCTTAACCAGTAAACCAAACTGGCTCTCAAATTTATAACTACAAAATTGAATGGAAAATTGTATTTTAAAATAACTTTTGAACATAACTATTATGTTCAATGAATTATGTTATTATCAGCACAAATCAGTCCATTGCAGGATGCTTCTCCAGCGCAGTGCATTGTTAGATGGATGCTTTTCAACTTCCCAATCTAGGGCTAATACAGAATAACTGGCCCAAAGTCACCTACTGGCTTCCATGCCTAAGGGAAGACCAGAACCTGCACCTCTTTGTTTACTAACCCAGCACCTTAACTGCTAGACCATATTGGCTTTCAGTTCAGATAATATAGCTCATTTAACAGAGGTGTACAGATTACAGTCAGTCTGCCTCAATAAAGATTAGAAGCATAACACTGCTTTGCACTGCAGGACACTGGACTTGAACCTCCACAGAAGCTGTACATCATACTATGTAATATTCTAACTCTTAAATTCAGAAAGAGTCGCAACATATAAATCCTGAATCTTTTGTTTGTCCTACTAATAAGAGTCCAATTTTCAGAGAAACCTTTTCTTTAAAAGACTGAATTAAGAATGCAACCCCAAAGATACTTATGGGAGGGAAACTGTCACTGAATGTAATTGCATTTACTTCTGGGGGGAAAACTGCATAGAATTAAATCTAAGAGAATTGAAATATTAGTAACTAATATTCATTGAAGAAAATTCACCTACTTAAACAAATGTTACCTGCCAATTCTCTCTCTCTCTTCTTTCCTGCAGTGACACCCCACGTGCAGCCACACTGATTGAGGTACAATTATATGAAGACTCCAATTTGCTGTGCATTCATTCATCAGTGTCAGAATGACTTTCTGTTAGAGAGTCACCTCCAAAAAGCCATTGAATCTCATATAAAAGAGTCTATTAAGCAAGAGGAAGGTTCAAGTGTAATGAAGTAACTTTCTTTCACAGATGTTAGCTAGCAACTGAATTGTCCTATCAGCTGTGCCTTATTCTCTCCCATTATTGCATATTGGAATAAATGGCACTGAAACACATGGAAAGAATAGAGTTTCCTTTCCTTTCCTTTCCTTACCTCCCCTCTCTAACCACAAACACACCCAAAAACACACCTAAACACATGCATTCCCAGGAACTCCCCCTCCATCCCCCCCCACCGCTGTTACCTGCTGGTTAGGGTTCCTTTCTATTCACCCAACCCACCAATCTCCTCCTCTGGCTGTCACCCAGAGGGGAAATCAGTACACAGTGGGAAACCCACAGTCCACAATCAAAGCACCTAGCCGGCAGATGGAATCACACTGAAATGGATGTCTGCTCCCTCTCTGGAACTAGCAAAGAGAAAGGCAAAATGGACTCAGGGTGGTGGTGGTCCATGGTAATCTGCTATTTTACTGTTACTGCCCCTGCCCCCCGCAAGCCACCACCAATGCCTCCAAAGTTCTAGAGTCCAGGTAGGCATAGCTCTCAACAGTTCTTGGCAGTGGATATCAAGCTCATACAGTCCCCAGAGATAAAGATGCTGGCAGCAAAAAGGATTACAAATTCAGGCCTGTCTTCCAGTCTGCTCCTCTGGCCAGTACCAAGCCCACAGGCACAACAAGCACAAAAAGGGCAACAAGGCGCGACAACCATGGCCAGTGCCAGACTCATAGAGATGGCCAATGTGGCAAATGCAGCCAGCGTGGCCTGGAATGTAAATGTGGTCCATCCTCCAGCCCATCTGTCCTCTGGCCTGTCCTCTGGCCCAGTCCCTAGCTCACTCCTATGGCTCATCCTCTGGCCTGCTCCTCCCGCCTCCAAGCCCCAAGCGGTGCCAGGTCTATGGCCATGGTAAATGCCACAGCTGAATCAGAACATGGCCAGTGCAGCCAAGAACAAAATGCAGCCTGTCCTCCAGCTCCTCCAGCTCCTTCAGCCCCTCCAGCCTCCAGGACAAGGAGAAGGCAGGCTTGTCCTCTGTCCCACTGCTCCTGCCTCTGAACAGGAGTGATGACAGGTCTGTGGGCATGGCAAATGCCACAACCACAGCTGAACGTGGCTGGCATGGCCAACAGCAAAAACAGCCCATCCTCCGGTTCTTCCTTTGTGATCCAATCAGCAGGCATATGGGATCAAAAAAGTCAAGATGAGGGCCATGGTTGTGTGATCAAACCCCCACCCGTTTCTAGATACGTTGCAGAATTTTTTCTTGACCTTTTTTTGACAGATGCCCTTGGATTCAGTAGAAGTAGAAACACTGTTCAAATATTACTTTTGTCTGTCTATTATATTTAGTTATCCTATTCCAAAGGTCTGGCTTAATATATTTTCTTTTTCTGAATGCTGTATTTTTTAGTCATCACTAAGTCAGTTTTCAATTCTTTAAGATTTGTAAAGAAAGAAATGTGACACAGGCCATTTCTACCACTCCAGCTGAATCTCCTGCCTTTACCTATATGTCAGCTTTGCCTATTCCAGCTCATAGCTAGATATAAAGAAATGCCAGACTCCTGAAAAGCTTCAAGTTCCTTCGATCTGTCCTGTTCAATTTACCTAATTTTGATAGTGTGAAGAGAGGACTCTTTGGAAAAGACCCTGATGCTGGGAAAGATGGAAGGCAAAAGGAGAAGAGGACGGCAGAGGATGAGATGGCTAGATAGCATCACTGAAGCAATGAGCATGAAATTGAGCAAACTCAGGGAGGCAGTGAAAGATAGGAAGGCCTGGCGCAATATGGTTCATGGGGTCACGAAGAGTCGGACACGACTTAACGACTAAACAACAACAAATTTTGATAGAAGATTGGACAAAGGTTGCATTTTCACAACATGGTTAACTTAGCCATTTTTTCCCCCCACTTAACTCTATTTTCTGTTTTGGATGACACTAATACATAAAACTCTACTCATAATCTGCATTCACTCAATCTACTTGGCTAAAATGTGGCTGACTAGTTTGTGGATAAATGTGCTGCAACTGATCTTTAAACCTTTTGAGACATTCTAGACTAGATCAGCAATAGTCAACCCATTGTACCTCCAGATGGACTGTGACTCCCATCAGCCCCAGCCAGTATGCTCAATAGATATGGATCATGGGAGATCATGTCATTAGCATGACAGATAATTTAGAATGAATAGGAGTGAAATAAGATATATCAGAGGCAGGGGAAGATTTGTGGGTTGTTAATTTTTTTATTCTTTCAAAAAAAAGAAGAAGCAGTATGCTTGAGTTCTGATGTTCGCAAAGAGTAAAAAATGCACTAAATTTTTAAAATGAGGGAATATTAAAGGAAAGAAAGAAAGTTTCTTTGGTATCTATTAAATAAGCTGACTTTTAGAAATCAATCCTTTTCCAAAGTTGTTAGAACGTTGAGAAGAATAGAGGATGGGCAACCTTACTGACCTGCCCATTCCGTTATGCTCTTGTTATCCAATCTCGTGACTCTTCATGGTGGAATGATAACTTTTGCAGTAGTGAGCCTCCTCTACTTTCATGGATTCTCAAGTGATTAGGGCAGGTGTGCGACTTTCCTGAAAATGTAACCTTAAAGGAACTCTGTGAATAATCATAGAATGCATAAAAATAATAGAAGCATATGAAGCACTAAGTAGCTTAGTGCAGATCGACAGAAATTAAAAACCTGGAAACAAATTAAAAGTACATCAATGAGAGAGAGAGAGAGAGCAAGGGAGAAAGAGAGGGAGAAACTGATAAGACAGATATTATACTTAATCTTAGCCAAAAGGCTAAGAAGCACTTCTTCCCAGGGAGAAAATTCCAGGGTGTCTCCATTTATTACTTCTTTTTCTCAGTAATCAACTCCCCAAATGCATCCATTAATAGAAAAAAAAAATTGGCGGAAGAGTTACATGGATATGGAGACGCCACTTAGGACTGATACTGTGATCTACTCTAATGGATTCTAAAGGCTAAACATCTGGAGCACACCAAATAAATCCAATATTTGTTTCCCCTCTATAAGCATCTGTTATGAAAATGCATTAAGTTTCTTCTTAGTGATCATCAACCTAAAATAAAAACAAATGGTCATTGTGTGTTAGACATAAACTTAGGGCTCTCCTTCACATATACCATCTTCTATGAGTCTTGCAGAATAAAAGAATAGGGTCTTCCATAAAAGATTACCAGTGCTCTAGTATAAAGCTGGAAATGTTTAGGAATGCCCTTGGAAACTAAAACTGAATGTGTTTTGCAGTACTTGAATGTAAAGGTTTTATGTTTTATGAAATATAGCTAATACAGCTAATAGTTGCGGTGACTCCTGAAATTCATCCTATTAATTATTATTTTTTGATATTTATTGATACTTTTTATAGGACAGTTTAGGTCTTGAATGCTTATATTTTACATAGTCATGCTATTAACTGGAACTTTTTAAGAAAAAGAACATGGAAATGTTTTCAGCAAATCAGAAATTCAACAAATTTCACATGTCTTCTTATTAATGGAGTTCTTTTTTAATTCTCAGCTTGCTACTACTTTTATTACAGCAACTACTAAGCCACATTGAAGTCAGAATCAAAAATGTCACTAATTACATGGTTTTGTACTGGAGATGGAACTATAAACTTATCACAGTCCTTCTGGATCTAATCTCAATTCTATGAACATAAAAGGAAAGGCAGCTGTTGCCCTTTTTGATTCAGACCATTAATTGGCCTACTCAGTGTATAATGAAAAGTATAACACAGGCTTTTAATGAAATTCATCAGTTTGACAATAATATGTAGACTTGATTCAGAAATGTTCCCAATCCAAATTTCTTCCTGGATTTTAGTGGTTTGAATTATCTAGTCTGCATTTGACAGTACCTTCCATTATAAAATTATTATTATTATTATTATTATTATTATTATTATTATTATTATTCTAAAATACTACAGACTTTTATGAGCATACAGTTTCTACATCTTTCTGGTTCCTCTCTTTCAGAAGTATATTTTCTTTATTTATGTTAGAGGGGCATATGTTCAACTAAAAATCTGAGGGGTGGGGGGAGGATCAATAATCATGCATATATTTTTATCGCGTTTATATCCATTTTTGACTGAGAATTCAAAAGAGAATATATAAAGATCTTCTCTAAGTCCAAGTCCTGTCTGTCTGTCTGTCTGTCTGTCTGTCTGTCTGTCTCTCTTTCAGTTTTCTGCTTGACTGAGCAATGACTGTGGGCAGCATACAATATTAAAAACAGTTTAGGCTCTATGACTATGGAGCTCGGAGTGCTCCCAGGATCCAATTGTCAGTCAAGAACATTATAACCAGCAGAAAAGAATGATATACAGTATGTCCAGAGAGAGCAATAAAAACATAACCCTCAATGCCACATATTCCCAAAAGGGTCTAGCAGAGTGCCTAAGGGAAGAGCCAGGTTTTCAAAGTTCATTTAAACAAGGTCAGGTTAGGGGGCATTCAGTGTCTGAGAGGATGGTGTTCCAGAAGGCAGGCACTGTGATAGAGAAGGCCTGCTTCCTAGATCCTATCAGGTGACACTGTTTAATTAAGGAGACCTAAAGCATGTTGACTCTGTCTGATCATGCAGGATGGGTAGAAATGAAAGGAGACCGATAGTCTCTCAAAAATATAATGACTTTATAGGTCATAACTAGTACCTTCAATGGCACCCAGAAGCATCCAAATCAGAGCTGCTCATAAAGCAAAGACTACATGATCATAATGTGGCCTGTCTAAAACTGCTTATGCCTCTGCACTCAGGACCAGCTGCAGCTTTGGAGTAGTCTTCAAGGACAGACCCATGTAGACCATGTTGCAATAGACCATATGCAAGATGCCAAAGCATGAGTGATGGTGAGGAGGGCCTTCTAGTCATGGAATGGATGCAAAATAAATTTGTGCAAAGGGTCTCTTGGCAACAGCTGCCCCCTGCTCCCCAAGTTGCACACCAGTCCTAACTGATGCAGTGTGACCCCATTCAAAATTTAAGATGGAGAATCACCAGATCTGGATGGTTCAAATATCCACAGCAGAGATTTCTCCTGCCCTACCAGAACTTCTCAAAGGGGAAAGACAACTGACATTTCTCATAACCAAGCAATGGACAGATATATTTTATCCCCTTATGGGACAGTCGCATAACATCATTATCTAGCCACAAGCGTAATTCCTGTGAAGCAATATTCTGTAAATCCATGACCCCTATTACTAGCTTTTTTTTTAATGACAAATCATTTATTACTTGTTAGGATAGGGCATTAATCAAATAATGGCACAACAAACTCACCTTCTTCAGAAGAAAAGAAAATGTCTCATTTGTTTGTTTTGTTTTACTGAAAGTAAATACTGGATGGGAGAACTGGAACAGAAAACAGCCAGAACATCTAACAGCACTTTCTTTCCCCCCAATGTGATCTTATTTTGCCCAGAGGTAATAATGGAATAAGACTAATTAGGAAAAAGATACATAAATATGGTTATTTTGTAAATTACCCTAATTAAGAAAGTCACAAACAACTGGAAGCTTTTGTCAGCCTTTATTTCTCTCAAATAAAATGCATTGGGAATCAGTTTGTCTAGAGGAGGACATTCTTCTGATGCTCTGTTAAAAAAACTTTTTTGTCTGATAATGACAAATGTTGAAGCTTCTCCTTTGATATCACCTAGGTAATAAGGTAAATATTATGGGGTTTGTAACAATGCAGGTTGCTTTTCATAATACATGTCTAAGGAGACTTCAGTTCACCATCCTGTTTCAAACCTGCATGCAGACATCCCTGGAGAACATTGTAAATTCTGAAGCTACTTCCATAGGAAACTTCATTATTTGGGCATTCTTGTATATAAATTAGTAATGCTGTGGGATTGTCTTCTCCACTATCAATCTATCATATTTAAGCAGTCTTTAGGACCTTCAAGGCATATTGTTGTGAAATCTCATCATCCCCAGTTAATATAGGAAAAGGCCATGCTTGCTAACTATGATTTAACACAACTAGAGAGCAGAAAAGAGGGGGAAACTGCCATAGGATTTCATTTCATCTGCATTTGAAAGTGAACTAACCTGATTTGTGCCATCTGAACAGAAGTGCAATATGGAACATAATTTTCTTTTGTTGTATGTTGGAATCCCTGGTAACAATACGATTGGTTGGAGAGGTAATGTCAGGCTTGTGTATTTTCGGGTGTCCATAGAAGGATGGGAGAATGGGTCCACTGCTTTTCATCCACCACTTTCTTGTTTTGTGATCTGACCTTTCTTGGTTAGGTCATTAAAGGTTCTCTTGATCAGGTTGTCTAATTTCTGTATTGGGTTGTAATTCTTTGGCTTTTTATATGTATTGTTATCTGTCCATGATAACCATGGTTTGGCCTTTGTCTGCTGGGAGGATGATGATGGGTTGGTCCTTCTTTAGGTTTTTGAGGGCTGATCTGTCCTCTGCTTTGAATTGGTTCTGATTCTGTGTTCTTCTAGTATGGTTGTCCTGTGATTTTAAATGCTGCTTCTAAGGCTGCAAAGAATTTTAACTGGTTAGCATCACTTATATTATAGTTGAGGCCTTTCTGGAGGATATTGTGTTCTGCGGTGGATAGTGGGCAACTGGACAAGTTGACTACCCATTCGAGTTTAAGTATATCTGGGGCTTAGCTTGAGCAGTTTGGTTTGGAGTTGCATATAAACAGGGAGCAAACTCCATCTCACAAGCACTGATGATGCTACCTAGTCGGGTAATGAAACCTCTGCAATCAAACAACCAAGCTCAGAGAGCACCAAAGACTCCACAGTTCAACCCTGAGCTACATATATTCTCTTCCATTGACATACATATACATAAACACACATACGCAAGACAATGGAAAGTGTAACATTGTTGTCCTCCAAGAAAAGAAAAGAAAGCTCCCAATGCAACCAATGGATAACAAATATGATTAGCCCAGCTCAAGACCTGGTCTAATTTTTAATGTGGTGGAAGGATGGGAGTACTGTAGATCTTTATTTTATTTTATTCATTTACTGAAGATCACAGCAGCATCTCTGCCTGAGCTGCTGGATTTTGTTGCTGGGTTGGCAATAGAGTCCCCAGGGCTGTTGGTGCTCGGAGATTTCAATCTGCCAGCCCATGAGGTTGAGTCTGAAGCAGCCCAGGAGTTTGTGGCCTCCATGGCAGCTTAGGAGTTTGTCTAAACCATTCTAGATCATGTTTTGGTCACATTGAAACCTGCAACATTTTGGTTGTTTTGGAGTTTGACCAACAAAATTTCTGAAGAGGTCTTCCTCCACATGGCCTTTGCTTCATCCCACCCACCTATTTTCCCAGTGCTTTTTTTGACCTTAGCCACTGCTGCCATACTTGAATTAAGGTGTGGTATAACCCAAACAACCCAACTGCCCCTTCATGCATCTTCCCAGCATCTTCCTTCTCATTACCTTTGCTTAATCCAGTGTCTCTCAACCTTGGCAACTTTAAGATGAATGGACTTCAACTCCCAGAATTCCCCAGCCAGCCATGGCTGGCTGGGAATTTCTGGGAGTTGAAATCCATTCATTTTAAAGTTGCCAAAGTTGAGAAACACTGGCTTAGACTCTTCTGCTAGTGGTTTTGTCTTTCCTATTTCCCCCCAGCCCAGAATATCTGTTCCCAGAATATATGTATGCATGTTCCAGGTTTATGCATAGACCACCAAACTTGGTTGTTCTGTGTGTTGAATGGTTGGTGCATGGAACACTTTGCAAATCCCTAGCTTTTAAAGTTCAAAATCAAAACTATAGATAATTAATGCTTCGTTGCACTTATTACAGATATGCATTCTCCAGATTGATTTTAAAACAACTCCTTAAAGCAACAATAACTTTTCCCAGGATCACACAGCAGCTGCACAAAAAGATGTAGCTGCTTTAGGAGTTGGAAGCAGGTATTATCTGCTCCTGCACACACAAAGCACATTTTGGGAATTGAATCTCAAGCATAGCACAGTTCTACAAGTTATTCCTAAACTGGCTTGATTCAAATAATATTTAAGGTTATACATTCAGAGAAAGACAAGGCTAAGCTTCTCCTATAATCATTCATTAAGAAAAACATCCCTCAAATATAAAAGTAAAGCAGTGAAAAGGATTGAAAATGAATTTACAGTATACAATGCATTCTAAACAAATTGTAAATAAATTCACAGCATGTGGTAAAGAAATATGTGATTGAGAATTTTCTGCCTGCTTAGTTGCAAGAGGAAGATTAATTAGCTAAGCATAGCTAGGAATGTGTTTGTTAGAATTCTGATTGAAAGGATACAAGAAATGACAATGAGCAAAATTTAGAAAGTACAATATGGTTTTATGTTGTGCCAGATTTTTGTTCTTCAGCGGGTCATCGAGAAATGAATGAATGTGAGAAAGACCTTTTATTATACATTTGTTGATTAGAGAAAGCATATGATAAAGTGAATACATTTGACTTTTGCAGGAATACAGAACTGAAGACTGGTTGCTGAATGCTATAAGAGTGATATATGATGGATGTAAAGCATGTGTGAGAGTAAATGAATTCTTAGCATGATCGGTAGATAGGATATATATATATATATATATATATATATATATATCTGTGCCTCTAGTATTGTTACCTATGGTTTATTCCAAACTTCCTCATCTTCTGAGATTCTGCTGTTAGCTGGGGAATCCAAAGCAGAAAGTAGAGGCCATTGGACAAGAGTGCCAGTGTCAATTAAAATACATAGTAGGTACAGGTGGAATGATTTTTTCCCCCTACTGTGCTTTGTTGTACTGTCCAACATTCCATGATGTTCAGTAAGCATATTGTATAGCATTATGTAAAGATGTTTGGTGTTGTATATGCTATTCTATTATTTAACTGTACTAAATCATAAACTTTATAGAAATGGAATTGGATCTTCTGACTGTAGTTCAGAAGAGGCTCCAGTAGCTGGAGGCAGTCCAGTTCCCATGGCTTATCTTTATTCCATAGCACAAAGAAAGTTTCAGTTTCTGGTTAACGGCACTGTGAATAACCTAGAACTTGCTCAATTTCTCTGTAAAAAGTTGTTTGGGGATGCAAGAAGCTTAAAGGGGATCAAAGAGGATAAATTATTTCATTAAATGGAGCACCAAAATATTTTCCATTGTTGTAACTGCTATCTATGGAGAAAGAGTATTTAGTAAACAATAGTACCCCATTCCAGTGTGGTTTTTCAGGGCAGAAACTAACAAGTAAAAAAGTATTGTTCAAGTTATCAGCAAATCTGTCTGAAGAAAGATGGTGTTCCCCTTTATTTAAAAATGCATTTTTCTCCCTTTCCATGAGCTTAAAGCTTTAGAAGTTCCCTTTCCATGTTCTGTGGGGAAGTAAGCAAAGAAGAAAATTAAAATAGTATTGTGATGGAAGACTTGAGCGAGGAGGTCCAAGGTCATAGGGAGGGGGAGAGGAATCTCAAACATCTTCTCAGCCCACAGCCTAAGCGTGTGAAAACTAAGAGGATGAGACTGGCACCACCCTAAGGAATTCAGAGTGTTTAGTTGCTGTCATTTGGGGGTTAGAGTTAGTCTGGCGAGATTCTGTCTAGTAGGTGTAAGCTAATAAAATAACTGAACTGTTCCTGAATTGTCCCGTTGAGTTTCTTGGGCTGAACCTGACATCAGTCTCACCAGACTCCTACTCCTGTCGAGAGGAAGGAATTTTAAAGTATGGCAATGGGTCCCCAGAGGGCTAATTTGACACCCCAGCTTTTGGTGGTGGCTTTGTTACAACATCAACAGCAGGTCGATGTGCAAATTAATAATCTACAACAGGCATGGGTCAATTAGCACAGCAACTTGGACAAGTTGACCAGCAGCTTCCTGTTCCACCACTGGTGTTGTTGCATTCTCCTGGAAGCATGCCTGAGAAGTATGGAGGCAAGGTGGAACAGATGAGAACCTTCCTGGCACAGTGCAAGTTGTTCATGGACAGCAGACCGGTGGAGTTTCCTATGGACCACACAAGGGTGTCCTTTGTGCTGAGTTTATTGAAGGGAGCTGCTGCTAAGTGGGTGACCCCCCTAATAGAGGCAGGTGATCCGGTGCTCAACAACTATCAGAATTTCATCGGCGCCTTTAGGAGGCATTTCAGGATCCAATAAGGAGACTATTTGCCTGTTGGGACATTCACAAGCTCAAATCTTCCATCACAAATATATGTTTTAGCTTTAGTTTCTTCTCTGATTTATTATGAGGTAGTCAGTTAATGAATGAGAGAGTTCCTTTCTTTCCTCTTCCTCCATAGGATCTCACTCCAGAGTGCCTATCATTTGCTATAGTTGAGGGCCATCAACTTCACTTGCCTGCTGAAAATGAATTCCAAAGATTTTTGCAGTTTGATGGTACTGCTAAATAGCATCCACTGAACACTGAATAGGCATAGGCATAATGATGGGAGCTTGCTGGTGGCTTATTTTTTTGAAGGCATCTAAATATTTTATTTCTTTGGGAGAATAAACAGGTAGGGATGTCAGTTGCTCTCGGCTATTAGAGAAGCAGCTGAAAAGGCATTTTATAAGCCGAATAAATTAAGGCTACTTATGTGGTTTGCAAACTAACCCCAGCATCTAATGTGAGCTCAATACACTAGCTACAATAAAGATAATGACTTGTATTTTTGTTGCACATAACAAGCTCCCGATTGAATTAAATGGCTCACCAGGAAAAAAAAAAAAAAGATTTACAATATTGAAGCCCCAAAACACTATGCCAGTCTCAAGCTAGATTTGATTTCATTATTTTTGGTATGCATAATAGAACATGTTCAAGTAGAAGTTTATTTTTGAAAATTGTGGGTTTTTTTAAAAAGGTGATTTTTATCGTTCCCATAATTGGCAAATCTCCCACTTCCTCCCCGCCCCCAATCCTCCAAATCCTTTCAGGATGAGCATGTATATTCTGCAACACCATCTGGAATAATGGGCAGACTGGGCTGTCACATCTAGAAATGTTTTGAATGGCAAAACATAAGTGAGTTCTTCAAATATAGCGTCACATATTATAGTGTTGATGCCCAAGGTCTACACAGCTATGATCCTTTTTAGGATCCATTACTTATTATAACAGATTCTCACCAAATTTAGCCACAATGCTTCAAATTTCAAACACTTTATTACAAATGGGCAAAGTGGGCAAAAAAGTGCAAATAAGCAATTTGGAATTGGCACCATTATGTTACATGTCATGAAAGATAGTAGCTGGTAGCTTTTGCATCATTCTCATTCACAGCTGTAGAGGAAGAAAGCGCACAAATAGGGAAGCACTGAGTTTAGTTTAGGGAGTTAAACACTATAACCAATACTTGTATGGAAAATGTTGGGCTGTGTACCTTGGAGGACACAGACACAAATAGAATTAAAAAGGACACACAATCCCACAAATGTGCATAGGTTGAGATTCCTTTGATGTTTTCTGTTACGAAGATTGAAAATTTTCCCATTCCTGTTCAGATCATTCAAAGAAAAACTAGGAGACACTGTCTCATGTCTACACATATATCTAAAATGGCTGGAATATGTAGCAAAAGACACTGTTTATGGAGTTTTACTAGTATGGTGATAAACTTACACTTCATATTGGCTGTATTATGTGGAAAGAGTCATCATACTGTCCAGACTGAGAGCTCAAGTATGGAAGGAGCTGCGTTAGACATCTCATAGTAGTAAAGATGAAGAGGTTAGCTAATAGTTTGGTTTGATGGCTAGGAACAGTCCAACATATTGAAAAGTTTGCAATGAGCTGTTAAGGTTGCCAACATGTCCACAAGATGCCAAAAAGAATTCATGTAGGTTGCACAGGACCATTTATGGACTGAACTTTTTTCAGCTGTGTTGACCATAATGACCAGAAGGGTTTCCAATGAGTTCAACAATTTGTACCATTGATGCCCTAAGACAACTCTTTATGAGGACAGGTGTTAGTGAGTGATAATGGAACACAATTTGCAACTAAACAATTTCAGACATTTCTAGAGAAGAATGGAATCAGACATCACCATATCATCAAACCACAAATTGACTGGAGGAAGAACTCCAGTGGGAAAAGCTTACATATAAACATTTATCTGACTCTTTAACTGCCCCTTTTCCATCTGAAATTATTTGCTTTACAAACATTTCAATGTCTTTCTTCTGGGAAATTGTGGTCTCAAGGATTGGGGTGGAAACTTCAAAACATATGCAAGTATATGAGCCAAACATAGATTTCTCATCCTCTGTATCTATCTACCCTAATAGTCTTACTAGATCACATACCCATAATATGTCATTCTATCATACATGCACACCATATTGACAGAATTTTTATTACAAATTCAGATCTTGCCATCACCCTGACTGACATGCTTCTTATACCTTTTCTTTCAATTTCCTGCTTGCTAGCTAGCCCCACAGCTATGTCCATTAGGTGTACACTGTAAAGCAGAAGCCACACATGCACTGTACTAAATCAAAATGAAGAATAAAGTTAATGAATGAACAGAGAAAGGAGACCACCTTTCATGGCAACTGGACTTCTTTTCTTTTGGTTTGATATGTTTCGCTGCTTGTCCAAGCAGCTTCTTGGACAAGCAGCTTCTTGGACAAGCTTCTTGGACAAGCAGCTGCTTAAACAAGCAGCAAAATGTATCAAACCAAAAGAAAAGAAGTCCAGTTGCCATGACTCAACCTCCAGACAACCTCCATCTGGATGACGAAGAATCTTCATCAACATGAGACCACCTACTGTTGACAAAACTGACCCTCTTCACAGTTGCCTAGAAGTGAGAGTGGTAAGGAGAGAACTTTAAAAACAGTAACAACAACAGCCAAATGAGTAGTTTCCTGGCCTGTTGTTGACTGTGGTGGGTGATCATATGTTTAAATGTTTTGCCTTATGGATTTTACAGTGTTGAAAGGTATGACAACTTTCCATGCTTGACATCCTGGAGGCCTTGGAGCATGATCACTCAGAAAGGCTGTACTGAATTCCTGAATGTAAAATTCATACCTAAGTTTTGATGAAAAAGTTTTCCAGAACTTTTCAGAGCAGAAGTTATAGGTTCTGCTTACAGAAAGTAGTTCATTGCTTAAGTCTCGCATAGCCTCTTATATAAAAAAAAGAAAGCTGTTCTTACCTGTTCATGTAAACATGTGGCAAGAATAATCAGTTTTGTGTCAAAAAGGAAAGGGAAAGATTCAGAGAAGAGTTGCAACAACGATCAAGTATATACGTATTTGAGGCTAAATAATGTAAAAAAATTGCAGCATGAAATGTACAATGTATTTAGGAAAGGAAGGTTGGTTAAAAACTTGAAATATTTTATCTCATACAGTTCTTTCTGTTTAGTTAAATCTGATCTCAAGGAAAACTGCCTTGTTAATTTATGACTTTTTTTATCTGTAGTCTAATTCAAACAAGTAAACTTTGTGTCATCTTCCACCTTCCCTATTCTTGACAGCTACCTTAAAATATTTTTTTCTGTTCACAAGAATTACAAATTCATTTACTACTGAATTGGCACTAATTAAAAAAAAAAAGTCTGCCATATAACCACTTAATATGGAGTTGATCAAGGCAAATATTGGGTTCCTGGTAAGACTGAGGTTTTAGCTAACATAGGAACCAAGATATCTTAAAAACAAATTTTAATGTGATGGTAACCTGTCATACCTAACTCATTGTACTATGTCATTCTTATCTAAATTGGTGTTTTCCCAAATCTGTTGAGGTATCAACTCCCCAAATTTTGGGAATTGCAATCTCAGTTTACAGGATATCAATTTCGTAAGTGGCGTGAATAGAAAAGTAAGTCAATTTTTACTTTGCTATCAGTGGTATGTAGTGAGTAGGAATGCATATGCATATCAAGAACTTAGTTATTTGTGAATTTGTGACTTAACTTTTCCTTTGTTACATCAAAATACCCCAAACCAATTGGCTTGTTTCATTGGTTGTTTACTATAAGGCATTCATTGGTTGTTTACTATAAGGTATACATGATATGAGAAGTCATTTGCTTCAGGGCTGAATTTGTTTTCCACCAAGCATTAGATAATAAAAGGCTAAATTGCTGCTGTTCAAATTTCTGATCAAGAAACATAAACTAAAAAGCACATACAAATTACAAAAGTAAAAGAAAGAGTACATCTGAAGTGTTTACTCTTTACTGGAGATTAGAGATGTAGAAGATGCAAGCAGTACCTTTTCTTTAATAAACAACAACTCCCTCTACATTACTATCAAAAGGAACGCCTGCCCATGTTAACAGATTCACTAATAAACTCCACTGGCAGTTCACCATAGGTTTCTTCCAGTATAGGCTTGTAAAACTAATTGTACTGCACTACTGGGAAACTCTTATGTGCCAGGTCCTGCTAGAGAGTTTAAAATTGCTGCTTAGAAGAGAGCTGTCACAATAAAACTGCAAATAGTACAAAGCTTTATGATACAAAATAAAAAAGAGAAAACCATAAGCTATATAAAAAAAGATTCAACATTTCAAATGTATTATGAATTCTGCAAAGTTAATAAAATGTGTTTAGGATTTATTTATTTCTTTAGTGCCTTCAAGTCATTCTTGACTCTTGGCAAGAATCTGGGAAAGTCCCTGCAGTTTTCTTGGCAAGATTTCCAGAAATGGTTGGCCATTGCCTTCTTCCTAGGGCTGAGAGAGAGCAACTGGTCCAAGGTCACCCAGATGGCTTTGTGCCTAAGGCAGGACTAGAACCCACAGCCTCCCAGTTTCTGACCTGATAACTTTAATCAGTTTACACCAAACTGGCTCTCTTTTGACATGCACCTGCTCAAATTTCATTCTTTTTATAATTGTTATTCTCCCATTAGGTTGGCCATGGGTGTGACATCTCACATTTTTCTCAGCTGTTGTCTTATGATTAATGAGGAGGTTCTGTCATTTATTATTTCAAATTTCTAATGGTGTGATTGTATTCATTGTGATTTAGCAAGGCCTATGGGTTTCAATGGAATTTAATCAGTTCATCTTTTCAACTAAAAAACCCAAAACACTTTAGTTTTATTTATAAAGAATGAAACAATAAAATGAATGCAGTAAAAAGAATGTGTAACAGTCTAGAATAATGAACAGACTGTTGAACTTGGCTGGAGAGACTTCTTAAAAATCTCCTGCATAAAATACATGTATTCAGCTTGGGTTAATCACCACTTATTTCTTCATATAAGCTCAATTCTGGATCCAACCCGCTGAAGAGCAGGTGAATTCTGTGTGTTTTCCTCTCATTCTTAATCCTTTTTGCATAGACATAGATCTAGATATTATGTTACAAGTATCATGCGTACACATACACTATGCCAGTCTGGTTATAACAGCACAAATGACAAAAACCTCAAATGCAAACTGACAATGATGATAATGTCTTTAACAATGCTTCATGAGCATAATACATCAATCCCACCTATAATGTGTCACAGATAATTGTTTACACACACAAGAGAAACTTGAATCCATTGATAAAAATAGACTGAAGTTCAAACCAGTTTTTCACAAGGATAAGAAAAGAAAAAAATGAAGGTAATGAAAAGAAATTGAAAATAGTTCACATCTCTCCATCATAAATGGTGATTCATCAAATGATACTATCACAAAAATGACTCCATAGAATTAGATACCTAGAATTCATAAAAATGATATATTTGTATGGGCCAACTAGTTTTGAGCTTGTAAAGCCTGGCATACCTTGAGATATAAAGGATTAAGAACAAAAATAAAATGCAGTAAGGTGAAATGTGTTCTTACATGTTTAGACTTGCATGTCAGTTAGTCCACCTGTCCTGAGAATCAAGAGTTGATTCCAGGTATCTAATTCTATGGAGTCATTTTTTGGGTAGTATCATTTGATGAATCACCATTTATGATGGAGAGATATGAACTATTTTCAATTTCTTTTCATTACCTTCATTTTTTTCTTACCAGTTCTAAGCCACCTCTTCTCTCCCTCCCTCCCTCCCTCCTTCCCTCTCTCTTTCTCTCCCCTTCTTTTGTAGTACAAATGGCTGGTCCAGGAAGATATAGTTTTTTGTTTTTTTTTTACAATCCCCTCCTTAGGCTAATTGGGAAACTATCAGAAACATACAGAACTATATTATCCTTCAATCTAGAGGTAGCTCTACATTAGAGATCTTTATAACTTATAGTGCATCCTATAGGTTAATTAGGCATTGTGTGAAGGATTTTTTTTAATCTCCTTTGAAGATGGTCCAAAATTTTAGGACATAACTTCACAATATCTTAGCAAATGAGTGTTTTATTTTTAGATCTCCAAGTATAACTTTAGAAAACAATAACACAAACAGGGCCAAGGTTAATGGAAAATAATTGCTGAAGAGGAAGGAGAGATGCTAAGCCCCTCCTATTTTAGCTGATTTCTTCTCTATGAAAGCCCTCCAAAACTAATTTTAGATTCTAGTTGGCATAAAAACAAAACAAAACAAAACAAAAACAGTAGAAGGAAGAATTGGCAACAAAGCAGAACTTAAACAATACTTTGAAGTCTATTGAAATTTCCCTAAAAATACTGTTTGCATTAAAAGGGACATTCTCCATGCAGAGAAAAGTGTTTTCTTCACAATGTAATTGACTCCAAACTATTTAAAGCTTTAAAGGCTAATACCAGTATGTTAATTTTTTTAACGTAGCATGATCTGTCAAAGTGAATGAAATATTATTAAAGCTCTATACATGGTACCATATATAGTCAAAGGATTGCAAATTACAATATATCTTAAGACAAACATTTTATAAACCTGCTTCATTCCTGCATTTGAAACAATGCAATATCATCTCTAGTTTCTAGGCATTCACAGAAAATATTTTGATATTATTCTTCTCAGACTCAGTTCATGAAAATTTCAAGCAAACTTGAATAAATGCAGTAGCATTATTTATTCATGCAGTGACAGTGTCATCAAAGCTGAACTACAATTGTGATAACTGTGATAAGAAAGTAAAATGCTAGCTTTAATGTTAGTGGTTAAATTCTCCATTTCACTGGAGTCCATCAAATGAAAGGAGTCTCAGATAATATTACAAAATGTTGCCTCAGTCGTTACTCTAACTCTACCCATGAGGAGTTAAGACTGAAGCAAGTATGAGTGACTTTGTCAACTAAATGGCAAGTGGAAGGGTGGCAAATATTCTTGCCCGTCCTTCCCTAGCAAGGCCTTGACATACAGGCAGTCCTCATTTAGCCACCATAATCTGTTCCAGCAAAATGGTTGCTAAGTGAGTTATGTGACAGAGAGAGAGAGAGGGAGAGAGAGGGAGGGAGGGAGGGATGCTATGAAAATTGCTGTTTGCTGCCATTTCATTTAGATAAAGTTCTGTCATGCAGCAATGCCAGCGTTACTTTCACTGACATGCATTGTTTTCAGAGACAGAAATTTGGTCAGTGTACAAATTGGTTGGAAAATGATTTTTTTTACTACAGTTTATTATTGTATTGTTTATTGTATTTGTGAATGGTCACTAACTGAGGTAGTTGCTAAACAAGGACTGGCTGTATTTAAACAAGGATGTTAGATCAAAAACCTACCAATAAGAGTAGACAATTGTGGATTCTTCTCTGGATGCTGGTTCTATCACTTCATCTCCTGGAGGTCTTCAACAAGTGAAGAGGTTCCTTCGTATTGGCTGACAGAGGCCTAACCCAAACTAAAGTCCATGAGTTGTTTATTTCTACTTTAGGTAATATGTGCCTCTACTGGTCATCTAGATTTTTGCAGCCCAGCTATAGCACCTTTAATAGGCACCAACTGTGACTTTTACTACTTGGTGTGTCCTTGGTAAATGGCACTATGAAGAAAAGTCATTTCATGCTAATCCACACAAGAAATCAGCATTACTTTTGTAACATGATGTTTATCCTAATACTTGACCATGTAGAACATATTTCATGGAAATTTGTTATTTACATGGCAGTAATTTTTGAGCCATCTTTTTGCAAGTTATAATTAGGCTTACAGGTGGAGATTGAGGGGGTTGCTACCTCTACATTTTCTTCAGTTTCCCTATTTTTTCCCCCCCTTGTTAGGCCCAAGAAAGAAGCCTCCAAATTCTTCAGCTGCTCTCCAAGACTTTGGGACTAGCAGTGTACCTGGCTATAACCACAATAGAAATGATAGCCATTTTTTGTTAAGTATCCCATTTACACTTCAATTTCTCATAGAATTCATGAACACCTGGCAGCAGTTTCTGCAAAGCAGCTTTGAAAACTTCCTTATATTCCTCATTAAGGTGAGTAGTAATTCACATAAATATAAACAGGATGGGACCCAACTATTTCCCACTTTTCACTGCAATTAATTTTTTTTTTAAATAATAATAGGAACCAGTATTCTGCAGAAAACATTTTCCTATTTTTTTCTATGCATTTTGTTCAGTTTGATAAGAATTCATTATCAAATTCATTCAAGAATCAAGAATTCATTCAGAGATTGCTTTCAAAGAGTTCGGTAGAATGCACTTCTTTAGTTATAAGGTGGCTAAAAGGTTTCTATGAATGTTCTTGCATTGTCCTTATATAATAAATCTTGTTGTTTAGTTATTTCCCTCTCTTGCTTCCTCTCTTTCTTCAATTAAATTCTGAGGGAATTCATGAACTACACTTGGCATTGGACAGTTTCCAACTAGAAATCATAGAAATCTTAAAGATTCAGAGTTGTGTAAAGATTTTTACTGTTATATAATACTTATTATTATAATATTGCAATACTATAATATAATACTATAATAATACTATAATATAATAATACTATAATGATATGATATGATGATATGATATGATATGATATGATATGATATGATATGATATGATATATGATACTAATAATTGCAGATAAACCAAGAATTTTAGGTACCCAAATCTACCCAAAATATAAGTTTGGCTTGTCCATGGGCTTATATATATATAGAACATCGCAACATAGCGACTTCAACAGTAGCATTCTTTTCCCCTTGCAACAGTACAGCAAGGTCAAAAACATCACCAAGAGAAATTTAACATGAACTCTCAATCACTCTGATAATATATTCTGTAAACTTCTCATCTCTTTTTGCCTGGCATACTCAACTCTCATTTCCATATACTCAAGCAGGGAGAAGCACAATCTTAAATAAAGCCATTTTTGCTTCTTTCAACTAACATTCACTCCTCAGAAAAGACCACCTACTACCCACTATCTTTTGACCAGCAATTACACATTTTCCAATCTTTAGAAAACATTCTACTTGCTTTAGAAAACATTCTACTTGCTCTAATTTTTCACCATTTATATATAACTTGCAATTGTTCTATTTTCAGTGCTGCTGGCTGAGAACCCAAATGATTTGCAGCAAATGTTAGATTGTATAATCTGACAGAGAATGTGAATCTGAAAACTGATGTATCCAACTCTGATAGATCAATTTTCAGATCCATCTTCTATGCTGGACTATACAATCTAAATTTACTGCAAATAATTTGGGTTCTCAGCCAACAACCCAGCATTGTCTATATACTGAAGTACATATACCTTCATACCTTCACCTACACCATAATAAGCATTCACCTTCACCTACACCATAATAAGCATTTCTTACACATTTATCCAGAAATATATTAAATAACAAGAGGATATAACTCTTCCTTAGCTTACTCTCTCAGCATTCTGTTTATTCTCATGCATGCTTTATTTCCATCATATACTTCTCTTGTTCCATTTAGCAATCGACCTTAACCTCCATATCTGTGCAATACTTTCCATAATTTTAACCTATTCATTTTATACTTTCTCTAAATTAACAAACATGCAATAAAGAATAACATTAAAAAATCAAAATTTGTTTTTTCTCTTTAGCACATATGATGGACAACTTGAATAGATAAATTAACTCTTTCTCTGTCTGTGTGAGAAAGAAAGAGCTACAAGCTGGCAAATAAAGATATACTATCAAATCAAAGGCCTACAAGAAAACTTAAGGGCTGTACAAATGGAAGAAAATTCATTTTTTCCCCTCCAAAGCAAAGGTAAATCATGACAATGAAATAAATACGACAACAATTTCCAAAGTTTGCCATGAATGGTCACTTCATAATGGTCATTCTTCATAAAATGAAGAAATCTGGAAATAAATGACTATTCAAACCCAACATGATTCAGTGTGAACAAAGTCAGGCAGTGATTATGCTTTCTCTTTTTATTGACGGATTGTTGCAGTGTAGTGATATTGGCTATGTAACTGGATATGTATTTGCACAAATGATTTTTCCAACTGTTGAAATCTGCAGTTACAGTAGTTTTATTAATTATGCAAACCTTTCCTTGCTCAGTTTTTCTTTACTCCATATTCTTCTGTATGGCAACATTGCCCCCTTGTGGCTTTATACAGTTTTAAAAGGCAATGTTTTTGATTTGAAATAACTGTCCTCAACTAACTGGAACACAGAATATTGTTCATGGCTTGAAGGTTCACTCTGCAGCAGAGGCAGCATATGGATGCATCAAACCACAAGGATCTGCATCCACCACAAAGAAATGAGAAATGTTTGGCAATTATTGTGTTATATTTAACAAAGGGAATGAAAATGATCAAGTCCATTCCATTGGCTTGGCTGTAGACTAACGGTTTGGTTAAATATTGGTTAATATTTTTTATTTTTTTATTGTATTTTTTTGTATTTTATACTATTTTTACTGTATTTTAATTAATATTTATTTGTTGTTTTTGTTGTAAACCACCCAGAGTCACTTTCTCATGAGATGGGTGGTGACCAAATTTGAAATATGTATGTATGTATGTATGTATGTAGGAACTCCTGGCTGCATTATAGCCATTGCAGCATTACATCTACATCCTATCTATAATAAAATCAGTGCAGTATTAAGTACTGATTTTGAGTGTTCAAGAATCCCCCCCCCCCTTTTTTTCCTCTTTTGTTAAGGATGAGAGCAGGAATTATCTCTTTACTGATTTGCATTTTACAAGTCCTGGAGAATCAGTTTGAAAGTAATGTTAACACAAGATACATTCAATCTTGCTTATGAGAGTGCCAGCCCTGGTTAAGTGGCAATTATATCTGCATCAAATAGCATTGTCAGAAACAAAACATTGAAAGCCAACGCTCTGAAATGCACATATCATCCTTCAAGTACAAAGAAACTTTTTTTTTAAATTGGACAATATTTTTTATCCACTCTTGCAGCAAGCTGAGGGAGATTCATTCTCAGAACTGCTCAGTAAGGCAGATAGGAGGGTCCAAAGCCACTCAGCAACTTCAGGGTGAATCAAAATTAAAAAATAGGACTCCTTGATAGAGAACAGTACCATCCTTCCCATCCGGTGAAATATACGTACATAAAACAGACCTCACAACTCAGTTTATTTTCACCTTTATCTGGAATGATGGTATTGAGTTATAGCCACTTTCAGCAAAACTGGGTTATACCTTTTCTCTCCTGCTGCCAACTTAAGTATAAAATTACTATATTTTTGAAAAAACAGCACATTTCAATTTCGGCTTCAGATTAGTTTACAGAAGAAAACCCCACAATCATGAATACACAAGTCTTTTCCTTTACTCATTCACTTTATTATTCATCAAGTGCTTCTGCTTACCTACCTGGACTGCCACAGTTCTTTTGGGAAAATATGTACTGTGTTAATATAATTTACCCTGAGCACACATAACCTAGAACTGACTTCCATTTTAGGAGTCTGAGGAGTGTTTTATATAAACAAGATCTGGAAGAACACTGGAAGAAAACTGCTTTTAAATATATTTTTAGAATATCCTTGCTGTTGAATACAAAATTATCTCATTATATGACTAGTGTAGAATTCAGGTTCTCTTTGCAGAAAGCCTGCAGGCCAAAATGGAGACCATGGAGGAGATGATGGCTAACATTAGGACAATTGCACCCATTTATCCTAAAGTGTATTTTATGGGAAATGCTCTCTTTGGGTATCATTCTCATCTAAGTATCGTAACAAGTGGCAGCACGTATCTTGCCTTTTAAAAAAAACAAAAACCCTTTTGAGATCAACCAGAGGAGCACATGAATGGGAGTACATGAATGGGAGACAACTAGGAAAATTAGGGCTATGGACTATACTGGAAAGTAAAGTAAAATATAACAACCCTGTAAGTATGCAATTACAAACCACTTCTGTATTGCTGGCAAGAAGGCACCATGGATATATTGATACAGTGACTAGTGCAGCTCGAAAGTTTATATGAAAGTAAAACAAGCCAAAAACATATTGTGA
This sequence comes from Liasis olivaceus, assembly GCA_030867105.1. Lineage (NCBI taxonomy): Eukaryota > Metazoa > Chordata > Lepidosauria > Squamata > Pythonidae > Liasis > Liasis olivaceus. The sequence continues at coordinate 39,882,243 of CM061350.1, read as the reverse complement.
TGAGGAGGCCCACTTGTTCAATTTAATTTGTACACTACTACTATAGAAAATATGCAAGAAAGGCATTTAGCCATATAGACCTAATCAGAAGAAAAGAAACGTACAGATAATTTGAAAGCAAGCATGTTACAAGCCTTGGCTTGGCTAGAATCTGACGATCTATCAGTAAAATACGTTAACAAGAATCATAAAATTTGATGTATCCAAGTATGCAAATCTCAAGAAAGTGGCAACAGTACTGTAAACAGTATTTCACAGGTACTCCAAATACTGGAAAATTTACCTATATACAGTCAATCTACTTGAGAAATGCATACAATAAAATGTTTGACACAATGTTTAAAATAAATTTGTACAGAAGATTGTGTTATCTAAGATTACTTATGTATGGTATTTGTCAAATGTGTGACATTCATTTAGACAATTCAATTTTAAAAAGTATACAGAGGGAATGGATTGCAAATCTGTGAAATTAAGTTGTGCATGGTTCAGATAAACATTGAGGTTGATTTATTAATGAGTTGATGTGATTATATCATACTGATCTAACTTAATAATAATCTATACTATTTTAGGGGGCGCGGTGGCACAGCAGCTTAATAACGCTGAAAGTTGCCGGCCAAAAATGGTCCACACTTCAGTGGTTCGAGCCCAGCTCCACGTGGCAGAGCGAGCTCCTGCTTCCTCCCCAGCTTCTGCCAACCCAGCAGCTCGAAAACTTACGTGAGTAGATAAATGGCAGCGCCTTGCACGGGAGACGGGATCAGTTGCCGGTAACGCGGAAGCCGCACATGCCCGAAAAAAGGCGTAAAGCAACAGAGACCCCACCTCCTGCGCTTGCCAGCTGGGCTCTGCTCTAGGAAGGAGGAAATGGCAAGCCACTTCCGAAACACCTTGCCTTGAAAACTATAGGGACTCGTCCAGGCAGTCGCCGCAGTCGGTAACGATTGAGTGCGGTTAAAAAAAAAATACTATTTTAATTTTATTTAACCTGTAATAGAGCTCACCTTTAGCAAAAACAGTGACATTTTGCTTCAGAATATTTTAATTATTAAAAATAGCTCTTCCTGCCCTCCCAGAGTTTGGTTTAGTTAAGGAGTGGACAAAGCATGCCAGTGGCCCATATGATTCCTAGCCCCAGCAGTTTGGCAACTTTTGTTAGTGATAAGCTATTTTGGTTTTGCTACACAAACAAACACAGCATCTTTGCTGCTCAATTTTCCCAGCAACAGGGTTATGTATCACACTGACATTTAGATTTCTAAATGAGCATTTCCCAATGTGGACAGGTAGTTCTGCACAGAATTAAACGTAATTGAAAAATAAGGGAATCCTTGTCAGCACAAACATGCCAGACATTTTTATTGGAATTATGACAAGAGATTTAAGTTTAATTGATTCTGAATTTTATTCTTTTATTTTAAAATACAAATCCAAAAATGGGAAGTAAACTTATACACACAAAAAAATGCTTCAGTAACTAAAAAAAAAATAAAAACAAAAACAAAAAAGCCCCATAATATTTATAACTCCTCTATTGTCTATCTGAACAAGTTTATAACAGAAAATACATTAAATCATTCTCCAAGAAAAAACCTGTATAAATTTCTGGAAAACTTTTTAATATTTTGCACTCTGAAAATTGAGAAAATATGAAAAACCAAGACTAGAAGATTATTGTTTTTCCCACCACTGAACATTCAGAATTACTGCAGTAGTTTCACTATATAAGCCTGCCATTTGTCAGTTTGTGTTGCTGTGAAATAAGATTGGCATACGTTTCCAGTAATATATGCTATTTGTTAGTGTTAATTTTCTGAAAACCACTCTAAATTATAACCCTTGAACCTTTTTCACCTGTGGAATTTAATTTGATAATTGCAAAGAAAAAAAAGGGGGGGCATTATTTGTATATAAAGAACAAAGCCCATATATTTCAGACTGCTCAAGATCTTTATAATACTATGAAGTGAACACTCGAAAAAAAGACAGATTGAATTACGCAGTTGAACTGGTTTATTTCTATTAGTTTAGAATGTGAGAACATCTATAGCATTTATCATCTATTTAATCTGGTTTATGTATGTACAATAATAAACTGTATAGGAATCTTCTCCATAAGGAATGCTTTTAATTGGCCCCAGGGATTAGGTGTTCTCAACAACAGTAGATTTTAAAGCATATTTTGAACTCCATTTTATTTCATTCACTTAATGCTAGTAGAAAGATGCTCTAAAAAATAACCCCTTTAAATATTTAATAAAAAATGCAGATGGAACATTATAGTCAAGCAACGTGAGTCCCCAAGCTTGCAAAAAGGAGTATCAATATCAAGTGTAAAAATGAAATACATCTTCCCTTATCTGCAATAAATAAGGTACAGAATCACTTAAAGTGCATTGCTGAATAAATCCTTGAATTCTAATATTACTGCTATGCAAAAAAGCAATACAAGTAAAATTTTTACATGTTCTACTCTACAAAGACGTACATATAGTAGCTGAATCCTAAATTACAATCTTTTATAAATGAAATATGTTTTCTGTACCATTAAATTTAAAAATAAGTTACATACTTTTTCATAAATGCTGGAAAGTTAAGAAATCAATCATTGGCTGGTGTTAAAGAAAAGAATTTTTAGAAATGTTATAGTTAATATGTTTCTTTAAGGCTCAGAGAGAGAAAGGGACAGAGAAGCAGTCACTTTTCTTGACATTTTTTGGCAAGAGATATAAAAGAAAATCATCTGTCATTTCTAAATTTGAATGCTCATATTACACTAAAGCCAGCTCATTCAGTGTCCGCAGCTATTGCACTTGTGTATTCCTCTGAACACACTCACTTCAACACAGTAACGATGATTGCAATATAACCATGGTAAAATAAAATGTTCTAATTCAGTAAGACGACAAATGTCTGCTCATTTAAAAACTTGCTTAAGAGAATGCAGATTGTTATCTGTATACACTTGTTTTGTTTATTCACTTTTATAAAATATCACTAATCCTCATCAATACAAATTTGTTAGGGAACAAAAAGATTTATCATGCAAACTCTTAATTAATGCTATATACTGCTGTGGAACACATTTCTATCCAAGTTAAAAGAATATTTTCTGGAAAAAGAAAAGGTAACAAAATAGGATTTAAAATAGGAAACTACTGCTGAATCCAAGTCCTTGTAGCAAAGTTAAGACAAGTTATGTTTCGATTCATCACAGCTCTATAGCTTTGTTGAAAGATTACTGTACTTAAGTAAATGCTACATTTCAAGGATTAAAAAACTATCAAGTAGGCATTATTATTTCTACTTAAAAGCAAGGGTTATTTTTCTCTGTAGTATGTCAAGTAGGCTTTTAGAGATTCAGGGAGCGGTAGATTCATAATCTTTTCCCGCAGTAGGTTTCGTGGAGGTTCCTCTGCTTTCGAGACTTCATTTTGATCTTTATCATCATCTTCTTTGTGGTCTTCTTCCATCTTTTCATCTTCTTCACTATCTAAAGGCTGAGGAATGAGTTGATTGCCAACAAACACATAGGTATTAATCCTGCGTCTACGACATCTTCTGCGTTTACGCTTTGGTGGAGGCTTCTGTATAATACCTTTGGCTTGCATCTCATCATTTACAAAGTTTCTAAGGGTGCGCCTAATGTAGATCCGAGCCAAATCCTGTAGATTCCTAACAGCACAGGGGGCTATAAAGAGACGGAGAAAAAAATAAATTAAAATAAGTAATGGTGCATAAATTATACCATAAAATGTTCTGAAAAAGTGAATCATTAAAATATTGAACTAATTTAAAATACGTAAAGGCAGCACTTTCCTGATATCATTTCTTGATAACTTTGACAGAAGTTAAAGGAACTTGAAAGGTGGTAGCTCTTTTATAATTTCTTCCAATGGCTTCTTTTGCTCTTTGTATATTATTAAACCAGACACCACCATGAACATTTTGAAATAGATGTCTCTCTATACCCCAAAATATTTCTAAACATTTTTTTAAAAATGCGTCCAATATAAAGAAGTCTGTAATATCATGCTTGATCAAACAAAAAATCTGAAATAACAGAACAATAAACTATAGAAAACTACAATAAATCACATAGTAGAACTAAAGTATAGTAAAACTAAAAAAAAAATGGGTAAAATGTTTTAAGCAGCTAAATGTTATTTAATTCATATCAAACTACTTTTAGTAACCAAATCCCAGTAACAATGAATTCATAAATTGTCTTTACCCAGAAACAGGCTAAGTTTACATGGTGCATTACCTTGCCCCATCAGCAATCCCTAACTACTTCTGTCAGCACATTATCAACTGAGACTTAAAATTAAGAATCTAAAAATAAAGCTACATAATGGAATCAATAACAATATGGATTACAAATATGGTATCCTAGTCAGCTAGAGTTGTTCAGCTTCAGGAGGAAAATAATGCAGACACAGTTGTTAAGCTGGATGGGCGGGTTCCAATGGATTGCTTGCATAAGTAGAAGATACATTCATAGGATGTATTATCAGTTTTCTTCCACCAGCAGAGCCCTCTGTAATATTTATGCTATTCTTCAGGATCTCAGAATTATTTTGTGATCACTTATTGGTTAGAATGTGGCCCAATGTAGAGAACAATTAAACTGAGATTAAATAAGTGTCAATATGATTTTTTTTTAATTCTTTTCCAAAGACTCTGAGCTGCTTAAGTACAGTACAATGTTTACTTTTAGTATATATTAGTTGTACTACAAGGAAACACATAACAAATAGTACTTACGCAGCCCCACGCTATCATGTTTGCTGGTGTCACTTTTGCTTGGCTGTACAAGTGGAGCAAATGATACAGCAAGGATGTTTTTGCTTTCCCAAGTATTCTGTCCAGTTCTCAGGATCTGGGTTAGCTATATAGAATTATTGAAAATTAATGATACAAATTTAAGCTGTTACATCAATACCTGTATTTGCTTTTCATATAGTCGCCTTGCTCTAATAGACTGATAAACAATAACTTATCATTATGTAACTGAACCTGGTAAATCTTAGAGTCATGGGTCAAACATTTTGAAGAAGGGTTGTGGGTTCCAAGAAACATTTTACTTCTTAAAAACTTTTCCAGTCCACCCAAAATTTGGTCAATGATCCCTAGTTTTCAGGTTTTAGGAAGTAAACTGGATGCAGTTAATCTCTGCAACTATTTTTCTCCGTCCCTCCCAGCCCCCCCTCAACACCCTCCAAATAAATGAGGGTTTGGGATTTTTTTTGCTTTAATCACTTTGGTAATATGATATCATGGCCTTATCCCTTGCTGGTCCTTTTTCCCTTAAAAAAAAAAAGGACAGCTGCCATCTGCAAAAAAATTGGCTGTAGGAAGCCAATTTCAAATCTTTGTTATGAAGCTGAATAACCATAGCTATTATAGCATAATAACATGCATACCACTCATAATGGGACAACAGAAACCTGCTAAAGTACCAATGATTATCTCTCCAACAAGAAATGCCATAACACCAGGAAGGGTTATACTAGGCAACCCTTTTAGTCAAATTCCATCTGTGATTACAGGCAGTCCTTGTATGTAATCCAATTTATGAATGTCCAACTTACAGACAACTCATACTTACAGACTGCCTATTACTAAAAATGGCAAACGACATTCTCCTTCGAGCTGACAAACCACTGAAGCCACACAATGAAGCTGCACGTTTTTAATATACAGCCTGTTTTCAGTGGTTTTTAGCAGTTCATGAAAACATTGCACAACTTCAGTGGTTCATCAGCTTGAGAAAGGAGAATGCTGTCTGCCATTCTTAGTAATAAGCAGCCCATTTCTAAGTACGAGTTCTGACTCACATACAAATTTGAGTTAAAGAAAGACTTAGGAACAGAACTTGTTCTTAACCCGGGGACTGCCTGTATAGTTACAAGGATCATATTCTCTAAGTAAACATGAGCTTAGTAAGGCTACCCACCATTTAGAAAGGGATATATTATTTGATACTTTCCAAATAATTTGAACTTCAATTTCAATCAGCCCTAGCTATCATTTCTAATGCCAAAGATTTGAGGAAATTGCAATTTAAAATAAATGGAGGGCAAAGGTTGCCTCAATCTGGGTTAGAATTTGGAGGAAACCATAAACTATGATGAGTTGGAAATAGCCATGCTGCAGGAGAAAGAAGGATGTATAAATGTAATTATTATGGAAGTTCATCCACATAATAAACTATAATGTACAATTATGTTTGAATCTGGCAGTTAGTTGTTTTTGGAGAATCACAATTTAGTTTAATAAGCCTCATCTTTTGCTTGTGGCCATAACTCTTCTGCTCTTATTTACTTGGTAAGCAAATCAAGATTTTTTTTTTTAATTGTTTATGTGTAATTGTGGCTATCATAGTTATCACAACTATAAACTCTGTGAGAAGCCTCATTTTGGAACTTTTTAAGACTAATCTAGAATATTGGTGTCCCCCACCCAGCTGTCATTTAGTTCCTCATGATGTGTAAATAATACCTTATATAAAGGATGGAATTGCACTGAGCAAAAGGATAAAGTGTTGCTTTGTACAGACAGTTGCTCAAAATAAGCTTTTTCTTCCTTTGTGCTCAGTTTCATATATGGATGAGTCACGTACCAAAAGGGGAAATGCTTAGGAAGCCAGGGAATTTAGCATAGCCTTCTATTAGAAAGATACACTACGGGCTGAACGTATCTCTAGTGTCCAACAGACATAGAGGGCTGTGATCATACTACTACATAGAAACACTCCAGCATCACTCCAAGAAAATCTGTAGAGGCAGTAACTGTTCTGGTGGCATGTTCATGGACCTTACATGGAAAAAGAAATGTGGTGGGTTTGCAAAAAAACTGCATGGTTGAGAGAAAACCAGGACTTCTACTACAGGAAAAACTCCCTAGTGTTTGTTGTCCTGCATATAAAAAGCTAGAGCATTCTGAATGCCCATAGTCTACAAGACATTTCAAGAGAGAAGGGATTAGAGAACAACACAGATTCTGAAAAGTATAAGAAAAAACAGTGAAAAATAAAAAACTAAATTTGTTAGAAGAAAATAATCAGAGTATAGGACTATCTTGTCTCTAAAGAAGATTGGATATGAAGAATCAAGATAAAGGATATAGGCATAGGCTTATATCTGGACAAGAACTTTGAAGTCTAATATAATTTGTGAAAAACCAAGAATAAAAATGGCTTAGCCATAAACCCTTTGAAGAACCTGTAGATTCAGAAGACTTTTCACCATTTGGTATGAAAATACTGAAAAACTCTTCATAGGGCAATGGAAAGTTTAAAGAGCCATGAAGTAAACCTTGATGCTGAAGCTTCTCTTGAAGAAGAGAAGAAGCGTAAAGGTTTTTTCAATATATTACATAATATTGTAGTACTACTGAATATTTTAGGAAACTTTCCTATTTTGCAGCACAAAAAGCTTAAGCAGATTATTTAGATTATTTCTTTTACAATCTGCTCTACCTTTTATGAGAAACAGAATAAAAATGTAGCAATTTGATGTTGAGGATGTCAAGATAGGTAACCCTGCTTTTTTTAAAGGCAGTATTTTGTCTGACAGCTGAAGGATATTCAAACAATTTGCAATTTAGGATTATCTGATTTACTGCAAAATTATCAGAATGCAATTTGCCTCATTTTGCTCAGCAATCACAGAAATACCATGATGCTAGCCAATACTATCATCCAAAACCTATTGGGTATGACAAAGGCATTTAAAACCTATTGCTTAGGATTCTTCATTTTGGGGGAAAGGCTGTAGAAGAAAAAATAAATAAAATAAACAGGAATTTTTCAGTTCAAGCCAAATAAGTACCAGCCCTATTTTTTTTAAAAAAAGGTTTAAGGTCTTCTCTAAAGGACAACAGAATGGTGGTATTGATTTGGAATAAATTTCTGGTGAAATAAAGGCATATATGTTGAAAATCCTATACAAATGATGGTTTACATACAGTTGTTAGTGACAGGTGTGTACCATTAATCTGGTAAGGTCTCTAGCCACATCTCAAAAATGCTGGTGGTCATGACCCATGTGATGAGAGACACACACACAGACTGGCCATATAACTGCATTTAAAAAGGTTATTTCAGTTAAGAAACTGTCTGGCAGTATACAAAAATATGTGTTGGGTTCCTAGATTGCTGATATGACACTCCTGAGTGATATTATGACATGTCCTTAAAACAGTCAAATGTAAACTTTTAAGTCTATGTGCTAAGTGAAATTCCATTCAACAAGCTGTATTTCAGAGGATTTGTACTTTATTCTGGGAATAATTTGTTATCTTTCTGAAAACACATTATAATAATGCTCCCATGCCAGTTTTGGTCTTAAACCAGAAGCCAGAAATGGTAACTAGCCAGAGTCCTTGACTATGCCATTGCCTTTGGTCTTAAACCAGACATTGTATATCAATCTGTGGATATTCAAACACGAGACAAAAACTTCTTCATAAATAAATTCCCATCTTTAAACCTGGGAGATATTCAGAGGAAGGTAATGTATTATAAAAAAAGCTGGTTTTCTGCATGCAAAATTTTACCCCATAATATTCTACTCATCCCATTAGGATTAATAAAGTGAATCTGCTAAGTGGATTGTTCTGCCCCAACAATAATGGAGTAAAAAAAAAAAAAAGCCACATCCTTCCTCAAGAATATTATATGTGTTCTCTAGGCTACTCAACTAAAAGGTATAGTGTGAAAGGCTTTTTTTTTCAACAATTCCCTAATCACAATAATAGAAGAACATAAAGCTACTGGAACAGAGTTGTCAGCAAAAGCTAACTAAAAGAATCAGTCGTTTTGGAAGGTGAAATTTGCTAATAAATGTGATTCAGCATCATGGTTGTACTAAATATTGTTCCAGAAATGCACTAAAGATTGTTCTGAAAATGTGTACCCTTTTTGGAGAGGAAGATGATAGGGTTTCAATTCCCAACATTCTTAACAGACGGTGAGATGAAAACTACAGACAACATAGCTTCTAAATAGCCAGACACCTAATGACGGGACCAATCTTGCATTAAGGTATGTTAGGCTTGATAGTAAAGCAGGTGTGGACAAGGACTTTGGCCCCAGAGTAGAAAGGAAAGCAGTAAGCTAGAGGAGAAAAAAACAGCAACATCAAGGTTGAAGGAATATGACACTAGAAACTAAGAATACTGGTACTGACATTGTATTAAGTTTCCTTAGTATGCAGGTGTATGGGATTCACTTAAGCTTTCTCACCCTCTGCTTCAGTAAGTGGATGAGAACTAAATAAACTTCAGTATACATTCTTCTGGTTACTTGGGACTCCTAGGCACCATTGGTGGAAAACAATTTATATCCTAATCAAGACTGAGGAAGGATGAATTCAAGAAATTGTTCATCTTTGCTGTATATATATACAAGACTCATTCATATCTTGGCTTATTAAGCCAAGATGAGATTGCCCCAAATAAATTGCTTCTTGAAACTTTTAGCTTAAGAAAGAGAAAATTGTAGATGCAGAACACCAACATTACATATATTAAAATAAAACACAATCACATTTTAAAGCATTTCCTGAATTTTGAAAAATATCTTATACACATTAATACGTAGCACTTACGAAACCAATACAACCCAGATATTTTTCAATGTTTTAGTGTGCTTATATTATTGATTTAAATCTGATGCATGGCAATACATGAATCATTCAAGACAATAAATGAATACACATCTACACAAAAATATGCATGCATGCACACATACACATAAAACCCAGAATATAATTACATGTAATTAAAAATAGCTGGTAAAGCTGATCAAAATAAAAGTACAAGTATTAATTGTTTGGCAGATTTGATACTTGTCACAGATGGAATTAAGAGCATGTTACTATAATTTTTATCAGTAATTTCCCTCAGTTTTTTAAAATTTAAATATTTTAAATTGGTGAAATTTATTAGTGTAAAAGTATGGTTTACTACTGAGCTATAGTAGTTATAGTTCAGTTATAGATTAAAGTCTAACCTATAACTGAAGCAGCCCCAGTTTTATTCTTTTTCTTTACAATATTTGCTCATGAAAAAGTGTCAGCCCAGGTGACCACAATCTTTGCTCTCTTTCTCACTGTAATGCACACATTGGGGAAAGAACCTGGTGGATATAAGCAATAGTGGTAACAATGTTTCCAGCTACTTCATCAAAGGTTTTTGTTTACAGCACTGGACTGTTCAGTTTCTGGCTTGGCCTACCCAATAACTGTCTCCATCTGCCTACTAGTACATTTTGGGGACCATTTGATAAGCCAGGTACAGATATGAGCTTTAAAATATCTCAATTTAAAAAAAAGTAATCAAAATTACAAATTAGTAGCATCAATTTATTTTTAAACTGCTGTATTTTCAGCATGTTAATAGCTAGAAGATAAGTAAGATTCATTTAAGAAAAACAATGGGTGATTTCAGTGTCTGAGAGAATGGGACATTTAAATCCTGTTTTCCTAAGCTTTTTCTTTTGGGGGGCTGGGGGAGTGTGTCTTGACAACTCAGTTCATGGGTCACACAATATTGTATAACAGACTAAATCTATCAAAACTACACCTGAAAATCCACTAAAAATCAACTACAAGTGGGCTAGAAAAGCTGCCCTGAAATATCAAGCTGTGCTCAACCAGAACATTTCTTGAAGACTAAAGGGAAGACTATGAGTTTTATTGCTTGACCTATTTCTCCACTTTAGGGTTTACATTCTGTTTACAGTAATGAGGCAGCTGACAGTAGAAGGATTAAGAATTATTTAAATGTGCCAAAGGAAATGTATATATGCACAGAAAAAGGTTTAAATCACCTGATCCTCTATAGGCATAACCAGAATGCCTCCAATTTTCAATAAAATTTTCATGTAGTTTTCATGGTCTTTTTGCACACCTGCTCCACAATAAATCCGGTCATACTGATGACTGTCTGAGGATATCTGCAAGCAATTGCCAACTACAAATGCAGGTTCACAAAATTCAAATCTGTGGATAAGCAAACATTTCATTTAAAAAAAAAATCAAGTTAGAAAGGTATTATATTCTAAACATTTGCTGAAAGTGCCACTGAATTCACTGAAATATATCTGCAATTAAATATACAACAAACATATTTCATGTTCTCTATCTTTACATTATTGAAATGTACAGTTGAATGTGCTTTAGTATTGTTTAAATAACGTGTTATTTTCCACAAAATATTTTGCAATTTAAAATAAGTTAAAAGAATATAAAAGATGGATTTTTTAAAAAATAATGAGAGAAGAAAATAAATTAAATGCATTACAAAAATTTGTCATTGCCATTCATACAAGGAAAACCAGGGTGAAAAAATGGGTCTTCAGTAGACACCTAAATGAACATCTGCAAGGAGAACACTCTCAAGAAAAGGTGCCACCACTGAAAAGGCACATTGCAAATGACTTCAACATGACAATCTACCAATTCATGGCATCCACAGTAGAGTCTCCCTAGGCAATCTTAGCAACTATGCAGGTTTATAACAGGGAAGACAATCTGCTAGGTAACTCAGTGCCAAGTTATTCAATGCTTAATATGCCAATTATAAAATGTTGAATCTATCCCAGTAGCTAATACGTAAACAGTGAAGTTTGCTTTAGTATGTAAATAATATGGTTATGGTTAGATGCCCACTGAAAAGCCTGGCCATTGCATTCTGGACCAGATGCACCTCACAGGTTAGAAAACAAGTATAGAGCACATTTTAATAATCCCAAGTGGCTATCTTTGCTCAGGAAAAAAACTTACTAAGCCAGCAAAAGCTAGACAACTACAAGTATCTTATCAGGCCTCAAAAATTAAAATCATCCCATATTCTAGAGCAGGTAGTGCACTGAATATCTCAGATATTATATGAAAAGCAATGTGCAAGGTGGCATGAAACTAAATTATCTTATAAATGCTTTACAAAATTGTTATCGAGGCTAAAATGAAAATAATATTAATACTATTACAAAATTCTTATAAGATTCAACATTCTTATTTCATGATTGGGTAGTGAGAATTATAGCATTTAAAGGAATCATAAGACACCCAAAACATTTGTTACTGTTAGCTTCCTCTTCCCCAATTTTGAAACCAGTCTTAACCATTTATACATTTTTTTAAAAAAAATATCAAGTTTATTTCCAAAAGAATTGTAGCACTAGAAGTAGTGATCCCAAATTATCTTAAAGGAACACTGATGCAAGCAGTATATTCAAACATGATGACACCCCCAGTGCTAACGCTTGTATTGAAAGTCACAGCTTTTTCCTGAATTACATTAAGATTTCATATCTTCTAAAAACATTAATGCAATGACTTGTTAGCATGAAAACTACTTTCAGAATTACATTCTATAAATATCTAGCAGACATGGAAGTCTAATATTTCCACCAATATTTGGAAAGTATGGTAAAATTTCAGTTTAACAGTATTTGGGGGAAAGGGTATCCATTAAAGCCAAATGTCTGTTAAGTTTGAATTTATGTAATTGATGCAATTTATGTACTTATGTATGTAATTGATGTATTTACACAAATGACATAAAATATTATGTGATTATGCATGCAATTTGTATGCAATGCAAATTATGGCATTGCCCAAACTACTTTGGAAAAAACAGTCTTTCTTGTTTAGGGGTAATTTTTTTCCCACTGAATCCAAAGTCTGCTAAATGGAAGTCCAGAGACTTGAGGTTTTACTGTAGATAAAGTAATTAAAAAATACTATTGTCTTACAAAACAAATTAGAAATAAGAGTTCTGGCCTGAGAGAAGACTAACTATTGTAGTAAATGTTTTTTTCATGTGCTGTAATTGTATTATATTGGAAATATATGAAATAGCCACATTTACCATGGACAAAATTTAAAGTTCAGTATTTTATATTTATTTATTTCAATGAGCTGAAGTCTGCTAAATTAAGGAGGCATTAAAGAGATGGTGACAAAGTGACATGTTTGCATCCTGTCACTCCTTCCTTAACTTAAGCCCATATTATCCTGAAACTGCATGGTTACCATGCAGCCTAAGAAAAGTCATGGTTTCTTTAAAGAGTGGCTGTCTGGTACAGAAAATATGCTTTTGTTGGATCTTAAGCACCTTTCCTGCTTTGGGTCCAAATAGCACAGACCTTCTCCCAAGCTATGGAATGGCCTCTCTTAAGAATTGTGCTTACTCTCTATTCTTTTATATTTTAGGAAATGACTCAAACTGTCCTGTTTAGCCATAACTTTTCAGTCTAAATGAGTGATTTTAACTGTTTATATTCTATTTTCACTGTTGCAGTGGGTATGCCACACTTCTAAACTGAAACCACAAAGGTGTTTGGAGTGTGGGAGTGCTGATACAGAACCTGTCTGCAACTCCTTAAACCTGCTGCTTTTTCCACACATGGTTGCCCTCTGCAGATACAGCACAGTCCTGGAAAATGACAAGTTTGGTTTAAGGAATTGCAGACAGATGCTCAGTACATACTCCTGCATGCTACAAGACACCTTTTTTACTTTTGAATCTGAAGCACTGCACAACCCTATCTAGTTGTTTTCAGTGATCTCTGGGTAGAAATACAGAATAGAATCATCATCATTATCATCTTGTACAGTTCATGTAGTAAAGATACATTTTGCCATGCATAGGTAAACTAAGAAGCCTTGTTTCACAGAACACTTTCATAATGTGCATAATGGCAAACAATACAGATATCAGATGATATATTCACAGTTTATACAGAGAAGAATATTAGTGCAGGAAATTCATCATGCATGAACCTCCCTCAACCAGCTGCGCTGACAATTAAATTGGTTCATACTGTAATGTAAATCAACTGCTGACAATACAAAGCACAGATGTTAAGCAAATTAACTTGTCATATCCTCAGCAAGTTTCTCTTTTCTTTCATCGAAAGTTCAAAAGATTCAAAAGAGTGACAACAGAAGAAAAACAACACTTCCTTCCAACACTGAAGGAAGATAGGTAAAATTCCTCACTGGAGAAACACTGTTTGGCATAATGGTATTTAGGGATTTTATTAGATTCAACAACTATAAATCTAGTTGTAGGATAGCCTCTAATATGATTCCATGTCTGCCAACTGCATACAACAGGTATATCAGTCCCTAATCATGGTTGGAGTCTTGCAGCCCACTTAAGATCTCTTACAATGCCCCTATTGGGAGTCGGGTGCTCCAAACAACCTCCTCATCAGAAAATCAATCTAGGCAAATATACTTACTTATCCAGTGAAATAAGTTGTTACATATTAATGCAAAAATAATGGCAATCTCATTGACTTGCTATGAGGAAGACAAAAGCTCAATTATAACCAGCTGCAGTTATGCCACTGGGTAAAACTGAGCTGATTATTGCCCAATAAAGAAATCAGACAAAAACACAAGAAAATGTGTGTGGTAATATAATAGAAGGACACACATTTATGCTCCAAAGGCTGATTAGAAAAATGGATTCTCACACATCCTCTTCCCATGGTGTAGCTGCATCCAGCATCCTACATAACTGTGTAGTCTTATGGACTATGCAGCTGCACATTGGATGTTCTTCCCAAACTTCCTAAACTCCCATGATAGTGCAAATGAGAGATTATTCAAATCTGTATTTAGACTAAATGAACACAAGATACTAGACTGTTGTTTTTAGCATTCTCTTTTTCCTCGTGATCAATGAAACTATGTAGAATTAGATACAGTGTCTGTGAGAGCTACTTGGCAAAGCCGATTGATTTAGTGCCACATGGTCAGGTCTTACCGCATGCCTACACTTTGTAACATTGTTAAGACTAAAAGTTAATGCTAAAACACATGTATATTCATGTTGCGATTGTGCAGATACAAAAAGTAACAAAATAGATGTATTTAAACTTTTGATTTAATCTCAGCAATCCAGAGAAATGACTTATTTAAAAGAAAATGCTACAGAAGTAGGGCAAGAACTTTCATGCCCTATTCACTGACCTCTTTATTTAAATAATTTATTAGAGCACAACCTGCTTTCAAACAACTTGCTTTTAAGAACATAGTCAAAGACTGATAAAATGGACAAGGCACACTGCAATCCATTCTGTGACATGGAATAGACAAAATAAAAGCAGAAATTAGCCAAATGACCAACATGAAACACACTTTAGAAAATTAGGCTGGATTCCTCAGATTCACAAGTTCAGAAGAATCTCTATTCTTTATATAAAGGCAGATGCAAGTAAAACTATTACCTAGGAGCTCCTGAAGCCAAAAGATGACCTGTCCTTATGGCTACCACTGAGTAAATATGTTCATTAATCAGTCAGAACACATCCATTTTCCCCCACTTTTGTATGCATATGAATCATTAAATGTATCCCAGGGAACATAATTAAAGAACTCACATTTCGTGCCTTATTTTCTAACTCATTCATTGCAGCAAATTAAAAACAAAATCTTGATCACATGGTCTTTTGAAATACTATAAAAATGGATTGAAACAAATTTCGACATGCATTCCTTCAAGACCTCTGGTGGTAGGGAGGGAGGGAGGGAGGGAGGGAGGAAGGAAGGAAGGAAGGAAGGAAGGAGGATTTTATAATCTGACAATGAAGAACCTGTAATCTGACAATTCTAATCTAGGAAATATAACATTAAACATACAAGAGAGCACTATGAATGACTTTTCCTAGACTGTCCTTACATACCTTTCTACCAGACCAAAAGAATCATATTTCTAACGCATTTCCAGATACAATTTACCAAGTCTATTCTGATTTACTTTAAATGCTACTTAAATTGACAGGCTTGGAAATATTCTTATAACTAATTAATGCTATGCCTATACTTTATAAGCCTCTGAGAGTCATCAGACTGTGACAAGGTACAATATATTAAATACATACATAAATAAATATTTTTATACTCTATGATTTATATGAGATATATGAATTTAAATATGCAACTCAAACACATATTCACCGTAATTTCTATAGTCTTTCATGAAAGTGGCAGCCATTGTTATACAACCTCTAATTAAATCCTCCCACTGAAACAGATTAAATTCAAGAACATTATTTTTTCTGTGACTTAAAATTCTACTAAAAATAATTCATACTGCAAAATTCCATATTCAGCTGTTAGGATCCATTACTAACAATATAAAACATACTGAACCTGCAATATGGACACATACCAAAACCCATGACTACTAAAAATATCTGAATTTTAGCTTGATCTTTCAATCACTAATTGTATTTCTCTAAAAATAATATTTACTTTGTAGTCTATACTCAAGTACCAGATAGAGATATTACTACATGCTAATCTATATTGTATTAGTAAGTAATCTTATCAGTGCTAGTGCACTTCAAGGACATCAGTTACATTAATCTTGAATTCTCAATATATTCTAAAATAACTAGAACCCAATTTTTCTATAAAAGTATCATTCTCTAAAGTGGTCCTGTTAGGACTGATTAGCCTGAGGCTACCAGAGGAATTCTATCTGGTCCATTACTTTTGGAATAAATTAGTGGCTTCTGATGGGTGATGATTTAAGATGGTCTAGTATGTCAGGAAGATAAGATAAAATCTACATATAGTCTATTGTCTTTAGGCAGCATGAATACATGTTCCATTGATCTACAACAGAAGACTGTACAAGATTTAAAAAATATATATTGTTTGTCTAACATAGAAATGCAAGAGGAATGAGGCTTTTCTCTTCTGCCACTTCAAACTGTTTTTCACAGCTATAATCTTTGTGGACTACAATGCGTTCAAATAAATTGTTGTTGATTTCAGACTATACACTAAGGATTACCAAGGACTCTTTTTGAAATATGCTATGTTGGGAGCTAAAACCATCGAACTAATTTAGTTTTCCTCAAGATGTATCATATTTTTAAGATTCTCAAAAGTTTGCAGGGTACAAAAAGTTTATCATCAAATAATTTATTGTGCTATGTACATAAACATTTTTGTAACTATTCTAAACAAAATGGAAATTTCAATTACATAACTGTTTTTATGTAGCTCATTTAAATAAAACTGCCATATTGTGTGCTTGCTATTTTTCCTGGTTGTTAATAAGTCACAGCATTTCTAAAAGAAAATAACCTGCAGTGTCTGAATACAATAGTATAATAAACTATATAATAATTGTAGATGACAAGCTCAGTTTGAGAGAAAAAATTAACAGCAAAGCAGATGGCAACAATGACTAAATGGTTAGTATACTGGCATATCACAACGGCTATTGTGCTGAACCAGAATTTTGGTGAATGAAGCTTAAGTATTAGATTATCTTCAAAGATTCCAATGCAACACTGTGCCAGTTACTACTTACTTCTATTATTTCTTAAAATGATAAAATAGGAAATAGATAACCTTTTATACTACTTTAATAGTTTATACATTATTTAAGTATTATTTATTAGACTTATGTTCCACTTTTCTTCTGGGAGTTCATGATGCTACCTGCCTTCATTTTTTCTATAATTGGCCCAAGTCACCCAGTGAGTGTATGCAGCTGAGGATGAACTTTATTGAGACTCCAAAGTCCTTAATTATACCACACTGGCTCTCAACAGAATCTTTAGTATAAATATAGTAATAAATAATTGTTGTATTTGGATACGGAGGCAATACTGTTAAGCGTTACATAGATTCTGTAAAGATAATTACCTCCAGTCTTGGTAAAAATTACATTTCATATTAAAACATGCTAATTTATATTGACACTACCCTCATCTGAAGTTAGCTCTTTAAATGTTTTCAAAACTATTTTGTCGAACATGAGTTTAAACTATATATTTGTCAATCTTTCCTCTAGATATATTCAAAAGCTGCTATTACTGATGCTGTGTTTGAAGAGTTCCAGTTCTAAGTACCATAAAATACTTGCTTCTGAAAACATCAAAATGTATTGCTTGCCAATTAGCTGTAGTACACATGCTGATTTTTATTTCCATATTTAATCTGTATTGATTGCATTCTGTAGAGCTTTGTCCTGAAAACTGAGCACTCTTTCTTTCAGTATGCTAACAGTGCCTCATCTTTGGCTAGGTTCCATCACCATCATGAGCCAAGAAAAAACTCTTAACCAGAGAAAAGGTTCCACAGGTTTTCCACCCCCACCCCCCTTTTCCTGGCCAAAAAGGGCCAGCAAAAATAGTGAAAAAGCATGAGAGGATTTGAAATAGAAGTTTATGGTATCTGTGGTAACATTTTGCACACAAAATACTGGAAGAACTTTATTTTATTGTGTTCAATGATTCAAGCCACAACGTATTTAGCCATACAACTGTACACAGTAATGTATTTGTTGATTGAAGAGGTTTGTCACATGGAGAACATATTTTTTTAATCCTGATTTCAATGGCTTTATGTAGGAATTTTGAAAACCGGAAAAAACAATTGTAACAGATATAACTCTGGTTTGCAGGGTCTCCAATTATTCTGCTGTTCTTCTTTATATCTGGATACAGACTTCCTCATTTTGATTAAAACTGGTAAGTCCAATGTGCTTGCAAATCATGATGTAAATATAGCCCTCCACCACAGAGTCTTCTAAGAGAATCCCAACTGAATCATTCCAACTGAAGCAACATGAAAAATATTCCAAGGATTATCTTTTGTTTGCTTCTATAAACAAATAAATTTATCACACTTCTCATTTCATCAATAGCAGAAGCTTCCCAAATGTGAAAACTGTAGATTTCCACTATTTTTTTCCTCAAATAATCAATAAATTAGTTGCAAAATGGCAAATTCATTCAAGTGAAATTGGATAAAGGGCCTTTCTTTGCAGTTAAGCAGAACTTCTTTTTCTAGCCTTCACTGTATTAATAGAACTAAAACACACTCCTGTTTTACTCCTTGGAGACTGATGAAAATAAGTGGACTTCCTTTCCTACTGCAGATATTAGCGATTAAAAAGATTATCTTATTAGTAAGATTTTTCCAGTAGTAAATACTACAATTGTTCTCACTTACCATTGTAGAAAGATGACTCTTTCATACCCCAGAGATGAACTGTTGCTTTTCTTGCCCAGAAGGGATCATATCAGCTTTTGCACTTGGGGGATTGGTAGAGTGCTAGCAGGTGGGCAATCTAGCACTGCCCCGTGGCTCTCCCTCCAAGACGGATATTCTACATCTAGAAGCTGACTGGGAGCAGAAAAGACAACACATTCCCCTTCAATAAACAAGTGAAGAGGAGCCCTGGCATTGCAACATCTGTGCATTAGATAGCCATAAGGTTCCTTCCATTTTCAAAATTTGAAGTGGCTCATGTCAATTAAAAAAAGAACAACATTGCTTATTAATTCTCAAGATGAGGGCAATGCAATTACCTAAACTTACAAAGTATTTATCCTAAGGACAGTCCAGATAAAACAGTAAGTTGTGTTTTGCTGCCTAAGGCAATGTTTTCTACTGAAATTAAATTTAAAAAGGAAGAAAATATAGCCTTCATACATTTTTAATGATATCTCCATTTCAAAAGGGAACTAATTATTTGAAGAAATGAATGTCAAGCATAGCAACTAAAATTACTGCTAAAATACCCGCATCTCTTGAGGATAAGTATACAATTTTGGAGATTTTTGTAACTTCTATGAAGTTGAACATGTAGAAAACTTTAAAACATAGATTTAAATGTCAGAAAAAGACAAAAAACATTATTTGCGAATAGACATTTCTGACACTGTTTTTTAAACCCACTTTGTTTTTTTAGGTACCTATATCTAGTATATTATTATCAGCTAGAAAAGGATAATAAAAATTAACTTAAAAATACTATTGTATTGTTGTAAAGATCATGAAATCTATACCAAAGAATAACACATTGCTTCATTTTCTGATTAGGTGAAAATATTGCTTTTTATAAAGCAGCAAAATTACACATTTCCAAAAGTCAGTCCTTGATATCTGGAATAATTCACATATCCAATTTCTCAGAATTATTCTTTTTGCAACCCTCCCCCCCTCCAATATCTGATACAACCATAATTTTTCAAGAGAAGTCAGATTATAATGTTTTGGATATAGTTCAACATTGCATTAACATCTTTAATATTTAGGGATTTTGCCACAGATCTACTTATGTACATCAAAGTACTATTCCAAAAGCATACCAATAGTTCATAAGATCAGATCTTATGGGTCAGTTATCCTTCAAATTGTTTACATCTCCAACAAAGAAAATCTGATGTCCAACACATTCTTTGGAGAGTCCAACAGACTTGAAATACAATTTAGTCTCAAATCCATTAACACCAATTTAAAATTTTTAAGGACCTGCAACCATTGATGTCCCATTATCCGAGATTCCAATTCTTTAGTCCATGATTGATAAATTCTGGTGGTATCCATTTTAAAAACATTCATAAAATTTTGGTAAAGGTATGTTGTGGGTTTAATTTCCATCATGGATTCCATCAGATATGAAAGCACCTCAGGTATGTTGAAGTGGCCAAGGCATCTGAGCTATATTATGCCATCAAACGATGCTTAAGTTCAAAAAATATTGCCACTGTTGTGAGTTAAGTAGTCCAAATTTGATTTGAAGCTGAGAAAAGCCTTTAAAATAATTGTTACATAATAATTGATATAAAATACTATCGCAGCTTCTGCCTATATTTTCCAATAAAACATTTTACCACCTATTTTTTAACATGGAGTTCTTCCAACGAGTTAAATATTTTCTCTTTATTTTTTTTAAAAAAGACATAGTTGTAGAAGAGATAATATTAATAACTGGACAAAGAAAATCTCTAAAGTTATACAATTCATGCTTAATATAACATTAAGAAAAGATAAACCATACCAAAGTACATTGAGTTGTTTTTGTGATAAATGCCAAATACCCACTGTATCATTATTTATAAATACTAAAAAAGAAAAAGAAAAAAAGACCACTAAAAATAACATAGACAAGTATTTAATTTCCAACTTTCCCCTTCTTCCCTGTGCTCCAACTGATTTACAGTATTTACTAACATAAATTTTAGAAACCATACTCTAAGTGTTTATATTTGCCCTGCTGCATGATATATAGTACTGTATATATGGAAGCCATTCTTTCTTAAATTTAGTTAAACTTCTATTATGTATATATACTGTTAGTTTTGCCATTGCTGCATATTCTCCAGGTTTAAGTTCCCAAGCAGATATTTTGAGTACTATGTCACTTTTCCAATGTTATGCAAAGTTTGTCCTCAGAGCCATGAGCATGTATATGAACAAATTGTGGTATTTTTAGTGTCATATTATGTAATTATACTTAGTAAAAAGAGTTCTGGTTTCATTTCAAATTTGATTTCTAAGATTTTATAAATGGTACTGTTCATGTCTTTCCAATGCTTTTGGGTTTGTTTGTTTTTTTCATGTTCACCACGTGGTAAAATCTTCCTTCTGCCTCATGGCATTTCCAACATTTATTGCTGCATGATTTATCTATTTTGGCAATTATTGACAGAGTTGTATGTTATCTATAAAACATTTCATACCAGTTTTCTCTTAAATTATATTTTGGGGTAAATTTTTCACATTTGTTCCATAATTCCTTCCATTGCTGTATTGGGACTATTTTGTAAAATTTTGTATTCAATTTTTCATGCTTTTTTTAAAATTGTTCTCTCTATATATCATATCTAAATAAGAGTTTATATATGTGCTTTTAATAGGTGGTTTTAATTCTGAGTGAGCATTTCAAATTCTGTCCTAATTTTTAAGGTCAGATTTTATTCTTTTAGCAATTTGTAGGTATATCAACCATTGTTATGTTCTAGCTTTCACTAAGAAATTCTTCCTGTGTCTTTAATCTATTCATGAGGTCTGGGTGGACCATATTTGTATATGTAATTACATTTTTTCTGTAATTATCTCCAACATGAAAAGCATTTAGAGGAGAGATTAATAGTGAAATTGTTGGACTTACTATTTTCCTCATGAAGCTCCGTACTTTATTAAGCTTTGTCTTATAATATGTCCTTTTAGGTTTTTGACCTCTTTTGTATCCCTATACCATAAGTATCTATGAAGCCTATTAGCTAGGCCAGCTTCTTCCAATACTGACATTCTACTGTTCAGGAATTTAATAACCAAAGAGTTAAGTATTCATGAGTCTCCATATTAAAATATCAAACACTACATCCAAATTAACCCCAAAGATTTCTTGTAGCATGCATTCCTAGAAATAAAAACCTGTTCTATGTATGTTGACTGAAGAACTTGCCATGACCGTAATGGGAATAAATAATAACTTTCCAATAAGGCCCATAAGGGATGATGTTTTACTAAATTTTCAGTTAACAAACCTGGCTAATAAAATATAAGTTCTGTGATATTTTTTGCAAATCTATTAAATTAAAACCACCATCATCAGATGGTAATCTCAATTTGCTGATGAAATCCTTGGTGGTCTATTTTCCCAAATAAGTTTCCTAAATAACTTTCCACTCTGAAGAAAGCATACATTTAGAATTAACACTGGGATGCTTCTCAAGACATAAATCAAATGAGGTACAATATTCATTTTAATAACACTAACTTTGCCCCACAAACTTTTAATCCATTTACTAATATCCAAATCAATCTTTTTTAAATGTTTCAATATATTTATTTCTATATATTTAGAAATATTTTTAGACATATAAAGTTCCAAATATTTAATATAATCAGCAGAAATCAAAAATTTAATTCTTTATATACATGTGTTGAAATATTAGACAGTAAAGGAAAATTTATCCCAATTAACCTTATATCCAGAATACTTCCCAAAATAGTGTACTGCCCATATAGATTAGACAAAGAGATAGAATATTTATCTAGAATTGCTAAAATATCATCTGCATATAAAAGTAATTTATATTCACAACCCACAAATTAATACCGATAATATCAAAAGATTGTATTACGGTAATAGACAAAGGTTCAAGAATTAAATCAAAAAGTAATGTGAAAGCAGGCAACCCTACTAGGTGCCATATTATAATTAAAAGAAGTCTGAAATCATTCAATATGTTATAACTCTTGTACAGGGTTGCAAATTTCAATCTAATAAACGAAATACATTTGGAAATCATATCTAATCATTACATGCTTTAAGAATTTAATCCAAACCCAATCAAAGGCTTTTTCTTCATCAAGAGATACAAGTACTGCAGAGTCCATTCTATTTTTATCTAGGTCCAATATATCTAGTAATAAATGTGAATTATCTGATATTTGTTGATTTTTAGTGAGCCCAGACTGGAAGGTTATATTATATATAATAAAATCTTCTGCAACCACCTAGCCAGTAAGATAGTTAGAATCTTTGTATTCACATAAATTAGCAAATGGGCCTCTAACTAACACAAAATTTAGGATCTTTACCTGATTTTAAAATCAATCTTATATAAGGTTCATAAAATGATAAAATAGTTTACCAACATGAAAAGATTCATTACTCATACCTAAAAGCATAGGGGCAAACTAATCTGCAAATTATGTATACTATTCTACTGAAAAATCATCTGGACCAGGACCTTCACCATTTTGCAACAACTGGATTGAATTCAGTTCCTGCTTGACTCAAAAATTGATCAGCTTCTTATTGATCCCCCTTTATCATCCAGTCTATATAATGATTTATAAAACAGAAATAAAAAGCCCTGTTTATGAATGGATCCTGAAACTAACAAAGTCTGCCCACTGTCAATAAGCCCTCAATTCTGTTACTTCAAACAATGAGCCAACAACTTAACAGCTTTTTCACTTGACTTCCAATATTTTAACTTTAGTCTGTTTAATGATAATTCTTTCTTATTTGCATAAAAATGACCCAACTGTAACTTGGCTAAAATAAATGCATAAACCTGTTCCATAGGATTTCTGCTTAATCCAGCAATGTTTTTTAATCAAATTTTCCAAATGTTCATACAAAAGAATTTTTCTTGTTTCCTCATGGAGGTATAGGCAATAACATAATCTCACATACAGACCTTATAATATCCCTATAGTATGTAAAGTGGGTGAATCATGATTAACTGTGAAAAATTGTAAAGTTAATTGTCTAATATAAATTAGGAATCTACCATTTTATAGAGAAGTATCAGAATACCTCCTACCATAAGATTAATTTGCCATTTTTGAACTGAAGAGTTAATTAATTGGAACATTATCAGATAAAAAATAGGATAAATAGAAGAATCTAAAACATATTCCAGTAGTAGAGAAATGAACAAAAAAAAATCTAATCTGGAACACATTATAAGGACATAAGAAGCAAATATATAGTATGGGAATTAAGTTTACACCAACAGCAATCAAATAAATCTCTTGTAAATAAGTCTGGAGCACTTCTCAGTTCTGATTATAAAGGTATTTTTGGGGTGGAATAACTGTTGAAATCACCTATCACAACTAAATAACAACACATTGCTTGAAGCTTTGAGAAGCATCTATGAAATAAATCAGAATCATTTTTATGGATTGATAAAATTTAACAAAAAACCAAAATTAAAAAATTAAAATCAAATATCCTCAGATTAATAATAAAATGCCTACAGGGTTAGTGTATCCTTGCATCACTACCATGTTAACATCTTTACTGAAATCATAACTCCAGATGACTTAGTGCTATTACCACTGATTATGAAATACCCAATCAACCAATTTCAGACAAAAATGGTATTACATCATGTCTAATAGAAGGTTCATGTAAAAATATAACTTCAGTTTTATATCTACTTAATATTTTAAGTATATTTCTACACTGAAGTGTATTTCACATACATTTCATTCCAACTCAGTATCCTTGACCTCAACACATGAAGAATTTAAATTTAAAGTAAGTATTCATATAAACCACAGATAATAAACTACCTTGACAGGCAATAATTGTTACTATTACAGATATATGAGTACAAATCAATATTAAATGGGTAATCAAACCAGTAATTAAAGAGTATAAGCCTAAAATTAAGAGTATAAAACACCAACACATAAACAAAAAGAACTTAAACCAACAAAAGCATCCATAAAATTATTTCCATGAAGAACAAGTTCATCACCAAACCCCACCTCTTCCTGCTCACATGTTAATATTACTTAAAATCTGTGTAATTGCAAAAAAGCCCAGCAGGGGCAATACAAGCCAACCAAAAAGAAAGCAGCAGAAATCTAACCACTAAAAAAGCTAGAAATTTAAAATGACAATGACCATACACTGTGCAGTGAAAAATGCCAGAGCAACCTCAGGATCCATAAATTGTTTAATCTGATCTGAAACCGGGAAGCAGAAAATTGCAGGAAATAAGGGGGAAAAAAAGTAATTGATTTTTCTTAGGCCAAGCTTAAGCCAGAGAATTTCTTCCCCCCTCCCTCCCTCCCTGTTTTTTTCCTCCAATGTTATTTTTTAACAAGATCCCCAAAGATAAACATGTATTGTACATTTTGTACAAACATACAAAAAATAAAATCAAGGAAACAATGAAATACTAAGGACAATTAAGTGACTTAAAAAACCTGAAACAGAACCAAGAAACAGAAGAGAAAAAACCCACTCAAAATTTAACCCCCCCCCCAATTAAGCATACCAGTATTCTTACCAATATAATTTCTATATTGTGTTTGTGTGTGTGTATAATTTCACTAATTTACAAAAATGCCATTACCTAAGAATATTATTCTATTCTTGTAAAATTTCATGAAACCTGTATCAAAGAAGAACATATTGTTTCAGTTTCTGATTAGTTGGAAATATTGCCTTTTCCAAAACAGACAAATTACACATTTCTAAAATCTAATCTTGAATATCTGGAACAATATCACTTTTCCAATTTCTGAAAATAATTATTTTAGCTATGCCCCATGCCCAGTACAACCATAATTCCACAAGGACAGTGAGATTCCAAAGTCCTGGGATATAATTCAGTACCACATTAACATCTTTTAACATTTAAGGAAATCCCCATGAATCTACTTATGTACATTGAAATGCTATTCCAAAATGATACCAACAGTTCACAGGATCAGATGATATGTGTCAGTGATCCCTTAAATGCTTTACATATTTACGAACAAAGAAAACTTGAAAATAATAGGAGCTGAACTCCTGGGAATTCTCATACTGGTTCTAGTTCAATAGCAAAATCATAATCAGAAGATGGTGAGAGTAGATCGTGTAAACATTTTTCCAAAAAAATCAGGCAGAGATCTGAATCTTCAATATTTGCAGGTAAATTGAATATTTCTAAATATCTATGAGTCAAAGCTTTTTTATGCAAATCTATATCCTTTACTTGCTTTGGAATGGTAGATACAGCAGCATTCAGTGTGTGTTCACGGGAGCAAGCAATTACTGTTCTCACATTTTCCAGTTCTTGTTGAAACTTTCTGAGTTGAGCCTACACTGTTTTCATATCATCCCATAATAATTTCATGTTGCAATCCAAAGTAGTAATGTTCTTATCCAATGTACCAATATCTGTACAAATACTAGTCATTTCAGAGCATAATTTGCAGTGATTGGTCTCCATTAGATCACACAATATTTGCAATTTTTCCATCAACTGTAAAGTTGGTTCTTCTTTTAAAAGAGACCCAGCCCTAATTCTGGAGAAGAAGAAACTTTGTCTTCATTTTATGAGGCATAATTAAATCAGCACTTCTTTTGTAATGAGTACAAAGTGCACTATAAGTTTAAAACAAAACTATAATGTAGTTCATGAGATGTGCATATTATATTGTGCAGATTTTTCAGGTAGCAGGTTTCTTCTTTCTGTCTGAGGTTTGATAAAAGCAACCACTGGATTACAATCCATAAAGACCCCTTGTGATTTGAAATGCTATTCTACTGATTTATTAATGCAAGCAAAGAAAGAAAAAACATTAGTCTTGTGGAGAATTAGTCCTTTTCTCTTACCACTTGCATGTAAAAATCTAACCCATAGAGAAAAATTAAACCACACACACACACTGAAAGACACTGAGAATGATACAAACAAATATTGCTTAGAATTCTGATTGAAATTGCCGAAACAATTCCAAAATGATACAAGGTTGAGCCATAAGAGTGTTGGAAACATCAAGAGCCAGAAAAGGAATCAAATGATCAGGTGAAATGGTGTTACAATTTCAAAAAGGCCTTCTACTATTCAACCTGTGAGAGCTGAACATAAATTCCCATTACATATATAAAATTTGACTAAAATTGTAGAATGTAACACATTATAGCTTTTAAAGAACTGCTACAAGAGTTCTAGTAATTTGAAAATCAAAGAAAGTGCTGTACACGTTAAAATGTTTCTCAGTATTTCAGAAAGCCTTCTGAAAGTCAAGTAAAATCAATTAAAATGTATCTTTTCTTAGTTTTGAAAAAAGAAGCAAGTAATGGATAAGAAATCCCACAGAACCATCCACTGCTGATACACTAACTATTCAGAAACATCAGAACTTCCAAATATGGTATATTTATCAAGATCTCCAAGGTTTATTTTGTCCAATCTATATTGTAATTTGTAGCTGGAACTCCATTTTTATTGCTAAAAGGGAAAATCTCTCTGAGTTGTTTGAGGTCAGGTTTCATAGCCAGACTAAGTGACAAATCATAAATATCCAGAAGCCTGTTAATTTTGCTTTTGACTAGGCTTGGCAAAAATCTCCCAGATGCAACTCAGCAAGTTTAGAATCTTTACTGCAGGTAAGAATGAAGTCTCAAAAGCAGTGCAAAGAAGGCTAAGCCTTTATATAGCTGTGCTCCAGTATTTAAACTCTAACTTTCTTCCTCTTGCCTTTATAAGTTAACAAATATGTGGAGGTTCTTTGGTAGTCTTAGACAGCTAAGATATGTTTACATAACATTTCTCTCTAGCCTGTGAAACTCTGGCTCCTGTCTCACTAGTTTCAACCTATTTAGTCTTTGTCCTCCCCCACCAGCCTCAGAAGCATCAAATGCCTCTCCCTGTTTCTGCTCGTGGACAGCTAGAGGGCACTGTGCCATTTCCATATCTTCTTTGGCTGGGACTGAAAAAAAATCTTGTTTTAGGCTTTTCCACCCCTCTTGTTCTTATTAAGGACAACATGAAGCAGAGAATTTATATTCTACTTTCTTCCTTCCCCCTATTTCAGAACCTACCCCTCATTTTCTGGTGGGGCAGTTCTCACCTCCCTTTCTATTCATACAATTGTCTCCCTCTTTCTCCTCACAGAAGTCCCCCTCCACTTCAGGGTCAGAACCGCTGGCACGTGCAAATAACTAATTGTATCAGCCATCAAGTAGCTGCTCTTGTGAGCTCACCGCAAATGGAAACCCTTGAAGGAATCATTGTGTCATCTGCCACCTACCAAGTATATTCAGTCTCCAGAAAAACCTTCCAATAAATTAAATATTCTAGACTGCCCCTTCTGCACTGGGAGTATAAAATATGTTCTGACTCAAATTATTGCTCCCCCTTCCCTGTCTGAAATGGGAGGTTGCAGGGCAGAAGCATGCGAGAAGCAAGATGGCATTCTAGGACCAGAAGGAATGGTGGAAAACTGGACACATTTTCAGTGTGGCTGAAAATTCCAGGAAAAAGGCACAGGATTTATCTGTGGTATAGTCTAATAAACTTGGCCTCATCCTTTTAAAATGGTGGTGTGGAGGGGAGTAATGTAGTTGAAGCCAGACATCGGGGGCGGGGGGACAGGCATCCTGATGTTCATGATTCGCAGAAAACTTGTAAGCAACCTTGAAACAATCCAGTTGATCCTTAAGGAAGGACTTAGAAACTTCAAGTTCCTGGAAAAGAATGGGAGGTTTTGGAATTGGGAAGGGTTGGGAAGCATTTGGTAACAGATACAGATGATAGTGACAGGTGATCTGAAACAGTGAAGTTTGAATGTGGTATGAACTTAATTACTATATAAGAAGACTCACCCACAATTTACATAGCAATGAAGGTATTACTCTAAGGTGTCATTTTCCCTCTCCATTTCTCTTACTGTAGGTGATGAACAGAACACAAATGGAGCTTTACATCCAATAGCTGAAACTGAGCTTTCCCAAAATGTGCAGTAAATTGTGGGCCTCTATGAAAAAAGAGGTGAGTTCCAGAAGCATGGTTTGCCCAATCTTCTTGAATGAACAGACATGCTGTCTCAGGAGTCAAGGAGAGGCCATGACAGGGAATGAAACAGGCCATCTTAGATAAGAGAACCACCGCTACCACGAAATTGATGCCCAATCCCCTGACATAAGGGAGGTAAATAGTCAAGTCCAAAGACACTATCCCAAGATGGAGAGGAGATCCAATCATCCAGATGCCTTTCTGTCAGAGGCTTGGCATGATAGCAAGTATGCATGACAACTCATACTCCTTGATTTCAGCTCTAACAAAAAACTACCAAATGTCACAAAGAAGATTACTTGTTTTAAATATTCCAAAATGCTCACTGACCAGCTGCTGTGATATACTTACAAGACCTCCCTCACAGAAGAAGGAATATAAATCACGCTGTGGCATAATTCTCCCTGAGAGGGAGAGGGAGGGGGAGGGGGAGAGGGAGAGGGAGAGGGGGAGGGGGAGGGGGAGGGGGAGGGGGAGGGAGAGAGAGATCCCTGAAAGTCAACTATCTTGTCAGAATCCTCACAAGATTTTATAATAGATTATTATATGGCTAGTTTAAAAAATGGCTTTTTACATGCTGTGGTTCTGCCATTGTAAAAGGGGGTGGGGGGAGAAGGAATGAGAAATCGTTTAAAGCAGATGGCTCCTTATCACAGGCTCTGGCATGATCAAGGCCATGCCAGCAAGGGAATCAGAAGACCAAGAACTAAGGGTGATGTAAGGTGGGGGGGGGGGAAGTAAGAAAAACAGCTTTTGGCGTGCTTTTGCTCAATCTTAGCAATGCTTTGGATCCGTACACTTATTCTCAATAAATGAACTTTCTTTTGAATCAATATTGGTTGCAAGGAAAGTTACTGGATTTGGGATCAACAGGTGGCAGTTCGTTACATATCTGAACTCACAGATGTAATCAAGATTTTGCTAAACACAGATTCAAGCTATTAAGGAAAGGAAGGAATATCCTTCTCATAGGGTGAACCAGAAGTTGGAGGAAAAGCCACATTTTCCAGGTACAGAATGGGGTTGGAAGAGGGTCATAGGGTAAGAAATATTCTGGTTAATATGGTAAAGCATCAGCTTGCTTGTTTTGTGAGCTAAGAGATACAAATCTTAAAACATAAAACTTAAAACAAGGAAAAATATGCCCACCTCACTTGGTGCTGTGCAAGTTCATGAGAAACCTGCAAGTGTTCCAAATTCCTGTGGTCAGTTACAATCACTTTAGGGTTTGGGGGCCTGCAAATAAATGGCTCTAATGTTAAAAAGCTTCTTTGTTGGCTAATCTTGCTAAAACTATAGTTCTGTTCATCTGAAATGGAATATGCAGGGGAGGAGGCTGTCCTCAGATTCTGGAGTCGATTGCAGATGCTTAGCTCCTAAGGTAAAATGTGAAATTACTGTCTATATGACAAAGGGACGAGTGGTTTCTGAAAGACAGAGGATGAGCTGAAAAATAAATGTCTGATGAGAAAAAAAGCTTGCTGGGCATCAGAATACTACTGAACTCTCTTGCTAAGACAAGATAACAATGAGGATAGTATACCATAATTAAGTATAGAATAATTAAGAACATATAGTAATCAATTCCCCCATACAAATGCTGTATATCCTAGATAGTGCAAGGAGCCTCTCCTTGTTCTATCCAGACATAATAGATTTATCTTAGCTAGATCCATATAAACTCCTTTTTAGAAACTACAATAGCATAAATGGTGTAACACAGGCAGATTTAAAGGCACATTTCTCTGTTTTAGCAAAGAAGTTGTAATCACAAACATGTTGAGGAACTGCTTAAAGTTAATTGTCATGAATGGCAGAATCCTTAGTGTAAATCAGTAAATCATCTAAGTCAAGTCAGCAGTGGTCTACCCTCTCTTGAAGAAGCCATCTCTCAATAGAAGACAATATGCCATCTCTGCCTATCCAGCCACACTGGAAAGCTAACTTCCCTGGCTTCAATGTTCCATTACTAAGGAAGGTTAGTGAGAAGATAATGAGGCTTCAGCCACAGAAATTCCCAAAGGAAACTGATTTTCTTGATTAGTCAGGATTCAAATCCAGGTTTAGGATGAAAGCAGTATTAGTTGTTCTAGTGGATGACCACTGGGGTATAAAGGGTGGAAATGTGCCCAATATGGTCCTCTTAGTGACTTTTGGTATCACTGGTCATAGTATTTTGCTGGACTCTTCTGCAGCAATTGGCAGTTAGAAGGAGTGTTTTATGGCAGTTCCCTTTCTATCTTGGTGGGCAGATACAATCAGTAATAACTAAGAAGGTGCAGTCAGGTCTGTGATTATTCCAATGTAAGAACCACAGGGTTCAGGCCTCTCCCTGTTGCTATTTAATCTATATGAAGCTGGTGGGAAGGTCATCCATTGGTCTGCGGTATGGTACTTAGCTTTATGCCATCCCAGGCTGGGACAGAAATGCTGTGAAAGTCCTAACCCAGTTTCTGAAGGCTCTTATTGTCTGGTCAGGTAGAAACAAGCTCAAACTTAAGCTCTAGCAAGACCTATTTGTTGTTTGTCCAGAAACACATTGGCTCAAATAAAAACCTGTGATCTCTCTAAATTATTGAATATAAATGCTGGCAGAAATTTTCATGGGCAGCTAGTGAAATTATGCTAGCCCCCAGCTGTACAGATTAAATTTCCAAAGGCTCAGATACACAGGTGAAGAGGAATGGAGGCAAAGAAATAAAATAATGGGGTTGTCTAATTTTTCAAGTCTTCCACTGATGTCCAAGAACTGGATTAATATTGTCACTGTCTCTGGAAATCCTTGACTGAATCTGCCCTGTATTTCATTTGACAGTTCTTTTCTCAATTGGCCACTTAGCTTCTTTCATTCCAGACTACATCCTAAGAAGGCAGATTACTCATTTGACAGCTCCCTCAGTCATTAGGCTAATTATCTTATATACACAGGTTCAGCCTGATGTGCCATCAACTGAGTAGCATGACCTTACTGGTCCTAAAAGAGCAATGTTTTTATGGCTCTCAGAAAATGTAATACAGAAGATATCCAGCAGATAGTTCCAAAGGAGGGGGTGCATCATGAGCCCAAATTCCCTAAAGATGGGAATTCCATCTTGGAATTCCCTTGGTGGGAGGGCCTTCAGCAAGGCTCCTCTCCCGGATGGTACTGGATAGGCATACCCAACTTGGAGAAAGTGATTTCAGAGGCATCCAGGCCCTAAGCATGAAGAGTTTTAAAGGGATTATCATTTGGGGGTGAGGGTGGGGGAACATTTCTACTGTTGCTCCTCATGTCTTCTTTTAAAGTAATTTTATTAAGGATTACAATTTACAACAATAATAATACAAACTAAAAAGTAAAAGAATAAAAAGAAAAAATAGTGCAGAAAAGAAAGACATAAAAAAATAGAAAAAAAATAAAAATACAATAAAGAAAAAGAAATATATAAAAAAGTTACTTCCTCCCTTCATCATAACAAGAATAAACAATTATAGTAACTTATAACTTTCTCTTAAAATACAACAAACAAATCCATAAAATCTCATCATTTCAGTCCTGATGTCAGCAGAAGTCCATTAAGGGTTACCAGAGATAACAACATATCTATTTTAACCTTGATCAAATAAACCAACTTCATATTCCTTCCTTTTACCTCTAACAATCTTGATTTTTAGTCCCTTCAAATAATGTCCTAGAACTTGATTTCTTTTCATTTTTTCTTTGTTCCTTTTCACAATATTCTTCAAAGCTTTAACAAGTCTCTTTTGCAATTCAAAGATAGGAAAATTATCCAGGTCACTCTCGGTTTGTTATTTATATATCCCTTTTCATTATTACGAGATCAGCCGGCTTCTTCTGTATGTCCAGCATAACATATTTTTCCATGTCATTCTTGTAGCCTGTCATTTTAAATCCATTTTCAGATCAGTCTCAATCATGTCAGGTAATACTTATTCCTCTTTCATAGCATCTTCTAAACACAGCCTATCTACAGAGGCAGACAATTAACTTCTGGGTCCATTGTTCAAAAAGTATCCTTCAATATGTCCAGTGTTAAAATATTTTGCTTCATTCTGTATTAGTAAGTTGAGTTTGAGTGTTCTTTTCCTTCAATTGTAATTTTTAGTTCCTTCTAGTTCCCTCTAGTGCCCAATTTTTAAAGTCTTATTTTTTTTTAAAGAATTCAAAACAAAAGCATTTTTTCACAGGAAGGATTCTTTATAATTAACTCCAAAATCTTATTTCAAATTTATCTGGACCCTTAGTCCATTTGTAAAACCGAAGTATTAATCACCCTTTTGCTGTTTATTCCAGAAAAAATATATATTTTTATAAGAATAAAGAAGAAAAAAAATATATTTTTAAGTACTTAAACTTGTATTTAAAACTTATTTTGCTAAGGATTGAAGGAAACTCACCCAGTGCTCAATCCAAAGGTTCCTAATAGCTGAAAAGCAGTTAACAAGCAATTTCTGAAAGTGATTAGAAAAGGAAGTATGCGAACCCAGTGTCCTTTTAAAGGTGCCAACCACGGTTTGAACAAGATGGCTATTTCCTCGTCTCCCAGAGCTCTAAACTCACCGGAGAGCATTGTCTTGTGGTGTTGTCATGAGGAGCAACTGTCTGGAGCACTTGTCTTCAGTTTGCCATTTTTCCCCTGGAAGTGCTACCTCTCATCTCTCACATGACAGGAGGCTTGTAATACCAACAACAGTTCTAGAACTTCCCCCAGTCCACCAGCAATTTCTCCAGTCCAATCAGTTCAGCCTCTTCAGTTCTGTACTTTTTTTTCCTAACAAACAAATCCATTTCCTTAGATTTTTCATGAACTCTAAACCAATTATAATTCACTGTTCAGTTCTTGTATTGAATTCTGAGGACAGGGAGCCTTCTATGTAATTCCCCCACTAATTCCCTTTACTGGATGTGTTCCTGCAGGGAGCCAAGGACTGCTAGTAATAATCACAGAAGCCAGGTTCCAAAATTTCCCACCAAAATTTGGCATTTAGCAGCTGCAGTATGATAAATTGCTGGCAGTGGTGGCAGCAATATTGCTAAGGAATCTGAATGGCTTCTCCACTAAAGACTAGCAGCAGTCTTCTTTCCTCCTTCTCTAACATTATCCCTCCTTGCCTTGCAGCCGCAGAGATGCAGGAAGCTGCTGTTTTCCAATGATCTCTTTCCCACTAATTCAATCTATGTTCTCTCTGCTACCTCTGTTGACTTTCTTTAGTCTCATACCAAAACAAAAAAACAAAAATCAAACCAAAAACAAAAACAAAAACAAACAAAAATCCATTTGAATTTATCTGTTTAACACTCTCCTTAGACATTCTCTGCCTCCATTCTTATTTATAACGTTCTCCATTCAATTTCCTCCTTATTCTTCCTTCCTTCTCCTTTGTCTCCATAGGTTTCTTTCCATATTCCACTCTTTTCTGAACTTTTTTTCTTTATCTTTCCTTTTATTGTCTCCAACTTCACTGTATTTACAGTTGTCCATTCAACTTCCTCCCACAAAAGTTTTTTGGCTTTGTCATATGACTCCTCAGCCTATCTGGCTCTTCCATCCCAGAATGTAGAGATGGGTAATTGTCCAGATTTGGTTGTAAAATCAGAGACAAGGAAGCAGTCACTCTTTCTGGCACTCCACTCAAAATAAGGGAAGTGTCAGTTCTCCAAGGTAGACTAGGAAACCAAAATCACACACAGTATTACAAAAGTAATACTACTTTTATTATAAGGTTATAGTAACAGAATGTTGCACGTCTGAATGCCCTTCCCTCCCTCCCTCCATCTTCAGGAGAATTAGGGAGGCTCTTGTCTGAGACGCTTACTTGGGTTATAGATCTGGTCCAGACTCAAATTTCTTTTATCTGGCCATTGTCTTGGTTGCAGCTCTTTCTTCTATTCCTCAGAGTATTCCTTCTGCCCATTATACGAAGGGAGTATCTTGATGTTAATAAAAATACAGTGGGCTTCTGGACAGTAACATCCTCAGGCTGCCATTATGGGCTCTGAAGAATTACTAGGAACCATTATGAGCTACTTATCAGATAGTAAAATAAGCCAATTAGTGATGGCTAGGGAGTTAGATAAATTGGAATAGGGATGTTTTAAATAAGCCACATGCATATTATAAACAATAAGTAAGTTAAACAATAAATAACTAGGTTCAGAAATGCTATTAGCTTCAGTAGGTTTAAAAGCTGTATTCCTTAAATGACAAGATATTTGATAGCATGCACATATTTACAATGTGGTTATACGGAACAGTTCCTTCTCCAGGAAAGAACACTCAGAAGGTCCCCTTTATCTTCATCTTTAATGCAACACGTCTGAGAGGTTCTCATCCTCCCTTTATGACCGTACCCATTCTCTGAAGTGAAGTGCATGTCAACCTAAATACTAAAATGCAATTTGTGGAAACATGGGAAAAGAGGTTGACATTATGTTGCTTTGCCTTGCTTTCCTTATAATATTTTCCACTATGTGTATATTACGTTTGGCAAGCATTTGGCTCCCTTTTGGTTTGGTTTTGTATGTTTTTCCAGTCCCCATTATAGTTGATTGCTTGCTGTTCTGTGATCCAATTATCTTAACATATTGTAACAATTGTTTTTATATGTTCTGTCATATTTAAAACTGCAAATACCACTGGTAACCAGAAAAGCAGAATAACAGTTTTGCAAATAAAACAAATTTCCAGAAAAATCAGAAAGAATTGTCTTTATTTTTCCAATGTTTGAATGACTCATTTTTCTTATTGTTCATGAAAGTTCTTCAGTGTTTTTTGTATGTGTGTGTGTGCATGCTTTATTTGCTGGTTTTATTGTAGATAATGAAGTTTATATATAAGCTTGGGAACCTAGCCTAAGGCTAGAACATACAGTAAAAACTTTTAATAGTATACTTACCTTACTATATATACATATATTTACAACAGATTAACAACATTTTGTTCTAGATGAAAGGATGAGAACTCTGCATGCTTAAGAAATTAAACCAATAATAGTGTCTCCCTATCATCATTAAGGCTTCTGTAACAGCTAATCTTCAAAGAATTAATTTTCAAAGCAGCATATATTGGAATATTTATATGACCCAACGTGTTAAAATGAATGCACTTTAGGGTTTATTTCAGACCCAAAATAGCTTAAATTGAGAGAATTACCCTGAATAATTCCTGCTGCTGTCAGTAGGAATATTAAAAATGCTAATTTACCATTCCAATTTGACAGAAAAGGAATAAAGAAAAACATGTAACTATTTTGCTCAAAGCAGATGTTTCAATCACACTAGTGAAAGAATTAACAAAACTAAAACCAAAAAACACAGTATCAGTGCTTACTGATCTGTGCTTTAGATCCTATGGTTTGCCTATATTTAATGTTCAGCATAATAAATTAATGGATATGAGTTTGTGCAGATGCACCCTACAGTCCATTTAATGTGAAGAACAGCACATTTAGTCTGAAAAGTTCTAAATAAAAATAGTAGCAGTTACTAATGTAATGCTAAACTAGATATTAGCAATTAACGCATACTTGAAAGATGTGTCAAAATACAACTGTGAAGTAGCTAAAGTGCTAAATGCTTCATAATACACAAAATTTGAATATAGCATGAATCCTTTCATTCTAAGCTGTAATGAAAACCCATAGATTACTTACTTACTGATTTTAGACTACTTCAATTATGTAATTCTTGATAGTTTACAATAACATAGTACAATTACAGAAACAGAATGCAACAATAAACTCATCAATAGCTTAAGACCAGAACAATATATAAGTAATCCCTGCAGCACTATCCTAACTAAATGTATAAAGTTCTCCAGAAGAACTCAATTTTAATCTGTTTCTGGAAGGTCAATAGGATCAGAGCAAATCTAACCTCCAGTGGAACACTGTCCAATAGTACAGGGACAATCATAGGCAAATATCTCCTCCTAGCCTTGCTTCCCCTGAATTCACACTAGTGGGAAATTATCAACATTTTTTCTCAAGATGTTGTATCATGTAGGTTGAAGAAAGCAATCTTGAAGGTATCTCAGTATTAAGCCATATAAGGCCTCATTGGTTAAAATCAATAGTTTAAATTGCACCCTGAAACCTACTGGCAGCCAATCCAGGGCTCCCACCACAGGTTTAATATGTTCATAGCATCTAGCACCAGTTAGCATACTGCAAGTTAATGAGTGGTCTTTAACAGCAGCTCTGTGTACAGGTCACTACAGTACTCTAACAGATGGTGATGAGAGTATGAGATGACATTGCAAGGTGCTCATGTTCCAAGTATCTCTGCAATTGGTGCACCAGTCAGGATTAAAGAATTTCTTGGCCATGGCCTCCATTTGCCTATCCAGCAGTAGCAAGTATCAAGCAATTCCATCTTGCTGGGTTCAACATCAGCCTGTTCCTTCCCATCCAGACCCAGTAACTTCCAAATACTGGGGCAAGACTTTGCCTGCATTGCCAATATGGCCCAGGATGATGATATATAATTAAATATCACCAGCCTATTAATGATACCACCACATGAATTGACAGATGACTTTCTCAGTGTCTTCAAAGAAATGTTAAAAAGTAGTGGGTAGAGGATCAAACGTATGGCACTCCACATATAAGAGGCCGTTGGAATGACTTTTTCTGCAACTACTGGCTAGAACCACCCACTGATGAAGCACAGTGCCCCCCATCTCGATAAACAATCCAGGACACAACAGTCAACGGTATCAAAGACTGCCAAGAGGTCTAATTGGACCAGAAGGTACGCATTCCCCCATCTAAGTCCTTACAAAAGTCATGGACCGGACTGACATGTGGTTCCCATCCCACATCCAGGACTGAGCCCTGACTGAGAGGAGACCAGATAATCCATTCTAGGATGCTATGCCTCCTAGAATGACTCTGGTTTTCTCACCAGTGGCTTGACAACCTTCTCTAAAAAGGGAAGGTTGGAGATAGAGTTAGTTCTCCAATACAGCTAGATCTAGAGAGGGCCTTTAAGGAAGAGGTGCACTACAGCCTCTTTCAAAGATGCAGAAAATACCCTTTCTGAAGGAATGAATTGACTACCTCTTAGATACAGCTAACCACATTTCCCTCAACTATCCAAAAGAGCCTAGAAGCACATGGATCTAATCTATACATGCAGATGACACATTAGCAAGCACCTGTTCACTTAATCAATCTCAGTTAATATGGCAGATGTTGCCCAGTCACCATCGTGGATCCTGTCCATGAAGAATCAAGACACTGTAGAGTTTGTAGATAAAATGCTATACAAAACAGTTACAGATGCCAGGCAGAAGATCTACTGATGACTCTCTGTGTCACACAGAGTTGTTACTCTACCCAAGACAGCCTACCAATACAATTAGGGAGTAGAAGTAAGAACACCTTCCATTGCCTTGGTGTGGACTCAAACTTCAGCTTGTAACCATGTTTGGTCAGGTTTACTTTCAAACTTCCCCCATGAGCACTCTAGGTGTCACTGCTAGGGTTGCATTTCCAAGAATTCTTCAACAAACCAAGAAGGCAATCCAGGATTTCCCAGCACAGAAAGGCCACTTGCGGGCAATCATATCAAAAGCCCAGGTTGCCTCTTGTTGCTCATAGCTAAACAGGCAGGTGACGGAACTGCCTATCAGATTCATGGGAAATTCCCCAAGTACCTGCTAGAATTCTTTTGGATCCATAAGAAAAAGCAGCAGAGATACAGGTGCTACTATTTAAAATATTCCTTGACTGAAATTCAAAATAAGTTGTACAACCCAATCTTAATTTGAAATTCAGTAATATTCAGAATGCATTCCAGTAATTCTAAGTAGAAATATTTACATAGAGAACTATGCACAGGTGAGGGGTGAGTAAGGGATACAAGAATTTCTCCAA
This sequence comes from Liasis olivaceus, assembly GCA_030867105.1. NCBI lineage: Eukaryota > Metazoa > Chordata > Lepidosauria > Squamata > Pythonidae > Liasis > Liasis olivaceus. The sequence goes on along the minus strand of CM061350.1, from coordinate 39,843,257 downwards.
GTAACATTAGAGACCAAGACACATAACACTTTTAAAGATTGGGCAAGATTATTGATAAGACAACTGCAGCACCATATCAATGAATTTCATACATTTTGAACATTTTAAAATCATGTTGCAGGCTTTTAATTGCAGCTGCAATAAACAGGTATGACAAGTTTCTTTAAAAATATTCATAAATGCTTTACTACCACCACCACCACCAAAAAAAAAAAAAAAGATTTTAACATCAAATTAGCCATCAATATACTTACTTATCAAAACTATCACTGTATTTTATGAAGCTCTCCAGTTTTTCCTTAGCATATTCCACCACATCAGGATGAAGTTCTATTCCATGATTTATTCCAAAAGGGCCTGTAAATTAATATCCAGCAACCATGTAAGACTCATTGAATCAATGGGTATATTTTTATAAAACTGAATACTGATGTGAATGCTAAACAACATTATCTTTGTTTGACAACTACATACCATTTGGTAGATAGTGGGAATTTATGTATTTATTACAAAAGGGAAACTGTGCTTAACCTTGCTTTGCAACCAAAGCCACTGTCTGTGTGGTTATGTTGGCAACCTCATTCATGATACTGGTGCCCTTTTTATTCAAACTACATAGTGCTGCTTATAAAACAGGAAAAAAATCCAGAATAATGCTTAGCATAATTTTTTTTTTTTTTTTTTTTGCACTGAAGGAAGGCAGGAAGATGTACCTCAAAATTCCTTCTTCATTTACCAGGGGACATTTATTGGATTATGCTATTTTTCCCCACTTTCTCTCTCACTTTCTTAATAATGAATAAAGACGTAATATCCAAATTTAAGTCACAACTTAAATGTCATGATTACTGTATTTTTAAAACAATTGAAGGGTTTCTTATTTTCTACAAGTGGGCAGCACTGCCATAAAAATTATGCTATAAACATCTGCAAAGCCACAAAGCTCTTGGTAACTTAAGGAGTTTTGATCAATTACATATCAGGAACATTAATTTGAAAAGCTACTTGCTAATATCTTACAAGTTTGGCAGGGGAATAAACATGCTTGTTATAAAACTGAGAATACCAGTAAACTAAGCCTATATAAAAGAATGTTTAATAATTTTTAAAATATTACCTAATATTAATCCCACCATTGTACTTAAATATCCGGTTCCACTACCCAGATTAAGAAAAGACAATCCAGGCTGAAGCTTTAATGCTTCCATGACTTCAGAATAAATGCATGGTGCTGATAAATGTATATTTCCATGCTTCCAAGCCAAGTCTTTATATGCATTGTCTCTATAGCCTTCCAGATAGTAATCACCACGATCAATAGCTCTGAAGGCTTGTTCTACTCGCTCAGTGCGAATATATTGTGCTTCTTTCAAGTTATCAATTAAATCATCATTATCTTCGCCTGCACTCACAGCTCCTCCCATGATGATTGTCTTTTAACAATTCAATTAATTTTGAGAGTACATTGGTAGGTGCTTGTCTGATGTTTCCACATAGAAGATCCAATCCAGTCTGGCTCAATACTGCTTTGCAAGAGAATCCTAAAAGATTTTTAAGAAGACATACTTTTATTTTCACAAGTTGTAAAAATGTAATTAAATTCAGAGATAATTGGATAGGAAAATTAAATAATGTTATTTGATGTCTAATATTCTGGACATAAGATTGCTGAATTAAACCAAATACTCAGTATACGGTACAAGTCCTCAGAATTTGTAGAAAGGCTTACTAGATGAAAGTAATCCATATCAGCCACCCCAAATGGAACTAGGTCAAAACAAAGCTGGTCTGGAAATGTACAGTTGATCCTCCGTTGAAAACAGGTCTATTAAGAGAAAAGAGCATGTCTGTATGTTAATTGTCCATTAAGAGATATGCCCAGATAAATAGTAAGCAACATTTTTATTTACAAAGAAAATGTTATAGTATCCAACACCTAAACATGGCAGGTTTTATATATTTTTTTTACTGACTATAGAATACATTATTTGACATTCAGTCTCCTTTCTAAATATAGCCTCCATGCAGAAAGCACTGGAAAAGATAATATTGAACTGGGTATTATGATTTTAAAATCTATTTGGATTAGGTTTTATAATAATAAAAGGTTTCAGTTAAATCTTGAACTTCCTTATCAAAAGCATACTTGTCTCCTTATTTATTATAAGGAAAAAAAACAACAACAAAAAGTGTGTGAATAATTGTGGAAGAAGATATGAATCAGCAAAGTTAGTTACATTAAAAATCCTTTAAAATGAACCTTAGTCTAGTCCAAAGTTAAACATTGTTACCTCTGGGAAAGTTAAAGATAGATTTAACCTTTCACTCAAAACAGTGACACTTGAAAACCCAGTTAATTAATTAACAGAGCTTTTTTCCCCCAGGAAACTACACAGAGGTTGTTAAAATTGTTCAGTTTCTATGGAACAGTTACAATAAACTATATGAGAAAAAAGTATATATAACATCAAAAATGTTTGAGGTTGTAATTTACATGCATCCTGAGAAAAGAAAGTATTTGTTGAAGATTACAAGAAGTTCAACTATATTCTTATTCTTATTATTCACTCAAGAAAACGAGAATTGATAATTTCTGCTTAGTTGACTATTACATAACCCTGGTCCTTGCTATGATGAAAAGTAAGCTATATTCTGTTAATAATATGGCTTAATTTTTTAAGAATTTCAAAGGAAAGAATTTCTCTATCACCAGATATTATATACTATTAGGAGAGAACAACTCAAACACACAATGCAGAAAGGAAACAAAGCCACACAATCCCTACTCCAGATTCTGTTTAAAGAGACTCCATCCCATTCAGAACAGTAGCCAGAAATGCAGTGCCATTTGTGCTAGTTAGCAACGGCATGAAGATAACTTCACGGTTTTATTGTATTTTTATACTATTTTTATTCTATTTTAACTGATATTCATTTGTTGTTTTTACTGTAAACCACCCAGAGTCACTTCCTCGTGAGATGGAATGTAAAAGTATGTTAACCTGCCTTTGGGAAGAGGGAAAGAGCGACTGAACTATTAAGGGAAGAGTTTTGGAATCCTGAGAAAGAGGAAAGTGTGAGAAATAAACTTAAAATATCTCTGCCTTGATTTTGTTTCATATAAGATGAGTAGAAAGAAACTCTGACAGGTTTGCAAGATTCTGTTATTCTACCCTAATACAATAAAGAGCATTCCTGGAGTCCCTGAAACATCTGTTTCTTGACATGGCCTGCCTTGAAGGGCTGACATTATTGTTCCTTCTCCCTTCCCTTTTTAATGTCAGCCCTTAGAACAAGGCAAGATCATTTTGGCATTTAGAGATATTAAGTAAAAATATACAGTATATGATCCCACAATCTTCATGCCTAAGCTTCATAGACCCTTCTCACACATCTTGTTTTACCTATTTTGTTTTTAAAATAATATAACCTGAAACTTCCAAAGATTTAACAGATAGCCAGTTGTAAAAAAAATCTGGCTTTCCTGGTAGACCTTTGGATATTGACTTGAGATAACAGTGTCAGTATTAGTTTTAATGATTATTGTAGTTTCCTGTATTAAGGTAAATTTGCATTTATTATTACTGTTTTATTTGTATGATTATCTGTAAATATCTAATCTAATTAAACTATTCTTCTTCCCCCACCCATTTCAATCTAGCAACAACAGTATAAGATGTCCAGTTGAGAAACAAAATGACTAATTCAAGGTCAACAAGTGAGCATCTGTAGCTGAGTGGGGATATGGATCTAGATCTCCCCGATTTTAAGTCCATACTAACTACCATATCAGCCTATCATCTCCAAGCTTGTAAACGTCTCAATAAGAATCACACTAATTCCAACAATGATGAATCCAACAAGGAGCTTCTGCTGCATAATCTGTGCATAGTCCCTTGTCAATGCACTATAGTAGTTTGTGAAAAGAAAATAGCTCTCATCTTCTACAACTTTCTTCTAAATATGTTAAAGTTTAATAAGGTAAAAGGCAATCAGGGATTTCCACAGAATACTATAAGACTGTTAAAAATGTTTTTCTCTGTTCTAGATGTACCCTTCCATTATATTATACATAATACCCAAGTTACAGGTGCATAGCACACATAATCCATTATTCATTTTTGAGTGTTCTATTTTATTCTACAAATTAGTTTAAGCTGGCAAGAATGTCTGTGCAAGTAACTGCACTTTGCATTTGTGCAGGAGCTGTCTTGAGCAGGTGGAGGTCTGAAAACCTTTTTCCTCATATCTTATTTTGCAAAGAAAATTTGAGGATCTCAGAGTGGTGCTTTTCCTTTCCAAAGATCCTATTCAAATATCATTTGACCAATGAAGTTATATAGGGATTTGAATCTAGACCTCAGATCACATTTATTTCCTCATCCCAGTGTTTATTATTTCTTCTTAGATTCTCCCTGAGTTTGTAGGAGAAAAGCTGGAACCAAAAACAATACCAGACTGGAAGTCTAATAATTCATTTGAGCATAAGAGCCCATCAAGTACAAGAAAACCTGCAGTCCTTGAATAACTATAATACAGAAGGCTTCAAAAGTGTAAAAATGACTTGATGTTCTTGAAGATTTACAGCACTGAAAGTCACACACACTAGCACTTTATTTTGCCATGGACTATGTAATTATATTTAACTGGGTAGGGGCAAGCAGAGTCCTCATATTTAAAAATATGCCATATGTCTATCAACTTATAAGACTTCAAACAAGATTTTTTTAAGTGAATACCAATATAAATAATGATATGACAGTATTAGATTTTCTGGAGTATGCCAATAATTTACCAGTGGAGGGAAAGAAGGGCACAGAATGTTAAAGACAGCATGGAGTTAACAGAATAGAACTGAACAAAATAGTGCTTAGTAGTTTGCAGCATTACATAAGATCAAGCCCCATAATTTTTATCTTTCTTAATTTACAGTAATTAGTCAAATACATAATTTCTAGAAAACAATCCACACTGAAAACAAAGAGAATTGCTTACCTATTCTTTCAGAGGAAAAAATCTTCTGGCCTACCTTTTCTTGACTGTACTTTTCTTGCAAATATTTTCCTCACAGAATTACTGTAGAATAATAACAGCATTTGCCAAAAACAAAAACGCTCCAAAACTATAAATCCAAGTTGATGTATATGTGACTGCTAACAACATAGCTCCACAAATCAGATACAATCCCAACTCTGATTCCTATATTTCTTGAAAAAGCATGCAAATTATCTGGTTGCTACAATTAAGAAAACAGCATGATACCCCACTACCAGGGCCATATTAAAAACAACAAGAACTCTATTTATTTACTCCACATTCCTTTCAAAGTATAGAGCTCGTATTTTCTTAAAAGGCCAATTATAAAATTAAGGATTGCTAATTGTTTTTCACTATGATGTGTATAAAAAAATGTCACTATGCCAGTTTAATAATCAAAATAAACTGTCAGAATATCCTAGAAAAAAGAACTGGGCAGCAAATCATAAGATATCATTATGTCATATGTGATAGAAAGTAAATACTCCTGCAGTTTGATTGGAATCTAAACAATCTAATCTGCACAATTGTTAATGTAATGTGACCTATTTCATCATATATATAATCTAATATAGTAAAGGACCTCAAGGTTCTAATTTTGTGCTTCTGTTTTACTCTTTTAAAAAAACAGACGTTTTCTTAATGAATTGTGTCCAATGCAGATTCTAGCAGAATAAGTGCTTGGCAAGTGAATGTTCTGCTCCCTCCATACTATCGTTTCCTGTGCCTTCTAAAATTCTTCTGAGGATTGGAGGAATCTCAGAAAAGTCTGGAATGTAAGAAGCAAAAATGTGCCTAAGACACAAATAATTCTTCTTCTTCTTCTTCTTCTTCTTCTTCTTCTTCTTCTTCTTCTTCTTCTTCTTCTTCTTCTTCTTCTTCTTCTTCTTCTTCTCCTTCTCCTTCTCCTTCTCCTTCTCCTTCTCCTTCTCCTTCTCCTTCTCCTTCTTCATCATCATCATCAGGCATGGCCATGTACCAATTGTTTATTAAACGTTTACCCAAGACTCTAGAATATAGTAAAGCCTCAATTCACCCTCACATTTAGCAAACTTCAGATGCAGTGAACAATATCAATTTGCCATTTTCTGCATGTATAGAATCCCATTAACCATTTAATGGACATTCACATCTAACAAACACCTCTTCCCTCCAATTAGTTTGTTAAATCGAGAGTTTATTGTACAGTCATTTGGATTATATTTGTGTACCTATTATAGTACTTTACTAGCACTTAATTCTGAAAAAAAAATCAATAGTTGGAAAAGAAATAGTGCATGTAATACAACAGAATAGAATGATTGGGAAACCCAACTTATAAAAAATAATGCTTTTAAAAAATTATTAATAGTGAAATACAGAAAATAACAATGCCAGCTGTAAAAAAAAAAAAGATAAATAATGGTTACAGTGAAGGGAAAAAAAATAGATATACTATGGTAATTAAAATAAAGGTGAAAAAAAGAGGGAATATAGTTAATTAACAGGAAAAAAAGAAAAAATCTATGTAATCTATTGGTATCAATATAAATTAATTCAATTCTAAAATTTATCATTAAATCAATAATACAGAAACATATTAAATCCTTACTATACAAACATAATCTTTTCATTTTTAGAATACAAAGATTCTATATCCTGAATCCATTCCTTAAAATTAGGATACATTTATTTCCATTTACGTAAAATGATCCTCTTTGCCACAACCCAGCCTCAATATAATCAAAGCTCATCATGAGACAAAAAAAAATCCATGTTTTAGGAATATACCGTATTTTTCCGACTATAAGACGATACTTTTTTCTAAAATCCTTACCCTAAAAATTGAAGGGCGTCTTATTTAAGGAAGTCAGCGAGGAGAGAACCGTGTGGTGGCAAAACTGCCTATACTTTGTCTCTGGGGCTTCCTCCAATCACAAGCCTCCAATCACGAGTGAAACAGCTTGTCTCCCAAACAGACTTCCTCCAATCACGAGCCTTATGTAACTGGCATCAGCTGATGCTGAACAAACCAATTAGAGGAAGCTTTTGCAGAGAGACGCTAGTTTCACTCGTGCTTGAATGGAATCAGTTATGCAAAAGAGCATGGAATAGAGCTGCAGAGAGACGGTTTGGACCTCCTCCCACCAAGTGTATCAGGTCAGTGTTAACTAATTACTAAATAAAAATGTGTTCTGCACTATCTTTAAAATATTGATTTCTTAATTTGGGGTTGGAAAAATGGGGGTCGTCTTGTATATGGGGGCATCTTATTGTCGGAAAAATACGGTAGTTCAACATCTTGTTAAGGTATCACATTTAGTTCAACATCTTGTTAAGGTAACAATCACATTTCTTTCATAAAAGCAATGATTTGAAACTAAACTAAACCAGAGCTATAGCTATAGTTGGACAAGACTAGATCATATGAGCAAAAAGCCTTCAGTTATCTTACAATGTCAGCGTAAAACATTCTAATATCCAACTCTTTTAAAACGTTATTTGGGAGGACCAAAAAACAACAAATAATATTTTCTGATGGATTAATTTCATGTTTTAATTTATAAGAAGTATATTTTATGTTTTACCTAGACATACTGATTCTCCAAAACTGGATATTCAAATATAAATATGGGACACGGTGGCACAAGGGCTTAATGACGCTGGAGTTGCCGGTCAGAAATGATCGGCGCTCCAGCTGGTTCAAGCCCGGCTCCGCGGGACAGGGTGAGCTCCTGTCCCTTGTCCTAGCTCGTTGCCATATAGGTCACGTAAAAGCAATGATCTACATGACCTTAGATAACCAACATTATCTTTATTTAGGCCAAAGTTTTTTTGGGGTTTTTTTTTTGGAAATTGGAAATGTTTGGCATTTAAAATACTGGAAATTTAAAATCCCATCTTTTTCACTATTGTAAGCATGACTTTCTGAAGCAACAATTGTGTTATGCTATTTCTTAAAACAAAACTGTTTGCTGGATAACATGGACTAAAAATAGTTGAAGCCAAATTTAACAGGGCCATTTAAGTTTTAGGGTATCCTGGGGTAAATAGATAATCTTTAGCTATTCTTTAAAATCTAATGTGAGGGGGTCTGCCTCAGTTTCATTGGAAGTTATGGAGAAGACCTTCTAAAAACATGCCATAATAACCCTCACACAGGAAGGACTGGCAGCAGATGTCAGATTGTGGTCAGTATTAGGTGAGGTCCTATCTCAGATAACTAGGTCCAGAACTGTTTAGGGCTTTAAATTCAGTCCAGTATATTTAAATTATTGGCAACCAGTGCATCATTTACAGAGCAGGGGGAATGTATGTCCATTCTACAAAAAGGGCATTACAACAATCCAAATTAGAGTTTACCAGTGCATGCACTACTGTTATCATGCTATCTTAATAACTGCTTTTTACAAACAGCTTCACATTTAGTTTAAAAAATGCCAATTCTGGTTTGAATAGTCTTAACAAATGTCTATGAAAATCTTAATTTCTTAATTTATGTAACAAGCAAACAGATGCAATTGCTTGGCCAATTGACTGAAGGACAATACCTATACTAACTTTAATTTAATCAGAAATTAATGCAGATAACAGCTGGTTGCAGATATCATGCAGGTCTAGATATGGTTGGGGAAGACATCTGTTCAGGGGTGGAGCTTATGACACAGTACTGCTGTCATTCTGACAAAAGTACAGTGGTACCTCAAGATACGAATTTAATCGTTCCCTGACTCTGATCGCAAGTTGAATTGGTCACATCCTGAAGCAAATTTTCCCATAGGGTTCAATGTAAATACGGTTAATCCGTTCCGCCCTCCGAATTTGGTCGCACCACGAGGCAAATTTCCCCATAAGGTTCAATGTAAATACGGCTAATCCGCCCTCCAAATTTGGTCGCATCCTGAAGCAAATTTCCCCATAAGGTTCAATGTGTTGCACGGCTAGGAAATTCCCCAGGCGCGCTTTAGTCAGTTTCATCACTCTAGCCCTAGCGCAGAAAGAGGAAGTGCTAATGAAAGGGCCACCTGGCACTTCTTCTACTAATCTGAGTGAGCGGGGGAAAGGCTTTTGTCACGCGCACCACGCCAAGGGCTATGGACAAAGGAAAGACTGCAGAGTCGAGGAAGAGTAATCAGTGCAGGAGCTTTCCCCCACGCTGATTCCTCTTCCTCAACTCCACGCTCTTTCCTTTGTCCATAGCCCTTGGCATGGTGCACCGACAAAAGCCCAGTGAAAGCAATCAGCGCGCGGGGGAAAGGCTTTTGTGGCACGCACAGGGAGCTTCCCCCCCCCACACTGATTCCTCTTCCTCAACTCCGCGCTCTTTCCTTTGTCCATAGCCCGTGGCATGGTGCACCGATAAAAGCCCAGTGAAGGCAATCAGCGCACGGGGGAAAGGCTTTTGTGGCGCGCACAGGGAGCTCCCCCCCCGCACTGATTCCTCTTCCTCAACTCCGCGCTCTTTCCTTTGTCCATAGCCCTTGGCGTGGTGCACCGACAAAAGCCCAATTAAAGCAATCGGCGCGCGGTGGAAAGGCTTTTGTCACGCACACAGCCGGGAGCAGGAGCTTTCCCTCGTGCTGATTCCTCTTCCTCAACTCCGCGCTCTTTCCTTTGTCCATAGCCCTTGGCGTGGTGCACCGACAAAAGCCCAGTGAAAGCAATCAGCACACGGGGGAAAGGCTTTTGTGGCGTGCACAGCCGGGAGCAGGAGCTTCCCCCCCTCGCACTGATTCCTCTTCCTCAACTCCGCGCTCTTTCCTTTGTCCATAGCCCTTGGCGTGGTGCACTGACAAAAGCCCAGTGAAAGCAATCAGTGCGCGGGGGAAAGGCTTTTGTGGCACGCACAGCCGGGAGCAGGAGCTTCCCCCCCTCGCACTGATTCCTCTTCCTCAACTCCGCACTCTTTCCTTTGTCCATAGCCCTTGGCGTGGTGCGTGCGAGGAAAGCCTTTCCCCCGCGCGCTCAGATTAGTGAAGAGGCGCCAGGTGGCCCTTTCATTAGCACTTCCTCTTTCTGCGCTAGTGCTCGAGCGGTGAAACTGACTAAAGCGCGCCTGGGGAATTTCCTAGCCGTGCAACGCCGGCTGACACATTAAACCTTATGGGGAAATTTGCCTCGTGGAGCAAGCCTCCTTGCTACCGCGATCTCGCCCACAGGAAGCCACGACCACGTGGCAGCAGGGCAAATGGCCGTGGATCCAGTTCGTAGCTTGAGGCAGAGTTCGCATGTCAAGGTAAATTTTTGCGGCCGGAGCTGGTTGTATCTCGAAATTTTCGTAAGGTGGGGCGTTCGTATCTTGAGGTACCACTGTAGTAAGCATTCCTGAGGACACCATTGCAAGAGGAAGCAAAAAATACACAAAAATAATTTATATAAATGATCAGAACTATCAAAACTTGGAATTGGGACTGAAAATTTGAACAATCAATTTGACAGAAACTAGACACTGCCTTAGCAGGGAGTAGCATCTGGACTCAGAAGCTCACCAGATTTGGGTCTGGTTAGTATCTGGACAGGAGATCTCCAGGGAATACCAGGACTATAGGCTTTTCCAAACTGTGTTTGAAAACTTCATGGGGTTCTGTGAGTCTAAAGGCCAAAAAAAAAAAAAAGAAAAAAAAAAGAAAGACTCAAATGCACCCAGGGTTAGCCATAGAGGATTTCTATATATAATTAGCAATCTGAATTATACATTCAATATACACTTGTTAAAAGACACAAATATCCACAGCTGCCATTTGTCAGTCATAATGGAAGTTAAGAACTGGCTGAAATTTAAACAAAACAGCAATATGCATGACTGAATTAAATTTGTTAGCTAGCACAGTATTTTGCTGCAGTAGTATTTTGCATAGTATTTTGCTGCAATAGTAATCTTGGTTAATCTAAGAAAATAACCATGATTGGATCTACTTAAAATTTGGTCAAAAGACCACCAAAAAAAATCCCACATCCATATTTTAGACTGAGATTTTTTTTTTTTTTTAAGGATGGCTATGGCAAGCCACTTCTATGTAGTTGCCAACAAAATCCCATACAGTAACCAGAAATTGAACCTGAATATTTACCCAGAAACAGGACTTTTTATTTTAATATTGCTTGTAATTAGAGATATCAAAAATAAAAGTTGATATTAATAAATTGTGGTTCTTCTATATAGTTTAGAGATGGTCAGATTTGTTCAACATGAAAACTAGATGCTGCCAAACAAATTGAAGTCAAGGTGCCAGTATGTAATTAATGAAGCATTTTCAGCAACTTAGTTTTAAAGCTTCCCCATTCTGACTAGTTGAAAAATTCTGAATGGTATATACCCCAACTATAAACAAGCTGATTAAGAGGTATGCTTAGAGTATTTCAATCAGGCAGAACAATTTTTCTCTCTCAGCTTTGTACCCACCCATGACTACTTCACATTTGGCAGTAACATATACTTGCAAATCAGTGACACAGCCATAGGCTCACACATGGCTTCACAATAAGCCAACATATTCATAGCTAACCTAGAGCAATGCTTTTGCAATGCTTACTATCCTTGACATTCACTGATGACATTTTATCATTTAGACCTATAGAAAAGAGTTTCTCATCAAATTCCATAACCTCAACAATTTCCACCCTGCCATCAGCCTCAGCCTCAGCCTCAAGCTATCTACAGAACAAGTGCATTTCCTTGATGTCATGGTAAAAACTACACAATGGACACATAAATACCACATTATTTAGGAAACTTACAGATCACCTTGCATGCCCATGTTTTCACTTTCTATCTGGAACACATCTGGTGGAAAAACTTACAGGAGCTACTTGAGACCTTCCCTGCAGGCTTTCCCATTGACTTTGCTTGTGGGAAGTCGGCAGGAAAGGTTGAAAATGGTGATCCTGTGACCATGGGACACTGCAACCATTGTAAGCGTGAGCCAGTTGCCACGCACCCAGATTGTGATCACATGACTGTGGGGGTGCTGGGACAGCTGGAACTTCAAAGATCAATCTTAAGTACCACTCTTTCAGTGCTATTGTAACTTTGAACAGTTGCTGAATGAGTGGTCATTAACCAAGGACTACCTGTATGCTCTTCCTCTAATACCATCTTCTGCCAAGAATGCCCTCTGGATTTTACAGGTACTTAGGACAAACAGCCAAACTTTGTGCAAAAAAATTAATGGACACATCAGACATCAGGACTCAAAACAAGCACAAAGTAAGATCAGAGAATTTCAACCTCCCAAGACAGTCCACTACAGAACTTTAGCAACAGAACTGAGTAAGAGCTTGCTGAACATCAAACAATTTCAAGCTATTTTAGAAAATCTCAACAAACCCAATGGGCTTTTAACACATTATTACTGTTTACTGATAAAGTACTTGAAATCTGTGTCACATGTAACCTGCATCTGCATTGTTGAAGAACCTTGTCTTCCCACCCTTTCCCCCTGACTCATCCCAATTAAGTCCTACATCAGTTTAGCTATTCCATGCATCTGATGAAGTGAGCTGCAGCTCACAAAAGTTTATGCCTTTTAATAAAATTTGTTAGTCTGAAAAGTGGTTACCAGACTCCTCCTGATCTTTGTCTCTCAACTATTAACAGTGTCTTTCCACTGACAAACAGAAGGCTCTCTATAACAGGGATATGGAACTTATGGCCCTCCAAATTTTTGCTGAAATCTAGCATCCTTCATAAAGGATTGCAAAAGTCTCTAGGACAGGGTTCCCCACTGTGATTCTAAAAGTTACACAAAAAATAAGAGGACTTCTGCGTGACTATTCCCCAGTGAGAGTTAGCAGCTGTCAAGGGATGTGATGTACAGCATTCCTTTTGTCCTAAAAATGCCAAGAGCTGAAGATAGCTCATGGGCTCAACAAAGACTTATGTTTTATTAAGGACTATATCATAAAGCATCAGAAAAGATGATAAAATTTGTTTACATCATTATCTAAGTATATGGCTGTACAATATTTGCTCATTCTGAATATTATAGGGTTAGACATACTCTATTCCAATCTATTATAGCATAAAGTTTTTCGTATCAAATTACTGTATCATGAACAAAATGCAAATGACATTAAATTCTAAAAATATAAAATGACTAGTCCTGACAAAATTGTTAGCCTCTAAATATGCATTACTGACCAAACTGTAAACCTCTTTAGGCCATGGAAATAACAGGAATAGTTCACATAAACTCACTAGATAATACACCACTAAATACACTGCAAGATATACTTTATATTAAGCAACAATATGAAAAAGTCAATGGTAAAGCCGGCAGGGAAGGTCGCAAGTTGCTTCTGTAAGTCACTTGCACCCCAGTGGCTTTTTCTCCCGAGGAGCACGGCTACAGAGTATGAGATCCCAGGGATCTCGTACTCCATAGCATGCATGCCCACAGCACACACCCCCGCGCATCCTTCCCCACTCAGCAGCAGCCATCCTTGGCCCCATCACACTTGCAGCACAGCACCCACTTACCCACCCGCCAGCCTACTCATGAGCCACCCAGGACTTGCAACTTCCTGCTGGATTCCCCACTGACTTTGCTTGTGGGAAGCCGGCAGGAAGTCATGAGGAGATCCTCACTTAACAATGGCAACAGGGACTGCTGGGATTGCTGTCACTAAGTGATGTGGCCACGTGACCTCATGCTTTATGACCGCATTGCTCAGCAATGGAAATTCTGGTCCCAATTACCATAATTAAGCGAGGAGTACCTGTACTACTTACTTCTTCCTCATATTACATAAACTTTTACTGAATAAAGTAAAAGGGACTACCTCTTCATCTCTGTAAAATAGTAAGACAATTCCAGACACTGGTAGAGACTTCTCAGCCTTTTGGCTAACATCAAGTGTAGCATGTGTGTGTGACACAGTACTAATTTATGAGAGGTTAACATATAGTTAACAGTATTCAAGTAATAATTTGACAGAGCTGCAAACTGTTACATTCCACTTGGAATCCTATACATATTTACTCAGAATTTCTAGAGTTCAATTTAACTTGTTCCTAAGAATACAGTTTAGATGCATAATTGTACAGTTTAAGAACCTGTACGTAACTTAGTTTATACTGTCTGGAAATGAGAATAAAATGAAAATAAAAAGTAATCACATTGTAATAACAGGATTTAATTGCTATATGAATGTTTTAAAACAGAAAATCTAAGAAATTATAACTGGCATTTTTAACATTTCATATCACTGAAGAGTTTGACAGCATCAACATACAAAAAACAGCTCAATCCTAGGCATGCATACGCATAGTCGTGGAAAAGTCAGTCCTGTTGAGCTGAATAATATTTATCCTTAAAAATAATATCATAATTCAAGTTTCTAATTAGACAAATAATCTGGAAACTTAACAGTTTATCTATGTGCTATCATAAATTGTGCTTGCTTTTAAACATTAGACCACCTCAATTGATGAGGATATCCATAGTTACTAATCATCATGGCAAAATATTAGTTATGGTATCAGAGGCGTTATCGCTCTCTCAATACTAGCTGTGTAGTATTTGATAAGGAAGATTCAATTATGCTTAAGGACTTTGTATAGACAACTGTTTCAGCACTGTAGGAAACATATGCTGAATTAGGTAGGATTTTTGTCACAAAGCTGCAACTTTTTAATTTGCAACTTTCATTGAACTTCAGAGGCAACAGGAACTGGGAATATTGCACAAGTTGGAATAAGCTTTTAAGCTTGCTTTAAGAGATAAAGTGAGAAAATGAACGTGTATGGCAAAGAAGAATTTGCAACATGAAAAATAATTCCACGGGAAAAAAATAAGTAGACTTGTAACACTCTACTATTGTACCAGATATAGCTAGCTTTCAGCATTCCACAAGTTTTATATCTTTTCAAACATCAAGAATTATATACATAGTAGTAGTGCAATAACTTTATTCCCTGGATGCAAGAAAGTTTCAACTATGTAAACTGGATTGTAATATATTCAAATAGTGCACTAATTTATTAACTTATTTGAATTAAAAATATGATCCTTCCACCAAACTTTTTTTTTTTTTTTTAGAAATGGGTGCAGGAAGTCCTGAACTTTTTTCTGTAATTTTGTGTCTTTACACGATATTGCTTGATCTGCTGGGATTTCCATATATCCTAGCCAGAGCATTACAACATAGAATTTTATTAATACTGTATTAAAAGACATTTATCTTGATTACATGATGTATCAGCAGCTATTGAAGGCTGGTACATAATGTAATCAAGATAAACATATTTTAATTTGGGAGGCACTTAATTGAGCACCCAGAGAAAGCTAAACACTTCCGAAGTGCGGGCGGGGGGGGGAGGGGAGAAAGAAACCCAATAGGCCCTCAAGTCACAGCAAGGCACCGCAGCCCAGCTTCTTTAAATCGGCCTACAAAGGCAGCCTCCTTCTCTCCTCCAACCCAACAGCAAGAAGCTCTCCTACAATCGACCCCGAGTCCGTCCCTCTCTCGCTCAGTAGAGGCTTCCTGTAAACAGAACGAAAACGTGACAAGCTCCGAGAAGGAGCAGCCGCTCTTGCCGGATGCGAGAAACTCAACCGTTTTAGCTCCACTGCTAAGCCATGGCGTGTCCTATCTTGGGCAGCCTGTCGGCGACGTTAAACACGCGCGTGAACTTGAGCGTCTTGCAAGGAACTGTGGCAGGCATACACTGGGGCGGAGAAGAAAAGCGAGAAACTAATTTCTTTCCTTCTTCTCTTTTCCTACCTCGTGCAGGGGAGAGTCGGCTGCTCTCCGCCTCTTTGTTGTTGGGTGGCTCGTTTGATCTCTTCCTCTTTGGCACCTCCTCAACACCAAGCCAACTGGCAGCCAAAAACAGAGCAAGGAAGCGGCGGCGGCGCCTCCAACTTGTTTATCCTTTTATAGTCCCAGCAACGCGGCAAACGCTCGGGGCAAAAGGGGCCGCCTCGTTAAGAGCTGAAGGTGGCGGGGAGCGGGCAGGATAGCATCCGTCGCCTTTCCTCTGCCCTCAGTCCCGAGCCTTTTCAAACGGTCCAGGGTTCAGGGACTAGACCCCTCAGAAACGGCAGGGGGGCCGCGAACGGTCTCCCGCAAGGCACAGTAGCCACTCCGGGGAACTCCCCCCCTCCCGCGCACTTTCCCAGAGTCACGGGCGCTGGGGAGGAGAGGAGGGGCCAAGGAAGCGCCAGGGGCAGTTGGCCCCCCGGAGCTTTCCAACGGCCTTCAGAGGGCCACTCTCGCCCGCCAGGTCATTCGGCGCCCTAAGGGCCGCCTCGCGCCGCACGCGCCCGTTGGCTGCACTTTTTCTGTCAGTGCCCCCATCCGACTCACCTTCCACACGTCCTCTGCGTCCCGAAGGGGGCTGAAGCTTTGAGGGAATGTCGTTGGAAGTAAAGCGGAACCAACCACTTAGGAAAGAAAGAGACGTTTCGGCTCCGAGTCAGAGATGATGCTGCCCACTGAGAGAGACAGAGAGAGAGAGTGTGGGTTGCGGGGGGGAGGGGAGAGAAGGTTCCCCTCGCGGTCAGCCTCGTTCCGCCGCCCGCGATCGCTGAACGCGACTGTTTGTGTTGGCCTGAACAACGCCAAGGAGAAGGGGGGAGGGGAAAGAAGCCAAACAGCTGAGAGGATGTAAACACTGGGGCCACGTGACCCTATCTCAGGGAGGTAGGCGGAGACGCTCCACCCTTCCTTCGGATTGGATACCGGGGTGTTACGTCGGCTCCGCAAGCGGAGTGACTCCGCCCCGCAACTCCGCGACCAATGAAGGGGCGAAAGGGTTGCGTCAAAAGATGCGAACGTCAATCTAGCAGCCAATAGCAGTTCGCGAGTTTTAGGCTTTGTTTTTGCTTGCTCTGTCAAACTGCAGCCCTTCGGACAGAGATAGGGAGCGATAACTTGTGAATGGAACCTGTTTCTTTTAAAACATGGAAAATATGATGCAGTAGGCTTCGGTGTTAAATTTAGCTTTAGGCAAGTTTTTTTCTTACTTTCACCCAAAAGAAAGGAGCTTATTTTATGCTAATCTTATGTTATGTTCTAAAAAGATAAGGTGTTAATTGCTTTTATTTGTTTTGCTTTCGGTTACCGGGGTCAATGACAATAGCAGTTCATACTAAGTTTCCCTAAAATCTGTTCCCATGAGTGGAGTTGCACACACTTACGGTAGATAGTGTGCCCCACTTTCATCCCTACTCTTATGCTTTCAAGGACAAACTTATAATCGACAGGATTTTAAAAAGATCTTTCTCCAACTCTTTATTGCAATGGCAGGCCCTGATTCATCAACTGTATATGTGTTAGTAGTGCTTTCATTAAAAGCATATGAGCAGAGAACATTTTAAAAATTATCAAACTTTTTGGTATTATTCTTAAGCATATTTTCCCTAGAGGTTAAATCATCTATAATAGCTATGATTTACTTGTTTCATACTTAATCACATTTAAGTCCTTCATATATCACATGATACTTATATGCCTGTGTTTAAAGGACAAGGTCTGCTTAGTCTGATTGTGAATACAAACAACTATGAACTGAAGGCTGATTGTCAGACTAGGGAAAATAAAGGGTGAAACTTGATTTTCTCTTGAATAGAGTACATATTTTCCACAATTTCATTTACTTCATATATCTGGGAGCCTTTATAAGTGAGAACGCTGCATTTCTTAGGACATCAAAAATGAAGATTCCTTCCTCTCCTCTCCTCTCCTCTCCTCTCCTCTCCTCTCCTCTGCTGCTATTGGAATGCATTCTTGTTTTATTTTTTTTTAAAGAACATCTTTGTATAGAACACTTTCCGTACATTCTGTTTTTTTCAGCACATCACTGTCTTTCCCCTGTGTAAATATACTGTTGAAGATCTTCAAAGTTAACAGGCATTTTGTAATATATATTTACAAATATAGAGTGAGATTCGAGATTTGCTAGATAGTAAACAGAGTCTCTTGCCTATATGGAGGCAGGCAAGCACCTTAATGTCCACAAGTCCCAAACTCACTTTTCTTTCCTTTCCTGTGTCTCAATGTCAGCTCTATTTTTTTTTTTTTACATTAC
Organism: Liasis olivaceus; assembly: GCA_030867105.1. NCBI lineage: Eukaryota > Metazoa > Chordata > Lepidosauria > Squamata > Pythonidae > Liasis > Liasis olivaceus. The sequence continues at coordinate 39,825,208 of CM061350.1, read as the reverse complement.
ATAATTTGGAAGTATAAATAGAAGATTTGCCCTCTTCTCATATGGTTCTTTTAATCTGAATTCCCCAAATGTTTATACATTAAGAAGAGTTGGCTAACTATTTCGTTTCCATGGTAATGTATCATCAGTAGTGGGTTTTTTGGGGGGAATTGCTGTAGCATTGACATCAATAAATATTTGATTTGATTGATTTATCCAGCAGAAGAATGTGGTAGTCCAGAATTGGTTTGACCAATTTAGCAGTCAGTAATTGATTGGTGGGTGTTTCTAATCTCAAAAAAGTAAAAGTAAAGTGGTGTTTGAATTGAATTTGACTCCTGGTGACTAATATGGTCATGTCTTGGCATGCTGAAATGCTTTGCCATTGTCTTCTGCTGGGATGATTTTTAGATTCCTAGGTTCACCAAAAATACAATTAAATCAGGACTTTTCTATGGTGTTTTGTCAGTGATCCCATGTAACTGTATATGTTGATAAAGTACTATAATAAATAAATTTGTATATGGTTGCATCACTTAACCCTTGTTAATATTTACATTTCCCTAGCCTATACACATTTGGGATTAGGAGGAATTGCTACAATGATATATATCAAATTACTGCATCAATTGTTACTGTAAACCAAATTGAAAAACTAGCTTACTAAACACAGAGCAACACTTTTCACAGTGTTATTGCGTTTATTCTGTTCTTACTGTCTGGTTCTGGATAGTCAGGACAAATAACCACTATGTGTGAGTGTTATCATAGGAGAAGCATATTCATACTTCTGTGCAGCCACAAAGTTAATTAAACCAACTTTGAAACTAGCGTTATCATTCTAATCCTATTTCACATGGTTGTTGGGTAGTATTGTACCCTTTGTATTGTATCCTGAGTGCCTTAATTTTTTCTAAATTATTAGAAAGAATTGGACTATACTGGTAGATAACTCATTCTCCAACAATCTATGCATATGTGGTTGAAATAGCATCAGCTATGCATAAAAGGATGTATTAGAAATCTGGGAAAAACACATAATGAAATTATTATTGCTGGTCGCACAGTCAGACAGATGTTTAGACTGGATTTGGTATTATTATTATTATTATAAATTTATATGCTGCCCAACTCCCAGTGACTCTGAGCAGTTTACAAATTGTTAAAAACATTAAAACAAGAAAACAACACAAAACAAAAAAGAACAAAGATGGCAGAGATAACAAACACAGATGGCAACAAAGAAAAAGAAGAAAAGGGGGCTTCAATCATGCTCGCCAAATGCCTGGGTGAAGAGCCATGTCTTCAGGGCCCTTTGAAATACCAGTAGAATAGGGGCTGTTCAAATTTAAGGGGAACCTCATTCCAGAAGGCAAGTGCTGCTACAGAGAAGGTGCCCGAAGAATCCCCACCCTGCCAGATCAGATTGGCTGGGCAGATACTATGGGAGACAGGCAGTTCCTCAAGTAACCAGGCCCATGCCATGAAATGCAAACAGTTTAGACTTTCCAAGGGGATGGGTATTATATTTAAGCATCTGAAGAGAAGTTGAACTTCACGAGGTATTTTTGTATAATACATAAAAACACAATTTAATGACACCCCACCATCCCTGAACCCAATTGATAATCATTGCTTCAATTGGCTATTACTGTAAATGTCTGTGTGTATCATTATATCTCCAACCTGGGATGCAGGTTACAGTATGTTGGCTTGCAAGATAATATATTGATTAAAGATCCTATCTTGATAGAATATTGTGAGTATGCTTGGGGTAAACTGGGCTTTGGATGTGCTTATGCCATACTTGCCAGTGAGCCAAAACTGACAGGTAATGTCCTTATCGATAGCAGGAAATACTGCACGTAACATGAGTATGTCTAAAACTACTAACCTGGCTTTGCACCATTTCTATCTGTTAAAAAAAGTATGTTACGGCTTTAGTTGCCTAAAGCCAAATGGGTGGTGGAAGTCAGTGTCTAAAAGATCATCTGGTGATAAATATGGGCTTCAAGTAATCTTAACTCATCACAAAGTGATGATAACACAGAACATGGAAGATTGTGGCTTGGAGTATAAGAAGAGTAAATGGTAAAGAGCATGATTGAATTTCTTTAATGAATTAAAGAAAGAAAAATATATATGTAGCTGTAAAACTAAATTAAATTAGAAAGATGTCATAGTTCTTGAAGGTAGTCTAATCCTGTGGAGTGAATTTGATGAATACACATAGGGAAGTGAACATATAGGTTTGATTATTAAAAGGCTGTGTCAGAAAGTATGAATTGATGTGGGAGCACAAGAAAGTGGGAATTTATAGTTTATGATAGTAGAATGTTATGCTTCAATGAATGGTGATAATGAAAGATAATAATGAATTTGGGGGGAAGTTGTGTAACATTCTGAATGAATGTGATCCAAGGCTGAAAAATATTCTGTTAGTAACATTAGTAGATGGTGAAGCAACGGAAATCCCGCCTCCTGCGCTCGCCAGCTGGGCTGTGCTCTAGGAAGGAAGCTCTGGCAAACCACTTCCGAAACAATTGCCTTGAAAACGGCACAGGATTTGTCCAGGCAAGGATTCGTCCAGGCAAGGACTCATCCAGGCAGGCACTGCAGGGTCAGTAATGACTGAGCACAGACAAAAAAAAAAAAAAAAAGAAATGAATGAGACAATACAGAAAAAAAAATGATTAGGCCATTCAAAGACTCAAGAACTAATGAGAATGGTAATTGCTTGGTGAATATCTGCTTAAAGAAATGCCTTTTTGTTTCAAATAAATGACTTAGGAAAAAAGTCTATTTATATGTAAATATGATAAAGAAATAAATTTTTACCTAAAGTATGATTGTTTTGATTGTTTATTATGAAAGACTGAGAAAATTAATGAAGGTACAAGGGTGATTAGAGGTTCAAAATGTGAGACAGACCATTTATTGGGAGAATCAAAGAGTGGAACTTGGCAAAAAATGGACATAGAAGACAAAGAAAGAAAAGAAAGAGAGAGAAAGTAGAATGACTACAGGAAGACAGATACAAGTCTGCTATAAAAATATTGCAAAGGTTACATTTCAGGCTGAGCCTTATTTTTAATTTGGTTTAGATACTTCCATATTATACTTACAATGAGCCTGTTATCTTACAGTGAACTCCCAGCCTTGTTTTTCCTAGCTGATACTATGTCTGCTTGAAACTGGACTGTGATATTGGTTGACTAGCATTACTAATAAATGTAAAACTAGGGTTACAATGTAAGATATGCATCGTGGTTGAGTTACTGGAGTTGGATGATCATATCATTAAACATACTTTTAATGGAAAATGGGTTAAGTTGTGTTGAAGCTTAGCACTTTTTGTTTATGTTACTGTGGCCTTCCTATGTTGCCTGTAGCATAATAATACTGGAAGCTTAATCATAGGAAATAGGGAAAGACAAGAAGTGAAAAGATTGGCTACTATCAAGAGGGACTAATGGACTGAAGCTGAAAGGGCATGAAATTGTACAGATGTATTGCTTTAATTACCAAGTATTTGGAAATGCAGCATCATGTACCACTCATGAAGACCTAAAGTTGAAACATTGCCTGAAGGAAGCCAACTCCAGACTGGGTGGAGGTATGGGACCCAATTGAAAGTACAAAATGGAAAGGTGAAATGAATGAGAGGACCTCAAAGGCAATGGAGATTTTGAGGACATACCTTGCTGTGTCATCACTTGTTTGGCAAAAGAAATTAGGCATCTATTTCCTGGTACATGCAATGAGAGCAACATATAAATAGTAGTGTTCTGATGCAAACTACTGAGAAATTTTGCTGAAGCTGTTTACTAATGTAATAGCTTAATTCATTTATTGTTTAAGAGAATAAGCATTTCTTAGGGATGAACTACTGTATCATAATGTTGAGTTAACTGACTGACTTTGTTATAATATTTTATATTTTACCAATATTTTTCATTTATTGTATAATTATGTTTTGATAGCTCAGAATAATGACAAAGCAACATTCATTAACTTGGATGCCTATTTTCAATCTACTTGCTATCTCTTAAAACTTCTCTGTAAAACTTCTCTTTAAAATAATTTATGCTAATCCACACATCCCAGCTCAGTGTAGCAAAACTATTTATAAAACATAGTATATTATATTGATCTTAAATACTAATCTGTATTTACCTCTCAAAGTTTTATAAATACTCTGAGTCAAACCTACAATTCATGGAAATGTCTAAGAAATCTAAGTCAGCCTCTGGCAGCATTGTTCCCCAGCAAAATTTTCAGAGAGAACCAGACCTTAAATTAGAGTTCCTACTCAACTGAGAAATACACATAATACAGAGGATGGATTGTTAATCTAGACTTATTGTCAGATCAGCCTCTTTGCTAAATATCTCCCTCATCCTCGACTAAAATTAAAGTTAATAACCTATCATTTGCCTTCCCACGAAAGCCCAATTTAATTGTCACTAGAGCAAAAGTATCAATCCCTTACTAATAAAATAAGTATTCTGGTGTCCAGTCTCCTGAAAGAAAACAAAAAAAAAAAAAAGTATATTTTTTAATGTATATTTCAGTATGCTTTGAAAATATATTTCATAACTACGGTACACAAATTTATTTTCCACCTTTGCAATGTTCCCAGAGAGAACTCTTATATGGATTAGGCCTTTTAATTGACACTTAATAAAGTTTACAAGTAAAAAATCTTCATATAAATGCCTCTTTCTACATCAGGGCAGACTGATAATATATCTTTGGCTGTCAGATAAAAAATTCCATTACCTTTCCAAAGGCTTTCCAAGTCTTTAATGTTCTGCTGGAGGTTGACATTCCCCTTGTTTCATTAACTGAGCAAAGGCCAATTTATGGATTAAGGAACTATTAAATGACATGATCTCCAGATTCCTCATGGAAGGGGTAGGAGGATCACTTGGATCTTCTTTCAGTCGCTAGGTCATCCTCAGCACAGACCTGACTGTTTTTATCAAATAAAAAAAGTATATTTATTTTATTTATTTTATTTATTTATCATATTTATATATCCACCCATCTCACATAAGTTATTTATTATTATTAACAGATTATTATTATTATTAAAAACTGTTTTTGGGGGGAATATTAAGAGTAGTTTGGCAGCAGAGTGCAGGAAAAGCACAGAGCTCTTAAAACCATTGTAAAAATCAATTGTCTTGAATATTTCAAGACAATTGCTGAAGAAATATATTAACCATTCTTCCTTTGAAGCAACAAGATATTTCTTTACTAACTGTGGTTTATTTCTCTATGTGCTATTCCTATTGTACCTCAGGCAGATTCATGATCTTATTATCAGATAAAGTCTAAACTAAATTATTTATCCTGAATAGAGATTTTGGCATTGAGTTGTATGAGGAAAAGTTGTCTGCACAATTTTCATAACAACAAATAAATTCTGATGAGATGTAATGTGTTTGCAAAAACATATTTCAACTTGTACATATATAACTGTTATTTTGGGGAAAACACAACTTCTTGTAGAACTGTTTGAACATTGATTTCTCAGACCCAAGAACTGTCACTGTACAGTTTCCTCATCTTGTAAAATTTAGTCTCAGTTCATTAATTTTCATCTAGTCTATTAATACATTAAGACAGCAGCTTGACATCACCTGGATATTGTTGAACTCAGCTGAAGTTAGAATAGCCTGTAATAAAGTATTTTGTGGAGTATAATTTAGCAGTACCTAGAGAGCTCCATATAGTCCACCTCAGAGAGCCTCATCAGTCAGTTAAAGAGCGTGGGAAGTTAGGTTGGATCCTGGAGCAATGTAATCCACATTCCAAGCAATCAAACAGTAGACTCCAGTCCTTTTTTCCGAAACCTGTCTTACAGGTTTGAGCATACCTATCGTAGCATATAGAATAGCTATAGTATTCTATTGCTAAGGTCAGTTGTTTCCAAAGCTAGTGGGAGAGAAAGGTGAGTCGATATGGACTTTCAACCTGAAAAGAAGTCAGTTATGAGTGCAAGCTTTGGCCTAAAAGTAGTTTAAAATAGGTCTAGAGAATCTGTTTCAGGTAAGAGTGCCTAGAGGTGAGCATGGATGTACCAGAGACCACTAGCAAGTTGGGGAAGGTAAAAGAGGTATCATTGCACAAAGTAATTTCCACACAGCAATGACATCACTGTCTGATATAGGTTAGAATTTGATTATAGTGAGTCATGTGGGAAAACTTTTCTCTCCTGTTCCACTCTGTAGTGGTAGGTGGTTGAGTAGTCACCAGTTTCTGAAATAATTCAACAACAACAACAACAACAACAACGTGACTGTGTGACATTTATGATCACCTTAAGGGTGTGGGAAACATTTGTTAAGTAATGGACTCATTATCCTGCCTTTCAAGACGATCAGGATCACTTCTTCCCTCAAAGAGACATTAATTACCTCGACTTACCCAGTCATTCCCTTTTGGCTCAATCCAAGTAGCCAGGGTGGACATATCTCAAACATAAAGAATTTCCAAGAAACTATCTTTTTGCTAAAAAGGAAAGAAAATAATTTTCATTAGACTCCTTGAAAACAACACGGGAGTTCTGTTCAGTAAAGGGAAAAAGATTTTGTTAACAATGGTTGGTTTCGTTTGTTTGCACATAGAGATTTTTAATTTGCTTTTCTGTGCTAGCATCCATCAAAGCAGTATTGTAAAGATTGGGCTACTGGTGCTACCTTTCTAAAAAAAGAAAAAAACAGCATGTGCATTTGCATTATTACTAGCTCAAAACTGCCACCCTCACCTTGTAATTTTTTTGTCTCTAGAAATGCTACTGGAGAGATGGTAGTAGTTGCTAAGGAATATCTGTGTGAATCACTTTAGTGAGCTATTTATCAGGGGCTGACATCAGTTCCAGTCCTAATATTGTAAACTGGCATACAGTATCATTTTTTAAATTTCATCTACTGCCTAGTGCACAACTATCAAATACTTAAGAAGCAGTAAGACTCTAAGCAATATGTATTAATATATGTCCTATCATGCTTAAAAAAACAAATACAAAAATAAAAAATAACTGCTGGATGTAAGTAGGGGCAGGTAGCAATAATCGATTCACAGCAGATAGTCTTTTTAATACCTTATTCAGTATTATGAAATTGAAGTTTGTGCATCAGAGGCCACTAAGCCATATATAAAGATTCTCATGAGTTAACTTGAAAAAATATTTTCTTGTTAGCTTATAGCTTCAGGAAATATTTCAACTGGCAGTTATCTGGACAAATAACACTTTATTTTTGGGGACTGATTTATATATACATTTATACTGTATGCTGCATACTCCACAGATCCTAGGTAGCATACCTTCCAAACAATAAAAACCATAAAGCCATATCAAACACAAACTATTCAATACATTGCAAGTCACTAATCTTTATCACCCTTCAGCAGACATCTGTTCCTAGCCACAGTGATGCCAAAATGTGTGTCATGATGTCATGACATAAGCTTCATTCTTTCGTACTTGCAATGTGACCTATTTACATATACCCTGTGCCCCTGAGCAGTTGCCTTTGATTAAGGAGCATTTCTACCCTGAAGCCTCATGGGGAAAAAATAATCTTCACTGTGTCCTGAAATGTTAGCAAAGAAGGAGGCCTCCTAAATTTTGGTAGCCTATGCCAGAGTGAGGAGACTGCTACCAAGAAGTCTTGTTTTCAAGCATTCTCCCTCCCAGCATCCGAGCTTGGGGGTGGCGGATTTTCAACCTCCCCTCTCAGCTAGGGCAAAGTAGCAGGCAGATTCTACCTGGATCAGTTGACTTCAAGGCTCACAAGGACCTGAGCTGCTTAAATGGACACTGTCATCTTGAATTGGACCTAGAAGCCACTTGGTAGTCAGTGTAGTTCCACAACATCAGTGTTATTCTACTATGCTGGTGCTGACCAGTCAACACTCTCACAGCTGCATCTTTTACCAGCTGTAGCTTCCATGTCACTTTCAGAAGTAGCCCCATGCAGAACAAATTGCAGCAATCCAACATATGGTCTATTAAATTTGTGCTCAATTTTTTGACAATTTTGCATGCCTCTGTGTCCCAGAAATATTGTGTAACCCTCACCTATGTTTTTTATGTTCTAAGTCCCGCTAGCTTCTTTTTAACTCAATGGGAGAAATATACCTCAATTTAAGCATTAATGTTCCAACACAATTGATTTTAAGTCTAAATAAATATACCAGGAACTCCAGTCACAGATTTGCAGCACATATAATGACCAAATGTGGTGGCCTCGTTCTGAAGGCATCATACATACAAATCCAGTTAAAGTCCCTTTAAAAGGTGATAAACCATTAGAAGGAATAACAGGGGCCCTGAAATTGTCCTTGAACTACATGTGCAGGTACCAATATAAGCAAATTGTATCCTTTTTTATCCTCTTTCTCTCTTATTTTGGCAATGAGTAAATTTACCCTGGTTCTCAATGGATTCTCTACTAAGGGAAATGACTTGTCCATGTTTGTAACAGCTGGAATATATTGAAATGTTTAAATCATTGCTTGAGACAATTATGGGTGTTATAAAAGGAAACTAAGTAGACAGGCGTGCATCTACTTAGGCACCACAGTCAAAAGGGTTGTTCCCCACGTGGCACTTTTCCTACATGAATATATGCCTTTCTGTGAATTGTGATATGTGAGAACCAATGACAATATACATGCACACGTACCTCCACATTCACACTGTATTCATATGATACAATAAAACATCCATGGTATAACAAATCAAGAAAAACAACATCTCAATGCAATGTAATACAATAAAGTATTCATAATGCAGAAAGAAAATAATGAAAATAAACAATCACAATTCAATCACCATTAAAATACGTTAGGGAACCAGTAAAATTGATGACAGAGCTTCACACTCCAAATAGGCTCTGGAAAAATTCTGTTTTAGGAACTTGCAGAAAGCCAGCAATGTGGGAGCTGATCAAATTTCTGGAGGCTACATTCAAAATGGTTTCAAAGCAGCAGCTGATCAAATCTGGACTTCTAGTAACTAACCATGGCCAGACATTGGAATTTGCAAAAGTATGAGTTACAATAGATAACTTCCACAGTGTATGCATTCTTATCAAAAATAAAATGACCTTTCCAATTCTACATTTTGAAGTTGCTCTACAGTGGTAATGTGTCCATGGTTTGGCCATTTGGGGTGGTGGGGTTCAGTCACTTTGTACGAAGCTTGCCTTCTCCTGTTCTGAAGCTGAAAAGGTTCTGTTTTAATTATGTATTTCATGATGCTGGTCTCTATCCCCAATACAGCATGTGAATGTTCGTGGCACAGAAGAGCAGTTTTGTTTCGTTTTTTTAAATATATATATGCTGCATGGTAAGCCTCCTGTGCTTTTACATCTTCAAAAAGAGAGCAAAGAGGTGGATCTTTAACTCCTTCATCTTTCACCTACAGAATCTGTAATCAGAAAACAAGGATGGGGTGGGGAATCTGTTGCATGCTGTTGAAAAAGAATTAGGAAAAGAGTGAATAGAGTACCTACCTTTGCAAAATAAATGTTTTCTTTGAGAATTCCAGCTGTTTAAAATCTCAGCTCTCTAAAAGTAAGTGGCTCTTTTCTCTTCCATTATCTTGACACAGATCACATAAGTATTGTAAGTATTGTTACTAGTATGCATTTCATATGTTTAGCATATTCTTGAAGAGTAGGGCATAATGTATAAGAATTGTCATTTCCTCTTTTATATTGCATTCTTGTTTTCTCATCTATTTTCAGTTTCCTTATCTGTAAAGTGTTTCAAAACAAGTGTAAGGATGCACAAAGTTAAATAGAATAGCTAAAGGAAATCTCGGTTTTCATCCTCCTACTCCACCCAGTAAATAACTAATCCCTGATAATCAAGTACTTACGCTTCTTCAACATTGGAGCTATATTTGTGAGCACCACATCAGATCAAGGAAGAGTTGGATTTATTTATTTATTTTCAGTTTGGGGTTATGATCAGATAAGCAAAATTCAAATCCCACTCAGCCATGAAGCTCATTGTGAGACTTTTGGACAGTCTATAGTTCTCACTCTATCCTACCTCACTGGGATTTTGGGAGGATAAAATAAGACTGGCCTGCCATGAAGGCAACAATGTACATGTCAGAGTCTGCAACACTCAATTCCCAATCCAAGTAAATCCTCTGGAGACTAGACCATTCCAGTAATGATTTCTTTACTGAGAAGAAGTACACAGCATTCCATAGATTGCTGAAACTGAAAACCCGCTCTCAGTGTTTTCCTTTTAATGCCCCTGTCTGCGGTTTCCCTCCTTTCAAGTTCTAGTTTCTCTCACACCTTTTCTTGGATCTCTTCTTGATCTTATGCCTGCATGACCTTGCGAATTCCTGAGAACTTGATAACATCCCATCTGTCTCTAGCTGTCTACCTAAACTCTCCCCCCTTATTTTATGGCAGGAATGAGCAAGCAATTTATATAAACTAACATTCTTAACAACCCAAATACTTCTACTTTATGGCCTATGTGAGGAAACATTCTAATTAGGTCAATAGCTCTACTAAATCTAATAGTTGACATAAATTGAGAGTTGATTGATTGCGAGGATCCTGACAGTACCTTGTCTTGAACACCTGGACCAAAAAAATCTATATATCAATTAATCATATAAAGAACCTTTCTTTCAGCTCCTGTGAGAGAAATCCTAATGGAGAGTGAGGTTGCATGTTAAAGTTTGTTTTTCATTCTGTGACTGCTCGCTGAGATTGCAGAGGGACAGGAGGAGGAAGAGGCAATATATCAATTAATAGTGAAGATTAGTTTGGATTGGATGTGTTCTTGAACCTTTGGGGAGTTATTTGCCTAGTCTTCTTCATGCAATTTGGAAGGTGGCCAAGAACCAGATGGACACTAATAGGGGAATTCAACTTATTTTAAATGGAGGACCATTTGCTTGGAAGAATCAGGTTCCCAGTTTGAGGGTGCATCTGGGCTCAGGGTTACAGGTTCTTTTTAAACTGTACCCAGTTTGATTGACTCAAACTCAAAAGATTCACCAAAAGCACTGGACCCTAGACACTTGGATTCTTATATCTCCCTATAAGGGCTGGGGAGATGTTTTATTCTGAAAAACACTATCCAATACACAAAAGTGAAATATACAAACATATATGTACAGGTTCTTTCTATGGCTATTATCTTATTCTACACTATTTCTATTACTGACAATAGTATACAATTTTCTCTAAACTATATTCTACTACCATTACTATACTACACTCTATACTATTACTTCTACTGTATATTATACTATTACAGGTAGTCCCCAGTTTAAGAACGAGTTCCGTTCCCAAGGTCTGTCCTTAAGTTGAATTTGTATGTAAGCCAGAACAGTGTTGTTGTATAATACTGTATAAGTAGTATTGTATAATTAACTTGAACCATTGTATGTTTAACTCAAATTTTGCTACAATAGGCTCCATTCTTAACTATGGGTCATCTGTAACCCAGGCATTCTTAACTTAGGGATAAACTATTATTATACTACAGCTATTGCTAGCATACAACAGTGTTTTACTCATACAAACCCTGGCCTGTCTTTAAATCCTTTCTCTCTCTACGATTTCTTCTATTATCTTTTCTTCTTTAATAACAGGCAGCAGATAAAGCATTTATACCTTCCCAACTTTGTGCTTGGCTTTGCCTCTTTTTTTTCCTCTGGACCCTTCAGTCTCTGGGAAGAAAAAACACCTTCTTTTATTTGGCTGCTCTCTGTTCGTTGTTGTTGTTGTTGTTGTTGCTGTTGCAGAGCTTCCAAAACACACAGTTCTCCTCCCACACCTGTTTCAAGGTTGTAGTTTTATTGGCAACTCTACTGGGCTGACACTGGGGAGAAGGCTCAAACAGGAGGGAAGGAGGGCAGCACAGGTGCCTGCCATGTTTCTAAGTAGCCTGCTCTTCCACACTCACCTTTTACTCAGAGATTCTGCTGGTGAGATCAGACTTGGCTAAGGCAATATATGTCTTAGACACAACTTGAATGGATTATTCTTGAGGACTAACACATGTATTGTTGCATAAGTAGAATTTACCTATGAAAGTTTATTCTACAAGATATATGGCTGGGCAAAATGAGATGTGATGCTAACTGGATGTTTAAAAAGTTAATGGTAGTGTGGGACAAGAATGAATGGGATCCCAGGAAGTCAATATTCTCTAGTGTCAGCAATGGTCACAAGGTGCAACTGGCTCTGGGAGAGAATCCATCTGTCTGAGCTTTGCATTCAGTCAGAACAAATGAATCTGGAATTTACTGAAAAAAGTTTCAAATAAATTAATTTAAATGCACATGCCCCCCTCCTCCAAAAATATTGGAGCTACTTTGATGCTCAGTTTTTTTTACTAATGCATGATTTAGAACTTAAAGATCAGAACCAAAACTAGACAATATTGTATCAAGTCTATACCAAATTTTTGCCCAATATTTGAGGGTTAATCCTTTGGCCCCTGCATCAGAGTCCCAGCAGGAATTCCCACATTTCAGGTTGGAAGTGAGGCTCTAATCTTGAAGAGAGAAACATGGGATTAGTTTCTCTTTCCCTTCCTTCTGTTTCTGAGGCCATACTGGGGACTGAAGAGGACAAAAGGAGCTTAGGCTCCACAACCTTTTTTGCACAGTCCCAGTATGTGTAGAAAACCCCTTATGAAAGTCAGATAAGTTATATCCCACCAACAATGAACAGAGACTCAGCAAAATAACTGGATTGGTCAGATATCAAATTGGGCTTCTCAAAAAACCCAAGTATGTGGTAAGCTCAACTAAAAGAAGAGACCTAAAGGAACTCTGTAAATACAATATTTGTCCCACTCATAAGCAGTGAAATTAAGTGCTCTTTGCTGGTTGCACCAGTTGCTTAGAGATTTCAGACTTAAGGTAGAGATTTCTTCCATATTTTAAAGTGTTTTATTTATTTATTTATTTTGTTTCTCTGATAGAATGTTTGGCTTCTTGTAGTTTTTTTGAAAGTCATAATCATCCAGGCAGTGTGGCAATTCCATGGTAAAGCCAAATAATGTAATATAGTTCTTATTTATGCTGGATGAACAGAGATTTTTGGAGATTTGGGTATGTGGGTTATGCCACAGGCACAAATCTAGGTAAATCATGGGAAAAAATATTCTCATAACTTTGAAACAAGATTAGTGTCATCTGCCTGAAACTCAAGTTATTGTTTTAACCCTAGCTCAAGATTGGGTGGGGGGCGTTAGGAATTAGAAATTGGATGATGGGAGTGAACTTTGAAACAGCTTTTAGCAGCTTTAAAATGCAAATAGGTTATTCGCTATCAGATATTGTAGAAATCTCTCACAACTAAATATTATGTTGCTTAGAAAAAGATGTCACATTTGGAGCTGGACTTGTTCTAAAAACCAAGTAAGGAACTTTGGGAATTGTCTGGTATTCAGGAGGACTGTGTAGGTGTTATTCATATATTGTAAAAATATGAAATATTCTTTGGATGTAATCTTAAAATCAAGAAAAATAAGTTTTCCCAAATTTCCTAATCTGATAGGTGTCTAAATTGTCCATTCCTTGTATTCATATTCTACAATTCTGCAAATACACGTTTTGTATTCTCTTTATCTCAACCTATGGTGCATTGCAATCCCTGTATGTATCAAACTTTTACTTCTGGCATCCGACAGAGTTAGCTGTTCTCAATGAAATCTCACTCTGAATAAATGCATTATGTCTTCGAGTTGCCATAACAGTTTCAATCTAGTTTCATATAATAGCTAATTCTTATGACAGAACCCTCAGTACAATCACATTAAATCCAGCAGCTAGAATTTAGTTTGGGTTTTAGAGACTTTATTAATGAAAGAAAAAAAATTCTAATAGAACCTCAAGGCTAGACTAGTATTTGAGATGAAGTTCATATGCACATTTGACTTACTGCCTCACGCTAACAAGCATTTTGCCCAAAATATCACTTGTCTTACATTCAGTGAATCAGAGATGATTCTGAGAGTGACAGACATTGTCATTTAGTTTTCATATGTTAAAAGAGATGGGAGAAGTGTCAAATCACAAATCAGGTATGGAATTTTTCTTCCAAAACAATACAAGAATTCATTTTTTTTCTTATAGCAGTGGAATCTATATACAGTATGACTTCTTAGAATTAAACTGGAGTCAGTGGGGACTTTGAGCGAATGAATATAGGATTGTAGCCCAAGTTATGATTTTCATCAGAGATTTTCCACTATATGTAATAGCTAACACTCCATCACTATGTTGCTCTATTCTTAACCTTAGCTCCAGTATCTTTTCAAATGGAATGGCCATCTTAAATTCAACTCCCTTGTTTTGCTCAGATGAAAAGTTTTATAATAGTAGTCAAGTGAAGATGGGAAAATTCCACAGAGATTAGATTTGCATCAGTCAGGATGGTTGAACCCACTGAAATTTCAGTCATCTTACATAGTAGTAAGGAAAATAGGTGCTATGTAAATCGTTATATGTTACCATAAAGAGAGATCACTATTAATAATGGTTATGTTCCTAGGCTAAAGCATAGGACTTCCAAATTTAATGACTTTATTTGGCAAGTTTTGAACATTTAAATAAAAGTCACACACAGTCTCTAGCAAAATGATTTATTGGTCCTATCATCTAGCATATCATGAGATATTTGCTGGTCTTCTATAGTGACCATTTGAAAGAACACTATTGTGCTTTGGAAAATCTCTCTTTGCTTGATAAATAACCTGAAGTGATAAGATGGAATGGAGCTCCCTTTCCACCTGCAGAGAAGCCTTCTAGTAGGGACATCCATCTCAGACCACACCTAAGCCTGTAGAAAGTTTTGCGTGTATAAATCAACTACTAACTACACTCCCAGTAGCATTAGGAAGCAGGAGGCTTTCCATGGAATATTCTGGGGTAGGATGGAGGACTATTTGACCTGCTGGATCAAAAGCCATTTTTTCCCCCAACCAATGGAGATAGAAGTTTAAAAAAATGTAGAAAAAGAAAATAACCCATCCTCTCCCCTCTCCCAACTGATATACCTTCTCTCTACCTGTACAAGTTGGCCAATTTTATGATCTGCCAATTTATTTATAACCCCAGTTTAAGATTAGATGGTAACTTTTTCCTAATTTTTTCTAGTAGTAATATCTATGATTTTGTTTTCTATTATGGAGTATTTTGCTTACTGAAAAAAGAGCAAATTCATGTGTTATTTATTTGGTGGCAAGCAGTTTACTAATTTATTGAAGCTATGAGTATAAAACTTAGAAAAGGAAGATCATTTCATTGGTAAAAGAAAATTACTGATCAACATCTAGCTTTAATTACTGATGCTTACTAGCTTTAATTAATGGTGCTCATATAGAAAAAACCAAATATATCTGGCCAAAGCTATCCAATCCATGTAACCTCCAATCTGTTAATAGTTCTTCAAAAAATGGGGAGAAAATGCAGATGTTTATCCAGAAGCAGAAGCTTCTTCAGTTCATTAGAATGGGTACTCAAAAGAATTCTTCCAAGTGCACTCAAAACAATGATAAGCTGACAAGGACCAATTTGTGGATACTTTATCAACAGCTTGAATGGAATATGCTTTGTCGCTGGAATCAGGTGACAAATGGATTCACAAAACCTCAGAAAACTGAGCAAAAGGAGGAGCAAGAATGAGGGTAAAGGAAGGCAGCCTCAGTAACTCTGGAAGGCAGAAGAATGATTAAAGATCTTACATGACAGTTTAGGTGTACAGTATGCTTTCTTATCTCTTTGATATGCCTGAACCAATTGGACCGGGGGTTCCTGAATTCTAGAAAAATGGGGGGAGATCTCCAAAGTTTTTTTGTTCCAAATCCCTACATCTTCTTTCAAGGCCATGGGTCTTTCCTTACTTGCTTCTAATTATTATATGAGCATACCTTGCTAACCTCTTTATTCCTCTGTATTCTACCTTATCACTAACCCATGAGTGAGACAGGCTTGCCATCTTTATCGTATGGTCTACGCGGACCCCACTGTGTATAACCTGAAGCAGGTCAGGGAGATAATGAGAAAGAGCAGGTGAGAGCAGACTCAGATCATGAAGGGCCAGTTCCTGGCAGGGCCTAGCCCTAGGACATGCCAGGAACGTTGAAGGACAAAGCAAGGGGATTCTGGATATTCAGGAAGCAAGCATGACCACATTCATAATTTAATCATGACCATAGGTGGGACGCGGTGGCGCAGCGGCTTAATGACGCTGAAAGTTGCCGGCCAGAAATGGCTGACACTTCGGCGGTTCGAGTCCAGCCTTCGCGTTAACAGGGTGAGCTCCTGTTTCCTCCCCAGCTCCTGTCAACCCAACAGGTCGAAAACTCACGTGAGTAGATAAATGGGGACTCTCACTCCGGTGGGAGGAAAAATACTGGCAGCGCCTTGCACAGAGAGATGGGACCAGTTGCCGGTAAGCGCGAAACCGTGCTCGCCCGAAAAGGGCGCGAAGCAACGGAAATCCCGCCTCCTGCGCTCGCCAGCTGGGCTCTGCTGTAGGAAGGAGGCTCTGGCAAACCACTTCCGAAAAACAATTGCCTTGAAAACTGCAAGGGTTCGTCCAGGCAGTCACTGCAGGGTCAGTAATGACTGAGCGCAGACAAAAAATAAAAATAAATAGGTGGGTCTACTGAAGAGCAGCCACCAGGACCTTCTCCAAGAGCAGCCACCAGGACAGTTCTCCAACATCAAACATGCATTCCTGTATCCTTGTTCTGCTCTTGGGCACTAAACTTTACATCTTACTTATTCACCATTGACTGTCCACTTTCAAGCCCAGCTTCGTGTCTCTTATGGCTCCAATTCTGGTCTGGACTCTGTAGATCTATGGCTCTGGATCCCTGAACTCTCAGCTTCCACTCATATTGGCACTGCTGGCATCGTATTCTGATTACCAGGCAAGATCTCACCTGTGGAGCAAGTGATGAAATATATATTATGACATAATGCAAATACTATTTTTATGTCTGCAATCTAAGTTACTTACATATTTCCAACATCAGGTTGGAAGTGCGTAACAGTGGGATTTTTATCATTCCATCACTGTATGCATCAACCTTTTTGATGTGGATGCCTGTAATTGCCAGAGAAATAATGACCCACAGAAGAAAATAAAAGAAGTATCTTTTGTTTGCTTCATCATTTCCCTCAGTCCCTGACTATAAATATGTTACTCTAGTACAAGCAATACTAAAAATGTCATCAGCTTCTTTATTTGTTGGAGTGAGGAACACCAATTCGTTATCACGATGCTCTATCTGGTATTATAATCACTCTTTCACCAAGGAAAAAAGGCTGGAGTTATACCAGAAGCACTTTCTCCTGTACTGTAATCTGAGTACAGGTAGTCCCCGAGTTAAGAACACCCAGTTTACTGACAACCCATAGTTAAGAATGGAGCCTACGGTAGCAAAATTTGAGTTAAATACACAATGATTCGAGTTAAATACACAATACTACTTATACAGTATTATACAATAATACTGTTCCATCTTACATACAAATTCGACTTAAGGACAGTTCTTGGGAATGGAACTTGTCCTTAAACTGGGGACTACCTGTATTGCATTTCCTCTATTGTTGGGAAGAATGGTTAGCCATAATATTAATGTATATTAGCTATGACAAATTTCCTTGTAGACCCTGAATTTTGTTTTCAAAGTATAAAAGTTCGTTTTTAAAAGTGAATGAGAAAAATTTGAAAACTTTTCTCAGATACATTGCTATTCAGATAATATCATCCATTTGAATGAAACGGATCCATATCACCTCATTATAAATCAGTTATAAAGTTAAATACTATTTTTCTTTGTTTTTATTTTTTTATTGCAAACCTATAAGTTGCTTTGCCTTACTTAGATATGATTAAATGCTTTGCTGTTTTGTCAGGAACCTCATTTTATGCATAATGGTCCTGCAATTAAAAGTAAGGAAATGTATGCTGCTTGCATGCATCTATAGTTCTTCCTCCTCTCTAATACAGACTGTAATTATCATGATGAAGCTCATTTTTCACCTCTGTTCTCATCTACACACAGTTCTTTGTGGGTGAAAGGGAGACTATTCTGGGAATGTTCATCTACTGGTTTCCATACATCTCTATATCATGTGGTCAAACTGCAGAACCTGAGGTGGAGCAGGATGGACTTGGAATGGATGGGGCAGACATATGTAAATCCAGTCTATTCTGATTATGAACCCCATGAACTTTGGGGTTTGTTTGTGTGTGTCATGCTTTGTGGCACTATAAAAAGGGATCTTGCACCTCCTGTTGTTTATGCAGAATAGTTTTTCTCAACCTTGGCAATTTTAAGATGTGTGAAGTTCAACACCCAGCATGTTGACTGGGGAATTCTGAGAGTTGAAGTCCACACATTTTAAAGCTGCCAAGGTTGAGAAACACTAATGCAGAACACTGTGGTGGTTATGGTGAAGGAAGAGAAGGAGGAAGGAGGAACACAAAAACAGGAGAAGGAAGGAAGTATTTAATGTAGTGCCTGATGTATCTTCTCTTTACTTAGATTGATTTTTGTCATAACAGTACAATTATGACCCCAATCATAGTATTGGGGGAGGGCATAGTTCCCTTATGTGGCTCTGCTTCATTATTACCAGTCATTTGCTGCTGTGATTGTGCGATGGTCTTTTTGCATGCCATAAGCTAACTCACTCTTCCTATGATTTATTTTATAGGAAATACACAGACAGACGCACACTGAGTTAAATCCTGTTTACTTTCTCAGCATCCCTTGACAACAGCAATCCTGCATTCATAAGAAGGACACAATAATTCTCTATGAATATCTTTTACTTTTGTGCAACTCTTTGTTTTATTTGAAATTTGCATGGGTATCCCAACTCCTATTTAACCACAGTTCATCAGCTGAGAGGTCACTTAAAAGAAAGACATTAAAGAAGCATATCTGTACCAATTCCTTCAAAATCTGATGCCCTTCATTCCTCAGCTTGCTTCCAAATTTCATCTTACTCTGATGGGGAAAAAAGTTACATACATCTGTGCTTTTTTCAGTTTTGAAAGTTTTAAACAGAGATATAAGGAGAAATGAGAAGATAAGGGGCATAAAAATTAAGAAAGAGGCATATAAATTGAGAGCCTTTGCAGATGATTTGGTGCTGGTGCTGGAGGATCCCTTGAAGAGGATCAAAGTTTCAGTGAAAAAGTTGAAAGAATTTGGTGTTTTGGCTGGTTTTAAATTAATAAACAAAAGACTAAAATGTTAACGAAAAATATGAGGATACAAGAACAAGAAGAACTGATGAACAAAGCAGGTTTTAAGGTGGGAAAAAAGGTTAAATATTTGGGGGTGAATTTGACAAATAGTAATTGTATGTTGTTTCAAAATAATTATGTTAAGACTTGGAATGAAATTTAAAAAGATACATTAAGATAGGAAAAATTACAATTGTCATTGTTGGGAAGAATTTCAGTAATTAAGATCATGTTTCACCTAGAATGTTATTTTTGCTTCAAACAATACCTGTTTTGACATAAAGACATATCTAAATTTGTGTGGCAAGGGAAAAAACCACAAATTAAGTACAAAGTTTTACAAGATGTAAAAGAAAGAGGAAGTTTAGGTCCCCTGAATTTGAAGGTGTACTTTGCAGCTTGTTGTTTGGTTTGGATGAAAGAGTGGGTGACTTGAGAAATAGGAGGTTATTGGAACTAGAGGGGCATGACTTAAGATTTGGGTGGCATGGTTATTTATGGTATGATAAAGTTAAAGTTAATGTAGCTTTTAAAAATCATTGATGTGCCATATTGAGAATATGGAACAAATATAAATCTCCGTTGTCTCCAAAGGGTCCTTTATGGCTGCCACTACAAGAAGCTTTTTATAGAACGGAAATGATAACTAAACATAAATGGTTAACTTATGGTGACATATTGGAATTTTCTCAAAGGGACTTTAAATTAAGGACAAGAAAGGAACTGATATTAGAAGGATACATGTGTCAATGGTTTTCCTATGTACAATTACCAGAAAGATTTAAAATAGATAAAATGAATTATGGTTTTGAATATGGTAAGACTGAATTTGAAGCAGAACTTGTACTAATGATGAACATGTTATTGCAAAGATGTATGAACTATTATTAAAACTAGAGACAGAAGATGAACAAGTTAAGGACTGTATGATAAAAGTGGGCCAAAAGATTTGGCTCTAACATACAGATGGAACAATGGGAAAATATGTGACAGAAAGAATTGAAATGTACATTGTGTTAAACCTTAAAGAGAATTTTTAAAAAATGATGTATCGTTGGTACTTGAATCGATGGCTTTGATTCAAGATAAGACATTGTATAATTTTAATGCTAACTGGAAACCTTTTTTTTTTTTGGACTTTTTGTGGGAAACAGAAAAAAATGAAATTATGTTGTATGGATTCGATGATTAGGAATAATATGGATTAATAGAAATAATGGAAGTTATGTTGTAAATTTAGAGCAGGAATTTGATGTATATTGTTACTTATATCTGTTGCAAGGAGGGTTGGAAGTCAATTCTTTTCTTTCGTTTGTTGTTTCTTTCTTTTTCTTTTCTTTTCTGCATTTTTGATCTTTACTATTTTCTTTTTTCCCTTCTCCTTCTCCTTCTCCTTCTCCTTCTCCTTCTCCTTCTCCTTCTCCTTCGTTAGTTTTTACTGTTCTTTTTTTTAAAAAATAATAAAGTTATTATAAAAAAATACAAATCCAACTCTGTTCTTTTTCCAAACCTTATTTGGACCTGGACAGTCAGGTCAAACTGTCTCTAGGATGACCCAGTCCATTAAATATGTAAAAGAACAAGGTGAACCAACATAACATCTGCAAAAGGAAGTCCTGTTTCTCTGAAAGAGGTATTTAAAAATATCAGCTTTCATACAGATAGGCTGAAACGGACTAAAGAAAAGGAAAAAAAGCTTAAAATAAGGCTTCCAAGCAATTCATCATTTGTAGTAAAGAATCAGAGGATGAACATGTGTAAGCATGACAATTTGTTAAAGACTAGGAAGCACTGGGTGTAGACTGTGATAGCATTTGGGGGGAACTAGCTACAATTTAGTATTTATATATGACATTTGCAAACATATTTGCCTCCTCTGATAGGATCAAGCCTATCAAAATTCCAGTCAATAGACCTGGAGTGGCTTATAAAAGAGTAGTTATTAAAAACAGGTTGTTCCAAAAGAAAAAGAACTTGTCTTTTTTCTTAAGTTTGACAAATTTAGCTTTTCATAATGGCTTGCAAATTATTCCTGCCAATTTAATTCAATCTTGACAAACTGGAAAAAAAAATGTTGATTTTTTTTCTTTTAATGGTAATTTTATTAAAGATTATAATTACAACAGTAAAAATCAATACAAACTAAAAAAAGAATAAAAAGAGTAGAAGGTGTAGAAAATAAAGAAAAAATAGAAATAGAAATGAAAAAAATAAGAATATAGAAAAAGAAAAATATATAAAGAAGTGAATTCCTACTTTCATCACAAATATAAACAATTTTAGTAACTTATCACTTCCCCTTAAAATAAACAAATGATTTCTTCTTCCCATATCCCATCTCTTATCTATAAACAAATCTATAAAGCATTGTCATTTCAGTCCTGATGTCAGCAAAAGTCCATTAAGGGTTACCAGAGATAACCACATATCTATTCTAACCTTGATCAAATATTCCATTATATATGGCTATATATGGTTTATATAAACTTTATATTCCATTATATATGGTTATATATGGTTATAACATTATAACCAACATCTTAATCTTTAGTCCATTCAAATAATGCCGTAGTTCTTGATTTCTTTTCATTTTTTCTTTGTGTCTTCTCACAAGATTCTTCAAAACTTTAACCAGCCTCTTTTCTAAATCCAATATAGGAAAATGTAATGGTATATGGGAAAAACCTTGGGAAATGGGGTGAAGAGATGTTGTCTAGGGAATGGTTAGATAAGAGACAGCATAGCCTGCAGCTCCATAATGGTTGGAGCAAGATACTCAGGAGGGACCCTCCTTAGTTTTTCAGGCTGTAAAGGAGACGGCGGGAGAATTGTACTTTCAGATGTGCAGGATTCTGTTAATGTAGTTTTACAATAAAGTAGAATTAGCTTATCTAGTCATGTTTATTGTCTGGTCTACTTGATAAAGCTGACATCAATCTTGCAAGTCTCCTTTACAGCCTGAGAAACTAGGGAGGGACAAAAAACAACCCCAAGTCATACAGCAGACATATTTTAGTATGATCCTATGTATAATGACTCCATTAAGGATAAAATGTCATGCCCTCATACAAGAGATCCCATGATTCCAACACCCCAGAGGCATTTCAGGGATATACACTGGAATATATACTGGAATAGTCCCCCTCTGAGAAAGTGGGGTCATGGAACCTGCTGTATGAGGGTAGAACATAGAATAACAATTCTATCTCTCTAGTCTGAGAGCTCAAATAAGGAAGACGTATACCACTTACAGAGAGTCTGAAATAATGAGTGGTTTTTAATAGCAGGAAACTTTGGCCATGTCATTTTGTTTTGTTCTTCCGGTTTAAATATCATTTAGCAGCTATTCAAAATCTTTACAATGTCTCTTTCTTTGATCCTGGGTATAACATTAGCAGTTAGTTAATATTTAGAGGAGTGACACACTTTCTGCAGAAAGCAAGTAATATATCTCTCTGAGTGAGAGTTCCTGGGAATAGTTTTGAAAGCATTACGCAACATGTGGATTAAAAAATGCCAAATAACTTGTGGGAGCCGTTCCAGTATCAGTTTTTATTTCCTACCATACACCAAATGTACAGCACAGAACACAGTTTTGTTGCTTTGATGTAAGAAATATTAACTGTATGAAGAAACAGTATACAAACTACCCAAAAATTAAAAAAAAAAATGCATACATCATTGCCCTTTACAAAAGGTCTAATTTACAGAATAGCTCATCAAAGCAAATTAACCCAGAGAAATGAAAGGAAAAGAGAAAGAATGGGAGGACAGAGGAAGGGAAGAATCACAGCTCACATTACAGAACATCAAGTACAAAGAAGGCAAATAAATATGAAGGTACGTCTTGAGCGAAAATCCAAACACAGATAAATTAACTTAAAGCCATAGTAAATAATAATAATAAATATATTAAAAAGAGATTGCTTAATTTAATTTAAATAAAATATAGAATTACTTTCTTAAAATATTTAGTACATTACCTCTTACTTTTTGTCATGGGTGAATGCCTTGGTATGCCTTAAACAGGTGTCAGCAAATGTCTTATAACAAACAAACCAACAAAAAATCAACAAGTACAATAATTTAATAGCAATTTGGTGTTCTATTTTATATTAGCACATACTGTAGCTTTGTCAAATTGTTTTCTTTAAAAAATAAGCACAGCTTCTAAGAACATACACCTCTCCTGTCTAAACTAAGGTCTGAGGGCCAAACCAGCCCCTCCACGCACAAACAGCAAGCCCACCTAATGCCAAAGAGCAATCACAGCATATGAAAATTGAAGAATGATTGAGAGGCAACCTGTGGATAGGAACGCTATTATATAATTGTATGAATGAAGACAGTGAGTAGGGCCATACCCAGCTGAGATATAATGTTGGCAAATAAAACTAATCACGGTCATTGTAGCACCGAAAAAATAAAGCCCGTGCTGTAGCCATGTACACACTTTCAACTGAGGCACATATGCACGTGAGACATGTACGAATGGGTAAAGGCAGATCAGCTGGTGGCCTGTATTTTCTTTTTAAAAATTAATTTTAACATTCTCAGGGGAAAGGCTTTATTATTGTTGAATGCTGCCCAGAGTCACTTGATTGTGAGAAGGGTGGCTATATAAATATGATGAATAAATTAAAAAAAATGAAATTATGTTTAAACTCCCTAAAACAGATGTTCAATCTCTGTTCAGAGCAGTTACAAAACAAGGACTGAATACAAAATATCAAATGGTCCACATTGGACAAGTGTGAATGTGTTTCTGAATGAGGGCTTATGGACTGCAGCATTTGGAGACCTCCCTTTCCATAATCAGTGGCAACTAAAACTTGCTACAATTTGATCCAAAGTTACACAAGACTCTGGTATGTACACTAATCACTTCTGTACGTTCCCTATTTTCTTCAGTGTAAAAATCAGTTCTACTGAAGACACAGGAATGAGCCACTCCTAAGAATCACTAGCAGTCAATGTTGACAATATTGAGCTGGATGATAAATATTGTTTATAGTAATCTATAATAGGGTTATATCAAAATCAGTCTCTTTGGGCCATGGAGAGGACTAATTGTAACACATGATTGCTGCAGGAGGTCTTGCCCTGTTAAGGTCAAACTAGAAAAGTCCTGTACCTGTGCAGTTACTTTCAATCAATCTAGAACAACTGCTGCTATATCAGGGGAAATGTCCTTGCTTCATGATATGTACAAAATCATCAACTTGGGAAGCACTTTTCCAATATGAAAATGTTCATATTGGTGAGCTGATGAAATTGGTGAAATAATTCATATTGGTGAACTTAACCATGTTTTCCCCAGCTTCTATACTTCAAAACCTATACTTATTTGAGAGATTAAAGAGTTTTATCGTCTTTCATGAATGAACATGAAATTGGGGTAATGGGGAAGACTCCTTCCCTCAATCCAGTCTTCCCCTGAATGGTTTCAAACAATCGTTTTGTGCAGGTGAAGGCTATAGCCGGGTCCAACGCTTTGCTGATTGCTGTATTTCATTATTGCTACAAAAATTCTTGAACTCTTACGGCATGCTGTGCTCAAGGAGACTACGTTGCCCACTAGAGGGCACCGTTCACCTTGGTATCCCTGGGTCTTTGCCTCTCATGCTATTGCAAACCCATTTCTTATTTCATAAAAAAAACTGTTATAAAAAGCAGGATGTGGTGAAAATAAACTAGAATCACAGTTCTGTTACTTTGTTTCTTTCATAGTATTTTCTTCTTCCTGTACAAACCCAGCGCATTATTTAATTTACACTATAACTTTCAGTCTATTTAAAATCCCATTGGAAAATAAATTAACAAACACATTTGTAAAAATATGGCAGGCTGCAAGAAATGCTGTTAAACAATCTTTTCTTTAAAAAAAACCCATACAACTCTTTGATTGAAAATAAATTAAAAATGTAAAAAAATAGTTACACACACTTTGTACATTCACTTTACAAAAATGAAACAAGTGCAAAACAACAATGGCAACAACGAAAAGGATTTGTACAGAAATAAATATGTTTGATGATCTAACTCATTGCTGTTAATACAATAGTCTGTTATGCTTAATGTCCTTTTTATGTCAGCTGGAAAAAAATAGTGCAATGTTGTAATTAAAAATGCAGCACAGCAACCAATATTTCTAAGCAGTCCAGGTGCTCTTCATGGATTCATCTGGAATTTGTGGCTGCCGAGAGCTTCTTGTGCCCAGCAGTTCTTCCATCCTACACATGAATACCCTTCACTGCTTGCTTGATACTTTCCAGCAGAGCCTTGCAGTCTGGGGAATAGTCCCTTTCCAGGTTGCTGTACATATCTGTGAGTGTATTCACGTATGCTTCAAAATTCTGCTCACTGATTGGGCCCTAAATAAAGACAAAGACATGACATGAAACAAAGGAATCAAAGATCAGCAGGACCTTAGAGAGAGAGAAAGAAGATTCCTTATCTGTTAACTGCAGACATGAATCTGGCCGAGATACATGAGAACCGAGTTTTCAAAATCTAAGTCAGAACTTTTTTTTCTGGTGAAAGCAAGTCACAATCAGTTGGAATCATGCTGAATGGACACCCCTTTTCTCTCTCTCCACCCCCTTTTTACTGTAAACGCATTCACTTGTAATGCTTATACCCTCACCATATTATTAACAAATAAAAGACTTGGCTGTACCATCTGCCCCAGATGACCCAGCAAGTTGCTGCTGGCAGATATTTGCAATTCTTCATCATCTGTGGCTGGTAGTCCACCATCACAAGGAGGTCTGTCCAGATAATTACATTTTATTTTGTCTTAAAAAAACAGGCATATGGAGGCTTGATTGAGTCACAATATGATTCCAGGCAGAGGCAAGTGACTTTTTGCCCAAGGGCTCTGTGTGTGTTTGTGTGTGTGTGTGTGTGTGTGTGTGTTTCAGCCTCTGAATATATATGGGTGTCATGATGATACCACCAGGGGTTCTTTTGTGGGTTGCCCTACAGTATTTATCTACTTCCCTATCTCAACATGTGGTCCTTGGCCACAAATATTGTGGCCATGGAACAATGGGGAACCCAATCACTTTTCCCTCTTGCCAACTGATCATTGTCATCTGCTTTGCAGCAGAAGTGGAATTTTATTTCCCTGCTGCCATTAATGGAAGGAGACCAAGTAACTTGGTCTATATTGGTCCTCTGCTCGTGGGGCTGGCAGGGACCAAATGCTGGTTTCCCATTGGCAATGCTGGCAAATAAAAGCAGTCCACAGTATGTCATTGGCAAGGTCACTGCATATATGTCTATGAATTCACAGTTTGTTCAGCCCTTGGACTAGACACTTGAAAAGAAAATAATTATCCATCTTCATATTAGCTTGAAAGACAATACAAGTTATCCCGCATCTCTCTACCAGATGAGTTGCCCCACTCCAAAAATATTATTCTTTTGTATTTAAAGTACAGTATTACCATCATTGTATCCAGAATTGCTGATATACCTTTTTCATAATTTCACAGTGAGATTAATGGATTCTGCATCATAATTTTCCATTTGACAGTCCTGCAAGATGCCACCATATACTTCGCTATTCTTGGACTCTTAGAGAAACTGCAGAATCCTTAGTCACAAACATACCATTTGTGGAAGTTGAATGTCGGCAAGACTGGAGATGAGGGCTTGGCTTAGGCCAGCCAGCTCCTTTAATAGGCTCTCGTTATTCTGCTCTATCAGTTTATTCTCTTCTTCTATGGTTTTCAGATTGCTCTCCATTGATGTGATCTGAATCCATGGAGAAAAGTGAGAGATGGCAGGATGAACAGTTAGGCTCTTGACATAAAACTACCACTATGTACAAGAACTTGCTCCAAAGACCCAGGACCAAGCAGAGAAGATGCAACCCTGAGGCCCACAAAATCGTGTCACCAATATTCATCAGAAAAATGGCCAATTTCAGTAGCATGTTGTTGTTTTAAAAAAGTGTGGAAATGGAAGGTGTTTGTCTCCTGCTTCCGTTTCCACCTAATGAGCCCCTTCTCCCCCCAGCAACCTTCCACACAGTTCCACATTGTGGAAAGTTGCCCAACTCCACTCCAGACAGCAGCAGCAACCCTGCAGGATGAAAAGAACAAGTATTTGTTTGCTTGCTTGCTTGCTTGCTTGGTGGGAGTTCAAAAGTAGATGAAAGGCCCCAATTTGACAAAATAGGAGAAGGCTTAGTGGTTGGTTAAAAATGCCTGGTTAAAAAAAGAGTTTTGCTATTAGGCGAACAGAAAAGAAGCAAACGAACTGCTGTTTACACTGCTGATTTTTTTCTTACAGCATCCCTGCTGACTCATTACAATAGCAACAACCCTGGAATTAGCACTAGAACTAGGTGAGGCTATGCTGTAGGATGACTGACATTATAAGCACTTCTGAATGGAAAGGGCTAAAAATAAAAGAAACAGAATAGAAAATAGAGGCACATGCAAGCAAGGCCAACACAAAATAGGATCTTGAAAGGCATGACTTTCTATCAGAGTAAATAGTCCTAGACTAGGTGGACCAATGAAACTTATACATTCATTTTAAAAAAAAATCAGATGATATGAGTCAAGGAAGAGCAAAGCGAAGACTGACAGATCAGTCTATTTTGTTCAGGCTTCATTGGCCATCACAATAAGCTGCAAATTTTCCATGAGTTTCTCATCACTTTGCAATTCTCATCACTATTTGCATGCTGTTACAATGCCAGATTTATGGGTGCAATTATAGGACTGCATGCTATGCATTACAAGCAAATCTATATTTAGGGAATATGTAGTGCATATTCATCATTCCGAAGATAGAGATTTAGTCACTTCTTAGGAAGGTGATAACTATTTGGTAAAATGGAAACATCCACGTAACTATTCTGCGCTCAGGAAGAAAAGAAGGCATTTCATAAAAGAGCCCCTGCGACTTGCCCACAGGTTCCTTCTCACCATATTTCACTGGGAATGGGGTTCTGCAGGCAGATTCTATTTAGAATTAGTGATCTGCAGATAACCAGGCCACAAGCCAGATAGGATTTTAAAGGTATAAACAGCACTTTGAATTTCAGCCAGAAATAAACTTGAAACCTATGCAGGTCCTGCTATATTAGTCTTACATGACAGTAGGTCCTGCTAACATGCAGGATGCTGCATTTGCACTAGTCACAATTTCTTGATGGTTGTCAAATGCAGTCCCACATAGAGCTGATTACCGTATTACACGCTAAAGTGATGAGGTGACATAGTCACAGTCTTCTGCTCTATGATTGGCCACAACTGATACACCAGTCATAGCTGGGCAAAGCCCTCCTGCCATAGTTTCCAACTCCTGTTCTGCTAGGAGGTGAGAATGTAGGACTCTGAGATTACTCACAGCTCTTTCTAGGGGAACCCAACTCCTTTCACAGCCTGAAGT
Organism: Liasis olivaceus; assembly: GCA_030867105.1. Lineage (NCBI taxonomy): Eukaryota > Metazoa > Chordata > Lepidosauria > Squamata > Pythonidae > Liasis > Liasis olivaceus. Next base: position 39,796,538 of record CM061350.1, on the reverse strand, counting down.
CGGTATTATTCTGGAATCAGCCAGCGTCTGAACTCAGAGCCACAGCCTCCAGACCCTGGGTTAAGACTTCCATCACATATTGACGATACCTAACCCCAAGCCAGTGGATGACCTCTTCCAGAGGCTTCATGTAAATGTTAAATATGACAGGGAGAAATGTGGCATCCTATACTGGAGTGCTGAAGGGCTCAAAACTGTCTTCCCCCCAACCTGACTCAAACCATCCACTTAGGAAGCAACCAAATCACCACAGAATGGAGCCCCTGATTCCTAACCCTCACAGGTGATCCAGAAGGATATTGTGACCAATGGTACTGAAGGCTGCTGAAGGATCCAGAAGGACTAAAAGGAAAATGTTCCCATTATCTAAACCCCAAAAATCATCAATAATGACCACTTTGAATTCCATCCACTCCCCACACCTAAATTGTGACCGAAAAGGTTGTAGATAATCCTTCCCACACTCTGTACTTCAGAGGACAACTGGGATCCCAACAAAACCACCCTCCAGACTACTAGGGAGCTCTCTAAATGCCATCTGGCAGCCAGGAAGATCTATTTATGCCTGGGATGGACTGATCTAATTGGATTTATCTCCTTGCAGAGGTCAGTAATGCCAGTCAACTCCATGCTCACTAAAAAGTGATCTGTCTATGACTGTGGAGTTCTTCTTATACCTAGCATCACCAGATCATGCCTCAATTGCTCCAAGGTATAAAACAGGTCTAATATGTGGCCTCCTATGCATCAGACTATGATAACTTGGAACAAGCCGATGGTTATAATGATGACTATGAAATCCCAAAGTGCCTCAGAACAATACCCCCTCAGGGATGGCTGGCTGAGATCACCTATACCATCAACCTAGGTGCCTCAACCACAGTGAAGGTTTGGGAGGATGGTACAATGATATATTAGCTCTCTTAATTTCTTTCTCCAATCCTTTCCTTCTCTTTACCTGCTCTTTCACAACATATCACTTTATTAATACAAAAATCTTCCATTTTTCTTCTTCCTTTCTTTCCAATAGATCTGGCAAACGAACATTCCCAGACTCAGCTTCAAGCAATATGAACCCTTTGCCATGTCAGGATAGTCAGCATTTTAAAACTCAGCTGGTAGTGCTCAGCAGCAGCCAAGGCCTTAGTGTGGTCCAACCAGGAAGAGGCAGAGCATGTGCCAACTGGCAAATAGTGCACAGGGAAGTGTTCATGTGTTGTTCATGCTGTTACCATCTGTCACTATGGCCCCTTTTCCTATTCTTCTGAGAATGAGCTACACATAGAGAATGCTTGTGCTGACCTGGTCACCAGTATTGCTTCCTTAGCCAACACTGGCCTTCATTTTCTTCCAAACCAAGCTAACTTTCTGAGTAGTAGCAGAAGACTTGATCCTTCAAGTGCTAAAAGGGGTGGCTGGGGGAAAATATGTATTGTTGCTGTGTCTCAGTAAGGTAGTTACATTCTTACCTGTGTCTGAAGTTTCATCATATCAGCTTCAATTTTAAGGTTGGATTCATTTAGTTCTTTAATTTCTTCATCCAAATGTCTGATTTCCTCTTCATTCTCTAAACCTGCACAAGTCAAGTATAAAATTATGTCTTACTAAAAGTATTAAGACGTATCTTTAGGAACATTGTGAAATAGTGTCTGAGGCTTAAATTGGTTAAATATCAACCCATTTAACTGAAATCAAAACAACATATTGCAATTTCATTCTACACTTATCAGAATCAGTATCAAACTCTCCATTGTGACACATCAAGGATTGGGAAGTCATGAAGGACCTTCAAAAGGCTCATGCATGTTCACTATATTTCTCAATATTTTCCTTGTCTTCCTGCTGTACTATTTATTTCTATGCCTGATCCTGAGTAAGTTTCAAGTATAGAGTCTAAAAGGAATACAATGTTCATATGTAAGTTATACGTCAATTTCAGCTATATTTATATATCAATTTTGGCGATATGGAACAGGTCCAATGGTTAAGCTACATGTGTTATATTATAGGGATACAAACTGCATGATTTTTCCTTTGCATACCAGTACTATAAAGCGGTTAGGTGGGAAATTTAGATTTAGAATGAATGCAAGTACATCTATCCATAGTGCATAGCCATAAACGTCAATAGCTTTGAAAAGGGATTCAGAGAGCAGAAGATTATCAGTGGTGGCTAATCATAATGGCTGCTTGTTTCCTATAGTCAATATCTATCGTTGGAGGACAGAGAGCAAAGTGTATCCCATAGATACCGTGGGAAAAGAATACATAGTCAAACCTTTTGCAATAATACTGCTGTAATGCAACACAATGGTTCTTATAATTCTCAGTAAATCAGTGGGTTGATGCTACATTCATACAATCTAATCTCCTTACCTCCATTTGCTTTCAATTTAACAGTCATTACTTCTTCAGATATTTTGCCTTTTTTTAAGGCTTGTGCATTCAGAGGACATCCAGACAAACTAAAAAGAGTAGGAAAGGGGACCTATATGAAAGTTGAAACATATTTTGATTGCCACAACTCAGCTTCCAAGGTCTTGTCAGTATAAGTCCATTTTACTGCGCTGCCTATTATGTTCCACTCCTGTAATAATGTTAATTCAATACCATCGGTTGTGCATGATTTCCAGTGACATTCCTACAGAACTGTCTCCTCTTTCAACTCATTGTTCAGTTGTGTTATGGCTGTACCTTGATAGCACTTGCTCCAAAGCACCAAATCTGATACATTTGCACTACTGTTTTGGTAACAGCCAAACCAGCTATATTCATGCTGTGAAATCTATGATCCTGAAGTTACATTAGAAGCTCAACAGAACAATTTATGAACAGCTCATAATGTTCATTTTCAAAGGTCTATAAAATACTAGTTCAATGATTTGGTCCTAGGAATAATTTACTCTTATATAGCACGTATAAGTGTTCTTTAAAGGTCCTAGGCCTCGATATCCAAAAAAAAATGAGTTATTCAAAATGCATGCAACATCCTAACACAAGTTTTCCTATCAGTTGGATAGGACTGTTAAATTAACAAAACTGCATTGATTTGCAGATATTTTCTAAGAGAAGGAAAAAAAGGGAAAAGAGACAAAGCGATACCTTCTGTGGGTGACAAAAACATTATTAACGTGACCCAGCCCGTTGCAGCCCGGCAAAGGGCAATGTGGCAGCTCTTGTTTGTTCAACTTCCAGGGCAGCGAAGATCCATTGAGAGGACTTTCCTTCTGTCTCTTGGCAGCCACGGGACAACCTGAAGCTGTGCGATGGGAAGTGTATTTACCTGATACGTGACCTTGGCCATCACAGCCTAGCACTGGACATCTGTAGGAGCACAGCAAAACTGATATTTGTCTAAAGATCTCTCTAACAACTGTAAGAGCTTAGAAAAATATATTCAGGTTGGCAAAATAACATGCCTGTCCAGGTTTTTTAATGGAAAGCTCTTAGCTTGATACTTAATCCCACAGGTGACATAAGTCGCCACAGCTATAATGTGGGTTGGTTTGGTGTTAGCGTCCTGTGTTAACCCATGTTATATCTTGGCATTTTCTGTGAATGTAACTTTTGTGTTAATGCACCCATTGCATTGAGTGAACAAGCCAAGGTTACTCTAATCACTACTATCAGAGCCACTTTAAAAGATTTAAAATATTCAGTGAGGTTCATCATGAAGACTGGACAATTGTTACATTTATCAGCCAGTATATCTGCTTGGATAATTACCAATCATAAAATCAGAGTAGGAAAAAGAAGATTTGCTGAGACTATAAACAGGTTAAGGCTTAGAAACTTTCCTGCATTGCATCTTTTTGGCTACATCAGGGATAACACAGTTCATGGAAACCATAAAACTAGCTCTTACAAGTTTATTTCAATTTATTATTACCTATGCATTGGTCAGTGAGAACGACTAGGATGTGCTTTGTGATTTACCACAAACCTTTGAAAGCCTACTTACTTAAGTTCAGGATCTTCTTTTTCTTCCTTTGTAGGAGTCACTTTCAGACCACCTTTCCTGGCCCGAGGACAGCCAGATAAACTAAAGAAAAGTATGCAAAGCAGTTTATTTCCCTTCCTGACTTCCTAGTCTTTTACTTCTGCATAAGTAAAGGGTCCGTACCTTCTGTGAGAGGCATAATTCCCTGTCACATGACCAGAACCATCACATCCAGGAGTGGGACACCTATGTAAGAAAATATAGAGAAAAAGATGAACTGCTTAAATGAATCCTACCTTATTCAATTGGGAACTTTAGGAAAAGTTTGCAAAGGAATTTCTTGGGTTCCTATTTTGGTACTTCACAGTAGAAATGCAGAAAATGCTTTGAAAATAGAAAAAATGCCTAGGAAAAACAGCAATTTCTCAGGGAAGGAAATATTCTGTAGACTCGTCTACTAGGACAACCTCCGTAATTTTTCTGGTTGGTTATTTAGAAGACCGGATGGGAGGTAAATCAATTTACCTCGCACCTGATATGTTGAATCAGCATGCCAATGGGCTTGCTGACTGGCATTTATAGGAGCTGTAGTCCAACACATCTTGGGAAAGCCTGGCACAGATTCATCTGCCGAGTCAAACAAGTAACTCCTAAGAGCTGCATGATGTTGCCATCTAAGGGGAAGCTAGGTGGGAAAAAATGGCATTATTCTGTTGAGGAGCTGAATGCTGAAGTATTGAATAGCACCCTCAGGACTGTTTTAAACAAAAACAAGTAGGGCTTTTTTAAAGACCTTATTATTTCTTTATACATTTTTATCTGCTTTGATTATCTCGTGTAGGAAGAACTGAAGTGACATACTGCATGTATATAGAATTGCCCTCCCTTTTCTCTTCCCCTCAGTCACCTTTTTTGGATCTGTCTTACACTTAACTATTCAACTACATTTTTGTCTAGCTCTCCTCAAACCTCAGTTTCTAGAAAAACCTGGATTTCCATGCTGTTGCACCCAGTATAGTATAATGGCTGTGTTGAAAGAGCCTTGGTTTTATACATGTGCTAGGATATGATGGATGGAATATCTCAGAAGTAACTTAGTCAAGCCACGGAAGATTATTTTTATATATGATCACTGCTGTGAGACCACTGTATGCACAAAAATGGAAAGACTCTGAAATACCCACAATGGAGGAATGGTTGCTGAAGATGACAGAACAAGCAGAGATGGCAAAATTAACTTGTTTCCTACAGAGAAAGATAAATTACTACATTTATTAGTGACTGGAAACCCCTTATGGATTTTTTGCTGAAAAACGAAAAAAAAATGAACTGATGATTTATGGATTTGATGATTAGAAAGGGTAGATTATGGAAAGAAGGAAACTTTGATGTAACCTTAGAAAGAAAGGGTAAAATATTAATGTATTTATAATTGCTGTTAAAAAGATTGGAAGCCATTTTTAATTTAATTTTTTCTCTCTTTTTCCTTCTTTTCTGTCTCTTTTTCATTATTTCTCTTTCACTTTATTACTTTTCTCTATTTCTCTTATCTTTAACTTAAAATTTGTATTGTTTTTACCCTGTGGAAAAACTTATTTAATAACTTTTAAAAAATTATGTGTGCATGTGTGTGTGTGTGTGTGTGTGTGTGTGTGTGTGGTGTCTGTCTGTCTGTCTGTCTATCTATCTATCTATCTTAGAGACTTCTTGTTCAAGGAGATTCTGCCACTTCTGAAATTCACGGGCATCCTGAAAATATAGCATAACTCAAGCTGCACTGCTGTCTCTGTGTGAGAGAGTGTATGTGCATGTTATCTCAGAGGCAACTTGCATGTGGTTTCCTCACATTAGGAGACTCATTTGCTGCTGAATTTTAGCAGCAAACAAAATATAATTCAAGCTGTAAATTTCTTACTAATTGCTCCAACTGTTAAGAATTTAGGAGGCGGCTTTGATGGTTGCTGTAAAGCATACGGTATTGCCCACAAGTAGTAACCTACTTCTGATATATGTCTTAGATGGGCAATAAATTACTTGGATTAAAAAATCTGAAGGTACATTATGCATGTAACTGTATCTGTATGTATATGTTTTTAATATTTAGGTACTTTTATACTCCCAGCTTCACTCCCAGTAGTTTATAATCATATAAAAGTATTGATAAAACATAAAGCACATCGCTCTCCCATACAAAAAATACCAGCCCTGGCACCAGAGCAATTCCTACACTCTTCAAACATGAAACACCATGTGAAAGAGCTCAGACTCAACTGCCATGTAGCAAACTAAAAAGGATGTTGTCTGGACCTCCGAAGGTAAGGTGCTCCATAGGAGAGGGAAGTAATTTGCAGAGCAATGTGCTGTGCCCTCTCTCCTTTGATCTCATTTGGGAAGAGGCTTTTAACGTATTCCTCTGGACTGAATGCACCGAACAGGTCAATTCTCCCTGGAGTAAGGTTGTGGGGTAGATCTATGACACTCATAGCACCATCTAGGGTCAAGATTGAAGTGTTACACTAGAACAAAATTTCCAGCCATTCATTTCCAAAAGGGGTTATTCCTGAAAGTATTCTGCAACAGGCATATTTATGCACTTCCCCCCTGCACTTTGAACTGGACCTTGGGCAAAAGCCTTACTCCTCAGCTGAGGGCTACTCCCCCAGCAGCAGGTGATCAGGTAAATAGAAAACATACCAAATGTCAATAGCCAAGTTTGCCCTTCCTCTTCATCCTCTTCTCATTCTTTGTCAGTGGGATTTACTTCCAGGTTTAAAAAATACCTTAAGATTCAACTATTATTATTGATCCTAATGTAAGATTCAGCTATTATTAATGATGTTCATGGAATTATTTTTCTTCGCTTTATTGCACTCATAGCAGCATCCAATTCAGAGGACCTCTGGATCAGCCTGTTCTCCAGGCAAACAGACTGGTGGGACTGGGTCATTTTAATTCTTATTCTATTAGAAACTCATCAGAAAAGTGAGGGGGGGGGGGAAATAAGCCCCAATTCTACCACCACTGTTGTCATTCGTGTCCTCCAGGAGATGGACGACAAGAGTTTTAGCACAGTGCTTATCTAACTGGGTCCTTTCCTACCTCTGTATTAGAGCTATTCATCCTAACTCTCCATCATGCTATTTTAATTGCATGGGATTGGAATGGCCAAATAAAGCTAAAGAAAGAAATATTCCTGAAAATAATGATTTATGATGTTTGAAAAAACAGAGTACAAATAGCCTTACTTGCTGCTCTTATTAAATAATGGATTTTGATGCAAGCAGAATCTGTAAAGAAAAGTATCAGTCAATACCCCTCCTTTCTTTGGAACAAATACATACTTAAGCTCTTGAGAATTGGCAGCCATTAAGGATTTTAACGTCTTGTCAGCCAAGGGACATCCAGAAACACTAAGAAAATCAAATGTAAAAGAGTTTCTTAAGGATGCTGTAACAAAATAATAATAAAAATTACATTTTTTTCTTTTAAAAAAGTAAACTAAAAGCTTAACCAGAGTAAGGCTCACCAAATCTAAGGCTGCAATATTTTTGTATCTTAAGTTTCAGTAAGTACATACAGGTGAAGGAAGTCTTGTGGATTACCCAAATCCAAACTATTTAGGGTTTTAGAAGTTAAAATATATATTTTAAATTTGGCCCAGAAATGTATATTGGTCATGGTAAATACATAGCTAATATTATTAACTGCCATCTGCAATCCTATATCCCTGTATTTTGTTATTAAATGCTCTCCTATTTCATTTTTTACCTGCGGTGAGATGCATAGTTTCCTGTCACATGACCACTGCCATCACATCCTGGAGTTGGACACCTAAGGAAATAAAGAGAACCAGTCAGACACAAATTAACTGGGGGGGGGGGGGGGGGGAGGGAAAGCATTTTTTTTTTCTGTTTGAAAAAATACCACAAGGGGGAATAACCATATGGTTACTGGATTGCGCAAAATATTTGATGCGTTGGGGTAGCCACATCCTCAGTACGACTGGCATAGTTGCTTTGAGAGCTGCCTGTGTGCCTGTGCACAAGCAACACTGGAGGGGCAAACAATATGAAGTGGCTATAGATGCATTTACACGCATGGATGATTTGGGAAAGTCCTTGAAGAAACTGCACAGAGTCTTCTAAAACAGTGTTTCTCAACCTCAGCAACTTTAAGCTTGCTGGGTGGGTGATTCTGGGGGTTGAAGTCCGCACACCTTAAAGTTGCTAAGATTGAGAAATGCTGTTCTAGAGGATGTCCCTGCCTCTGTGCTTTGAGGAGAGGCACTCCACTCAAGCCACCATGTGCTGTGTGAAGTGTTCCTTCAAATGCTTTATATAGTGCTATATGTTAGTAATGAGGAAGCTGTCTCTCTTCTCTCTGTCCTAGTGATGGACTTTAGTGAACGCTGATTTTATAGCTAAGCAAGCTCATATAAGTTATCTTTCCAATAGTATGTTCTGAAATCAGAGAGAGGGAGAGAGAGAGAGAGAGAGAGAGAGAGATTCTCTTTATATGCATACTAGGAACCTGGTTTAATTTCTCTTTATCAGGATCTGAACCTTACTTCATAGCCTGGTTTGTAAAGAAATTAAACCTCTGCTTCTTACACATAATGGAAACAGTGACATCCAGGCATCAGACTTCTGGAACTTTCTGGTCCTTCTTTTTTTCCTCTCTGTTCACCTCCATACTCTGGCTGACTCACCTTTTATCCCCCCCCCTTTTTTTTTGTTTTTTGGTCTATTCTGCTTCTCCAGTAGAACAGGATAGAAATCTGAGCAGCAATAATCTGGCTGACCACTAGAGTTAGTTTTTTGTATCTCTTTGCTTCCATCTAGTGGTTGTCTATATTTTTGCAACAGCCCAAATATGGCAGTTCTCCATTCATTATGTCCTATAGGACGGAACTGTAGATGCAATGAGTTGAATGCAGAGGGTGGTGAAGCAGAAAGGAAGCACACAAGACAAAAGAAATAATTAAGCCTGGGGCAAGCTTCCAAACCTTTTTTATTTTATTTTTTTCTTTCAGTGACTTCCACTGCTAAGAAAGAAAGAAAGAAAGGAAGGAAGGAAGGAAGGAAGGAAGGAAGGAAGGAAGGAAGGAAGGAAGGAAGGAAGGAAGGAAGGAAGGAAAGAGAAAGAAAGAAAGAAAGAAAGAAAGAAAGAAAGAAAGAAAGAAAGAAAGAAAGAAAGAAAGAAAAAGTAAGTTTACTACTGGGATAGCTGATGCTGCCATTACCTTCTGTAAAAAGTCTAAAATCCCACATATATGAAGGAAAGGGATGGAGGAATGAGGAGAGCAAACACAAAAAGTTGTGTATGTATGATGGAGAAACATGTATGTGAGAGAAAGTATAGGTTTGCTGAGAAGTCATCTAATATTACTGTTTATTTTTCTAGTGTTTTTAATTGGAGGTGCATTTAGTTGTAATTCAATAAAATAACTTCTCGTGACTGTCTTCCTTTCTTTCATCATAGCTGCCTTACTTAATGGATATGCTAGTGACATTATAATTATTACTAATTAGTATAACAAGAAAAACTGTAGTCCCGAGAGGAGGAGGAAAAGAGAGTAGATTCTGTGGAAAAGTACTGCTTTAATTTAATAAACCATGGATTACAACACTATAAGTATTCTCTCTGAGATGGGTCTGTGTTTCTTTTTCATGTGGGGACAATGGAAGTTCCAGAGCCACAGCCTGAAGATTGTAGAGATGAAAATGTGTTGTTTTCTCATAAAGTTACTAAACCATTCAACTATTTCAGTCAGTTGTCCACTAGTAAGTTGAACCTTTTAACCATTTTCTTTTTAAAAGATATCCTCTTTTTGTTTTCTTATGAGGTATGTTAACTAACTATGGCTTTCAGTGATGTCCTTGAAGCAACATTGAATCGCCCCATTGTAGCTGCTAAATAGTATTTCAAAAATAGACAATGTACAGTTTTCTTTTAAGTAGCAGTATACCACATAGACAACCTAGTTCATTCTGCAAAATACAACTGCTTTGGCATAATATAATCATTGGAGAGATCATTAATATTCCACAATATGTAATCCATATTTATAATGAAGGAAGTTCATTGTAATTGAGCCTTAGAGACAGAATTTTTCTTTATAATTGCAGTTGTCATTTTAGGTATTTCCTCATGATGGAGCCATTTGTACTAGCAATTCTGCCAACAAATATTTGGTAAATGTTCCTTGCCCTCAATGTTATCTTTAGACCCTTTACATATTTGTATTTAAACATGTTTGAGTTAAATTGCACAGCCAAGAGCATTTTGGATGCACATCAGCAAGCAAAACAATCATTACAGGTGCTTTAAAATACAAGGCTTACAAGGTGTGTAAGTTATTATAATATATACAGAATAAATTATAATCAGTGATTAATGCTTTAAACAATTGTGGGGATCCTGGGAACTAATATCTTGTAACTGGAGTTCTTGAATCATTCAATGGAAAAAAAAATTATCCTATAAATTTTATCAACATTTTCTTCCTACAGGAAAACAGCCATAAGTGATCTGCAAATGTAGATGCAACATGGCCAGCAACCATTACACTTAGGTACAAGCATTCAGGGTCAGCACAAATTTGGCTCACAGTCACTGTATAATCTGAAGGTAGCTCATTTAGGGTTCCCCAGTCCCACAAGCAGATATCCATTATAAGAGTGATGTCAGAGCTCGAATGAAACAAATGATAGAACAGGACTTGGCAAAGCAGCACCCATAAGAACCCCAAATGCAAAAAGACATTCAGGATCATATTGCAAAGAACATAAACATGAACAAACATTTTTATATGGCCCATATTTTCTGAAGTCTGAAAAATCAGGAGTGTTTATGAGTTTTTAACACAAGCAGGACATGAGCAGAAAAAAAAAATCTGTCTATCTCTATCTCTATCATCTATCAACTCACGTGATCAGTTCCTTTTTGAGATCTCTTGAATGGAGCTTGGGTTTTGGACTAGGTTCTGAGACATCTGAGGATTTTTTTTCCTCCAGGCCTTCAGGACAGATTGCAGGATCTTTCTGAAATAATAGAAGAGACTGTTATTTTGAAGCATTGCTATCTTTTAATCCATTTTCCCCAACCTGAAGCCCCCCAGAGGTTGTGGACTTCACATTTTCAGCTACCTAATCTCAGCTAACTCAGAGGAGATAGGAACTGCTGAAAAGAAACATATTTCTAGTTTTGTGCTATTTCACACAAATCTGTTTAAAATGTAGGGAAAAATGCATGGAAATTTTGATTTCTTCTTTTTCATGTGTACTCATTGAAATAGATCCTTGGTTAGGTCTCAAAGGAGAAAATGTGCAAATTGTGCACAATTTATAAAAAAGTGCTATGTTTTTTAATTGGTTTTATTATCCCTTATTCTGTTTACTTTGTCTGATGAATTACTTTACCAATAGAAGTTAATCAAAATAAGGGAATGTCTGATTTTATAAGCTGGTTCCTAGTTTGTGGTAAGCCATAATGTGCTTTATTTGGCTTTGGTTTCACAAGATATATGATTGCAGCTAATGTAATTTAGCTTCTGTCTTGCATGTTGCATGCCACTATGATTTGCTCCACAAACTATGGCTTAACAAGTTTTGTGAATCCCACTGTAGTATCTGGGCAGAAAAAGTAATCAGCATGTTCACCATTGGAGAACTTCAATACCAGACAATGATTTCATGGTCACCTTAGATCAGCTGTCACCTTAGATCAAAGACTGTACTCACAATTTTTGTATCAGCTCAAATACAAAAGATACCTATTGGAAATACATTTATTAATGTGACCTTATCTGTACAATCTGTCTTTAAACCCAGAAAACTAGAAGCAAACTCCCTAGCATATATACCCTCATTATTTAATACAAAGGTATATTAGACAGAGAGTGGTGGGCTCTAGACAGCTGGTATAAACTAAGGTAAGGGACTTACAAGGTATGGCTTGTTTGTTTTTTCCTTTTAATCCGCTTCTCCCTATTCTGTTTCTAAAGTGATCTCTTAGGCTGGCTGTATGTGTGGGTATATGTGTGTAGTGTTATTTGGGAATCTCACATAGTTACATAGTTCTTTGGATCCTTGCCAGCCTCCATATTCCTACCCATTCAAGGGGAGGGGGGGAAAGACCCAAATGAAATTCCATTAATGTACAGATGGACATTTATATTGATTTCTGCAAAGACCAGAACATAATGACAACACAAATAACAGATAATAGCATCTGGCACTTTTAACATTTTAAGCCTTGAAATCTTTGGAAAACTGACAGTTGAACTAAACTAAAAGCTCCAGTTATTTTTCAGCATTTTGGTTGCTTGCAGAGAGAGTATCAGCTTTTTCCAATTCAGGATTTTATTATTTATTTATTTATTTTTGAGTAGAGCATCTGGACAGACCTACTATTTCTTAGTTTGTTAGGGAAAGAAAAAAAAAACTTCTAGAAATTACCTTCAAGTTGACAATCCGTTGTGTGTGTGTGTGTGTGTGTGTGTGTGTGTATATATATATATATATATATAAATAATAAAATTAGATGCTGCACATAATACAGTAACTTCATAGTTCCCTGTTTTTGACCTAAGATTTTTATCTATATCCAGCATTATTTGGAGCTAATACATTTCAGACATGGATCAGACACAAAATTATTCGCCTCAAAAGATAAAGTCCCCCCCCCCCACTCCCTCATGTATTCCCAAGGTCCATTAGGACAATTCTTTTGGTTCATGAATGAGCCAGGTATGCTACCCTTCTTTTGCCTTTATACTTGCCTCTATAATGCCAATATAAACACCTCTATTTGACTAATGTTTTCTGTAAATCTTTAGTTTCAGTTTACAACCATTTTCAGCTGTTTCAGATGTTGGAAACCTTACTTACCCAGAGATTCATTCTTGAGGATAAGGATAAGTATTATCAGAAAGAATCACAGAATCACAGAATCTATGCGTTGAACAGGACCTTAGGCAATGTAGTTCAACTCCTGCTTAGCACTTGACAGTCCTTACCATTAGGAAATTCCTCCTAATATTTACCCTTTCTTTTAATTTCAGTTCCTTAATCTTTGTCCAGCTTTCAGTTTCAAGAGAGAACAGATATGCCCCATCTTGCATATAACAGCCTTTTAGGTATTTGTATACCACTGGCATATTTCTCTTAAACCTCTCTTTTGCAAGTGAAATGTGAACTATTCCTTATCAGGATTGGTCTCCAGACTGCTTACCATTTTGGTACCTCTCCTCTGAACCTGTTTCAGCTTCTCCCCATCTCTTTTAAACTGCATGAGATAGTACCTCCTATGATCTGGATGTAATGCTTCCATTAATACAGTCCAATACTTCATTTATCTTTTTAACTGATGCCTTCTACTGCTTGTTCATGTTTAGCTAATGGTCCACTAGTTGTTCTAGATCCTTCAGACAAACACCGCTGCCAAGCCAGGTCATCAAATTCCTGTATTTATGAATTTGATTTTCTTCCTCACCAGAAGCACAGCTAGTTGGCCTGGTGCTCAAGCCTGTCAAGATAATTTGGACTGTGGTTTTGTCATCGAAGGAATTAGCCAGCCTTCTAGCCTGGTGTCAGCTACAAATTTGATAAGCATATCTTCCATTCCATCCTGTAAGGATACTTATAAATATGTTGAATGGTGCCTGGCCAATGATGGAGCCCATGATACTTTTTTCCAAGATGATGGAGAAACATTTAATGAGCACCCTTTGGATTTGATTGTTCATACTGCAGTACTGTCAAGATCAGATTTATTCAACTTGTCCATAAAGATAAAGAGAGACTATATCAAATGATTACTTTACTGAGATCAAGTAAAATAAATTTACTGCATCCACAACATTCACATTACCAAACTAGTTGCTCTGTCATAAGAAGATAAAAGTTTACTGTAGCAGAACTTGTTCTTATGAAACTGATGCTGGCTTTTGGTAATGATAGCATTTTTTTTTCTAAGTGTTCATAGAGACATTTGATAGTATGTTCTAGTACCTTGCCCAGTATAGATATAAAACCAACTGGTCTGTAGTCTCCTAGGACCTCCTTTCCCCCTCTTTTGAGTTCTAAGACTATGTTTGCTGTTCTCCAATCTTCCAGCACCTCACCAATTCTCCAGGATTTTTAATCAACGGTTCTGAGATCACGTCTTCAATAGTCTGGGATTTCTCCCCTTCCCCCCAATGTTTGCTTTTGTTTTTGTTACATTTTAGTTCTTCCTTGTTTCTCAGTTCTTATTTTCTGTATACTAAAATCAATATAAATGCTTAAAAATAAAAATAAGAAACACTCTGGAATATCATCCAACTGACTTTGGAAAGTTAAATTAATTTAAGCTAGCTTTGTGGATGCTTTTAATAGCTCTTCTCTTCTCTTCTGAGACAAAAAAGATTCAAAGAAGCTGTTAAGCAGTTCCACCTTCTCCCTATTTCCCGTTATTACCTTTCCTACCCAATAGACCAACCGTCTCATTTATTTTAGACATCACCAACTTCATCTCATAATATTTTGCATTCCTTACCAGCTTCATCTTATTTGGAGTTCTAGTCTTCCTGACCCCATTCCTTAAGGTCTAAACTATGATTTGTACTCTTCCTTAATTATCAGTCCCTAGTATCATTTTCTACGCATTTTCCCCTCTAACCTTGTCAGTGAACTCTAGATTCATCTTACGCCTTGCCCTTTTTCCTTGTGATGTAATCATTTGTGCTTGATTTCAGCATCTTGTTTTTAGGATCTTCTATCCCTCATTTACTTGCTTATCTGTAGCATTTTTAAGACATGGTGTGCTGTCCACCTTTCACTTCAGTTCATTACAAGTGCCTTCCTCAAGTCCCAGGTGCATGACTGATTTCATGCAGCTTTTTATTCCCTGATTACCCTGAACTCCAAAAGATTATTGTTGCTTTTGTCCAAGTTGCCTGTCTCTTTCAGTCCGTTTCTCTCTGTTGGTCAGGATTGGGTCCAGAGTAGCTAACTACCTTGTCAGCAGGAGAGATCAGAAATCTGTTGGACTCCCACTCCTAAATGATTATCTGTTTCTATCTCTTTGCAGATAAAGATTCTCATTACCACTATAGCTGAGAATGGTGAATTGATTTGACCATATCCTCTACCTGGATAGGTGGCCTGTAGTTAATTTCCACAATAGTATCATTTATTTCTTACTCCTTTTAATCTTATTCCGATGCTTTTTAACCAAATTTCCGTGTTTAAGGTCATGAATATTTTCACAGTTGTATGCTTATTTACATGGAAAACCACTCTGCCTCTCTTTTTGTTAGCTCAATTTTTAAAGCATTTTTTAAATATCATTCAAGGTGTCTTTTCTAATCATGATTCTAATTTAATCAGGTTTCTGGAATATCTTTAGGTCATATTTGCTTTCCTAAGTTAAGATTTCTAGTTCTACCTCTTTGTTGCTATCCATGTCCTGTGCACTATGATGACAGATAGATAGATAGATAGATAGATAGATAGATAGATAGATAGACAGACAGACAGACAGACAGACAGACAGACAGACAGACAGACACATACATACATACATACATACATACATACATACATAAACTGAGGATATCTTGTTTATTGGTCTCCCTACTGTCATCTATTGATGATTTCTGAGCACACTTTTCTGTCTTGTGCCTCCACCATTATCATGTGCGACCATGTGCCTAATGTCCAGTGTTTTTCTGAGCCTGTTCCTCTGGAAACTTCTTGGTAAGGTTTGCAAGATTCTTGCCATTACACGTTCCCTATTCATGTGAGGTACAGACCAACTCTGCCTGAGAGTCCCTTATGCTGGTGATATAGGCCATGATCTAGGAATCTGGATGCTATCATCTTCTTAACCAATTATTCAGTTCCAGGATTTTTTTCCCTTGACCATCAATGGATAGATTTATACTTTGCAGCTCCTTCACTCTCCTACTTTAAGCTGCTTATCATCCTCTAAGGTATTGATTTCTTTTAGTAGTGTTGTCTCCTTGTGGGAAAGCTGAAATAGATAGCAGTCAGTTATAATTTCCAGGATATTTTATATTTTGTTTGAAATTTCCAAATATATATAGGGAAAACATTTTCAAAAACTCAGTATATTGCTTTGTAAATTTCTGCAGGCCACTTCAATTCTAAAGATACCTTTTTAAAAATGCAGTTTTCAGTTGAAGATGGGAGGTGGTGGTGGTTTTCTGTACCTTAAATGATACCACTTACATATATATTTACTATTATGAAATTTTGGATGGCTTCATTTACTATAAACTCTCCTTCCTGAACTCTTTTTTTTAAATATTCTTTTTAAATAATCCTGCACTTTTTTGAAATATTCACACATATTTATTTAATGTTTATTTAACTGGAATGTTTGAGATTCAAAATGTAATAGATTAGAGATAAATAATTCCACTAACAAATCAATTTGAATATTGTGGTATATTATTAATAGAAAATTGCATTTTGATCCTTTGCTCCTGCTAAATTGACATTATGAGGTAACATAGATTGTTAAAAATTGTTATGTGAAATATTTGAATGGATGCAGGAATTTTTGCTTTTAACCAATTATTCAATTCATTTTTGTATGCCCACAGGCAATATTTACAATTATAACCTCTAGAGCCACCTTGATTTGGACCTGCAGCACTTTCAGCCTCAGAGACACTTAAATTATTAGAAGTGATTACCAAAATTATAAGAGTAAAAGATCCCACAATTAACCTTTATAAATCTTTGTCAATGAATTAATTCAATATGCAAATGTTAAAAACTAAATAGAACAAAGAATTGGAGGTCCCCATTTTCTCTGTCAAGGGGAGACTATCTTAATTTCCATCTCAAAAATGTAAATAGTTCTTAGTTTATGCCATATTTAATTAAAAATAATATTGGATCCATTGTATTTTTACTGAAAAGGAATGAGTATTCATTATGTTATTTAAGACATGGTGAGAATAATGTTTCATTCAAACACATTTTTGCAATGTCCTAAAACTGATGTATTCTGGGAAGAAGTCATATATATTAACTTGATAGTTGATTTTATAAAACTTTGTCATTGTTCCATTACATCCAGGATTCATGTACCAGGAGGATAACACACTTCTTTGTGAGAGCTTGTTTCGTCCACATACAGCTGCTTCTGTACTGTGCAGTCATGAGTTTCCTACCTCCGTTACCCTTCTTTTTCTCCCCAATAGAGAGCTTTTGTTTTGTTAATCCCTGTGGTGATAAAACTCCATTGTTATGGAGACATTCAGAGGGAAGAAATATCCCAGAAATTTGGAGCTTGATCTTCATGTCCAGATCTTCAGACTGGTTGGTCAGCTCCAGAAACATGAACCTCTCTTGGTTTTCTTACATGCTTCCAAGAACTCACTATTCCATGGGGCTGCCTTCTTCCTCCTTGGAGTCTCTTTTACTCCTAGACAGCTGCCCGTGCCTGGTCCTCCTTGAGATGTTATTCTGCTGGCCTATATCATGGAGAATGTTCTTGTGTAATACCTTCCCTGATGAGTCTTAAAGAAAAAGACTCCTCTCTGGTCCTTCATCTCCTCCAGCAAGGAGAAAAGCTTGCTTTTGCAACAGGTGTAATTAGCATACTCTTCTGGTAAGAAGACAAAGAAAATAAGGTATCTTTATAAGAGTGGATTTATTGATATAAGCGCAAGGATTCTTCCTGACAGATAGCTGCAGCACTATCAATCAAAAGTATTATGTAACTATTGCATCTTCCTTTGTTTTTAACAAAAAATCATTGATGCAAAATAATCAGCACAGCTTTTAAATTGAGAACATGCTCAAAATGTAACACCTTGACAGCACTTCTATGTAATGATTCCATTTAAGTTTTGTGTACTCAGATATATTTTGTTTGACTTACAAAAATGCTAGCATGGTTGGAATCTATTTGAATAGCTCTGTATATACCTCCTAAGGCTTTAGTTGCATCTGAGAAAACATAGCCTTCTTTCTGCAATAGGTTCCATCTCTCTGTGAGGTCCATTGATCTGGTCCAAAATCAATCCAATCACCAGTTGACTTGGAGAAAGTTTTTCAGCATTGCTTGTAATTTTAGTATGGGACAGAGGTGAGTCTTTTTTTCTTTTCTTTTTTTTTTTTTTTGCCATTTTTTACCAAAACCAAATGGATAACCAATGGTTCCCATAGGCAGAACTAGAGAAGGCAGAGTAGAGATTTCCTTCCTAAGGCTAGAAGGGCCACTTGAGGTCCTGGGACTTCAAATTGTGTCATTCTGCTCCTGTGGGTTTCATTGAAATAAAACACAGAATGCTTATTATAAAGCTTTAAAGCAGCTGTTTAACTGCAGCAAGCAAGAGATTGGGGTGGTGGGTTGTCCCACACAACTGCGGTCCTTCTTTCCCCAAAGATTGCAATGACATGGAAAATAAATCTCCCACTTTCTGCACTAATTTTCATGTAATTAATATGGTCTCCACCTGGCAGTCATTATAGATGCACTGTTCTTATGTTGTACACAAAGATAAATCTGAATAAACAGTGCTGATTCCTGTTAATTTATCAAAGTGTCACTCAACTGGCATTATAAGAATCTGATGCTGATTATTCATCATAAGAGCAAGTCTAAATAATACTCTACTTTGCTTAATTCTGGCAACAATATTCGTATAGAAAACATGGGTAAAAAGTTGGGGGAAGGGAGAAAACAAACAAGAAATGTACTATCAACAGTCAATAAACATATAAATGAAAAGGGCATAACAAAAATCAAGGAAATCATCAGGTTTTAAATTATAATTTAGTACAGTATCTGTTTCAAATGATGATTCCCTTTATGTAAATATTTGTCTTATTTATGTAAGGGAGAGTATCAGCCCACAGCTGCATTTTTGTTTCCTGTTCAGCTTCCATTGTAAACCAAATTGACGCACCATACTGATGTGCATATTGATGTTCCCTTTCTGTGAATGCCTTGATGAAGAATACAGAGGAGCAAATGAGATATGGCTTACATTTTAAGTACTTGATTGATTTCTTTGATGATCATTGCCCAAGGGCCAATCTCTGTATGATTTATATATTGCTGGCAATTGAGATTTCAAATTCAAAAAGGTACATGGCCAAGCTGTATTGAATCATCACATATCTATTGCATTCCTGTCTGGTTCCCCACCCCACACCAATCTTGCCTAATTTCCAGGATCAGAACTGGGGTAAAAGTACAGACCAAGGAAAGCAGTAGATGGATATTTAGTATCCCTGACCTGCATAACTCTTTTCATCTTTAAATTGTCATTCCATTTTATTTGACTTATGGTTTAGACAAGCCTGTATTTAAAGATCTGTTATTGTGTTGTATAGCACGGCTTTAAGTCAGAGGCTTAAATATCACAAATATTAGAACTAGATGGGTCTTGGCTTCTATATGATGAAAAGCAATGAGATGGAAAGTACCAGGAACAGAAAAATGTGACCATAAACATCTCCCTTGAGACATGCCAGGAACATTTTCACACCTGACTTTAAGAACAAAATCAGGAAGCTAGCATGCTGCAAAACAGAACACCAGCCATCAACATTATCTTTTGGTATAAGAATGCTATTAGGTTCCACACAGAGCTCATAAACTTTCTTATAAACTAAAATAGAAGGTGAGTTGGAAACATATTTATCTACTCCTCAAAAAAGACAAATGTAGGGAGTGTCCTGGGAGTAACTAAAGTAGACACAAGAAGCCCATTTGTGTGTGTTTGAATGAACAGCAGCCATTTTAAGGATTCTCACAACTTGCTCTCTAAATTTTAGACATGACCACCTGCCTAAAAAGATTTTAAAACACATATCCACCTCCCTAAAATAGGGTTGAAGAACTTATTGACCTGGTCTTTCAGGTGTTGCTAAACCACAGCTCTATCAGCCATAGTCACTTTGAGCAATGGTGAGCAATACTGAAACCACAATCAAATTTAGTTCCAAAATGGACAACAGAAACCATTATATATCATATTTATTCTGGATAAGACAGCTATAGTCAAATGAATGCAACTAAATCACAATGATGTAAATGTTAAGATTTAATTTTAGATTACAAAGCACAAAGGCCTTCAAAA
This sequence comes from Liasis olivaceus, assembly GCA_030867105.1. NCBI lineage: Eukaryota > Metazoa > Chordata > Lepidosauria > Squamata > Pythonidae > Liasis > Liasis olivaceus. The sequence goes on along the minus strand of CM061350.1, from coordinate 39,776,487 downwards.
GACTGATGTTTTCTATAAAAGATCTAAAAATGGCAAAATTCACCATTTCACTAAATATGTTATGTAGAGATGATGTAATGATGCACCTGGAAAAATCTCTAGCAGCAATGCTTTATATGATAGATAGATAGATAGATGATAGATAGATAGATAGATAGATAGATAGATAGATAGATAGATAGATTACAGATATGCGTATAGGAGTTGAATGTTTTCTCTTATTTCTCACAGAAACTGGCAGCCCAAAATCTGACGCCGATTTCTAGGAATACCGCCTCACTTTCAGAAATGAACCTGACATAAGAGTTAAAGGGCACATCTTTCTAAATCCCTCTTTCTGCCAGCATCAGACAGGCAGAAATAACCTTGACCCATCCTTAAGACAGTAGACCAACTTCTAGCTGAATTGCATTTGTTGCTATTTATACATAGGAGGGGTGCAGTATCTGCTATTGACTCAAGCTGTGCATTGGGAAATAAGCAATCCAAAACTAGAAATGATTCCCATCACCCCTGGGTATTGCCAAGCAAACAAAATAAAACCAAATACCTCTTTCTCCTCCTCTTTTTTGCCCTGGCTCTTGCTATAATTGATTGGTGTATCCCAACCTTGCTTTTCATTCAAAGCTTGGTAGAAAGTGGCATTGAGCAGAATGCTGCCTGTTTTGAAGGGAGAGGAGGAAGGAGTGGGAACACTTGCACTGGAGCAACTTAGAGAAGTCATCTTTTCTTGACTTCGGTTCTTTTTCATGCTCAAATCCAAAGTGCCATTTTCATCTACTTCTATTTCAGTTCCCTGAAACATAAGAGAGAAATGTTTAAAGAGCTGTTTGCAGAAGCACCCTAAGACATGTGGAGCTTTTAAGGGATAAGTGAAAATGCCTACTATTATTTGAATATATCTAAATCTAAAACCAGCTTTACAGTTTACACCCATTAATATTTAATTCTTAGGCAGACTTAAGTGATACCTCAATAATGCTCTTTCTGTGCTTGAATGCTTATATACTGCAAGCAGAATTGGAAAAGAGGCTTCCCAAATATAAACTGTATATACTAAATCAGAGGATATTTTTAAAGTTTAGCTTTAAATCTTGCTCATTTCATTTATAAAGAATTATGATCCCTTTTGGATCAAAGCATTAATTCATTGCTTATGAATCTTATTCTTGCATTCCTTCCTTCCCCCATACACTAGAGATACTACATTTTCATAAGAGGAGAAGGGTAAAGAAATGCAAAAACATTTGTCCTTTTCATAGGAATGACAGTCTCACTTGAATTATAAGATCATGTTAAAGGATCCACTCTGCACTCTGAATTATAAGATCATGTTAAAGGATTATTGTAATAAATGTGGGTGGTATCCCTTTCTTAAATATAATATGTCATTGGGAATTATGAAGAACAACATCAGATATAAGTTATTCTTGTTGGTCTGTAGCTTGCATTATGGCCAAATTATGTGTGTTTCTCCATATGATACCCTGTGCATGTTTGATATCTACAAAACTATCTTAACTGATCTACTGAAAGATTTTGACTTACTTAGGTTCGATTAGGATTTTTTAATCTGATGCTCCCCAGATGTGTAAGCTAATGCCACAATTTCCTGTGGGCCCTTCTGACTGAGAATGTTGGGGAGTTAAAATAAAATACATCTCCAAGTTGGAGAAGGCAAGTCTATGTGCCAAACCAGTTAGGATTGCTGACCCTTGCATTAATCTCAGTATCCCATGGTGCAAAGGAAGAATGGGAAATGTCAATGCATTCTCTAATTCAGGGGTACTCAACCTATTGCAAATGACCTCTATCATTTCTGCCTCTTTTTTTTTTTTTTTTTTTTGTGGCCAAGGTAGCCCCAGGAACTATGCCACCAAAATTCAGGAGCAAACAGCTGTGTGATTGCCACTATATTTTTTTATTGGATATAGGCAAACTAAGAAGTAAAATAGGTTTTAATAAACTAAAACAACAACAACAAACAGAATGTGGAGAACAACCATTAATTCTAGGACAATATAAAGTCAATACAATACAAAATACAATACAAATTGTAGAGTTGTAGAGTTGAGAAGGGGGATTCCGGTAGACAGACAACTTTTTTTTTTTAAAGATGGATGAATGAGAAATGGAACGGTGCTTTTGCTTTATATATTCCCTTTATATAATATTGCAAAACAGTGAAAATGTTTTAGTTACTATGATATGCAGAAATTGTTAGACCACCCAGACGGCTGGATTATAGGTCACTCTATGGATAGTCCATTACACTCACTCCCTTGATCCAAAACATATTCAGAAAAAACAGAGTTCTACCCTCCCATGATCTAGTGCTGGAAACACATATATACCAAAACAGTTATAATATCTGCAGGAAAGTTAGACCATTACAAGAAACTTGCCACTTTTTAAAAAATCTTTGCAGAGATTTTTGAGCTACAGTGCCTTACATTATTTACATTTTCTGGCTCATTTTCTAACAACATATTATATGAGCAGATACTCTGAAAATGATTGATATTTTAACAACTACACAAACACAGTTTATTATTTTGTAACTTTTTTCAGGATTTATCCTGTCTGGTTGTCTTTGAGGTGAAGCTATATTTAACATTTGAAATCCAAGTGTGCAGTTGAGATTCACTGATCAGCAGGTTACTCACTAATACTCTTTGCAAAAAAGAAGAACGTGGGACCACTTTTTACTTGGTTAAAATCCTATTTTCTCAGTAACCAACCTGCTGAACTGGTGGCCAAGCATGTGTGGTGGAGCAACTAATTGTACAGCATATATATCTATCAATCAGGGTTTATAGTTTAGCTGCATTTATAAGAACAATTCCAGTAACGTTCTATTTACAAAGGCAGTAGCTGATTAGATTAGGCAACATGAGGTTCACAAGTTAAGGAAGATACAACTAAGCAGCAAGCTAATCATACCAGAGAAATAGTTAGCACATGGATTAACTGACTTTCCAGTTTCAGATGTCAGGGTTTTTTTTACCTCACTTCCTGTATTTTCCTACTACCTAGGAGAAATTCAGGATAACTCAAGATATTATATGCCTCATATGTAACTAAAAGAGCTCAGCATTAGATTTAGTCAAAGCTAAATTTTAAGGTGTATCAAGATAATTTGGGATAGATTGTTAAGTAATGAGGTAGAATGTATCCCTCTAACCTGCTTGGTCCCAATTAAAAGATTTCTACAATGCATTTGGCCTTGTTGCTCCAAATTTATGTTCCAGGTTGCTGATGGAACGGAGAAGAAAGATGAAATTGAATGACTGGGAGGACTTCCCCTTGAGATCAGACCACCATTGGTTATACCAATTACAACATTTTGGAGGGTTGCAAAGATCTTGGAAGGAGATATTTATTTTACCATTTGCTCCACCTCATCATTTCCTATTCTATGATGATATTTCATGAGCTGTCTTAGATGTCTAATTGATATTTTATTGAAAAGATTATTGAGGGAAATTTTTATACATCGTTCCACCCTCAACTCCTGTTAAATAGCATAACCTATTTGTGAAGGACATCATCATTATTTCTTACCTCCATCCCTGCCCTTTAAGTAAAGCGCCTTACCCTTCTGTTGACCCCACGTTCCTTCAACCTACCTGTCTAAAATTTGCCAGGAATATTCTTTACCATAAGAGCCCCTTTTGCTACAAATTTAATGATATTCTGTCTCAAAATATAAATGCTACCAATTTTCTTAAAATATAATATTGTAATATGATACTTGGGTAAGGTTCTAGAAATATCAGCTCTCTTGCCTTCCTTGGAAAAAGCTGAAAACAATCGGGCCAATTACTTCTCTGTGTGCAAATGAGAAACAACATTCACATTTTTAATCCCTCATTTTAAAGAGAGATATACTTCATTATATTTATGGGAAGTAAATATACTTATTATAAGTATATGTTCATACTAAGATGCTTTCACTATATCTTTCTGTCCCTTTTTAGTAAATAATTTAATCTCCTGTGATAGTTTTAAGCTCTGAATTTGCCAGTACAGCTTATCCCGGATAATAACTTAGTAACCACATCTTATGCCATCTGTATAAAATCAAATACAGTTTTATATCAGCATTAATAAACCTTACTTACAAAAATCCAAGATATTAACTGTATCATTGCCAGCTGAACTTTCCAGGGCCTGACTGCATTGCCATAATTACCCTTGTGTTTCTTTGGCTTCATGGTTGATATATAAGTGCAGCCATGAAACAGAGCTACAAGTAATCAAGTTTAATAACCACTGTAAAGTAAAACGCTAAATATTGTAGTTGCAAACATTTTTCATAATAAAAAAACTTGGGTTAAGTCTGCCTGACCAACATTCACATAAAATGCCAGACCTCTGTGACAGATGGCTTAGGAGAAGATGCCATGTGATAGGGCTGCAGTAGTTTTATAGTGAAAAAAAATATCCATAAATAGTGCAGATTTTCTGTCACTAAATAAAATACCAGCTATAGAGAAGGCAGAGACAACAGCAAACAAATTCCATAAAACAGTCAAAGTCTTCTCAAATTAAATCACAGATCCAAATATGTTAGGAAACACATCTGACAATTGGGAACCAAGCCGTATTTAACTGAACCAAAAAGGTCTGGTTGGAAGACAATTCATACTCAGAGACGTGGAAATTCTTGATTTTCCCCTTTTTTTATATTGGTTTTACTGCTTGTGTTTTTATCATTGTTGTTAGCTGGCCAGAGTTGTGTGCCACAAGATGGGTGGCCATATAAATCTTTTTAAGTAAATAAAATAAATAAAGTAGCTAGAGTTTTCTTCTGATGTGAAAGTATTGGTGAACACAAACATGATTCTGATCAGAAAGTTATGCATTTGCAAAAGAGGGCAGTTAGCATTTAAGTGAGCTCACAGTTGAACACAGTGATCAAATGGAGAAATGGGTCTTATGCTTGCAGGAGGATGGACCCCATGTTTACATGACAGCTCTTGATTTATAGCATTATACCATTCATCTAACTTTTTCTACAGTCATAGCAAATGCCAAAGGAATACTGCCATAGAATTCATCTTGCTTTCTCATGAATTGATCTTTTAATCATATTGTCAAGATATTTTAAACAATGATTACTAGAAGAGGATGGATACTTAATCAAAAGAAAGTATGCCTGATTTTGTTGTAGTTTTTATTTTCATCCTGCCAAAATAAAGGTGTGCTTCGATGGCTCTGGAAGGTAAACTTTGAAAAAAAAATCACATGGGGCAACTCTTTGATGCCTCCCCAACCAATAAATTTAATGTATAGAAAACCAACAACTCAGGAAAATGGATAGGCAAAGTTACTTTTCTGTCATGTTAGGATTTGATAGGTTGACAGAACAGGTGAGTGTTCTATGTATTGGCTGTGTTCACACAACATACTTTACCTGGTTACTAAATTAATTCATTTTCTGAGTTCATTTAACATATTGGACTATAATATAAATCAGCGCTTCTCAACCTTGGCAACTTTAAGATGTGTGGACTTCAGCTCCTAGAATTCCCCAGCCAGCATTCTGGGAGTTGAAGTCCACACATCTTAAAGTTGCCAAGGTTGAGAAACCCTGATATAAATGATTGGGTTCATATGATGGGTCACAAACAAACAAACAAACAAACACCCCTTAACCAAGGTTAACACTAATTAAACTGCTTAGTAAGTTGTGCAAATGTGTCACCTAGCTTTACTTAATCTGGTTAAGAATGTTGTCTCACTGTTACACTGAAGTCATATAGTCCTAAGAGAGCTGAACCTGTCAGGTAAACCAGAAAGGAAACATGACTAGCTGAGCTACTTCTACTTTATTGTAAGGCTACATTAACAGAATCTTGCAAGTCTGAAAGTATATGTCTCCTACCCTCCCTATTTACCACCTGAGTAGTTAGGGCGGGTCCTTCCTAAGTTTCTTTATCTGGCCATTACTCTGTTGCAGACTCCTTTCTCTTTTATCTGATTGTTCCCTAGGTGGCATCTCTTCCCCCCATCTTCCAAGGTCACCCTCACACTCCATCACAGAACCATAACATGTTTGGAATATGAAGATTAACTATGGCATTGGTTACCATGTTTAAGATACATCAGGTATTATTGGTTTACAATCCCCATCATCCTTGAATATTAGGGATGGTATGATGGGAATTACAGAGAATAATATCTGGGGATCCCAACACTAATGCAGCTGATAATCTAAACAATCGTGAGTATTCTTAAACCTACTCAATCCCATAATCTCAGTATGGAATCACAAATCTCATGACACACATAAGAGTTATGCTAAATTAAGTCAAGGACTTGCCTAGTCCTGTATTCTATTTCCCACAGTGAGCTTCTGATGTTTCAACAAAATTTACATCAGGAATCAGCAAAACCAATTTCTTGCTTTTGTACTATCAGAAATTGCACTTCATTAGCAATGTCTTTGTTTTCTTCCATCAGAAATTGAATACCAGAGGTATAATGCTATGAACATGGAGATTCTTTTTAATTGTCATAAAAATTTCCAATCATTGAGTTACATGCTGTCTATCTCCTTTAAAATCATCCAAGTCAATGGCCATAACATACCACATTTCAGGCTGTTATTGCAGGAAACCATTTTTTCCCCCAAGACAAACTCCTACAGTCATGTGTCTTGTAATACTACATTTAAAGTATGTATAATCCAAGTATTCATTTTTCTATTTGTGTGTCATGTTTCAGAATATGGGCACTGAAAACACACTTCCTAGTTATGGAGTTGCAACATAGTTGTTATAATGGTGAAATCAAGAAACATTTTATTTATTTATTTGTTCGTTTGTTTAAAATTTAGAGGCTGCCTGACTTCTTAATGACTTTGAGTGGCTTACAGATAGAAAAGAAAAATAACATGTAAAAGATACTAGTAAAAAGAACCTGGCCAGCTGGAAAAATAATACACCATGCCATTTATCAGACAGACAAATATACCAAAATGTTCCCCCACAACCACCCTATCCCAAGCCCTGGGAGAACAATCAGGCTTTTAACAGTTTCCTAAACATCACAATGATGGGAGCCACACAAATCTCTGGGAGGACATCATTCCAGGGGATGTTACAACAAAGCAGGCACAGTTCCTGGGTTGATTGGACCCAGAATGCACCCACTCTGCCTAATCATACCAGGAGGACAGAGATAATTGAAGACAGGCAATCCCTCAGATAGCCAGGCCCTATGCCCTGAAGGGCATTAAAGGTGGCAACTAGCACCTGGAATTGCACCTGGAAACAAAAATAAAGGAATACATGTAATAATTAAAGGAAGTAAACCGTGCTGGCTGATTGCACAAACTTAGGCTGTCTCCTTGACTGAAACTAAACTTTTTAGAATAATGGAAAGCTGCTGTTGCTCTTTCCAAGGCATTATCTAGGTTGAAACTACACTGCACTGGAACTGGTAGAGCTTGGGTGAGTGACAATGATTTTGCTATTTCCTTTTTAAATTCTACTGACATTTATTTATTGTGACATTTGTGTCTCACCTTTGTATGTGAGCCAATGCTTGATAGTCACGTGAGCCAGGATGTTGTAGTGGTTAAGAGGCTGGACTAGGACTAGGGCTGAGGACACCCAGGTTCTAGGCAACCCTCATCTATGGAAGCACATGGGTCATTTGGGGCCAGTCACAGTCTCTCAGCCCAAACTATCTCATGGGATTGTTATTGTGCGGAAAAAAGGAGGAGGGGCATTAGGTATGTACACTGCCTTGAATTAATGAAAAATAAAGGCAGGATAAAAATCTAATTATAAATAAAATAAATAAATATGCTGCCACATGGAAGAATGTTTGTGCCTCAGATTCCAAGACTTGCTTTAATAAAATTTGTCAGCTCTCAGTCTCTGAATTAACTTTGTAGCAAAGGAGAGGCAAGACAACAACATATGATTCCACATGGTCTATGTTCATTTCCTTGTTCAAAATTGAATCATAATGATGAATGATTTTTTAAATGCTTTTTTTTCTTTTTTTTCAGCATTAGATATCATTCAGGTGTGTTTTGGGTTATTTTTAAATTTTGGATAGTTGCTTTTTTGTTTTTCAAAGTTTTGTTTTTTTCCCCACTCCCACCCCATCTTACATAGCTTCCTAGTTGCTGGGAGTTAGGTGGCATATAATTTATTATTATTATTGTTGTTGTTGTTTTCCCCACATATGGTGGAAAATGTATATATAAAGTAAATAGCTATACAACTGTATCATTTAATAAAAGAAACCATATAGAGAGAGCCAGAGAGCCAGTTTGGTGTAGTGGTTAAGGCATCAGGCTAGAAACCAGAGGCAATGGCAAGTCACTTCTAAAATATTGTCAACAAAACTGCAGGGACTTGTCTAGGCAGTTGCCAGGAGCCAACATTGACTCAAAGGCTCGTTCTTTCTTTCTTTCTTTCTTTCTTTCTTTCTTTCTTTCTTTCTTTCTTTCTTTCTTTCTTTCTTTCCTCCCTCCTTCCCTCCCTCCCTCCCTCCCTCCCTTTTCTCTCTCTCTCTCTCTCTCTCCCCTTCTCCCTCCTTATCTCCTATACAAAACTACATGAAGGGAAAACAAATTAAAAAATAAATTTAAAATTATAAAGCAACTTAACCCATAAATCATGCTGGCTTTCAAATTCATGTACATATTCTGTATACCCACCATATCTCTCCTGATAGAGCAAGGGCATAGGCATTGCATGAAAAGAATTTGGATTCAATTCTTTGTATATACTGTTCAAAAGATCAGAATATTTTATGAATTTGTTTGCCAGAAATTGATGAGTAGGCAATGCTGGCTTTATTTGTCTGGATAGAAAGCTGCTCCCAAAATAGTTACTTAAATCATTTAAATAATAACAAATAAGTATTGCAATGGAGGGAAATCTGTAGATCAGATACCACCACAAAGAAGTCCTGGGCTTGGACATAATAAAATGTCAGGAAAACAAATTAAGAACAGGGGACAAATTTAACCAAGTAGATTTACTTAAAATGCATCCAGTGGGCCTGTAAATGTCCAACTTCTTATGCTATTCCATTTAATTAAAAGTCTGTGGATTAAAAAAAAATATCAAGAAGTAAATTGCAATAATATATTTGAAAACTATATTTTCATATAGTTTTCAAATATATTAAAATAAATTATTCTGCTTAGCATTTAATACTACGGGGTAATAGCTTTAAATATACTGAATGCACTAGTTTTATATTTAAGACATAAACTTAAATATATCCTTAACTACCACAATCCAAATTCCTGGGTTGTATTTTGTTATCTATTCATCAGCTTCAGCACCAGGAATAATTGAGAGACATCAGATATGCTTGTCTGCTAAATATTTCATGCTGTTTATTTTCCTGTTGTGTTTCCTTTCAAGATACAGTGCACATATGCCACTCTGTCTAAACCTGTGGGGCAGGCGGGGGAGAACACCCAAACATTAAATAGATTTCTTGGCAAAACACAATAGAAAGGATAAAGATAGAATGTACTGCATGTGTCTCCTTCTTTGAATGGCAAGTACACAAGGTATGAGATCAAATAAGGGAAAACTGTGGTATGATGTGATATTACAACAAGGCATATTTCACAAGAACTTATACTAGAAGGGAAGTTAAGAGCTTCATCATTTCCTAAAACCTTTTCTGAACACTCTCTAATGCAGATTGAATAATCAGTTTCCTGCGATCTGGATAAATACAGGTGATTCAAGCTCCTATTCCATTGTGGAACCTATAATATGAAATATTTATGTGGAATCACCTATAGTTATTTAAATGTATTGGAACCATTAAAACAATGCTGGAAAAATGCCACATCTTTTGCACTGTAACTGATTGAAAATATATTTTTTGAGCACAATCTGATTTAATTTATTTTGGTTATTCAAACTGATCCAGAGGAATCTTTGTAGGAATGTGTAAATATTCTTTTAAATATATTGTACCTCATTGATGTTACTACCATTTGTTGATTTTTTTTTCTTGCTTATTTCATATAGAAAACCAATAGTTATGGAGAACTATGTTATTAAATAAATATACAAAGTGATTATAGATCACATCTTTTCCTTCTATAACTTGGAAATACCAAAATAAAATCCCTTAAAAATATCCTATAAAAACAGACTTAATATTTCAATTAAACGTTGGTATATTTTATTTTATTGTTTTGATAGATTAATCAAAACATATTTTTTCAAAGGAAGACTGATGCTTTATTTCTAGATGCATTAAAAGCAATCTAGAAATTAACTATACAACAATGTAATGGTTTTATATTTTATATTTTATAAACCATTACAACTAAACTATTCATATAAGCCTCACTGAATCTATTCTCATTCTTGAGGTTAAGTTTGAAAGTGGATGGTAATTTTTTTCCCCATACAGTTTTCCACATCCAGATAATATTTTATTGATGACAGTGAGCAGAAATCTAAATAATTTTGCTTGGTTCTTACTCTCTCTCTCTCTTTTTACCAGACTTAAATAAACTTTAAAAGGTTTGTAGCCTGTTGACGTATTTCCCCCCCATCATTCTTTAGAAGACTCATGGACTGTTGGATCAAAACTTTTTCTCTGCAAAGAGATTGGGGGGAAAGAGATAACTTGCACAAATTCATTTTTCATTCTTTATTTCATAGAAAATGTTCCCAGTACGTTTTCTCATGTTCATAGCTGAAGTGGAGAGGGAGCCACAGAATTTCAAATTCCTTGCTTTACATTATTTTAAATGAAATGACAATACCTTCTGAGAAAATTAAATGCACAATTAAAAATTAAATTAAAAGATATTGTTGGGAAACGAGAGAAAATCAAAGTGATCATCACACCAAACTAAAACCATACAGGTTTAGGATAAGTTTCAGATCATGATAATTTGTTTTCTTTCAGGCATAAGCAACAAGAAAACATCATGATATATATTATTCTGTTTAAAATCTCCATTTCCTAAAAGGGATCATTATTCAAACCAAATAAAGAGAATATCTGTGATTTTGGCGAATTCATCTCTCTCAGCCTTGCATCCCTTTGCTTTGGCCAAAAACTAATTTTGTTTCTTCTGTCGGCTATTCTGTAACCCTGGTTGTCATTTTGCCCTGCTGGAAGTTTGGCAAAAGTAAAAGCTGGCAGAGGACAATACATGATGATTTAAAAATTTTTTTTTTTTAATTTTGTATACAAATCATTCTTACTATGTGCCCCAGTTGTGACTATGAGTTGCTACAATTGTATTCCCTTCTTTGGCAAATGCAAATCAGGTGTATAACTGAAAAATATATATTAACTATGTTCCCTTTATTACTGTTCTTTGGCAAGAAAGGTCTGTTTCTAAGGTCAGCCAAAGGTAGGGGAAGCAATTTAATATTGCCTTTGGCATCAGCCTCTTTTTCAACACAGGGGGATTAGAGTGGGGATTGCCATAACTAGTGCTAGAATACTTTCTCTGTCCAAGATAGTAAATAAAGCTGTGGATCCAGAGAAAACTTGTAACAAATCCTGTACCTTAAAAAGAAATTGCCTGGATAGTTGGGTTTGGAAAACAAGACAGTCAGCCTGATTGGCTTTCAAGAAACTGGCTGTCATAACGGCTGTCGGAAAAGGCAGAGCAGAACGTTCTCGTTCAATGTCTGCAAGCTTTGATAGCTGATTTGATTTTCCATATCTGAAATACTGTAAAAATGATACATTTGCCAGAAGGAATCAGTCTCACTGAAGAAACTTCTCCTCAACCAGAATAATGGTTGCCCGCATATCAGAATTGAGGACTGATTAGTAGAAGGATTGTGAAATAGTAATCTCTCTCTTCCAGTGCAAAGACAACCATTGTACACTGTATAATACTTTTTATTAACCTATCCAGCCCCATACATCTGTGCCTATTCATCTTTTCTACAAGACCATCTCAGTGCGCTTCAAGGCTCTACCAACACTATTTCTAATGATGTTCTTGCTACTACAGTGGTAGTAAATGCTACTGATACAGCCTAATTTGCCAACTAGCAAGGCTATGTTGCTAAAGGCATCTGAGATACCCTTAGCAAAGCTGAAGTCCAGCATATCTGGAGGACACTGGTTGAGAATCCTATCTTATTAAGTACCACCACCACCACCACCATTTATTGTCTTATAAACAGTGAAAACAAAGCCTAATTAAAATGAAAAGTGTATGGCTATGAGTAAATAAGCACCACATTTTCAGTAACCACCTTTTCACCAAAACTTTTATTTATCTCCAATTTATCAAAACTTAAATCTCCCACCATTTCTATAGTCTTTATTTCATGTGAAAAGAGGCCTCTTTTAAACCAGTTTTGCACCTTGTCCTTCCATAGTTCTTTTCTACTTTGAAGCCAGTTACGGCAACTATCCACAACATAGTCCTGTCACTCTTCAAAGGAATATTCAAAAAGGAGCTGCTCTTTTGGGGGGCAAGAAGGGGGAGGAATTGAATGCAATCACTAATATGAAAGACAGTTTATTCACACAGTTCAGTAGCTATCACACCCTCCAGGTTTCTGGACTTGCCTACCTTGGCAGACAGACTCTGTGGTTTGCTGGAGAGGATCTCTGTTGCTTCCCTGCAGTGGGTGGAAAGGTTCAGAATTGCAGCAGCTGCTGCTATGTGGGTGTCTTCACTACATTGACCGTAGCGATAAGAGCTGGCATGGCAAGGACTCTGTGTGTGGGCGCTAGCACTAGGCTGCCGATTAGAAAATTTCCCTGGATTTGAAAAATGCTTTGCTGCTGAAGAGAGATTTGATTAGAAGTAGTTGTACGCAACTGTCCTCCTATTAAAGGGACATTTAAAAAGGCAATCATTTCATACAGTAAAATAGGCAAAGAATACATGATATAAAAGCTACTCTTGATTCAAAACTCAGCATTTCTGGGGTTTTTTTTTTTTGTTTTTTTAAAGGCTTCAAAAATTAATAGATTTAAAACCTTAGATTGTGTTGCCATTGTGCAGGTGCTTTCAAAATCAGTAGAGGACAAAATTGTGGATCCATTTCCTAAGATGTTTTCATGCCATATGAAGGAAATTTTTTAGGGGTCTCATCCATGCCTGCCATCTTGCAGATTTTGAAGCCCTCCCCCATGGACATTCCTGCCTTTTGGTATAGTTTTGCTCCTTTAAAAAAAAGTTATATTGATTTGTTATATACCTTTAGTGATTCTATCTGAATTCAACATTCGACACATGCACTCATTTTGGTTCTTGAATTGAATCTCCTAGTTCTTGGGGTGTATCACCATTTTCCCTCAAAAGTGCACATCCACTCAAAGTGCAATTCTGTCAATGAATTCCAGTTATTACTAAGTTCAGTTGAGTGAACTGCCAGTTATGTTCATATGTCACTGTATCTTTAACTGAGAATTTTAAAGTGGATATTTCTAAAATGACAATTCATGTGGGGCATCAACAGAATATTTTGTTTCCCTCTCTGAATCCCAGTAATCAACTGGAATTGCCAGTTAATAATGCTCTAGAAGATGAATTTTCAAAACATATATGGCTCGAACTTTATCAGTGTCTTCCCCCAATCATGCTCTGAAAATAATTTTGTCAGAGCATTGGGTACTTTCAAGAAATATGAAGCCAAAGGCAAATTATTGTTGGTCGCATAGTCATCCAGTTGTTTAGACTGGATATGGCATTTTTATCCACCTATCAAGTGTGTGTGTGTGTGTATGTGTTTATGTGTATATGTGTGTGTGTGTATATATATATATATATAAATATATATATATATATATATATATATATATATATATATATATATATAATTTTTATCATGCCTTTTTTTTAAATATATTTTAATCAACTCAAGGCAGGAAAAATACTTAATGCGAGGTTCTCAACAATATTCTTCTCACTCTGACAGATTTAAAATAAGCTTTTAAATTCAGAGGGAGTAAAATTTATACTTCGAACACTGCAACACAAGCAGTGCATTTTTAATCCTTCATTAGCAATCTGATATATGAATCATTTTAGATATCCACTTTGATTATGTTGAGCTACTCTCTGGCAGACAGCTAAAATAGCTTCCATTTTGAAGTAATCTCCTTTTTTTCTTGAACCAGCTCAACTGTAGCTTTATTTTAAGAAGCTGCACCGAAGCTTCTCTAGCAAGAGGACTTTGGGCAAAGAGGTGAGAACAGATGGACCATTTAGCCACAGAGTTGTATAGGCAAATGCAAGAGGCAGCCAGTTAATGTCTGTACATTATATAAAGGCCGGGGACCACAATACAAATATCAGAGCAATCACTCTGGCCTTATAAAAATACCAAGATCTTAGCCCCTATTATAATAGTGTAACTCTAATTTCTTGGATGTCACTAGCTTCTCTGCAAGAGATTATCAGTTTTGTATAGTTGCACCTTTTCACACTAATCGGTTGATGTTACATATTGGTTTGGGTTTGAGACTTATCTATACAATCTATTATTTGCTATGTGCAAAAATTGGGACTGTAAGAATAGCAAAAACTATATACATGAGCACTCAGTGTGTATTAAAGGCATCAAGCACTGTTTAATGGTTAGTACAGTAAGGTATGCATAGCAAGATATGCACAGTAGTGCGTGATTTCTCAGAAGAAACTAGGTATTTTTACAATGGTCAAGCCTTTAACTATGCTAGTTGCATGTGTCGCTTGTTATGTATTCTCTGGGAGATAAAACAAAAATATATGGTTTAATTTTGTCTGTCTCTTACTTACATTCAAAGGATTGTGTGGGTTTTTGTCCTTGCATAGTTGGCACCACTGTGCATTTGCCAAAGACTTGGGCATCAAAGCTAGCATAGTCAAAAGGTACTTTCCCACATTTCTCTTGCTCTCTTGTGAAAGTGGTTCTGGAGGAAGGGGTTGCTTGGGCAGATCGGCAGCTGTACTGAGATAACTCAAAATGTTTCACCAAGTTTGTCCTTCGCAATGAAGACAAAAAATATCAGAATAATGACTATTATTATTAGATTCATTCTCTAGCAGAGATTCACCTAACATAGTAATATGTTAAAATTACAGACTGGCACTCAAAGATTAAAACTAGGGAACATAAAAACTAATGTTGTTCTTATATTTCCCTAAAGTTCCTTTCTTATATATGAAGATATAAGACTTTTATAGAAAACATATCAAGTCAAAACAATAGATGTAAGAGGAAATGTTGAGTCTTCCTCCTTCCAATCTACAAACTTTCATGTGAATATCTATACAAATATATGAGTCTGTGTCTGTGTCTGTGTCTGTGTCAGAACAACTGATGCCAGACTTCCCGGTTGTGAGGGGACTGCAATTTCCAAAATTTTCAATCACTATCAAGAGAAGTTCAAAAGCAATTTTCATACTTCTTGACAGTTACATTGAAAAATAGAGACCTTTTGGTTAGCTATTAAGCAGGTCTTTTGATCCCTTTTGCCTGATGATTTTTCTGATAAATGCCAGGTCAATTCATAATAAGACTAAGCCTGTCCAAGACTTGATAGCAGGTAAAAGTACATTTAACTTTTTGCTATTGTGGTTTCCCAGAACAACAACAGCCAAAGCTGAGGGGCTGGGGAGGGACTTACAGTCCACAGTAGTGTTTCTCAACGTTGGCAAATTTAAGATGTGCAGACTTCATCTCCTAGAATTCCCTGGCCAGCATGCTTAAAGCTGCCGAAGTTGAGAAACACTGGTCTACAGAATTATCTTTCTCACCCTAAAACCCCTCACAGGTGAGGCAGACAAATGTAGTGGTTAGGAACATCTATTATCAGCTTTGACTGATTCACCAGTTATGCCATTTCCTGGATAGAAGTCCAGCTGGAGTTGCTCTGAGAAATCAGGAGGACAGAGTTGAGTTACTCTTTACTCTTTCCAGCTTATCTATTGAGGCCTCATGAATACATACTAGGTCAGCTCCTTATCCATGATCAATAATGGATAAGAGAAGTTATATTGTGAATCAACCTAGCATTTATCAGGCAAAAGGGATCATGCTACCAGATACTTAACAAGAAAGGCCTTTGCATTTTTTACTTTTGTCAAGAAGTCTCAGAGTTTCTCTTGAATTTCTCTTTTTTACTTTGGTATTGGAGATGTCAGAGATGCTATTGCCAGCATTGTTATTTTTTGTCACAGTCTGTCTATCATTCTGAATCCTTCATGGCTGCCCATATTTCTGAAAAAGACCAGTCCCTTTTCTGGACAGGAATAACTCAGTAACTGTTGTCCATGGGCAGGTGACCTCAGGTTGGGATTACTGAAATAAACTATATGTGGGGCTTCTTTATTTCTATCCTGGAAGATGCAAATGCAGTGGCCAGTCTTCTGAGTGGGCACTTAGCCATACTCATAGTATTCATATGCTGAAGCAACAGCACTGGCTACCCATTAGCTACCATGCCAATTAGTACTGGCTTATAATGCCCTGAGTTACAACAGATGGCATCTCTTAAATGACCTTGGCTGATTTTGAAAAAGCTAAGCAGGGTTGGACCTGCTTTGTATTTGAATGGAAGATCATCACCAAAGCACAGGGCTGTGGACTAATCTGAGATGTCAAAAAAGCATTCTGGAACAAAGGTATGACAAGACATGGATGTGGATGGATCCATAATGTCAACAGGAATTGAACTCAACTGCAGGGAGACTTTACTTCTTTATAAATCTCTGAACAACTTGGAATCAGAATCCCAACGTGACTGTCTTTCCTTTAATAAATCTGTACGATCACTATGATCATCTGGGGAGGTCTTACTGCTGATGCCATGAACTGGGAATTGTCATCTTCCAGTCATTCCAGCCTCCTTAGTGGTGGCAACTACTTTTTGAAATGCTTTCTCCTGATATTAGTGGGATGTCTGCTATTACAACATCTAGGTCCCTACCAAAGACCCATCCTTTCATCCAAGTCTTCCCTGTCTAAACAGTGGAGAGACTTTTCCCCTCTCCATACATTTTAATGTATCATATATTTTTATTATTTTTTTTAATAAAATAAGATAGAAATTCCATGGGAAGCAGAATATAAATAGGTTAATGAAATACATAAATGAAATGATAACGAAGTCCCAGTTTCCTGCTACTGAAATTCAGCTGCATAATGACCATGGTCAATCGGTGGGTTGTGGTGATTTTTCAGGTGGGAGGTCAATAAAAGTGTAAATTCTCGCCCAGAGTTCCCCCATTGGGGGGAGATGGGCAGTTGAAAAATTTGGCAAATAAATAAATAAATAAATAAATAAAATGCAAGCAGTGCAAACATTATGGTGCTGAAATCAGCCATGTTGCCACTGAATTTCGGTGGCAAAATTCTCAGGTGATTGGGGGTGCATTAGGACATTAGAATGCCTACCTCTTTGATAATGCATGATGAGGACTCATCTGCACCTTTTACATGGCATTCTACAATGCATTAACTTAATATCTGTAAACTTCTACCTGCGCTACCAATTCAAAAGTTAAATGTTTCAGAATATTACAAGGTATAGCATGAGTTACAAAAGTCTTTATCCAGCATGCATCTACTATATGTACGATTCAAGATTCTTACCTGTGGACCTGATCGTGGCACTGCCCTGTTTTGAGTGATTCATGTTGATTTTTTTCCTGAGACATTGCCATTTTTTCAGCTGCAGCAATTGGACATCCAGAAAGACTATTTGAAAAGATTTGTCACATAGAAATAATTGTTAACAGTTTACATTCTGTCCTTCCAAAGCATTAAGATTTCTAATATGCATTTTGTATCATAAGTAAAATATTATTCAGTGTGTTGCCCTCCTTTTCCTTCTGCTTATCATGTTAATTACTATTATAGCCTTTGAAAGTCCAGCTATAACTTCTCTTCATTGCTATCTCAAGCTATTGTGCCTGTTAGATCTTCCTCTCCTACACATCCACTGATGATTTTAATTTAGCTAAGTTCCCATGCCCATTCACATACTAGGACACCATCAATTCTTTTCATCTGACTGTGGATAACACAATTATTTCATTACCTCCATCTATAACATCATTATCTCTTTAGACTTCTAAGAACATAGACCTCTCTAGTAGCAATGTTGGCCTTGAACATTTTGTGATATAATGCTTGTTTCCTTATCAGTTTCTTCCATGGGGGATTAGCCAAGTCATCCTTACCAATTATTTTAATGTATTAGGTCAAATCATGATCTATCATAAACTGATCATAAATTGGAGTTCTTGGAAGATTAAATCAGCACACCAAAGTATATCAAGTTTGAATCAAATTAGATACTTTTACTATACAGAACTGACCATCAGTCTTTATGGTTCTTTGTAAGTCATTTTAATTTCTTTGTTGTTATAAACATTTTAATATCAAGTTTATACTTAGGATTTCACATAAAATTAAGATGAAGCCACATGCCTGTATAAAGTATATATAAATATGTAATTGAAAGCAAAAAAGGGGGGCGCACACTATCTGAGATTGGATAGCATGTGTTTATATTGGTATTCTGGCTTTCTTACAGCAGAGTTGTCAATAGATTATGACCTAGGAATGAATATATTTGATTTAATTCTAACATTTCTTGGTACTATAAAATGTAATGATATAATTTTACCACAGTTATGTACTTTTCTGTTTCAATTATTTCAACAGGAGAATTAAGTATATGCTTCATTGTCTTTCAATAAAAACCATGGGAGATAAAGGTACTTCATTTTGGCTGGACAATCTTAAATTTATGCACAGTTGAATGGCATATACCACTAATGTTTGTGTAAGGAAGTTTTCTTGCAGGAGTTAAAAGTTTATACATATAATTCTCAGTTAACTATGGTAATTAGGACCAGGAACTCCATTGCTAAGTAATGCAGTTGTAAAGCATGACATCGCATGACTGCACTGACTTACAATACAGTTTCAGCAGTCCCAGTTGTGGTCATTAGGCAAATCCCATGTGGTTATTAGACGTGATGTCATGTGATTACCATTTGTGACTTCCTGCCGGTTTCTCCACTGAATTTACTTGTCAGAAGCCAGCAGTGAAGGTTGCAAATGGTGATCACGTGACTGTGGGAAGCTGTGACCATTATAATTGTGAGCCAGTTGCCAAGTGCCCAAATTGCAATTGCATGACTGTGGGGATGCTGCGACAGCCATAATTTCAAGGACCTGCTGTAAGTCTCCTTGTTCAGCACTGTTGTAACTTCAAATGGACACTGAACAAACGGTTGTTAACTGAGGACTACCTGCATTGTTGCTTTATATAGAGTGACAGATGTTAAAGAAAGCATCCCTTCTTGAAGATACTAGGTTATCACCAATGGAAACAGGCTTGAATTACCTTCTGTGAGTGTTGCGGTTGCTATTGACATGTCCTCTTCCTGTACATCCAGGAGTGGGGCACTTTAAAACATTTTCATGCATGGCAAGGACTAAATAAAAAGAAAAAACAAAGAAACAAAAATCCCTGAAATCCATGCTAACTTTACAGAAGTGGTTCAACGTTGGCATTTGAGGGGAGATTTACACACTAAAGTTTATACTAGCAAAGTTTCAACCAATAAATATTAAGACCAGTCACAACTGCAAAATGGATGGCTATATAAATTGATTAAATGAATAAATGAACAAACAGACAAACAAACAAACAAATAAGACACTTGGTTGTAAAGCTATTACATATTCAACAAAGTAGAGAATTTAAGGGTGTTTGAGCCACCATGTATCTCCCAAAATAACAAATCTGACATTTTCTAAGTAGTTGCCCATTGTTTTAGAGAATAGAGATCTGTGTCCACTCTTGAACCCCCCCCCCCCCCCCCATCATCTGAGTGTTAGTATCTCTGAGAGCTGGTATACATGTATTGGATTTAACTCTCATAAGTTCCAATGAGTATTGGAAGGTAGAAGGTTGTTTTAGCTGGTGAACTAACTTTCCAGTTGTGGGATAATAGCTGTATCACCCTCTCAAACTGTATAAACTACTAAACTATTTTTGTTCATTTCATGTACTTGCATCTCCAGTGATTAAGTAGTTTACTTCTGAACTGATAAAATAAAACTATTCAAAGTGTAGACATAATTAAGGCACTTTGTAAATAGCCATGAGAGACATGACTAAAATACATTTTTCTTGGCATTAAGTTGCAATCATACCAAAGCAGTTTTTCTTCTGTAAATACTACAAAATTTATCACCAAAGCTTCAATATTACCATCACTGGATTATACTTAAATTTAAGTAGTTGAATTTGGGGTGTAGATTAATTTTGGATCGGGTTATCTGTTGCTAGTCAGAGAATAGCAGAGAATAGCAGTGGCAAGTATAATAGATATCCCTTTAATTATAAGGCTATTACTGGCCTCAGTCTTTGCTTAAATTCACAGAACAGCATAGCTGTGCTATTTAAAAGCTCTGGAGATCGATGCCACATTTTCCGAGTCATCATACAGCAGTGTTGTCCAAACTTGGCCACTTTAAGATGAGTGGACTTCAACTCCCAGAATTCCCCAGCCAGCATGGCTGGCTGGGGAATTCTGGGAGTTGAAGTCCACTCATCTTAAAGTGGCCAAGTTTGGACAACACTGTCATACAGTCTTGAAGAAACCACAAACTACCAGCTCTGGGCCACATAATTGCTTCTCTGACTGTCACTCAGAGAATTGTCTTCATATATCCAGTGAAGTGAAAACACCTACCAAATAGTTTTATTTTATCAGTTCAGAAGTAAATAGGCAGCACACCTACCATTCCAAGGTTCCTATTCTCATAAGTAGAAAGGGATTGCATAAATTTAATAAATAATACTCTTCCTGCAGCTTATTTCTGCTTTCAATAATGAAGTGGAATTAAATTATCACCCTTTGCAGGATTGCTTGAGAATTTTCTTGTTCCATTCTGTTGGACCAATCATGAATTCAGTAAAAGAACTACAAGAAGAAACAGATTTGGGCCCCTCCCCATAAGTATAACATACCTATTTTATTAATTATTTATTTATTTATTATCAAACTTGTATGCCGCCCATCTCCCCCAACGGGTGACTCTGGGCGGCTCACAATAATAAAAAAGGAAAAAACACAAGTCCCTCCAACCATGGATAAAATCTATAAATAATTTAAAAACATATATTAAAAATGCCGTAAAAACCTCCTATAATTTTTAGCCCTAAAAACCTGCAAGATGCTGGGGGGGGGGCAAACCCATCACCCCACCAGCCAACTCCACAGGTGCGGGCCCCCCTCTGGCGCCCAGGCCTTCTGGCAGAGGCAGGATTTAATCCCTTTCCTGAAGGCCATGAGGGAGGGGGCACACCGGACCTCAGGAGGCAGGATGTTCCATAGGGCGGGAGCTGCAGCAGAAAAGGCTCTCTGCCTAGACCCCACCAATCGAAATTCCTTGACTGGTGGGGTCTGCAACCTGCCCCTTCTGCTGGACTGAGTGGGGTGGGCTGAAATGACCGGGGCGAGGCAGTTCCTCAGATAACCTGGTCCTGTGCCATGAAGGGCTTTAAAGGTGATGACCAACACCTTGAATTGGACCCGGAAACAAACTGGTAACCAATGCAGCTCACACAACAGCGGTGTTATATGTGCCCTCCTAGGGGCATTGAGAACTGTCCGCGCCGCTGCATTCTGCACCAGCTGTAGCTTCCGGATACTCTTCAAGGGTAGCCCCATGTAGAGCGCATTACAGTAGTCCATATTTTTACAGAATCATAAATAAATAGCCAAATATATAGCACTTTTCCTCAAGGCTGCAGTAATACCTTTGTAGGCTCCAAGCAGATTATTTTCATAGTCTATCAGTGTGACAATTATTATTAGTACAATGAGAGGCTATAAAACTCAATCTGCCTAGAGAGACAAAGAGCTTAGGGTTATAAAGGTATTCCCTGGGCATATATTCTTCAATAAATCATAGGGAATTTTATTTTGTCCAAGAGCACAGGACAGTATTTTCATTTCAAGTGCCCACTTATATTTATTTTCAAGTGTAATTGCAAAGTAGAAATTTACTTCACTGATTCCCTTACTTCCTAGTAGGGGTGTGTGTGTGTGTGTGTGTGTGTGTGTGCACTGATACTGAACATGATTGGTTCTTGCATTTGAGAAGCAAAATTGCATCCAATTTATTTATTTATTTTTATTTTCAGTGTGAAAAATCAATTTCAAGTCCAAAATCAAATTCAGTTCTGACAATATCTGATTATCATGATGCAAATTCAGTCAGTACTGAACTAAGACACTTATTATTGTGATAAATATATACATCATAAAGTAGTAATACTATCTCAAATTTATTTAATTTTAGAATATGCTAATTTTGATTTTACTGTTACTTTTCATACTTTCAGAAACTATTGTTTAACTTAAAGCATTTCTGAAGCTCCCCATACTTTTGTAGGCCCTGGGCATTGTGCCTATTGGATAATAAAGTTGTGCTTTGCCCACCTTTTGATTTAACTTGGTATGGCTTGATTTCTTGAAACTGTTAAGATTTGTCTAAACTTCTTGAATTATAGATACAGGTAAGCAGGTAAAGTAATCCCAAGAATGGCCAATGGTATTAATTAAAAAAAAAAAAAAAGAGAAGGTACCAATATTGAGGATTTGTAGCAGCAAGGAACATCCAAGCTCCATTCCCCAAGTTGGATAGAAAATGTGCTACATAACCCCGGCACTGGACCAGCTTAAAAGTCTAGGTGTCCATGCTATAACCTACATGGTGTGTCCTCCCTCCCCCTTCTCTTTTTATTTCAAATGGTACAGTTGTGAGGTCTGCCTTCTTACCACCAATCCATATGGCTCACTAACATCCAAAGAGAGAGAGAGAAATGAGGGGAAGAAAATCACAACAGTCTGTTTTAGTTTTATAATGTAAGGTGTGAAATACAGTTTGTTATCTACTATGTCTGGTATAACTATGGTCTTAAAGAAAGCCTATTCATTGTGTTGACAAAAGAAGCAAAACCTATACGGAATACTTGCAGAGTTTTCCTACAAATAAGAGGAAAATGCACCAAATATTAAAGCTTTAGCAAACTGCAGTGTTTGCTGCTGTTTAAAGATGCTCAGTTAATGTGTTTGTTGCCTTTGGCCTATCTCTTAAAAGCTAAGCAGGGTCAGACCTGGTTAGCACTTGTATGAGAGACCACCTAGAAATATCACAGCTGTATGACAGATTAGGAAATCGAAAAAACATCAGAAAAGTTGTCAATGTCAAACCACTTTTGCATGGATACCAAGAAGTCTCCATGGACATATCTGGACAAATCCATTACCAGACGTTCAGTTTGACTCAAAGGAGACTTGACTTTACATATTTATTTGTCAAATCTTGGCACTAATTTACTTAAACTGGAAGTCTGGGCACTGGAAATGGAATACTCTGGTAAACACTATGAGATACCTAGAAGTTGAGGGATACTTACCAATTAAGTTTCATACTGCTGACCTTTTGTTCTGGAGTTTTACCCATGGAATAGTACCCAGCAGGGGTAGGGTGAAGTAGATATAAGATTATCATTTAGTTATGATGGCATGTTTTTTATCTGAGCTGGTCCCTTAGGCCAGGCTGGTTTTGCTCAGCAATGGACTGTGTTCAGCTTAAGCAACACCCTTCTGGATCTGAGATTTTTCTGGAATATTAATTTCAGGTGCTTTAGTGACTTTCATCCCATAAATAATAGTGTATCTTCACCACTGAAAATGGACATGAAATTATACCACTGTTATAATGCAGATCCTTGCTCTTGGTTAATACAGTTATGACCCTTACAAAAGGCTATGCCTTGTGTCATCATGCCAGTGATGTGACATAGAGTTTCCTGAATTAAAAAAAAATTCAACTTACTTTCAAGTGGCACTCTGACTTTATGGGGACAACCCGAAAGACTGCGATGGTGAGGATACAATCCAGTCACATGCCCTGTTCCATCACATCCTGGAATGGGACACTTGGTCTCTCTTTTTTCAGGCCTGGGCACATCTGCAGAAAAACAGAATGGACGGTCTGCCTGGAACACTGTAAATTATATATATTAGGCTGAGCAGTTTTAAGTAATAGGATAGAAAGCCATTTTCTTTCAAGGTGTTAATAAATGCTGAAATGCTAGACAACATTTAACGTTCTATTTTAAATAATACTTGTTATTTTTGTACTAAGACATATGGCATTAGAATTTGCAATGACATTTGCATCATGTGCCAAAAATTTGGAACTATCTATGAGTGGAAAAATCCAGACAGCACTAAACAAGCAGCTATCAGGCTTTGGGAAAGTTGGATCGCTGTGAAGGAATTGTACAACCTTATAAAAATATACAACTTTAACAATGTCTTAGATCTTTAAGTTAGAAAACTGTTGTCAAGATGCTTTATTAAGGAATTTATAAAAGGAACTACATGTAATCCATATACCGGCATGGCTAAAAGTATACTGTATATTTGTCGACAAGCTAAAGCAATAGCTATACAATATTTCATTTGTATGTGATGTGATGCTCCTATTTGTGCAGCAAAAATAATTATGCAAAATATGCTAATCTCCCCATTAAATACTGTAAAAAGTTCTGTCTGCCTCATATATTGCATTCATTTTTCCACAATAAATGGACCTTTCTTGCTTCTGAAAAAGGATAGTTAGTATAATGACCATATACACATTTGTATTTTGAAACTAAAGAGTAGAATGTTAAATTTTAAAATTATTTGTTATTCCCACTATACAGATACATGATTTTTAACACATACAATTATTTTTGTTATTTGGGATATGCATCTCTCTCTATTTCTCTCTCTGCAAAGGGGACACAGAAAACTGAAATAGCATTATCATCTGACTTTTTTAAATTCTATACAGGCAGATGAAAAATAAGACAGTCTGGATGTATGTGCCCCATCCTTAGAGAGATGTATCTTAAATGGAGTTGTATATATATATTTTTTCAAATAAGCAAACTCCACTAAATTCAACACAAGATACTTTCATCAGAATCATCTCTGCACCACCACTCCACCAAGTAATCTGCTTGCTTCCATGATATTCTCAAGTTACAATGGTAAAGCAAATAGTTTGCAGATACACACATTTATAATTAAAACTATCAGTAAGTATACAATTATGGCTTCCTATCCTTCTTATTTAAGCTTTTTCATAATGTGCCCCTCACATCATATTACTGAAGAAGCCCATGCCGTTCTTAAAAATTCCCATCTTGGTAGTTCTCCAGTCAAAATTAAATTGATCCAGTGAAGAGTTTCCATCTCAAAACTCTTGCTGAATACTACCAGGTACCACATTCCCAGCATATTTGTTTTTGTTTTTTACATACAATCATCATGGACCTTTAGCTTTAGGGATAGATTTATGTTGCTTGATGGAATGCTCTAATGATGCCATTTCAGGCACTGTATGACATTACTAAACCTAGATTGCCCAGGTTAAATTAATGTGGATCCTCTATCTCATGTTCCAAGTTAACAAGGCCTATGCTTCTATCCCAAGAAAACATGACAATAAACTTGGAAGATATCACTTGGTAGAAATAAGCAGAAAGTAACAATACCATTTTTCTACAGTAGATAAAAGCCAGAAAGGCTGATAAGAGTTTGCAAAGAAACTGTCCTTTAATATAGCCTGCATATCTTGGAACCCACACATTGTATAGACTTCTTTAATACAATAGTTTCAGATATAATATAATGAATAGATACAATATATGATACAGTTCAATGTAAAATTACATTCATTTATTTGCTTGTTTTCTTTTTCTCCTAAAGATCTTCCATTAATCCAACAATTCAACATCAGTAACACAAATAGTTCATCAAGACTTACGGATTGAAAATTATGGCAGTGAAGATTCTAAAATTCACAGTATAAGAACACTTTGAAATTCATCATATCTGTGGATGACTCAGTTCTTACTAGAAACTTATCATTTAACAAACCCAGTAAAAAGATGCATTGATATGTGTTATACACAGACATGATTTAGTTACACATATCTATGTGGTATGATAATATTTCCTCTAAAAAAAGTTTTTAATTTTTTAAAATCTAATTTTGTACCAGAAATACACACTAACGGATGTGTTTTCTTTACTGTATACTATACTTTTCTTGGCACTGGGGCAATCCAAAGAGTCTTATGTGCTCCCAATAGAACCAAATAATATTGTGGAAGTAAAGAAAATTATCTCATTCTGTTATCTTCATTGCCTGAATCATAACACAATAATTAGATGTTTGGAAGAAGAGGATTATTGTACCATTGTAAACAAGTGATATGGATGTAGTCCACTGGTTGTTGATATGATGAGCTGAAATATTTCATATATGGAAGCATATGTAAATAGTCTAAATGACCATTCAAGCAGTACTTTCCAACACACCCATGGGGGTGAGGTGGGGGCAGGGAGAGGAAGTAGATCTTTCCATCAGTCATGTTGATGAAGCCCTGGAGAAAATCCCCTCCCATTCACCTGCTTCATTTTTGCCATAGCCAGTGGGAGAGAAAATGCATGAAATTCCTTATCATAATTCTTATATCATATTAAACATGGATGAAAAACCCAATGGAGTGCTTGAAAAGCCAACATACTAGCCAAAATATACTAACATACTAGTGCTGCCAAGAGTCACTTTTTGTGAGATGGGTGGTCATATAAATATGATAAATAAATAAAATGCAAAACACTGCTGCTCTGGAATCAGGGAATGGGGATCAGGATTAACAACTATTTAACTGAATGTGTAATCCACTGTGAACAAAGAAAGTGGACTTACGCTTGTGGTTATAGACTGGTCTACCACCAAGGTCAACTATTTTGGCTTGTCTTCTTTCACTTGCAAGGTGCTCCAGTAGGAACCTGTCCAGTTCTTTGTAAGTGCTATGAAAGACATGACCCTGCTCTGCCTGAAGAGCTATTGCTTGTTCCAGCAAATTGAAGTTCTGTTTTGTTTTGTCCAAGTCAAATGACTGTTCTGTATTTTCTGATAGACATTCATCTTCTTCACTATCTGGAAATGGATTCTGAATTCTATTGCTGCAAGTGTCAACATGTGAGTCCTGTGATTCTTGCAGCTCTGATCTCAAGCTACAAAAAGTTTCAGAATTGTCAACATCTCTGTCTTCAGCTTTGACTCCTGGTGTTTTTAGGACCTCTTGCTGATTACATCCTACAACATATGTTTTATTTAAGGGCAGTTTTATATTTATCTCTTCAGAAAAATTTGAGGAACTATCCCATTCATTGTCCAGAATTTCAGAGCTACTTTCATTATCTTCAGAGGAACAATACTGTGGGTGTGGAACACTAATTCTGTCCCTTCTTACTGAAGAATTAATCCCATAACATACAGCAATGTTCTTATCCTCTGTTTTTAGGGGTTGGTTATCACTATCACTTAGTTTATCATTCTCTAGGGAATTTGGTGCATCTTTTGTTATTTTTTCAAAGTTAGTTAAAGTGTTGGTCATTATATCCTGGCAGTTAGTGAAACTGTCCTTTTGATGATCATTTTCTTGCATATTGAAATACGAGATACTTTTTGCTGATGTTAACGTGGTGTCTTCTAGATAGAGAGAAAAAGAGAAGACAACGTTAAAATACTTCTATTTTGGCTACAATCCACAGATTTGTTAATTATAAATTAAGCTAACTATATCAGTGAGATCCTGGGGGAATTCTCCCTATGCTGTTGCTAAGAATTGACACCAACTTGATGGCACAAATCAATCAATCAATATCAGTGAGAATACTCCAGGGTCAAGTATTTTGGATTACACCTTTTTAAGGTTTCTTTTATGATTAGTATAAAGTCATATTGAGCAAAATAGTCCTTTAAAGAAATAAATGGAAAGTAGACCAAATTACCAAGCCATGATGTGAATCCATGCTAAAATTATGTGATTGGTCTAGAAATGTAAAACCATTATAGTAATATGAAGTGTGACTTCAATTGTGACTATCATACAGCTACTTAATATGTTGAGATAGGTAGGTAGGTAGATGAAGAAATATATCCATATCTCTTTTTAATTTAAAAATTATGAGAAAGAGACTTGCTTTGTATGCAACACTATGTGAAAAGGTATTTTGTACATGGCTTACAGAGCTCATGGAAGGATGATCCATAGATATAAAATAAAACAAGGGCAACTTTACAAGGGAATTCAAAATGAAATCATTGAAGTATAGTGTGCTAAATTAGTTACTATCAAGGTGAATGTGGTTATGCTGAGCAGTGGGAAAAGTGCTTCTCTTACTACGGGTGTATTTACTTTTTGCTTTGGAGCAATAGAACTTGGAAAAATGTCACACAAATGTAGTACAGGAACTTGCAGTCGAGACTTTTATCATGTTGATGAAAACATATTTTTTCTTAATCTTCTTCAACAATGTTAATTCTTCCCCACTGATTACATTTCAAATTGATTATATTTTAAAAAGATGATGCATTGGATTTCCTAAAGAATTTCAATATAAACATGTCCTGTATTGAGACACATTTTTCGTTTGAGATTACATGACAAAACAATTGGTAGTAGCTAAAAGAAAAAGAATCTCAAATGCCAAAAGACAATAAATCCTTTGTGTTTCATCTAATTTTTTTTCTAAACATTTTTTTTTCCCCTGACAAGGACACTCCAAAATACATCTCCATCATCTTCCTTTCTGGTAATTATCTCCCTAAAATCAACACTGGTCTGCCAGGATCAAGTAAATATTACCATAGTAACTAAAAGCATTTTTGGATGAAGGGAAGAATTTAGCCACAACACTAGCCCCTTCAATAATGCTGATTATAGGGTGTATTCTTTTGTTGGGATGTATTCAACATAAACTGGAACGTTTTGCATTTTACTTCCTAGAAGAGGGGGAAAAAAATGAGATAAACAAGTGCATAATAAAAAATAAGACAGTCTGGTTCTTTGCAGAATCCATGTCAAACCAACTCTGGGTCTAAATATTAAATTAAATATCATCCAGAAATGCAAATCAAGTTTTGTCTCAGCAACAGTGAGCTATTAAGAGAAAGTATAAAGGGTTATCATAATTTCAAAGTATTATCAACTACCGAAAACAAATAAAAAGCATTTTCGGTGAATATGTCCAATTCATTGAACTATTCTCTCAAGCCACTTAACTACCCACATGTGTACAATAATGATTTATAGACATTATACCTAATTATGCATATTTGGGCTATGGTGGAGTGCCTAACAAAAGCTCTAGAAAGCAACAATTACCTCTGTTGCTTAGCTACATAGTTTAAAATATTCCTATTAAGTGCAGATTATTGTGGAAGGGGGGGGGGAGGAGGATAGAAGTGCACATGTGCCTCTACAATGCATTTCACTTTATAGCTGCCAAACTGTTAGCATTTTGGGTCATTTCCAGTTTACATAATTGTTTGGTTCAACTGTTTGTTATACATTAAAAGAAAAATATTTATTAATTGTTTCTTACACATTTTCTTCCAGAAACTGGGCCCTAAACCAAAATATGGGGCCCTTTTTGAACTATTTGTCAGGCAGTTGTTGTTGTTGCTGTTATTGCCTGACTTGAAAACTCCAGCGCAACTTTCTTTGTAGATGTTCTACTCTCAGGAGATAGAAGGAACTAAAAGCAACCCATCAAGAGCAGCAGGCAAGGTAACAAAAATCCAAACACTTACTAATGGATGTTCTAATCAAGTACAGACAAATGAAGTCTGAATAAGGTTCATATTTTCCCTAAAATAATCAAATTATAATAAAGAAAAATGAATATTGAAATTCTATGGAATGTTGTACATTTTTAGCACAAAAAATTCCCCCAATAGTCAATCTAACTTCATGAGTCAATAGTACAGAAATGTTCTCCTACAGAGCTATTTTCTTTGCATAGAGATATATGAATTGCAGTTTCTGTCATATGAAACCAGTTTGAGATTATTCAGAAGGGTTCATTACTAACCTAACAGCTATTCAGAAATGGGAAGCTAGTATATGATTTATTCTGGCAAGACACTCCTCTTCTCCCATAGAAGGAGAAAGTATGTCACTAATAATCACCAGAATTTATGACTGAGGGACTGAAACAACGTTAAACTCGCTAGATACCAATATGATATGTCCTTTGGTCTACAAATGCTCATTAAATTCATGACTTACGTAAGGCAGCCTCCTAGCATTGATATTGCTTAAATCTGTCTCTAGAATGGACTCTGAACCATAACCAAAGGTTACTTAATCCAGTTGAACAAATACAGTTATCAGTAAGTTCTGAGCATGAACACATGCATTCACACCCACACACTCCTGTGAAGAGGCAAATAGCATTATGACTTGACCATCAACAATCGGATAAAAGCTCTATGAGAAGAACGACTGTGTGAATTAAAGGGACCTCAATGATACCCCTTGCATCACTCCAATTTTATATGAGAATGGGAGGCCGGCCTATTTTATGGAATCTCCTCAGTACATCCAAAAAATGTGTCTGCACAGGATCACTATTATGTAGAACTAGCATGAGTGCAAATGACTTCCCTTCAGACCTGTGCTTGGTGCCTGGAAAGATGAGTCAGTCAGGCATGCAATGTTAGTGACAGAGCCAGAAGACAAGTTGATTACTCCTATAAATGTTAGCCTACATATAGAATGATAATGACTGCAGAGAAGTCTTCTCACTTATAAACTGATGTAATTCTTCATCCTTAGGCTCACAGAGAATTCTGCAACTGAGGCTAAAAGGACTGCCAATGGCTACACCTTTGTTCTGCTATGAATATGCCTCTTAAGACATAGATCAGTACGATAGAATCACATGAAACATAGGAGTAAGAGTGATGTGCCTGCACCCAAGGTCTTGCTCTTGATAAAATACTAGGATGTTCTTCAAATATCTTCTATCTATTCAAATCCAAAGAAAAGTTCAAGTTCAAGTTCAAGTGTGTGTGTTGTTGGGGGGGACAGATAGGGTGGGAGACGGAAGTTTAATCATGTAAGACACAGATGATCAGTTAAAAGATAGATCAGAGAAAAAAAATTCAGCATGTCTTACTTTTATAGTTTGGATTTATTCCTGGAATATGCATGACCCTTGATATGCAGTTGTCAGTAGTGACCATGAATGAGTTTATAGGCTAAAGTTTGCTGGCCAATCATACTTGCTCATGTAATATCGGTTTTAGACTATTATGTCAGATTTAGCCAGGAGGACATGTGCCTTAAATATACCTTATCTGAATTCTCTATGGGTTGACCTTTGAACGTTGTTTCAAAAACCCAAGTGATGTAGAATACTACAGCTAGACTATTAACTGGTGTCAATTAGGGAGGGCATGTAATTTAATTTGCTAAATGTTCAGAGACAAGCAGACAAATGAATACCTTTTTCTCCTTCCTCTCTAGATATGTATTTGATAACAATGAAAATATCCTGGACTTTTCAAAATTCATATTTTATTTCAGTTGTAGGGACTGGGTGAATTCCCCCACCCATTTTTATTAACAACCTGTCTGCTAATACGTGAACTACATGCAACGTTTTTTTCTGATTTCAACACAGAAAAATATCATTAATTCCAAATGTGATGCATATTCAGTTTGTTCTTGAAACAAGTTTATTCCACAATGTTTACTCAAGGAACAGAACTTACGCTTCAGTCCTTCTGTTCTTTGCTTTGAATTCCCCCACAGAAATCATAACCATTAAATGTATTAAAGTATATATTTAATAAATGAAATGAGCCATGAAACAAACTACTGTATCTTTTCACCTTTTTTGTATTTAATAGTGGGCATAAATCTATGCCTTTCTTTCTCTTTTCTTAGTGGAGTACTAATACAACTAAATTATGGTTGGTTACATAGTCAGCCAGATATTTAGACTGGATTTGGCATTTTTATCCACCTATTGAGTCCTTCCCAAGGACCTCAGATATGCAGATGTTGTTGTTTGATGGTGTTAAAGCTATTTATAAGCTGTTCCAAGTAAAGCTGCCTTTTGCAATTGCTTAAAGGTGATTTTGTCAATGCCGATAGTCTTCAAGTGGCATTGTTGTTGTTGTTGTTTGTTAATTAATTTATATATATATATATATATATATATATATATATATATATATATATATATTCAACTCAAGGCAGTGAACATACCTAATACTCCTGCCTCCTGTTTCCCCACAAGAATAACCCTGTGAGGTGGGTTGGATTAAAAGAGATCATTCAAAGATAACTTGGAAGCAGTTATAAAGACAAGATATTAGAATCAGATCCAACAAATTTGATGGAATTTATTCTCATGTAAACATGTGTATGATTGCAGCCTAAGAGACCCTGCCACCCATAACTTGACTCTTATACACACGGATTTATAAAGAAAGCATTCTCATCATATTCAGTGTGAAATTAATTCTAATCTCATTGTTTTAGAAGTTTGACAAAGCAGTTTTCAGTTATTAAGTCTGGGTCAATTTACTATTAACTTTCTATAAATTTAGAGGAATTTTGATCTGAGCAAGGACATGATCAACTGGTTCATTTCCCTGACTCACACTAAATTTGGTGAGTTCAAAAAGAAATGATTTATCAATTTTTTTCCCTTTAGTTCATCAAAGCAAAGGTGTTCACACAACAAAAACCATGCTTTGTTTTGAACTTGGAATGAAACACTTTTACACAAAATGTTCTGTTGTTTAAGTTGGAAGTGTTCTGATAGAACAAAACTAAAATGCTTCAAGGGTTCCATGTTCCAATGGAATAAAACTCAAAGCATGTTTCAGCATTCCAGAAATTTGAAACAAGCCCTTGCTCCATTTTTTTCCCCAGGATTACAAAATTAGATGGGATAGCAGTCCATTTTGTCTGCTACCAGCCATCCACCCTATACAAAATTTGACCAAGTGTATTTTTTAAAATACCCAAATAGGTAACAGTTTCTACTTAGCAAGGTCAAGCAACAATTTCAGCATTTCTTTTGGCAGCCTGCCTGCCTAATTCTAACCCAAGGCCAGTAAAAAAAAAAAAAAGTATGTGTTGGACTTGCATGTAACCCCCCCGCCCAAAAAAAATGGGGGGTGATGCTGCTGCTTAAAACAAAATCAAAATACTACAGGACACAAATGCAGGAATATAAAAGGTCAGCAAACAACAGAACCAACATCCAGATTTTACATTTTTAAATGCACACTAAAAGCTCAATATCAACAGGAGACACATATATAAATGCACAAGTTCAAACCAACATAATATTAGCAGTCTTTCCATTCGTAACTTACAACTTCAGTAGTATTAGCAACATTTATTTAGGCATACAGACAGCAAAAACAGAATCTAAAGTGGCTTTTCAGGCATGAAGTAACTGCTGTTTGTCCCAGCACCTCACCTACCATTTCATCCCATTCAGTAAGCCAATAATAGCATGGGTATGATTCCTAACTCCTGCTCTATTGGCTGGGCTGGGATATTTATTTTTAAACAGCAACCTAATCACAAGCCAGAAAATGAAATCCAAACATAGTGCATAGAAGAGTCTAGAACATTCCACACTGGTATTTGAAACTCTCAGCATGCTTTGCTTAGAGCACTGAACACTTGAAATGACTCTTTTGAGCTCAGAATGCTTCCAGTTTAGAACATTTTGTACACCCTAATCCTAAACCTGATCCATTTCTAAATTTATCATTATTATTATTATCATTATCACTATCATCATCATCCTATCCTTCCTCCATAAGTCAGGTCAATTGGGCTAATATGAATGACTGATCCAAAGTCACCAAGTGAGCTTTTATGTTGAAGATGGACTTAAACCTGGCTATGTCCCCAGTTCTCTTATATCCTAAGAACTATACCACATTGTCTTTCTGATATAATCCAGATCATTCTACCAGTTTCCACCTGATAGATTTGCCTAGTGATAGGATTTCACTTCTGTTCTTTGGGAAATGTTAGGTTTAGATTAAGTTAGAGTCCATGCTTCTTCATACCTGTTTGGAGAACATTATTATTGTCCTGCAGGTGTGTCTTGCCCTCATTCTCTCCTTTGCCTTCTACACTGGGATTGTAGTGGCGAGGCTTCATTAACAGAGATTTCCTTTTGTTGACTGGAACTTCCAAAATCTGCTCTTCAGCTTTTCTCTTCTTAGCCATGGAGCTTTTGTAGGCACTGCATTTATACAAAAGCTTTTAATAATGGAAGAAAGCAACATGAAAGACATTGCACAAGAGAAATATGATAACCAAAGTTCTAAACTGATGGACCTTGTACAGGCGTGTGTATGTTTGTCCATGGACATATGTGTGCATGCTTAGTTTTAATGGACGGAACTGTAGATGAAGAATCTTTTCAGAATATTTTATTTTCTAATGCAACCAAAAGTCTACAAAAGCATAATATACATGTTTTAATAAAAATAATAATAAGCCATCCTTAATCCTGAATAGAACATATGTTGATATAATCTTGGCTCTTGACTAGATTACCTCTGTCCAGGAGCAGATAAGGAGACATCAATAATGTTTGCTAAGCCCTAGAAAGATCTAATATGAAAATTATGCTTCCAGTTGAACGTGTCAAATTTCTTTGTTTTGCTCAGATGAGTAAAATTGAAACATACCAGTTTGAATGGTTTGTTCTTTTCCTCCTACTTGAGAATCAGTGTATTGAGCTTTAGAAATGGACAAAGAGGTGAAGTGATAGAGATTCATAGCAAAGATACATTTGGACTCTGATCTAAATCAGAAGATAGAACCAATCATCCACTCAGCACATGACCTGCAATGCGAGATACTGCCGTAGCACGCCTGAGCCAGCACCTGTAAAGGCCCAATGTCTCACTGTCATGGTTAAGAAACCACTCTAAACAGTTATTCCAAGTCTGTTTCCCTGCCTGTAGTTTTCAGTCGCTGGGTTCTAGCACTGA
The DNA here is from genome assembly GCA_030867105.1 of Liasis olivaceus. NCBI lineage: Eukaryota > Metazoa > Chordata > Lepidosauria > Squamata > Pythonidae > Liasis > Liasis olivaceus. The sequence goes on along the minus strand of CM061350.1, from coordinate 39,741,568 downwards.
AATTAAAATACATGAAATACACACACATACAGCACACACACATTATTGCATCTTGTATTTGACATTCTCTAAGACATTTAAAGATCACTGTAATAATCGACTTAATCTCCTCTTCTTTGCTCAATATGCTCAGTTCTTGCAATTTGTTTTTCATAGGATTAAGTTTTTAGGGTTCTGGCTATTCTTTTCTAGACCTGTTCTGATCTATATTATGGCTATACAGGTCAGATCTCAAGAGAATTGTTTTGGAGACTAAACAGATTTATTCTGCATATTCAATTATAATATGCTATATATTTGCAGAGTTCCTTCTCTGTCTTTATAATGTAGAAATATACAACCTGAGACCACAGAACCACAAGTTGCTATGAAAGATTTGGAAGTAACCCCCACAACTCTTTCAAATCTTACCAGCAAAATGCAGGGAGTAAACATATTAATTGCATTTAATTAATTAATTTTATTCAATTTAAATGAAAATGAAACCATGTTTAATATGTATTCTGGACCCATTCACTTCTTTATTTTGGCTTCACATTCTGGATTGTGGTAGCAACACTCCATCAAATGCAGCAGCAACTTCCAAAAAGATTAGGTGAATTTCCCACCTAACAAAGTATATAGGAGTGTTCCCCAGGATTGATTAAAAAAAAAAAAAAACTATGTGGCACAATAGCATAACACTCTTTTATTATGTTAATAAAATCGAATGGCTAGAAATGAGTATCTTTCAGCCTACAGGGCCATAAAAAGACTTGAAAAAAGTGTCACCTGTTGAAAATTCTACATTTACTCTGTTTAAAAAAAAAAACAGAAGCAAGATTCATTATCTGTTGTTCTCTCTCAGTTATGCAATAGCATTATATCTGTCACAGATGAAAAATTGCATTTATGGATCAGGGTAATCCACTCATTGGTTGCTAGACCCCCAGTCCCCTTGGGAGTATCACAATTCTACATGTTACCACTGGTTGTTAGATTTTGCAGTTGGCTCATTGATCTAGCAGAAAGATTTGCGAAAATCCCTGTATCCAGACAGCTCCCTGTTGGTTACACATATTATGAGGCTCAACAGCATAAATTCATCTTTAATTTATGTGCACTAAGTTGGCTCCAGTTTGGATTGTTTTGGATGGTGGCATATGACTAACTTAAGCTTTTTACTTTTCTAAAAAAAATCCAAGTTGGCAAGGCTTCTTCCTGGCAACCCACCATTACAAATATGAAGGACAGGGAAACAAATGTGAAGATCTTCACTGCAGCAAAAGTTAAAGCACAACCAATATGCATCTTAAATGGTAAATTCTCTTGGTCTGTCACAATGCTGCACAAAGCAAAAGACCAAAATAATGGATATATTCCAGTTCCTCTATTTAAAATTGCTATGGTTTATGTGGCACATTTATCTGCCGCAGCAAAGTAAATGCCACTAAGCAGTAATGATGTTTTCAGTGTACATAATTCTAGGAGTACATGGCATACATGTAAAGAATTGTAACTGGCTGTATTGGAAGAATTAAAATTCTGCACCAAGTTGTGGTTTTTTTCACACACACACACAAACATTTGCCAATTAGGCTCTGCTAGTTAGAATAGAAATGCAAAAGACACAGGTTTTTTCAGGTTTCATATGCAAACTGTATGCATATAACAACAAATATATTACTTTCAATGGAAAATAAAAAAAGAAATATTCACTGCATTTATAGTTCATGATCTCATGGTTTTTAATCCTTTATTCTACTTGTTACTATAATAACATAAAAATCTGTTGGGCTCCCATTTATGCATCCAAGTGGCTGCCCATGAACTTTGATATTAGGCTTATTTATGAAAGCTTGAAAATGTTAGTTCCTACTCATGTCAATTTTCTTATGAATAGAAGGATCTCTACAATCCAAAGAAAAATAGACTGGTTTTATATTGTCACTGATGCTAGGCATGATTGCAAGAACTTGAAGACAATTGCTTTTTTGTTCTCTTTGATCTACTTTCTTTCTTATCTGGATTAATATTCCATGGGTAAAACTGTAGCTATCTGATATTGATGGCTGGTGGGCGGCAGATGGGGGTGGGAGAATAGATGACTATTAGTTTCAAATTCCTCTCTGCTAAGGATACCAAGGAGTCCACCTTGGTAAGGATATGACCGTGTTCTATATAGTATTCTAAAATATTTTTTCCTCAGACTGGGGAAAAAGATTGAATGTGTTTTTGATAAGTAATCGAAAACGTTAAGATGTCCTGTGCTTTTTAAATTGATATAAAGATAATAAATATGTAAGAAGTTGGAAATGTTTCACAATACAGTAATGATAATAAATTTGCATGCACGTTTGTGTGTGTGTGTGTGTGTTAATCATGTGGTACATCCAACTGTGTCAGTAAAATTACTCTGTAGGTGGGAGGAAGTATCTAATAGCCCAGAAGTAAGGGAGACAGGAATTTCCACCAATGAGAAAATCCATATCCCTCAAGCTCTATAGGGCCTGCCACATTTCTAATTGCAAATTGGCTTCAGAGTGGTTCCTCTTGCAGTGCAAGTGAGCTGAAAGTAAATTGGCTCAGTTGTCCAGTGGGAATAACAGTATGAGATCACAGGTTTATAGGAATGGTGTATATACCACAGGTGCATTTGCCTCTTGGGTATTTATCTAGAATTCAACCCTTGAGATTTCCATTTTGCTTCTACTTTCTGTCCTTTCCTTTCCCATCGCCTGTTTCTTCCCTTCTTTTTGATTTCATATGAGATCTTATTCCTTCAAATTAGTTTGATCCTAATCTATCAGTTTAAATCTGGTTTCAAATTTCAACTAGATTAATACTTTCTGGTCTTGCTTTCATATAACCCAGTTATCAATATGTGATTTCCCACCCAGAATATGGCAAATATATATTTAATCTTTCTACTTTGAAGTGGGAAGTCATTTATGTTCCTATTGTCATTTGATCACCAAGAACACACAAAAAATGGGAGACCAACCATATGTATTCATACTTTTCAAAGAAAGAGGTCTGTTATAGCTGTTCTTGTAGCTCTTATTTGCATTCCTACAGTAATTAATAACATAATGAGAATAAAGTCTAAAGCTATGCATATACAAAAAGAATGGGTTTACTTTTTTATCAACACTTTATATTTTAAAACAATATTGCAGTGAATCCTGATGGTACCAAACATGTCATATAATCTATCTATTATGGTACTAAATTTTCTGATGGTAATGTATGCTTTCCACAAAATCTACCATAGTCTTGCCTTCTGCTATGGAATTAATTAATTAATTCCAATAAGGGGATATTACCTTGGGTGTCTCTCTTTGTATATGAGGTTTAATTATTTATATCCATACCGCCTGCATAGCAGAGGGAACCTTATCCAACTGGTCTGTAGCAAAACTGTCTTTTCCCAGAGCTTTCATCAAAACTACTTTACTACGATTCATTTTCAGATTTTTGATGCTTTTTCTGAGCTCTCTATAAAAGCTCTCTATAAAAGGAAATGCCAGGCAGATGAGGGGGGCGGGAGGAGGAGGAGGAGGAGGAGGAGGAGGAGGAGGAGGAGGAGGAGGAATAAAGCTTTGCAGTTAATAGCTGAAGCTATTCCAGGGAATGGTTTGAACTATGCCATCTCACATCACAGCTTTTTCAGAGTATCAAAAACCTGAATTTGTATCAGAAGTTGTTTTCAATAGTCTTTGCAAAGGCAATCCTATGCCAATCTGACTGATATAATGCTATAGGGTTGAAAAGGCCTTCACAAGCTGAACTGATTAATTTCTAGCTCAACTAGAAGGCTTGTATGTTGTCTTTGGGTATGTAATGGTATGTGGGAATGACCTTGGGAGACAGGGCAAGGAGGCACAGCCAAGGGAATAGTCAGATGAAAGGCAGCTTAGCCTGCAGTGGGAATGTGGGCAGGGTAAGAGGCTCAGAAGGGACCCTCCCTAGTTTCTTGGGCTGTAAATGGGATGGGGGGAGTAGAATTAGCTCATCTGGTCATGTTTCCTATCTGGTCTACCTAGTAAGGCTACCATCCTTGATTTGCTTAGCTGATTCAAGAAAGAAATAGCAGCAACAGCAGAAATTAGGACATAATCATTGCTAATGCTATAGGTAGGTTTGGGTAAATATAGATCAATAAGTAAAAGTTCTTGGAATATTGTCAGAAAGTATCTATCTCACATTCTCTGAAAATGCTATTCACATGGTGACTGAATTCACACAAATGTGTAATGATGTTCGTTTGGTTTTGACTTGCCATGCTGCTGGAATCCAACCATTGTGGTTTGTAAGCTGTTCAAGACTTAGCACAAGGTGCAAATCCAGCCTTTCTGACTTATAAAAAAACCCAAATATTAGAGTAAATAATGATTTGGCATGATATACAGATAGTCCTCAGTTAATAACAGTAATTGAGACTGGAATTTCTGTTGCTAAGCGATGTGGTCGTAATGTGCAATGCCACATGACCACATTGCTTAGTGATGGCAATTGCAGCAGTCCCCGATACTGTCATTAAGTGAGGATCATGGGTTGTTAAGCAAGGACCTCCTTGCAACTTCCTGCCAGCTTCCAACAACCAAAGTCAGTAGAGAAGCCGGCAGGAAGTTGCAAGTCCCAGGTGGCTTGCAAGCAGGCCAGTGGGCAGGTAGGTGGCTGCTGCTGTGTAGGGGAGGTTGTGCAGATGGCCAGCACAGCATGAGTGTGGTGGGGATGGTTGCTGCCAGGTGGGGGAGACTTACCAGAGCAACTTGTGACCTTCCCTGCCAGCCTCCCCGTTGACTTTACTTGTGGAAGCTGGTAGGGAAGGTTGCAAATGGCGATCACATGACTGTGGGACACTGCAACTATTGAAAGTGCAAGCTGGTTGCCCAGTGCCTAGACCATGATCATGTGACTGCAGGGGTGCTGGGTCAGCCAGAAAATCAAGGACTGGTTGTAAGTACCACTAGTTCAGCACCGTCATAACTTTGAACGGTTGCTGAATGAGTGATTGTTAACCAAGGACTACCTGTATGAGTCTAGTCAAAACATTATTCATCTGATTTAAAACTGATACATTGGTCATCTTTCTTTTAGCTGCAATTTATAAGCACCATTGATTTTTTTAGTCAATGCAGCACAGCATTTCATCAGAAAAACTTTGCTGAAGAGAGCAAGATTCATCTAATTCAATGCCTTTAACTATCATGATGGTGAAGAAGATTCTGACTAAACACAGGACATTAGGTCTGGCTTAAATGGCTTTTTTTTTTTCCCTTCTGAACCTTCTGAACCGAAGTTGCATTTAACTATCAAGATTGGTAGCCATTGAAAAATTCCTCTAAGCATGCAGCATCCGTGATTAAAATCAAGTAGCACTTAACAATGTATTATGTGCTGCAAATGCTGTGAGAACCAGGCAGTGTGTGTCTGTCCTGAAGCTTTCACTTCTTTGTTGATTCCAAGGGGCAGATCGTCATGGAAAAAATCTAAGTGTCACTGTAATCAATCAAGGCAAGTCAAGGAAAGGAAAGGGTCTGGGACAAAAAGGGAATGCTTAGCTGAATTTATATCTGAAAATTCTAGAATCACAGACATAGGTTTAATCAAAAATGAATTTAAAACTTTCTGGCCAAAGATACTGCAGAACAAATCTTCAGTCTGCATGTGAGTTCGGTTCTTTCAGCGTTCATTTAATTCTTGTTTCATAAACTGAACTGAGCATTATTCTAAAAACTGAAATTTCCACATTTAGAACAATTTAGATCATAATCAAAATTCTGATTATTCAGTATGCAAACTGTATAGCTCTTGTTACATTAATTGTCCGGGTAAATAGCCTATCTATTCAAATTATATTTTTATTAGCCAAATAATTTAGAAAGTTCTCATTAAATCAAAGAAAAAGAATACCAACCATTTAAGACATACATTCTCATTCTCCTTAAATGTATTAGACCATTTCTAACACTGAAAACTAAGAATGTATTTTCCTCATAATTTTAAAATATAGGCCAAACCCTTATTTTCTTTAGAAAATACTTAATTCTTAAAAATCTGGTGTAGAAGATTTAATTAGAAAGCTTCTTTTTTACTTCTTTTCAATATGACAAATCAGCATGTCAGTAAAGTTTGTTTTTTTTCTTTCTGTGATGCATATATGCATTTGCAAAGATATGTCAAACTGTAGTTTGCTAACAGTAAGTTTGTATTTAGCATCTCTATTAGTCATCTCATACATTCAATCATTAGTAGTTTTGTTGCTATTTATCAATGGTCTACTTGTTGTCACAGAACATTGGTTCAGCTGTCAAGGTTACTGGATGATCTGAAACTCATAGAACAGGGTTTTTTTGTTTTTGGGTTTTTTTTTAATGAATCAGGAGCTACTTTAATTTCATTCCAGTATCTGATATAGGATTTTTGATGAAACATTGATAAAAGGAAACATTTTGACTAAAAACTTATTTTCTAGATTGTGAAATGGCACCCAATGACACAAAACTCTAAACCTAGCTATCTGAAGATTTTTAGATCTTCTAAACATAGCCACTTGCAAAGGATGTAACAACTTCCTTTATAAGCATAGGAATAAAATTTCTGATAGTTTTGCAGGGAAAAAAAATTTCCCTATTATTTTAATAATGAACCTTTAACAAAGATTAGGAATGGTTGGGTGAAACCTTTTGGAATCACTTTTCTTAAATACCCAGATATAAATGTACTTAAGACTACAGAAAAATCAGAGCTCATTTTTTTTTAATCTGCCCTCAAAATACAAACCAAAGGTTCATTTGTTCTTATAATTTTGATGATCTCACAGCAGGGTCATTAATGACAACATTAGCAGTATATATTCACAATAGAAGTTTAACTAAATTCAAGCAAAAATGGCTTATATATGTATGTATGTATGTGTGTGTTTATATATATATATATATAATGCATTATGCAGCAGAACAAATTTAAACATTTAGAATATGGTTTTTAAGGGGAAAAATAATTGAATAAACAACTGAAGTTAGAAATACATGAAAATTTTAAATATTTATAAACCTCATATATCAATCAGAATATAACAAAAGTCAAGTAAGAAGTTAAAATTTTACTGAATAATGTTTTAAGCAGATTTTCTTTTTTTTCTGTTAATTGATTTATCTTTAAATAATAAAACAGTGAAGATATTGGCATTCAACTGAGAGATTTAAAAAGTCCTTTAAAATCCTTTTCCTTTTTGTTAAAAATAACTCAATGTATTCTGCTTTTTATGCTTAATCCTTCATCAATGATATACTGAGCATCAACTATACAACTTTTCCAATTTTTTGTCCACTTACTGATATTATATCTTTGCATTATTTTTCTTTCTTGTCTGATATATATGTATCTATATATATCATATATGTATACACACACACGTGCACACACGCACACACACGGATAATATATATCCATTCCACTATGGATCCATATCACACCTGCTTATGCTCTTGCTCATTAACAATTTGTATCAAAAACATTTGTGGAAGCATAAGGAAATCCAAAGTGAGACTGCAGAATAGTGAAAATAGTGAACCATTTCAACCTTGCATACATGCATTTTTCTACCAAAGTCCCTGCTGAAATTTTAAAATTTAAAAGTGTTTATGTTGGTTTTAAAAAATTGTATGTTCATTTTCCTAATCAGATTTTCCCAGATAAAGGACAAACAGTAGCAGGTGTGTGTGTGTGTGTGTGTGTGTGTGTGTGTGTACAGACAGACAGACAGACACACACATACATACACACACACATATTTACAAACAATAAAATTATTGATAACATTATTGTTTTTCCAATGACACTGCATGTTCAGATACCCATCCCAGGATACTGTGCTTAATATTTAAGTTTTTCTCCTTGTTATTGTCCTTATAGCAACATGGAGTCATCTTTATGGTTGATACCTGCAATTTTTGTTTCCATGGATGCACCAAGCCTCCTTCAGTAGGAGAAGGAGTTGATTAGTTGTGCTATCTAGATTATATATCAGAGCTATACAAAATGATCTGGATCCATGGCAGAAAGAATGTATAGAAAGATTCATCACAATAAGGCAAATGAATGCTGTCCCCTTACTAATACTAATTAAAGTTCAGAAGTGGAGTTCAATTTAATTTACATTTTATGATGTCAGAAAAAGGCATACTGACCAAAGAGAGATGAAAGCAATACACAGAAAGATTTAGCTGGCAATGAAGATAAAAGAAGAACCAGGATTGATGAGCAGCAATCTTAGAGAAAAACAACATGGAAGTTATTAAAGTATGCAAGTCGAAATATACTAATAAGAGGGTTGGCAAAGAAGAAAGTCAGATAGTGCTGAGACCAGGGTATATATAATAAGTTAGAAGACAAATACATTATGATTTAACTGGAATCAGGGTGCAATTTCAATATCAAAGGATAATTTCTTTAAGAAAATAAAATAGGGATCAGAGAAGATGATGTAGCCTTGTTGGGGATAGGGAATTTATTAGTTCCTCTAATAGAAGCCTGGGAATGCATGAACAGTGCTGTTGACTCATTATGCTTGGAGACTGTAGATTTTTCAGACGCTAAACTAAAATTATGTGCCACCTGACTAAGTTGAACAATTGGACTGTGAAATGACATCAAGAAATACAAAAAGAGCATGTAAGAGGTCCAATATGATAGAAACTTTGTCATAAACCTGGATAAGGCCTGCGACTGTAATGAACTCTGTGTGTGCTTAAGCTCTATTGAAAAGGGGGGGGGGGGCAGGAGACCAGAGTTCTTTGGACAGACAACAAAGGGATAGGAACTTAAATTGTTCCACTTCTCAAATTAAAATCCTTGTCCATCTCCTTAGCATTGCTTATACGCTTATAAAACCTGGCATATTATGTTCAGGGTTTATAATTTCTTGGGGGAAAAGTCATTTTACATAAAGAACAATGGCACCAGTTCCTCATGAGGCTTTTTTCCTTCTGAAGTCCCTATTGGAAGAAATATTCATGTTTATTAAAACAGTAAAGGAAATTGAAAGTCACTTTAGAGATGGCAATATTTTTATACTGATGTTGCCTCCTTATTTTAAATTAATTTCAGTTAAAATGACTGTAAAGTGAGAAGAACTTCTTAGAAAGTAAATGCATTTCCACATAATTTATAGTGTCATCCAGCCATCACTTTATGATGTAAAGGCTTCCTGCATTACAGATTTTATTGCTACATTGATGGCTGGTGAAACTATAAATTATTAGTGTGGAAATCCTCATAGTTTTACTTGATTTGAATCACGCTAAAGGCTTATTTAAACAAACTTTCTTTTTCTTTACTGTAGTTAAGATATCTGAATATGTATTACTTAAAGTGATCTTTACAGTAGCCCTCTAATGAACTCCATGAGTATCTAGGGTTACCCTACTTCTAGGTCTAGCTATCTGTTACATAATGCCATATGAATATTTCTGCTTTTTACAGGAGGTTGTGAAAGTCCAAGGAGGTAAAGTATTATGAATGTCAATAATTAAAGACTGGCAGAATGTTTATCCCTAAGAAATAAGGATTTTCAAGATACAATTAATTAGAGGGCAGATATATGATCAAACTAAACAGAAATTTTCAGGAGCAGATCAAGGCAGGTTCTGAAGCTTTCAGAATCACTTAAGTCAAGAGCGAAGAACGTATTTGAACAGAACTGACTCAGGTTGTATTTAGTTTGCAGGCAGAGGCTCCCCATCCCTGAATTAAGAAGTCATAGGTTGTCTGTAATCATGAAAAATCCAACTGATATCATGAAAAATATTTAGTAAGAAGAACTGCATTTTTGAAGAGAACATATTGACAGTGTTTATTTCTAGCCTTAAAATAAGTTTATATTTTTAAATAATATGCTTCCTGGCTTGTCCCAGCTACAAGCTGCCCTATTGTTATTGATATTTGAAGTACTCTTCCTTCTCTTTATTATTGTCCTCCTAAATGAAGTCTGATGGTATGGAAAATCTGAATTTCAAAAAAAGCTCAGATTGCTCCATTGATGTAAGAGGGCTATTCCTCATACATTTTCTTTCTACTTTATTGTTAATTACAACATGGATTGGTACCAAACCATCACTGCCATGACATAACTAGAGTTATTGAGCAGATACACAATTCAGCAGAAATTTTCCATGTGCATGTTTAAGGTTCTTCCAGATAAAGGACTCTTAGCATTACCAGTCAACAGAAATTATACAGTGATTCTATCTTGTCTTCCTTATTTATTTTTTTTTGGGTGGGGGGAGGGGAAAGGGGGCTGAAAATGGAAATAAAAATTATGGTAGCAGTGCTTGGAAAAGACTGTGGAAAAAATGTTCACATTAAATGAGAAACCAAAACGTTTGGAGATAGATGCAACCAAGTGTATTTTTATTGGAATGTGCTACAGTGATCACCGGGCTTCCCGCCAACAAACAGCTGGAGAGAGAGCCCTGAATGAAACAACTCTACAGATTATATACATTTGGTTTGTTACACCACAAATAATAGATAAAAGGAATATTATAAACAAAATACAACCCTTATACAGGAATGTTTTTGATAGATAAACTATTGGGATGACTTCCATGTTACTTTTCACACTATTAGAATCCAAGCCTAGATAATAGCATATACAGTAAACAACATTGTTGATTGTATTCACATCCTTTCACACTATTCCATTCACACTAGGGAGATAGGACAGTTGTCTGGTTTCTGTTATCTGTCTCCACTCCAGGCTCACGGAACTGAACTATGAGCTTCATGCACTTTAATACTCAAGCTAAGAGAATATAGGATATATCTAGTAGGTATAGAGATTAAACCTCCACAAGTCGATGAAGCTAAAAGTAGAAGACAACATCAAATGGACTGTCATCTGTAAATAGGGAAGAGCAGTTGCACACAAAGGGTGAATCTGGAAGCATCCAAAAACTCAAAGCAATTATGCTAATGTCATAGAGGCATCTTTATTCATAGTAGTGACAGTGTGTCATCAGTATAAACAAGTGGCCATTGTGTCTGGAAAAGTCCTATTCCATATAAACCAAATCTGTTTATAAAAGAATCCAGCAGAATGGCATTCTTTTCTTCTGACAATATCAGGAGAAGTCTTTGCAAAATTTATGAGGTTATAACTGTTAGAATTACCAGGCATTATAAGAGATGCAGCCTTGAGTTTAAAATATAGTTAATTAATGAGAGCTCTGAAAGACTGGAGAAACACTGAAGCCTCCTAAAGACCACAAGCATATATAAGTTATTGCAATAATAGCTTATATTTATAATATGTAATGTTGTGTGAATGCTTGACAGACAGGAGGTAATAATGAGAGTAAGTGAACTTCAGCATATATCCACTATATAAGCTAGCTTCGTGCTTTATACCAATTTAATTTCAATGTACTATAAATAAGCAAATGTGTATATACACAGACACAGACATACACATGTACATGCTAAGTTGTCCTGTTGGTAACAGATCTTGAGTGATTGCTCCAGACTGAATTCCCACATTGCAATTACTTGATTTTTAGCAGAAAACCCTCCAGACTATAATGCATTATGAGCAACAGCATTTCCATAGAAGATTCTACTCTACCTTGGATTAAAACTCAGCCTCCTAATGTACTTGTCATGGTCAGCAGTTGAATCTCAGGCAACATAGATAAATATTGTCTTAATGTTGCAAGAAATCAAGAAGAGAGCTTCTACTGAGAGACCTCTCTTCTATCTTTGTTACTAACAGCTAAATGGGAAGGAATATGTTTACACATTGATGTGCAACTCCATCATGCTTGTAGTCATTATCAGAAGTTTGATAATGTCCAAAGTTGGAACTCACCTGAAATTGCCTCAGCTATTTCCTTCTTTCTAAATCTGAATATAAATCATGCTGATTGGATTTTACCTAATAATTGTTGGGAAGCTTGTCTTCTTGGCCAAAGCTCTTCACATACTCTTCACATGTTAGATCCCCAACTCAGATGTTTTAAAGTAGCAATTAGTCTAACTCAATGCATCTTCAAAGTTAACACTCAACAAGGGGGAAAATTTGAACTACACCGCAACTTGTTTACAGTTTGTTGTTTACTTATTGTCTCCAAATGTGGCCTGCAACAGCACTTCGGTAAGCTTCCATCTTCCCTTGAGCTATCACAAAATAGTTTTAGATCAAGCCCATATGAAATCATGTTTTCCATCAGTGTGATTAAAATTAGTTTTAGACCTACTTTTTGTGAGAAACACTTGCAACCTACATCAAACCAATATATCTAATCAGCAGAATCAGGTAGTAAAGGCTTTGCTGAATCATACCATTTCAGGTTACCAGTAGGCTGTGCTAGTCATATGTCTTCCCAGTGAAGAGCTTTTATACAGAGGTAACCTATATGTTTCAGAAAAGGGAAGTGATTTAAGATATCAGTATTAGAGATAAAATATTTCTCAGATCTACCCCTTAAAACTGTGGAATATGGTTGGATGTTCATTCTAGTGCTGCAAAACTATTGGCATCCTTCAACATGACTGATGAAGCTGTTGGCCGGTTGCCCCATTCCTTCTATTTGGTTGATTGTACAAAGAGCAATAGGCAAATGCTACTCATCCCCACCCTGGGAGCTCCAAAAAAATTAAATTCTGTCATTGATCACTTGTCATGAATATGTTCATGATATGCAGACGTTAGGTAGCTGTAAAGCAGATGGATCAATCTAAAAGATTACTATACCTATCACAGACACTTTCCTCTGACACCATATAATTCTGATAAAGTATGTTTTCTTTTTAAAGGCCAACTTCTAGAGGATGAAGAGATCTCAATAAATAGGTGAAATAGCACCATTTTAAAAAGTTATATCAGATTTCAAAATAAAAAAATTTCCAAAGATAAAAGGCTTGGTTTAAAAAGAAATAAAAGGAAAAGTTAAAAAAGACAAATATCTACGTGTATGTATGTATGTATGTGTCTTTGTGTGTGTGTATCGTTACTCAAATATGGTTATTTGAGTTGGTTACTCAAACATTGACTATGATTACTGAAAGCCATAATGTGCTCAGCTAGAATGTGTTTTGTTTCAGTCCCAGTCCAAAAGATCATTGCTATACTTAACAAGCAGCATCCATGAAGTTAGAGAAAAGTTGCCTTCTTTCAGAAACCAAAAGTCTTGCCTAAATTATGATAATAAAAAACTTGCTCAAAATAAATGCATTCAAATAACAAGAAATGCCTCTGCCCAAAAAAGCAGAGGGAGATTTCAGCAACGCTTTTCAGGATTACAGAACAGCATACAATATCTCCTTTCCATGAGAACAGTGAAGTGAAATCAACCAGAGCGTGGCTTCTTGAATTGTTTCCAAATTCTTTACCAGCAGTAGCCATAGAAGGTGTCACTATCTTCTTCTGCACAATGAAGTAACACATTACGTCTTTCTGTATGTTTGTGCTGTCCCTTTGCATTGTGCCTCCCTGTGTGTAGATGTCTGCAATGGGAAGTACATGGCAGGGTGCGTATGTTCTGCTCTGGGTCATATGACCAGGAAGGATGGAGCTTAAGAATGGAGTGGATGGCTGCATTCCAAGCCACTGCCCAACTTCCTTCCCCTTAGGGATGCACAGAGAGATTTTTTCTCCACAGCCCCCATCCAGATCCAGCCCATTTTTAACACAGCTTTTCTTTTGCTGGCGTTTTTCTCCATGATAAATTTGGTCCCATTCTGTTCAGTTTTTGGACTGTTATCATGCTGACAGACAGATGTACAAAGTCCTAGGCCTCTTTACATAATTTCTTTCCAACCTTCTGTTGGATTGGAAAGAATAACAGTGTAGGGAAAGTATACAGAACATGGCTTCTGGAATTCTCTCCATTCTTTTTACCAGGAATGGTCATAGAACCTGCCTGTAGTTTCTTCTGTGTAACAAAGTAGCATGTTGTCTCTATGTGTGTATTTTTATTGATTGATTTAATCAATTTATATGGCCATCTATCTTGCAGATGCAACTCTGGGTGGCTAACAACAGATTAAAAGCAATACAAATACCAATATCAAGAAAACATAAATAAATAAATAGAATCTTCAAAACAGCTGTTTTACATCAGGTAATTTTAAGCTTGTTTACGTCTGATCTGGCATTAAAATGGTCAAATCTGTTAATAACATCAAATAAAGAGTCAAGAAAGAGCTTCAGAATGGTCTCTCAAAGGAATGGCAAGGCATTAAAATAGTAACGTTCAGTGTAGCGAGTACAAAATAACCCATCCTGGGGCATAAATCCTCATTTCAGTGATGAGGGTTTAGTTGCTGGTGAGAAAGTTTAAAAAAGGATTTGTGGCTGTATTGCATCAGGAAATACAATGAAACACTGATCCAATATTTATCAAGAAGGCAAATTCCGTTTGGGCGTAAGAAAGCAAGCAAGCAAGCAAGCAAGCAAAACAGGATAGGGTTCCGCTTCCCCAGAAGATCAGTCTCCAACATGGGGTTTATCCTGCAGTCATGGCTATTGCTTGACCAGCTGATGGAATCCATGGCCAAGAGACCTTTGCCCATCATCAGCTGGTATACCACTTGCAAAAGGCCTTGGGAGAGTGGCTCATGCCATCAACCCTTCAGAGTTAGATTGCTGCAACTTGCTTTACTCGGAGCTGCCTTTAAAGGCTACCCAGAAACTGCAATTGCTGCAGAATGCAGCAGTCTAATTTCTGGTGTTTTAGAGCCACTTTAGCGGCATAACACTGGTTTTGCAGATGATGTACTGGTTGCAGATAGCTTTCCAAGTAGAATTCAAAGTGCTTGTTTTATCAAACTGTACATGGCAATGTGACAATCACCTTCAAAGGGAATCTGCCCATCAGTGATGGAATGTCTAGCAGATCCGAGGGACAAGGAGGGAGGGAAGACCACTGTAGAACAGATTCCTTAATCCAGAGAAAGGGGGAGCATGAAAAGGAGACTCAGAGCAACTCCACTTTAATTACACTAGATCTAAATTTATTTGGAGAATTGCTTTGGCAGGCTTTCAAGATTTTGTTACATTATCTAACTAGCAATAAAGAACATTCCAGAGTTTTTGGAGTGATTGCTGTTTCCTGAGTTTGCTGGCCTCAAAGAGTTTAGTACCATCCTATGCACCCAACCTGGGATCATTTGAAGGGGATGGAGGGTAGAAGTTTGGAGGCAGGCCTTCTTATAACCTTGTGGAATAGATGTCCCCCTAAGTCCAGACAGCAGTAACTGTCACCCTTCAGGAAGGCTCTCAATATGGCTTTGTTCCTCTGGCCAGTGTTTCTCAATCTTGGCAACTTTAAGATGAGTGGACTTCAACTCCCAGAATTCCCCAGCCAGCATTGCTCTGCTCTAAGTGCTGCTCTGGGCACTTAGGATTTAAATATAAATATAATTATTTTAATTGTTGTGGACACTGAAAAATAAATCTTGGTTTAATAGCCAATTTTTTTACATGCTCTTTATTGACTCATTTAACTGGTGTGTTGTTTTACAGGCAGGATAACATTTGGAATATTTTGTGCAGTTCTGGAAACCACGCTTCAAATTCTCTAGACAACTACAGCAAGGAGATTGGGCAAACCCTTTAGAAGGAAAGATTATACCTGAGGGTAGTTATCTGAAGAAGAGTAAGTATTGGTGGACATGATTAAAGTTTGTAAAACTGTGTATTATGTAGAAAAGGACAATAGGGATGTATTTTTCTTATTTTCTCATGACAGGCAAATATGAGGCCATATCATAAGTACTGAAATATTCAAGACACAGAAAACAACACTATAAACAATTTACTGAGTAGCTAAACAGTGGAGCGATTCAATTCATGTCATACTTAAACTATGGAACTATATCATATCCTGTGATAGCATGACTGATATCTATGGTTCTATCCATGGTATCCATGGGTGCTAATCATGATGTTATGTAAAGACTGCAAGATTTGAGACAATAGTCCCCTAAATATCAATCACTGGGGAACACAAAGTGGTGTTATCATGAGGACTTTTCAGAGGTACCCAGTTGGCTAATGGAGATAGAGACTGAAAAGAATCCACCATGGATTCTGCAAGGAGAATGAAAACTAGTTACTTTGTCCTTACTCAGAAAAAAATTCACCACAGAAGTAGATTAGGGTTGCATTTACTTCCTAAATGTGATGAGGTAGCCAATACAAACTGTTTTAGCTTTGTAAAAGTTTTTAAAAGCCCTACATTCTTTTGTGTTGCACAGTCATACAGCCACATGACACAAAATAGAGGAAACTTTACTCTTCAACATATCTAGTACTACAGTAATTATGCCAACCATTTTTAAAATTAAGAGAGTTGAAAGGAGACTCTCAGTCATTCTAGAAAATGTAATCCTTATCATCAATCAGATCCAATCTGGTACATTGTGTTTGGGTTTTAATTAAAAACCAGTAGAAGATTTTGCCAAAATGAAAGATGGCCCTAAAAAAAGGAATTATCCTGATCAACTTATTTATATTACTGTGGCGTGAGAACCTTTTCCCACAATTGTACTGCTAAAAATCACAGCACATTACTGATTGTTAATGGTGCTTTTGGGGGCTGGGATCCAATTTATCTTCAAAATAGGTAACTTTAGCCTCTAATAGCCTATTTTGAATGAAATCTCCCAATCTCCTCTCCCCCTCACCTTATTGTTACACCTGCATTCTTCAAAGATGTCACTGCATCATTATGTCTTCTGTGGCCCTTGGGGCACCTCAAATAGATAAAGGATAAATACTGGATAGAAAAAGTGCCCATGGTCTAGCTTTTTTCATGTCCTCACATCACCCTAATACTTTTTCTTAATTCACAAAATGCAACAAGAAGAAACACTATGTATGTCACAATTATGGCAGCTAATAACTTTGGAGGGAAAAAAACCTTAAGCATTCACCACTTCAAAGTGTTAGGTTTCTGGTTTTATTACTACCTAAAACATTATTAATAAAGAAATACCATAATAAAAATGTACAAATTTGGAACCTAAAAAGATACATGAAAAAGTATTTCTATTGTTGGACTGAATATCTTTATACTAGATATATTAGGATATGCCGTTTATTAAAAATGTAAGGTTATTGATCTTATACAAAGGATAGTATACTGTTATTTTAGAGTTTTAGGTGATTATTATTATTATTATTTTAAAAAGACAATCCTCAAATATTTGTCATATCCATATTTGATAAAGGACTATTTTCAGTTGCTTAAAGCTCAGTTTCACTATTAGGGTATCCTACTGCATGCCCTTGCAATGCCCTTGATTTAATTATTTAGAAATAGAATATGAAAATTGGTTTTTAATTTTATTTTTCCCCATTGAAAAGTTGCTGCAATTTGTTCATTTACACAGTGTGCTTATGTAGCATTTACTTAACATTTCAGTGACCAATAAGAATGTGAGCTAGATAAAAAATATCCAGTAATTTTACAAGTATTGAGTGTATTTCCACCTGTGGCTTCAGTAAAATGCTCAACAGGAGAAGAAGTAGACAGACTGAACAGTGCCAATAATCAGAGACAGAAGCCCTACTCATCTTCTTTTCACATGGTCTAATTGCTACACAAGCCATGATCATTCCAGAGTTTTTGTTAGATCCAATGCCATCTTGCAAGATAACAGGAAAGGAATATACCTTGTCAGGTATAATTCCATGTAACACTAGCTACTGTACTTGCAGTGATAGAGAGAGAACAACAAACTATGAGATCTAGGTAACTTTTGAGTTTACTGAACTTTATTCATCTCAAACTTTATTAAGAAAGACGAACCGTAATACAAAGCTACAATTTTGGAATCTAAGAAGATACATGAAAAGTGTTTCTATATCTGAACTGAATATCTTTACACTAGATACATTAGGGTATAATGTAGAGTATAGTAAGATTATTGGAAAAGTCAGGGGGAAAGAACATAAACGAAAAAGAAATGCTTGCCTGCCTTTCTAAGCACTAGAGCTACCTAGTGGAAAGTTTCTCGCACACAACCAAGGGTCCTCGGACGTTTGTAATGACCAACTTTAACTCTTTGCTTCACCAGAATTTCTTCTAAAGAAATAGCTAAATCACTTGATCATACGCACTTGGCCTGGTTATGATGATAGCATGATGCAATAAATGGTTAATATAGATGGCCAGTGACAAAGTCAAGAGGTGAACTTTAAAATCTTACCTGAGCTCCTGTGCTATTGAATCCACATGTGCTGTAAAAGAAGGGAAGAATGAATCAGCTTACATGGCTATTCTCTGAACCTACTTGCTTCTAGTGAGAGAAGTAACACTTGGAAAACAGGGTTACTTTAATTCTCTCCCTAGGCACAGGATTATTACTCTGAGTAGTAACTATTAAACTTAATGAGCAACTTCTACAATGATTTTTAAAAAATGTAGATGGTTTTCTATATCTGAAAGATGAAAAAGTACAGGACAATGGAGAAAATTTACCCCAAACCTTTTCTTTTAAAATAAATACAATTGCTACTGATAGCAATTGCAGTATGATTGTACAGTAAAAAGCATACATTTCTTAGTGATAATGTTATTTGAGAATGAAGAACTCTAGTGTTTACTTATTTATTACCTGAAAAAGGCTAGCTAGTCTGTTGGAAAAGCCAACAGGTGATTTCAAAGATTTCTCATGTAGTATAGGCAACATCAACTTTCACCCCACCTTTGGGAAAATGCCATTACTCTTGTAAGCCTCTGTGTGCAAGAGAGAAGCATTTTAAGTCCTAAATATGTTTAACTTGCTTGCTAAATGAGAGTGATCACCTTTTTAATGTTTAAAGGAAGTATGGCAGTGCATTAACTCTGATTAGAAACTACTAAATGAAACCCAGCCAGTTAGCCTGTAGCTCCCTGCAGACTAAGTCAAATGGAAGCTCACAACAATGTTCAGATATGCAGCAGTAACTTCATTATGCCATTGCAATTAATCACTTCATTTGGGGATTGGTCTTCATCCTGCTGATCTAAATGGAACTGCTGTCATTGATCTCAACTGAGGATAAAAGAAGCTTTTTAAAGAATCATATAGACCTAGATTGTTATAATTATAACTAGTTATTTTGCAAGGCTAAGATATCTGGGTTGATAACCTCTGGGTAACCACAGGATGGCAGCAAGTGGTCAAACTTGTTTGAATTTCATTGCTACCATCTACTGGTTGTTTGGATTGGTGCAGCCCAGATATGATAGCCCTATAGTTTGCCCTCACTAAAATGAATGCCAACATTTACACACACGCAGAGATTAGTTTTATAGCAATTCATGTGGAATTTTTTGGGGGGGGTCCCTTACAAAATTCCAGGCAGCTTTGCTTAAAAAAAATAAATGACCTAAAATAGGAAATTATTGGATTGTATCATCTAGCTCATACATCTGTTTTCTTATAGAATGAGAAACTTTGTTTCTGCCAACAGCTAAATTTTTGAAGAGGAAATGTGTTAGGTGCTATTGCTGACTACTGCTACCATCTAACTGAACATCTACCTTGTAATTAGGCTTTGTAATAATAGAATATAATTTGAACATATTAGACATAACTATATAATTAACACGTTAGTTATGGATATGATTGTTTCTCAAGGAGTGACTTCCTAGAGTGAAATATGTACTAAGACAATTTTATGTGATGATGATCAATTCATGGTTTGCACGTTAATTTCTACATGTGTGGACCTTTTTCACATTGGAATGTTGTAATGCAGCAGTTCTCAAATGGTGGGACATGAGTTTCTGGGGATTAAGGAATAAATCTGAGAGAGCCAGATCACTGTCTGCAAGAGGAGTGTAGGTTGCAGGGCTTGGAAACAGCAGTCATTAGACCCAGAATTAACAGCAACAGCATGGCCTGGGAATAGGAGCAGGAGTCTGTGGGTAAGACTCCAGAAGAATTTTGGAGCTGCCAAATGTCTTGCAGGAATGCAAGCTGAACACCAGGAAAAAGTTACAAGTTCATGGAAAATATGCAATGATGCAACTGCTGACTTGCCCAGGTAGAACATGATGTGTGACACACACACATACACACAAACACCAGAATTTGCAATCCCTGCTAGGCAAAGCCAGATCACTGCCAGAATTTTGTTCCTCCCCTTATGGACCAGCTACCCAGCAGACGTAATGCTGGGCGTTCTTGGATTTTTTCTGTTGGGTCTTCTCCTTTGTCTCAGTCCTACCCTGCCTCCACTTTGATCCTTGTAGCTTTTTCTCCATTTTCCAGAAACTGGGCCCAACTGAAAACCTTCCAAAACAGCCAGAAGCTCTTGATCAGTGGTCAGGAGGGGCCTCTTTTCCAGATTAATTAATTAATTAATCAATCAATCAATCAGTCAATCATATTTATATACTGCCCATCTCACAAAATATGACTCTGGACAGTGTACAATAAAACCATAAAATAACAATAGTAAATATTGTCATCCCTGAGTCCCTTTACCTGAAGATTGGAGCAGGAACTCAAACAAAGGCTATGAAGCAGCTTGAGGGTAAGGAAGTGATGCAGAAGGCTTGAAAGACTGGGTATTGAGAGAGTAATAACCCTTTTTTTACAGCTTTCCTTACTCTGTTGGACTTCTCACATGGTAGCAAATAGTAGTCAAGAAGCCCTGATCCCATGGCAGGAAGACAGGGAAGGAATTTGTGTTGACTAGTACAAAAGCCAGGTAGGTTCCAGATGTTTCTACATGGACTTCTCCCAAATTCCATACAGGCTTCCAGGAGCCAGCCTTCTCCAGTCAATTTTTCCCCCTAATTCAGCATTCCAAGTCCATGTGTACACATTATTTTGGTCTGCCGATGCATATCTGGACCTAGTTCTGGGGAATATAGCACCCAAAAGCTCTATTCAGTGCTGCTGGAGCCTGTGAGATCTCATTCCCATGGGGCTCTGACTTTGCACATGCACAGGGCTATAGCACATTCAATTAGGAACACATTTGAAGCTAGCTGGTACTCTCAATACTATCAAGAAAGAGCTCATTACAATAGTGGAAAATATATGTAGCTCAGATTTGAATTGCTTGGTTCTTGATTTTTCTGGACTTGCTTTTCATTTTGCAGACATTTCATTACTGGCTAGGTAACATCATCAGTGCATAGGAGAGTAAAATTTGCTGGCTGTTTATATATGGCAGCTTGTCCTAGCAGCCTTGATTGGGGTATTATTTCTTCCTTGATTACTCTTTTGATTGCAAACAGGTAGAAGACTGGCAGGTAGTAAACTGGCAGAACATATCCATGAACATGGCAGTCAGAAGACAATGAAAACTCTTTAATTTCACAACACACTGATGAGTTCCAGCACAATTTCAGCTGGAAAACTATAGACTTAATCAAGGCAGATCCAAAAATACAAGAGAATTCCTAGCAACTTGGCACTCTGACAAATCGGCCATTAACAGAAACACTGAGATAAGCTCTATCTAGAAACCATTCAAAAAAGGAAGTTATCAAAGGTCACAGAAAGGAGCAAACAGCCTTAAGCACATTGTTCCTCATCATACACCTAAAAGCAGGAACCAGTACCAGATAAACAGGAACAATCAGGGAAGAAACACTACCCCATTCAGAGAGCAGTCAATGAAACAATACTGCAGTCGAGGCTGATAAGTCAAGTTACCATATATAAACAGTTAGAAAACTTCACTCCCCTATACACTGATGAAGTTACCTAGCCTGCTTATTAAATATCTGCAAGAAGAAGAGCAAGTTCAGAGAAGATCTCATTAGTTAAGGGAACATGAAATTTATCATTTTAGAGGGCCTAGCTCCACAAAGTTTGATAACCGCTGATTCCTGATGTAATGAGTTAAGCAGCTATGCATCTTTTAAAACAATCAAATATTTTATAGGGTTCTTCAAAGCATTGAAAAGAGGGGTCCCACAACATGTGGAAACAGATATGAAGCACATCTTTTTGAATTGTTGAAGCAGCTGCATTGCTTACAAGCCTCAGATGACTACTACAGAAGCTGCTTTTGACTATCTTGACCAATATGAAGTGAAATAGTTGTATGAACATATGCATGTGGAGACAACTGGGAACAGCTTCAGAGCAGCACCAAAACCTTGCAAATGATGTAGCTGTTTAATTATTCAAAAAGGGATGTTTCATACCCACTCCCATGAATTGCAGATTACATATTTCAAATGTTTTTCACAGCCTTAATATTTGAGAACCCTTGCTTACAATGAGAAGGAAGACAATTGCCACAAGGTTGGTCTTTAATAAAATAATTTATTTAAAGTATACAGGTGAAACTCGAAAAATTAGAATATCATGCAAATGTTCATTTATGTCAGTATGGCAACTCAAAAGGTGAAACCAATATATGAGATAGACGCATTACATGCAAAGCGAGATATGTCAAGCCTTACTTTGGTATAATTGTGATGATTATGGCGTACAGCTTATGAAAACCCCAAATTCACAATCTCAGAAAATTAGAATAGTGTGAAAAGGTTCAATATTCTAGGCTCAAAGTGTCCCACTCTAATCAGCTAATGAATCCATAACACCTGCAAAGGGTTCCTGAGCCTTTCAATGGTCTCTCAGGCTGGTTCAGTAGGAATCACAAGCATGGGAAAGACTGCTGACCTGACAGTTGTGCAGAAAACCATCATTGACACCCTCCATAAGGAGGGAAAGCCCCAAAAGGTAATTGCAAAAGAAGTTGGATGTTCCCAAAGTGCTGTATCAAAGCACATCAATAGAAGGTTATGTGGAAGGGAAAAAGGTGGTAGAAAAAGGTGCACAAGCAGCAGGGATGACCACAGCCTGGAGAGGATTGTCAGGAAAAGGCCATTCCAAAGTGTTGGGGACTTTCACAAGGAGTGGACTGAGGCTGGAGTTAGTGCATCAAGAGCCACCACACACAGACGGATCCTGGACATGGGCTTCAAATGTCATATTCCTCTTGTCAAGCCGCTCCTGAACAACAAACAACGTCAGAAGCGTCTTACCTGGGCTACAGAAAAAAAGAACTGGTCTGTTGCCCAGTGGTCCAAAGTCCTCTTTTCTGATGAGAGCAATTTTTGCATCTCATTTGGGAACCAAGGACCCAGAGTCTGGAGGAAGAATGGAGAGGGACACAATGCACGATGCTTGAAGTCCAGTGTAAAGTTTCCACAGTCTGTGTTGATTTGGGGAGCCATGTCATCTGCTGGTGTTGGTCCACTGTGCTTCATTAAGTCCAGGGTCAACGCAGCCGTCTACCAGGAGATTTTGGAGCACTTCATGCTTCCTTCCACAGATGAGCTTTATGTGGATGCTGACTTCATTTTCCAGCAGGACTTGGCACCTGCCCACACTGCCAAAAGTACCAAAGCCTGGTTCAATGACCATGGGATTACTGTGCTTGATTGGCCAGCAAACTCGCCTGACCTGAACCCCATAGAGAATCTATGGGGAATTGCCAAGAGAAAGATGAGGGACATGAGACCGAACAATGCAGCGGAGCTGAAAGCCGCTATTGAAGCATCCTGGTCTTCCATAACACCTCAGCAGTGCCACAGGCTGATAGCATCCATGCCACGCCGCATTGCGGCAGTCATTGCTGCAAAAGGGGCCCAAACCAAGTACTGAGTACATATGCATGCTTATACTTTGCAGAGGTCCGATATTGTTCTATTTCCATCCTTGTGTTATTGATGTCATGTAATATTCTAATTTCTGAGATTGTGAATTTGGGGTTTTCATAAGCTGTATGCCATAATCATCACAATTATACCAAAGTAAGGCTTGACATATCTCGCTTTGCATGTAATGCATCTATCTCATATATTGGTTTCACCTTTTGAGTTGCCATACTGACATAAATGAACATTTGCACAATATTCTAATTTTTCGAGTTTCACCTGTATATGTTGACACTGAGCTTATTTTGAATTCAGTGCATTAAGGAAATGCATTCAAATCAGAGATGGGCAAGCAGGCTGTTCAGAACATGAAAGGAGCTCTCTGAGCACTCAGGCAAAATATTTGGAAGGCCTTGGTGCTTGAGTACTCAAATCTAAAGGCCATTCCTCCAGTTAGGCCACTACCTTTGGCTAGAACTGATGTTTAGAGCATCCTTTTCTACTGAGGATAATGGGGCTTTGTAATCCATTCCAATCACAGGAATAGTTGATACATTTTTGCTTCTCTTTTTGCTACTGGAGTCCTTTTCCATCTTCTCTCCCTTACTTAAGGAAGATTCTTCCTGCACCTTCAAGAGAACAGTGAGAAGAATCAAGGCAGAGACTGCTGGGTGGGACTTTAAACCATAACCTACATATTTCAATATTTCTAGTTTCCTGTGGTCTCCCACGTAGCTGTAACAGCAGTGGTAGTGGGATGGTATCTCATAGGAAGAAGGTTTCTTCCAGCTGTATATCACAAGCTTTTAGGGCATTTCAACAACTAATGCTTGAGATTATTTGCTCTGAATTGTTCATTATGTGCATTATCTCCTTGCACCAGCATATTCAAACATGATATAAATAAGCAGATGCTTCAAAGGTCCTTCATAAAGTCATGTGTCAAAGTACCCTTAAAGCGCCCTTAAAGTAATGGATTGTAGCAAATTAGATTTATTAGCATTACATTTAGTCACTGAAGTTCTGCCACAAACTTTGCAACTAAAATCTGCTTCAAATGAAAGTAAAATATCCCTATTTATTTACTTGTATATATGCCCATATCCCATTCTCAATGAAGGGTCACAAAGAACATTACCAATTATAATAAAAAGTTATTTTCCTTAAGGGGTTGTATTACTAGTCAATCATGTTTTCCAGATGTTTAGATCATTAAGGGGCCTTTTAATCTCAATATTGCATTGCCATCTGTTCCAGTACTTACCCAATGAGAATCAGAAAGTGGAACTTTCTAGCAAACATTTGAAAATATATATATTTGAAAAAGGAAAATCTTAGGAAAATAGCAGTGTTTTCAGGTAGACATCAATCCATTTGGAAAGAATTAAAAAAAAATGCTTACAACAGAGTTTGTTCAACAGGAAGCAGAAATTCACTAAAATGCATGTCCCTGGTTTACCAAAGTTAGCATATAATTTGAAAAGGATCATTCTCACTGAGGAGTTTAGATTCTGTTCCAAAATCATTGCCTGCATGGCAAAAGCCATTTTGTGTCAAAATATCAAAGAGCTTCTGTTGGGATTTTTTAAATTGTCTATGTGAAATTTATCATGCATTAGAAAGATCGTCTTTCCTATTTCATTCCCCAATGCATGTAATAACATTTCACCTCATAATGCTTGCAGTTTCTGTCCTGGCTTGATTAAAATGAGCCCGGAGGAAGGTGTCGACTCAGTGACTACACATTTGGGAGCATGTGCAGAGATCATTATGCTTCATGGTGTGATGGGCAGAGGGTCAGAGAATGGGGTCTTTTAAGCTAACTCACCCTTGATTCCTCTTGAACGAGTACGTAGCTTTTTATCTTCTCCATCGGCATCCATCTGCAAGAACACAGGAAGCATTCAGTTAAAGCTATTTACCACTGAAACAGCTTTTATGTCTTACAAACTCTACAAATGAAGAATTTATTAATCTATTGTAACTGAGTCAAAAAGCCATCCATGAATGACTTTCAGTGACAGTTCAGAAGCTATTTCTCAAAAAAAAAAAAAAAAAAAAGTATTTCCTAAATATGTTCTCAAGACAACTGTTAATGAACTACAAGGGACTAGTGATTTAGGGATTTATATTCTAATCCCAGTTAAGAAATTCTGTGTATGTGTGTATGAATTCAGATAAACACTCCATCTAGCCTAGAACCTTCCTTCTGTCTCCACTGGATGCTTCCATGAAGAGCCAAACAGGGCATGAAGGCAGTTGCTTCCCTCTGTTGATGGCTTCCAGGAACTGGCATACAGTAACAAACTGCCTGCAAATACTGAAGTCCCATTTATCTGTCATAGTCATTATTACTAAGAGATGTATCACTACATGAATTTGTCTAATGTCCTTTTAAATTCATGCAGGGATGAATTGTGTGACAACAAATTCCATACATTTCTGTTGTCTGGAGAAGGCCATTCTTTTGTCTGTCCTAAGTTTACCACCTATCAATTTTAAGTTTAAAGTTATAGGAGAAGAGAAAAGAATAATAAGAGACTTTCCCAGCTGTGCTGTGCATTCTTGGGTATGTTCTTGGTATCAACTAAGAAAAGGGCCTGATGAGTTCAGCAGCTACTGCCTGGCACATCTGCTCCCTAGAAACATGTACTGTCTGTTGTTACAGTTTGGAAACATGCTGAAAAGTTTGTAAATTTAACACAGCATATGAAAATGTCCATACTACTAGATAAGCCATTGCTTTATTATTTTATATTGTTATATTTTGATATTTATCATATTGTAATTAATTCATTTTTGTATTACTGTACACCCTCTGGAAATACTGAGCTGACAGAGAGTAAACTAGTATTTTAAATAAACCTTTTCAAGAACTAAATATGAGAAAATAACTTAAATCACTATGTAATACACACAGTTTTGTAAACTCTCATGTTCTCCTTTTTCAAGACTATTTTATTATTTATATACTAGATTTATGTATGAAGTTCTAGTTCCTAGGTATGGACTTGAACCTAGGTCCTAGATCACCACTTTAGCTACTATATCTCATAGATTTTAGACTTACCTTATGGGAGAGATGCTAAATCTCTGAGGCCACTATTGTTACAATCACTGTTAACATTCTGGTGGTATGTCGTAAATTTGGAATATATCTTGGCACATGGAATATCATCAATAAATCCATCATAACTTTCTTTTCTATGATTTATACACAAAATTCTAACAAAGCATTGTATCTGGTAGAATTATGCCGTGAAATTGGTCAGGCTTCTTGTGATGTCTCATCAATATAGTTTCAAGCAATGATAGCTCCAACTAAAACAAATATATTTAAACTATATAATTCTGAGAGCATATTATCTGGTAGCAATTTCTTTGGATGGACTGACAACAAAACCACAACCAAGTAGGGCAGGTTTTTCTCCTACTTCCTCCCCAAAGTTACCCATGAAGTTATACATAAAAACATTCTGTCAATTATCTGTATTACCATTTTGTTAAATTTGAAAACTTTTAACAGCATAGCTCTGTAAAATAAAATCATTAGCTTTTATTTAGAATGTGAAGAAATCCACTATCCAGCTAGAAATGGAAGATCTTTCCTTCATCACTAATTGTGATAAACAAAATTTCAGGCTGACAATGTGGGAAACAAGAGGAGCAGATGTTCTTAAATTGTGTGTGTGTGTATGTGTGTGTGTGCGTTTTCCATTCAAACAAGAAGAGGAAAAATGTGAGAGCTTTGGTCCTGGATCTGAAACAGAGAAAGAGACAAGATGGTAGCGGCAGGTTTTGAGCAAGGAAGCTAATTAAACCCTCTGAAAAATATAAAGGAACTACAATTTTGAGGTGATGAAATGATAGTTTGCTTATTGAATTAAGATCTGATAGTATAAATTTTGAAATCAGTAAATTAGGCACATATGTAACTGATTTATTGATTATGACATCTTTTTTTTTCTTGGAAAAACTCAGAATATCTTAAGGGCAACCACCCTGTTCATTGTTCCCTTGGTAAAAATAAAATTCTGCACACTTTTCATGAACCGTTTCATTTAAAACTAAGCACTTTTTTTTAGTTTGCCAGGAATTTTTTTATACATATAAAGAGGATTTAGTACGGAATAAAGATGCAGGAAGTTTTAATCCTATGATCCCATCCAGCCTGTCAAGACTACATGATTATGCCCACACACTGCCATGAGCCACAGAAACCTTTCTTCACTCTGTGAATCGTTGTGATGTGTTGCTACTCTAGAAACACAGATATTTTGCTCTAGTTTATTTGTTTGTTTGTTTATTTATTGGATTTCTCCCCCGCCCATCTCCCCCACAATAGGGGGAGCATACAAAGAACATACAAATATAGGTTGTATATTGTTTGTTATGAAGAATTCTGAATTTTAAGAGAAGGCTATGTCTCCAGATGTGTTGGGACTGTAATCTCCAATTTAATCCCAACACAGATGAAAAGTTGAAGGAAATGGTTTTACGTTTATCTTCTTCACCGAGTCATAATTCAAAAACTAAGAGATTTTGTGTTCTAAAATTACGCATTTATTATTATTGAACTGTAGCCTATAAGGATTGCAATGAAGCATAACTAAGGAAGTTAATTTGGGTATTGGATTGTAAAACAATTGCAGATTGAGATAATCCTGATTTTGAATTATTGTGCTTTGTGTACTGCTTGAAGATTGATTAACAGCAACAACAACCTTAGATAATCATACATAGTATCTAGTTTGAATTTCTTATTTTGTGTATTATTCACTTGGATTTATATCCCACACTTTTTCTCCAAGAGCTCAAGGTGGTTTACATGGGCATCATCCTGTATTTTATTCCCATAATAAGAACACTGCAAAGTGTGGTAGACTGAGAAAGAGTGACTGGCCAAAACCACCCCTGAGTTTTCATAGTTACGGACTTAAACCTGGATGCTCCAGCCTTCATGAGTATTTAGCATTTGGCAGAGGAAAAGTGAAACTTCATCCTGGAGTTTCCATTTTGCCTGAAAAATACCTATTTTACCACGGTACCACCCACGGTAAAAGATGCAAAGCACAAGCAGTTTTCTGTGGGACCGTAACAATGGCAATGGAGTCATGCTGCTAGGATTGAGAGACTCCTGAGCAATATCCCTTTGAGAAGGACCCACATGCTTAAGTAATGCACCCCAGTTTCTCTCCCCTCCATTCCTGTCCCTGAAAATGTTTTTATGCAGATGCACACATACACATAATGTTTTTTTCTTTCTTCCCCTTCCATGCAGGTCATATATGGATTTTTCTTCTCACTCCCAGTTTCACTAGGAGGTCTATAAGAGAGGAAGCAGCATCAGTGGGTTTGACAGGGCTTCTGATATTTTTCTACCCCCCACTCCCACTCCCAACTGTAATAATACCATTATTTCTTACCCTGACATGGAAGTTGCATTAGAAGTGAAGGAGTTTAACTTTGGGTGATTCGCCTTATGTCAGTTATCAGGATAGCCATCTGATTTAGTATTTGGGAGACTGCACTGTATTTACTATGCTACCCTAGCTTCTATTGCCACTGACTGAAAAAGAATATGCAAAAGCTTGTCTGTTCTTTATTTCTTTTTTTGATGTATATCTTCTTTTGTTTTGTTTTGTTTTTTAAAGGACCAAAAACATCATATATACGACCCCGTGAAAAGGATGAAAGATAATGACTAGACCAAAGTAACTAGGTGAGCTTCCATGGTTGAGTGTCTTAAGACCCTAATTATAGCATACTGCAACACTCCTAACAAATCAAATTTGTGGTCATCATTGGTTTGGGAACTATGAGATGCTGTGACAATGTTGTGAGATTATTTCTAATCTAAGTATTCACAGTACATTTCACTTTCATGGAACAGTCAAAGTATTGATGATTACATGTCATCAGGTTGCTATCAACTCTTAGGGACAATATAGATAGATTTTCTCCAGTATGATATATCCTCAGCCTGGTCCTTCTGGTTTTCCAATCATGTACCCATCACCACTCTAACTGAGTCCATCCACCTTGCTTCTGATCATCCTTTTTTATTTTTTCCTTTCACCTTTCCCAGCATTATAGACTTCTCAAGAGAGCTAGATCTTTACATAATGTGTCCAAAACATGATTAATTTGAACATGGTAAACTGTGCCTCAGGTGAGAACTCTGGATTCATTTGTTTCATGAACCTTTAATTTGTTTCCTTTCCCATCCATGGTATTCTCAGGAGTGTTCTCCAACACCAATGTTCAAAATCACCAATAGTCTTCCTATTCTTCTTTTTCAAAGTCTGACTTTCACTTTCATAGTGTGTTGCAGAGAAAACCAATACCTGCACAATTCTGATATTTTATGGACACATACTGCTTCTTTTCCAAGACCTTTACTGCTATTACACCAAGTGCCAGTCTGTGGTGCATTTCTGGTCTGCCAGTTCTTTTACTTGATTCTTAAAAGCAGAAGGTATTCATCATTCCAATATCTTCATTGTTAATTTAAAGGTCGATTACTTTACCTGTTGTTATTAGTTTGGTCTTTATTACATTTAATCATAGTCCTATTTTTTCATGTGTACTCCCTGACTCTCATTACTAGAGCTTGCAGATCATTTGCATTTTCAGCTATCAGTAGTGTCTTCAGCATAGTGCAGGTTATTGATGTTTCTTCTTCCAATTTTAAAATCACACTCATCTTCCAATGTAGTTTCCCTCAATACATATTCAGCATATAGGTTGAATAAATAAGGGGGAGAATACTGTGTTGTCTCATTCCTTTGCTGACCTGGAGTCAGTCTGTTTTACCATGTTCAGTCCTGACTGCAGTTTCCTGTTCTGTGTATAGGTTTCTCACAAAATGACAATGAGGTGTTCTGGGATTCCCATTTTCCTAAGCACAGTGCATGGCTTGATGTGGTCAACACAGTCGAAGGCTTTTCTATAATCAATTAAGCATATATTGACTTACACTGGTGTATGTTTTCATGGATAGTATCTGTTGGGCAGTGTTGAGCTTCAGGGTTTGGTGATTTCAACAACTATGGTTGACATCTTCAGAGGCAAGGTGGTCTGCAATGCAAACCACAGGCAACTGAGAAGGGACTGACTGGGTTCCTGTCTTTACAGCCATGTGACCTGACCTGACAATTCTTTGTTAAGTACCTTTCTGAGATCTTTGTATTTCTTGGTTTTGGCTTCTCTTCTCATTTTGACAATTTCCAAAGTTTGTTCTGACGTCCAGTTTGCTTTCTTCTGTTTCTTGGTCTTTGGCAGTTCTTTTCACATTTATCCTTAACAATGTCTTTGATTTCATTCCACACTTCCTCTGGTTCCCTATCAGTGAAATTCAGGACTTCAAAGCAATTCCTGATGTTCCCCTTGAAAATGGTGGATGTATGGTCAAGATCATATTATGGAAACTGATTGGCTTTCTTCTTCTAATCCACCTTTAGCTTGACTTGGAACTTGCAGATGAGCAATTCGTGTTCTGTTCCACGATAGGTCCCTGACTCTGTCTTTGCTGTTATAATTGATATTACTGTTTGCATTGTAATCAACTACTGTCTTTGCTAAATACTTCCTGACCATTAAAGCAATACCATTCCTTCTTTAACATGTCCTGAATGGCAAACAGTATGATGTTCTGACCTAAAGTGTCCAGTTACAGTCAGTTCAGTTCTCTGATGGTGATGTTGTCAAAGTGTATCAATCCATTTCATCTTTCAAAGTGCTGAGCTTGCCTATATTAATGTTCCTTATATTCTATGTTCCCACTCTAATTATCTGTCTTTGCAGCTTTGGATTTTCTTTTCTCATGTGATAACATCAGCAGCTATTATATAGCCAAAAGGCTAATGTAGCTATGTCATAAACACCAATACAGTACTCCAAAAGATTCTCGGTGGTTCCTCAACAGTATGTTGACAGCCCATCATCCAGCACTATATCATCAATACTTTTATATTGTATATCTATGTGGTTTTCTTGATAAAGTACAAAAGTGATTTGCCACTGCTTTCTCATGCACATGAAATTATGCTTTTGCCATTGTCACTGAAGTGATAATCCACCTCCATCATCCTTCTGTATTGCTGCTGCCCAATACAGGTGCCAGCTTGCTTTAGCTAGGATGACTTTCATGCCTTGGGTGACCTGGTTGGAATTATATACTTTTGGCATACACTCCACCATTCTTCATTATCCTTCCCAGGAACATACACACACATGCACACACTCACTGCCATGATGAAGTCAACCCAGCAGGACTTGAGACGGAGTCAAAGCATTATATGATCCAAAATAGTTAATGCTTTACAGCAGGTTCAGTCTGTTTAACTCAGAAAGAAGGTAACTTCTGCTGAGTTAATAAATAATGTGAATAAAATTTACTCATTAATCTTGCTCCTGTATTTCCATTTCCACCAATCTTTTTTTTTCAGTATATATTTTCTTCAATCAAATATTGAAGAATTACATGGTACTTTTATCATTTAAACCACGTACATCCACAACATTATTCAGCCTTTTTCAGTACTATGACTAAATGTACTAAAAATGGTAAGAGGGTTATTTTAACCAACTTCAAAATGAAGCAAAAATTGTGAGCTTCTCTGTTTCCCCCACAGCTAATATTACAGAGGGCTATATGAGACATGTAACATATGGTACATGACATATGACCTAAATAGCTCTTTATAGGAATAAACAAGCAGTCAAATGGCTGAACAGATTTTTATAAATGTTATGTAAATACTTGAATAAGTCTGTTTCTTTGGTTTTGGTCTTACATAATCTGAAATTAGAAATGTGTGTGTGTGTTTTAGCAATGGAGGATAATAGAAAATGCTCCATAGAAAATGGCTATCAATGTAGATAATTAAAAATAAAGTGTTTGATCGGAAAGAAAACTTCTCTGTTGCTTGCTGCCATTCAAGCCTTAGACGGGGTGGGTTGCAGTGTGATTGCAATAGTAATAGGAAATGTGGCTCTGTTCTCTGATGCTGAGTCGTGATTGAAGGCACTGACCTGCCATAGACTTATAATAGGGGAGCAGGTGTGGCAATGATGGACTTTAATTTCCTTTAATAAACCTTTTATGTGCCACACTTTTACTGCCATTCCATGCTCTCCAAGGTCCTGCACATAATAGGTTCATTACTTTTGATTACTATAGTCTATTGAGACAAACAACTCCAGATCACACTATATATTATGTGCAGTTAAACCAATACAGACTATTTATCCAATGTGCATTATTTCACCTGCAACTCTGCTGAAAAAATTAACAGCCACTCCTGTAAGCTAAAACTATTAAAAAAAAAAAAGCAGTTAGAATTCCATCCTCATCATTTCATAATAAATGCCACACCAATCATGGTAGTTCTTTTTTAATTGTGAAACAAACAAACAAAAAATGGAGGGAATTTTGGCTCTTTTTAAGCAGCAGTTATTTGAGTTTTTATTTTGTCATGAATATTTAAATACCACACAGTGGGTACAAAGCACTAGCCAAATCAATATAGGTGATTTTTTTTTTCTATTGATTTTCTTTCTTTAGGAAAATCATTTGAATTTATGACAGATGTTTAAACAGATTAAGATTAATCTGGCTAGGCCTATTTAGTATGATGAACATAGCACTGTAAACCCATCATCATGGGCTGAGGGTGTCTGTTGCATATAAAGCAGCCCACAGAAAACTCAAATCACCCTTCCCTTCCCCCCAACTTCCTCAGAAAGCTAAAGTTATTCACGTAGTCCCAAAGCAGTGCAGTTTTCATCCACTCAACTGCCTGTTTTAAACAATTGTGATGCAAACTTGGGCAATTACGTCCATTATCTTCAAAAGTTTACTTAGACTCTTTGATAGAGCCTAATTTTGGGACACATACCCTCATATTAACCAGCACTTTCTTAATAAGAGAAATTGAGATAAATCAATCGACTATCCAGCTAAAGTCATTGGGACAAAAAATTCAAGATGGAGGCCACAACGGTGCAATCAGGTGGAGCTTCATTCACACTATCACAGCCACCATCATGACTTTGTTTATCACACTTTGCTCGCCACAGCAGCCTTTCATTAACTCAAGCAATACTTCATTTAAAAAAAACACACACACACAAAATAATATATTATCCTTTCTCCTTTGAAAGACACCCCATTTTTCAGGATGCAGCAATAACAAATAGGAAGCAGCCGGATATCACCATAATCCAGAACCGATTATATTACCAAAAGATGCATTTTCTCTCAATCTCTGACTGCTAACATATTAAATACTATTAAATCCTTTCTTAATTCTACTGGCATACCAACAGCTACCTAGTGCCACTTTCTCAACCTGGGGCCTGCCAGATGTTCTGGGACCACTCTGAAATGTGGTGCCTTCATTATAGTACTGTTTTTGCCTCGTGTTTTTCTATTGTTTTTCATGCATTGTCTTTTCTTATAAAGCCACTCAGATCCAATCTTAAATGGGGTATCATAGAAATCTTAACAACAACCACAATAACACCAGTCAGTGTGATAATTGGAAATTTGGAAGTCATAACAAATCTGGAGAGCAACCAATTAAGGAATCAGTCAACCTGATATGATTATTTTTCTGAACTCTAGCAGCATTGACATTACTAGATAGAAAAACATTTAATTTCTTCAGAATATAGTATATACTGAAGTAGAAACTAATTTCTATTCAACAATACAAATGCTATTATCTGAAGGATTATTTCAATATTTTTATTTAATTTTGCCTTCAATAGCTTGTATATATTTTGTGTTTTCAGAGGATAATTTGAAGCACCACTGAAATGGACATACCTAGAATAGTATTCTGTAACTGTAAAAGAAATAAGAACATGTATATGTCGGTTGTACAGATGAAATGACCAATGAAAGAACAATAGCATCTGCCCTATGAAGCAGCATACCCCTGGAAATTCAGAATGTCCCAACCTTGTTAGCCTTTTGCAAGGCATTGAAGACCTAGCTGTTTCCCCAGACATCTGGGTCAGGAGGTTCAATAAGCATTGATGTATTTGGTTTTATTTTGTTTCTCGTGTGTGTGTGTGTGTTTGGTGTGAGTGGGATTATTGTTTTATCCTTGGCTGCCAGTTATTGTACGTTGTAGTTTTGTGTTTTAATTCTTATACACCATCCAGAATCACCTGTGTGAGATGGGCAGCCATATAAATCATATAAATAAATCATATAAATAAATAAATAAATAAATAAGTTTTTCTACATGACTAACTTTGAAGCAGGAGGCAATATGGCACCCATAGGCACCCCACCTTAATGTCTGTGTTCCCCTACCTTAACTTGACTATCAATGCTTTAACTTAAAAAAAAATGATAATGGAAAGCTGTTCAACAAAAACGTATTTCTAGCAACACCTTTATTTACCAAAATGCCTTTAGATCCACATAGGCCTTGTAACAATTAGGAACAAGACTGATGGGGGCCTTCAGCCAATGATTTGCTTAGAAATCTGCTCATTACCCAGAAAGAGGGCAAAGATGAGCTAAAGTGTAACAGAAATCTTGAGGTATGGAAAGTAGCAAATTCATCCATTTCCCTTCTATGTTGGAGTGTAGGTGTGATTGGCTACACCAAATGTGGCAGCCATTTAGTGAATAGGTAAGTTCCTTCAGTT
This sequence comes from Liasis olivaceus, assembly GCA_030867105.1. Lineage (NCBI taxonomy): Eukaryota > Metazoa > Chordata > Lepidosauria > Squamata > Pythonidae > Liasis > Liasis olivaceus. Next base: position 39,706,289 of record CM061350.1, on the reverse strand, counting down.
CCAGCGGAGTAATTTTATAATGATTTCTATAACATGCTCTCAATTGCAAATTGTAAGTATGCTCAAATGCCCACCTCTCAGCCCTTTGAGGTAGGCCAAACAGAGCCTAAGTAGAGAGCCAGATTGGTGTAGGGGTTAAGACACCAGGCTAGAGACCAGAGATCTGTGGGTTCTAGTCCCACCTTAGGCAGAAAGCCAGCTGGGTGACTTTGGGCAGTCACTGTCTTTCAGCCCTAGGAAGGAGACAATGGCCCGCCACTTCTAAAAAACCTTGTCAAGAAAACTGCAGGGACTAGTCTAAGCAGTCACCAGGGGTCAAAAACTGAACCCCCCCCCCAAAAAAAACCAGACCCTGAAGGAATTAGCAATGCTACTTTGTTGTTGTAGAGTATTGTAACAAAATCATGAAAGCCTATCCAAGTTTCTCTCTGTACCACCTTATATAAAACAAAATCAAAGCAGAATTATTTGAGTTTGTTTCTTAATCTTGCTTCAGTCCCTAGACTCTGTAATCTTTTTGCTAGTCAGTCCTTAACAGTTCTTTCATACCTTCCCCAAAGTACTGCCTAAATTTCTTTACACCACCAGATCAACAAGACTTCCTGTGTATGTTTTCAGTTCATCAGAACTTAGAGAACAGGTACCCTTTCTCTACTATACCAGTGGTATAGATTATGGAGTCATTTTTACTGAGGTTTAACCTATTCTTATTCTTTGTGTTTAGTTTTCCATGTGCAGGGTGTTTGATTAATTGACTCTGGGAAAACTTCAAATATCTGCAATTTGAAAATACAAGTATAGCAGCTTGGTAATAATAAGGCTGTACAGATATACCAGTGCAATTCCATCCTTTGCTTTTCTCATGCCTCTTTGCTCCATATAATACTCCAGAAAAAGCTTGCTTGCTTGCTTTATTTATACATACATACATACATACATACATACATACATACATACATATAATGCATATGGTTGTCCATTGCACAAGGCTGATTCTGAATGGCATACAAGGGTTAGAAACAACAATTTAGCAGACCCTTACACCCAAGATCACAAATACAATACCAACTCATAAAAAGACAACATTAACCAGCCTATCTCACCTAACCATCCAGCCCAAATGCCTAAGGGAACAGCCAGGGCTTTAATGCCTTATGAAAGGATAAAAGGGGTGGGGTCATCCAAATCTCGGGAGGGGGGGATGCTATTCATGATTGTCTTCCAACAAACATCCCTCAAATATAAGAGGGAAGCAGGATCATGGTCACCTTTGCTGATATGCATGCCAGGTGCAACCCTACATTCAGAAAGCTGAAAATGGCCCCTGCCCCTCTGTTGACATTTTTCCCCATTTGAGGCAGGATTTGGGAACAATCGTTTGAGCTATGTTATGTTATGTTTTATGTTATGCTATGTTATGCTATGTTATGCTATGTTGTTATGTTTTTATTTATTTATTTATTTTTGCACAAAAATGAAGTTGCTTGCTGAATATGGCAGTTGGGTGCTACAATGGCAGTAAAGCATTCTGCGAATAAATGGAATGCCTTGCAAATGGTTCAACAATGATCAGGAATCAAGACAAGGATATGTGATGTCCTTCTGATTGTTTAATGTATTTAGGGATAAAGACACAAGCACCACTTGCAGTGAGGTTAGAGGTCTGTTGGTTCGGATGTCAAAGTGTTTGTTGTTTTCCATGCAATACTATGTTGTTGGTGAAAATTCCGATGATGTGCAGTAATGTTAATATGTCAAAAACCAAGGCCGCTGTGTTTGACAGGGCAAATAAATTGAACTATTTCAAATTATACGCAAATGGTTAAAAACTATAGCAGATAGATACATTTGTGCACTTGGGTAGAATAGTTACTAAAGATGGAAAAAATGGAAAAACTTAATACATTCAAATGGTGGTAGAAATATATAATTTGCCATCTGTTGCAAGGAATTAATGTTTGTTTAAAGGAACAAAAATGGCTATGTCTTAGGTGGGTTCCTGCCCACTTTTTATATGGGAGTGTGCATTAGATATGCCAGGGAAACTTAAAGCAAGTTGAATACAATAGGAATCAGTTATCGGGAAATTGGTATGCTAAAAGAAAAAGAGCTAGACTGAGAAAAGAATGGGTCCTAAATGAATATAGGTTAAATACAAACACGACCAACAAATATGAAAAAAATACACTGAGGTGATTTGGTCATATAGAGAGAATGAATTAGGAATGAATTACAAAAGAAATACAAGGTTGGAGAGTCTCAAGGATAGAGAGCCGAGAAGTTTAAAAACAAAATGCAATGTATGAAGCAGTGTATGGACATAAGCAAATCAAAGATAGTTTGCAAGAAATGAATGGTGTTGCCATGAGCAATGTCTCATTTCCTTTTTTCTTATCTCTTGCTTTTAATTTATTTGACTTCCGCTTGGTTCCCCCCCCCCCCCCCCGCTTCTTCTTCTTTTGGCAGAAAATTGCTTACCCTGAAAGGAAACAGTGTGAAGCATGTGAATGTATGTACAAAATACATTCTGAAGTAGAGCAGTTCTTCAGATAAACATCTATAAAGCCTTTTCTTAACCCAGCTGAAGAAAATTTGAGGTATGATGGGATGGGTTGCCTCATGACCCTTTCATATGCTTTTTTAACATGTGAAATCATTCATCAGAGTAGTTCTTATATGAGATAAAGTGCCTGTAGTGCAAAGTTGCTTTATTAAAGTCATTTTCTGAGTCAGTGTAATGTTTTCCTGACTGACCTGGATGCCGCGTTGGAATAGTATTTCACAAAGAAGTGAATGTCCCAACTATTTCCTCTCTCACACCAAAGTTTGTAGAATATGAAATAGTTTGAATCTACATTCTTCTGAACTACATTTTAAACACTGTAGGAAAGGAAAACAGAGCTGAAATAAGCTGAACTATGTCACGGGAGCCACAAGCTGAAAAACAGATAGACATCTGTTATTTTTAATTGAATGACATGAACTTTACCTTTTTTTTAAAAAAAAAAAAAGCTTTTCGGATCATTAAAAATAACAAACTTGAAATTTGAAAAGTAGAACTGTGGGAGGAAGGAATTTTGTTAGGCTTAAAAGATAAGAAGCACTATTGCTTATATATTACTTTTATGCAGAGTTTACATTGTAATTCCCAATATCCTACTAAAAGCTGCCATCTTAAGTACACTTATTGGGATGCATATTTCACCCACAGACATAAAATATGTGATTTAATCAAGAGTTCCTCTAAGTACGTGTTCACACAATAGAGCATTAGAGTTCATTTGACTAATGATTTTCATTTTAATAACGCCTTCAAAGAGCTTTTATATTCACTAGTGACAGGCAGTGTTTTATGTGATCTTAAAATGAAAATATTATGCTTTGCCCTTAGTTTCTGGGAGCAACATTTGTAATATTTTGGAGTAAAATGCAATGAGATCATGTGCAATTAAGGACTTTGGGTAGAAAAAGTATATAGCGAAGCAAATCCCCATAAATTCTGTAAAGTAACCAATATTTTCATAATAGACACTAAGTGTATCACTATGTACACACGTGTGAGTATATGAGTAGATATATACACTCACAGTTTTGTCTACAAATAGCTTTTGACATACCCATTTAAAACTTCAATGCTAAACTCAGTTTAACTCAACAGAATTAAATATGCATGATTTTGGTACCACTGAATTTAATTGTCCAACTTTTAAATCCTAAAACACCTGCCTGTTTTCTATCTGTCTCAGTTTTAACCTGCATAATCAAAACACAAACCCAAGTAAACTACACACTATGATTGAGCTCTTGTTTAGATTTCTATTTGTAATATGCATTTTATAGAAGCACGTATGTGAATACATATATGATTGGGACTGGGATATTGATGCAGTGAAGGTGAATCTCCAAACTTTTTCCCATCCTGTAATGCCAACCCAAGGTCTTATAGGAGTAACTGTCAGATGTTCAAAGGAGAACTTGCAAGCATCATATGTCAGCTGAATGTTTGGTTCTCCATGCCTAAAAACAAAGGAGTTCAGACTGTTCCCTGCTCTGCATCATGTTCTCAACTTAAATTGGTTGCTTTTATAAAATGAAGATTGTGATGGAGCTTAAAATGAGTCTTGCAACTTGAAGCCCTTGCTTGTAATTGATAAAATTAATGGATCCCATGTTTCCTTAGAAATGAAGAACTTTCATGAATAAAATGGCCTTAAATGAAGTTCAGAACATGTTTGGGATTAATATGTAAGAATGGAACTTGATTTCTCAGTTTTTTCTTTACTACCCAGTTCATGGGCCAAAATGCATTCAGTTTTTAATTCACATATAGCTATTTTGAAGCTTTGGGTAATCCTGACAACTTTAATAATTTTTATAAACATATAGGTTCGTTGGAGCCAAAATACAGAAACCAAATAGAAATAAAGTTCATATCATTAGCTTTTCAGTTTGATCTCAGTCTGTCTGGGATCTGCTGTATTCTCATAAATCATAATCTGGGACAATTCAGAAACCATCATCTGGACAACTAAGTAATCTGATCTCCTGAAGTCAGTATATTGAATGGAATGATCATGATAAATGCCTCATTGACTGAAGTGGGTCTAATCTAAATATTACTAAGTTTGGATCAGTTCAGTGATTTCATATGAGGATAGAGGACCTTTAACAATTACAGGTAGCCCTCAGTTAACAACTGTCCTGTTTAGCGACCGTTCGAACTTACAACAGTGCTGAAAAAGTAGGTTTACAACTGGTCCTCAAACTTACAACAGTCACAGCACTCCCATGGTCACCTGATTGCTCTCTGGATGCTTGGCAACCAGCATGCATATATGATGGTTGCAGCATCTCAGGTTCACATGATCGCCATTTGTGACCTTCACAGCCAGCTTCTGACAAGCAAAGTCAGTGGGGAATACAGCAGTAAGTTGCAAGTTGTGGTTATGTGATGTTGCACTTAATGACCGTGGGTGATTCATTTAATGATCGCAGTGGAACTGATGTTGTAAGTTGAGCGCAGGCATGTGATGTTTCACTTAATGACCATGTCGCTTAGTGATGGCGTTGCTGGTCCCAATTGTGGTCGTTAAGTGAGGACTACCTGTAGCAGAATGCACTGCCTTCCAAAATATTTTTAGAGAATTAAATAAAGTCAAAAGTAGCAGCCTTTTCTCTTCTGAAGCTTCCATTTGATGGAGAGGTAGTCTGAAAGTTTCTTAACTATATTTCATAATAATTTCCTGAGTAATTACATTAGTTTCTTGAAAAAAGAACAACAGTAAATTAAGACAGGTAGTTGGTGATTCTGTTCCTTTTCTCCAGATCTGAAACACAAAGCATGCCCTTTTTTATGTATATATGTGTGTATGTCTTGTCTGAATGCAAGGCTTTTAATCTTTCCCTCTGCCATCTTTGATCATAGCCGCAACTTGATCTGGGAATAAAAACGTTACTTGTAATTTTTCCTCCAAGGCAAAAAGCAACTTTGGTTAAAGTTCCCTACTATGGTATTGATTTGGATGGGGTGACTGCAGCAGCTTAAAAAAATTCATATAACTTCCAGTTTCACCATCATTCAAATGTGAGCTCCATTTAAAAAAAAAAATCTTGTGTTTGAGATGATGCAAACTTTTTTGTTTGGTGACTAATGTGATTATTAATTCACCTACTCAAAAACAGACATGAAGGAAAGAAAAGACAACATGTAACTTGACTTGCTGGTGCGGATAAGAATTATTTAGGAACAATGCAACTTACTCTTCTGTGGAACATAAATATGAAAATGAATAAAACGGTTGAAGCAAATTAATAAATGTCTGATCAAAATCCCTCTTGATTTTTGTCTCCTTCACATAAACATTTTCACTTGATATTATAGCTATATTTGCTACTTTACTATATGAAAGATGATAATGTAGTGTCTATTTGGACTTGGAAAGGAAGAAAATCAGATAGTTGATGGACAGTTATCTCGAATGACTCTTCAGATCACAAAGGAGGCAATTGCAAAGGTCCTAGATTATGTTTACAGCAGAAGATCATAACATTAGAATAATAAGTCCATGTCCACACAAGGATCACATTGTAACTCAGTATAAATCAAATTCCTAGGAGCTTTTTAGGTTATGAATAAATTTGCCCACTCCTATTGGTCTTGTTTGTAACCAAGATGTCAATTTCATTATGCTTTATAAAATGTAGATTGAAAGAAAATTATTACTAGCAGAGAAGAATAAAGCTGATTAAACAAATATTATAAGAACTCTTAAACTAATTAAACTAATTAAAATTGGAAGAATATTAAATTTCATTTATATATATACACACACACACACACACACATACATACATACATACCATGTTATAGAATTAAAATGTGGATAATACTTAACAGTTTTAAGGTTCAGAAAAGAATAATAATATCTTATGAGATATTAGCAGATTCTTATTGATAATGAAAGAAAGTAATAAGTCAATACTGAATGTTACTTTGGAATATTACCTATATTTTACGTTTTTTTAAAAAAAATCAGCTGTGCATCAACAACATGAAAGCTGTAATTAGAGTCTTTTCTCTGATGCTTTATAGCTTTCAGGATTTTGAAAGCTTCTTTTGCTTACAGTATTATCCATGTTATCATGAATGCTGTTGCACCCTCAAAATGAAAAATGAATGATGTGAGCCTGACTACTATACCGATATTCCTGTTCTCCAAAACTAGAATAAACAAATCTAAAACCTAAATCACAAAGAGTTTCAGTTTGAAATTATGCACCATGTAATCCATTATATGATAGCATGGTGAAATGGTATGCCTATTTTTGAAAAGGGATCTAATATTCAAAACTGGGTAACAGTGGAATACATGTTATACCAGAGACAAGCTTGGATGGTTCTTTAATGAGGATGATTTATTTTGATTCTCACTTCTGATTTTGGAGTTGTCACTGCTGTTGTATACCTCATCCACGCAACTTTGCACAACTGGCAGGGCTGAATATAAACCAAAGCCATATGTTTATGTCCTTTTGCCAAACGATTACAGCAAATAGTTCTATTATTCCCTTAGGTAACTCATGTGTGCCAAGGTTTTCTATTAGTCTGCTTTACCAAGGCATCAGAGGGTAAAGTCGCAGCTTTATGAAATGGGGGGCAGGTGCCAACTTTATATTTTCAGAATAAATACGCACAAACATTACACCATATAAAAGATAGGTCAGTAAAAACTAATTTTTTAAAACATAAATGTCTTTGGGATTTCTTTTACAAGGATACTAGTTTTCTGGATCGCTTGTTAACAGCCATAAAATTTAAAAAGAAAGAAACCTGATTATTAATATGATGGCAGAATATAAATAGAATAAAAGTGCTTTTAGTCTTATAGAATAAAAGCTTCTATGTACTGTGATGGAAATGTGAAATGCATGTTTTACGCAATATTGATTTATATGGAAATATTTATTTTTAATAGGAAGGCACACATGTGGATTTGAAAATATCATTGCTGCTTGTGCAATCTGGAAGGAAAAGAAATGGAAGCCTCAGTCTGTTATGTAAAAGATGCTTTGGGAACTATCTAATCGTATTATCTAAATAAATCAAAAGTTTTAAAATCCAAATGAAATGTCCAAATGAAACAAGTTTGACAAATGAGATAACATGCTTTCCACTCAAAACTAAACACTGAAATCATTATCCCACCTTTGTTTGCTTCGGAGTAAAATTATGTGCAAATTCCAAATGACCAAATCCGTCTCTTGGACCAAAATGTCTTGTCTGACTTAACAGATAATCCCAAAATTCATTCTCTGTAAGAAAGAATGCAAAGTAAATGAGCAAAGCCCACCGATGAAAACAGGATGAAATTCAACTACATCTCTGCTCCACTTTTGCAGTTAGCAAAGCTACTTATGAAACATCTGACCTGCACGTATTAATGGGATTGTTTTCCATGTCAGTGAAAGGAATTATACCAAAATAAGTTAGAAACTTGCTCTTCCAAAATGAAAATACATATTTTTATCATTTGCTGTTAGCATTTAAAAATTCAAAGAAAACTACCAAATGTACGTTATGAATTGTAACATTTTCCTATAGTAAATATATAGAAAAATAAATGTAATGAACACATTTATCTGGAGATGAATTACACAGATCTTCATTTAGAATTTGTAGTTTCACTTAAGACTGAGAAAACCTCACACATTATATACAGTGTGGACTAAAAATAAGAGGATTCAACTAAGTACAAATCCACTTACATATATGTTTTCAGGCACATAATGTGCCATATCATTAAAAAGTTATTTTCAGTAAACAAACATGGGCATCCATTACAAATAAAGCTTTTGTCAGAATGACAAAGCATGTGACATTATGTCATGATGAAGGTTTCACCCCTTACATTTTTACATGTGATGTCATGATACAAGTTAAAAAAAGGGTGGAGTTTGCATTGCAATGTTGCATGATTCATTATTATTTGTGGAAATGAAAGTATATGAGAGAAATATATCTCCTGAGCTTTCTCAAAGGGATAGGATAAAAATATAGTGAAAAAAAATCAGAACCATACACCCATTCTAAAGTTTTGTTCCAAAATATACATTTCTACAGTACAACTAAAATCCAACTGCTCTTCAAGGACTAACACATTTTCTTTTCACATTTTCATAGAATGCTAGACAACTTAGTGTAAATCTTTGCTTAATAATTTCAACTTAGGACATAGCTGAAAGTATACTTCATGATAATACACTTGGAAAGTACTATATAAATCTCATTATTATTACTGTAATATTGAATGGAACATCCTTAGATATGGGAGACTTATAAGCCAATCACTATACAGTATAAACCTAGCAAACAGAGTGGGACTGCTAATGGTTCTCTCCAGCTGAAGGAGCTGCAAAGCAGGGTTTAATTCATACCCTGACATCTGTTTATAATTCAAGTGAGGAAGACTTACATGATATAAGAAGAAAAGGGAATATGTAATGATGGTTAAGGTGCTAGACTAGAAGCAGGGAGAACCCAGGTTGTAGTCCTCCCTTGGGCACTGAAGGCACCTGTGTGAGTAGTCACTCTTTTTCAGCGATAAGACTTGGGTGGTTGAAAAACATAGATATACCAACACATGCTGGGTCAGAGTGGTAGAGTACAATTCATAATCTTCAGTGAAGAGACATTCATCCTCAGTGGATTGCTTTGGGATGCACACACACACAAACTCTTAAAAGAGCCCGTGTGTGTGTGTGTAGGTAATTCCCATACATTGTTCTACCAGGTCAGAGGTCCAGGGTCCTACCATTAAGACTACTGCTGGCATACAAGGTGCCTTTATGCATAATTCCATTTAGCGCACACCCCCAAAACCCACATTAAAAAGAATATTTAAAAAATTGTACACCACACAAATTGTACGCTGGATTGCGGCAGCCCTGCCTAGCATGTCTTTTTCTATAAGTGAAATTAAACAGTTAAAAACTGAATATTAGAATCTTGTCTTGTTATTATCATCTGATGTGTTTTGGCAATTTACACAAGAACAAGTTTACAGTCCTGAATGCTACTTAGCCTTGAACAGGGACATGCTGGCTGGGGAATTCTGGGAGTTGAAGTCCACACATCTTCAAGTTGCCACAGTTGAGAAACACTGGTCTAGAATGCTACGCATCTGCAACTACAGCATGAGGGAAAGAATCTAGAGGTGATGAAAAGTAAGGATTTTATAGTTGGAGGGTCAGAGCCAGCTGGGTGGCTTCATTCCCCAGAAATAGGAGACAGGCCTGCCTGCCTGCCTCCCTACTTCTATATATCAGTATTTCTGTCACTACAACTTAAGTTGATTCATAGGATTAGTTTAGTCACCCATATGCAATCCATTCAAGGGCAGTTGTGGGATGGAAAAGGCACAGCTGCTTTACAGAGCTCCAAAGTATGTTTTTTTTTCCTTTTAAATCCAAACTGCTGTAACTATCTAATGCATAAACAGAGCAAAAGATGCTTGTTCAGAAATCACTGGGATTCCCAGTCTGAAAAAGTGCACTCGTTGATTGATTTCTTGAAATTATTGCAGTTTGATAATATAAATCTTCAACCACAGCCCCCTTCTCTGAAATATTTTGTGGGTGATTTTGGTTGGATGAGAGTATCATTTCATCCCAGTACATGCAGGCATTTCCAAAACTCCTAAAACTTCAGTGAGGAACATTAGAACATTTCAATTGTACAAGAAAAGTTTGTAATGGGTTGTGTCCACTCACCCTTATTTTTAAAATATCTTAGATGCTTAAACTGTATTTCGACTGCTCTTCATTGAAAGAGATAAAACATTTCTACACCTTTGAGCTTTCTAGATTGGAAAAAAGCCTTTTATTACCCCATTTAGAAAGAATATTCAGATCAGATCTAGAAATGACATTAACAAAGAACAAAGCTATCTTTTTGCAGGATATCCAATTATAAATCTAGGGGCTGGTGATCTGTTTCTTTAATCTTTTGTTTAAAAAACAAGCAGAAGGAGAAGGAGAAGAAAGGATTTAAATTCCTTTTTCTATCCATATTCCGTTTTAGCTCCTTATTTGTCTGGAAATACTTTTGAACCTGAGTGAAAGGCAGGGCTGCAATGTGGAAGAGCACAATTGGTGAAAATTAGTAACCCTCTCACCACTACCATCACTTTGGATAACTATCCTATGGCACATCTGAAGACCTCTAATGTACCACCAACTTCCTCATGGTATAAGATTACTTTTAATGCATCTTATTTTCATGCATATAATTTTTTAACAAATTGAGTATCTCCTGGTGAAACTGAAAGTGCTGTTTGTGATAGTGATATTGATATTGATGAGAGGTAGAGGCAGACAGACAGAGGCATAAGGCTGTCTTCTCTAAGACTTCCAAATTTGAACGTGTCAGACAGAGCAAAGTAAGTATTTACAGCAAAGAAAGAAAATGCCATTATGGATGACAGGAAAGAAATGATCCCAATAACTAAAAGCATGTTAATCTTATAATAGACATGCTACTAGAAAAGTAGGTTGTGTACCCTGATAAGATTTTAATTTACTAATCTAGTTTCTTACAAGAGGCACTTTGCACCTGCCTCAGTCCTTTTGTTTGTAATACATTATCCTAAAACAAAAGATGACTGAAAGGAACTCTTTCAACATCCTCAAATTTAGCAGTCTTCCCCCACATCCCGCCCCGCTTCCTTACTCTCTAATGCTCCATCAGGTTCTATATTTATTAGCAATACAGTTTCCACTTATTTTCCCAAAGATTGCCAATAAAGCTCTAAATCACATGAGGGAGTAGCTGTAAACCCTTGGAGTTCCCTAATGTCAAACTCATTAGCATCCGAATAACCACACGGCAGCACATCATCTGCACAATTGTGAATTTTACTACTTTTAATAGCATTTCTCAAAAGGCTCATTTTTAACTTTCTTCAATGGCTAGTCCTCAAGGGACAAGGTGCTTCCCGATGCTCACAGCTTCAACTCAAGAACCGGGCCGTTTACTGTCAGAAGCGTCAGCCCTCTGCCCTAATCCCATCTGCTGCCTCTGGCTTCCTAAGGGACCGAGAGTTAAGGCAGCACAGCTGAGATCTACTTAGGAAGCTGCACCAGGGAGGGTATAACTGTGCAGATTGCCTGCACAACGTGCTAGATTTCTGACCGAAGTGGAGATGTTGCAAATAGAGCTTGGGAAAATATCAAGGAACTACTGGGATTTTCTAACCTCTTTACATCACCAAACATCAGGAGTTGGATTTCAAACTGATTGGAAGTCTCAGCCATTTCCAATTGTTCGGCTTCTTATCAGAGATGCAAGGACCAATATCTGATTAACAGTTAACTTATTAAGAAAGGGGTTGGGAAAGTTTGTTTGGCAGAAGATGGAATTCCCCTCTCTTGCCATTTTAGCTATACGCCCCTGGAAAAGTGCTCTGATTTTCAAGCTGGTTATTTTTAGTTAATTAATATTTTTAAAGTAGGTATGTTTATGTACTGCAAACTACTGATCCATTTATTTTGAAAAGTACACAAGGATCTAGCCTCTACCTATTTAGATTCAAAATACATTTATTTAATTATTGTCTATACTGCCTGGCAAAAGTTCTACCTGAAAATGCCAAGGATTGAACCTAAGATTTCTGTGTGTGAAGCATACCAAACTATGAATAATCAGGAAGGAAGGAAGGAAGGAAGGAAGGAAAGAGGGAAGGAAGGAAGGACGGAAGGACGGGACTTCGTGCCACAGTGGATTCTTTTCATTAGAGGACTGACTGATATACAGTACTTCTTTTAAAATCTTGATGGATAAGAATTACATTTAACTTGTTTTTGTGATGGAAGGCGAGAGCGGGGAGGATTCTGGAATGGAAATTCAAGGTTACAGGGAGGGGGGAGAGACATTCCAAGAAAAGCATCTCCTCAGCCCCCGGATGGACTCTGTGAAAGTCAAGAGAAAGAGACTGGCCCCTCCCTAAGGCCATAATGGTTCTAGTTGCTATCGTTGGGGGATTAGGGTTAGTCTGGCGAGATTCTGTCTAGTAGGTGCAAGCTAATAAAGAAGCTGAGCTGATTTCTGGACTGTCTCATGGTGATTCTTGGGCTGAACCTGACAGTTTTTTAATAAGGGCTCACCACACTTCACACATTTCTTTAGCAATGGTATGGAAAGAACTTGAGATGTAAAAACCCTAGCATGTGGAAAACAAAAAATATTAAGTAATATAGGAAAATTTGAAAATGACTGATTTGTAATCACTATTTTGCTGTAGATCAGAATATACTGGTGTAGGCTTTTATGGTTGGTATCTGTTGCACAATGTTGGGATTCATAGTTTAGTGACCGTGGTCTAGATGACACATTTCCTGATGTTTTGCCAGCAACTGTGGCTGGCATCTTCAGAGGCAAGGTGGTCTGCTATGCTATGCTATGCTATGCAGACCACAGGCAACTGATCAGTCTTATAGAGATAAGAGCCCAGTCAGTTCCTGCTTAGTTGCTAGGTAGACCACTTTGCCTCTGAAGATGCCAGCCATGTTGCCAGCAAAACATCAGGAAATCTGTAGTCTAGACCACAGTTACTAAACCCTGAAGCCCAACACTGCCCAATAGATCAGAATAATTACTGAACTTCAATTATCATAAAATTCAACTTATTTCACCCATTAACTAGCGACATCAGGATCCTTTGATTATTGTATGTATTGTCATCATTATATTCCAATGAAACTGGTGGAATGACCAGCCTCTAGTTGAACATTTGAAAGCTTAGACTGAAATAAATTAAGTTTATCACAATATTTTCTTATACTCCATATAATTTCACCAATATTAGATTGTTCAAGATCCAGTCATCATACTATATATATATATCCAATTATGGTTCTTTATGCTTTCTTTTTTTCATTCACATGTTGTCCATTACACTATTGTCCTTTTGCTGCTCTATGAAAATTTGGGAATACTCCCTCTTGAAATTTATTTTCCTCCTAATAAGCCAATTCTTTCCAGAATCTTTTCCACAACTTCATTCTGTTCAGCTTTTCCCCCAATCAGTAATTGAAAACATTTATGATAGCAGGGGAAAACTTGGCCATCCGATTCATGCTTGTATTTTTCACAATAAAAATTATGAGGTGAAGATTTTAGATGTAGTAATAATGGAAGGTTGGAAAATATTTAAGATACTAAATGTTGGCTATTTTAGGGTCAGCCAATACATACAGGAGATTAATATATCAATAGAGAGACAGCTTGGTATAGTGGTTAAAGGTACCAGGCCCTTCCTTAGTCATGAATGAAGCTGGCTGACTTTGGGCCAGGCACCCTCTTTCAGCCCAGCTTACCTCAGAGGGTTGTTGGTGTGTTTGTATGCCACTTTGAGTTGATCAAAATAAAGGTGGGATAAAAAGCTAATTAACAGTATGATGCCCATTTCTTTTGGTCAAACATACACCTCTTTGCACCAGTTCTGTACCAATGCTTATAGGAATTTGCACACAAAATCATGTAGCTTGGAGACAAAGCTTTCTCCTAAGATAGCATTCCTCATGTGCTCTTATATTTTACCCCTGAAAGTTTTCTGTGCACTTCCAGTTGGCTATCACATGTTTGAATACTATCTAATGAAAACAAGCTATGCATGTAACAACATAAGCAGAAGAAGGTTATCCTATGATCAGCCTCTACAACTTATTAATTTCTTATGTGTAAATATTTCCATTAATGAGGGGCCCTCAAAATTCCTTTTCTGAATGAGTTGCTAAAGAAATGCCACACCTTGTGCTCTGGCTGCATATTGGCGATTAGTTGAGTCACAATTAGAGGAATCAGATTGATCTGGGCTACTGTTCACTGCAGAATGCTCCTAAGCTGTTTATATCTATCTCACTGAGCACTTTAACATGCGCTGTCTTATTGCTGTCTTGGGTGTTAGTGGGCTGGCCAGAGTACAGCACAAACAATCAGAATGGCGCTGCTGCTAGCCCATGAGAAAGAAATCTAGATCAAAAGCTCTCAGAGGAAATCGTGTGCTGATAAAGTCTGCAAGCTGTGTGCAAACATTTCAAGAAAGCTCTTCATCTCAGGCTGCACCCTGATTAAAAGTGGAGTTCACATCTGCCTGTCATCACTTCATGATGGCCATATGATATCCCAGGTATTTTTATGCAGATTAAAAAAAAAACATCCTTTTGGGGGACTACAGTTTCCCTGCTTAGACATTATATCAGCCACAACTGGCCTAACCGCTTGCCTGTATTTTAGCCAAGAAAGGAAAGGAAGGGGGAAGACAGAATGGTACAAAGCCACGGTCTGGTGGAGTAGTAGGAATCCATTCCAAAAATGGATTTATTCAGGTTTATTTTTTAAAAAATGTATATAGTCTGTTTTGCCATGACTATCATGAACACATCTGTCTGAACAGGTGATATTTAGGAATAGTGGAGTTATCCTATGTGGTTGTCTTTCCATCCAAAACTGTAATTGGGAAGTATTCAGCATTCAATTTTTAAATATGAACACTATAGAGTAGGCCTGGATGGGAGACCACCAGGAAGTATCAGGGCAGGAGGCTTTACTGGTTGTTAGAAATAAGTTCTGTACTGTTGCCAACATGGATGTTTGCAGGGGAGTCAAAATCTGCAAGATGGTGGTTGTGGTGTCAGATGTACAAAAAGGATGAGCCTTTGGTCGCAACATCGTACCTGCATTCTTACAGATTTTGACACACATCCACAGACAGTGCTGGTTGCCAAGAAAACCGCATAATTGTGTCCGTGCAGTCACCAGGAGCCATGCTCGCTCAAGGATATATTTATTTTTACCTTTATCTCTAGTTTATTGATGATTATTTAGCACAACAAAAGAAAGGACACGCTTTTGGAAATTAAGCAAAGAATCCTTCCTCAGATCCTTCTCTACCTCTACTCAACATCTTTAAAGTATATTTAATTCATATGCCTATATAAAATCTGTATCAATGCCTTTAGATCAACCAAATGTACAATAAGTAAAAAGCAATGTTTCATTATTGGCGCTGTATAGGTTTACACGTGAAATAAAAGAGCCTCATAATTGCATGCCCTTGTACTGAAAGTTCACTCTGTAGCTTTTATAACAGTATTGTGTAGAGATTTAAATGCATCAGCTTTGCTAGGAAGGCATCAATGCCCCTCTGGTTAGGATAACATGTAGCGTAGCCCTTGGAGGTTGGGCTAAAGCCAGTGAAACCCAGGCTCCGATCCACATCCAACCCTGGAAACTCACCTTAGTACAGTCTCTTATTTCAACCTACCCCGTGGGTTGTCATGGTGCAAATAAAATTAGAGGAAATGGTGCTAATATACTACCTTAAGCTCCTGGAGAAAAGGCAGCATACGAAACAATTAAAAAAATCAAACAAATAAATTGTAAGATTATGGAATGTTAATTTCTTTAAGCTGTAGATAGAAAAGGACAGTGTTGCTATCTCAGTAGTGGTCCTCACAGTATGACACCAAAGAGAAAGCTGGCTGGGGATTTGGGGACTTCCAGGAGTTGAAACCCCATCACATCTGAAGAGTGCAGGTTCAAGGAGGCTTGAAGAAATTATTGTGATAACATGGCATATTTGGCATTATTATTCCACTTCCTATTTATTTTTCTGTAAGGCCAATACATTGTTGAACATTATAAAGCTTTGGGGTCATAAACTGAAATTACATATTCCTGTTTATATCATCATCATCATCATCATCATCATCATCATCATCATCATCATTATCATCATCATCATCATCATCATCATCATCATCATCATCATCATAATATTTGGGTCTCATGTATTGCTATTATAATTAGTATCAATGAAGTGATGGTGCACAGATTTTATTCTGACTCTACTTTTATTAAGAATTTTACAACTTGCTATAACGTTTAGTACAACAAAATGTTTAAATGATCAGAAAATATTCTGGAGTAGATTGTAGTATTTTGAAAAAGATGCTCTAATTTACTTCCATCATATCCCAGATATTTCAGAAAGATGAAATCTGGACCAGTGACTGTTATAACTGTTCTATTAATCTGTGCTGGACTAGGATAATCATATTTGGGGTTGCAAAAATCCAGATGACCACTACATGGTAGCAAAGGACTACAGAAAATGTTGATAAACTTTCTTTCTTTCATTTTACTAAAACCTCTGAAAGGTTGAACGGGGAAAATACATGATGCCCCCAGAACAAAAGAAAAGGACTTCACAGCTCAGGAAATTCCCAAAAGTCTTTCAAGATTTTCTTTTGCCACCATAACATCAAGAGAGTTGCAATTTTACTGTTCTTTAGATTTAGGACTAATATACAGAATCTAAATTGTAAAAATATGGATGTCACTAGATAGCAAAGAGGAGATACATAAAAATCAAACTATATGCTGCCATCTAGTGGTTGTCTGGATTTTACAACCCCAATATAGTAGCCCTGCCTTGATTAGATCTTCAAAAATAGAGAGACTTGTGCTCTCAGGGCAGCTTCAATTGTCTCATATTCATTTCTAGACCAGATCCAGACATCACCTAAAAGCATTCTGCTTTTAAAATTATTTACGTTCCTCCTCTAACTTGTGGCTTGTACGTATTCTGATTCACCTGGATTTAGGCCATCCCTAGCTACTTATTTCTACTATTTACAGTTCATGAAATATTTGTAGGCCACTATCTGGCTCTACTGAGTGGAAACTGTAAATCTTTGCAAAGTCTCTCTGCAGTCTATGCTGACTGCACTACCGGCAGGTAGCATGGGAATCCATTTCTATTTGGCTGCTACAAACTGGGAGGAAGCTGTCTATATGGACTGCAACTGCTTGCACATCTACAAACGGAACATGATACTGTATTTGCTGGGGTGGAGGGGGTTGGCCTGGCTAATGGCCTAGCTAACCTTGACTTGGCTAACCTTGATTACCTTATGGCCTATGATCTATGCCATATGAATAGAACTTCCCAATATACCAAGCTCTTAAAATGGGATAGGGAATGTATGTCCCTTCAGAATCTCAATTTCATAGGCCATTCTGGCCAGAGCTGCTGGGGGAAGATGTTCAATAATGGAAGACCATAGGTTTCCCATCCTTCTCTAATATGTAGACCATAGTAGTCCACTTCTGAGAACAGTGGGGCAGAAACTGTATGTTCCTTCTGTGGACACCTTAGCTGTAAGTAACTGGTTCATTGAATGCCATCAGACTGGATTTGACTCATGGTGACTGCATGGCCAGATGATTAACATCTTGACCTTTCTTTAATAGTAACTAGTCATTCTGGTAAGTAACCAGCAGTACAAATTAAATATAGCCTGTCCTGTTGAAGGGCCACTTAGCTAGTTGAGGTGCTTGTTGCACCACCTCCTGAATAGCTGTGCGGCAAAGGGACCTCTGCAAATATACCAACCTTCTCTGTTTGCCTTCCAAATGATGTTGGTGAGGGCAAGACTGAGTCTTTTATTTGCAAAGTGGCCTCCTATGCCAAGTGGCTCTCCCTCCTGTCTTTTTTATAGGCATTTCTCAATCAAGCTTTGCCTCCACAATTACTGAGACTTGCCTCTTTATGCTATCACCTTCCCAGTAGACCCAGAACTCTACTATGGCCCACAGCCATAAAGGGCTCTGCAAACCAGAAGCACAAATGAGTCAAACATTATTGGGTCTTGAATCATAGTTTGGAATCAAGCCAAAACACTGGAGGCAGAGAGATGTTTCCTTCTAGCTTTTACATTGTAACAGACACACTGAATTGAGCGTACAATAATCCATGGTATTTTAAGATTCCTGGTTTAACTTTGCTTGAGTTGCTGGTGTGGCACAATGAGAACAGGTGAGCTGGTGCCTATACAAAAACGCCTTTTTCACCTCTATAGGAGTCTTCACCCTACCTTTGCCCTGCTTTTCTTCTTTATTTTTCTTTTTCTAATATATAGCAGCAGCCTCTATCACCTAGTGTAAGCTACTTTCCTTAGCAGAAAGGTTTAACTTTCACCTGATTTAAGCTACAAAATCTGTCACAAAGAGGCCCAACTCCTTATGTTAATTAACACAACTGCATTTAGATACTGTTCATGGATGATAGTTCCAACAACACCTTGTGCTTTAAGAGAGGGAGGGAGGGAGGGAGGGAAGCAGGGAGGGGTGCCTGCTGTAAACATTATAAACATATTCAAATAAGCTTAACACAATCTGCCATGCTTATTTCTGCCTAGATCATGGACCAGCGAAATGGTTAATGCAAATGGATTTATAATTTGCTTTGGGGGGCCAGTTTCTTCTCCTTATTTATTAGCCCAGCTGATGGGGCAGATTTGATGAGGCACTTCTGGAATAATTGAGTCATCACACAAAGAAGGCTGCTAGCATTCAGAGTGGTTTTATCAGCAGCAAGCAGGCCTGATTACTGACAATTACACTCTGATCCGGTGATGGAGGAGAAAGAGCCAACGAGTGGGAAATGTCCGTGTTTCTATCCAGGAATAATTTCTACATTCATTTTACATGCTAAGTGTTTCCTATCTCTGCATAATAAACTGTAAACAGGAATAGATGGCACAATGTGCCTTAATATTTCCTGGTAATGAAGACACAAATGTACAGTGAGTGCTGATAAATATAGATGAAACATAAGCTATTCTCCGAGTCAGTATTGTTACCTTTAAAATAAATGCATTTTGGTGGTAAAAGCATAATCATAGGTAATGCAAAAAAATGACAGAAGATTGAAGCTGTCCTTGTAACTACACAGAAACTTTGCAAAAGTCCTGTTAATCACTGCTGCTTTCAAGCTGAAGGTGAAATCGACAGAAGTGCATCTTTTTTTCTTTTTTTCTTTTTTTACCTCTGCAACTATCAACCAGGCAAAAACTCTTTTGGCTGTACACAGCAAAAGGAGGCAACAGGGATGACCTCCATTAACACTTTGGGGAGAATACATCTCGATATTAAACAGGCTTAAAAAAGAAAAAGAAACCTAGTGATATTGATGCTAGAAGACAATATTCAGGGTGATGGATTCAATTTTCTTCCCAACAGGCCTTTCAAGAGAGTGTTTGCAATGAGTAAAGTTGGGTCTTGAAGTGGATGAGGTGTTAGGAATAATCAAGTCTGTCTTCTCCCCCCCCCCCCCTTTCCTTATTGTTGATCGTATGTTGAATAACTCATAACCTTGAGAATTTTATTAATTGCACATTAAAAGCATAACCCACACCTTTCTTAAAAAGTAGTTTCTCTCTTGTTTTGAAAAAGCAAATACTTGAAGCAGACTTTGACATTTTTTAACCAGTTAAGTATACAGAGCTAAAATGTTAATATGATAAAAGCTGAGGACTTTATTTCCATGTTAATCTTTATGAAGCCATTTTTTTTTTTAATGCACCCTTTGATATGCTTGTTTATTTTTTTCTCTCTAATTTAAAGGAATACTGCAAAAGAAAGAAAAGTTGTTGTCTGTTCTCCAGGGGTAGCTATGGCAACTCTGTGCTAATGAATTAACCACTTAACTTCAAGGCCTGGGTTAGAACTATATACAATATTTGTAATGCAACTGTGCCACAACAGCCTTATAATTTCAAAGCAATTTATTTTAAATAGCAAAATATAAAAATGCAAAAACAAAGTTCATTTTTAATCAAAGTGTCCTTTATACCAAAATGAGCTAATACTCCGTAAGTGTTTGAACAATTTTATCAAAATAAATAATATTTTGGAAAGTGTCAGATAACTGGCTACCAGATATGGGCTGCAAAAATCTGGACAACCACTAAGTAGAACACATTAACTGTGCTGCTGGTCAACGGTTGTCCATATTTTTAGGCACCCCAGATCTGATAGCCTTACTATTATTTATTGTTATTGATTAATTACAATGATAACAAAAACAAAGAGAGAAGAAAAATAGACTATAGACAAAATTATTTCTAAAAAGGAGAAAAACATAGGAAAAAGAAAATTAACACAACCAGAAGGGAGAAGAAATAGAAATATATAGGGAAAATATTCACACACACACACACACACACACACACACACATATATATATATATATATATATATATATATATATATATATAGCACTGCACTGTGCAGTGCTAGGAACAGCTAAGATACTGCGCAGAACCCTCAAACTCCCAGGCCTCTGGTAGAGGACCCGAGATTGAGGAAGACACATACCACCCATAGGGGTGAGAGGGAATTTTTTTATATATATATATTCTACATAGGTAAGTGATAATGTTCATAAATAGGCATAATATAATGGGATTCCTTAAAGTTCCTGGGTTTCCTCTAACAAGAATAGAGAAACATTTTGTTCAGTTTTGCATTTATGGATTAACAAATCAGCTGTGCATTCTTGAAACAAAGGACAGATTGGAATATCTTATAGTTTTTATGCTTTCCAAATTTTGCTCAAATTGAAATGTACATTAAATTCATATTTTAATTCAAGTGTTCACAATATATAGATTTTTTTTTAGTTAAAATGCACAATCTTTTTTTAAAAAAGGTAAAAGTGAAGACTGTAGGAGTTTTCATTTTTTTTTTTTTTCAAAAAAGAAAATAGCAGAGATGGGAATTTTCATGCAGTCCTATTAGTTTGGAGAAGTTTAATACAAATGCTTGGCACAGACCAGCAAGAAGGCTCTGAGGCCACCCCACTAAATTTGCCTTTTACAAATGTAACTGAAATGAAGGATAGTTATATAGTCTCAGCCCTGGATCAGCTGCATGTATACAGGTAATACATCAAAATGAAGTAGCACGCAAAAACAGAACTGGAGACAACATGCACTTGATCATGATGGGCTGGACAGAGAATTAGCCAAACTTCAACACTGTTGTACTCTGTAGAGGTAACTATGGTGGTTATGTAGTGCCCTTACATAAAGATGGGGCGGAGGAAACAGATAAGCTTTACTGTCTTTTGGACTATAATTCTTGAACCATGTCTAAGAAAGGAGAAGAGGGTTCCTCCTCATTAATAAGAGTTTCACCACACTGACGTTACAGCTATGATATTGCCACTACAATGGGGCAAGGAGGTCACACCTTCAATAAGAAAAAAAGGGGAAGTGCTGCTGAATTATCAGTTCTGGAATTGTACTACTTCTTTGACTACATTGAACCATGATGTCTATATATGATGGTGTAGTCTATGTTCTTCTTCAGGAAGACAAGACAATATACTTATTTGGAAGCAAAGTATAAGAAATTTTAGGGGAGTCCCAAATCCTGATAAGTACAGTATATTTCATTTTACAGTGTGCAAAAGTTGTAAATGTATTTTGTAAATTGATTCTTACAGTATTGGCTTGAAAGACCCAACTTCTTCATGAAGAGACTTGAAACTTGCTCTATTACAGCTTAAACAATTTTTTAAAATTATTTTAAGGGGGCTTTTACGTTGTCTTCCAACTTTAGATCTTACTAGGCAAATGTC
Source organism: Liasis olivaceus (assembly GCA_030867105.1). Lineage (NCBI taxonomy): Eukaryota > Metazoa > Chordata > Lepidosauria > Squamata > Pythonidae > Liasis > Liasis olivaceus. The sequence goes on along the minus strand of CM061350.1, from coordinate 39,684,303 downwards.
TTAAAAGAAAATGTAAGCATGATAAAGTACTTCACACCCTGGAAGTAATTTCAAATCAACAATTACAACATGAAGAAAGAGCTATGCCATTCAGCCCTCAGACACAGTCCTTCTCTTCTTTATTAACAAAGGATTCTCCCTTCAATAGCCATGACAGACATACCCCAAAGAGTGTTGGGGGGGGGGGGGGCTAGTCACACAAAGGAAAGAAGTGTGCCATCTTTGAGCATGCAAATCACATATGTTCATTAAATTCAACAGGGCCTTGTGAAAAACAGTCTGCTGCCTCCAAAAGATTTGCAACTGCCCTAATAGTTATACCCACAAGCTACTTACTGGACTGTGATTCTGAACAATCACCGATGATAATGCATACTCTATGCATGTGTGCGCTATTATAGATGCAATCCTGGAATAGCTCACCCTATAAGATTTTCCTATGACTTTGAGTTACTTCCTTAAAGTACCATGACTGACCAGTTTGAAGTGCCAGTCTCATACTGAGATTGAGAATCATCACGTTTAGGCATAATTCACAATAAAAATGTTTTCTATCAATTGTTTATGAGGTACCAGTTAACACATTAAACAACCAGTGACCTACACATACAGCATTTGTCACCATTGAAGTTATCATACTATGCCAGCTGAATCTGTGAAAGATTTCTTTAAGACATCATCAACTTCATGATGATATTTCAAAACCATTATATGCCAGTTTTGAAAACACTTGTTTAGGGACTTTAAACCACTAATTTCTATAGGAACTCTCTTGCTACTCTAGAAGCTGTGGACTAAGAACAACTCATTTAATGGTTGCAAATAATCTGGTTTGTTTGAAAGTGGTACCTGATGTTTTCAACCACTATACATGAAAAGTCAAGACCAAGTTATTAGGCCTGGGCAAATCTCTCAAAATATGTACTTTGGAACACACCTGAGTGCAGATGATGATGATGATGATGAAGAAGAAGAAGAAGAAGAAGAAGAAGAAGAAGAAGAAGAAGAAGAAGAAGAAGAAGAAGAAGAAGAAGAAGAATATACCACCCACATCCAAATACTCCAGACAATTCACAACTTCTTTTTAAATCCCAACAGAAGTCAGAGTTTTTCTTCCCCCAAGTCCACCCAGATGCTTGTATATATATGTACAGAGAGACCTGAAATCAGCTTCCAAAGCAGTTGCAAAAGTCTGGGAATGACGTGATATGTTTTAAGGATTCAAAAAGAGGTACTTTCTTTAGCCAAAGTGGTCCAAAGCTTCTCTTTCAAAGGATTTCCACAGTCCTACAGTTATGTAACGTTTTATTAAAACCTAGGATAACTTCTATATAAATCATATGGCCTAACGGTTTTATATGCCATATCAAAAATATATACCTTTCTCATTCCAAGTTGAGGTCTCTTTTTTTCCCCCATGATGTGCCTTTACTATTCTTAGCAGTTTGAATTTCAGCTTCCACCCCACCCCCCACCCTCGAAAAGAAATCTGGGTTGTTTGTCCAGATAAGCCAGTGACAACTATCCAAATTAATCTCAGTGGATGCTAAAATCAATATATGCAATCAACATTTTTTTAAAGTGAACCCATTTCTTCTTTTCAGATAAAAAATCCCTGATTTAATATCTACCTATCTGTTTATTTCAACTGTTTTCCAGAGTTTAAGGGTGTCCACAAAACAGTCAAATAATCATAATGAGTAAACTCTGTTGGGAACCAAACAGGTGTGTAACATTCACTCAAGCAACCTTTTCATTTTAAGAAGGACCTTTTAAAAAGCACCTAAGTATCATTTGAGGCCCCATTTTAGGGGGCCACACCTGAAAGTGAAAGTGAATGATCAATGACATTTTTAAAAAGAATCAGTGGTTTAACACTAATTTCTAATCAGATCCTACAGAAAGGAACAGCTCGCATGGCAGCTGTACTTTTCCCAGGGTTAATTACCTTTCGCTGCTCTCTGCTAATGAGTCAGCTGTTCCTGTCATCACAGAACTACACTGTGCTCAGCTCAGACTCGAGCTGTGGACAAACACAGAACACTGGTGATATTTGTTGTGCAGAGTTTTTAGAAAGAAAAAGAACTGCAGCCTCCCTTTCATTTAATGGAAATATATGTGGAATGTGCATTTTCAGGGAGATCAGAGTGGACAAATTTCCCACCCTAAAGGGAAAGCAAATATTCTCCTGTCAGCCTTCATTTTTACCCATGCTTGATATATTCCAAACTTACATCATCTAACCATTTTTGGAATCTCTTGCCAAGATTCATAGGAAGGAAGGAAGGAAGGAAGGAAGGAAGGAAGGAAGGAAGGAAGGAAGGAAGGAAGGAAGGAAGGAAGGAAGGAAGGAAGGAAGGAAGGAAGGAAGGAAGGAAGGAAGGAAGGATGGATTATGGCAGCTGGTGTGGAATAGTGTAACTTTGAGCTGTGGTTTTTCTTACTGGGTACAGCAATGAAACCTCAGCTTTTTTCTCTTACAATTTGGCAGATTATTGTTTGCACATTTAGACTAATATTTCTGTTTTTAAAGGGGCTTGGGGTGTATCTTTTCAGATAGTCAATGAATTGAGGGCCTGAATCTCAGTTATAGAGCCAGGGATGTGACAAGTCTATCTCCTCAACCTACCTTGGTGAGCATGCCTAGAATCAATCTATGTTGTCCTCTGAGCAAGTTTGAATTAAATCTTGATCCATTTCAGTAATATTTGATAAATATATACTGTTTAATCCTATATATAGAAATTATCATACTAGTTTAAAAGGCTTCTTTTGCTATATGATCCTTCAGAATGGAACAAAATGAACTTGAAGGGTGTTAAGCAGCTGAGGGACTGAAGAGAATTTTGTCTTAGTGTATATATTCAGTTGAATGACATCATAAATTTGGACCACTGTCAATAGCTATGAGTTTATGGTGTTTATAATTTTCTCCTTATATTTTCAGTAAAGTTAAAAGTGCCAATAACAGACAAACAATTTTTTTTCAACATTTCTTCCAGAAAGTTAAAATCAGTAGATCTTTCTTTGTCCCATCTAGTTGCAATGTCTGGACTTTTGTTGCATGAAAACACTGAATTTCCCTAATTTATAAATAATTCTTTCCCATAATGGTACTAAAAGTATTGATCTCATACCAATAAAACATCCTACTTTTCAATATATTTACAAATGACCTGGATGAGAGGTTAGAAAATCTGATTATGAAATTAAGAAATATCCTAAACAACAGTATCAAGATTCAGGAGGATTGTGACATTGGACAAAAGTCAGTAAGATAAGTTTCAACAAGGAAAAATCAGAGGCATGAATATAGGATAGGGGGACATACTGAGCAGCTGAATGAGTAGAAAGCATCTTGATGTTTTGTACTAAACATGAGCCAACAGTGTGATGCAGCTGCAAAACAAAAACAACCACGAATGGAATCTGAATCTGCACTTATAAAAGTATGCATTGTTCTCCCTATTCTGCTTTGATCAGGCCATACCTAGAATATTGTGTTCAGTTCTGGGCACCACATTTAGGAAGGACTTAGAAAAATATGTCTATTTAGAGGAAAGGTGATAAGATGCCTTGAAGGAAAAACGCATAAGTAATGGTTGTAGATGTTGGGAATGTGTAGCCTGGACAAGAAAAGACTATGAGGTGTTATAATCATTTTCAAATATCTGAAGGGATATTGTGTAGAAGATGAGGCAGAACTGTTCAGAGTTGTTCCAGGACAGAGGACAAGAAGCAATGAGTTTAAATTACAGTGGATTAGAAATTAGCCCTGCTATGTTGAATGGGGCTTGCTCCTTAGTAAAAGCTTTTAGGATTGAAGATGTAATCATGTTAAGTTATCCATAAAATGAGTTACAGTTTAAAGAATTAAAAAATAAATATTACAAAGCAAAACAAAATAAAAACAACAAATGAATAGTTCTGTAAGAATATTGGCAATAGTTATCTTAGGAGCTGTGTGTGTGTGTGGGGGGGGGGTGTTTATTTATTTACTTATTTATTTGAAGGACCACCTCTCCCCAGTTATATCTATGTCCCATCATGTCTGGCAGAAGAGGTATGTTAAGGGTCCTGTCTATTAAAAAGTGTCATCTGATGGGACCCAGGAAGAGAGCCTTTTCTGCCAGGACACCCACACTTTGGAACATCCTCCTCCTGACAGTTAGGTTGGCCCTGACCCTATCTGCCTTTCGGAAGGCTCTGAAGACATGGTTGTGTCTTTCTGCTTGTGGATCCAGTTGGAATAGGGAGCCTGCTAGATGGTTGCATTGACTGATGCATGACTTGGACTTTGCCACTGATTATGTTTTGTGGTTTTTAAGTTCGGTCTTATTTGTTCGGTTTATTGTTTTTTTCTGATTGTTTTAATGTGAGTCCCCAGAGTCACTATTTATTTATTTATTTATTTATTTATTTATTTATTTATTAAATTTATCCCCACCCATCTGCCCCTAATGGGGGACTCTAGGTGGCTCACAACTCATTAAAACAATAAATAATAATAAATAATAAATAAATATACAATGTGAGATGGGCAGCTATACTAAATAAATAAATAAATAAATAAATAAATAAATAAATAAATAACTGTTCCTTACATTTGAAACACAGTCAGAATGGTAAAATGATATGCATCACTTCTCTGAAATAATTTCAAATGGTTCCCAGTCCATGTTTAATAGCCATCCATCTGCAAGACCTTTGGCCCCTGCCCTCAGAATGGAAAAGTCAGGAATTTTATTATTATAATAAGCATTATTGGAATGGCCACAAACATTTTCTTGTATTACTAACATACATTATATCAGGGGCATCAAGTAGTCACTGTATCATTATTGCACTGAACTGTTCAATTTAATTTGTAGATTATTTAGAACCTATTCGAATGAAGCAATTTAAAATTCTTACATTTTAAAAAAGCCAACATATCAAGTGACCCTTAACAGTTTCAGCCTCCTTGAATTGTTGAATCCCATTGAAAGACATCCAAGCTGGTGATACACACCCCATTTCTGAGATAGCAAATTTCATAGTTCAACTAGGTATTGTCTTTTATCTACCAGAATCCCGCACTATTCATTTCATTGGTTGAACTTGAGTCCTAATACTATGGGAAGGAGAAAAAGATTTCTCTTTATCTATACTTTCTACTGCATACATAATTTTATATACTTGCTTATTGCATTTCTGAGATACCAAGCTCCAGAACTGCAATTAGGCCTTTGAAGATGGCCAACGTTGTAAAACGAAGTATGTGTATGAGACATCAGGACTATATTCTTTGACCCCATTCCCAACTTCTATGAATTCATTTAACATTCCATACGTAGTGTGAAAAGTATGTATGTGTCCATCTTCATAATTCCCAAAAAATGCACGGAGGTGGACTCAACACCTGGTTTCCTATGGAATGGCAGAAGTGGTTTCACAATATCCCAAGTTCATTAATTTTATCTTGCAAATGATTAGTGAAAGCAAAGGGGAGTACAATGAGAAGTAATCACTGTTGCTAGCATCCTAGTTTCCATTTCAGCAAATGAACAACTACCTCTTTTTTAAACTTTTTGTTTTTAATGAAGAAAAAATATTTGTGACTTGAGCAGGTCAGAGTCACCATAGATTGGTTAGAGTTTGTGAGTGGGGAAAAGGAGGGAGGATGTTGCGGAGAAAAAAGAACTGCAGTTCCTTAAAAAATCATACTTTGCCCAACTACTCCACGTTTTTGGTTTTTTGTCCAGTAGACAGAGGAGAGGGATGATGCTATGCTAATCTTCTTTGTTTTCAGATGCTGTTGCTAACTAGGATAAGTTACCTAAACTCAGAAAAGTGCTGTTTGGGGTTAAAACTGAACCTCTCCTGTCTCAATGGTTTTGTGTGTGTGTGTGTGTGTGTGTGTGTGTGTGTGTGTGTGTTTGCATGATATCTAGCTCCAACCCTGGAATCCAACCCAGGATTCAATTAAACACAACATGCAAACTGGGCCAGTAAGTATGATTTTGACCTATACCATGTGCCATATTTGATAATGAAGCTCAAGCTCAGATACTTTGGTCACCTAATGGGAAGAGAGGACTCTTTGGAAAAGACCCCGATGCTGGGAAAGATGGAAGGCAAAAGGAGAAGAGGACGGCAGAGGATGAGATGGCTAGATAGCATCACTGAAGCAATGAACATGAAATTGAGCAAACTGAGGGAGGCAGTGAAAGATAGGAAGGCCTGGCGCAATATGGTTCATGGGGTCACGAAGAGTCGGACACGACTTAACGACTAAACAACAACAAAATGTGCCATATACAGTCAGGACTAATTTGATGTATATACTATCCCAGACACGGAACAGAACCTTAAAAGAAAGAAGACTAACAGAAATAATATATTATTTCAGAAGCAAATAGACTAAAGCCCACAGACTTAATCCTTTGACAATAGATTATTATGAATGAAAAATTCTTGTGGTTCATCCAGAAAAGTGGATTACTTTACATTTCAGTGACATCATTCACACACACACCCATACACACACACACACAACTTAGAATCCATTTTTCCCAACTCTCTCAATTATTGAAAAGTATTTAGTGATGTCAGCATGCTCCACTTAGAACTGACAAATGCAACTCAGCAAACAAACTTTATTTTTTAGCTTCAGCTTATGGAAAGTGAGGGGACAGAGCAGCGAAAGGGAAAGATATCTGCATTATTTCTATTCTGCCATGAAATTAAACCAAAAGCCATAATTAGCTGAAGGCTGCAACCCACCTTTGACTTAAAGAATAAATTAATTTTTTAAGCCTGGATACCACACAAAATATTTATATGGATCAGAGTCTCAAAGAGTATTGTATGATCCCTGGATCAAGCCATTATTTATTATTTATATGTATATCCAGACCTTCTGTTAAGGCATTCAAAATGAGTTACAGCTTAAAGTATTAGAAAATAAATATTACAAAACAAAACAAAACCCACAAATAAATAGTTCTGAATATTGGCAGTAGTTATCTTTGGTAACATTACTTCTTTACCAAAGCATTATTCAGTGACTGTATTTTTAGGAGATATATCCCTGGGTGTTCAGCAAAAGAAAACAAGTTTAGGGAAGGCATGCAGATCAAGGCTGTTATAAGTCTTTTGAAGCTCTTATTAAGAGCTGTGCTCTGGGTCATGTAAGCATGAAGGATGAGAGAAGGAGGCTTAGAATGGAGGAGTCAAATACATTCCAAGCCACTGCCCAACAGCCTCTCTCAGGGTGCACTGGATTTTTTCTTTTTTCTGGACTTTTTTCTCCATAGCCCCCAGCTAGATATGACCTATTTTTTAATTAAAATTTTCTTTTGCTGTTTTTTTCTCCATGAGAAATTTGGCTCCATTCTGCTCAGGTTTTGAAGAGTTATCATGTTAATCTACAGACAGAGTCCAGAACCCCTTTACCTAACTTCTTTCAAAAAACCCATTGGACTTCTGGGGAAGAAATGGTGGACTGAAGACGGCTCTGCAAAAAGCAGAGATGACAATTGTTTCTAAGAACAAGGAGCCAACGAGTAGATTGGCTCCAACCCTTTCTGGAGAAAGAGAGGACACGAGATTGCCCATGTTGCACTCTGTATGGTTGCTCCTCATGAGGAGACTGCAAGGCAGCGGTCTCCGGAGACTGGGACACCTGGGAGTTGAGGGAATTTGCCATTCTTGCTCCAGCCGCAGTCAGAGCCTTCAAAGGACACTAAGTTCATACTTTCTTTGCTAACCACCTTCATAAATTGTCTATTAACTGCTTTAAAGAAGTTAGACACTTTCAAAATGACAAGACTGGAAACAATGGGTGAGTGTTTTCAATCCTTAATATAAGAAAATGAAATTGTACCTTTATAAGCTTTAAGAATTCAAAATAAACAGCAAAAAGCAAGACAAGGTTTTAGCTATAGAAAATGTTAAATGCAGTAAGGGCTCAGAAAATGTTGGAATATTTTATTTTGAATATTAAGAGTTTGGAATTAATTTTAAATGATAAATGTGTTTTTGTGGGAAAGAAAAATTATTTTCAATATTGGAGACATAACAAGATAAGCAATTTATAATGTTGTTCAGAGATATTGTTGAGAATGACAATGGGACTTTGAATCAACAATGTCAGCTATGTTGTGTGCTTTTATAAACACCCTGTTCCCAGAAGAAGCTGTTATACCAGAAAATGCTGTTACAGAAAAAGATTTGGACTAAAACTTATCTAACATGATTATGAAGAACAATGTGAACAATAATTTATCACTGGATATACAAAAAAAAATTGATGAGGCTCTAAAAATTAAGAAGGAAATAAAAATGCCAATTCAACAGAGTAATTGGAATAATTTCCTCCTGCTGGACGTACAAAAGAGGCTTGTTAAAGTTTTGAAGAAATTCAAGATAAGGGATAATGATCATTCAAATGGGTCAAAGAGCAAGATTGTTTTATGTAAAAGGAAGGAAAATAAAATTGGCTTATTTGATCAAGGTTAAAATGGGATATGTTTTTCTTGCGGGGGGGGGGTTCTTTCTGGACTTGCTGACATCTGGATTGGAAAAGATGTTGTTTATTGGACTTGCCTATAGTTAAGAGTTGAGCTGTGGAACGAAGAGTTTTATACCTGTTAACTAAGAGGAGGTGAAGAGATAGTGAAACTGTTCATACTAGTCATGATGAGGGTGGGAATTCACTTTCTTAGCTTTTCTTTTCTTTTCTTTTCTCTTTCTACCTTTCTTTTTTGCTTTCTTGCATTTTTGTTCTTTCTATTTTTCTTTTTCTTTTTAGTTTGCATTATCTCTTATTACTGTAGTTGAAACTTTTAATAAAAATATTATTTTAAAAAATCCCATTCAGTTAGAAGGAATAAATGAGTTATGGAAAACGTGCAGATCTTGGCTTCTGGAATTCTTTTTGACTCTGATAATAACTGTGTTCTGGTGCATGTAAGCAAGAAGGAAGAGAAAGGAAAACACAGAATACGGGAGTCAGATACATTCTGAGTCAACACCCAACTCTTATAAGGGTGCATTAGGAGATAAATTTTCCTTGACTTTTTTTCTCCATAGATCCGATCCTGATCTGGCCATTTTTAAACTTATTCTTTCTTTTTCTGGCTCATCCATTGCCCCCCACCCCCCACCACCTCAAAATTGTTCCAGTTCTATTGAGTTTTCAGAGAGTTACCTTGCTGATGGACAAAGAGACAGATTACAGAGGTAGTCAAGTTCTGAGTCCTTTAGCACAGTTTTTTTTAACATTTCCATTGGGCTGGAAATAATAACATCCAGGTAAATGTTTGACAATTTCTTAATTTAATTTCAGTAACATACTACAATGTTTTCATTGATTACATCATGCAGAATAACTGAGGCAAATCTTTCACAGTTCCCATGTTAGATACAGGGCGGATATTGCTTTGCAGCATTTTTTATAACATACTCTCTCTCCTCCATTTCAATAATTTTTAAATTAATGGTTTGTTTTATTTTATTTCATTATTTTATTTCATTATTTTATGGAAGAGGTAACTTGGGACTGTACAGATAGTGTCAGAAAAGCTAAAGCTTAGAATAAGCTGAGGTTGGCAAAAGATGCTAATAACAGCAAAAGGTGCTTCTTCTCTTAAATATACCATATTTAAAATAAAAGGAAGAGAAAAGAAAATCAGCTGGCCAGTGAGAATGATAAAGTGCTACCAGGGAACAAAGAAAGGTGGGTAGATGTTTTGCCAGTTAATTAAGAAGATCAAGATGAAAAAGCAGAATTAAAGCCTGAACTTGATAGTCTCTATTTTCAGGTATCTGGCAAGCACAGTCAATACAAGTAAAGAAGGAGGCAAAAAAGGGGTCCACCATCAGAATTTATCTTCAATAGTTCAGCTGAAATAAAATCCTTTCCCATCACCTTTCATTTTCCAGCCGACCTGGGGGAGGGGGCTGGGGACAAAATCTGGAAGATAATTTAGACAACTCACAAAAGATTGAGTCACTTAACTCATTACTGAATAAGATACAGAAGTGCTCAGTCCCAAACACTTTTTAGACTTCAGGGTTTGGGACAGATAGTTACATTCTGGGGGACAGATCTGAGCATTTTTCAGTTAGCAGGAAATTGTTACGGTTGGGGTGGATGTGAATTTTTTAAAAGTAATTCTACTGATTAAGTAATTCTGTGATTTTGAGAACTGGTCCTAGTCAATAGCAGTTCCTTTTTTAAAACAAAAACAAAAGCCTAAATTTGATCTGGCTACTTATCATGCTATTTCTAAGGATAGTTACTAAACTGTATGCAAGACATGTAATTGGCTAGAATAAGTTTTTTGATCAAGGAACAGGCTAGATTTAGCCCAGGTGATCCACATTTGACCCCTGTGTAATGCTGTATCATTTAGTGGAAAAATATACTAGCTATCCAAAAGGGGCTTTACAAGTCACCTATATTGATTTGAAATATAGCATTTGATTTAATTGCCAGAGGTAGACTTTGAACAAAGCTAACATCTAGCCAGTAATTCCTATTTTTGACCATGAAACCTTATGAAAACCTCTTTAACAGAAGTTAGAAATATACTACAATGTCTCTCTGTACTAATTCCTATTTGAAAAGCAGCAAAACAAGATTGCATTCTAGCTCCCCTCCTTTTTAACTTCAGTATTAATTCCATAACCCAAACTTTGGGAAACAATGAAATGCATCCCAAACTGGCTAATAAATCTATTTTGGGTTTTTTTCTACATTGATAATGTAACTACTCTTTCTACAGTGCAAGTGGGCTTGTTGCAGAGTCTTCCAGTGTTAGCTTTATATAATGGAGACAAAAGACTCAACATCAGGCACTTTAAGACAAAAGTAGTGGTCTTCTCCAAAAAGTTTGCCAGTCACATTCCCTGCTGGAAAATAAATAACATTGCTGCAGAAGAAACCAAGGTACTAAAACATGTAAGAATTACTTTTCAATCTTCTGTTCCTGGAATCAAGTCTTGCTTCAATATTCAATTCAAGACTTGCCTCAATACATGAGGCTGGTCACCTTTGACAAAACTGATATTAAACTAGGGTTCATTGTTTTTGTTTTGCCTCCTTGATTCTTTGCAATAGTTAAACTCTTGGCAAAAAAAGGCATTGAATTATATCTTCCACACTATAGTCTTTTTGTTCAGTACTTGGTTTCATAAGGTTTGGAGAAGGCCAATACAGAATTGATATAATATGTCCTTGATATCAATTTGCATATTAACTGGAGCATAATCTCACTTACTTTGAGTTGGAAGGCCATTCACTCCACCTATCTACTTAATGGCCATCTTGTCCACTAAGAGTCCTGTACTCCTCAACATTGTCATTAATTACTTAAATGAAGAAAGGGAGGGAACGCTTTTCAAATCTGTAGGTGACACAAAATTGAGTGGAATAGCTACCACCCTAAAAGACAGAAAAATTGTTAGAGAAATGGGCTTAAAGTACCAGCATGAGAGACAAATATGAAGTTATAATTATTTATAATTACAATGTAATAGATTTATATTGTACCTGATATAAGAGGTTTTTAAAGCAATATACACAATATACAATATTGTGTATCTTGTGTAAGATACACAATAATATAGTATACAGACATACACATACTAAAAAGGCAACAAACAAAAACTTTTATTCATATAGAAAAGGACTTGATTAGATAGATATTCAGCAGGTGCCCCCTCCCCCTCTCCCCCAAAAAACCAGTTGTGTCTCAGGAATTTCAAGAAAGGGAATGTTCCAGAATATAAGCATCACCAGTGAGAAAACCTGCCTTAATGTGACACCTACAGAAGCATTTCTCCCAACAATCTTACTAACTGACCAGGCCTGTAACAATGAAAACAATCCATCAAGTATCCTGTCTAACATTGTTCAGTGTTTTACATAGCATAAAGGAATCCTTCACCCTGGCTTGGTAGCTGATGGGTGGCCAGGGCCATTGCTTAAATAAATGTGTGATGTTTGTACAGCCATGTACCCTTCTTAGCAAACTGGATGCTACATTCTGGAGCAGCTGTAGCTTCTGGACAAGGTACAAGAATAACCCTACATAAAGTTCATTATAGTCATCTATGTGTGAAGTTATCAGTGCATGGACAATAATAGCTGTAGTTAACTGTCCAAGAAGGGGTACAGCTGGTCTAATCACCAAAACTGGTAATAGGTGCTTCTGGCCAGAGATAGCAGTTGGTCATTAGGAGCCCAAGTGATCTCTCTGGCCAGAAGCACCTATTACCAGCTTTGGTGATTACACATTGATGGGTCTAGGAACAACCCCAAACTACATACCTGTTTTTTCTGTGCAAGTGCAAACTCACCAATAACAGATACATTTTACATGTGCTATACCTGGGAATCATTGGCTTACAAAGTCAGAATTTAATCTCAATTATGAATTTAAAAAATAGAAATCAATGCAAAATGGGGATACTTGGTTCAGCAATAATACTTGTGAAAAAAATCTTGGCATAGTGGTAGATTACAAATAGAATATTAGTACTGTGTTGCAACTACAAAAAAGGCAAATGCAATATTATCTATAGGAACTAAATCATGGGGAGTAATTATTCCATCTTATTCTATATACGTCAGACATCACCTTGATTATTGTGTCCAATTCTGATCATTGCACTAATAAAATTTCAGAAAAACTGGATCAGGTTCAGAGAAGGCCAGTGAGGATATCTGAGGACTAAAACAAGTCCTTGGAAAAGGGACTGAAGAAACTGGAAATGTTTAGCCTTGAGAATTGTAGAATATAATGGTTGTATATGATAGCATTATTCAAGTGCCTGAAATAATGCCACACAGCAGAAGACAGAGATCTGTTCTGTGTCATCTGTGATAGCTGGATATGGCATAATAGATTTAAATTATTGAAAGGCAGATTCCAGTTAAAAAAATAGGACATTTCTCTTTAATAGTAGGAGCACATTCATTGTGGAAAGAAATACCCAGAAGGGTGGTGGGGCATGCTTCCCAGGATATATCTGGTCAGAGACTGTACAGCTATCTATTGTGGATGTTTAAATATGGATTCCTGTATTGAGGAAAGCCTTGAATTCTGTGACCTGAATAGCCCTTCCATATCTATGGTTTTGTAATTTCTATGACCCATTAACCCACATTTCTTCTAAGAGAGAAAAATCAAGTGACATCTCAGCTAAATATAAAGAACCTGTTGTTCATTTCAGAGGAATCTATTATGTTCGCCTGACCATATGTACCTTTATCCCAGAAATCTCCGTTCAGTGCTCCAGGATCTTAGCTAGAACATTCAAACAACCTGTTCGCTAATCCTTGTAATTGGAGTGAACATGAGGCCTTCTGCTTGGAACAAAAAACCCTGAGTGATGATTTCCCCATTTTGATCTTTGACTTGGAAACTTTACCAGTCAACATTCTTGGCTATTTCAAGGAATATGATTTAGGAAAAAATCTGGTTTTGGCACTGTTGATTAAAAAATATACAAAAGTTATTTGGCAAGTTCCCAATTGATCCTGCTTTTGTTTTTCATTTTAGAACTTCTTGAGTGGTGATTTAAAGTCTCACCCGAGCATTACTCTAGCAATAATAAATTCTATTTGCATTAGCAATGTATTACTACTGCAATGGCTACGTGATGCTATAAATTGCTCATATGGAAATCCTTGTTATAACTTTAGCTAAAAATGGGTGAGGGTATGTTTATGGCACTGCCCGTCCTAAATGTAATGAGTTAGCTTTGTGGTTTCATGGGTAATTTAAGCAATGAAGCAAATATTGACCATACTTACACTATTTTACCCATTTTTTTAAAGAAAAAAAAAACAATGTATCCAACTGGACCTATTTTTGAGTAGATATTCTAGTGTCATCTATCAGCAATTAAACTAAAGGACCAGTGTTTTGTGTCTTGATCTCCCCTTTCTAAACCTTAAATACACAGTCTATGTTCCAATTACTTCTTTAAAACCATGAAATCATGAAAAATATATCCTGAAACATTATCCATAACCATGTACAAAGAACCTTTCCCTCACTAATGGCAACATGTCACTACATTTTCAGGTTTAAAGAACAGACACCTTTCCAAGGCAAATAAAACCTACCAGCCTGGAATCCAGTATTTCCTTTGTAAAAAAATTAATGTCATAGTATCTCCTTTTCAAAATCCCACAACAGATGGAATTTTCTCCTTCTAGGGACTCTGAAACCACTGAGATGTCTTGCCTGAGGAGGCCACAGATTTATGGATGCCAAGCCATAAATTATACCAGATCCCACTGCCAGCCCCTCCAAGATCAAACCTGGAATCCAAGCAATGGAAACAACAGCAAGTCCAAATAGAAACCCTGAACCAAAGAGATAGTAGGTATACCTAAGCTATAAATGAGGCTCTGAGCCTTATTAAGGCAAAAAGCAAGCAAACCAATAAAACCCCAGTCAACCCAAGTATGTTAGATCAGAGATATCAGGAAGTGATGGGGCATTAAGAGTGCCTACAAGTGTTTGGTCATTGCTGATGGCAATATCTTGTTGAGGTCTCTGTGTCTGCATTTATTTATTCATTTATTTACAGTATTTTTACATCACACCTATCATCAGACTCCATGCAGTATATTAAACCATAAAATCAATCCATAAAAATATCATAAAACTTATACGCTCCAACACAGAGTACAGTTATTATTTATCTAAATTTAATATAAATTTAATTTATTATATATATATATATAATATGTATGTATCTAGCTAGCTAGCCATCTTATATCTTCATATAATATATATTTATATATATGAAGAAACAGTAGCAGCCTAATCACCATAAATGCTCAGAAGCCCACATGAGTAAAACTGTTTTCACAGCCTTGCAAAATGTCAGTAACAGGAGAGCCAGGTGCATCTCTGGGACTAAGTGTTCCAAAGTGTTGGGATACCACAGAAAAGGCTTGTCTTCTGGTACATGTATTCCTTACCTCCTTCCCTAGATGGTTGAGAGGACAATAGGTGGGATGCCAACGGAAAGCCACACAGTGCTTTAAATATGTAGTTGTGAACTATTATTCTGCTTTAAAATGCTAGAAAGGTACCCTGATCTATATCAGGACCATTTTGTACAAGGAGGGATGTCTAATTTTCCTCACATACTTCTTGTTTAAGACATTACAGAAACACATATTCATATCTGCATATACATTTTCTTTAAACTATGCTTCAATTGAGTATTTTTTTTAATAACTCAACATATGTGTGTTTGTGTTTTTTGTATGTGACATGTGGATGAATTTTGTATATTCAAAATAATCTTATTTAACATATTGTGCAATTCGCCCCTGAGACAAATAGAACTGGTGTGAACAACCATTGGCAGCATTCTGAGAACTTTGTTCAAATATTTCTTTTTAAAAAAAATTCAACTAGCTTTAGTCGTAAACCACTTGTAAACTGTATGCCAACATTTCATACTTGTGCAATTAAAGTAATTCTATGAAAATACTAAAATCATGAGAAAATTCCAAGATAGCCAAATCTGCCTTTTCTGAGATTTACAGGATTTTCAACTGATAATCAATTCTCCAAATCTGGAAACAGGAGAGGAGAGGAGAGGAGGGGAAAAAGAAAACCACCAGATGCTTAATAGCCCTTAATAAAACATCCCAAGATGTTTTGTGCTTTAAGACTCTTCTTTAGGCTAGATACAAAGTTCCCACCAGATTAGACCAGATACTACCTGGTCAAGCATCCTGTTTCCCACAACCATCAGCCCGATTCCCATAGGAAACCTGCAAGTGAGACTTGAGAACAATATCTGCCTCCTCCATTGTTCCTCAATTTTGGGTGATTGCAACCATGCAATTTTCTTGACAATGTTATGGAAATGATTTGTTATTATTTTATTCTGCCCTGCTTTTCATCTTCCCAGTCTGGCCAACATAAAAACCAGCCATTCTTTGCATCTATTTTTTACAATGGAAGAATTTGTGCCTGTTCTTCAGGCCTAGCCCAATACAGTTTGCTGTCTGAAGGAAAGAATAAGATTACAAAGTCACCTAGACTGGCAGTTTGGTTGCTTATCAACACTGATAATGGACAGTAAGTAATCCATACTTGAAGTCAGTAGGCTAGCTCATCGGGTTCATAACACAGTTATCTCCTAAACCAGAGTCCACCGTCTTCCAGCACCTGAGATAATTATATAATAGTAGGACCAGCACTGTCCTACTGAGGAAAACTACACAAATAAAGAGAATCTTATTAATCCATTCATAAACAAGGTCTTTAAATAGTGCAATAGATAAGGTATTAGTTGGATGCCAAGTATGACCTTTCAATGTTTGAATGAAGTGACTAAAAAATAAGTCCAGTTTTTTAGTAACAAAAGGAATGAATAAGAAAGGCCATTAAATGGTACACAACTCTGACAAGTTGTGCAGAATAGAAGGAGTATTTTCTGGTTAAACTATTAGGATCACAAAAAGAAAATAATTCTCTCATCAAAAGAATCAAAGGAATTACAATATCTCATATTTGA
Organism: Liasis olivaceus; assembly: GCA_030867105.1. Lineage (NCBI taxonomy): Eukaryota > Metazoa > Chordata > Lepidosauria > Squamata > Pythonidae > Liasis > Liasis olivaceus. Next base: position 39,667,758 of record CM061350.1, on the reverse strand, counting down.
AGCAGATCATTTAAAAAGCCTTTGGAACTTATTACCATGTTGTGCTTCTCTTACAATATTCTTGGTCTATTGTTTTTTATATACTGTAAGACTTTAGATTTTATGAGTTATATAATACTGTGATTCTCCACCAATGCCCTATTTTCGGTCCATATGCATATTTGTGTATTGGACATGATGGAGAAGAACTCTAGTAGTAACAATATCCTCTACTTCTCCTTTATTAGTGAATCTTAAAGAGAACCTTCACTTCCTTCCAAATATTTCTTCAACTTCTACAGTCCCTAGAATCCACTTACAGTCTTCACTAGGAAAGCTGGACATGAACATTTAGCATGTGATATCCAGAATAAGATCTATCTTTTTAGACCACGCTTACTAGATAAGACACAATGAAAGTAAATCTTGTTCAGTAACCTAGCTAATTTTGATCAAAAGGAAGAGCTGAATGTCCTTTTCCAAAAAAGTACCACCAGATTATTGTGATTTAGCTTAATTTGTGGGTACATGGGCACTTTGCACCTGCATTTTCAAGAACTGTAATTTATTTCAGTAGTCATACTTCACTTCTGTACTGCACATACTGCCATTTCAGTGGAAAGTAAATTAGTGGTATTCTTCTCAACATTTTCCTGATGCAAATAAATTAAACATAGTGCAAATCTAAAGTTCTTTTGCAATATATAAAAGAGGATGGAGAATTATGCCTATCAAAAGGACATTTTACCTAATTCTTTCTAATGAAGGGAATATTTAAAAAAAATTGAAGTCTTTCATACATTCCAAGAAAAAGTGTGCATCTCCTATTAGATGTTCAACCAGTAAATTAACACAGGTCAAATCTGAAATATACAGCTTTAGAATAAATTTGAATTATACAGCATTAGGGGGATGCTACTGGTCATTTTCAAGGAGTATGCCTGAGGCTCAGCTGAAACTCAAACACAGAACAAAACTAGGCTGATTTCAGACTCAGCAGATGTTTAAATCAATGTGGAGTGTCTCTTAGACACTGAATCTACAGTCAAGACCAGAAATATTGGAATAACTGTTTTGGCATTTGGCCTCTGTACACCACCATATTGAAGTTGAAAGGAACCACACCCAGATGGGAGCAAAGTCAGGACTTTCAGCTGTAATTCAAGAGGTCTGACAAAAGTGGGGCACTAACCATTCAGGAAGTACAGCCAGTGGCATACACACACCCCTATCATTGGCAGCTCATAAGTAATGGAACAAACCAACATCATGACAAACATAAGGATCGCCTTTAATACTTGGATGAAAATCCTTTGCAGTCAATGACTGCCTGAAGTCTGGAACCCATGGACATGACCAAATGCTGAGTTTCCTCCCTTGAGATGCTTTGCCAGGCCTTTACTGCAGCTGCCTTCAGCTGCTGCTTGTTTGTGGGTCTTTCTGCCTTCAGTCTTGTCTTCAGTAAGTGAAAAGTATGCTCTATTGGGTTGAGATCAGGTGACTGACTTGGCCATTGAAGAACATCCCACCTCTTTGCCTTGAGAAACTCTTGGGTAGCTTTTGCTGTATGTTTTGGGTCATTATCAATCTGCAATATGAAGTGGCGTCCTATCAGTTTGGCAGCATTTGGCTGAATCTGAACAGAAAGTATAGCCATATACACTTCAGAATTCATCCTGCTGCTTTTATCAGCAGTCAGGTCATCAATAAACACCAGTGACCCAGTTCCATTGGCAGCCATACATGCCCATGCCATAACACTGCTTCCACCATGTTTGACAGATGATGTGACATGAGCTGTTCCTTTCCTTCTCCATACTTTTCTCTTCCCATCATTCTGGTGCAAGTTAATCTTGGTTTCATCAGTCCAAAGAATCTTATTCCAGAACTGGGCAGGCTTTTTTAGGTGTTTGCTGGCAAAGTCTAATCTGGCCTTTCTGTTCTTGAGTGTTACCACTGGTTTGCACCTTGTTGTGAAGCCTCTGTATTTACATTCATAAAGCCCTGTCTTGACTGTAGATGTTGATGACATGCCTACCTCCTCAAAAGCATTCTTGACCTGGCTAGATGTTGTGAAAGAGTTCCTCTTCACCATGAGCAGAATTCTGCAGTCATCCACTTTAGTCATCTTCTGTGGTCTTCCAGACCTTTTGCTGAGCTTGCCAGTTAATTCTTTCTTTTTCAGGATGTTCCAAACTGTTGTATTGGCCACTCCCAATGTTCTTGCTATCTCTCTTATGGGTTTATTTTGTTTTCTCAGCCTAATGATGGCCTCCTTCACTCACATGGACACCTCTTTGGACCTCATGTTGAAAGTTCCAGTGAACAGCTACCAAATGCAAATGCAACACTCAGGACCACCTCCAGGCCTTTTATCTGCTTGATTGGTCATGGGGTACCCAGGAAACAGGCCACACCTGGCCATGCAGCTGCTTGTTAGCCATTCGTTCCATTACTTATGAGCCACCAATGATGGGTGCGTATGTATGCCACTGGCTGTACTTCCTGAATGGTTAGTGCCCCACTTTTCTCAAACCCCTTGAATTACAGCTGAACATCCTGACTTCACTCCCATCTGGGTGTGTTTCCTTTCAACTTCAATGTGTGGTGTACAGAGGCCAAATGCCAAAAAAGTTATCCTTGTTCCAATATTTCTGGACCTGTCTGTATATCTGGAGAGATTCTGGATTTGGAATGGTACGCAAATATGTATGTAAAATAGTTACATTTTCTGGAACTCTGTAATCAAAACACCAAAGTGAGGGAAGGGGAAGAAAAAAGCTTGAGTAACTGATAGTTTAACTTCTAACCACAGAGAGTGGTTTTCCCAGCAGTCTCTGGTCACAGTGATTTGAGCTGTAATTGTTGAAGTAATATATCACAGGAATGTCTGGATACCGTTTTTTCCTTCTTTTTTCCAGGATCAGAAAGATTAAAAGATTTTTTATGGAAATTGTGGGATTGGGGATAGTGTAATCTGGGATGATTACCTGGAAAATACTGAATACTCAAGTCATTCTACACATGCCCTTACTAATTCACAGCAAGTGGATACTGTGGCTGGGGAGTTCCAGCCCTACCTTGAGCACAAGTACATTGCTACAGTCCTACAGTGGCTCGTTGTCAGGATTAGCCCAGGAAACTCCAAGAGACAATACAGATTCAATCCAGCAAGGTTTATTGGCTTCACTCCCGTTACAGAATCTTCTCAGACTGAGAGCAATTCTCAGGGTCACCCCACAAACATCCTCTGCATTCCTTAGGGAGGGGCCAGTCTCATTCTCTTATCTCATGTTCGCTCTTCTGGGGATGAGAGTCCATGTTTCATACCTCTAATCCACACTCCCACATTCGTGCCTTCACTACTACTTGGTTTGACAACTGCAGCACATTCTATGTAGGGCTGTCTTTTAAGACCACTCAGAAGCTTCAGTTGATTCAAAATGCAGCCGCCTGGGTATTATCCAGTATTCACTGATCTGTGCTATGGACCCTATGTCAGCTTCCTATACTCTTTTGGTTGCAATTTAAAGTGCTGATGTTAACCTACAAAGACCTTGAAGACTTGCGCCAAACTACCTTCAAGACTATGTTTGCTCACTTGAATTGGCCCATCCTATTTGATCTTGCCAGGAAAAGCAGTTGGTGGTTCCCACTGTCAGGAGTCACAGGAGGCCAAGATACAGAGGAATGACCTCTTCTGAGGAAAATGGAGATGGCCTTGAAGAAGGAATTTAACAGCTGTTTTGTAAACAACAGCTTAGCCTGTTTTGATAAGAGTGAGTGAGAATTAAGCATGTCCCTCCTTGATTCTCTTTAGTATAAAAGGATAATCTTAGTTAGGCTTTCAAAATTCTGTTATAACCTGTACCAATGAAGTAGAGCTCTAGTAGTTCATGCAGTGTCTGTTTCCTGACTTGGTCTACCTTGTAGGGCTGACAATTTCCTATTGAAAATTTGACTAACCCAAACTTTAGTCTCCTTTAGTCCCCTTTCAGAAAGATAAAGCTCTTCTGGAGGGCATTTAGGGCCCAAAGCCTATCTTTTGGATTGTTCTAGTGGATTTTTTTCTTTTTATGTTTGATTTTGTATTTGTGTATGTGTGCATATTAGATATGGGTTTTTTAATAGTTCTATTATTGTGAAATTGCCAAACGTCCTATGGGAGTGTAGCAGATAGAAATCAATCAAATAATCCATCAATAATTTACCCCCTGTCCTTTTACATTTTCTGTGACTTTGATGCTAAATAAATATATCTTAAAATGCTTTATTTATCGTAATTGCTCAACCTCTGCTCCTAACATTTTGAAATTTTACAGGCTTGTCACTAAAGGAAATATCTATGATTTATTCAATTCACAGGTGATTAAAAAAAGAAAAACCATGGAATGGTTAAATAAACCCTAACTTATCCCAAGAAAAACACTGAATTTATCCCTCTGAAACTATGGAAATCTCTCAGTTAAGGCCATCTCACTATACAAGATATCATTTCTAGAATGACTGAACATAAAATCCCATGCAAAGGTCCAACTTTGAAATTTACTTAAAACATTATTTATTTATTTATTAAATTTATATAGCCAGCCATCTCATTCTGGGTGTCACATAATAAAACTAACAATTAAAACAGTCTTACATAACCATTAAAAACAATTGCATTCTGCTATGAAATAATTGTAAAAGTTATAGGCAATTCATTTTTTAAAAAATCTAAAAATGGCAAATTGGGATGTTTTCCAAATCAGAATCTAAAATGAAACCTTGTGACTATTTGCACTCTTTCCAGTGCAAATACATCCTTTGTCTTTTACTTGTTAATCCTTCTGCATAGTACTTTCATACATTGTAGCCATAGAATAAGTAAACTAAATGAAATGGCAATGTCTTGAACAAGATAAAGCACTACCATAAGCAGGTCAGTTGGAAGAAAAGTCCACCAGACAAGATGAAGAACACTAGCAAGTCTAGTGGCCTGGTTCTTGCTACGTCTTCTGGAATGTACACATTCAAAATGGAAGGATGAATGCATTTGTCAATTTTGGTTTCATTTGATTTTTTATTTTTCTACATTTAAGTTTGTCTCATCTCAGTCAAATTTAACTCATCAATTTGTATTTTTTAAAAAAATCTGCATAAAATCAATACACACTTTTATATGTGTTACTCCTAATACATTCTTTTGGTACACAATTTTCCTAATATATGCAGTTTTCCTAGGCAATTTTATCTTAATATAAAAAGTTTTTACATGTTATTTTCATTCGTACATGCATTTTGAATGTACTTTCTCCTAATATATTCGTGTTTATATGTATTCTTTTTAAAAAAAAAAAAAATTGGCCTGGAAGATGCATTAGGAAAGTATTAGTATCTCATTACAACTCTATTTCAGTTTTTGCTCTGGTTTTGTGACCACAGATCAGATAAGTTCAGAAGGAAAGTGAATGGACTGCATTCTTCCCCATTCCTACTCAGATGTGTGAATTTTTAGCAGCTAAAGTCAACCACAAGTAAGGGTCAAAACAGTCATTATACAAAATGCAGGTCTGCTTCTGAAAAGAGTAGCTGTGTATTCTGTCTCTGTGTGACAATATTTTGCACTGACTTCTCCCTCCTTCGGCTCCATATCACTGGTGTCTACTGATAGGAAATGGAAACATGAGAATTTTATGAAAGTTGGTACATTCTGCTAAGCAGTACTGGGAGGCAGATACAACTAGGTACGTGGCTGCCTCTGGATTGGGTCTCCTAGGATTCAATAATCTCCTAGGAACTGGATCTACTCAGGTAACTATTAAGGTAGAAACTGAGCCAATTCAAGTTATTTGAGATCGCAACCCAAAGAAATCAGCTGGTTATGCAAACAAAGAATTTGAATGGTATAATGGGCTGATGTCATCTTAAGTCCTAGCTTTCTAGTTGGGAAAGAAAAGCATTAGGTAGTCAACATTGGAAGGAGTCTGGTAGCTCATCTTCAGATTTCAAACACATTTTAAAAGGTGTGAGCTTTTTGAGGTACAGCACTTGTCATCAGAAGCATGGAATGTACATATCTCTCAGTGCCATGCATATCTATTATTATTTCTATTCAAACTGTAACATTGTGCAATGGAAAAAAGAGGTGAGATTCCTGGATTAAAAACTGGTATATTTAGGAGCAACAGTATAAAAATATTATTTCCATCATCCTCTAAAACAGCTCCCTGTACCTTTAATTTCAAACTTGGGCACATTGCAAATCATAAAACCGTAGAGTGGTGTGAAAGATAATTATCCAGCCTCTGTTAAAAACCTCTAGATCACCGCATCATGTGGCAGCCTGTTCCACTGCCTGGCAGCTTATACAATCAAGAAGTTCCTCATGATGTCTAGCCTGAACCTGCCTTCTTGTAGTTTTAACCTGGTTGTTACCTCTAAGGCAGTGTTGTCCAAACTTGGCCACTTTAAGATGAGTGGACTTCAACTCCCAGAATTCCCAGTCCAAACTTGGCCACTTTAAGATGAGTGGACTTCAACTCCCAGAATTCCCAGTCCAAACTTGGCCACTTTAAGATGAGTGGACTTCAACTCCCAGAATTCCCCAGCCAGCTATGCTGGCTGGGGAATTCTGGGAGTTGAAGTCCACTCATCTTAAAGTGGCCAAGTTTGGACAACACTGCTCTAAGGCAACAGAAAATAAACTTTCATGTTCTTCTATATGACAACCTTCCCAATATCCAGAAACTACCATCATATCTCTCTCAGTTGTCTCTTCTCATAGTGCATAATTTCTGGATTCCTCACCATGTTGATAGCCATCCTCTGAACTTTCTCCTTTTTGAATTGAGGTTCCAGAACAGAAGACAGGGTTCCAAGTGGAGTTTGCCCAGGGCAGACCTAAGTAGAACAACTTCTTCCATAATTGCCACTTTATGTTCCTGTTAATGCACTGCAAGTCAATCTTAGTCCTTGAGTAATCATTTGAACAAGATTACAATATTCTGGTACATGTTTTTGTTTATGTATAATTCAAATGGAGTCATAAAACACATTTAACTCAGGATTTGACAAGGAGACAGGAGCTTGCATTGGAACATGAGAGAAAAATGTCATGTATGAATATTTGGAGGACCTACATCTTTAGCTTGCAGAGGGGGGTGCACATGCATGCACCTTTGAGTCAGTGTTGACTCCTGGTGACTGTCTGGACAAGTCTCTGCAGTTTTCTTAGCAGGATGCTCAGAAGTGGCTTGCCATTGCCTGCTTCCTAGAGCTGAGAGAAAGTGACATCCTTAGTCACCTAGGGTGGGATTAGAATTCACAGTGTCTCAGTTTCTAGCTTGTGCCTTAAGCCACTATACCAAACTGGCTCTTTTAGCTTGCACTGAGACTTCCATGTTGGTTATTAGTATTCTAGAAGTAATACATTTCAATCAGTAAAGTGAAAACCAGAAATTGTTTTTAAACTGTATTTTTTAACAGTTCTATAGAGAAAGAATGAAACGTATCAAGGCATGCCTCAGCTGAGCTGAAGGGAGAAAGGAAATTCTGGCAAAGCTACAAAAAAGAAAAGTCTTAGGTAAACAAAAATTTGAGAATGAAAAATGGAATAATCAATGAATCAAAGATCAGATCAAATATAGTTATATAAGCCAACTTTTAAGGAGTATCTGCATCTCTGTATAAGATTTATAAGTAAAAATGTGAAGTTTGAAAAAAAAATCCTGCTGCTTTAAAAGCTAAGTTCCTTTTAGCATTTTGTGTAAATAAATTTAATGAAATTTAAAAGATAAGCAAAATCAGAATTTTATATGTATGCTTTCCTGATTCTAAAAATGATTCCTCTCATTTTTAACAGATTTGTACTGAAACCTTACATCTCTTCTCTGAACAGGACATTGGACAGAATCCTTTAATACTTGATTAATTAATTGATTTATTAAATTCTCCAATTAAAATGATACTGAAATGTCATATTGAATTTTTTGCACAAGCATCAGCATCTGACAACTTTCGTAAATAACATTTTAGGTTATCTGCCAGTTGCTACACTTCTAACATGTAATAAAAATATAACCCCAGTAACATAGTTTCCTGGCTCATTATTTAATTTAAACTTAGATCAAGACCAGTAGATCAGGATCAACAGGATATTACACTTGCTACTAAGAGTCATTTAACACAAACTTCTCCAGGCAAGAGACATCTGTCCCACACATGAATTTTATGTAACCCTATAAATGCTGTCCTGCAAAAATTCCTGAGGATGTAAAACAGATTCAAGAACATGCAATTAGATCTATATATAGCTGGCTTTTCAAAAAAACCTTTATTACAGCCTATGGGCCAGAAAGCACAACAATAAAAGCCACAGACCTATCATCATTAATAAAACTTTTAAAAATTCAATAAAATTACATAAAACATGTTATTATAGTAGCTGTAGTATATATACAGCTACAAATAGCTGTACAAATAGCAGTGGCAATCACCAACATTTGTGCTAAACATCAACTGTAGGTAAGACAGATACAACAAATGATAGCACAGAATCGGGCAACCTGGAGAGATATGTCAGGGTCCTGGTCAGATAAAAGCAGTGACAAATAGACATTGTGCTCTCTACCAGAGTGTTTCTTTAAAACAGGATAAATATATATCTTCCTTGATTCCCTATAGAGAGAGCAACAAAGGAGCATATGGCTTAGGGATTCCACAGAGCCATCTCCACATGGGCACAAGCACTGCTGAAAAGGGATGTTTTTCTACTGTCCCCACAGAACAGCAGAGCGTAGAACAACCAACCTCGCCAAGGTGAAAGCATGATGAAATATCAGAATTAGAATTGAAGAGAGATAAGATGATAGCCCATGCCCATTTGAGAAGAATCCATAAACGGTAGGGTTGGATACTAGGCTTAAACTGGTTTGAAAATCAATAACCCAGATAGGTTGTTTAAGATGACTCTTGCCATTTTCAAGTCGTAATGGACAGAGACTTTCTAAAGAAAGTTCTAAGGACTGAACTTTGCTATTAGCTTTTGTAAGTCAGGTTTTTTTTTTAAATGGTCTGTGAGAACCAGTGGAGCCAAACCCACAGGAGAAAAAAAATCAATTTCAACCAGAAATTAAGAAGATAGAACCAGCCTCTGGCACCCACAGAAACCAAACCCTTCTCGAACCATGAAACAGCATTCCTGATGCATCTTGGAACTGCAAGTATTGCTCTTGGACTAGACAGCTTCCAGGACATTAAACTTTGTAAAAATGCAAATTGGAACACCATACAGAAGCTGAAAGATGACCTTAGCAAGAAAAACCTTGCAAGGTGCAGGAATAAAATGTGCCCTCTTGAAATAGAAGAATCTAAATGTGTGTTCCAAGATAAGGAAGCCTGGAACTGTACCCCAAGATATTTATAAGTATGTACCTGCTCTGTTGGAGTCCCATTAATTTGTCATTTATATAGCCTACTGTTGGATACAGTTGGTGTATGCATAGGGCCACCAGATCAGGACTTCAAAAAAAAAAAAAGACCTTTGTTTTTGGTGTTGTTATTTTGGCTGCATATAGCTCTAGTTGCACTAGGCCACAATGGGCCTTTTCAAGTATTAGTGTGGTGGCTGATAAATACACACTTTTCTCTTTTTTATTCAATATCTGGATAAAAGCCCAGAATGCCCAAGTCAGTTAGAATAGTGTTTGATAATGAAGTAGTACTGTTTTGGAAAAGTGGAAAAGTGGAGGAGGATCGCTACATATGTCTCTTCAAACTTCTAAACAAGTGACAAAACTTAAATCTAATTATAAATCTATTAAATATCATTCATTTCAGTGAATTGTTGGTGGTGTTTTTTGCTTTGCATCAATCAGCAGAATGTATAGAATAGTCTGAGACACAGGAGGTACCCATCTTAAAAAAAAAAAAAAAAGTAGTCTATGAAATTATTTTGATTTAACCGGAGCAAAAATCTACTCCAGCTATGGATTTCCAGGGCATCTTTCAACAAGCCAACCTCATCTTTGATTGATGTAATAATGTGGTAAGAAGGAATAGGCTACAATTTGGTACTATGCTAGCAGTCTGAAAATTTCCAGAGTTTTCTTCCTGCACAAAAGAGACTTTTGTTTTTATATTTCACTCTCAAGCATTTCTTTTGATGGTGTTTTGCAGCTTTGGGATATAACCAAAAAAAAAATGCTGTTGCTGGAATCTTTCACCCATTTCCCCGCTCTCTGCAGCCCAGCCACTCTGGTTGCCCTCCTTTCCATCTGAAAAAACTTCACAGAAGGAGCTGCCTCATGACGTTTTCTTTGGGAACTTCATTGGAGTAGAGGATGAGAATAGTCACTAGAGGGTGAGAGCTGTCAATAGAGTCACTATTTAATCCTTTATTTATAATGTGAAATGTGAATCATTTTAGATATCCACTTTGATGGTGTTGAGCTCAATGATGCAGACAGCTAAAATAGTTTCCATTTCATAGTTCATCTCTTTCCTTCTTGAACCAGCTCAACCATAGCTTTACTTTAAGAAGCTACATCGAAGCTGCTCTAGCAAAAGGACGCTGAGCAAAGGGGTGGGAACAGAAGGGCAGCTGAGCCACGGAGATGCACATACAAATACAAGACAGCAAAACATACAGTGAAAGAAAGAAAAGTTACACCTATCCTTTGGCAACCTTGCAGTAAGTGCCAGGGTCTCACACCCTCTCTAGGATAATGGAACCAAGGTTGTCTTCTCCTTTTTCAGAAAAGGGAGGAATAATTAAAAGTTATTTCTTTTCCATCAAAATGAATGAAAATGGTAAAAAAAAAAAAATCAGAAGAAAATTTCAGCATAGCATAGCATAGCATAGCATAGCATAGCATAGCATAGCATAGATAATCTTTTATTTATAGAGCTCTGGATTTGGCTGAAGTTTGAAATACATTATTTATAAATGATAAGGAGCAACATTCCTTCTACAGCCTTAGCATAGCATCTATCCATCATCTGTCTGTCTGTCTGACTGTCTGTCTGTCATAGGCTGATGAGAATTTTTTTCCAAGTCCCCATTCTCAGACAAATATTTGGGATGCAAAGGGTTCATCTCACAATGGAGGGTATGTTAAACTGGATCAGTTTCCATTTGGCCATTAGTAATGCTATCAGTAGATATGAATCTGTACAAGTAAAGCAATACATCTTCCAATGGGTGGTCATTCTGCTCCTGAATACTGGGGTGTGTATTCCACCTGCAAATAAACTTATCGTACAAATCCAGCCTTTTAAAATGTTTTCCATTGACTTGATGCCTCGTCTTTTTGATTTCTAAAATGATGCTTTGTGATTTCCATGTGAAAGACAAGCCATTCAAATAACTCCATGAAAAGGGGGAAGGGAGTCTTGATTTCCTGAGTTTCAACAGATGTCATACTTAATTGGTTGCAAAATAAACCAGAGACACAGTCAGCTGGTTTCCCTAGTTTCAGCTGTGCAGACACTTTCCAACATGTGCATTCACCTCCTGTTTTCCGATAAAGGACTGGGTGGTGTGAGAATCAAACTTCCCCAAAGGTGCAAAGCAATATGCATACTGCATAGAGTGTTTGGGGTACTATGAAATAAGATGCGAGCTGACAGCTGAGAATGCAATGAAAAACATAACAAAGTAACCCCAAAATATTATTTTGTAATGCAAAACATTATGGCTGGTTTTTCACCAAATTTTATTTGGTGTGTTTCCTTAATACTTATTATGTACTCCTGGTTTTATACCTATAGCATTTGGTATCACTGAATTTCTCCACTCACCCACTCAGTGTCATTCTATATTCCGGAATATTCAAATGTAAAATTATTCCAACATAATTCATGTTTTATCATCCATAAACTTTCTCTGATCAGAAGCCACAGTGTATGGCACAGTAAAAATACAGGCCAGGAAGATATGAACAGGCCTCAAGGTTTTTTATTTGAAAAAAGCAGGCCAGTGATAATGAAGATAAGTCATTCTACTTAAAATTTAGGGGTCCAGATTTGAAAGGCAACTGTTGATGCAAAATACCCTCCCCTCTCTTATTAGATATGAAAAAGTTTTGTTAAAGCCCCCCCCCAAGTTTCTGAAGAACACCTATAAATAACAATTAACTTTGATATCCTGTTTTCCAATGTTCAAATTGCACTCTTATAGGTCTTGCCACACTCTTGTAAATTTGTCATTATTTTTATATCCCTGTCACCAATGGTGACTGAAACAACAGTATCTCATTGAGGCTAATTAGTAAACTGATGGGATGATCTGAATCCAGATCTTGGTATGTAACTTTGTGTTTTACCCCTTTGCTACCCCAGTTTTTTAAACATTTGTGCTTCAAACATGAGCAAGGTCAAATGAGCTTCATTCATCTGTGACCAAACTGAGCACTATTTGTCTCTTTAGTTGAGACAAGAAATCAAATCTCATGTGTGACAGGAAAGAGCTTAATCCCCCCCAAAAATCAGATTCCCCAAATGCATTGGAGAATAATCTGTTCCTGAAGATGGAATTAAAACACATTCACAATACTCAGGATATTCCTTATACTTAAGTCCAGGGTTGCTAATGCAGAGGGATCCTTTTTAACAGGTCTGACTTGGCAGATGACCTCTCTTGTTTGTTCATATGTGTTTTCCAAAATATAAAAGTGAAATAGAGTCCCAAAGGCACTGTACTTGAAAGGTTATGAGAGTTAGAGATTTTAACCATGCCTGCCAAATCAGCAGATGGCTTGTGATTATAATTATATGCATCAATAAAACGAATAATCTTACAAAATTTGAATTTCTACTAAAGTAAGGGATTTAATAAGCAGATGCAACAGAATGCATTTTCTTTAACCCTTTTTGTTAAGAGTGGTGGTTCACATACAGAACCCAACAAGTTCTGTACAAGCAACTTGACCACAAGTTAAACATTATATATTTTCTTTCTATAGCATGAGTGATCTTTGGCTCAATAATTATTTTGCTTTCACTCAACATACTACCCTGTTATCTTTGCTTCCAAACATCATTTATAGAAAAGTCATGATCATTTGAACAAAAGCTGATAAACATAACAGGTCCTCATTGAAGAAGGATTCCAAACAGAAGGTTGTTTGGGAATTTTATCTAACAGGCTTTGGATCCAAAAGTATCTTGTTACTTCTATTGAATTTTAAGTGTTTTTAAGGTCTATATATATAAATCATAAGTGCTACCTTCTTTCTTTTTTACAGTAAATATATTCATTGCATGTCTACATACTGAAAATATAAGTTTTTTAAAAAATAATTCATTTGACGCTAATATAAAACTTAGATGTGTCACAAGAAATTGGCAGGCACAGTTATATTATAAAGTGGCTGTCCAAATCTAAAGTAATTAGCAATACATTTTTATACAATTAAGGTCCCAATCCGTGTACATAGCTTGAGAGTAAACAGTGAAACCCAGTAGGCTTACTTTGAAACAAATATATTTAGGATCAGGCTACATGAGACAAATGTAAGAGAGCACATTCAGTTAAAATTGTTGGGCTATTTTTATGAGCACAAAATAGAAAAAGAGCAATTTTGTTTACAAATGGATTTATATCTTCATACTATAATTAAGGGACAAGAAAATGTCATTGAAGAACAATTTGGTTCAACATGATGAAAACATAGTCTCCTTTGGAGATTAGTCCTATTTAATGTTTGATTGCATTTGGACATTGTAAATATCACTTAGTGGCTACAGATGCAGTTTTTGAGCACTGTTTTATTCAGTAGCATATATCTGGTATTGATAGGGCTAAGAATTCTTTGATCATTACTTTTTTTTCCCCTTGAGAATAAACAAAATCTGTTCTTGGTACCAGGCAAATCTCTGTTGTACAAGGTTGATACTAATATTACTTGTGGAAATATTAACACCTCATTTTGTAATTCAGCTGCTTCATATGAAACCAAAGAATGATGTACAGAAGTAGAGTAAATGTCATCCTTAGATTTTTATATGGGGAAAAAGATATATTCCCTTGAAAACTGAATATTGATAATCATTCTAAGCAGTTTTCAAGATGAAATCTTTCAGTAACTTAAAAGTACATACATAAGTACATAAAATCATTCTGAGAAGGATTCTGTGACAGAACCATTGCACAGCTCCAAATCTCACTTCAAATGAAAATAGGCTTGAAAAATACAAAAATGATTTGGGGGAAAAGAATGTAGAGGAATGCTTAGTTACATCATTTCAATTAGTTTGCTTACTAGAGCAAACTTAAGCACCCAGAATGTTTCTTGAAGCTCAGGATCCTTTTTGTTAGCAAGTTTTTTCCCACGATATTGTGAGTGAACAACAGCCACACAAGGAAAAAGTTAACTTCTGACAACAAGCTTTTCACATAAGTATAAACTTATGTCCCCCTCCTCCTCAATCAATAGGAACTTACTTTAAAACAAGTCAATCTACCTTGCCTATCCTGAAGAGAAGTTCCCTAAGATATCTCCAAGACTTATCTGCTCCCCACCCCCTTGGAATTATTTTAATTTCCATTTGGGTGGCAAATGGAACCTAACTTTATATTTTATGAGCAGCATAATCTCTTCCCATTAAAACATTTCTAACAAAAAAAAAGCCATTAAACATCTATAGGAACTTCCAAAGGCAACACTAGCCTTGACTTGCAAAGTTTGAGTGATTCTACTACAGATACTTAGATTTCAGCCCTGCTGCACTTAACATTTGATCCATTGTATGTTGTTATTCAGATAATATAATGTTGCAGCTTGGGATATTATTGCCTGTAAATGCCTTGGAAGAGATCGATCTAGACATATTTAAAAAGCACACATGTCAGCTTCTTAAACTGAAAAAGGGGGAATTCCCATATCAGAAAACAACAACAGCAAAAAGCCTGTAGAATTAAAACTATTGGATGATCTTGGTCAAGAAGGAGCTTCATTCTGCACAATGCCATGTTTCAGATATAAAATGATGAAATTGTTGAAGGTTGCAAGGGCTATTTCTAATGACGTTTTGGGGTTAGAGACCTACTCATGAAAAACAGGGAAGGAATTAAGGAAATATATTAGACATTTTAAATGTTCTTCAAGAGTCTGGTGGCTATATTATAGAGATACTTTATTCCTGGAGAAGTAGTGTATGTATAGTTTTTTATGAATGGGCTGCAAATTGCTCAGTTACGTCTCTAAATTGACACATGGACATTTTGTAGTTCTGTAGACTTAACAAATAAATGTTTTCCATTACAATTCTCCAAATAGTCTAAACAATCACTTGATGCTGCTATGAAATTTTTCTATGAGAAATTACAACTGTAGGTAAGATTTTAACTTACAGAAGAAAAATGAACCGTAAACATAACATAAATTAGGCATGTTTCAGCTTAAAACTCTAGCTGGAATATCATGCTTTCCTGAGAATGGAACATGATTTATTAGATATACTTGCTTGGATACAGCATTACTTTTTTCACTATATTTTATGTTACTTTTCTAGCAGTTAACAGTTTTATAGAATTAAACAAACATACGTGTTACTGGGTTACAAACACTCAGGAACATATGGTACAATTGTAATTACTAACTTGAACTTGACACACTTCTTATTCAGCTTTCCCAGCAGAAGAAATTGAAGGTGTAAAGAACAGTTGTAGATGAATAACCTGGTATACAACATGCACATATTGCTATTCATTCTACTCACAATTTTACTTTTAAGCATTCATAGAGAAGATGAATTTGCAGCATCTGCTTTATAATGAAGGTACTCACAAATAATATTATTTCTGTGTGTGCATTCTTCTACCTATGTTAATATTTTCACTGATTGCAAAATGCTTTGATTTACAGTTTTAAGTTGCAATAATAAACCCCTCTTCTGTTCAAATTGGTGATGTTTGCATCCAAGTAAATGTGTTCAGATGAGTTAAACTCAGCTAGGAAGAGAACTTTCAATAAGCATTTGATAAATACTTCAATAAATATATACTTTATAGAATTACTTTAGAATGCTTGTCTCCCAAAATGCAATAACTTCTAAATAATAATAATAATAAAAAAAGACTATACCAGCATGGTAATGCAAAAACTCTGGATTTGAAATTTTAACTATTAATCAAAGCAAATAATATCATTATTATTTTTATCAACAGAGAGGGGAAAATAGCATTCAAATGCATATCTTATATATTTGTACTTGATATTCACTTTACATCTATTGCTTTGTTTTTGAAGGTAAGAGCAGAAGAAAGTGTTTCAGGTATCAAGACTTTCCTACAACTTCCTGTTGCCATTTTTTTTTCCAGAATGTGAACAACAATAAAATAACAAGGAGAGATATATAGAAAGGTCCTTTGATCTCCCAAATCAGTGATTGTTACTTCAGCAACAAAAACACACAAACAAGTTTGATTAGCAGCTATTTTTACACTTTTATAGATAACCAGAAGTACCTCACATTCTTCTTTTATTTTTTAACATAAACATGGGGACTTTAACCCTGATTTAATACTGTGGCTTCTTTCTGAAGCATTATTTTATAAAAACTTCATTTCCAATGCCATTTCTCTTAAGCGCCTGGCAAGTTGATGGAAATTTGAAATTAATCCACAGTTATGATTATTCTATAGCTTCAAGCACTTTCAGTTCTGCAGAGAGCTAGAAAAGAGTAGGATCCTACAAAGTTGACCAGATGAAGATTCAGCTGAGGTAGCACTTACTAGATTCAGATATCACAAAAGAATGCATTTCTCCCCACTACTACCTCTTAAGTCCCCAGCAACATTAAGTTCACTGAGCATCCCGTCATTCCACTTTACTTTAGAAATTCAAAACTTTTGTGAAGATGACAGAGAGAGGAAAAAGCACTGATTTTTTTTTTTTTAAATCCCCTACACTGAAGTGGCACAAAAGCTTTCCTTCCGCTATGACCTACTTGTCCAGAAATGGACTTCCAAGCCTATGCTTAGGCTAAGATTTGCTCTACTTTCTCCCCAGGGCATAATTGTCAGACTGACTTACCGTGTGCCTTTTAGCCTTTGTTCTGTCTCTCGCGCTGACATCAGGGAAGCAGTGATGTAGAATAACGCAGGGGTGGGCTAGGTTAGTCCAGTGTTTGTGTCGTTGTGTGGTGTGCAGGGACACTCTGTGATACTCTAGTGAGCTGCTAAGCTTTTTTTGTAGGCTTTGTGTCATTTACTTAACGACCAATCTCATTAGCTGCCAGGGTACAATGGGCTGATGCATTTTCTATGTACATACTCCACACGCTGACCCTCAAGGTTGCCGAAGGTCTATTTAATCAGTCAGATGCTGAATATATTTGCAGTAAATCACTAAAAAAAAAAAAAAGACTACAGAGGTATCTCATGAAGCTTTAATGTTTCTTGGGAGCTTGTTGAAGGAAGAGGCAGGAGATTTAAACACAGACAATGAGGAAGAATGGAATGGGACAGTCAGAAAGGTTTGCACTGGTGACCTCTAATAATTGCCACAACTTTGAAGATCCTGAATATGAATGTTATTTCCTGCATCCAGATCATGCTTCAGTGTAATTACATTTTTATCCTGAAATCCCTTTAAAGAAGTGCAAAACAAGATGGACCTTTTTTTTTTTTTCACACAGGTGAGCAAAGGTGTGCTTTTCTTGCTCCCTCTTTCCATGCACCCTCAGAGCTGGCATTCATGTATCTCTGCTCTCTCTTCAGTTACAAGCCATAAACCCTTTTAACTCCCATGAAGAATGAAATGCTCAAAACCCCACTGAATGACGACAGCTGTCCATAAGTATCAGAGAGAGTTCCATTGTCCAACTTGTCCCTAGATAAAATGAATACTTTACAGCAGAGGCTGTTCAGCTTGGCTAAAGAGTATGGGGATAAGGGGAGGAGGTCACTGGAGATTTCGCACACTAATTTAATCTGGGAAAAGGACAGGCACTGCATCTCACTTGAACAGACTGGCGGCAATCTGGGCACTCACAGAACTATCTCCTTTTGCCTGTGCTCTATTTATTCCTTATCTCTGTTTACCAACCGCTAGGTCCCTTTCATTCACACCATGAGGCCGTTCTCCTACTATCAGTCAGCAGCTGACACTGTAGAAGAGCCTCAAAGGCAAAAAAAGGGGGGGATCAAAACTAAACCAAAGCTGTATAAACAATGCAGCAGCAGAAGTAAATGCATAAATCCTAATTCTTAACCCAACCCACAGGGTGTGAACAGAACCTTTATAGTAAATCCAGCAAGCCCAAAGTAATGAGCTATGGGCTACAGAGGAAACATGGATAGCCAAATATCATTCATGAAATCATCATCTCAGGGAGAAACACAAATGCACACATTTTATATGCTCAGCATGGCATGTATTGTAATTGCTTCCCTGTCTAAACTTTATCACTCAATACACTCATCAGACAGGAATGAGTCAGATTTGCCTAGCAATGCCTGCTTTAAAAGTTAAGGATATTTTTGAAAGAGTTTTTTGATAAATGTTTCATTCATTGCTGGATTTTAAATACAGATATAACAGAAGATAGACAGGAATGATGTCCCCTGAATAGTGATATTTCTATTGCATTGCACTATATTAAGCATTAAGTCAACTTTCCCAAACTGATGCCCTCCAGAGGTTTGGAATACAATAACCTTTGCACCCAGGCCAGCATTGCTGGTGGCTCTTCTAAGGTATCTAGTCAAATAATTCTAGCAAACAAATCAACAAAAACGCACATGACTTCCATATATAACTCTTGTATAACTTTAATAGATGTGAAAGAAGGTGGGTTGAAGTATAGGAAAGAATTTTTTCCTCCCATTTTTCCCCTGTGCACAAGACAAAAGTATACATGCTTTCCTTCAGAGAGATATCTGACTCTTGAATTTTGAATTTATGTATTCAGATTTAATTCTGAATTGTAAATTCAGTTCATTTTAACTGAGCATAGACAGCTGCTTAAATTCTTTTACTGCTGAGGGAAAGAAACCAAATATATATATTTATTTGTTATTTGTTCAGTTTATATGACCAGACAGTAGCTTCCCAGAGAGTAGTTTCAAAGTTGTGTAGAATAAAGTTATAACGCAAGAAAATGGGAGGTGTGTCTGAAGCCATAACCTAGTACATTTAAAAAAAAAAAAACTATATACCCCTCACTACTCCACTTTTTTAAAAAATGAAAATAGCCATTTATATCATTCAAAACATTTCAGACACATTTTCAGGGTTGTTGGAAAAATAGTGACAAAAATATTGCTCATTATCAAAGATGATCTATTATGACAAATTTCAGTTCTGATTTCCACCTATATGCATTACAAGCAATGAAGTCTTTACTACTTGGATCCTTTTTTTCCAAATGAATTAATGAATTAAATTTATCCTTTCACCAGCTGCTAGGCAGCAGATGGAACCATTTCTGAAGCCTTGTTGAATTCAGTCCATAAAACTCATTTCCTAGGATTAGCAGTCCAAAGTTTCTTTTAATGTTTATACACCGCTTGGGATTTTGAATTTCATGATGCTGAACTTTTAGCTTAATAATTATTTCTCCCTTCAAGTTTTATGTCAAAGAAACTTGAGAAATGCTATTGTTCTCTTAAAACAAGGTAGGCCATAGAAAACTTGAATTCATTTAAGGAGCAAACAGGTAAACCAAAAGGTCATGTTGTTCACATTATCTGAGTGCCATAGAAACTGTCATATAGTCAAATATGAATTCCAACTGGATTTGCAGGAACAATTAACTTACATTACCAAACGTACTCAGAAAAGCATATTTTGAACTCTGTAATATTACCTATGTCTAGAAAATAAACAACTCACAATCTCAAATCCAAAATGTAACCATGTTATCCAGATCAGAACTTATGAAACTATAGTAAGTCTGTGTATTCTAATCCTGAGTAATATACAACTGGGGATACTTTATGTATGTTTGTGATTTTTAGCCTGTAACAATATCATATGAACCTTCAATATATTCATTGAGTAGGTATATTTGAAAACTAACTAAAAGTTTTTTAGGCAGACATTATTTAGAATTGTAGCAGCAAAGGCAAGCAGTGAATATAAAAAGTTTGCTGGGTAATACAGTCTTAAAACAATTATTGAGAAAAGGAACCATGGACAGCTCCACGTTTGTTGGTCTTTTGCCCCCCTTATTGCTAACTTTCCTGCAGCACTGAATAAGTGGAGCAAGTTTTACTACTTCATTAATAAATAGAAGAAATTATTGGTACTATGTGGAATTTACAAAGATAGAACTGCTTAAAAAGCTTTCGG